>CM060570.1:17203314-18403314 GCA_030625065.1 Alectoris magna | reverse complement strand
CTGTCATATTTAAGAAGATATGCTGCAAATGACCGACTGACAAACAGGGGTGAATAAAGTTCCCCTGAAAATCCACATACTGACCACACAATAGTGCATCCAACTCCTGGCCTCTTCAGATGTCTCTCTGCATGATCAGTACCACTGCCCCATCTGATGTTGATATATAATAGTAGGGAGAAAGCACACATTTGTGCGTGAGGCTTCTAGCATCAATTTAGAAGAAACACAAACCAGCAAGATCCCAGCCTACCTGGAATCTGACACCAAGCACAAAATGTCTCGCACCAGGGTACAGACATCCATCTGACTTTGCTTTCTCTGCACAAAAGGAAAGCTACATTGCAGAAGATCTTATTATTAACACTACCAAGCCACACATGCACACGTACCTAACTGCATGCATGCAAACATCTGCGTGTTAGCAGACTCTGTACAATCATCTGGCTTGGCAAAGGCCAGCTTGCCTGCGTATTCCATTCCTTTGTGTGGAGAGGAGTAGCCCTATAATGAAGTATCTCACAAACAAGAACGTGCCTCAGAATTTGCTGTGCCATTTTAAAGAATGAGCACTGGTTCACAAGAAACCCTCAAAAAATAAACTCTTAGGACCATCTCACCTTGGGCAAGGTGGCTACCTCAGCTAATGCTACAATCCTTTCGCTAAGTTTGACAGTCTGGTTCTATGCTGAAAACTTAAAACATGGAAGGGCATAAATCCATTCTTACAGGTACATGACAGATGCACGAACTGAAGGCTACTTTTGGATAAATTCAAATATGTTCTAGGGACTACATCCAAGATTCCTTTAAGATGCAACACACAAAGAACACTCTGCTGAAGTAACCCAAGAAAGCACAGCAGTTAAAGCCCAGGTTTGTGGAAAATGAACAAGACCTAGAGCCAAGAGAATGAAATTGGTTTTGTTCTTGTAAAGCTAAACACTCCCATATTTCTCTGTGCTTGTGAGGCACTGACCAGTAACAACAGTGAGGCAATTTTATACTCTTTCCAATCTGGGTTGGAATAAGATCGTTCTAGGACAATGTACCACGATGTAGCTACAGGAAACCCTCATATGCTCAGTCAGCTGTACACTTGGGACACTTGACTGCACTAAATTTAATCGGCAGCGCAGCCTTCCAATTCATACAGCCTTCTAATAATGTTTGCTAATCCAAGAAAGTATCAAGGAATCTGTTCAGTGCCAGTCCTGAATCTTCTCAGCGTGTGAACTGCAGCTTAAATCCCGAAGGGTAATGCCAAGTGGTTTCTGTCATTGGGCGCCCAAATCCATCCTGCAACTCCTTCCTGCAATTATCGTGTTAATTGCAGTTTAGGGAATCATGCAGTGCTTCTTCAAGAATCCAAGAATTCAGTAAAATCATGTAGTTTGATAGGAATGTGTTTGAATAATGTTCTTCTACTGTGTGCTTTTAAATGTAAGATGTAAGCCAGTTGTAATTAAAGTTGAAGAGATAGACCTCACCCATTGATTGCACTAAGTAATTAATTATTGATTGCAGTACTTTACATACATATTGCAAAGGACAATTCACCTGTGCGGTAGACAATACCTACATAGAAATACCTAAACGCAACCCCCTCAGCTGAATGACTAAAACTATACAGAAATTGGCTCCAAGTTAATTTCCTTATTAGCCTTCCTAGAAATGCTGCTATCTGAGTGAAAGAATGCTATCTCTCTCACAAAGACAACGTTCAGCATTCCCTACCCAAATTAGTTTCACAGACAGGTATCTGCAGATGCAAAATAGAAAACCTTTGTCTGTAAGACTCCAAAAGTCTTAAGCAATGAATGCTGCTCTTCTCTGCACACAGCAATTTCTGACAAGCGATGCTGCATGAAGGAGCAGCACAGAACAATAGCAGCATCATTCCCTAACTCCTGGGGAAGGAGAAGGGAGAGGACTCTGAGGTGTTAAATCGGGAAAGGAAACATTACTCAGGCAGACGGTGGGGTCTGAGCTGGAGATGTGGTAGTTAAGCTGCAGACACCGTGTTTTATAGAGTTGTGCATCAGGTGGGAACATTCTACCCATTTACACTGGACTGTGGAGAGGCTTTTCCCTATAAAAAGCCAAAGTGAGAGACATCTGTTGGTTTAAAAACACCACTGAAAATTAATAGCAGTATGAGGATACTGAAGCTAAGCTCAAATATAAATGAAACCTGCAGACTGTTTGACTGGAGCAGATCTTGGACGTGTCCTCCCACTCCTCTGACTAGGAAATTAGCAAGGAAAGTTACCTCTGGGTGTGTGCTCTGCCACAGAGGTCTGAGCTGGACAGGGAAAGGGAAGGGGCAGGCCAGGTAGTTCTGAGTGGGGCGAGAATGGGAGATGGTACCTGAAGTCGCTGTAGGGGTGGATGATCCAGAACCCAGCAGACTTAACCCTTTCCTGCTCCCTCTCCACGGCCTTCTGGCTGCCAAACATCCTCAAGGAGAATTTGTTGACCCCCGGCTGGAGCATGGCCCCGAACTGCCTCTGCATGAACCCGGCTTGGCCCAGCCTCTGCTCCTCATCTGGGGTGATCTGGTCACACCCTCCACTTGCTTCCACTTTGATAGAGGTAGAGGAGCAAGCCCGGAGGGGCTGCTGCTGGGGCTCCGGGGGGGAAGCTGGCGGCGGGGGCACCGGCAGTCCCTGCGTCTCCCCACTGTCGGAGGGGCTCCTGTCCTCGCCGGGGGAGGCCGGCTCCCCCTCGCCGCCGATCAGCCTCTTCTCCTCGGCCGCGTCGTGGAGGTGCCTGCTGGTCAGCGAGGACAGGCTCCCTTTGAAGCGGCGGCAGTCCCCGTTGGTGCTGGTCTTGGCACCTTTGCTGCCCGCCTCCGTCTCTACGAGGCCGGAGTCCTCCCCTCTGCCGGGGTCTCCCCCGAGCGCCCGGGTGCTCCCAGCAGAGGGCGAAGGCAACGGCTTGAGCCTGATGCTTTTCCTCCGGGTGTCCTTGTCGCTGTCTTCCTCTTCGTCCATGATCGACGCCTTGGGTCCTATCTGCTGGGGCAGGCTGTAGAGCCTCTTGCGCATGGAGGGGGGCAGCTTGTCCATGGCCGCTGCTGCTGCTGCTCAGGTGGAGGGAGGGACCCCCTTCTGTGCGCGAGGAGGGGAGCGGCGCGCTGCCCCAGGCCCCTGCCCCCGGCTCAAGGGGCAGGAGGGACCAGAGACTGGCGTGTCATCTCCTTACCAGGCTGTGGCATCCACAGGCTCTGCATCAAAGCACGGGCTCTGCATCCAGAACGGAAGGGAAAAAAAAAAAAAAAAAAAAAGAGGGAAGGCGAAAAAGCCCCCCCCCCCCCTCCTCCCTCGTCCCGATTTGGCTACTTGCTGCTTGCCTCCCTTTGGTGAGTGCTACTGCAATCCCTGTCTGCTCAGATCCAGCGCACCGGGCAGGAAGTCTAGAGGACAGCCGCGCACTCCTGGCTGGAAGGCGAGGCAGGGCGGCAGCGGCAGCAGCAGCAGCCTTGCCATGTTGGCTTCCAGATGCAAATGTGCCGTGTCTCCGGGCGAGCGGTCATCCTCCGGAAAGCCAGACGCAAGCCCGGGTACCTCAAACTCCTCAACCTGCCTGCCAATAACACAATGAACTGCAACCTGCAGCGGCCACCGCTTGCTTACATCACTGTCATCACTTATTCCTCATGCAGCCCCTACTCCTGGGAATATTCATGAAGCGATCCCATTCTGTGGGTTGCCATAGGAGCGACTACCGCACTCAGGCTCTGCCTACCTGAGCCAGCACCCGAGCTTCTTAAAAGGGCAACGTCTGGCTGCCAAGGGTCTGCGTGGCTGTCAGCGCTCGCCGCAGCGCAGCGCAGCGGGGCTGCACCAGGCGGGCACTGCGCTGCCCAGCAGCCCGCCGCGCCTCGGCGTTGCCTGAGCGAGAGCCCGGCTTAATGCCGCCCGTGGTTTAACGGCGAGAACTGCGGGCAGCTGTTAATTTAAAAATAGCAGCGTCGTAAAAATAAGAGGAGCGAGATTCCTTTTTCTCTTAGATGCTGACGAGCCTTTCTCCTTCTGGAGTTGCAGCTGCTTTGCCGCAGGTTTTCTTGTGAATACGTGGGGGGTTTGAAGGAAGGGGCAAATCCAAATCTAAAGGAAGAGCATCGGTTCACCTTGAAAATCGCACTTGCATGCAAAGCAGGGGCTTGGGGAGCGCCTGTCTTTTCCGGCAGAAGTTTGCCTGTTGGGAAGCCCCACTGTGTGTTTCACCACCCCAGCTGCCTGCTCTCCCGTTAGACATGCGAAACGCTACTACTTCTCCCATGAGTGGCTGGAGCCCTAAAAGTCATTCAGAAAGACGAGCAGCATCTCCAAGGGCTCTCCCACCGTAATAACGGGGGCTGGGCTGGGCAGGGCAGTGCCGCGCAGGATGCGGTGCGTGGGCTCTCCCACGGCACACGGGGAAGCCCACTCCGCGCCAGCACTGAGTCAGCGCTTCCTGCGCTCGCCCGGCCCCGGCCGCTCCTGTGGGCAGGAAGCTCCGCTGGGAATCCTCCCTCCTGCCGCCGCTGGCTCCGGCGCAGCGCGTGTAGCAGAGGCCGAGGAGAATAGCTACAAGCGGGCTTCTCCCCGCCTTTTGCTATTTCGGAGAAAAGGAAGAAAAGACGTGGCAATCAGCCCTGCCCTGCCCTTCTCTGAGAATGGCTGTTTATTCCCTAATGCTTAAGAAGCATTAGATTGATAAACCGAGTCCAATTATTTCCTAATGTAAAGCCTTTGAAACCAGTGGAGTTCAATTAAGAATCCGTTTAGCCATGTAAGAGTGTTTGCATATATTTTTGCATTGGCTCAGTAGGTGCAGGTTTCAGACTGCTTGTTGTTTTATACGTTTAAATCATACCTCCCTGAAGAAGGAAACCACGTGCACTTTGCAGGGAGATAAGCACAGGCAATGAGCGCCCACTGCAAGCAGTGAGGAAATCCTCACCGGCTCCCTGAGAACAGCTGTGCTTGGGCTTTCGTTAGCAAACGTTCACCTTTCTCCCCCGAGGAGTCCCTGGTCACCAGCCTAAGGTAACTGTGCCATTTAAAGCAGCAGGATGCTACTCAGCTTTCACTTAAGGGAATGCAGCCATCAGCAGTGACTGCACCATGCCCACAGACAGCACCTGCTTCTTCATCTTCGTTTGCCTTGTTCTCTCTCGAATCCTTTCTCTGAAGCATTCACCTGCTCCTCTTCTCTCACCTCCTGGCACAACCTAGACTGGCCGTGACTCATTTGAAATACTCCACGGAGATGCTACCTGGTACAAGTATTATTTAATATGGTTATTTCAGTCACAAGGTCTGCTTTTCCAAGGAAATTAATCTCGATTTTCAAATGTTCTTGTAGATTGGATGTTGTGAACTAAGCCAGCGATCACATTAAAAGTCTTTTTCCTCTACTTTTTCCTATTTAGGCACTAGGGATGCACTTCTGTGCCTAAGCTGCAATCAACTGCCTTCCAAAAGGATGTGTTTTGATTAATGAGGTGCATAACATCTGAAACTGATGCGGCTTCTTCAACACAGCCCTTAATGTTCCCAGAGAATGACAGAGCAATAAAGGACGTGCTCAAGGAATCAAGCTGTTTGCCCTCTTTCAGCTATACTATTCCAACCTGCTCTCGGAAAATACCCACGCTCTATTTCTTGGTCTTTCTGGGATTATTCTCTAAGTGCTGCCTTATTCGATGACACAAATAAGATTCTCTTAGTGCCCTGAGGTGGGAAGAGAACACTGCAGAGCATCCAAGCAGCAGAATGCTCCTTCATCACTTCTGCGGCTAAGAAAGAAAATGATCAGGTGCAAAGACTGAGTCAGGCTGCCTGGCACACTGCTGCACGATGACAGAAGCATGCAGACATCCTGGTGCTCGGACCTCTGCCTTGCACTCTCCGAGCCACTACTGTCCAGTCCATATATGGGGCAGATGATTCCTAAGATACAGATAAGTTTTTAAAATTATTGTTTGGGGACTACGCTTGTTACCTTTGAAACTGTCTGTAAAACTCTTTAATATCACGCTTGCTTGAAGCAATTTTTCAGCACTTCATTTTAGCAATTATTATAGTCCCATTTTGAATTAACCTGAAATGAGAAAGTGAGCGCTGTCTCGAATCTAGGCCTCATCAAACACATAACCCAAAACAAGAATGTGAATTCTCATGTAGCTCTGTTTGCAAGGGCAGGTTCCTAAACATTTCAAACACTTGGCTCCAGGACTCACGGGTACCGAACCCAGAGGAAGATTCAAAGTCCTTAAAATGTAATGACAATTTGGTATCCAGAGAATTTATCTTTTATTTGAGAGTCTTCCAAGAATTAAGTGCAAGTGCAGGAGGCTGGGAATTATCCTTGTCTAATGGTATGAAACTATCAATCACGGCCAATATTTATTATTGACATTATGGCGATGCTTTCCACGCTAGCAAATAGTCCTGTATAGGCAGGTTTTCAGAACCCTTCAGAAAAGCTGTGCCTGTTGCTGCACTAGGACCGTCCTATCATTGGCTGCACAGTACATTCAGAGGGGGTACCGGGAACCCACCTGCAGGGAAAGGGAGAACACTTTCTGAGGGGAATGATCTCTTTTTTAACAATGCTTGTCAAATACCGCTCAAGACCTGGCATAGATACAAAGGCGGTAGATGTAGTAGGGAGAATGCAGGTGAAGCAGCCAAAGATTCGCTTATTTCTTAAGGGATTTTGTCAACTCTGTGTACGCCTGTATGTGGTGCTACTTCAATGATAATACGGTGCTGCACACAAATGTGAAAAATCACATTATTAATAAGCCCAGGATTATGCAAGAACAGACAGAATCACAAAAACTTCCATCCTCCAGCTCAGGATACAGGCAGCAGCAGTGCAAGCTTTCTGCACGCTGACCCGCTAGGACAGTCTTTGCTGGGGTGAGAGTTTCAGATGTCACCCCGGAGCCCTTGGCTTCTCAGATAATAAAGGAGTCAATTAACATGTGGTGCAGACTGGAGGAGCTAAGCAAGTCCCTTCAATGCTGCGCACTGTTCCTAGCAGGCAGCTTCTAACTCATAACTGACATTTGAAAATATGAAATAGTAAACTATAAAACAGGGAGATTTTACCTCGGGGTTTTAGTGGTAGAGCCTTCACTTACTGCTCCTGCAGCTTGGATCACACCTAGAACAAATAAATTCACCACAAATACACAAATCTTACCTCCCTCTTGCCCCTGTTACTTACACAAATGTGCTGTCACCCTTAGATTGCTGAAATTCAACCAGTGCTTCCTTTATTGCTCTATCAGTAGGAAAGGGAAGTGGGAAGCTGGAACAAATGCTGAAACCTATTTAAGTTACAGAGAAGAAGGCACCTGGGCATCTGGTCATGATAAGGAAAATGCTGAGCACTGAGAAGTGAGCCACATCCCAGAATGTTGAGTGGTGGGAAGTCCCTTCACAGGGCATGGGGAAGAGGGAAGAGTTCCACTGTGCTGGATGTCAAGGTGGAAGCAGAAAGCCCTCTTTTGTTGCTGCATAAAAACTGGGTTGGGTCGAAAGATTAGTTCAAAGTTCACTTGTGGGAGCTGAGAGATCCCAGTGGCAACAGGCTGCAAAGCCTGGCATATAGAGGCAGCAGCACCAGGAAAGCCCGTGTCAGGAAGTACCTGGAAAGCTATTATCTGTTCAGCCTCCACTGGCAAACAAACCGGGAGCGATCCCATCCTCTTCATCCTCATAACCACAATCAAAATAGGAGCACTTGCCTAAGATGTATTTCCAGGGGGTTGCTGGGAATGCACTTGTAACCAACATCTTTGGCACTGGACTGCAAAAAAAGGAAACATTATCCAAAAAAAAATCAGCCGTGTGAGTATCTGTGGGCATATGTCACGGACTGTGCAGAAAATAAACATCAGGATTTCCAAAGTGGTTAGAACTCTACTGAAGTTGATAATCCTCTCTGCCACATGGAGATAAAAATCACAGCCAGAAACAGATTGATGAGCAAGAGCACCTTGCCACCTGACCTGCAATATTCCCTGAGCAGAGCAGAAAACTTAAGGAGCAGTACTCAGGAGTGAAGCTGTGAGGAAGAGAAATTACACAGATTCTGGGAAGTTGCTGAGATCACAGTAACTGTATGATTTAGTCACAGTTACATTTAGTTTATGGATGGTCTACATTTTTACGCTGTGGTCTAGACCCCACTAGTGTGAGTTTTCCAATATTCACATTGAAATGCTCATAGCAAGCTTGTATCTTGGGCTTCAATAACATTTGCTTTCCAAATGTACATTCCATCAAATTCCTATTTAAAGACCAAGAACTTATTATTTTTCTACCATCATCTGGAATTATTCAGAAGAGTTGAGACAGCACGGGGAGGCTTGCTCAAACTGGATCAGTTCGGTGACTATCAAACCACTCTTTCTCAAAATAGCGCCTTTCACCAGCCTTTAATGAGCTGTAGCTTCAAAGAATAATGGATCCCTCTTCGTGAGCCCATCCTCGCCAGTGCATCTTCTGTCCACATGAACTGCACTATTTTGGATTGTCACGCAGTGCTGGATTCGATGGGAAACCTGCTGTTGTCTGCAGTAACAGCATTGGCAGTGCCCAACTTTGGGAAGTCCACACCCTGTGCTTGATGATCCGAATTCTGTCAGGGCTCATTTCAACTTTTAGAGTGTGACCGAAGCCAGCGCAGCATCACATTGATGCAACACCAAACCAGCCTCACACCTCTACTACTTGTCAGTCATGAATACAGTTCTCCCTCTACAGTCTGTAAGAACTCATCATCTTTATGAAAGTATCTTAAAAATGTCTCCACGCATCAAATCGCTGAAGAAAGGCAGAGGATTTAAAAAATTTAAATAAGAGACTGTCTATTAATTAGAAACAAGTTGCTTTCACAAACAGGTGGAAAGGTAGTATTTCCAAGAAGATTCTTCTGTCAGATTTGTTTTAAACCACCAAACAGGTTGAAATACTAGAAGAGGAAACTGACAGACCCGTGGATACAAAGCATACACTAGCTCCATTTCCTTAGGTAAGCAGCTAAAAACCATTTCATCACACTGGGGAACAACTTACACATTTTCATGCTTACTCGTGATTTCCGAACTCTTGAAGACAGCAAAATTGCAAAAAACGAGCATGGCCAACATGTCTAAACATTATGACAGCAGAAGAGGTTCAAGCAGAGAATCCCACTTTATTGTTACCCCTTATGCAGATACCCCTGGTCATGCTGCTGCCACGGAGGGTATGTTTTAGGTAGTTATCCCTCTCACTCAATGACTTCAATGGAATAGAATTTCACTGCCAATAAAAGCAAGGCCAAAGGCAAGGGAGATAAAGCATTTCTGCCTGCACCTCATGCCTTACTGGCATGAGTATATCCTCTGCAAACAAATAACCAGGTCATGCCAGTCTAAGTCCTCAAGACATCCCCATTATCTTGTGAGAGAAGAGCAATCTGTGCCATTGCCACTCTGTTGCTCAGCAGCAGTGTCTGCAACTGCCAGCAATGCTGAGTGCCTCAGTGAGCCACTAGATAAACAGAGGACAGGGAAGAGGCAGCAGATGATAAGACTCACATAATTCTGTGAGATTAAAATAAAGGTCTCCTCTGTCTGGGCTTTGCTTTTAGAAACCGGCCCTTCAGTGGTACCTCGTGTAACCCACTCATCACCAGAAAGAGCTCGTGATGATCCTGAAGTTTGAGATTGTTTTGTGAGTTTGCACATGCCTGTGTCAGCACAACGTACATTTGGGTTTGTGCTACACGAGCTTTTACATCCATTCTGGATCAAAATAACTGCTTCAGCTCCAATTTGGGCTGTTGCTTTTGTTTAAGTGTTACTGAAGCACCTAGAAAATTCTGTCGATCTCAGAGCTGCAGCAAAGTAGCCCAGTCCCACCCTAACCAGCAGCAGAACAGATCATAGCAGAAGAGTAAACAATATCATGATCTTCAAATGCCAGGTCTGGGCTATGCACTTCCTTTCTGCTTTTTCAGTTTTGGAGAGGGCGTTGCTGAGGAGCTACTGCAGGGAAAAGTGGCAGCAGACAGAGATGGATGGATACAAAGCAGAGGAGAAGAAACTAAACGGGAGAAGAGGGAAGGGTGAGCACTGCCTGCATTGCATTTGCTTTTCTGTATGTTAAAGTTGTGCTGCAACACTACCATTAAGGAGGGTGTAACTTCCATGCTAAGATTCTTTGTGGTCACTGCTGACCTCAGCCAACTAAGCTGACATTCTGAAGACCTCACCTTTACCAAAAAGTGAACTTTCCTGCTTGTTTGGGTTTTGGTTTGGTTTGGTTTTTGTGTTTGTTTTTTAAAACCCACTGAGAACAAGAAAGGTTTACACGTAGAGGAAAACGTGCTTTCCTGTTCTCTATTTTAAATGGTATTTTAGGAACTAGTGTATTACCCAAGTGGCTAATAATGAGGTTTGGACTTCCTAATAAAAGGTAAAACAAGTGCTGTACATCTGACAAAGAAGAAATACCCAGGAAACCCTGAAGATTCATTGAGGATTTTGTTCTCGGTGCCTCTCCTTCCTTGGGTACTCCCTGCCAGTCATGGCCCTGTCTCAGGCACACAGACTAAGGACTAACCAAGCTTTCATTTGCTACACTGGCCCAGCACATGTGCTGCTGGAGCTGAGCTGCAGGGCTGCTGCCCCACGCCGCAGCAGTTCTAGCAGCCCAGCCAGGCACTCCCCATTGATTAATTCCTGCAGGCAATGCTTTCATTTGTTTTCAACACTTCATTGACCTTTGTCTAAGAGTCTGAACAAAGCTCTACAGACACTTGAGGCCATTGCCTTGATAGTATCAGTTCATCATCGTATAAATTTGTCTCAGAGGATGGTATTCTTGTGCTTGTGTGCTTTTTTGTGAGCGGGAGGGATCTCGCTCACTTGGCTCTTTTGTGAATGCTTTTTTTTTTTTTCAGAGAAATCAATGAACAAACTTCATACTGCATTTAATGTTACTGCTCTGTACTATTTAACGCAAAAGCATGGCAATACAGAGCAGTTCCAGATGCTGCTTCCTGGACCCTCTTCTTTTTAGGCAATGGTTTTTCCCATGCAATTTGTAAAAACATTCTTGGAGCAGGGACCAGACAATGGGTTCTAGATGATGTGAAGCCCCACGCATGCCTGAAGTGCAGCGAGACAATGGGAAGAAGTGATTTGTGGTACTTGATTTCCTCAGCTCCCTGCCCAGCCTGACCCGCAGCCCCTGCAGTGCTACAGGGACACAGGACTGCAAAGCTCAGCTGGGAATCCTGGGCTTACAGTTACATGCTGCAATACACAACCTTTAAGCACCTATATCTGTCACTGAGTCTGGCATAAAGAAAAATGCCTGCAGTCACACAGGGAATCTGTCTAGCTTCCATGGTTTTATGTGTTCCTAGCTCAAAGTTACTAGCAAAAAATATTTATTTCTGCTGCTGCTTCTGTTCACTGTTGCTGTAAAAAATGATACGCATAAAGTAGCTTAGTAAAGCAGACCTAGATGCCAAAATCATTTTCTCCTCCTACTCTTAGAGAGTGATGTCAGATTAAGGGTGGTGAGGCACTGGCACAGGTTGCCCGGAGATGTGGTGGAAGCCCCATCCTTGGAGACATTCAAGGCCAGGCTGGACCAGGCACTGATCATTTGACTGAGCTGCAGATGTCCCTGTTCACTGTGGGAGAGTTGGACTAGATGACCTTCAAAGGCCCCTTCTGACTCAAAAGATTCTATGATTCAGCAGCTTTCTGAAGCTGGAGGTATCTCAGTGCATGCTCTGTCCCAGAGGAAGCACTTAAGGTTAGAGAACAAAAACAATAAATACCACTTCTTTCCTTTTAAGCAACTTCATGTCATTTTGGATGCTTGACAAGCTGATGCGAAGTCTGCTCAAAGAAATACTGCATACATTATTAGCCACTTCTCTGCTTGTCAGTTCTTTGTTTTTCACCATTCTGCAAAACCCTTCACAAATCCCTGTTTCAGTGGAGCAACAGACTTCCACTTCCTTGGATTTGCAGGTTTCAGTTAACAGGATTAGGTGACAGGATTTATTTAGAAATTTGTGTCTATAAAAATATTCTTTTTTTTTTTTCCTGTTCATGAGTAATGGGAGGAAAGCTTGCAATTTTGTTGTTGCTTTTTTTCAAACTTCTAAGTAGAGAAAAAGGTTCAGATCAGGTGTTTGCCACCCACACTTCTCAGTACTAGAGAATGCTTCACTTCTTCTAGCAGGGAAAAGTCTGGAGTAGAATAAACAGAGCAGACTGAGTCTTGCTTTAAGAGCTAAAGAATATGAGATTCAAAATGACTCGATCTTCCCATCAAGCGTAGGGCTGATGCAGAAGTTGTTAAAACATCTTCCTGTGACTTTGAGTAATATGAAAACTTTGCTAGCTTGCTTTGGCTTTAAATATGAGGGAAATGTATTAGCTCAAGCTAGCTAAATCATGTAGCCTCCAACCACACACTTACCCTTGCTCTACGCAGGGTGTTATCAGAGCTCTTCTGGTGCCCTTCCTCTTTTCTTGGAAGGCTCCCCCAGTGCAGAAGACTCTCAAAATGTGATTAAATTGTACACAGGGCTGCCATTGCTGCTTGTGGTAGAAGATGTTGGTGCCAGATCCAGGCTAAGGATCCGGCTTAGTGGAAAAGAACTAGAAGACATGCTTTAACAGGAAAGATCCTGAGAGCTTAATCTTTTCTAGTTAAGTAAAAGGAAGAAGTAATTATTTGATAATAATCTCTATGTACCCACAACAAGAAGAGACCCAAACACAGTGGAATCCTCACGTTCACAGAGCTGCAAAAGAGATGCTGCCTGGAATTTGAAACTACAAGAATTTAGGCCAGATTTAAGCTAATAATTTTTAAAATTGAGGACAACCAACATATAGATTATCCTGATGAAGCTTTTCACAGGTTCTTCATCATAGAAAATTTTAAAAGCAAGATTTGGTGGGGTTTTGTTTTGTATGTTTGTCTTTTAAAACCTTCTTTAGCTCAACCCCAGCTAGTAGACTTGAATTTGGAATAATCTGAGTTAGTCCTAACTCACACCACATAGGAAACTAGAGTAAAAGTTAACAATGCCCCTTTCTGCATAAAAATCTGGAAAACTGGAAAAACAAATGACCAGTAACAGTGGCTAGAAGGCTTTTAATAGGCTTTGGGGGGGGTCATCTGTGAATATCTGAAGTGCCTACATCCCAGTACTAATCCCTAAAGTACTCTCTTGGCACTCTCCTATTGGAAGGCTCAATCATCTACTTTTATCATCTGTTTCTACTGTTTCTCCAGCTGCTTACCCATGCTACTTTACCTTATCCCCTTTAGCTGCTTGATTTTCTCAAAAACTGGACGGTATATTTTGCCAGAGCCTTTTGAAAACTCAAACAGACCATTTATATCAGATCACCAATATTCTTTTTCTTGATGACCCTTCCAAACACCCAAGAGGTTTGTAAACTGTCACCCCACGCTGGCTCTCCACAGGTAGGCTGAACTAGGTCATACTTATCCAAGTCCGTGTCCTGCAGCTTTCTGGTCCTCAGAAGTTCAAGACTCTGGTTTTGGTTATGGTGATCTATTTGAACATTAAAAATTTCCATCTAAGCTAGGAACAATAGGTAGCCTTGTAGTTTTTGTTGTACTGCTCTCCTAATAGGATAGCAGCCAAAGTCTGTGTATCCATCATATACCTCCACCATGAAACAGAAAGATTTATGTTACTTTCTAAGATCTGCCAGCACCCTCACTGCAACACATACCTGACAATGCACCTGACTTGAAATATCCCCATTCTGACCCCACCAACATCTTCTACAAACATCAATCAACCTTCATAGCAAAATGAAAATAGCCCTCTTACTGCAGAGCTGCAGTACAAACAGGGGCCTTTACAGTTAGTTGTGTAAATCCTAGTCTACACAGAAGGTATATATCTCTTGGTTACAGCACTTAAAGGATATAGCTTCAAGACAAGAACACTGAATTGTGTGTGGATGATTTGATCCAGCATACAACAGAATGGTTGCTTAATATCAAGACATATCTCACTGTAGAGTTTTGCAAGTCAGCCAAGCTCTCTCCACACTTCTTGTAGAAATGTTACCATCCTCCTCATTCAGCTCTGTGTTTTCCTTACACTTCTGATACTTTTCAGTGCCAGCTCTAGCATTCTGACTAAAATCAGCCTGGAGGGGAATTGTTGGTCACACACATCTAAAGCTGACACTTTTCCTTCCTCTTCTTAGGCTTTTCTCATTGATGGAACTCCTAATATGCCTACACTGTAGATAAAAGCATTATATGGAAATTGGGTGAGTGTCCTCTCAGGGGGTCACACATACATTTCAGGTGCTTGTGCCCACATTAAATGGGAGTAATGGAAAGCAGACCTACGATTCTCAGGAAAGGAATCTGGATGCTTCTCATTCGGATCATTATAGTCCATTCTCTACTGAATTCATGCCCTCCTTGTGGTCATAATGAAGCGAGTATTTCCCACAGGGTAACTAATCCAAGGATGAGCTACACACAGAAACAATGTTGATGCAGAAGTTGCAGCCCCAAGTTAAAAGGCAGGATGACCTTAAAGGGAGAATTTTAGGATGTTCTGGATTCCTAAGTCTTATTTTATTTTTAATGAGTTGCATCATTACAAACATCACTGATGGTATTTGAACAAAACAGAGGATCGTATGGCCTTTTTTTGTTAATGTGGGCTGAGTACTGAGAACTTCTGCCAAGCTGGACCATCACAATTCCAGTTTCAACATGGACTTGTTATAAAAAAACAAAAAGCTCACAGTGGACTGTCAGAGGCTCTTTGCTTGCTGGGAGTGTTATAGAAGCGTCTAATGGTGAGTCCCAATTAAAAGCCACAAATGGTAAGCTTTCCTCTAGAAAATGTATGCAGCACATTGAGGTTTCAAGGTCTGTGTAACTGTACTGTTTGTATTTCCAAGTGCAATGAAGGCAGCTTTAGCCTTTCATGTTTATTAATGCCGTGTAGCTAAGTAAAATGAATAAACTGGCATTTTAAAGAACACGAAGGAGGCACTGGGAGGACTGAATAATAACTAACCATACATCTACTAAGTTCCCTCTAACAGTTTTTTAGTATACGTAGAATGAAAATCATGGAGCTTCTGAAATAAGCTCAGGCTACTTTGCACCAAAGATGATCTTTGCACCAAAGATGATCTTTGCACCAAAGATGATCTTCTGTAGGCCACAAATGCACTTCAACACCTTCTGCCTATTTTCTGGGTAAGGAAAGTGAAGAAACAAGATTATCCCACAGACATTGTTACAACAAAGCCAATGCCAGACCCAAAATTAAAAACCTGTAACAGTCTTGCTGTCACTTCCAAGTCGTTGGTCACCACATCATCCTGTAGCGTACTAAAAAATAAGAGAATTAAAAGATAAGAATTCCCCACCCTGAAATCCAACTTAGTTTAAGGGGTTCTTTCCTTATAAAACCACTCTTTCATTCTTGATCCTCTTCTTAAAGGGACCAAAGAACAATATTTTTCTGAACAGGTTATCCAGAGAGGCTGTGGGTGCCCCCAGCACTGGAGAAGCACTCAAGACCAGGCTGGATGGGGCTGTGAGCAACCGGGACTAGACAGAGGTGTCCCTGCCTAGAGCAGGGGGGTGGAACTAAATGAACTTAAAGGTCTCTTCCAACCCAAACCATTCTGTGATTCTATGAAATAGGAATAAAAAAACTAGACAGATGTGCTTCCAGGTCAGGAAGTTCTCACATTATCATTCCCATACGCACTACTGGATCAATGCAGATTGTCAGTACATTCCTCAATGTTATGCATTACTTAATCTAAGCAAGGCATATTTATACATCAAACTGCAAGCCTTTGTGACTGTTTACTGAAGCAAGTTTTAATCACAACCTTGTGATTCTGTGATTCAATGGTAATGCTACCTGAGATTAAATAAGCTTGCTACAGGAATCTAAGAGCTCACCAAGGCCTCATCAGCAAAGCAGTGGCAGGCCAGGACCTAAAATGCAGGACTTCCTAATTCTTCTCGTACAATCAGTCCACTGGAAAAAGCTATTTCTCTCCACTTGTGCTTGTTCAACACAGCCTCTTAAAACCAAAATCAAGCTGCTGACACTGAACTCAAAGCAGTTCTTGTTAAGTATTTCCCTATAAATGCATTCCAAAGCACGATTGTTTTGACTAAGCCTGATCTACCAGCTGCCATGACCATTAAAACTGAAAGGATCTGCTTTCATCTCCATCTGATAGGAATGTTTAAGCAGGCGCTGCAGACCAAAAAATGACATTTCAGGATGGAATTTGGAGTAGATATCCCAACTTTTATTTCTTGAATGGCTCTCTTGACTTGGATACTGCATTACTCAGAGGGCCTTATCCACTTTCAAATCCATGTCGCAGATATTGCACGTTGGCAAGTAGATGATCAGCAACTGGAATTTTTTATAAGATAAACAGCATGTGGGATTAAAAATCAAGACAGGGCTTGTAGTTACAAAAAAGAAGACAATACTGTTTCAAGGCTGTTTTGCATTTCAAATCAGTGACAACAAACAAACTCCCAGACACTGTCAGCTGAGGCCTCTGAGCCTCAATCAACAGCCACACGGGCACTCTACTCCTCTCAAGCTGTACGCACCGTGGGTCACTTCTGCATCTTCCATACAAGTGGATGCCAAAGCTAATGGGAAGACAGAATCAGAGAGCCTTCCTGAGCTAGCAAAACAGAGATCCTTGAAGCCTGCATTGAACTGAAACATGCAGCAGTCAGTGGGAATCGTTCTGTTAGGGGACAGTCAGTATCTTTTTTGTCCTTGACAGAGGTCAGTCTGGAAATGCATGGTGAGGTGAGCATGTGTTTCCCAGAAGAAACAGTAGCTCATGTGAGATGGATTTATGCTTGCAGTTTCAATAATTCTTGAATTCAACCTTCATTGCCGTGTGCCTCACAGATGATTTGCAGCATTTGATTTATTGATCTTATTTTACTCTTCCTGCAATTTCACCTTTCTGATCAGATCTTGCCAGCAGGTTTTCATTACCAAATAGGTGAGTTTTTTAAATAGCACAATTGCAAGTCATCATCATAAATATCAATCTTCATAACTCATCTGAGCACTCTATGTTCTTGTAATGTCATGTGTCAGGATTCTTCTGCAGAGATAAACCCCATCTATGTGGCTGCCAGCTTCTCATTCCTTTATTGATTTTCCCCCATTTTACTGTAATTGAGTTTTCATACTTACCTTGTTCTTCAGTACATAAATGCCTATCAGGGAGAGGGAAAAAAAAAAAAGGAAAACCAGGGATTTCCACTTCGCATCATCTCAGCAGAAGAGGGTGCTGTGTAACATTTATTAAAATGGGCACTTAATCAACTGAGACAGCTAAGTTGAGGACTGCCTATCCAGGTATCAAACCTCCTCACAAGTCAGCCAGCCACTGCAGGAAAAGCTTTATATTCCTTATTTTCTAGTCTTGATGGAATGCTTGGAGAAGAAAAGAGGAATAATCAAGAGTTTTCCAGCACTGGCTCAGCTGCTGTGAGCTGCAGTCCTTAAAGAGAATTTTTTGTTTATTTTATTATACAGGACTGTAGAGAAAATTTGCACGTCACTGTTCTGAAATGTTTGCATGTTTAAAATCAAGGTCCACTTTTAATTTAGTATGGACTTGACTGTATTTATAGGTATGTGTTTACAGAACAGTCCAGTCCTTCCCTAGCTGATAGGCAGCCAATGAGCCTGCAGCCTCCCTGCCATTATTACTTCTGCTGCATGACCCCGATTGCAGGTGCAGTGGTGGTAACATGGATCACTCAAATGCACAGCACGGTGGCTGTGCCAGCATAAGGGATCACAGATTACCTGCAATGCTGCGGGTATATATCATGCACACTCATGGGCACATATATATGGGCATATACACAGTTATATGAGCTAGGTACCCCTGAGATAAGAGGTGGGGAGGTAGATAAGGACTTTATTCCTTGCTTTTCTTGCAGTTTTACCACCTCATCTCTCAGTTTTCCAGCCTGACCACTGTTTAAGTCTGGCATGAAGCAGATGGTTGCTTCATCAAGTGCTGCTCTGGCTATCGTGGCAGCAAAAGTGGCAGCAAACAAGCGAGTCTGCTTACTGCTGCTATCTACTGGCTGGAACTAAACCGAGCATCTGTGTGTCATGGGCTGCCTACTGCTAATGGCAGTGAGAATATCTAATTCTACAAAATCATCTCTTCAAAGACTCCTCAGAAAACAGAAAGTTCTCACTATGAAATCTTACAGGATTCAGCTTAACTCTCAGATACTCTCCGATAGCCCCTGTGTGCACACAAATATGAGACCGAACTACTTCTTGGGTAGTCGAGACTCCTCCATTTTCCAAGTCACCACCTTGGAATTTGTCAGCCATTTTCAGGCCTTCTCAGTAAAAATAAGATATGTACGTATGAGTTTGCTTGGAAAAAAACAGAACATTTTTGGCTTTTTTGTGCTTCTACCACTAGAGAGCAGGAGAACAGCTCTCCCAGCTGACTCTTGCAGCTCCAGCAGAGAGAGCTGCTGTGAATTGCTGAGGAGCTCCTTATATAATCGAGTTTCTGAGGCTGACACTCACTAGAAAACTTTTCCATCCATTCCTGCAAACCTTTGCAGATGCCACTGCCAGACAGTGAAACCAGGCTAAGTACGAATCAGAAGAGAACAGTCTGCAACCAGAACAATGTGAATTTCTAACAGCACTCCAGACATGCAGACGATCATCACTCGTATATCACTGATATGCTAAGTTGGGTGTTCCTGCTTTTTTTTCTCTTAGGCTAGACTCCACCAGAGAGAGAAGAAGAATACAAAGTGTTGAACTATGCCACAATATACCTAGGATTAGGATTGCACGGGAAACTACGGTCATGTGTTTTGTAGACTGTGATAATTACCCTCTATATAGTTTTACATAATTAGGAGAAAGATCTCAATGAGCCATGAAATTTGATTCTAGGTTTTCCAGTTTTTCCTCATGTTCAAGAAAGTAATGGGATAAAACTATAGCTGTGCTTTCATTCAGCCGTGGTTTCTACCAGCAGGTGGATGCTGAAAAGGGAGAGGCCTTATTCTCCCTCCAGCTGAGCTCTTCCTTCTCTTTTCCTTGTGCTCGTTGGACCCTCACAAACATTTTTATTCACCAACCCAGAAAAACTGTTTGGTTTTCGTTTTGCTTTGCTTCTTTAGCTGTCTGGCAGTTGTCTGGAGTACAAGTCTTATGAGGAATGGCTGAGGGAACTGGGATTGTTTAGTCTGAAGAAGAGGAGGCTCGGGGGAGAGCTTATTGCTCTCTACAACTATGAATCAGTATTATTATTACCTTATTAGTTTACAGTATTAGTATTACTGATACCTATCAGTATCGGTTTTTTTGAGGCACCTGATGAGAACCAGAGGCAGTAAAAGCAGCAGTGTAGGGGAGAGCTGAGGAAATCAAACTGCCCTCTTTCAACAGCATTAACCTCTTGATCAGCTTCACTCAGATGCACAAAATGGCAGGCTAAGGTATGATAGCCTTAAAGCTAGATACCTTATATACCATACCTTCTCAGGTAAGTTGCTGAGTTGTTTTCAGAAAGGAGTGCTGGAAGTTCTGACTGGGGTCTGACCAAGGATTGAACAGTGCCCTACAGCACTCTCAGGACTCTGATTTCAGCAGCATATGTTACTCCATGTAAGAAAGGGTGAGAGTTCAAGGCCAGAAGTAAATTTACCAGGATGTGCTCTCCATCTAGAGGATTTCACTCTCCATTTTTAACAGACCAAGTTGAGTTTCCTAAAAATAAGCTACTGAAGACAAATTTCCTCTTGACTTAGAATCACGTATTTGCTTGTAGCTGATCAGACCATGAAGCCCAAGTGTCTCCCTGGCAGCCATGTGACCGAAGCAAATTCTGCTGTCCCAAGAGCTCCACAGAAGAACTTCATTTTTTCCAGCAAAAACTAACCCACTTTTCTGTTAACTTCAGTAACTTGCTACATCAGTCATATGTAGACAGAACAGAGCAACTGTGATACTTCTATCAGGACTAGCCACCATAAATAAGAGAGGAGGAATACCTCAGAGGACAGAAACAACATTTCCAGACTGTATTTCCCACTCCAGGTAGTGTGCTAACTCTTCCAGTTCAGGGTCTAGGTAGTGGGTACAATTGTGCTGCCTGCCAGCCAGCATTATCTGCAAAACCTGATGGAAAAAGATGCTGAAATCAATGTGTTACCTGGGCCTTGAGATTATAATTGGTTCTGCCTGGACATTATATCTACCAGTCCTCTCTGTCACAGACACGCCGCTGACCAAGGAGTGGCACTGATCTTCTCAAGTACTATTTCTGCCATTTTTCAGTCCAAGAAGTATTGGGCTTGTTCTTCTGCTACATATTTTAAAGCAGATGCTTTGTCAGGTGGGACAAAGGCAGGCAGATCCCAAGTAGAGTTTCTCGGCTACTTTAAAGCAGATTCAAATTCCTCTTTGCTTTGTTCCTTCACAAAAGTAGCTTTTTACATTGAAGTCATTTTCCCACCAGGTTGTATCAGTAGATTGTGCTGAAACCCAAGAGAGCGATTTTCTCACCTGCGATAACCAGCTAAGGTTCCACTTTACATACTAACTGACCTATTTAAGAAACAGGCCAAGTCCAAGCAAGTGTGCTGCATGAATCAAAGGTGGCAGGCAGGGGAACGGGGGCTTGATTCCTACTGATAGTAAAGAACGTGCACTTGCTTGTACACTTATGTTGCGAGCCTCCTTAAGTGGACTGAGGCAATCAAAGGGCAATTATCATTACAGCAAGGTACTCCAGACAAAAGTCCAGTTAAAAGTCATTACTGTGAAGTCACAGTTCCTAGGGTTTAGAATGGACAAACTCTCTTATATGGACTTTGTTTATTTCACCAATTTGTTTTAGTCTCTTATTGAAGTTAACTGAATGAAGTTCAACTGCAGAAGCTAAAGCTAAAAAGGAATAGACAGACTAGAGAAGAATAGAGAACACATAGACAAAAGCTGGCATAGCTGCAACAACGGAAGATGTGGAACAGGAGTCTGTCCCTACATGTCATGACTTACCCACGTCTTAATAAAGTGTTAGGCAAGTACTAATGAACTTTATAAATAGGGCATTCTTAATTATGACAAAAAGTTAGGTCTTTTGCTTTCAACTTCCTTAGTGAAAAACTGTTTCAGGATGTACTTGGATTGATGCTTAGAAAGCTCTTTTTCTACTTTTCAGCCCAAATTTTACACATGGCCATTTATGTATGTCCATCTATTCTTATACCAGTACATCTCAGCTCCTACATGTTTTAGACTATTTGCATTTCTTTTGCTGCTAATTTTGTCCTCATCAGAGTCTGTGGAACTCATATCCATTGTGGCTCAAATAACTCAGTGAGGGGGCCATCACCGTACTGTATTTCTGCAGTTTGTTCTGTTGCAGTGGGCTTCATCATGGTGATCTACAGGAGCATACTAGCTAAAATCAGGCCTCACTGTGTCAGGCACTGCATAAAACACACATAAAACACACCTCGACAGGCAGCTGCTCCAGAGAGCTCATGCTCTAGATAATGGGTTAGAGAGCAGTTAGAGGGTTGGGTCGGTGATTTCATCATACTTACCTGGACATTCCATGAAGGCCAGCATAAGGCAATGGTTCCCCAAGTACCAACCCAGTTCAATATACCAATGCTGTTTCTCTGTTAGGACACTGCTACCCTCATTCATTTTAAATTTGCACTGCTGCACCTCATCACCATTTATGTAACAGATAACATTTAGAACGGCCCCAGCTGAAAGAGACCCGTTCACACAGCAGAATCCAGAATGTGTGTATTAAGTTTTGCAAATAAGCTCTGCCACTGCCCCAGGGGCTTGCAAACAACCAGCCTGGCTGCCCAAGAGCTTCCTAAAGTTTTACATATTATGCATAACTCTGAACAAAGCCTGAAGCCTTAGGACAAACAGTATTAGGAAATGTTACTTCTCAGAAAGGGTGGTCAGGCGCTGGAATGGGCTGCCCAGGGAGGTGGTGGAGTCACCGACCCTGGGGGTGGACCCTGGGGGTGTTCAAGGAATGATTGGATGTTGTTTTGAGGGACGTGGTTTAGTGGGGGCTATTGGTGATGGGTGAACGGTTGGGCTGGGTGATCTTGTAGGTCTTTTCCAACCTTGGTGGTTCTATGATTCTATGATTCTATCAGTAAAAAGAGAAAAAGCAATGTTGAGGGAATGCTGCAGCAGCGCTATGCTATGAAACAAGGAAACAGTAAAATGTCTTCTTTCCCACTGAGGTGAAATTGCATGCATAACACTGCGTTCTGCGATGAGCTCTCTTATCATCATAAGGATACTGACAGACTTTACAAGGAGTTGGGAGAAAAGCAATACAAGTGATCAGGGAGCCAAAGGGACTGACTTGTGAAGCAAGGTTAAATTTGCAAAGCACAATAAATATAGGTTGGCTCAGCAATGACTGGGGGCCCACAGTAACCAGCAGCAATAGCTGCTGGAGGGAGCAGGGAAGGGGGGAGAGGAATTTAGTTTGTTGTGAAACGCTATAATGAGAAGAAAGGGAAAGGAAATGAAGGGGGAAAGGCAGCACTGGATAAAGCCCAAGGAGAGCTTTCTTACACAGTGAGATGTTGCTGCTACATGAACAAAGCAAACAATGACAGAAAAAAAGTTTTGCACTTGTGGAAGTGGTCTTCAGCACAAATGCCTGAACAGTTTTGATATGCAGAACCAGAGTATGGAAAGGGAAAGCACAGTTGCTGTGGAAAACACTCTCAACCTACTGTACAAGTACACTTCATCTACTGCAAAGTGCCGGACAACCCTTTGGAGTGCATAGTTGCAAACAGGCAACAACAAACTATCCCAAAAAAAGGAAGCACCAGCCATTATGATCTTAAGCAGTGTGACATAAATGTGTTAGCACAAGTAGGAGGTATGACAGCATCTGCTATCTAATAGAGACTCGTGACAACAGTAATGATAAAGCACTGGTATGAAAAGGCACCTGAATTAATCCCACTCTTGGTAGTTCCCATGTGCCAGCCCCTGAATGCAGCAGAGGAGGCAATGTCTATAGAGGTGCGGCCTTCAACCTGACCCCTCAGTTTTCATTTACTCACATATTAAATCTGGTCCAACACCAGAGATCCCATAGCGGTCTCACAGAATCAGGCAGCACGTGTGTTTATGTGTGTGAACAACGGCCACGGCTGCAGTTCCTGCATGCAGTTTTCACAGCTCTGCTATACAATCAGATAATGCTGCTCTAATTCAGGGAGGAATTCTGTTTAGTATCTGTAAAACAGGAAGAATTACATCTCCCAACTTCCTCAGAACATTATGAACCTGGTAATAATCAGTAAAAAAACTTAAGAGATCTTAGGATGAAATTGCAAACAACTCATGTTTGCAGAACTCAGAAAGCTCTGTACACATTAGAGCTTTGCAGGGCGTTATGTTATGGACAAAAAACGATTCTCACCTTTCTACACATTATTCCATTCTCGCTGTTATCTCCCAAACCAAGAGCAAACAATCCAGTTGTTCTAAAACCCAGCTACTTGTTTATTCCTGAGCAGCAGCTGTGTGCCTGCACTCCTAACATTTGAGAAGCCCACAGATGCATCAAGAGCTACAACCACTGAAGTGTCAGGGACAACTGTGTTTCCCAAAATCTCACTAGACAGTTCTTTTCCGCAGACACTGATTTGCGAGGCTGCTGCTCTGGCTCTGAGGAGATCAGCTTGGGATATCTACAGAAATCACAAGGTATTGAGTGCACACCTTAGAGAAAAAGCAGCACAGATAAAATCAGGATATCAGTTTCAGGTAGAACGTTGGGATTGTGCTTCAAAGAAATCAAATGCCTTCAAATGACCAAGCTTATCTCTTGGCCTTGTGTTTTTCCTGTGCCTTGAAGATGTCTGTGCTCAAAGCTTTTTCCTTTCTTTGGACAAAAGGGGCTGCAAAGGAGCCTTTTCAGTGTGTCAGGTCAATAGTCCAGAGACTGAGAAGGATTTATGCTATAGATAGTAACAGCATCAAAGAGGCCATTACATCTTCAGCACCAGTAATCCCCATTTTAAAAACTCTATTATCTGACTGGTTCTTCATTTGCTTGTCACGTAATCCTTGTTGTTGTGGTAACTCAGAAGCAAATGCTGTGAGGTTAATAGAGAGAGTGACAGAACTGCTTGTCCCCGGATTCAGCCAGGAAGGTTATGGGGCAAGCCAGAAAGGGATCACTGACTAGTAAGGACTTCAAAGATGTTAACTGAACAACAGGAATAAAGTCTATGAAGATGCTGTTGCAATCGTGAAACACTAAGCAGACCTTTCTTGGGACTGATTTTCATGAATCTAAAAGATAAAATCCCCACCACGGTCATTCTGTAGGAAACCTTTCAATGTAGGTCATATACAGTGAAGAGATCTGCTCTCCGGGTCAAAGGATTGCTGGATTTCTATACAATGAATGCCTGCTCCTGGCTAAATGAAACATCATGTCCTCTGTTAACCACAACACCAATTACTCGTTACTATTTATATCCTCTTCTCTGAAATTACATGTCTTGGTAAAACAAAAAGATTCCGCAGCTCTGCTGTTGGGCCATCAGTTGTAGACTAGGTCAGACTGGTACAAGACTGCATTGGTTTATTTGGGGGGACACAAGGTGTAACGTAAGCAGCTGCTTTCTCTTCACTCAGCAAACTGAAGGTAGGAGCAGGGCGCACCTCTCACAAAGGAAGAGAAAGACTGATAGGCTCATAAGCTGGTCATGGTACCTCAGAGGAAGAAATCCTTGCCTTCAAGGACTCTTCTCAGCAGCCAAAACAAAACAAAACTAAAAAATCAAGAATAAGAGGCTGAGACTCAGAGTAAGCATTTCTGGGATGATTTGGTCAGGTTTAAGAAAGCCAGCGCCCCTGATTGCATCTATATCCCAAATTCCACCTCTAAAGATCACAGCCCTTTGCAGCTTGCTAAAAAAGAGGTTTCCGCAGGAGTAGTGCAAAATTAGCACAACGTTCTCTCACTAAGAATGGGCCAAAGTGGGGAACGTAAAGATGACCCGCTGTGGCATGAAATGTTATCAGACTATCTTTTATTCTCAAGATTCTGATGCAAAGTATTTTAAAATAGCCATTGTAGATACAATGCCTCAGGCAGGCCCACGGTACAGGACTCACAATAAACAGCACCTCACAACAATGCCACCAAATGGGAAGACGCAGCTTCTTCCTTCATGAGCAACTTTTCAGTACTTCTGCATGGGAGCAAAAGGACCCATTGCTCAGTTGTAGTACCTGACTGAAACATGGAATCCCTCCACTGGGGCCGAGGCTAATATTCTAATCTTGAATTGGAGCAAAGCATCCTGCAGTGCAGAAGCTCAGAAGCAATGTCAAAAGGGACAGTTCAACCACAGCCCACTGAACAGCCTGTAAGAGATAAAGACTGTAGAGTGGCTAGGAAAGAAATCAGCTATTTGGATGCCTCAAAAATAATTAGGAATTAAAAAAGACGACACAGTCGCACCCAGAGCTGCTGCATGTAATTAGTACAATTTTTTTTATATAAACTGGTTTCTAATAGTTGGCTAGTAAATTATACGTGGTTAGATGCAAATTCTCCAGTGCTGCTTAATGAATGACAGTTGGCACACATCACAGGCTAAGACGATGCAATAGTTGAATTTTCTTGACTAAAGTTGAGGGTGGGGGAAAGATCATCCTTCATTGTCACCGTAACGATGATGTGACATCTCTTTCTGCCTGCAGTGTTCCGGACACCAAACAGCCTGAAGAAGAGTAATTTATTATGTGTTCTTCAGGTATTCTATCTTGTGAATTTGCAGGAAACAACAATTAAAGAAACAGGTCGATATCTTGAATTTCAAATTGGCTTGTGATGATGCTTCAGAAAACAACAGAATTGCTTTACCATAAATCGCTTGCAGTGGTCAGGCTGAGACTGTCTTTCATAGTTTCATTTCACTGTAATCAAGGGAACAACAATTCTGCATTCACAGTGCAGCCAGCACTGTGCTCCACAAGAAGACAGGAAAGCAAGCATCCACCCTTTAAAGACATACCATTACTTTATCTTTCAGCTCCTGCGATCAGAGTCCTCAATGCCCCAGCAGACTTGAATTGTCCTACCACCTACTGCTCTGTGCTCCATGAGCTCCAATTAAGCTTGGGCTTGGGCACCCTGTTGTGAATATACCTGTTTCCAGCCTCCTTCCTGAGCTGTTATTTGGCTTTCCCGGACTGACCTTGGACATGACTTGTTCTTTGCCTGAGGATGGCTGGGCTGTTGATGGAACGAGTTACCCTCACCAGCTTGCCTAGTTCAGGTACCGTGCCCCACTGGAGAGGGTGCTGTCTGTGCTGTGCTCTCCCTCTGCCGCTGGCTCCTCTCCTTGTGGAACAGCCCTGCTCTCGCTGCTCCCTGAGACCTGGTCACTAGCTTCCCATTGATGGCAAGGTGCATACTAGATAAGAAGAGATGGGTTTGTGTATGGAGGTACTAAAGAAACAATAGTTCTATTACCAGGTTTCACTCCTATTTCTTTTCTTTTCCACACACTTCTGTTGTGCAGTTGTAATTCATTGTCAACAACAAAATTATTGTCATGATAAATGATCAACTTGGGATCAAGTTAGAAAGATAACAGTGCAACTAGAAAATGGTACTGGTAACCAGAGTGTCGAGAATAAATCTACTAGCAGTGAGTCAGAACCAATGCTATATCTTTATTATTGAAGAGAGAACATTAAATGATTTCAGATGTATTCCTGGACAAAAACTGGCTCACATATAAAGAACCAGAAGAATAACAGCAAGCCTCTCCCTTTTTAGACATTCACATGCAAGGATAGGACAAGTTTGTTCTGCCTGAATTGTGATGTGTGAAAGCCTGGAGTTCTCCATGGCTGTTAGATATTAACTATTATTAAAGTCATACATGCACAGTGGAAGTGCTGTAGCTTTAGAAAGATGTACAAGCTTTAGGGAACTGAGTAACCTGAAGGACATTTGTGCCTCACTTTCCCACATTAAGCTTTTCACAGCGCAGACACCAGCTGCTTCCAAGGAGACGTATCCCTGTCTAAAGGCATTCAAGGATGAGCGTGTGCACTGAATGGAAGTATGCTTCCATTCCATAGACTGCTTTGGCTTCATGTTATATTGATTTTGACATAACGCAACTATAAAACCTTGGTATAACAGAGTGAATATTGCTAATGCTGAGGTACTCATAACAATCTACACTCACTCACATATTAAGCACACGAACTGCAATGATGCTCACTTTCACAGCAGTCTTCTTCCTAGAAAACTGAGCATGATTTTTCTTGCCCTTCAAGGAAGAATATTCTCCCAAACGTGCAAACAATGTCACACACAGTTTCAAGACTTCCCCAAGGCTACACTATCCTGGCTTCCAGTCCAAACACCACTTATGAAGCAAAGCACATTAAGTTTAACTACCATACCGGGATCCATCTGCCTTAAAGTCAGAACAGATCTAACTCCATAGGGTTTGGGTTTTTTTGGCACACACACTCCTGCACCACTTGCTTTCCTTGTTCTGAAGTTTACCTAGACAAAAGGAAGGTCAGGATTCATGCACTGAGCCCCAGTGACTTCCAGATTCAAGTACTGTCTGACAGACAATGTAAACTAGATCAAACTTCATGCTGTTCAAACTCCCTCGCAGCCTGCCCCTGAAACATGGCGCCTTAAAATTAGCCAGCAGCCTCAGCAGGCTTGTGTGGTGCAGGGCTTAGGCAGATTGGCAGTTCTGGCCCTTGAAGTACTTAAATTCTTCTCGGCAGTCAGAAAGAACAAGCATCTTTTCCTGCAGAGATTTTTTTTAAAAAAAAGCACTATGTGCATCTGTGCTTCTCAACAGTGCTCATCTTCCTGCTGTCAGTGACAGCAGCATACAGCAGAGGGACCCAAAGTCTTCTGCAGCTGTGCTGGAGCATTGTGTTACACACAGCAGGAATGTGGTGTGGACAGCCGCTCACAGCAGTGCAGGAACAGGGACAGAGGTTGACAAGGAAGAAGTCTTTTGAGCTCAGTCACCCAACACACCAATTAAACAGGAGCAGACACGCATACATTTCTAAAGGCTTTTTCCTGCCATTGTTACAGGTCTTTGAAAGGTAGATGGATAGATCAAGCCAGTGAATAAGTGGGACAGCAGTAATGCTCCTAAAATAGCTTTCCCTACCACTAACAGATCCCTTTTCTCTGTATCCAAAGGGTAAAATGTCAGTTTTCTTTGCCTGTATTGTTTTTGTTGTTAATACACATAGCTCAGGAAATAGAGGTTTTTTTTTAAATGGTAAAGAGCTCTGGGGAGAAAAGTTATAAATGGATATGATTAGTAGCCTTGGATAAACGGGCATCCCACTGATAATCACACTGATAAAAGACAGTCACCATACTAAATATTTTCCACTCATTTCTCACCAGTGAAGTGAAGCTTTTGGGGTCCTTTGGGGTTTGTCTGAGGTTTGTATTAGCCTTGTATTATGTGTGATATCACTGTCCAGCTCTGACAAGATTTGTACACCCAACCGGTCTGCAAAATTCTTAACTGGCCTACATCACTGCTCCAAAACAAAGCAAGTTAATAACATTAGGGAGTACTTTTCACCCGACCAACTTACACTCTCTCCTCACACTCCCCTACCTTGTACTTCACAAGTACAAGGATGCCCTCACAGCCTTGCTTGTGTTCAGACAGACTTCTGCACAGGAGTAAATCTACAGCTTCAGTATCTTCCCAGAAATAATCTCTACCCCACTCTACTCATTGTACTACTATGCAAGTGTTTTAAATCAGGCCTACAAAAACAAAAGATCTACCACAAATGATGAGTGTAATCTCATTCATTTGGTGTTTTTTTACATCTGGAAATGTTATCGTGCACCACCACCACCACCCAAAGTACATAGCAAAGTGAACATGTGATGTTTGCCTCACGCTGTATATTTGTAAGCTGCTCCATTAGAGAATACCAAGTTTTTGAGACTCAGTGAGTGGAGATCTGACTACACTGTTGAATAAACTGTATTTAAACTGTCTCAACTGACAAGCTCTGAGATGGAAAAAACATATAATTTCTACCAGAGTTGTTTACATGAGAAAAAGGACTCAGTAGTCCTCTTCAGATTGAAAAAGCAATGTGAGTTCCTCACACATTGACAGAAGGTAGGACAGTTATTTTTTTTAAATCTGACTCAACAGAAGAACACTAGAGGAATTCCAGTGGTGGGATGGGACACATCACTGAGTATCTACCCACAAAACTGACAGCAAAGTCAAAATCCATATACTCAGAATGAAAGTCGACTCTGATTTGGAAGAGATTTACTACTAATTAAGCAACCACCAGTCCTCTTCTCCTGAAGGCAGGTGAATGGCGTGGGTGAGGGCTTGCCTTCCAGATGGTCTTGATGAAAAAAACTAACGATTAAGTTATTGTATTTCAAATAAGTCGTGCCACTAATAAATACTTATTTTTGCTACCAAAGTTGATGAAAAACAGACTAGCATTTAACTACACGCTTGTCTTTACAGATGTACACAAGTAACACCAAAGTCCATGTTGAAGGCCACGCATTCTGAAATCATCGCATTGGTCATTATGCTTCTGAGAGCAACCGAACAGGTTCTTTAGGCCTGGGGTGCTTTCTTGCACAGGGTAAAACACAAATGGCCCCAAACATTGCTGAGAGCAGGAAAAGAACGCTAACCAATTCCAAATCACACAAGAATAGCAAAAGTACCAAGCTATAAAATTTCTATCTTCAGACCTGATGAGCAGAAGGCACAGTACTACACAGTACTACAGCACAAAAGATTGCATTGTAAACAGGCCAGCCAACTAAATGCAGTTCCACGAAATTCTAAAATAACAACAATGCTGGAAATAACATCTAATGGTACCGGCTTACCAGACACTTAAGGACTGAAAACACTGATTTTTAAAGGTCTGCTTACAGCTCCAATTACAGTGCTTTGGGAGACAAATATGATTATTTATTCTTTGAAATGACAAACCGAAATTTACTTAGAATTTAACTTTTACTCAGGAAAAGAAATCTTATTTGACCTCTAAGATCTGCCCAGGTAAAATGGAGTTTTCAAAATTCTCTAACAACAGCATAAGTTTACTAAATTAAATGTTGTCATTCACACATTCATGGGGTTAATACATCATCATTATTTGTTACTGAAGAATTTGTGGCATGTAAGTTCTATCTAGCAGTTATGTATATATTAGTTTGTACTTGAAATTCAAAATTCCCATTATACAGAAGGCAATATTCTTGGCTTCTGTATGACCAAATATGTTCTGAAATGGTCTCTCCCATGGCTCTCCACACTGAGTTTTTGAGATTGTATTGAGTTTTCTAATACCACTCTTCCAGTAACTATAAGACTGCTAATACCTCCCACAGTATCTGAACAGATAATCTCTTAAGGTGCTTGATATTCCTAGAAACCCTTAGCATTGATTCAGAAAGTAAATGCGCTCCAAAATCTAACATATGCCTAGCACATCTATAGCTAGGAAATGTACAACATTTCTTCATTCTTCAATCTCTATATTCTAGTTAAATGTCCAGTACACAAACAAGGTGGTAGGAACAGACAGTTCTTTTTCTTAGCTGGGACTCTGTGCTATGTTAAGCACTCTTTTGTACTATGACCATTATAAGCAATAAACTCTTCCAAGGGAATCTACACAGTCAGACAATAACGAGAGCTCCTGCAATCATACCAACCCTGTTAACTGCTGTGATACTTTGTGCAGATGCGTCTAGTCCTCTTGTAGCATCAGAATAGTAGAAAACAGTATTTACAGCTATCCACTATTTCCAGGACATAGCGCTATGTCCACCAAGACACCTGCCAGAAACAGACATAAAAAAAGAAAAGCCTTTGTGAGTCATAGGGAGAGCTTTCCAACAGGTGCTAAAGCAGGATTTGGGAACTTCATAGGAGAAGAAAGAGTTACTGCTACACAGCTTTTAATAGCTGCAAGTCTCCACTGACCTCACTAAGCTTAGCAGAGCAACAGAAAAAACGACTGCTAAGGTGAGCCTACCTTTGTGTAGCACTCAAGCACTTTCAATGCACATTAAATCTTACTGAATTCAATGGGAATACTAAGTACCTACACTACATCCATTACCCTGCATCAAAGTATCAACAGTGCTTAGAGCACTATGAATAACGTCTGTCTGTAGTATCTGTAAACGTGCTGATGATGCGCACCATACAACTGAAGCAAACCCATCACATTTGTCAGGGTCCTCAGTTTCTTTCTAGAGGATACCAGTATTATTTGCAGAACTCACAGTGATTTTAAATACAAAGCATTCTTCAGTGAAAAAAAAATACAGACCTGCAACATTAATATAAATTTGATCAAGTTTGACGCAGCTCTAACATTCATGGAACAGCTCCAAAACTTCATGGCCACGATTGTATCCCATGACCAGAAAGAGTTCTCTAATCCTTTTTTCCCTCTGCCTCCATACGTATTTCTACACATAGACACACAAACTTACTGGTGAATGTAGCATTCACCGGTACAATTTGTCAGATCTATGCTGGAGACATCCAGGTTTGCTCACAGTCACTTACTCATCTCTCTTCATAATCAGTGTAAAGCAACAAGCACTTCAAAGTACAATTCCTAAGCCTAAACACATACATTTGTGTCTGTAATAGGCTGGATGCTCTAAAACTGTCACTTTCGTTTAAGTGCTTAAAACGTGCGGTGTGATTATATATTGTCTTTGAGTGGGAACCAGAGCACACAGACAGAGAGGATCATGACTCAAAATTCCAAACTACAGAGACAAATGGATGGTTGCCACTGAAAAACAGACATGGGCTGAAGGGAGAGAGGGAAGCTGCAGCATATTGTTTTGCAACTACGTAATACTACAAAAAGCGAAAGTTCACAGACGCTTCTCTAACTTTTAATGCACATAACCTGAGCTGTTTTTGTGTGACCCTGATGTAGCTTTTTAACATACAATAGGAGGATATTTCACATCTCCATAATGGCTTTCTGCTGGAAAAAAAGTTTGCCCATTGAACAGGAAATTTTGTTCAATAACCTCATGACAACACAGTCAGAATTAATCATGTCCTTTGTTACAGAAGGGAGAAGTTTCCACATCCCACAAGAACATGCTGCAGCCTTGGCAGATATCCTCTCCCTGCGTTACTGATGGTTTTGACAAGTAGGGATAAAGCGTGGACAGCAGTTACCCAGGATTTCTGGACAGCTACAGTGGTTTGGTGAGTTGAGATACCACTGATGCATCTGACTGGCTGGAACCATTCACTACAGCACCTGGAAAAAGACATTCTATTGGGAATGAAAAAATATTTTGTTTGGTAGAAATTCCTGACCTTTTCTACCATTGCAATACGCATCATCATTGGAGGTAGATTTGTAATCGATAAAGAACTAACAGAAAAATGTAGCAGTACTTAGGAAATGGTTATAATCTATCAAGTCCCACTGCCCTCCATCCCCTTGCTATAGGGAATACAACTGTGAATTTGTTTAAGCATTACTTTTCTTCAGGAACATAAATCAGGGCAGTAACATTTCCATTTTCTGCAGAGAGGACAGGACGGAGCACTGGCTGAGATCTATAACCTTCTTGGTACAGAGAGTGTTTGCCAACAAACGAGACTGATCCCTCAGTTTCCACTGTCACTGAATTCTAGGATCCTCATTCATTCATTGCTAGTTGTTTCACGGCTGCATTATCTTTACTCTTGCCCTTGCATCCATAATGCCAGAGAAATTATTACCCTGTAATTTCCCTCCACTTTGTAAAAACGGTTCTGTAACTTCAGTAGGCATAAAGTGCCTTAAGCTATTTTCAAGATACGACCGCACATCTGGGGAACATATATTTGTTCAACAAATGTGTCTGAGAAAGAAGAGACAAGTATGCTATTGACTTATCTTGATATTGTGCCATATATGCACAGTGAAGCATAGAACTACTACAGGCAGTTCAAACTGCCGGCTAATATTCCGGTTTGCCAGCCTTCTGAACACGAAACACGTGGAGATCATTTTAGACTCAATGCATGCATGTCTGTAGACGTGGGATATGGAATACTGAGGTTCTGACTATTTCAGATGAAAGAAGGATTGATATAAATTGATTGAATAGAATCAACGTATTCCCCTGTTAGCAATCAAAAAAAAAAAACCAAACCCAAAAACTAGCACCCAGACTGCATCCATTGGTTCCAGTGATACACAAACCCAACAAATTTAGGTAATGCTCCTTTCTAGGGATCACACAGATCTTCCATTTAGCAGTTTCACCACATAGCTTCTTGCAGAACAAGAACTCTGAGCAGAAATTAGACGTTCCTACTCTTAAAATACAGCACGACAGAAAAGGTAATCAGATTGCCAGGGACATTTGTCCCATCTGCCACATTTAAGACATTCCCTGTATCTCAAAGTTGGCACGGGGAAAAAGTGATCAGAAATAACAGCTCAAGTCCAACATTTAATACAGATAACAGAGCAATCAAACGCACATGCACACACAAATGCACAGAAAACACAAACTTACTTCCTGAGGATCCACTTATGTACAAAATCCTTGCCAGTTCCTTTTGTGAATGACACAAACACTGGCAAAGTAATACACAGGTTGCTCCAAAAGCAATGCATCCTATATATTTCCAAAGAAACTACAACAAAGAGTACAGTACTTGATATTGATATTTGACAGAGCACATTCTCAGCTGCAAAACTATTTTTAAGCACAGTCACCACCACTAGCTGTGTGTTTTTGCCTGCGATGAACAAGAGCCTGAATGCTGCATTCAGAACAATCTGCACCAGCAGAGGTGCCCCACCATTGCTACTGCTGAAACGCACCACTCACTGCCTCCCTGTGCTCACATCCACTGCTTGGTCTCCAGAAATGTTCAGCAAGCATCAATGGGTGCCATTTTTTCCACACGGAGGAATTAAATTCCACATCTTTGCTCCATACACACTTCCACGTCAGACATTATTTTGTGAGAGTGCCCCTCTGCTGCCATCTGTCACCCAGCAACAAAATGCAGTCTTTGAAGGAGGAGTGCTGTAGGCCAACACCTAGTCCTATCTAAAGGAGAACAAGCACACTCAGAAAGAAGCCTACCGCTACTTATAAAAACAGCAACTGCCAAAACAAGAAGTCATCTGTGTAACACGACTGGGCAAGTATGTGGGCATAGCTGATGCACATAACAGAAGTTGTATAGTCTAATGTATATTAATTCAAATTAAAGTACATGTGAATGAGTGAACATATCGATAAAATCACTTTAGACTTAAATACAGTCATAATGGTTATTGGTAGTGCTTTTGTCAAATTCTTTTAAAAATAACAATTCAGTTTTAGCTTCATAGTAGGCTTCAAGTGCTCAGCTTAAGCAGTGTTCAGGCTGCATGCTCATTTGTGCCTGTGCAAGTACAGAATAGAATTCAGCTCAGGGCCTCCCAGACAGATAAAATGTAAACACTGTGCTTTTGCTCTCCTTAACAACTGACTGTTATGACTGATCAGCTCTGGCTATCACATGCAAGTCCTACACTAATCAAACTTCTGTGCCTCTTTTCCTGCTTGGAAAAGGCCAACTTGACTCCCACGAAAGGCCTTGTTTCCGTGTTAATAATCAGCAGCTCGCACAATTCCAGAGGTATTATTGCCCAGTGTGCAATGCATTTAGCTAACAATATGTCAATTCAGATTACCACTACTCCGAGGAAAATGCCTAAAAATAGAGGCCTTCCAGGTGGCTCTGCAGATTGGTCTGTTTGCCATATATGGTAGAACGAGTTAGCCTTTTCAGGCTATGCCTGTGGAGTAAAAATATCCCATTAATGGAGAGCAGGAATCAGCACTACTCTTATATTAGATAAGAACTAAGTACCTAACTGCATCCAAGCTGACTGGCTGGGAGCAAACCTGGTTTGCTTCAGTGCTGTGTGCTCAACAGCTGGGTGCAGGTAAGGGGCAGAAGAGCAAACGGCTCACCAGCAAAAAGGTAGGGCTCCAGGGGCACGTAGCTGGCAACTCCCATGCCTCCTAGTGACAATCTCAAATCCAGAGCAATACACAGCTGTACGATACAGATTCCTATGCTCCCCTTCTCACTGTATCTGACTGCCATCCAGCTGTATACTAAGCAATGCGACTACATGAAGTCTCATTTTGCCTTCAGGTCTGAATTCTGTGTGTATGCATAAAAAGACCGACCAAGAACAGCTTCTTGGTACAGTGAAAAGATTCCAACTAAATGGTTCACCTGATAAGCATCCACAAAATATCTCAATACAATTGTAAAAATAAATTGTGTCCTCTGACTGTGCGAAAGGAAGAATAAAAATGAATATTGAGCAGTTATAGATCCAATCAGACACAGTTCCTGTGCGTCTCTGAGCCAAATTTATAATTACTTCTTTTGTATCAAGTTTCAAGCAATGCACTGCAATGGAGAAAGTCAGCAAGAACAATTCTGAAGCTAAAGTGAGTGAAATAGGAGTTGTGAACTTTCATACAAGAAAAGTCATCAGCTGGAACTTCAACTCCCTGACTTATTCTCTTTAATCAGCGATGACTTCCCATGTGTCTTCTGGATCTTCACGCTGTTTCAGAAAGCACTTTGAAGAGACTAGGTAGAGAAATATTTCTTTTATTTATTAGACTTTAACACATTTGTAGACATTTCTTTCTCAAGAGTTCTCCTGTATCTTTGTAACCGCACTTCAATAAGCTTCATGATTCCCTCTGCACAACACTCAGATCAAGCTTTAGAAGTTAAACCCTATGATGAAGTACTCAGTTCTTTGTGCTACATCATTAAGAGATACTCCCACCTCTCTTATAAGAAGGAACTGCATTTCCAGTCCTTAGTTTGCAAATTAGAGCTTGGAAATATTATGCACATACTACGAACATCCAAGCCTACTATCATTCTAGAATACAGAAGTGGCAAGGAATTGACTCAAGAACTAAGGCTGATGCTGAAGATTGTCCATCAATGTCCACAAAATGGAGGTAAGACAGCCTTAATGGAACAAGAGAGTAGCTGCTGGCTGGTGCTAATTCCATGTGTCCTTACTGCAAAGCTGGAAAGAGTATTTTCATCTTGTTATTTCATGACTAAGGTGTTCTGTAGGGCTCACGGATAAGTAAACATCATGCTCAGGCACTAAAAAATACCTAGCTCAGTGCCAGTAGGGTACCCTTAATCCTATTCCATCAACTCTTGATTAGGACTTTTTCCAGAGATACTGTAGGGAGAAAATATTAATCATTTACATATTCATGGTCAGATGATAGAACTTTTAAAAACTGCTCGAAGTGTGTCATGAGAACACTGCGTTATATGTGCCTTAACAGGGGAAAGCTCCTGACAGTTTATGCCTGTGAGCTTGCATTTGAGGCTGAGGTAACTATAAATTTAAGTGGCTATTGTTCTTTTATTTCCAATTACAACAGTAGAAAATTATGTTTATATATAGGGAAAGACGCCTTGTATTCTGAATCAGGCCAAAATTGCTCGTCATATGCACTGCTGACCCAGTATGTCTACAGCTCGTGGGTAGAGACTACAGGGGATGGTTACCTAAAACACTGCTGTGCACAACATGCAACCATCAGATTAGCACTGCCTACAATGTGACAAGCAGTATAAATCAGGCAAAACTGCAGAAGAATCTGTTGTAATCCATAGAAAACCACAACCTGTGTGATGCTTGCTTCCCCCACTGAATGGATGCTCAATGCTGCAAGTGGTGCGTCCTCATGCCCAGCACCAGCTGAATCAGAAGCTGACCCTCTGGTTCTAAAGGCCGCTCCCACAAACTTTCTACCATTGATGCAAAACAAAAGTCTGAGCTTAAAGTATACAAAAGTGTGTTTTTCTAATTGTTGTCTCCTGGTACAGTTCATGTTTAGGTTGGGTATCAGGAAGAACTTTTTTATAAAGGGTTGTTAAGCACTGGAATAGGCTCCCCAGGGAGGTGGTGGAGTCACCACCCCTGAAAGTGTTTAAAACCCATCTGGATGTGGTGCTCAGGGACATGATTTGGTGGTGGGTTGTTAGAGTTAGGGTGTATGGTTAGGCTGTGGTTGGACTTGATGATCTTGAGGGTCTTTTCCAACCTGAGCAATTCTATGATTCCAGGTAGTTAAGGATTTAACTTGCTGGTTTTATCTATTTCCATTCTGCCAATGGGAAATCAGCTGGGAATCCTTCATGGTAATAACAGCTCTGAGAAGATGCTGTACGAGGTGAGCTGAATTCAGAGCTTAGTATCTGAAAATCAAGTAGCACTCCATATCATCTATTAAATACTGATGAGTGGTGCATGGGCTTGAGTGATTTGGTAAATCTAGAAAAGGTCATTTAGCAATTAAGTAACTGACATAAGTTGTTTTAAGACGTGTGTTCTCACTTCTTGAAAGCTTACTATTAAAACAGGCAAGAGGCAGAGGCTGAACCTACGTATGCCAGTGGAATGAACGATGTATGTACAAAACTCGCATGATGTAGTTTCCCAGCCGCTGTATATGATACACTGAAAGCTCTTCAGATGTATGGCACAGATTTAAATAAATAAATAAATTTTACTCATCCCTCTTTAAAGGATGAATAAATTTTTTTCAAAATTGTAATGCTGAGAAATACGCACGCCTGGATATCGTGCCTGAAATGATTTCCTATGGATTATACGTGGCAAGAATTCAGGTATCTCTGTACTGTTTCTGTTTTGCAAAGAAGCAGCTAGAAAAGCATGATTTGAACTAAGAAAAGAATCATAGTAGAAAAAGAGACAGAGGTGCAGAACAAAAATATTTCCCTAGAGTCCTGTCTCCAAAAGAGCCACCTAGTTACGATCATGGTGCAGCTCATAGGGCCCCCTGACTCACGTTTCCTCTGCAGAGAGGAGACAGCATGAGTACATTCAGTACACAGGCTGCATTCATTCAGCTGTTTTTACTCTCACATTTTAATTCTACTCACCCCACCCAAAGCTGCAGGAACTTCCAAGATCTCCTTGTCCAAGCCCCCTGGCTTTTGCCAAGCTTGCCCTTCATAATGCAACATTGCTCAGCACCCACCATCTCACTGGATACCTTGAGGAAACAGTGGGCACTGCTGGGAGTCTCTCGCTCAAGTATCACCACTTCTTTTCAAGCACCTTTATTTTTTATTCCTTAACCTTCACCACACACATACTCTTCACTTGATGTCCCACGAATTTTGTTTTTGTCCCTCTCCCTGATACGTTTGTTGTACATCTCTCCCCAATTTCTGGAAGTAGCAAGGGTGAAAGAGGATGTTACTTTCACTCAGGAGGGGCTGCTGCCTCTTCTTAAGGGAGGGAATCATGAGAGGAGGGTGTAATAGTGGATCTGTAGGGAAAATTATAAGAACAGGAAAGTCCAATAAAAACATTTCCCTGCTGTACTCCTAAAGCTTCTAGCAAGCTGTAGCTCAAGGTCTTCCTGGTTATAAGAGATCTCTCTATCTCTAACAGCCTATTACCATTTTTTTTCCCCTTCTGAATTTGTCTGATTACTTTTCACACTCATCTAAGCTTCTGGCATCCACAAAACCCAATTGCAAGGAGGCCTGTACATTAATTATGCTGCTGTACAGTCAGGTATGCATTTTGTAGTTTTATACGTTTTTCTTAACAGAATAAAACCTTTCAGTATCTGAAATTTATATTTCTTTGCTTTACAAAAACCCCTCTGATTAATGCAGCCAATTCTTTGCTGTTTTTTAAAACCTTAAGAAACAACAGCCTTACAGAGCTTACACCTGCTGGAGAAGAAAAGCTACAGACTGCATCACTTTGCTACGTTGCTTTGAATGTAAATGAAAATCACAGACAACTTTAAAGGATTGTTTCTTATAAATATGGAGATCGCTTAGCTTGACTTGTAAGCATGAGTCTGCACTTCCCCTGAAAAGCAAAGCATTTTCTGCTGTGCCCTGTAAAACAAGGCCTTCAACACAGCAGCAATTTGAGACTATTTGGCAATGTCAGTATTTTAAGCACTCAGCCTCTTTGATATGATGGCTTTTACCCCACTAGAGAGATTTCTACACATGGAAAAGACAGTACTCACAGGCAGGTACATCTTGCCCTTCTATATGGAATTGTACCACCTTCTATACGTGCCGAGGGTAGCATAATTCCATACAAATGAACGGGACCTTCATGGCCAGAAGCGTAAGATAGGCTTTGAAGTAGCACTCATGGGACCTTCCTTCCAATAGGTTTGCCTGGCCACCCAGGGAGCATGAAGATGCCCATGATGAAGCATGTGTGAACATCGTATCAAAGTAACGTTTTTTTGCCAAAAATGTCAGAGCAGTAGAAAGTACAGATGATTTGTTAGAAATCATCTGTATAGAAATGGCTTTCAGTCACAGACTCACCCCAAAGTACAGAGAAAGGCCTCTGAGGCACTGGAAGTTTTAGCACAATCTAAAACCATCCCCTTCCAATCCTTTATCCCTCGAGTTAAAAATATTCTGTCAGCATCTTAAAAAACAGAGGAAAAACAGCTATCTGACATTAGTACTGCTGTAATTAAGTCACTTTTACACTTGCTTGATAATGAATATGGTAGAGCTGCCAAAATATTTGACTCTGCAAAAGGATTGGTTTGTTTGTTTGAAGCACTGCTATACAGCATGTGAGGAGAAAAAGCAACTTTGGGATGATCTTTAACCTTCCACTTTAATCCTAAGGCTCAGCTTTGGCCAGGTAGCAGAAATGTCTCCCTAAAATACATTTTCTCTTGATTTATGTGAGAGCTTATATCAAATGACATCTAGTTTTTCATTGACATCAGGCTGTTATTAAATGTTAGCAAACATCCTATCTCTAGAATGCTAAGATAGGAAAACAAAACATCCTCTATCCCAGATGGCATTCCATCTTTCATACTTGATTTTTTTTTCTGCTGAGAATAACAACTACGATTGTGTTTACTCGCGTTGCTGTCTATTCAGGTCTTGTGTAACATCAACAAAAAAGAGAGGCTCTCATTCTTACCTTCTGTCAAAGGACATCAAGAAGAAATCAGCTGAAGCTGGCAAAAATGTTCAGCTGTGATTTTGCTAGATCAGAATCACAGCGAGGTTCTGCAAAGAATGACAACAGATACCTCTCGGTTTTCGTGCATCAACTAAATCAGACTGAAGAAAGCAACTGCCTGCTGTATTAAAACTACCTAAAATTTAGCTTTGTGTGGGGAGAAGACATTCTGTATTTATGAAGTGCCGATGCTATGCTTGGCACCACAAAACATGGGGGAGAGAGAAGGGGGACGCGAGAGGTACCAAGGCAGGGACAGATTAAAGTGAGTTGTTATAAAACTATAGCTTGACAAAACATCCAGAGCTTGATTACACATGCTTTTTTTGATGGCTGTCCCACATTGCTATCAGGTACAATGGAGGAAAGCTGTGTTTGGCAACCTGTATCACACGGGAACAGGAGAGGCTGATATTCACACTTAAGGCTCAGAGGCCTCTCAGGTTGATGAGGCTCTAGCTGTGTCACGGGGCATTTCCACGGAAGCCCTAATAAGGCATTAGAGATTGGGTGCTCATTAGTATCAAAGAACACTTACAGTATTTCTGCTTGTTGAGTAGAACCTTCAAAAGAATCCACTAGGAATGCTCATGATGCCTTGATCAAACTTATACATGAAAAGTTCTTAGATTATTAACTGATAAAAGACTTAAAAGACAAAAAAAGACTACCAGGTCTTATTCCTTACAGAGAGTACCGAGTGGTTTTCAACAGAAGACCCAAGGGTTGTATTGATCACTAATGTTGCCTAAATCTAACAAGCTACAAGCCAAAGTACAAAATCCATTTCTTCAAGGGGCTTCCAGTGGATCTTCAGCAATAAAAAAGAACCAGAATAAGTAAATTCAGTAGCAAACCGTAATTAACTTTTACTAATGCCAGGAACCCAGACTTAGGGTTGCTACCTCCCAGGTAAATCCTATTTTAGGCACTGAATACGTGGTCTCATGCTATGTGTCTCATACAAACCCTCAACCCAGGTCTCTCCAAAGCTTACAGATTGGATCTGCAGATTCAGATGAAGAGAGGAAGAGTAACAACAGTGTGGAAGCATCTGTCCTCTCTTTATTCCCTTCATCAACTGGGTTTCCTCCAGTTACAGGCTGACCTGACTTCACACAGGACAATTTTTCCCTCCAGCTATACAAGAGCTCCTGAAGTATCTCAGCCCAGGTGCAGGCTTCTCATTTCTTGAGCATGGGTTTGAGATACACTTGAAAGCATCAGTGGAAGGGTTGCTAGCCATGGTGAATCCCAGTTGCTAGGTAATAAAATTGGCAGAAGAAACTGAATGTCCGTAAAGCTATATACATTGGGGAAAAAAATCTCTATCCTTGTTTATACAAGGATATTTTCAAGTAACGATTACCATCAACAAATAAGATCATGGGGTTATGTTAGACAACTCTATGCAAATGTCAGCACTCGCTTGTTTTGAGAACACTAACATTAAGAATTTATTGAATCAGAAAAGAAAAATAATTACACCAGTAGGAAAAAAAAAAAAGACTGTGGTGTTCTGTATGTTGACTGTATTTTGGTCACCTCATTTAATAAGGATTAATAAGGATGAGAAAAGGAACAAATCCATTGAAAAAACCATCAAGATGACAACCCTGGTTTAGGAGCTCCTTATGCAGCAATTTCTTTACACCAAAAAAGACAACAGGGAAGCATTACTATATTCTTGCCTTCTTTTTGCATGCTTCCAAACCAAGTAGTGACTACTTGGGTACTGGATTAGAAGGATTTGTCCTTGTATAATAAATAGAGGTGTTTTTTCTTCTAAGATCTCATGGTGGAGGGGAACGCTGTTTTCTGCCTCCTGAATCATCCACTTGTTTGCACAAGGTATGCCTTGTTTTAGGAAGGCTTCAGAAACATGCTCAATAAATTCAGAAAGTGATACATACTGACATACTTTGTCCCCTGAGCTCTGCTTCTGCTGCAGTTCTAGACCAAAACAAAAACAAAACCCAACAACACAAATACACATTACTATGAATGATAAGAGCCTGCTCACCTAGGAGCAGCGGTAACTGAAATGTGAGACTACTTGGTGTATATAAGACACACAAAAGCTCCTTACAAAAGTTAACTGGTTGGCTAGCTTCTCAAATTATTACTTCAGAGATGACTTTCTTGTAATGCACAGGAAGACAGAGTATGAGAATAGTAAAAGATCGCCCTCGATATTGATTTGGAAATCATATCTAATAGAATATACCCTTATTTTAAATGTCTGACCTTTGCTGTTTCAGTCTACCATCAACAAACAAATTCCATCACGGCAGGCTGAAGGGAACCCATCCCAAAGAGCTGACATGAAAAACAGAAGTCATGCATATTATAATGAACAAGACAACAACAATGTGCATCACAGCATAGTACAGTCCCTGTGCTGCATCATATGCAGTCCAATGTCAAAGCAGAAGTCCTTGAGGGCTAAGGAAGGAACAGGTCTTTAATTTTTGTTTTGGACTATCAGTACAAGCAGTTTTCCCATGCAACACTGCGTATTTCTGATCAATATTCTTCTCCTCCACATACTGATTATCAGCTCTGTTGATACAGGAATGTCTCCAGTATCTAATATTGCATCATTTGGAGTTACTACAAATAGCCAATGTTCCACCCCCCAGCCCACAGGCTCCTAGCACGGGATGCAAGTTTTCTCAGGAGTTACTTGTGTTCTGCTGCAGGAGATTAAGACCTCCATTTTATGCGTGGTAGATATGAGCAACTACATTAACCTTAAGCTGAAGGAGAACATTTTGTTATATAAGCACATCCCTGCTCCCATAATGCTATTCATATTAATACAAAACACAGGGGAGATTAAGCAAGTAAATTGAATTTATTAGCGTTCTGCTGTCTGCTTCCTAAACAGCATGAGATCCTAGGGGACCACAGACGTCTCCCTGCGTGGCACACTCTGGGTTACGTGTCAGCAGGACAGCCATACTGATATGCACTCACATCACTGCTGCCCCGTCCAGCTCAGCACCTCAGCAACCCCGAGGATACCTGGGATGACTTCTATCTTCACGCAACTGAAAAGTGACTTTCTGGGAGCAGAGATTGGTGCTGGTTGTGCTGCTGCCACTGCTCATGAAGAAACGTCAAAAATATGTAATAAGCTGGTGACACTGACAGCAAAGAATACAAAGATGCTGAGCATGCTCACAGCACGATAAATACACAAAGTAAGAGACTCTGACCTACGGACTATTTTCAGTATCTCTGATAAACAGGACAACAAATAACAGCTTTGCACAGCAGAAAGTGAGAATCGTTGTCAGAAGCATTCAAATGAAGACAGTTTCACACGGATTGCCCAGGTAATTCTACAATTCTGTCACTGAAGATTTCCTTGTAAACAGCTTTGTGAAGGGAGGCAAAGTTTGTAGGAAAAGAAAAAGAAAACGTTTAGTTGGGTCTGGGTTACAAACATCAAACTCAGCATGCTTCTGGATCCATGAAGAAATAACTGCACACTGAGGTTTACCTGTGTTTGTGTCCCTCAAACCTCAAAAAAGTAACCACTCGGCATTTCCACTAAGTTCCTACTTGAGTCACCAGCTTCAACTTTGGCTGAAGGTAGCTGGAACTCCCACAAACTACGCACCTACAGTCCAATTAGCAAAGTGCACACACAAGACTAACTCTGAAAGGTAAACAAACAGGAAAGCTGTATCGGGGTAACGGTACTTCACTTACCCGTGGCAGTGCCAACACCTTAACCCTATCCTCTTTTCAGTTACTTATTTTCAGGGCAAGACTGAAGTTACCCTTCTCTAGCTGCAGAATTGATGTGCTCAAAAAATGCAACCATCATAGCTGTAACAAATCATGCAATATATTATTAATACAGGAAATCCAATCATAAAGGAACTGAGATTTATTCTTCTCATAAGTCTCCAGGGAGACCTCATTGTGGCCTTCCAATATTTGAAGGGAGCATATAGACAAGAGGGGTACAACTGTTTACATGGGTGGACAGTGATAGGACAAGGGAGAATGGTTTTAAACTGAGACAGGGGAGGTCTAGGTTGGATGTTAGGAGGAAGTTTTTGACGCAGAGGGTGGTGACGCACTGGAACAGGTTGCCCAAGGAGGCTGTGGATGCCCCATCCCTGGAGGCATTCAAGGCCAGGCTGGATGTGGCTCTGGGCAGCCTGGTCTGCTGGTTGGCAACTGAAACGAGATGAGCATTGTGGTCCTTTTCCACTCAGGCCATTCTATGACTCTGCGATTAAGGAATTTTTAGTCAATAGATAGATTTGATATATGCAAGACTCTTGGTCCACTTTAATATTCCATCTGATCTCATGAAAGTGGCAAGGCAGGACAGGAACGTGGCTCAGGCTGGACATTAGGAAATGTTACTTCTCAGAAAGGGTGGTCAGGCACTGGAATGGGCTGCCCAGGGAGGTGGTGGAGTCACCGACCCTGGGGGTGTTCAAGGAACGACTGGATGTTGTGTTGAGGGACGTGGTTTAGTGGGAGCTATTGGTGATGGGTGAACGGTTGGATGATCTTGTAGGTCTTTTCCAGTCTTGGTGATTCTATGATTCTAAGGCGGGTTTAAGTGTACCATGCAGCGTATTTTCTACTGGAAGACATAACAGCTACTCAGCTGCATGTCAGAGTCTCATGCCATTAACAACTAGGAAAGCTTTGTCTTTGCTCTAAATGGCTGCATATTTGGAACAGGATGCTTTGAGTCTTGGACCCATCTGTCATCATTAAACACTAACTGGTTCTAATGTGAGTTGTGCTTAAATAAAAACAGGGAGAATAAGGCAGATACATGGCACTGACTACACAGGTTTAAGGATTCTCTTCACCTGTCCCACTGGGTCCTAGGTTGAACACATGATGACCCATTAGACGAGGAGGAGCTGCACGTCAGGGAAAGCATTTCTCGGAGAATGCACAACAGAGGAAGAAATTTGCTCCTTTCCCTACACATACAGAACTCATTAATATCAGCTTTGGGTTGAGGCAGAGTCAAAGGGATGTTTTTCCCCTACAAATTCACTGCAAAAAACAGAACTCTGACAGAGTAGTGGTAGAAGCCCCTTCTGCTGAATTTACTGCACTATACACACTAGGAAACATCCAGAGTTAATCAGTGCAGAGATTAAAGAAGCAGAGATAATCACAAGTCCTGTCCATGTCCATTCCTGTCAGGAATACAGCTTGCAATAACTGCCCAGACTCTTCTTCTGCTCGGGTCACCGTTGATGAGGATAGGAAATCTTGGCAACGATTAGGAGAGTTTCTCCTTCTATAATCCAGGGGCATACAACAAATTGCTCATCTCCAATCTGCAGTTCTCCCCTCCACCCGTCTGGAAATTCGGATTAATTAATCAACGCCCTTATGCTTTCAAGGTCACAGAAAATGAAAGGCACTCAGCAAAATGGATGCACTGACAGTGATTATTATTACTATTTTTAATGTAAGCAGAAAATGCGTGATGCAAAAACACCTTCATCCGTGCCGTACCCTGCTGAATGAGATTGCACAGCTCCCTTGTAAACCCCAAAGCTCCTCAAGGGAAATACTCAACATGACAGGGAGTAAGATGAAAGTGTCATTACGATAGAGAGCATCTAACAAGTTAGGGATGCCATCGACAGCGAAACTGCAACACCACACATACTTATGGAAACAATTTCTGGAGACACACACCAACTGAAACTACTGGGAAAAAAGAAATGAAAGCTTAATTGGAGGAGCATTCTGACTTTGGAGATCAAGAAGCACTGACCGGTTAAAATCCTGGAAGACCCCCGAGCCAGAAGGACCACTTAATTCTGCTGCTGCTTCAGTGGTGGACTCTTCATTTTTAATCTTGATGGCCATTGAAAAAAAGCTATAAAGTGCATCTGCAAAACAGCGCTCAAACACAAGCCAGACTTCACTCCTGCCTTACAATAAAGTACAGACAGAGATGCACCAATTTGGTTCTGCTTTTTCACTTAAAAATTTACACCTTATTGCAAGGGGTAGAGTTTTCCAAGGAAAAAAAAAAAAAAAGGAAACAGAATTAAAAAAACATGAGCAAAATTCAGTGCCTGCAGTTCAGCAGCTGGGGAAAGAGGTCCCAGTAGGTGAGGGAGCTTCTGACACCGCCTGGGATGGCAGAGGCCATCACACCAGAGCTACAGCATCACTTTGTATTTGGCTTCAAACCAAATCCATCTCCCTCAATGCTGACATGTGTTGACAGACCTGCATGAAGATATTTTTGTGATGGGAACAGAACTGCTATGTAATAATCAAATACTGAGATGCCGTAATTTCATTAGCACTGAGAAACCCGGGCAATGAGGCTGCTGACTGTCAGCTTCCATTCAGATCAAAGTAGGACCAATTAGCCATGAGAGACATTGATTAATGGAAATGAATCTGTCAGTTACTGAGGAAGTCACACAGCTACTAACAAAGCAGCTTAAGCATCAGGTAACACAGCTGAGTATAAAAATCAAAGCAATAAATCAAATACTCTGAATAGAACATTTTTACTAGCCTGTTATTTATGCCACTGTGAGTAATCCCACTTATCCCTTTAGCACAGCTGGATAGAAGAGGATGGATGATGAGCTGACAGTATCACAGGGAAACCTCCAGATTTCCCAAAATAAGCAATAAAAGGGGCTTTTTATCTCTTTTATGCATCTTGTAGTCTCTAGTTTGTCAATAAATTACTTGTTCAACTTGTGGAAGCTTGTACTTTTGGCAAACATACATAAACTTAATAATAAAGTTACGGTAATACATTTTTATTATTGCTGTTATTACCATCATTAGTATTACAGAATAATACTGAGCAGGAACAGAACACTCCTCTCTTCCTGCATGCATCTCTCTGCTTCTGGCTCTCCAGAACTAAGAGCTTTAAATGGTCAGCAAGGTGAAGTCCCTGCACCCTGAACGTTTGCTTTTTCACATGGCACGTGTTCACGTGGCCTCAGGCCACACCAAGAACAAGCTGCAAAATGAAATTACATACATGAATAAAAAAGCATAATTTAAAAAGGGAGAAAACTACAATACCAGGGCTTACTTCTGAGGTGAACAGACACAGCTGTTCTGGCAATGGTATGAACAGCAATCAAAAGAACACTAACAGCTGGAAAGCTTCCTTGGTAAATACTGGACTCTCGGCAGTAACATTCTCCTCCTGCATTTTCTATCTATGTATATAGGATACAGGTGTGTATGTACACAGTAATCAAGTAGTTTGGCCGCTAAAATCTACTGGAAATAGTTGTAGAAGGAATACATTCTAAATTCTGACCACAAGGATGCCAATACAAAGTTGGAGAGAGAAAAGCAAAACTGGAATAAATTGCTTGAAATAATACGCTGAGGAAAGATGGGGTGCACCTGAAACAACACATGGAGCTGTGGGACAAAGGAGAGAAAAACAGACTTAACAGAGAGAGATCCTTGGCAATCCACCCTCATGGAACTACATCAGTTTTACCAGTAGGCTCCCCTTTCACTTTAGATCTTAGAGACATAGTGCAGTTTTTAAATACAACTAGTTAATTTTTTTATTTAAGTTTCATACAGAAAAGATGATGTGCTAGCTGCTTCATCCAGATGGAAATCAGTGAGTATATTGCAAACTGAAAGACAACACACCCAGGCGCAACCATTCCAACCCAACAGTTCAGCAAAACCCAGCCATTACCGTGTGATAAAGACACCAGGGAAAAACACCACAGCTACTTGGCAAGAAACAGAAGCAGTTCTAAGTCTCACCTCTGAAAGGACTTCCACCACTCTGAAAGATTAAATTATTCAAGTGCCCACCCCAAACTGTTTCAAGATGTGTTTTCATCATGCAGCCATCTTCCCCTTTCCCAAATTACAAGGAAGAGCCATCTTATAAGGACAGTATGAATGGTTGCTGTTTACGTACTACTTCCTTTAGCTCAGTAACTTAGCTTTGATAGAAGACTGAACTTTTGTCTTCCTCCCACACAATCCTTTAGTATATCTACAATTAATCACTCCTAGAAAGCTAGGCACTACAAAATGCTGCAAACAAGCCATTTTCTACTACTGCTGCTGAATCGGAGCACTACTGATCAATGCATGCATGCTACTTTTCTCTGACGTTTCTATTCCTTCTCCTGTAGTTCCCAAGGAGCTCCCATGTTTACAAGCCAGCTCAACGCATTTGACAAGCACAATCTGAGAAATCCTCTCAGGGAAGCAGTGATTAGAGAAAGCAACCAGGAGGCCCATGCTGTGTCCCCTGCTCCATGGCTGAGCTCTCTGGGTGACCTTGTCCAGTCCTGGAACGCCTGCGTTTCCCTATCTGCAAAACATTCTGATAAACACCTCCCTTTTGAAAACGCAGTAACATCATTCATTGTGGGAATGATGCCTCAAATGGTAACCTGGCTTCTGGGTTGTAACATTAGGCAAAATCCAGAACTGCTAGACGGAAGAACTGCCAATCTGTATTCCCTAACAGACAGAAGGATTTCAGTGTGACTAACAGGTCACCCTTGTCCCCAGAGGTTTCATTTCAGGTGAGGCAGCAGTTACTCATGCTATTTTCACCTTATTCACATTAGCCAAACCAGCAACATAAGGGCAAATCATAGAAAGATAAATATAAAACATATCCCACATAAACAACAAAATAATATATATTTACTTCTTGTGTTCTATTTGATGAAGATGAACGACGACTAATTAGCCACACCTCTTCTTGGTCGATCACACAGTGCTGGCTGCAGGCAGTACTCACACCTGGGATCGATGCTATTAGCTTACCACCCTCAAACATGCAAATATAGCTTAACAGTGAAGTGGCATCCCCACATCAGTACAGGTCAGCATGGACTCCAACAGACAGCTTCCAGGCTCCTTCATGCCCCACAGTGACCCTGCCTGGCTACAGTCACTGTTAATGAGCCAAGATGCGAGCTATAAATGGAACCCATAAGTGCGGCCTTGCCATGAGTCACTGTACCATCATTCTTCCCCTCAATAAAGCCTAACCTTAGGTAGCTGTGGAGCAACCTGTAACAGGCAACAAAATGGGAGAGGCACAGCAGCAGCATGCTCATCCAGCTGGACAACAACAGGCAACTGAAAAACATGAACTGCTCTCTGATATCTAGCACAGATTGTACCTCAGTGCCACTGCATTAGTCCTGTAAACACAAACACAACACCACACTGAGCCAAGGACTGAAAAAGGTACCCTAAAGCTTAGGAAAACTATTACGAGGAGTCGAGGATATACTTCACCTGAAGGAAGATGGGTGTTGATACTGCGGTCAGCTTCCACACGTTGCACTGAGCCCAGTGGGCTGTGGGCAGCTCCACAGCCGCCATGCTTACACCACACAGCCCCAGGAGCACTCCCTCAGCCCACAAAATGGCGGCCATGCATACACCTCAGGCTACGCTTCTCTCCCTCAGCACAAGCAGAAAGCTCCACTGTATTACATACACATGGATATGATTGCAATCCAGTGTACTGCAAGTGTGTGACATGACTGCAATCCAGTTATCAGAAGATAGGGCATAGGCAACAACCACCCTTCCAAAAACAGGCGCCCTCCAAGAGGAAGCCAGCCCCACAAAACAGCCACGTGACGCTGAGGAACACCAGCACTACGCCTCGTGCCCGCCCGCTTTCTAGAGACCTGCACGAGCCCGAGCACGCTGCCGGATTGGCTCTCGTTTCTGTGCTGCACGCTGATTGGTGTAGGGGACCCATCGCGTGCTCTTTCTTCCCTCCTATTGGCTCCTGCTTCCCGCCCAGCGCCTGACTCACTGCCCGCCGCCTCCTCTCCCGGCCGGCTGTCAGTGTTCCCTCACGCAACATGGCAACCCGCAGGGGTTTTTCGCGCTGCGGTTCCCAGGCGGACCGGACCTCCTGCGGAACGACTGAGCAGCCGAGCGGTGCGGGCAGCACCTCCCTCCTCGCCAGCGCCACGACGTGGCCCCTGAAGCGCTACGGCCGCTTCCTGTCCCCGACGGACAGCGAGGACGGGGAGCGAAGCGGTCACTCCTGGAAGGTGACCGTGTGGGGGGAGGCCGCCTCTCAGGCGGGCTGCGGCCTGCGGTTCCGTTCTGCTGCGCGGAGCCGGCTTGTGCGTGGGAGTGGGCAGGGTCTCCGTGCTGCTGTCCCTGAGTCCTGAGGGGTTTGGAGGGCGTCTGTGCATAAAACAGCGACAGCAGCTGGATTGCGGGCACCTACTGTGAGCCCTAAGGCACAAGAGCCACCCTCGAGTGCTGACCAGTTACATCTTAGTGCTTCCACCTATGCCCCTCCATGTGCTGCACTGGGGGTTGGAAGGGATCTCTGTTCATTATTTGGTCCAACCCATGCTAAGCAGGTTCCCTGCAGTGTGTTACGTAGGTGTGTGCCCAGGTGGATTTTGAACATCTCCAGAGCAGGAGATACACCTCCTATCTGGGCAGCCTGTGCTCTGTCACCCTCAAAGAATTTTATGTTCATATGAAGCTTTTATGTTAAGTCCGTGCCCACTGCCCCTTGTCCTGCCATTGCACTCCACCGCAAAGAGCCTGGCCCCATCCAGTTGACTCCCACCCTTTAAGTATTGCTAAGCACTGATCAGACCCCCCTCCAGCCTTCTCTGAGATCAGCAGTCCCTGGTCTCAGCCTCTCCCCTGACTGCTGGCACCAGATCCTGAAACCTTTCCTCTTGCGCTCAGACGCATCTTATCTGCACTCAAAAGGCTGTGTCTTTACTTTGTCAATCTTTCTAAAGGTTTTTGAATCAAATGAGGAGTCTGGTCATCTTATCCTTACCATTGTTGTTTCTGGCCATTTCTTTATTTCCCAAGGAAGAACAGTGCTGGTAAGTTGTTTAGTTTTTTGTGCATAAACAATATTTCTCCTTTGTTATTAGCATTAATACTGGATTATTCTTCCTGTCTTAGTTTTGTGTTCTCTCCCTATGAAACTGCCAATTGTATTGTATTCATGGAAGGCACAACATGGTATTTACTCTTTTCATTTAGAGTAACACTACAGGCATTATTTCATACAGAGGAGCAGCATTTCTTCTGTGATTCTACAAACCTGGTTTAAGACAATACTGCTGCAGAGTTTGATAGATGCTGTTATTTCTTTTTATCCAATGTAATTCTTCAGCCTAAGAAAAACAGAACATACTCTTAAGAAAGGGATAAAAATATAACTTTTTGGAAGTTTTGCCATATGATCCAGCTAGTTTCTTGCCAGTCACCTGTTAGTATTCCGGTGCTGATAATTTGGTTTATCACATGGCGTGTTTTTGTTTGGTTGGTTTTGATGTTGGGTAGCTTAACATTCCTCTTACATTCTTGGAGACAAAATAACAACTTCTGATTGTGTCAATCAATTCTGTGCTTCAGTAGGACTGTTCACTAACAGCGAAGATACCATTAAACACCTCACCAAGAAGGAATTGGTTTGATGCTGAGATTACTCCATTCCCCGCAGCAGAGAAGCCTGTCCTGGAAGGTGGTATCCACCTTGCGGTGCAGAACATCAATACTCAGTGATGGCAGCAAGTAGGAATTGGCTGATAAAAATACTAGGAGGTTATGACAAATCAACAGAAAATGCTGCGCTACTAAATATATGTATTTTTAAATAGAACATGTAAGGGGGTATGTATAAGGTTATAAATTAGTTTTTGCTGTGCCTCTTAAGAAGTCTTATACTTAAAGAATAAAAGCGTAGAGGGAGGATCCCATGTAGATATTCCAGATTTCAAGATTTAGTTTAAAATTCCAAGATATCCTTTACTTTTGGGTTTGTTAAGTGTATCGAATAGGTGATGAGTGAGCTAACAGGGAGGTGTCTGGATGCCCTTTGTGCCAGACATGATGTTTGGCTTACATAGTTAGGAAAGACACATTGAATGTTTTTGGATAAAGTAAAAATGAGCGATGAAAGATATTTCAGCATATTTTGAGTGTAGAAGTTGTGTGGAGTCAGTAGTTGGACTCAGTGATCCTTATGGATCCCTTCCAACTCGGGACATTCTAGGATTCAGTGAATAAGAAAAGGAGTTGGAGTGATTGAATGTATACATAGTTAATACAGAGGCAACTGAAGTAAGAACTGCCAAATTCTGCGGGCAATGGATCAGTGCAGAATGCCCCTCACCTGGGACTGGTATCATTGTAGTACCTTGTGTACTGACTAGCAGACTTGTGGTACTTTGTGTCCTTGAAATAACCATATAAAGCCTACCTGAAAGGGTGCTAATGAAAGAAGGGAAAAAAACATGGACAAGAGCTGTAGCACTTTAAAGACTTCACCTGGCAAAGATGGTGTACAAAATTGGTAATGTATGCATTTAAAAACCTGGCTGCCCATTCCTTTGGGTGCACCTCTCCTAGTACATGTAATTGAGATCATGCTGTAGATGTTCTGTGCATACAGAACTAAACTAGTGTGAATTGCATTGCTACAACTTGCCCTACGACTGTTCATCTCTTTCTGCAAGAGCTCAGATTGGAGGAGTCCTCCCAGAGTTTCCTCTTAAGCAAATACAACTTGCTGAAAAACCTAGCAGCTATCCCGTCAGCTATTTCTGAACAGACGTGGGCATCTACAGCACTGTGTTAGGTTTCCTGTTCACAAGTTGCCTTCCCAGAAAGATGTCCCTTTCCTCAGTGCCATCAGGACTGATGTGTTTAGGACAATCCCGATCCACAGGTATCCTTTCAGTTGTTGACCAGTCTAAGGAATCTATTTAGTAAAGCAGTTACTATCATCAACCAGCACAAGCAGCAATGCTGTTGGCCAGAAGCTAATAACAGCATTGATATCGCAGTATGTGTGACCATTACCAAATCTCTGAACAGTTTTGTTCAGGTAGCACACAGGGACACTAGAAATTCAGTGTCATTTCAGTATCACTCAAGCTGGAACTGCACAGGCCACTGGTGAGATTATGCAAAGACCTTGTCGAGATGCCGTGTAACAAGAAAATTGCCATGTTCTGTGGTCTCTTGTTGCTGTAGAAATAAGCAGACTGTAGAAGTGGTTAATCTCGCTGGTGCTATCTCCCTGTAGGCTCCAGCTCCCAGGAGTTGTCAGAAACCTGCCACAATATTTAAACAGGCTTTGCATGACTAAATACGTAGATCTTTGAATCTGTCACAGACCACATCTTCTCACTGGGGGTCCATTATAATGGACATTTCGTTACACAGGACAATATGAAATTCACAAGTTTTGCTCCAGAGAGAACGTGTCAAGTTTGATAGAGTTCTGCAATCGTGGGAAGTACACAGCTGAGGTTTTTAAGGTGTGCGTTCATTTCTACTTGCTCCCATGGGCTGCTGAGTATTTCAAGGACAAGGTGTTCTGCAACACATATACGCTGCCTTGCTTGCCCTGAAATTCCCTCTGATGTAAATTACAGAATTGTTTGAGTTGGAAGCCACCAATAAAGGTCCAGTCCAACCTCCTGCAATGCACAGGGACACCCACAGCACATCAGGTGCTCAGAGCCCCACAGCCTGACCTTGTTGTCTGCAGGGACGGGGTGCCACCGCCTCTCTGGGCAACCTGTGCCACTGCCTCACTGCCCTTAGTGTAAAATAAATAACTTCTTATATCGAATCTAAATCTCTTTTATTTTGAAACCATTTCCCTTTGTGCTTAAAGAATTCTTTCTTGCTATGTAGTAACTGCATCCTTTAAGAACTGTTGATACTGAGTCTTCTGATCCATCTTCTAATCCCTGCTTTTCAGACCTTTTGATGTACTACAGGCTCCTGATTTTGAGGGAACTGGACAATGGTTATTGTAGCTTTATATCTGATCCTCTGCATAGGAATGCAGAGAGGCACCAGATCTGTGTGTGTAAGCCCTTCCAAATGCTGTTGCTGAAAAGTGTGTTGTCCGTTATGTGAGGTGACCGAGCACGGCAGTCACAGCAGTCCCACTGGCTGCAGCACCCTGGAGAAGACTGAAGGTGACCGTACTGTCCTTAGGATGTACCCTTTGCACTTCACAGGTATTAAGGAACGATAGAAAAGATCTTCTCATAAGAAACTCCTTGCTAAAACAGTTGTTCTGGCTTAGTATGCACTAGAGATGTGACATTTAGTTCAAGAACTGGATGTTTTACACCGATTTGAATACCAGAAGTCTGCTGCAGTGCACTAAAACCCAAATAAACCAGCGACCAGCCTGCAAGAAGTGCTGTTCTCCAGTTTCCCCTCTACTTGGGCTTTTTGAGGCCTTCGCTGTTGACAGATGAGCCACCTTTTTAAGACTGTAGAACGTTTCTGAAGAGTGGATATGTTTATCGCTGGACAGCATTAAGCAGTCACACAGCGTATGATTATGGAAATTGCCATCTGACACAAACAAGTGGTTCCTCAAGTACAGTGCTTCTCAGCCACTACTTATTTCAAAGACAGCTGAGGGAAGTTATTCTGGCAGTAGTTCTGTTGTCGCACAGACCATTTCCTTCTCAGCTTGAATAACTATTTTGTATTTTTGAAGAATTTCTGTGGCTGGATTACAGAGGCTTTTTTTTTTCCCTCTAGTGGTAATCCAAGAATGAACGGAATCCTTATTTGAATTCAAGAATTCATTACATGGCGAATGTTCCCAATTTATCTGTTTATTCTAATCATAGCAGTAAATGAAACCTTGTCCAACTCCCAAGATTTTCAACATGAACCTAAGTAATAGGTTAAAAAAGAATCTTAGGCTACCCTGAGTTGGAAGGGACCCGTAAGGATCATCGAGCCCAAGTCCTGGCTCCGCACAGGGCCACCCGAAAATCAGACCACCTGTCTGAGACTTGTCCATGTGCTTCTTGTACTGCAGCAGCTTGGTGCTGTGCCCTACTGCCCTGGGGAGCTCGTTCCAGTGCCCAACGATCCCCTGGTGAAGAACCTTACCCTGACAGCCAGCCTCACCCTCCCCCAGCGCAGCTCCATGTGTTCCCTTGGGTTCTGTCGCTGGACACCAGAGTAGCGCCCGCTTCTCCACTCCCCCTTGTGAGGGAGCTGTAGTCCACGATGAGGTCACCCTTCAACCCAGTTTTTATCAAACATTTATGACAAAAGTGATTAACTGAATATTTTTAAATGGACGGTCCTGTAGTACGATATAGTCTCACCTCTTCTAGTGTAAAATTGGAACTTACTGAAATTGGTGCGGTAATGGATTCCCACTGTTTTGTTTCGTACCTTCTGTTTTCTTTAGGAAAAGTCAGAGTACATCTGTTCTTCAGTGGTGTGCGTGTTTTATAAAAGCCAAAATGAACCTTTTTAGCTGCCAGCAAGTTCTTGGTTACGCTAGTAAGATTGTGGGTGGATCCTTTTAAAAGTCTAGAAAAAATATAATCCGTTTCATACTGAAAAGTGTTAATTTCGGGCTTCGTATTTCACATAGAAATGCTCTTTTTTCATTCTTCTGCAGTAAATGTCAGTGTTCGTTGGAGTCGGTGCTGATCAGGTCCATTTATGGGAAACTTTCAGCACGTCTCCATTTGCAGAAAACTGAGGTGAAAAACAGTTCAGAAATGGAAATGTGTATTTCATTAATGGCTGAATTAAGCTGATCCATTTGGGGGAGAACACTCAGGCGTTGCTGACTTCAAATCAACATATTTTCTCTGAAATGCCTGTACTTGTGTGTTCTTGCAGTCCTCGCTGTTTTCTTAAAGCAGGAGTGTTAAGAAATCTTTTCTTTAAAAAAAAAGTAGCTATTTAGAGCCAGGTGACACTGATCTGTCTGTAAGAAGAACGTTTATAAAACAGTTACAAAATGTTCACATAGAACAACTTTAATACATGCAATAGTGGTACAGAATTGTTGAGTCACGACATAGTGAAGTATTCAGTGAATTCTTTTCTGTTAGTCTTCACTAATGGAATCCAAAATACTGGGTTTTTTTTTGCCAGAGAGAACCCTACAGTGCGGGCACTGAGTCTGAGCACTTTCAGAGCAGGCAGAGGTGCGTACCTTGTGCCGCGCTCAGTGCTGTGTGGTGAGGTGCTGTTGTTGTGACATAATTTCAGTACCTGAAAATGCTCCGGAACTGCTGATCAAAGCAAGTCTGTGCTGCTGGAAGAAGTGATTGTGTGCACGTCCAGCATTTCCATCAGTTGCCCAAAGAAACCGAATTATTTACTTGAATGAGCAAACTTTCAAGGAATGGGAATGTTTTCAAGGCTGTTTTAAACATTCTGTAATGACACATCCAGAAATGACTACCTGTGATCAACCAGATGGGATGAAGAGGAGGGTAAATGGAACTTCGGAGCCTGGAAGATAAAAATCTGTCACGTCTAATGTATATCGGGGGGGGGTTGTTCGTGATTTTCAGTATTTCATTTGGAATTAAATTGCATAACATATTTATAGGACCTGCTTTTGCAGTGTTGCCTAACAGATGGCGTATCTTAGGGTAGGAAAATCTCATTCCTGCACACTGCAGGCAATGGAATTTTAACAGGAATACCTCACAGCCTCTCCAGCCGTTTCTGGCCATGCTCTGAGGACACATCGTGTTCAGTGTATGCTGCACAGTTGTATACTTTATTTCCTGTCCTTCCTTCAAATCACACATCATGAACATTTTACTTCAGTGCTTTATTGGACGCAATTAATTCCAGTGCTAGAATTATTAGTACCCCACAAATGAAGCAAATTGAAACTGTGACAAGGGCTTATTTAATAGGATAAAATGAATCCAGAGTAATTAATTTGCGACCTGATCTTTGGAACTGTATGTTAAGCGTCCTTAGAGCCCTCCTGGTCTCCTCCTGACTTGCAGTAAGTTAACAGTTCACAGGGTGCAGTAGATGCTAACCTCATGAATTAGGCAAGTGTTCAGCAGCCATTCTGATGTTCTTGGTGCTCTCTTTGGAACGCCTGAAACTGAGGTACCAAACTTAAATTTCAATGTATTTCCATGTATCCTGTTGACGTGTTCATTTTGGATAAGCTGAATGTCTCTGTACATTAGATTCCCCGTTTATACTTGCTGTAATGACGCATTCCTGTTGTACAGTGATGACCAGCAGCAATAATTAGTTTTAAGGGGTTCAGATCTATACTATTCTTTTGGCCTTTATTCTACTAAGCTGAACTACGGTAGTGATATATACTAATGAAATAAATTCACCTGTAGTTAAAGTATTGATTTATCAAAGTATGTATTTTGTATCGGGGCTTAAAGAAGAAGTTTCTTAATTTGACTTACTGATGGGATGCTTCCGGAGCTTCAGCCAGCTAATCTCATGAGCATACTGCTCGCCTCTCTGGGTCAGCTGTCACTGCTTAAAAGTGTAGTTTAAAAAATATATTTTTTTCAAGTTCTAACTTAAAAACGTATCCAGGTTTGTCCTGAGTTAGGGGTTTAGTTTTGTTGTCTGCTCCTTCAGGGGGCTGCAGTATGTTTGTGTCTGTGGGAGCTCTTTGTAGAAAGTGAGTGCCTGGCAGTGAGCGCTCCTGCACCCAGCGCTTTGGCAAAGGACATTTGTCATTTACTGAGTCCGCCGTGCGCGGTTATCTCAGGTGTGTGTCTTGCTGTTGGTATTTGGTTTGGTTTTCCTGCTCCATAGAGAAAACTCTCTGATCAGTTCTCCAGAATCAAAGCTTAACAGCAGCATTTAAAACCAAGCTTCTAAGAGACTGGGGATGAAGAAATTGCACGCAGAGAGATAACAGAGCTTAACATCCTTTTATTCCTCCTTAGCTTGCAGTCTGTCTGCTATGACTTTTTGGCCTTTTCCCCTTTCCACTTCCTATTCTATATTCTGAAGATGTGGCTGAGCCAGCTGATGCTTACACCAACTAAGATCTGTGTTACACACAGCCTGTGAAGCGCATGGCTTCTGCTGTGCACGGAGCTCCCCAGAGATGCTGTGGCAGTATTTAGATCACCGAGGCAGACACAGAAGTAAGGAAAGCATCTTCAGATTCTGCGATTCTACTTCTGCGTGTGTTAGTCTTAACATAATATATTAGTCTTAACATAATAATGAGGGTTTGACTGGAGTTACGTTCAAAGTTTAATATTCACACCTTCTGGCTTTAGGCTGGAATTTTATTTCAGTCATTAACAAAAAAAAAAAAGCTGTTTTCTAGCTGTGTTCATATGTTACTTCAGGGGTTTCTAAATGACGGAATAATGGCAGATTTGTAACAATAAGCAATACCTTGCACCACAGAACAAGGGCCTCATTATCCAGCAACTTCTTGAACGCTGAAATGTAAAACCAGAACAGAAGTCTTTCCCAATTAATGACAGGACTACACGGGTGTCAATCTGGACCGGCATTATTGGCTTCTCTGCCTCTTGGGCGGTGCGGTCACGTCTTGTCCTGTTCCCAAAATACTTGGGAAATGTCTTGCTTTGTTTTCTGCTGTCATTTATTTTTTCTCAGGATCGTCCCTCGGAGGGACTTAGATTTTTGTCACAGATGCATGAAATTGTTTTCCTTTTATGCAGTGTTCATACAAGCATGACCCTGGAGAATGACATTAAGGAGTATGCGCACAGTTGAAAACTAATAATCAAACTTAGAAAATGACTGCCACTTCTATCTTCATACTGCAAACACTGAAGTCTTTTGTTCCTGCCCAATTTTACCTCGCCTTTCTGTCTCAGTTCCCAATTAATCTCCTACCGCCATCTGTCTGCTCGCACCCAGTGCTGCTCAGCCGTGCTCCGCTCTGAATGCAAAGCAGGTATTGGTGTTGCCTGCCCGAGGGGAGCGTGACCGCAGCTGCTTTGTTCTGTGTATGCGCAGCAGCACCGGGATGGCATCGTGGAGCTGCTGGTAGTTTTTGTTTCTCTGTGCACGTGTCGAGAGCAAATTTAAAGCTGAAGGAAAGTTACCAACGTGAGGGATTTAATGGTGGAGTCCAATCTGAGTAGTTTAGCCAAAACAACCCCTCTCCTTTTGCAGTTAGCTTGCCTGCACCAAACCAGCTCTGTTGTACTGCTCAAGTCACGCACTGAATTTTCCTATTTGCTTTAACTATTTTTAGGATTTTTCCTGCTTGGCAATATACAGTCACCCAGATGTGCAAGAGGAAAGGAAGCTCTTTCTGTTTTGTTCTTCATTTAGTTAATTAAACTTGAAGAAAATTCGATTTCAGTTAATTAAATTTGGAGTTTGGAGTTCAATAATTAGGTGCACATAAATAATGCTAAATGCTATTTATTTTTCCAGCTTGCTTTACCTCAGAAACAGGGCGTATAAACAAAAGACAACCTGGGAAACATCAGTGAAGTAATTGGTAGGAAAGTTAAACATTAGCTGCCTTTTATGATCTCTATGAAAATGGTGATTATTTTAAGGAGAAAACATTTGTTCTACCTACGTCTTACAGAGAAAGGAAAAATGCTATAAAAATAGGCTTACTATGGGAACAGCTACATGTAAACAAACAGATCACGTGCATCTCAAGCAGTAAGTGGCTGACATGGACAGAGTAAGCAGGAGTGGCTGTGAGCTGAAGAAAGCCGCCTTGTGAAAGGGTAGCATCAGAACTGCTTCTCCAACGGCCCCGGGGGACAGGGCAGTGGGTAGGAAGCAGTCCTGCCCCAGCTCACATTCTTTCCTGGGTGGTTTGGTTGTCCAGGACTCAGCCCAGCTACTAAACCAGTGAGCAGCTCCGAACCGACCAGTGTGTTTTGAGAATGTACAGATATCCCCTTCGGTGTGAAACATACTCAACTTTTAAAGCTTGAAATGAGCAAAATAAGCCCTTGCGCTGCCGAGCAGTCTGCCACATTTGTAGAGACGGGCAGTGAATGGAAGTGGAGTATAAAAATGCCAAGTTATCCAAGCTGCTGCTTGTTTACCTGGATTCCATCTGGAGAAATGCCTGCCTGGCCCTCGGGTAAATGCACGCTGTCCCATTAGTCGGGGTTGCCTGCCCTCTGCTGCCTTCTCCAGCAACTTCACGGGCTTTGGGAGTTAGAAGCTCTGCTTTGGCTGGCTCATTGTGCATCTCAAGGTCACTTTCGTAACGCGCACACTAAATATATATGGAAATTAGAATGTGCCGTGACAGTTGTTACTGGAGCTACCGATTCCAATTTAATTCACTGTGGTAAAAATTACTTATTGACACTTGTTTGATAGATACAAAAATGTCTGTACTGAGACAACAGTCATCTTCATTAGGGTTTAAATTATATCACATCGTTTGAGCGTGTACTTTGGAGTACTGTAAGTTTGCTGTGCAAGTAGTTTGTGCTCTGCTTTGTTTCAGGAGGGCTTCTCATTAATTGATTCCCAGAAGTGGTTAAGGATTGCAAGACGAGCAGACTGCCTGCTGCTTCATGCTCAGTCAAAGGTAGGGAGTTACAATGCAGTATTTCTAATTGCTATCAGTTCTGGCTGGCTGATGTTTCTTAATACTGGATAAATTAAACCAGAAACTATGATATCACGTAAACTGTGTGTATAAATTAAAGGTGCTGGTATTTTTTTCTTTGCTCTTTGTGGTTTTAATTCAGGTATGAAACAAACCTGGATCGAATCAAGTTCCAGTCTTTTGTATCTGCTGTTCCTTGAGGCCTTCAGCCTGCTCTCAGAGTTAGCTGCTAGGACAGCTAGGCCAATATTTCTTTTGGAATCCATTTGCCAGCCTGAACATCAAAGCCTGAAGCGGCCAATGCTGGGAAAGCTGTGCTGCTAACAGTTAAAAAGATGACGCGATCCCTAAACATACAGAAACCTGCTGCCTATCAGACGTGCTTCTCTGTGACACATGAATATCCAAGCAAGCAATTCAGCCTTTTTCTGGCTACAGATAGTAGTGCCAGGCTGGTCACTCACACAGTTGGTACGGAAGTGACCTGGGTTACTCTGACTTCTTCATGAAAAGGAACCCCCTAGACTTGCAGCAAAGACATGACACTTGTTACCAACTTGTGTCTAAATCTCAGTTTTCCTGGCTGTAGAACCTTTCCAGAATGCCCCTTACTCATCTATGCTGAGCAGACAGCAGCTTTCAGAAACCAAACCTGTTTCATAGTGAGCATACCTCCTCCTCTCTCCCCTGATGCTTTGTCCCCTCTTTGTTGTTTCAGCCCGAACAGCTGCTTCCAGTTTAACTCTCTTTACCTGGTGAGGGAATTCACCTTTAGGTTAGAAACAGGAGCTTTGGAAAGAGAGAAGCTCAGTGGCTGCTAGAGACCACTACCAACTCTTGGTATCATTCACAGAACTATTGAGGTATGAAAACATCTCAAATGCTCCAAGTCATTTTGGCATTCCCCCCGACAGGAACTCTTGCAGGAGGTGCACAGTAGGGTATTGTAATCGCACACAGCAATATCCAGGATAGATGAAAACTGTAAAAAATCCTTTTCTCTTTGGATCTCTACCTGGTATCTTCTCTGGCGGATGCACAGCTATTTTTTTCATAGGATGTTACAAACCAAACAATACTGTTTGCAGACAGGGATGCCTTGCTAACTGCAAGCTCAAAGCAGGTGTGAGGGATGACAACACTGTGCAAATATAAAGGCTCTCCCTGTTTCAGAATGAGCCTAGACAAGCGGCGGCACTAGGAAATACAGAAATAGGTATTTTCAGCTGTTTTAAATTCATGGGTTATGTTTGCCTGAACCCAAAACACCTTTGCTGTCTGATTTTTGTCAGATTATTGTTACGAAATGTAGAGCATCACAGAAGACTGTTGAGCTGTTGCAGAGCAATTAGCTCTGATGAATCAGAAGACGATCAGTTTCCTTCACAGCTAACAGAACCACCTCCTCAGCGCAGCATTAAGGGACTCTGCTGCACCTCACAAGAAACAAAGCCAACAACACTGTGATTGTGAGGGCTTTAACAAAGCTCCAAGGGAAAGCCTTCAGGAAACGAGGAATATTAACGTTGTCTTAAATGAATGCGCTGCATCTGAATGTTTACTTACCATAAATTCTCATGACTTAAACCGGACTTAATGGTATTGCAGTGGTCCTGTCATAAAGTTTCTCTAGTTTGTATCCTAAATTGGAGCTGAAACAAACCCGTAAATACTGTCAGCGTATATAGGTTCTGTGCTATTGTTCAAAATCATGTTAGAAAAACAAGTAACACAAATATGGGAGGGCAGCCACACTGTGCAGAGGGTTGTCTCAGCCCTGGAAAAACCTAAATAAGGACAAGAACTGTGCAAGAGGAAGCAGAAGGCATTTAAACAGTGAAAGCAAGCAGTGTTTTCGAACACCGCCTCCTATATTTGAGGGCACAAAACAATACAGAGCACGCGCAGCTAAGTATTGCATTATTATTTCTGTCTCACCTTGTGCTCCTCTCTTTCAGTCCGATTTCATTTTAGTGCTTTCCGTTATTTTCTTTACATGCTTTCTTTGCTGCACGTTACAGCTTTGCAGTTGCAGAGTATTCCATGTCAAAAAACCTGCAGAGATTAACTGCCGGGATTATGCACTTCAGAAGAAACTGAACGTTAACACACTGGCTTTTCAAAGTCATTAATACTCGGTTTTCAGTGAAACTTGCTGGTTTCTTACAAAATACTTGTTTAGTAGGGCTCTCAGCTGGCTGACTGCATTTCTAAACTCTACCTTGAGAAACTTAACATACTTACATTCAAGATACGCAAAGAAATTACCTTTCATGGATCAGCACTGAAGCCCAGATGTACTACTGGGAACCTCATTCCATGGAACACATACATATTCACATACATATGTAATTATGGAACCATGTCTATCAGATGCACGCTAGCATCTTTCCATGAAGGGAAAAAAAAAATGTAAAGTTCACAAAGTCTTCTGTTTATAACCTGGGGGCTGCAGAGGCAACTGACAAAGGCGTTCTGTTACAGCCTTCAAATAGAATTCAAATTAAGATGCAAGTTACTGTTTTCTTACGTTAATGAGAACCGACCTTCCTGGCTTATATCCACAGGTCAGTTCTCAGTTACGTCTTCTTGACTCAGATGACTCCTTCATTAATGGGAGGAAATGTAACTTGAAATCTGAAGAAAGCTGAAAGCTCACGTAAACTGTAGTAGTCTAGAGAAAACCTGCTCTTCTCCTTCTACCTTAACTGTATTTTATATTTGCAATTTCAAGACCAAACTAAGTCCAAGAAATACAACCCGCAAACAAGAGCATTCAGTATCTATCAGCCTTACATCAGCTGAACGTGATTAGGGTAGTTACTGTGTCTGACAGGCTCTTCATGTATTTAAAAAAATACTATTGTTCAGCATGACAACTTACACTGGGAATCAGTTTTGCCCAGCTGCTTTGTTTTTACTACTTGCTGTAATTCTCCACTTTACTAAACAGGAAGACCGTGCGTCAGTGTGCGTCTGCCATTTTGTGTGAAGGACAGCTGCACTGAGCCACTCCGAATGTCAGCACCACTGTTAGAACAGCAGGCTAAGGCTGTTCCTCAGCATGAGTGTTTACAAGGAGTGATTTCAGGGAGAGCTTTCCATTTGTGCACTACTTCTGCTGAAGCATTTGTGTTTTTCACTCCTTATCTGCATTAACTTGGTTCAAAGAACAGCACTCAGCTGGAACGCTGCACTGAATTCACGTATTTAGCTGTGCATGATGGGCTTGCTGGGTGGGTAAGGCCAGGTCTGATGCTCACGGTGACATAAATCCTAAATCCATAAATCCATTTGGTAGTTCCCAGAACTCTTAGCTTAGATGCCAGATGACCTGTGCTTGCTTTAGAGTCATCTCATTTTCTGTTACCAGTAACTGGTCAGAGCTGGTGCACCCTTATGGGATACTATTTCCAGCAACAGTAAGACCTTAAATCTTGCTGCTGTCACAGTACAAACGGTGGCAAAGCACACTCACTTAGATAGACCTTTAATCAGTTTGCTTGCCATTTTCTTATTTTTGCTGGTTTTCAGACTAGGGATTATATTCTTGTTCAGCTGCTGAAATGATAAAAATACAGCAGGGAAAACTTGTTTCTTTAAGATGCAGCAGTGATCCAAGAATTAATCAGCTTCTATCTAACTATATCTAATAGGGGTTTAATTAAATCAAAATACGTTGAGTGGATGGATGAGCAGCTAAATTAATTTCTCCCTGATTTTTCAGCAGAACGAATGCCGCATGTTTCGAGTTCAGTTTGGTGGAGATTCAGAAGAGCAGACGCTGGAACACTGCTGCAGCTGCGTTCAGAAACTCGCAGAGTATGTGCCAGTTCACGAAGCTGATGAACTAAGCCAGAACCTCTGTTACAGTCGCAGCCAAGTTGAGGACACTGAACAAAATACATCAGTACTACATGTAGTAAGTAGAGCCATTCTGGGAGGCAGCAACATCTGGCTATCATATTCCTGCTTTCTAAAGACACCTGAAAATGGTTAACAAAACAATGTTTAAACATTGCTTTTATCTTGCCAAGTTGGGAACCACCTTGCAGCTTTTCAGCTGAATTGTACTGCTCATGAGAAATAGTCAGAGCCATTTAAGTAACCGTGACTTAAGTTCTCTTTTTTGTGTTTACCCACTCTTTCTTTGCAGTTTTATTAACTGTAAATACAGTCATTGTATCCATTTTAGCTAACCTGACACATTTAAAAGCGATTTCAGGGTAGGAAAAGAATGTTTGCCCTCCCCACAGCAAAGATTTAAGGTGACTGAAAGAGGCATATAGTGCTGCTGAGGATGACTAATTCTTAAATACACACTCCTGGGTATTCAGAGGATCTCATTCACCAGCTCTGAAAAGCATCACTGCAGCTAACTCAGCCAGGAAACCTCCCAGGTATATGATAATATATCAAGAACCAAGAACAGCAATGGGGACAGCAAAGTTTCCAGCTACATCATTTTCAAGAAAATACAGGAAAAATCCTACATTGCTGGACAGAGGAAACAATATTTGGTAAAGAAAATTGGAGGAGGGGTGTTGAATATATTGCTGATTTGTCTGTGCTCTGGATTTCCCTCATTTCCTGATGAGTTAAAATAACAGAAGTTAAAGGCAGTATGTAATGGCAGAATACTGTTGAACACCAGTAGTCACGCTAACAGCATCGCTCCAGAAGTGACTGAAAACCTCACTCCTAAACTGAACTGCCACTCCGAACCATCTTTTCAGTGGTGTAACCCCTGGGAAGTTAAAGAGCATGCACCTGGGGAGCATTCATGGTATTTCTTTAAAGTTACTTCCAGCAAGTAGTTTAAAAGTTACCTCGGTTTAGATATGACAGTTTAGTTACAGGCCCACTGTTCCCCATCTTTCATTTTTAAAGACTTTAACAGATACGCTTTCAGGTTCCATAAAAAGAAATGCCTTTTTACTGCTCGAGGTAGCTGAGTACACTCATCCCATAATCTCTCTAAATGGAACCACTTCCCTTCCTGCACATGCTCACACTCTTCGTGGTAACAAGCCCCTATTTGCATTTGATGTTTTCTAGCCAGATGAGCCTCTGCCAGATTCCTGCACAAACTTTGGAGAAAGAAGATCTACAATGCAGCTAGCACAGGTAACAAGGAAAAAACAAATTTGGATCCTGTAAGTGAAACTCAGGTGCAGAGAAAGCTGTCTTGTGCTATAAACATCTGCAAGTGTGTTCATTAAACATCAGGGTGCTCTCAGGGCTACTATCTATACCAACAAAACTAAAAATTGCCATTCTTCAGTCCCTGTATAAGGTGGGTGCATTATCCCTGCTTCTGAGCACAGCTTTCTGCTCGCGAGGCTTTCATTTGACACGTGCTGTAATCCACCTCTCCCTTCAGTTACTAGCAAATTCCCTTCCACCAAGGCTCCTCGATACAGTTTTACACATCATCCACTTTTTATTCAGTTTAACGCAGCTGTGCTGTGAGCTGGGATTTCCCATGCCCTGGAATTAGAAAGCTCATTCAGGGCTAAACTTCTTTCCCCAGTTCAGCTTTGGAGATACACCCATGTCGCTGCTGCTCCGGAATGCTCTGGAGCTGCATTTCTCCATTTCCACCACCCCAAGAAGGTAACAGGGAGCTTTGGTCTCAGATATTCTCTCCAGCAATATTTTTTTTAAACATTTTTAAAGGCAACACGAGCCAGGATAACAGCAAGACTTCTGTGTCTTGCTACCATTACTGAAAATAGGAGGAGTCTTTTTCAGCGCACACAGATGCAGCTGTACTCATTGTCATGTGTTTCGATGTGATGTCAGCATGTGCAGTCTACCTGCCGTTGCACTGTTCCATGTTCAAGCAGTGGAAGCTGATGAGCTAACAGCAGTCCTGAGCTGCCCACAGGACGAGGCATGCTTCAGCCCCATTGTTGTGTCAGAGCTTCCAAAGAGGCCACACTGGGCATCTGAAGCGCATTAACCCTTCTAACCTAAAAGGCAGACCCCTTCATAACACGGTGACCACTCACCTTTACCTCCAGCTGCCTCTACGCACCTCACAGCAGTGCACACCCTTTGCACAGGATCCTTTTCTCTCACACAGAATGCACTCACTGGGAATCACGTTACCAGGAAACTGACATTTCTGAGGTAACTCCTGCACAGGCAGCTCTGGTGGAATTGAAGTTAGATAGGAGAGAGGCGTTCCATACAGAAGTCATGCAGGACTGAAAGTATTCAAACGGTGTAATAACAAGGCAGATGCATCTTTATTAAATGCCAAAGGAAAAACCTGACGTAGCTGCATCGTTACAAAACCCACGTGGCGCTACCTTGTATGTACGAGATCAGTGCAACAGCTTTGTTGTTCCTCTGCAGTCTGTGCTGAATCAGAAGTTTGAGCTGCCCCTGGTGTACCGGCATTCAGCGTGGAGCGCGCAAGAGCTGGGACCCTTCATCCGCTTATGCCTGATGGACCAGCACTTCCCAGCGTTTGTGGAGGACGTGGAGAAGGAACTGAAAAAACTGACGGAAGGCTGAGCCGCGTGTGACGCGTTACCGCTGGAACGCCCGCTCCAAGGGACACAGCGTAAGTGACATTAAATATTTGGAAGTCTCGCACGTTTTTGTCAGTGTTTTATTTTTAAAAACAGGTGAATCCACTTTTTTTTTTTTTATACATCATTGCACTTCAACAAATACACAGAACACAAGTTCATGCATCTACAGTTACGCACATCATGAGAACCCTGTTAGGTCTATTTCTACAATCTTTAAATCATGAGAAATTACAGTGTCAAACTAAAGATAACTAGTTGCATAGAATATCACCATGCTGTAACGTTTCATTTAAACAAAAAAAAAATTATAAAAGTTTGCCTGAATTGAATGTACAAGAATATGTTGAACACATCAGTGCAAAAGGATTTGAGAATTTACATGAGTTAACAAAAAAAAAAAATCACTTAAAAAGCAATCATATATATATATTTATAAACTGAAGTTTTGTTTTTGTTTCAACTGCGTTTCACCACCACCCTGTCCAACTGTTCTGGCTTCTGAAGTCTGACCGCAGGACACCCGAGTCTCTCTATATAGGTTAAGCCCTTAAGATGTATTTCAACTTAAAATTCCTTCTCTATGCACCAGAACAGCGTCACCCTCTCATCTATCGGACGTACAGTAAGGAATGAACATCAGCAGCTTCAAAATGAAACACGATTACTGGATTTTGGTTTTTCTCCACCCCCCAAATATAAATATATACTGTATATATTTGTAAGTCTCGCCGTACTTTACAAAAAATATCACTAGATGGCAGCAGTGCGTTTTTGAGCTTTGCCAATTTAACAGCTACGGTAAGTAAAAAATGGCGCATGCGTGATCCGACTTACTACTTCTAATGTTTAAATATAGTAAGGAGAAAAAAAAAAAGCAACATTCACAGCACATCAAGCCCAAAATAGTTTACACCTTCTACACTGAAGCAGTATTAAAGTTTATCTGACTAGGTCATCCTTGCAGGAGAGGCTAAATAAGGCATGCTTTAGACAGTCATATTGTTGCTCACTTGAAAAGGAAGAAAAAAAAAGAAAAAAGAAAAATCAGACAGAACTGGAGTTCTAGAACCAAGAGTTCCAACCCTTAAATTTAGCAGGTCATATTGCCATCAGTCTCTCAGAAACTTAAAGCTCTAAAAAAGAAATGAGAAAAGGTGCTAGTCAATGCCTGACAGCATTTCCAACATCGCATGCCACAACAGTACGTCAACAAAGCGCTTTACATCCAACGCGGTCTTAAACGGAGATGGAGGCTTTCCGACCAAGGTTAGCTTCCAGACTTTAAGAAGGAACTAGGGGAGTTCTTTTTATTAGTGATGGTAGCGATTACGTAGAGCTAGGAAGCTAGGAATCATTAAACTGCCTACGTATCTCATGAGAAAAATCTTCGATACCCCCCAGCGCTCTGAAGCGTGCCAGGAAGGCAGACGCCATCCTCTGAGCAGCGGTAACTTTAGCACATGGAACCAGTTAAGTTTACACATCCAAACCATGACAGAAAAAGGAGGACTTTAGTCTGCGCGTTTCTGAGATGTGTGCAAGCCATACTTACATGATAAGCATTTTTAATTTGTGTTTCTCTGGCGTAAGTTTTTATCTTTATGATTGTTTGTAGAATTGGTTTTCCTGGGGAAAGAAAAGCACAAAAGAATAAAGATTGACCAACACCAACCAAAGCGTAGCAAATTCAGTACACATTCAGTTAACCAGCATTTCATTCTTCCTTCACCCCGACTCCTTCAAATGATATTTGCTTTGCTGAGCAAGGACCTGGCAGACTGCAGCTCTCTTTACTGCACGGCTACCTGACGACAAACCCAGCAGCCGCCATTCCCAAGCACCAGCGATCGAAGCCCAACTTACATGGCTTTTTTTGTGCCTCTTCCCCTAGCAGTTTTTCATCCCTTGGCCAAAACACAGGACAGAGATCAACGCAGAGGCTTCAAAGAATGCTTTCTGTGTTTTATAATATTTATAAAATATGAATAAATATATATTATATATAAATATGTAAATTATAAATATTATATTTATAGTTTTACTCAGCAATACAATATGGGGCACACTGATCCATATTAGAGCTTCAGCATCGCATAGAACGTGCCTCTTAAAACAGTGCAAACTGCCATAACCTGCAGAATAACCCCAGCAATGCTTTCTCCCCTCAAAGCGCACTTACATTGGCCCAGCTGGTTCATCATCTGCAGCAAGAGTTCGGGCGCAATCCAGGGGAAGACAAAGGAAGGAAAGAAGAGAGAGTCAGTGTTTGTACCACACGCCAGCTAAACTGCAAACAGCAAACCAATCTATCTACAGCATTAAAGGCCATTCCGCTCGGTAGTGCAAAGATTCATGGAGTTATTTTCAGGATTCGAGTTTTAATGGCAGGTATGTCGCTTCAATGGTTTTAGTTAACACTTTGAATGCTGGTCATGAAGAACTGCAACTGTAGCGGACAGATTGTTGCAACATGGTCAGACTCATCTTGTCCCCAAGTTCCAGTGGTTCAATCTTATAAAAATAGATGAGAAGACAAACCAACATTTCAGTTGTAAAATCCTGCTGTTTGTTTTCTGGGGTTCATTTTTTAAGCCATCCTTCTACTGCAGGCGGTTCATTATCAGCATATACACAACAGGGTATATACGCCATATGCTCATCTTCCACCATGGATGATACAGCCTTTTCCCATTTTTCTCAAAATCTAATTGGAGCAGACCAGGTTAGGAGGAGACTGAAAGTTCGGAACTTGATTCAAGTATCCAAATGCAGCCTTCGGACAGCAGTCTGAAGAGTGTGCAGCTCCCACCACCAGGACAAACCCCGGTGCTGCGACACCTCCAGGCACAGGCTTCAGCTAGAGGAGACTGACAGCCTTGCTCTGCGTGAGCCTCCTGGTCAGAGGCCAAAGGGGAACGCTCTTTTAAGAATTGGACAAATGAACGTCTGCCAATGTTTGGCATTAGCTCTTTCGTGGCCAATTGAACATGCTTCAAATTAAAGACCTTATCTTTCCCCCAGTCTGCAGTACAGAAGACAGAAGTGCACTTAAACAGCAGTACAAAGTAAATCCAGAAGGTCAGGGTAACGCTCTTGTAGAAGTCTGTTTTGGGGCACCAATTCACCACCTGCTGTTTTAGCATCCCACAGTCACCTCCTGCTGGGGGGATTTTTCACTGAAGCCTTTAGAAACTCTCAGCAGGATTCCACAAGGGGCTTGGTGCACATGAAGCAGTTATGGAAATTACAGTCTGAACAGTGTGGGCATCCGCATGAGCACACGCCAGGAGTAATGTCTGTCAAGCGGGACATTACTCCACCTGTACCTTCAAGGCAACGGATAGGCAAAGCCACCGCTAGCACGGACAGTGACCAGAACGAAAAAATATTTCAACAAAAATAAGGAACTAACCACAAACCAAGAGCTTTACAGCCAAAAAGAACATACTAGCGACACACCAGTGTCCACAGGGTCCATTACCAGCAACAGTACACTATCGGACAAGATACAGTGAGAACTAGGACTAGTAAGGACAACCAGACATCAATGTGCTGTTGTATATACAGTGGAGATATACAGAGACACATCAGGTACTGGAACACAAAGCACAGCAGAGTGAATCTGGAGGCTCCTTCCACCAACATCTTTTGATTCACAAAAGATTTCAAGCAGGCCAGTGCAGGGAGCCTAGCACGGACAGCGAGCCCTTCGCCCCCAGCCCATGCTGGAGCACTACTGCTGCCTGTCGGCCTTCAGCTCGACCCTCAGCTCAGCTTTCTACAAGCCTAAGTGACATCTTTGAGAGTTTGTTTCGCTGAACTTCAGTGATAGCAAGCTACAATGTTAGGATACAAGTCTTCTTTCACTATGAAATAAGCTTCTGATCTTCTTGGCGAGGATATTTAGATGTGTATTTCCGATGGCGTGTTCAAAAAATTGTAATTCACATCTATAAAGGCTGCCAGCAAAGCCTTTCCCTGGCAAAGACCAAATGCCTATCAGGTTACTTATGGTTATGTATAAGGCCACCACGTGCCCCATTCCCTTCTATCACCTACATGTGACCGAGGAAAACTTATTTATACGTTAGTTACAACCCCGGTCATCCGTATCACTGCTGAAAAAGCATCCCTAGTACAGTACAGACACAGATCGAAACCTGAGCGAAATCAGGGGGCAACAGAACAACAGGAAGAATAAGTACAAAATCAGGTTAAATAAAGTAGATTAAAAACAGCAAACTGAAATCCAAATTAGTTGTGAATGTGAATGAAGAAGTTGTAAGAAAAAGTGTTAACATCATGACTTGTGCATTGTGTAGACTGAAGCGGAGATTAAACAAACTCCAAAGCATGCAGATCTCTCACTTACCACCATTTTTTAAGGGTATGATGCAATTGAAGGGGGAAAAAAAAAAAAAGAAGTCATAGTAACCGACAAATATCAATATAACTCAAAACCTTTATGCCAGAAGAGCTGCCCTAAAGCCCGGTGTCTCTAACCCAGTAGCATTTAAAACGCTTGGCCATTGAGAACACGCCTCCAATGTGCTGCTTCATTCCATCCCGCAGCTGCAGGGCTCCTGAAACGCTGCCAGGTGAAGCAGTCATTTCACAGCTGACCAAATGAAGCCTCCTTCATTTGTCAGGAAATGGTTTTTTAGCTGGGGAGGGGATCTGCAGAGTCCAACAGATCACTGTTTACATAATAAAGCTTACGGTAGGTATAGCGATTATCTGCTTAGCGTTGCCCTGAAATAGTAGCAATTCTTCCAGTTCAGAAATCTGCTATCTTTAGCACATCGTGTATGGAGTGTAACCAACCCTTCCAGGCAAGATTTCTGGATGTTACAGCTCTACAGTCATCTACAAACAGATCAGCTGTAGCCCCCTCTTGTATAGACTGCCTGGAACACAACCCCCAGGCTGAGAAGCGGCCATACATTATGCAGGGCCGCCCTTTGCAACACTCCTCACTCTGGCACAAGACCAGGACCCACCTTGCCAACCACGAGCTGCAGCACTACTCAAGCACTGAGCCATGGTCAGTTCCTGCTCAAGCACAGGCAAGGAGGAGCCAGCACCCGCCGTATGACTTCTTACAGTATGACATCCACAGCTTGCAAAGCAATTTGTCAGAACTACTGCAGAGGTTGCTGGGGAAGCTTTATATTTAAACCAGCTAAAGAATCTGCTTTCTGGGAAGAGGAAATCAGGCCACGCTTTGACAACTTTTTAAGAAGGACATTTGTAAGAATTTAGATGGGTTTGTCTTAATTTAAAGAAAGCCCTGCGTATCAGATTTGGATTAACAAGCTTCTCTTTTGCTTCATTAATTACAGGAGTGTTGGAGGGAAGGTGGAAGACGTGGTGAACAGAGGCACCCATCTTGCTCCATAGAACAAGCCAATAAAGGTTTAGCAGTTGCTCTGAGATGGAATGAAGTAGAAGGCAAAGACGACTCTCTGGCCAAGGTCACTTACATCAAACTCGAGGAATTCTGCTCCTATACCAGCACTAACAACTCAGTACCAAGGCCCGTGGAAGCCACATTCTCCGATTACTGCTACGATACAACAATGCTTGCTTTCAGGTATGGTTTATAGCTACAGCTTCACAGTGTGCCTGATCATTTTCTCCCTTGGTGAACTTTAAGTGTGGGAGAGAAAGGTGCGGGTAACAGGCAAAAACAAAAATTAACTTGTTACAAGGTAAACTGTGTCAGTGAAAACATTTTGTTCTTTCAGTTACTTACAGTAATAGCAGGAACAGGGAAAGTCAAGGAAAAAAAAGATGAGTATTAGAAAGAATGTGGGGATGTGGATGGAACTTCTGCACAGCCAGAGCAGAAATGTATTTATGGAAAGTCTTTGCATCAAGCTGGCAAATGAGAAGGGAGGAATGGAAAAGCATGTACTGTAACCCAGGTACCTTATGGCTTTGGACTAAGGAGTATGCAGTATGGATTTTCAAGTAAAAACTGTTTACATTCCTGCAGGGGAATGTAGCCAAGGAGTTTTTACTTTCTACTTACCCCAGAACACACCTTTTACAACAGCATCTTTGCTAACTGTAGGCTAATTTGATCCGACCACAACAAGAAAAAGCAGTTTCTTTAAGCAAGTTTGATGCACTACAGCAGGATCACACTGGCTGATCACTACATCTATCCAAAATAAAAAGCTTACGCTATACCACAGAGGAAGAAAAAGCTATTTACTCCCTTTGATTGCCAAAGGAAGTCCAAGCAACTTGCAAGCTGAGCAAAACGCATCAGCAGTCCCCTGCTGGGATGGTCCCCACTGTGCATGCAGTGAACGCCAGCACCTCTGGCCTCGGCATGCCACGGTCATGCAGCTCTCAGCACCAAAAGCCCCTGGAAGCTGCATGTCACCCACCCACCCCAACGGTACCAAACCTAGCTGCTCTCCAGAAACGGCACGTGGTCTGCGTTGCTTTGCCTCGCACAAAGCAGGTCAAAACCCTCATTCAGAAGTGAGGCAGAAATTTAAGCACAATTTCCCATCTGTTCCTCCTTGCAGCACATAATTTGAATGCGAGATGCTGACTGCAGCCACCCCTCCTCCCATGAGGGCAGGAAAGACCCCCATCTGCAGGCACGCAAGCACAGAGCTACCCTGGGCACCCACTACTGCCATCTCTGCACCGCGCAGGTGTCATGGGTGCAGAACTTTTCCTGCTATGCAGCAGCATCCAAAGAAACAGACATCTGAATTATGTGAAGGAGGAAATATCAGCAAAGGAGCTACTGAGCAGCCCTGTTCTGTGGCATGAAAAGCAATTCAACCAAACACAAAAAGCAAGGGTCATGCAAAAACTGCAGTCAGGAAATGCCAAAGTTAAAGGACTGTCCTCACTCCTGGGGCATGGCAGTGCTTACGATGGAGGCCACAGCTCCTGCACGGCTCTGAAACCTGAGCAGCCTCACCCTGCAGCGGAGCTGTAAGCTGAGAAGTGCCCCAGGTGCCCAGCACCATACCCACCCAAGGGAGGTGGGTGATGATGCGTGGCAACAAGTAACTTTCAGTCTGTGGAACACAGTGATGAGGGAATTAATTCCACTGAATTCTATTTGGGGTGGACAGGTAGAGTTCCCAAGAGCTCTGGAAAGCACCCCAGGCACCTTCTGGGACAGAGAGAATGTTATTCTCCAAGCAGCCACAACCCCCCACCAAGAACTAGGCGCTTCTGCTCAGCATCAGTTATCCTAAGTCTTTTGGGGCACATCGTCCAGGTTTGTTTTCATTTTCCCTTATTCAGAGGAATGTTTTGCTTTCCATTATTGCTTTTCTCCAAAACTGTAACCTCTTAACATACTCTTAGAGTGCCATGAATAAGTTACTGCTGCAGAAGGAAGAGAAGGGGACCAAATCAGAGGATTCTCTCAGTGAAAAGCCCAGCTGGGCACAAGACATCCCCTTTCTGGGGAGAATTAACATTTAGAATCTGAGAGAAAGGAAGAGAGACCACAGCAGCTGCCAAATTATATTTATGCTACGTAATGTGACGTTCAGACAACGATCTAATTCATACTCTGCTAGGCACCCCATCAGTTGCCCCTTGGCAGTACTGCCGCTGCTCACTGCAGACATACGGGTTTGGAAACGCCGAGTTCCAATTGCAGACAGCACCACTGCATTCAAACATTAACTTTGGCATTTCATAACAATGTATTTAAAGTAAGTGACATGAGTGTTTCACTTAGGTTATTCTCGAAGTGTGGAAATCAGCTGACTATCAATGATTTCTCACACAGGCAGTCATAAAATGCCCTGGCTTCTAGGGTGTTTCCCACCACAGTACCACAGAATGCTTCAAACACATTGAAGTGCAAGAGTGTCCAAGCAAATGCAGGACTCAGGACAGCTTTTTAACTGAGATTTTATGCTGATTTTCTCTCTCCATCCAAGCAAACCTAGCACATAGACAGTGACATTCGGCATTGAATTTTGTCCTCCAAAAAAAGTGGGCAGAGAAAACAGATGGGCACCCCAGAGCATCATCACTCTCCAGGACTCCAGCTGAGCTGCCTTTCAAATAACAGCCAACTGAGCAAGCAAAATCAGTGACCTCAGTTACCTGGCCCATCATCTGGGACATCTCCATCAGAGATGATGAGCCTGGAATTCTTCAGGCATCCGGAGAGCAGCCAGACCAGCCAGGAAAACTTCAGCCATAGAACCGAGCCCGTAACAAACCCCTATGCATGCTTCACCTCTTAGTGAGGCTTAATTGCCCTAACGTGCTCATTGCGTTGCAATCTGGTCAAGTCAAAGCCAATTTCTACTGGATTAAGGCCAGTTTATGCTGCTTACAGTAAGGATTTCCATATTAATTTACAATTATTGATGCTTCGTTTCAGTCCTAGTGAAACTTCTCCAAGTGAGAGTTTGAGAAACACAGGGAACTATCAACAGCTACCAAAAAATGAGGCAGGATTCTCCCCGGCCATCCTGACACCAAAGTCAGGGCAAAATGGCAGAGCAAGAGGTGAGAAGCACACGAGGACATTTAAGTGATTCTCTGAAATACACGTCAAGTTTTCTGGGCTGGTTGAGATCCGCTTTGAGGACAGACTGCTGGCCATAGAAACCCCCTCAGCAACCACAAAGCTGTTAGTAGCAGAGGTACATGCACTACATGGTTTAAATGTTGCTGGCTGCACACCCGGGAACAGTCTCAATTCATGCTTTGTAAGAAGTTAGTAAATGCCACCAACGTGGTTAAGATCAAAAGCTACTTTCCTCTAGGTATGCACTTCTTTAAGAACATTTTTATCAGCTATGGAAGTGATCCAAGCCCCAGCCTAAGTATGAACACTTATTATTCGTAAGATTCTTTTTTCCATTCCCTAAAACACAACTTGGGAACAGCAACGTTGTTTTTCCCGAGCTCAACAAGCAGATCGATGTTTCAGCAGCTATGTTTCCATCCCAAAAGGCAAACGTCTTGCTGCGCTGTTCCTGAGCCCTTGTGCAACCCAACAGCGAGTCACTGCTGCACAAGCTACAGCACAGCTGCCTTTGGAAGCTATCTGTGGTGCTGCAGGGCTTGTCCAACCCAGGAAAAGCCCAATGACTCAGTGATTCCCCGCACTGACTCAGCGTGTTCCCCGCTGCAGCACCTGCTCCTTCATTTGGACACGTCACGTTCCTACAGCAAGCAAGATGGCATTACCAGCTGTTTCTCGCAAGGATTCCTCAGAAAGTTTTCTTGATAAACACTGTAGTAAGCAACTACGCGTCACTTGAAAGCATTTTTGTCAGAGGTTCTTTCAAATACTCATTTTAGCTTCAAACTGCCCCGTTTTCCCCGAGGAAGACATACAGAAGAAGCTCAAAAGATAAAACAGGCTGTTTGGTACACAAAGAAGTTGCAGCTAATCACTGCTACTGAACCTATTACACTAATCTTAAGAAAATACAACTCAGTGGATATTAGTTAGTTTCCAGAGCATTCCTTAAATACATTACTAATTCAGTTACACACTAAAATAAGAGCCCTACCTCCCACCTCCCCACCCACCCCCTTGAAAACATGACTTTTTTTCAAACATCCGTGGTCCCAATCCCTTGCAGTGCCATGTTGCCTCCCAAAACCTGCCCAGTGTCTGACCCAGGCATCACCAGGGACCAGAGCATTTCCATGTCTCCCATGCTGCCCCATGCTCTGTGGGACTGACATGCAGGACTTCATGGCCACTACAGCGAGAAAGACAGGGGCACTAGAGCCACTTGGTGCAACAAAACACTTTACAAATACTGTTATAATTCCCCTCCCATCCCACAGTCCAAGGTTTGGGGGACCCTCTCCACTTACTGGGTTTAATATTTGGAGAGTGAACAGATGAAGGCAAAGAGCTCAGAGCTGAAAGAACTGTGCTGATGATCCTTCCTGCCACAAAGACCCACTCTGTTCTGCTTCTGCTTCCGTAAGTTTGCTTTGCTTTTTTTCCTTCTCTTACAAGCGGCTTTGAGCACACTTACCGTCTGGGACTTCGTCTGGCCGCTTCCTTTTCTCATAAATAACTATGATGAAAACGAGGATAAAAATTTCTGCCAGGATTCCCAGGAAGGGCCAGAGAGGAGCCAAGTGGCTGCGGACACGCAGGATGGTTGTGACGGACGTGGAGCCGATCTGGTTGGTTGCGTTGCACTGGTACTCGCCAGGATCCTCGTTGATTTGAAGGTTCGTGATGCTGAGCTCAGTGTAGTTGTCTTTATTTGAAATAAAGAATCTTCCAGAAGAGTTGTTGATGTCCTGTCAAAGAAGAGGGGTGGAAGAGAAGAGAGAGAGCTTCAGTGAGTTCTGATGCCGAGGCTTTTCATTTCTGCGTCACGGAAACCAGAAGAAACATGATGGATTCTGGCAAAGAAGTTGATACTTCAGCACCACAGAAGAGCCTGCTGCCAGTGTCCATTCTGTGGCTCTCCCTAAAATGAACTGTGCTTTAAACACACACACAAAACCACATCAGCTTGACCGACATGCTGTATTTTATCCTGCTTTAACAGCAACCAGGAAACGCCAGCAGTGGTGCACAGGTTAAAATTATTCTACATTACATTCGATTTTCTCGTTATTTAAGATACGGTGGACATACCAAAATCTTGCATTTGTGTTGTTTTCACACGTACCACTCACAGATTTGGGGACAGGCAGTTAAAAAATACCAAACTTAAGGAACATTCAGAGAACAGGAAATTTGAGTCCTCATGTTGTTTCTACATTTGAACAAAAGGCTTCCAGACTTGATGTGTTTAAAGACAAAGTACAGAAGTTTGACCTTCCCGAGAGTTAACTGTGGATGAATTTATCAGATAACTTCACCAGGAAGAAAGCATGTGAGGAAGCCTACAGAGCACCCGTGTCTCCGGTGACTCACAGCACTGGATAGGTCACCCATACTGCACAGCCCCATGAAAAATTAAGCCCCCACTTAACAGTGAACAATCAACTCACATTACCACCTGCTTAATATTTGTTTTCAATCAATTGAGCGAATGATTAGCTCTCCAGCAGGTCATAAGCTAACAAAAACAGGCAGGCTGAAGGACTCCAGCTTCCCTTCTGTTATCCCAATTGCTGATCAGAATTCTAGCTCACCAGTCCGCTTACCACATTGGAGAAATATGACCAGTGAACAGAGCTAACTGCCAAATCCTTGTGTTAAGTCTGGATAGCCCAACAGTAAAACTGAAAAAGAATGTAGCAAATGCAAGGTGGTATTTTCATTCCTTATTAGGGGGCCTTGGAAGAATAAAACATGCCAAGACCCCCAGCCTCTTACCTCAAACACTCCGTTGACCTTCTTGCGCCACACCCACTCGGGATGTGGGAAGCCCACGGACTTGCAGTACATGAGAGCCTCCTGCCCCTCATTTTTATTCTCGCTTCGCTTGTGGCCGGTGATGTCAGGGACAGCTACAGAAGAAAACAAAACCTCTGCGTTCACAGGGTGTTCACTGAGAAGGTAATTACTTTATGCTGCTCTGAACAGAAAACAAGAGACGAGCTCCCTGGGAGCTGCTGCCTTTCCCGCACCAAGCCCATCTTAAAGAAGGAAAGCGTATTCCCACATCTACCCAACCAGCATCTCAAATGAACATCCGCAGGAACATCCTTCAAGCAGAGGTCTCAACACCAAAACTCGATGACGTGCCAAAAACCCACAAAACTGAGATGGCTGCACCATTCCCCAGTGCAGGAACAGGAGGAACAACTTCATCTCCACTTGGATCTGTGGGGATCTTCACCTTTGAAACAGAGCTGTAGGGGATTTCTGGTTACAACCTGCCTGTTGAGTCAGAGCTCTGCACTGACTCTGTCTTAACGCAAAGCTCTGCGCACTGAATCAGGCCACTACTCCTTGCAGCACAGTTGGAGATCTGGGCCACAAACATGCCATGACATGTAACGTGCTCGTTATGCCTCACAGTGATGCTGCAGCTGGGTATAAGTCATGTGGCAAACATCAAAATCTCCCCAAGAGAACAGTCTGATCCAGCACACGTGCAAATATCCATTGTATATATGCTGTGTGTGTATATATAAAGGGCTATAGGGTTATAACCAGCAAACCACAGCCCTAACCATCAGCTGAGGGTACACTGAATAGACTGGACTACAAATAACGGCCCTCTGTTCCCTGCAGCAGGTTCCATGCAGCAGCCCACTGCAGCCTAATGCCTCATGATGGATTACGCTGGATCAATCAAGTGCCCGACCTGAACCTTCACTTAAGCAGATGGCTTTGGTGCTGTTGTGACCACCTTTAAAGCCCATTCGCTTTCTAGCTTACTAATTATGCCACACGTGGCCTGCTGTGTGATCGCTGGATGCTGATCTGTTAATCTAGTCAAAGTCCAAGCTCAGAGCCCAGGAAAAGACCCTGGGCACCGAGCGGAGTTTATCCCAAGGGGCCGCTCAGGCAACGTTGCCTTTACTACTGGCAAATCCTACAGATAAGGTTAGGGAAGGATCACAGCTTCTTGACAGCTCAATTGCAACTGCAAGTCAGAAGAATCAAACATTTCAGTTCTCATCTGTGGCAAAGCAGAAACAAGCAACACCTCTTGTACAACTGGGCAGCATCAGCTGGACATGCCCTTCCCAAAAGTTACACCACAGCTCCCAGGGAAAATGTTTGACAAGTCACACGCTCAGTATTAAGAGAAATATGGCCACCTCCCTGCAGGGTGATACAACAGCAAAAGAAGTACGTCATCAAAGCCTGTAAGGATCCACATAGGCAAATGTCTTTGCTAACGATCTCCAATATATGTGACAAACAGATGTCTGGTTACAAGGGTTACCAGTTTTCATGTCAAATCTCTCAAAGCAGAAAATCCATCAGCTTTAGGGTTAAGTGTGCTGCATTACATCTTCAGTACATCCAGCATCAGTAAGGAGCTGCACTGCCCTTCCAACACGCTGCTTAGGTAAGCTCAGTGGCTTCCCTATGGCTTTGACTTGGCCGAGAGTGATGGAGAAAATAGAAGGCTGGCAGAAGTGGAGAGTAAGAGACAATGGCCCCTGATTTAGCACAAGGGTTGTCAAATTCCTTGCGTTAGGAAAAAAAGAGAGCTCACCAGCTTAAAGCAAAGCCCCACGCAGCCTCCACTTGGCAGCACCTGAGTTTTTGTTGCTGTCTTCCAGTGGAAGAGGCTGGTAGCAGAGCCGTGCAGGGGACAAGGTGCAGCTGGCCCACTTGTTCTGTGAGAAGAGAGACCTTTCTAGGACATGCTAACTTCTACTGCAGGGTGACCCAGCGTTCTCTTGCAGGCAGGAGAGAATTCTATTTAAGAAGAGGACATCTTTGCCAGGTTATCCCAATGACAGCGCCAGTGACAAGAGCAGATTCTGCCTTTTCCTTGCTGGGCACACTTACGCAGCAGCCATTTCCAGCTCTGCTAGGGCAGGGACTATTTTTGTACAGTCTGAAGGGAGCATTACATGGAATATTAATATTTCAGGGCATCTGATGCTAGTCTGTTTCGAGCTATGGCTGAGACATTTCCAGTACTTATTCTATCAAAATGTTTGGCTAATTGCCTTCTGCTGTACAAACTACGTTTAAAATATTGCTGCAGATGACCTCAATCACAGATTTAGCAGCAGAGCAACCTTTTCCTATGAAGCTTTTCTAGTCGAGGTTTTCACCATCCTGCTCCAATGCCAGTAACATATAAAGCGCAGAACGAAGCGGATTTTGTTCGTAAAAGATTTAGATGTCACTTTAGCTTTTATGCAACAGCATTCAGCAAAACGCACACGTGGGCACAGTGCGCTGTGTCAGGTCCCACATCGCTGCAACCAAGCTGACGTCCCTATGAAAGGACAACAAGGATTTGAATTCTTTCATCGTGAAACAGGGAAAAAACAATACTGGAAATGTAAGGACCTGTTTGAAACAGCGTAACAGCATATGAGAGCACAAAACCAGGGAGGGCTAGGGTAAGCTAAACAAAGCCTGAAATGTGTTAAATAATAACTAAACCTGTATGTATTTACAGACTTGGTCATTTTTAACACAAGTAATCTCTTTATAAGCACTCTTTTGATAGTTTTAGTATCAACAGAAAGGAGTTCTGTGCCAAAGTACACATCATACCTTCAAGCATCAGGTACACAACAGGCACCAAATGCACTCACCAGCACTTCCAGAAGGGGTGTACTTTAATACAGCCCTGAAAGTGTTGCTTGTTTTTTTTTTTGTTTTGCTACAGGACACGTGATGCAAACCTCTTCGTATATACGAGGATTTCAGTCCTTGATTTCCAAGTATTTTCAAGATATTTGGCTAGCATTACTAACACAGAGGAGAGGACTAACACGCCTAGCAGTTGCAAAACTATGTCCCAGATAACAGACCCCTTTCAAGGTTTTCCACTAAAAGACAAAACCAAAGCAAGGACAAAAGCACCTAAAAATATTCTTACACATGAAAACTATTACGTCTTATGGGTGACCTAGTAAAAGTTCTCTGGAAGTTTTCTTGTTCTGTATTACAATTCAAACCTGCATCTACTGTTATAACCTGGGTGGAGAGCAAGGACACCAGAAGTACTACAGTATGGGAGAACGTGACATGCATTTTCCTTTTCCTGTTTAAGACTGCTTTAAGATGCAGTTGTGCTGACAGAATGCCCAATTTCTTCATTCCCCTCTGGTACAGTGTTGTCAAACTGCTGCAGAGATTTCCTAAGACAGTCAGGAAACCAAGAGCTTCCAAGGCTGCTGAAACATCCAGTGCTTTTCCAACGTGCAGCCTGGGCTGGAGCCACAGCACAAGCAGACAGCTCGCATTCCGGATGCGGTTATCGGTGTGAAGCCAGAGCCTCTGGCTCAGCTGCAGTTAGGGATACAGTAAGCACTGGGACAAACTGCTATGTTTTATGTTCTCACACTGCTCTGAGCTCTTGCTATTGGGGAACAACAACTAACTGGGGACAACAGAAGATGAGGGTGCAGAAGAAAGGGATAAAGGAAGGAGGTCAGAAGAATGCTATCATGATGGTAGAAAGGCCTACAAAGAAAAAAGCAACGGAGAGCTCTGTCTCTCCAGGTGCACAAAAAGAAAGGATGGGAAGGCAGATGCCATCCACCAGTCATAATACATCAGTATCTTTTCTGGTACTTGCACAGCTTCTGGGCAGCCAGAGGGGACTGGAAGTGTGCTCTTCACCATCTGGTTCTCACTGCTGCTTTGCTGCACAGGACATGGTGGCTTGCAGAGCATCAGAAGACAAGAAAAACTTGTTTCCATCTCCTTCTCCAAGGTTCCTGATAACAGGAGAAGGAATGCAGAGAATTCTTCTAAGAGCTGCACTGCTTGCTTTTAATCTTCCAGTGTGCAGAGCTCCTGCATAACACCACCACTACAGGAGCACTGCAGGTACTTCCTCTGTGTAGAAAGGGAGCAACTAAAAAGCCTACATCCAGACAGCAGTGCTCATGTTCCTGCACTCTCCTCTTCCTACACAGCACTTGTAAAGATTGAGGAAGAAAACCGGCAACATTACATAAAAGGCAAATGGCACTGGTGTACCCTGGGCTACATCTGCTGCGAGGCATTTGCTAGAGTCGTTCTCAGGTTGTCAAAAAGTCACTATTTTGGTCCACAGGCACTCTTGTATTCAGGGCCATCTCTTCTATGTGCATCAGCACATCAGAACTTCAATACAGTTACAAGCAGCAATTAAGTGAACAAATGTGTCTACCACTGCTCGTCCATAAGTGCTTCTAAGGGCCACACATGCAGATAACCACTAAATTAAAGCATCTGCACAGCCCAGCAAGATTTGTGCATCTCTGACACATTACACGTGCCTCAGTGAACAACTAGTTAGCATCTCCATGCATCAAGCAGTATGAACATCAGTTTGATTTGGTAACTAGAACTGCTTTAGCAGAACACACAGAACATTTATACTCACCTGCAATAATCATAAAGAACACCCTCCTTTGCAGAGTGGGAGAAAAGCCTGTATATTCTTTGCAGCTGGGATGGCTATTATTCAGACTTCTATATGAGAGAATATTCGTGATACCATGTAAATTTAGCTGTATGGTTCTTCCAGGAGCAGTAACTTAAAAGTATACTCTCAAAGCATAATAAATTTACTCGCAGTGCTAGGACTGCAGGGAGATTACAAAGCTCACTTTAACTTGTGCTTTAAGGGCAATCCCAATGCATAGCTACACCAAGCCTCCACGTAACACAAGTTAGACAACAAAGACACTTCCAGTTTACCAGTATACACGTGTTCCAATTTGCTCAGCAGAAGCACTGCCCACTTCAGACAACCTCCACACTTCAGCCAAGGAGGAACGCTCTCGATGCTGCAAGGAGGAGCTGGAGAACAGTGTTACCAAGTCCCTGAGTTTCAGCTGCTGAACAAGCTGCAGGTGTGACACCTCCAGGGTGATGCTTATTAACTTCTAACTGATGATTACTCATTTGTATTTAAACATAAATTACCTGTGAAAAGTGGTTAGGAGGATTAATTATCATTCTCCTCCTGCCCTTACTGCCAGTAGTTCAATCAGATATATTGGCTTTTCTTTCTAGAATCTTCAATCCCCTGTCCCTGCGTAAACCTCTCTGCCACCGGACAGAAGAGAAGCCTTAAGCCAAAGGTTTCCAAAAGGTCTTTTGACAGATTATACAAAGCTGGAACGGGTCTTACTCAATCCATTATCAACGCTGTGCTTCCTGACTCTGGAAGCAGTTTGTCACTCTTGAAAGCAGCCTAGAGAAGGCAGAAAGAACTAAGATCTTAATTAAGATATTGAAAGATTCAGCAGTCACAGTGCAAGAGCAGAATGCAAAAAAAATTTCACAAGCCCAACCCTTCTTAGGCCAAAAGAAACTTGCAGCACTTTCACAGGAATGTGCATTCTACATTCTCTTCTTCTTGGCAGAGGTATTGCATGATGCTGGGTATATCTTGAGGGATTATTATATGCGAGATCATTAAAAAGCATTTTTAAATCAAGATAGGAAGTCAGCAAGCTGTTCTTGGTGCAACATCGATCGGACTGCTTATTTATCTGGCAATATTTATCTTCCCGAGGAAACTGTTTGTATAGTTCAAGTGACTTTATTTCTCAAGAGAGACACTCATAATATTACTGTGCATTGTCACTTTGCACAGACTGCTGAATTAGCCCCCCTTCCTTACACTGCATTCAGGAACCTGCCCATGCAGTACTCTGTGAGGCACCAGAAACTCCCAGGGAAAAGGTTTCAGCTTTTGCTACTGGTCTGTGGTGCCCAATTTAAACAGGCAATGAACACAGCGTAGATAAGGATGCACTGCATTGCCAGTCCAGGGATGCTAAAGAATAGCCAAGCACCCTCCTTCCCACCACAGCTGTTCCAACAGCACAGAGGAAGCTCCATGTCTAACCTGGAAATGTAGTGAGGATGGTAAGTAATGCTCATTTTAATTCCAAACAAATTTACAGTACGCCATAAAGCAAGCATTAGTCTAACCCCAGACACACATAGGCTGGTTGCAAGAACTTTTAATCAAGTTTTTGATCGATCCCATCTGTCTTTGGCTAACAATGCTGCCATAATACATCCATTCCATCTCACCGGAGGACGTAAGAGAAACACAACCACTGCACTGCAGTGACCACAGCCACAATGCTGTCCAGCAATTCCCACAGTTATTTGATGAACAAATTGAACAGCAGTTTAACACTGTACAGAACACTACTATCTCCACTCCATCCCACTGTTTTTACATCTCAGACACCGTTCTTTTGTTCAAAAATTACAGCAAGCCTCGGGGTAAAGAGCACACCTGAGCCAAGATTCCTTCACTCTACTTTTATGATTTCTGGCCACAATTTTAGGGGCCTGAAGATTTGAGAGGGGTACCAGCATACAGAAGACACACAAAAAAAGGAAAAAAGCATGCATGAAAGCAAAAAACCCCAATCTGGTACAGGGCATCTGTCCAAACTGGCACCCAGGCTTCCCCAGCACTGGAACAGTCTCCAGACAAAAACCTACAACGCACCAGATCCAAGCTGCCACGTGTGAGATGCTGGTTCTTACTTTTTCCCCGTTCAGGAACAGACAAATTCGAAGCACACTGAATTCACTCAGGAGACCTCATTCACCGTTAGAAACAGGAAGGAAGTCACAGCTAGCTGTCTGTGCTCATGGAAAGACATCTCATCCTGCTGGGCAGGCACGCTCTTTCGTGATAGCCAGAATTGCCAAAGGAGCACAGAAGCTGGAAGGTATCTCAGTGCCCTCCATGAGAGCAATGTTCGTATTCCCGTATTGGTGAGATCTTACCTCTGGGATTTTATGCAAGACTTCCTCTGAAGTAATAACCAAAGACTGGATACAGACTTGTTCTTGCAAGGAAGGACAAAGTAAGCCCCCTTGTACAAACACCGAGTGCCAGAGGCAGTGAAAGCACTTCTCTTTTAGGGAGAGGAGATGAAAAACAACAACAAAAAAAGTACCTCTCACTTCTATAGTGGCGTTGGCTACAGGAGAGTTTGAAAACACAAACACGCACAAGTATTCCCCTGACTCTTCTGCTCTGGGCTTCAAAATCCTGCAGACAGGGAGAGAACACATGAGCTGTGTTAGGTACCATGTCAGCAACCAAAATTGAACAGGATAGGAACGCTCCCCCCCCCCACACACAAACACACTTTAATCTTTTAACAAATTATACCTGTTAAATTCAATTTATTTTATGCATCTGTTCAAAATAAATGTCTTCCGCCCAGAAAAAGGGTGGGGTGTAGCCTCAAAAGCCAGTATCAACTCAGCTGGAGAAGCTGCATTTAGTTTGAAAGCAAAGAAGGACTCCGTTCATTACTCACTACAGCCTGCACATAAAATAGGCAGATAAGTCACATTTCTCCACCTGCACTGAAAGGAACTGTTGCACGTCCAATTGGAAAGTGATAAACCAGAAAACAATCAAAGCACATGCTGTCATCCCACGTCATTCTTTTTTCATGTAATGTCATTCTTTTTTAATAGCAGATCCGGGACTGCTCCACTGAGTTTTCCCTGAGCCAAAGTAGGTACGGAAACATCTGCAAAAGCCGGTCAGCTCATGAAGCAAGGTGCTACAGAGCAACCTACTGCCGTTCAGGAAATTAGGACAGGTCCACACAATAACAGCAAGCAGAGGTACAAACAGATGCAAGGCAACCGTAAGAAAACTGTACTTGCAACAAATGAGAAAGTAAAATTTACTCCCGAAGTGATGCTGACTTCTGGCTCACCACCTTCTGCTGAACTTTGAAAAGCTCGTGGAAATGAATTACTTCAAAGCTCTATGTGTATGTTCAAGTATTTATCGACAGCAGGCATCCTGGAGCATGGAAACACATTGTGAAGTGACACAGGGCCTACCATCGCCATAACAAATACACAAAATATTGTTGGAGTTCTCCCCAATGATCCAAAAGGCTTTTAGAAAAAACAAAACAAATTAAGTGAATAGGACACAGATGAAGAGAAATCCTGGAGAAGAGCGCTGCAGCAAAAGTTAATTACACATGGAAACTGCTTAGTCACATGGAAAAAGCTGCCCAGTCTGACACTATGCTTTCACTCAAGTCTCCACTGCTTTTACAGCACTGACTTTCCAGAACCATCAGTGGAAATTTAAAGTTTAAGTTAGTTATAAACTTTATGCCTTTCAGATAAAGGTAATACCCACCTTCCAGAGTTGAAAAAGATTATCTTGATGATAAAGAACGATCAAACATCAAAGCCATAACAGCAATTTAGCTGGCAGCTGGGCTGGAAAAGCACTGGCTCTGAACAGCAGCACACGCTGACACTGCAGGGTGGCAAAGTCCTCACCCAGCTGCTATAGGACAAACCCTACCTGCAGATTTCCAGTAGGAAACTGTCCTAGAGCTCAAAGCGGAATGCACAGAACACCTCCATTTCTGTAACTGTTGAAGGCACTAATATTTAACTAAGTGTACTCTGGTCACCGTTTGTTAGTCAATTTTTAAGAGGCGATGAGAAACATTTGTTGTTGTTGTACATAGACTCCATTATAGAGTGAAACTTTGCAGCCTCCAGAAGAGCTTTATCAATTTATGGCATTGCTACAAGTGTAAACTGATACAGCTGCAAGGTTTTCAAGACAGACGAGAGCCTCAAACAAGCGTGTTCAGCCAAAGCTTCCCCTGCCCTGTGGCTCCAGGAAGAGCCCAGCTTTTCACAGCCATAGGCATTTCAGCAGACAGCAGATACATATTTTCTTCAGTTTAACTCATAGTCTTTTACCCATCCCTGAATTAACCCATGAAGAAAGAAGCCACCACTTCACTCCTCCAAACTACGAACACAGATGGAGCATTTTCTAGAATTCAAGCACAGGATGACCAGAACCACCTCCAGATGCTTCCTGCTGTTTAAAAGAACACGCTGCAGTTGATTCTTAGTCCTTTTTCACTGAAATTGTTAATTAAAAGCTACGCTTAAATCTGGGCTTTCCTGCTATATCTGCCTTCCAACAAGAGCAGCTCTATCAATTTTGACTGAAGAATCAGGAAAGGTGTGTTTTCTGCTGTTCTATGCAGCAAAATAGTGGGTAGTTTAACCTACAGGCTCTGAGTCTTTCTGCTTCACAAACAGCACTGAACCTCAAGTGCTAACTAATATATACATATACATACATATACATATACATACATATACATATACATACATATACATATACATACATATACATATACATACATATACATATACATACATATACATATACATACATATACATACACATACATATACATACACATACATATACATACACATACATATACATACACATACATATACATACACATACATATACATACACATACATATACATACATATACATATACATACATATACATATACATACATATACATATACATACATATACATATACATACATATACATATACATACATATACATATACATACATATACATATACATACATATACATATACATACATATACATATACATACATATACATATACATACATATACATATACATACATATACATATACATACATATACATATACATACATATACATATACATACATATACATATACATACATATACATATACATACATATACATATACATATATATACATATACATATATATACATATACATATATATACATATACATATATACACATATACATATATACACACACATATATGTATAAAACTACATAGCAAACCAACATAAATTAGTGACTGAAACACTAGGAACCAAAACCTGCTTTTAAAAGGAAATGAAATATGATGTGAGCAATTAATTAATGAAGTAAATGCTCAAGTCAAATAACCTCTGAACTATGGCTGCTTTGACATTGCTTCCATTAATCCTCACTTACATAATTCGGTATTTCTGGATCTGAAAAACAAAGTAAACTAGAAGTTCATGAACACATCAAATGCAGTTCAGAAATGCTATAGAAAGCCTCAAAACATAACACAGAGTAAAGCGATCTATACAGGAGCAGGAATTCAATATTATATTTCAAATGTTAATTTACCAAATTCTCAAGCTGACCCTGATTGCTCCACCACGCTCCTCACCCACTGAGAGCAGGGAGGCTTTCTCAAGTCTGCTCACCTTACTTCTCCTTCAGGAATTGAAAACTCCAAATAATTTTACTTGACACAGAAATTCAGAAGGGAAAAGAAACCCTCCCCTAGCTTGGAACAGAAGTTAACCTTGATAGGCAGTTTCTAGTAACCTGTGAGTTTCCATAATCCTGATGCAATGTGCCTTTTTCATCACTCCAGCTGGTGCTTTCGTACAAGGCTGCTCATCAAGTTAAACTCTAGATAAAGCAAAGCCTTTAAATCTCAGACACAGCCGTACTGAGTATGTGGTTATGTATTTAACACCATCTATTTACAGAACTAGGGTATTCAAATGCAAAACCTGAACAAATAACGCAAGGTGGGCTGTAGTACAACGTAAAAAGGAACAGCACGAACACGGCTTCGTCAAAATTAAGTACAACTTCCATAACTCTGTGGTGAATTTTCACTTTGCCAAGGCAGTGAAAACCTTTGATATTTCTCAATTCTGTGCCATTTGTGCAGTAAAGAGCCCAGAGAACTGTGGCAAAGACAGAGAAACCAGGAGAGTGCACAGGCAGACAAGGCACAGTACAGCAGATGCGCTGTAATACAGCAGGCCTTACCCTGCTCCTCTTGTTGGTGCTTCTAACAGCTAAATAGGAGGCTCAAAACAGGTCTTGTTTCTCCAAAGAGAAATACCACAGGTGGTTAAGATGTTCCCTAAGTGCTTCCCAATTTAGCTTAGCACTGAACAGAAGGTTGTGCTTGAGATCCATTCTAGCTCCAAGAGAAGGAAATGAAAGCTTGGGAGGGAAAACGGCAAGGAAACCACATACACAGAACAGATCTCCGACGGCATCACTGAAGATGTTCTGTATGCTCTCATCAGCTCCATGTCTAGAAAGTCCCACTGCAGGAATGCAGGAACCCTGGAAGGATTTCTGTTCGATGCAAGCTACAGAGAAATGGAAGAGCTGGCCATATACATTCTGTTCTCCCCCACGCCCTCAGATGGGAAGTAGAGACAAATCTGGAGCACGCACACGTGGAACACATTAATGCTGAAAATACAGATATACTGACAAGAAGCATGTGATAGAGCTCTGCTAGTTTAGTCAAGATTTGGTATCATTTCAAAGTACTGCTCTGACAACACTCAGAGAACAGTTCTTCACATTCCAAGGTCAGAAAATGACTAACCCAGCTGATTGCTGCAGTGATTTATTCCTGTACAACAGGAGCGCACAGCTGAAAACTCATCTTCACGTAGACATAAGCAGGACAGAGATAAGAGCACAATATACTGGGAGAGAAGGAAAGGTAGACTTGCTGTTTGCACCTATGTCTGTGTGTAACAGATACTCCAGAAAAGAAGTAGAGGAGTTTAGAGTGAAATGAGCCTATAGCAACAAAGTCTGCTGTGTGCTACTTGATGCTACATTTATGTGACCCAGACAGGACGGCTGCGTTATTCCAACACTATTCACAAACACACTTTTTGCCAAGCCCTTAACACAGATCTGTATGACCACTGGGACGCTGAGACAGGCACCCGGGAGTCCCAGCATCCCAACAGCTACTCCAAAGTTGAAACTCTACCAGTTTTGGCATCACCCAACATAACACAAGATTCTTCCCAAGGAGACTTACTTGTATTCTGTAGTGTTTGAGGTTTTTCTAGTGCCAGGAATCTCTTCTCCATTCTTCACCCAGTAGCTGGCAGAGAGGGGGCTGGGACTGGTGGTGAGGTTACACTGTAATGTGATGGCGGCCTGACCATAAAGTTGGATGGTTACGTCCTCGCTGGCATTGATCCTTGGCTCTGGAAAAAACAATGCATTAAGTAGCAAGAAACCTTCACTGGCAGATGTGCCACGCTAGTCTAAAATTCAAAGGAGGAAAGGGAAAGGAAAAGAGACTACACGAGGAACGTCACTGCACTAATTTGGGAGACATCAAGAAAGTCACAATAAAACAGCTGACCACTAGAGCAAAGGCAACACCTTACGGATCAGCTCCCCTATATGGGAAAAGAAAAAAATATTCATTTTAGTTGGTAACATTGCTACAGATTTCAGTGCAGCTCAATCATTTTTACACGCTGCTGAACAAGGAGCAGGTAAATACACATCCCAAAGGTATACACATAAGAAATCAGCTGTTCCTTTGGAAGCATCTTCAATCTGGCTATTACTCGGCTGAGATTTAAAACAAGACCATTTTCTACAGCCCTCCAAGGCACATCTTCTGAGTAATATTTCACTAATAGAAAAACTCTAATGGCTACCTAAGGAATCTATCCTGTCTGCACCTGCCCATCTTTCCACGCCAGACATGAGCATCGTCTGCTACTACAAAGCCCTACAGAGCAACTGAGCTAAGCTACATTTGATTAAGCTCAAGAGAGATGCAGAGCAGCTTCTCCTGTATGTGGAGTGAAACCAAACACCCACTGAATAAAACACAAGTCTGAGGAAGAACAGCTGAAAGGAGGCCTTAATGCTTAAGAATAAAATATAGGAATACACACGATGTTAAAACTGGAGTCAGGTTTTTAAAGCAACCTGAACCATACACATTTATGATGAAAAAAGCGAGTCTCATTTCACAATGAGACCACACGTGGTACTCCTTGCTAGCTGCAGTAGGTTGCAGGGCCCACAGTTTCAAGCATTCACTTAAAAAATAGAACAGAATGACAAAGCTTTAGGGAGATTCAGGAATTCTTTCCATTAGACTGCTGAAAATACCTTAATTTGTTAACGAGGCAAGAGCCTCCTGCTCTGCAGTTGGGTCAGTGAAGCGCAAGGTGAAGAAGTTGGTCAATAATGAACATCTCAGTGATTTCTGCATGCCAGCTAAGGATTTTTAATTGGTTTTCGTTGTTTTTTTTTCCCCCCTTTGCCTTGCCATAAGATACTTGGAATACAACTTTAGTCATACCCATGCAGCCTTCTGGATACTCATCTGACAAGTACTTGGAAAACAAGTTATTTAATGGAATGATGAGGGGAAAATAGCAGTCCTGTCAAAAAACAGTAATTTTCATTGCATAAAACATCCATTTATCCAATACAATGCTTTGATTATTGCCCAGGGAGGCAGGCATAAAAAATATCTACCTTCTGAAAACCTGACAGAGCCACGTGGAAGCCGTGTATATCCTTTTCTCCCTGTTTCAGTGAGTAGGCCAGAAATCTGCTTTTCAGAGCTATTTAAATTACAACTCCCATTTACCTGTGGAAAAACTGCAGGTACTGTAGCTGTGGGTTTTTTCCCCCCCCGACACTTCTCAGATAACTCACAACTTTCTGAAGTATAAAAGAGGACTGAAGTCAAATGCATCTGCGTCTTTTATCTGCATTTATATTGTTTTAGTTTGTAATAAATGAAAGCACTCGGGCAGTTCTAACTTCATTTAGTTCTGTAAGACAAACTGCACATGGAGTATTACTGGGACAGTGATACCCAGACAAAGATGTCAAACTGAAAGAACAAGATGCAAGAGTTACTTTCACACATCTACCATTTGCACTGCTTGTTTTATGTAAGATCTGGTTGTAAAATAATCCACAAGCAAAATTCATTATCCGAACCAGTAATGAGATTGAAGCCAGATCTAGCTCTTGGGTGCTAACTTTCAAATCTAAGTTGCATTTGACTTCTCCGCTCTTTTGATCCAGTTGACGTTCTCTTTCCATGGTGCTGACGTCAAACGGGGCCAACAGCAAACCAGGCACCGTCAGCTGGAAACACCAGCACTGTTTAGCCAAAATCCCTGTTTCAGAGGCAGGTTGTGTTCTCACACAGAGCACAGCTGCTGAGACATTTTGGGCAGTGTCAGATACGATGCTCCCCATCTGCTTGGAACTCAGCTTCTCCCCTTATCTGTTTCCAGCAGGGACACCCAGGAGTTTGATGTCAAAGCGCTCTGCCTCCCAAACAACAGTAGGTCACATCTCTTAACGTAAAATGTCACAGAGCAAAAGCATTAAAATATTCAGTTCAATACTTTTCCCCCCCACACATAAGCGTGAATAAAACACAGAATTGGAATAATTATCCCAGTCACAAGGCACTTAGCAATGAAGTCACGATACACGATCCAGAATTAGTAGCACCAGATGCAAGGAGATGACATGAACTGGGGAGGAAAACAAGAGGTTAGCCTTCAGTCCCCAGAGTAGGTTAGTTTCAACGGCCTGAGAGGAAAAACCCACTTTCCATATGGAGACATCTTCGCAGCAATTCACTCCCAAGTGACGTGGCCACCATCACTGACGTGTCATATGAAAAGGATTTTCTCCCTCTGTAAGTTGCTAGAACTGACTGGACTACACTGAGAGGAGAACAGACAGCAGGGACTGGCCACGTGCAAGGGGAACTAAGGGGTTCAGTGAAGGGGGCATTCCAGGAGATGTTACTCCCTGCAAGACAAATTTTTTTTAAGCTTTGTCTTAAGGCAGTATCATTTCCTAAATTCACTCAGCTCTTGCTGCTGGAGGCAATGCAAGCAGCCTATAGACCTAAGTCCTTCAGGACCTGGTCCCCAAAGGATGACAGAGGGAGCAAGCACCAGGACTGAAAGCCGAGGGGGTTTCAGCTCAACAACCCAATGCCACTTCCATTTTTCAAGCACACTCATTGGGTTGGCTGTCCATTTTTCCTCGTGCACGGATGTTGTTTCCACTTCCCAGAGGGATCTCTGATCCAGGCCCACATTGCAGATTTAAGTTGCTCTGCCTTTAACTCATTATGCATTTGCTTCATCTTGTTAGCAAACAAGGATTATCATCTATCACCCTACACAAAATGAAAGAGGGTTCTTCTATACCAGTTCTCATGATATAAATTTCCACTCTCATCTAGCACTGGCTTTAAAAGCCAGCCAAAGGCTGAAAGGACTTGGAGCTGTAGGCACCAAAAAGCAACTCTCTGTCTACTGTATTCTCTGCTTTTGCAAGCTTTCCCCTGCTAAAGGTCACATTCTCAGACGACAGTTGTTTAGCAAAGGTTATTACTTCAACATTGGAGGAGGGCTTTTTTTCCCCCTTTCATAGGCTGGATTACCAATAGCTGCATAAATTCAGTGCTGCTGCATCAGAGAACTCATCAGGAAACATGCTGCTGTTCAGAAAGGAAAAGAAACACCACGACTTCATGGAAAAATCTAAACATTTAAAAGTCACACGCAACGAAAAGGGAAGGATCTCTACAGAAGCAACCAAAATCATGTGAGGAAGGCATTCCGAGGAAATTCAAAGAGAACAGAAGAAATTAAAAAAAAAAAATGCAATAGTTAGACCTGGTAAGAAGATAGAAATCAAATATAAAGGCACTCACAGAGAAGCTAGCATCAGGGTGGCTGGAAACCTACTACAGGACTAATGGGGGCAGGGAAGGAGCACAAACTCAGAGTCAGGCTTGCTTTCACACACAAGCTGTGAGAAACATCCCCAGATTGCCCCAAGTCCTTCGATCCTAAGTAGAAGACAGACAGGTGGCAGCACTACAGGCAGAGGAACGGTCTTGGGTTCAAGACACCAGGACAAGGCAGCAGGGGGTCAGTCGGGGACATCGGGAAGGTAAGGACACTAGACTGCCTCTAGATACTACAGTACCACTACTGTAGGGTGCCGAACTCACTCTGAAGGACGCTTATAGTAGCCTGGGCTCGAATCCACGTTATGGAGGGATTTTGCCTCAAGTCATTCCTCCTGGGATCGTTGCTGGCCCTGCACTCGTAAGTCCCAGAGTCTTCCAGGGTAAGGCGGGTTATTCTCAGCACACTCACCCCGTTCGCCCCGTAGGCGGTGTTAATGGTGACACGGCGCTTCCGAGCGCCATCCCACAGCTGTTTGAAAGACTCAGCCCGGTTGACTTCAGCATACCACCACTGGATCTCTGGAGTGGGATTCCCAACCACATCACAGTACAGTTCAAAGGCGTCCCCCGTGAGCTTAGTTTCTGACATGGGCGACTTGACAAACCCAGCTAGAGGGAGGGGCAGCAGAAACGCAGTGACAGAGCAGCAGAAAACAAAAGATCTTATAAAGAACAAAGCAATGAGGTACAGAAAACAGTCAGATCAGACATTAGCAATCTACAGTAACAGCTGTTAACATGACTTTTAGAGAAAAAGCACAGCACTGAGCACTCACAGCTGAAGGTTAAGACTTGGAGAGCACAGCATTCACAGGGGTGAAAGGGATATCGTTGTATGCACGCAGACAGAAAGGTCCCCCCATTAGTTAGGGAGCACCTTTGGTGCTGTTCGTTTCCAGAAACCACACAATGTTTGCCTCTTGAAACAGGAATGCTGTTCTGACGTTCACAAACAGGTCAAAATATTCTTATTATGGCACGAAATTCTTCAATACTTACCAGCTTCCAAGCAACGTTAAGAGCACAGACACACTAAACTGTCCTTCAATCCTATTTTCAAAGACATCTATTGAAAACTGTGCTGCCTTAAAGCCGGTCTCTTCCCCCACATGCCTGCCTCCCCCTAAAACTAAAAGATTACAATGCAGCTGGCCAGACAGATTATGCAGCACAACCCGTCAGATGGCTGTGCTCCCTGGGCAGCAGGGCTCCCAGCCGCAGGCAGAGTGCCACGCAAACTACAGATTGATTCAGCCCACCCCCCCCCCCCCCCCCAAAAAAAAAAAAAACCCACAGTTTATTTTCAGGATGAGGACCGTTAAGACAATTCAACAGTAAAATTTCTGAAGCACATGCATTAGGAAGCACTTCACATAGCTACAAGAACAAATGCTCCAAAAAAGTTGATTAGTACCAGGAATCATTCCAATTACAAACCCATTTGACGAGGACTTTCTTAGCCTGGCACTCCAGCACTAAAGACAGGTGAGCTCTGTGCTCCCGGAAATACCACTGCAAATAATCCATCGCCGGAGGGAGAGGAAAAGGTGTTGCAACAGAGGTGCTGTAATTACCAGCAGTTAGAAAGAATGCTAAGAACATTGTGCTGTTCCTTGGGGCTAACAAGGATCACGCTGCTCTCACAGCTCTGCTTCAGCTCACAAAGCAAACCAGGTTATGATCCTGCTCTGCTGGACCGTCTCCATTTCAAGAAACCCTGAGTGAGGAAACCTGGAATCTCCAAAGAGGCAGAAATGAAGCAGCAAGACCTGTGTGAAAGTGCTTTACTGGATGCAAAGGGTGAAAGCAACAGCACACTGCAGCCTACCTTCTCTGCACAGCTTAGCGTTCCCACAGTAATGCAGACAGAACAAGCTGGTAAAAGCTTCCCCTTTAGAGTTTGATGCCGTATTAGCTACACTGTTAGAATATTGTAACTTGTGCACAAAGCCTAAAAAGAAAAGATTAAACAGGATGACTGCATCCAAAGGACCCTTTAGTAAATATTCTCCGGGTTTAAGTTCTAAACCCTGAGTTTCCATCAGTTCCAAATCCTCTTGAAAACCAACGTCTGAGATTATGATGAATTTCAATGCAACACTATCTGGAACTCAGAAATGATGCCTTCAGTACACACATCTCCATAATCTCCCCCATCCTATCACAAAAGTGCTGTCTCAAGAGAAATTCCAGATTAGAAGCAAGATTCCAAGGGGGAAAAAAAATGGGAACAAAGGTGGCAGAAAAACCCTCGTGCAGATTAAGAAAAACTGAGCACTACAGAGCACTGGCAGCGCTGTTAAGAACTCTAGGTAGGAACCGAGGGTTAACACTCACGTGCTCAGCAGCTGCGAAACAGCAAAGGCAGTGCATCAAACAGCATCAGTAAGTCAAGGCAAGGCAATGCTCCCAGCTACTGCACATCTGCCAAAGGGCCATTCCTGATTCAAACACCCAGCCTGAAGCCACAGAAAGTGCTGAGACCTGCCAGTACCTGGCAGACACGTTAAGAGAAAGGGTAGGAAAAAAGCTAAACGTTACACCGAATGTTTGCTGCAACACAACAGCAGCCTGGAAACTGCAGCACTCCTGCTTTTTGGCAATTGTCAGTGATTTCCGTAATTGTTCAAAACCAAACAGAAAATGACACTGTACAGATTTCACTGCTTACATAAGAGGCTTTCCGAGCCCAACAGTTTCCTTACTTGGTCTTCTCCTCTGCACAGCACTCGCTGCTTTGTTATTGTCATGTTCTGCACAACTCTAGAAATAGGAGCATCAGAATAAAGACTGTATGGCAAAATATAAGCATATCAACATTACACTAGCACCGAATGACAACTGAGAAGCTGCCCGTGTTTGCATCAGTTAAAGCCTGTGAACTGTAGGGAAGCAGCCACGGCAAGAATTTCTACCTTCAGCATGCAAACATCAGCCCCAGACAGAGGTTAAGGTCCAACTGCTTGCAAAGGTCAGAGCTTTGGGGAAGGAAGCAATGGATCTATCATACCTTAAGATCCCAAAGGTGGAGCAGAACAGCCCAAGTCTTACACGGATTTTACTTCCTGCTACAGCAGGTATGAGCACCTTCAAATGCTTAGAAGAAAATACTGTTATGAAGTTTCAGTAGTATCAACGGCAGCTGTATTTATCCTTATAGCCATCTGTAAGTTAGTCTGTTACACAGTGAGTTTTCCTCATTCAAAGAAAAAGGTGTTTTGTGGTATTTCTAAAGGCTAATTGCTGTTGTGCATAAAAGAACAAGGAATAATCCAGTGTTAAATATTCCTCACAAGGTTTTTAGCAGATATCCTAAAGTACAAGTAAAAAAAAATACGAAAGTCCAGAAGATGGAGCAAACAAAGCACGCTATTATGTTTCCAACCAAAACTTTTGTTAATAATTTATGGTTATCTGCCTAACAGAACCAACAAAGGGCAGGCAGAAGTTTCCATGTGCAGCAAGAGGAACACAAAGCAGACTCAGAGCCAGAAGGACAGAGAAGTTCTGCACTGCCTGGAGTTCAGGAGGGGAGAGCGGATGAGAAGGTTGAACATTTTAAGTGTAGAAGCTTAGCTTTACCACTCCTGTTTCCAGTGATGAGGCTCTATCAACGAAAGAAACCTTTTCAGATTAATTCCTCACCGGCCAATATCTGAGCAACCTGTTGGACAGAAGTGAGTGAGGCCAAGCCAAGCTGCATTCCAGCTTTGGAACATAAATGATTTGCAGCTCTGCATACCAGCAATACCCTTTCCAAATCAAATGGCTGCAGCCCTGAACGCGCTGCCCTCAGTGACAGAACCCAGAGAAGAGCCAGCAGCATCTACCTAAGAATGTGTGTGGGAGATGCAATAAAGCTCATCTGCTTGCTGATGTTGGCGTGTAACCACAGAGCTGAATTCTGCATACAGCCACGAGGTGAGCACTTCAGAGGCATGGAGAAACACTGAACTGCCATTCTGACCAGCTTCCGAAGCCTATTACAGCAGTTTGTGCCCTACCTTGGCAGGAAACCGGTGCAAAAATACACAAAAGACAACTCCTGAATAGCTCTAAACCAGCATCACAGTGACCAAAGAGCTTAAATTCCTCACTTGCTTAAATGAGCACATAAAAAAAAAGATCTTTAACAGACCAACAGTACAAAACACACCCACAGTCAAAAAACAGCATGAAGGTGGTACCTGACAGTCATCCTTAGCTGCAAAACCACTGTGCCATCGATGCAAATACCCCCTCATTAGTGAAACTCCACACAAGATGCACTAAGTTCCTAAAGAATCAATGCCAATGGCACTGGAGAAGCAGAGCAAATTAACATCTAGTCCTAGGAGATGATGCTAAAAATAAAATCAGGTTTTGTCTTTAAGAAAATGCAGCTGAATGTCAGCTGAGGTAACATTAGGCCTGTCCCAGCACAATGACAGAAGCAGCCAGGACTACATGAAACGCTGGTATTCTTGTGTTGAATTCCAGTTACTGGAAGAAAACAGTTCAAACCCAGCTTTAGAAGGAGAAAAGCATTTGGAAGGTAAGCACAAAAAGCACACCTGATTCCAGCATGAACCCACAACACAGCTTTGGGACTGAATGCTTTGCAGATGGTCAGTACGTACAACCAAAGCCATCCTGTAAACAGGCTGATGCTTCACAGTTGTCCTAGCAGGCTGCCATATGCCCCTATTTCACCACTTGCCCAGCTCTGGAGATTCTGTTTCTATGTACTAGCTGAGACCTTCGCCTGCAATTCCATATGTATAGAATGAAAAGAGCTGGTGCAGTCATTTATTCTGTTCTCTTTGGTCTTTGAACTCTCATGAAAGGTTCCTCAGTAATATACTGCAATTCATTTTTACAAATAAACTGTTTCAGGAATGTCTTTCCTACACCGGACAACAAAAGGCCAAATATCTGTGCTAAAGAGCTTTGACGTTGTTGTTGCTCTACTTTTAACAATGTTCAGCGTTACCCAAAATACTCCAGATGAGACACAGATGTCACCAGCAAACACCATCATCTTCTTTATACTGAGGTTAACCACCAAAAGCAGGCATTAGGGTTGAAGTTTTCAATCAGCTCTTTGTTTTTGAACCCTTGTGATACCCTCTTCCTAACTGCTATTAGGAATTACAGATGCCAAGACATATTTTTCCCCCAAAAAACCCTTTTCTAGCACTCCCAAACACCCTAGGCTCTGCAGAGGTGAAGCCATGCCAAGCTTTACGACCACCAGCACACACAGCAGAGAAATCACTGGACCTTTAGACCCGAAGTGATATAAAAAAAGTGCACTTACGAGGATTTACGATGGAAGAACAACTCAACCCAATATGAACCTTCAACACACCTCTGAAATGCTGCAATTGTACCATCTCGGGGTTCCAAGTGTAGCTGGTGCTCCTTTTAGTTTCAGGAAGGGAGGAAGAAATGACTCAATTATAGTACTAAATCACTTATATTCATATGTTCTAAGGTGGCTGTTTTCCTTCACTTTAGCCTATTTTCAACTTTATTGCTTGATAAATCTCACCTGTAACTTGTATCAAGATATCAAAGAGCTACATCAGAAGCTGCCCAGCTCCTCTTTCCATCTTCCCACTGCATCCATTATCTGGAGAAGCCCAAGCAACAACAGTCTGCTATTTAACAGGGACTCTGCCTAATTAACACGTTTTTCTTCTTCACTGAAAAGGTGTTAATTATGTGATAAATTTTTTCAAGTGGAAAAGAAAAAGACCACAATCCCTCCGACAATGTATTGCACTCATACTTCATGGGAGCAGAGAAAAACCCAGCCTAATTAATATTCAGTGCCTTTCCAATACTGATCTTTATTAAATGGAAGTATCTAAAGTTAAATCTGTACATAAGAGTGACAGCCTACACTCTGGATAGAGAAGAAGGGTGAAAATACTTCCATTCCACAGGGAACACTACAACATACCACCTGATTTCACTCATTGTCTAGTGAGTTTCATGGTTTCCCACTCATTTATCACCAGAGAACTGAGTCTTTAGTCATATCGCCCGTAAGAAGCAGGTTTGGTTTCATATCACTGATAAGCAATGGGTTTAATTTTCACGGTGCTCTCACTGCTCAAGAACCTAATTCCTGAAACCACCTTGCAGCTTTATACAGACAAATGCAGGCTACAACTTGCTATGGAGGAAAACATTACCCAGAGAGCATCATACAAAATGCATGAGCCCTTGATGGAGCATTAGATTCACTGCACAGAGAAGGAAACCTGAGGATTACTTTCTCCAAGTCCACAGACAGGAGGATTAACGTTGTCTGGATTCAGACCAACATTCCCCGGTGCATTAGGAAGCCTTGCTCAGTCTGACGTGCAAAAAAGATTTATGGCCCAACTAATTCCGCTCGTTTGCTGAAGTAAAAATTCAGGGAGCCTTTAAGTAAATGGTTCCGAGCCTTCCCCGTCGTGAGGCCGCCCTGGGAATACATCCTGCACAGCCAACAGAAACTCCTCCGCACAGACACATGAAGGAACGACCGGCTCCTGGGCTATAAATCAGAGAGCTCGGACTGGAAAGGATTTCTGAAGGTCCTCTGCTCCAACTGCCCCTTCCAAAAGAAAAAGCCATTCAGATCGGGGCAAAGACTGCAAGCTGCCCATTCATCCTTTCCACATTCGCACAGTGCATGCTTTAATTTAAAGGCTCCATCAGAATTAACAAGCAATGCTTCACTTCACACTTTCAGCTGCAACTTCTATCTTACAGCCACTTATTTTCCAAAAGGTGATCTCACCAGCTTTCACACTTCAATAACACAATTTGTAGGTAGAAGCACCACCAGTATGTAGTAGGAACTACACCTGTGCACCTCCGATTTCAGAAAGTTGCTTTCACCCCAAGTATATTCCCAATCAACTTCAACTCTCTCCAGGCATGTCTCACATTCAGACATCACTGTATGAGTTGTGGTCCGTGATTACAGCGCTACCTTTGCGACAACCCCATGCCTGTACGTCTGATGACACAAGGCAGGAGAAAAGAAAATGGTTCCAAGTCTGAAATGCATAGCAAGAGAAGAATAATCAGAACAACAAACAACGTCTGCTCCCTCATTTTGGCTCCGTATGGGTGTCTGCCTGTTAGCTGCAGTCACACTGTCAAGTGTAGTGATCTGCCTGTGTTTCTTCCTAGTTCTTTATCTGGGAAGAACAAAGTTCCTCTAGTTTAACTTCTGCAGAACAGCACAATCGGATGCACCAAGTGCTACACAGACTGAAACACATTCCATTTTATACAGAAAATAAACCTTGATAACAGATTTTAATTGCAAACTTGGTTACAGGAAACAGCCTGTTAACCACACTGACGTTTCTGCAAAGGGCTCAGAAATGCTGACTGCTGATGCAGTGCATTACATGCACCACCCATTCAGCTTTGAACATCCGGGTTGGATAAGAGTATACTACTGCCAACAGCGTAAAATGCCACTGTAGACAGGATATTAAAGCCTCAGAAAAGTTCTCAGTTCCTCATAATGTTAGGATCAATGCTCTCAAACAAACAACTGGACATCAGAGATTTGAGGACATCAGCTCTCATCAACCTGAAGCACACATTTACTTGCCCGTGGAATGAGATCCAGAACAACAGCAAGTTCATCCATTTGTTCAGTGCCTGAGAAAGCCCATTTCTTTGTATTTCAAAGCAAATGGTTAAGGACTGCTCTTAGAAGTCTTTAGAGTAGCTCACATCCACAAGTTGCACAAAGACAACGGACAAATCCTAGACAGAATTACACTTAGTTAAGCATGAGTTTAAATACTGCATAAGAAAAGCAACTCTGGTTATCTTCATTGAGCAGCTCCCTCAGACCAACACCTTATATAGCGTCAATTAAACAACTGTGGATGACAAAGCCATTCCAGTGATTCCAGAAGGGCACACACCCCAACTCAGGGTAACACCAGCACAAGGAAAATCCCTTTTAACCTGGCAGCATTTTGAAGTCCCAAAGAGGTTTGTCGTTATCGGGTTCCTGAGCACAACAGGCTGCTAAGTGCTCCCCAGGGCTCTCACCACAGAACTGCTGCAAGAGTCAGAGATTCCTGTTTGTTCAGAGGGTGCACGTTGTCAGGAAGCTGGTTTGAACGCAGCAAGAAGCATTTACTGCAACACATTTCCTTCCACAGAGGATTTCCAGCCCAGCTTCTCACAGGTTTTCCCAAAGATTAAGCTTGCATTGTCCTCTGAAGAGGAAGGCGTTACTCTCCGCTTCTTTCCATTCCTGCTTCTTCCTGACTCAAGTTAGGGACAAAAGACTTACAATCATCCACGCAGGGGAAAAAAAAAAAAAATAAGCTGAGATATAATAGTTTTAACTCCTTTTTAGGTCACTACATAAATACTTTTGTTGTAGCTAAGGAATGTACAAAAGTTCCTCTAAAACACAAAGACATCATTCCTTAATACTGCCAAGGAATAACTGTTAACAACCAGGATCCTGTTCCCTAGAAGTAAACGGGAAAAAAACTCAGCTTCACAACACAGAAAAGCAGTTACCAACAGCTCTGCTTCTCAGAGAAGGCAGCCATTTAAATCTGTCCTGCGTTCACACCTAACACAGCAACCGAAGCCTGCTTCCTGAAGATCTCAACAGTATTCTGAGACGACCGGATCTGCACCCCAAAGATACTGGAATCACTGTAAGATGTTGGGTACAGATAACAAAAAAGTAAATCCTGTGTTCAGCTTAGTTATTTTAAATCCTCAAATTATTCCTTTAGCAAGCTAAAGGTTAGAAGCACTTCCCAGTTTTGCTTTGACCTTTCCTGATCCAACATCTGTGTTTGAAAGGAGACTGGCTACGTTTGCCCCTGGTGCAGGGGAAGCACACACTGAATAGCAAACCTGATTTTACCTCTTTTAGGCATTCTGCAGAACGAGCTGCTCTGTCTCATCTGTGATGAAGGAAAGTGGGATGTTTTAACACACCGACCTCTGCGGAACTGTTGGATTAGGTAACAGGTCACAGGATCCGAGGCGGGGCTGCAACCAAGTCATTCAGCAAAAGAACAGAGACACCAAAAAATCCACATGCACAAGAAACCACACAATAGCAGATGGAACAATACATTTTAAAATGCAAAGCAGAGTTTAACTTTCCAAAGAACAAGATCTGCCTGACAGCAACATGTGAAACGCTCCAGGAGCGGGAGTTAGAGAAGGGATGCTCCATTTACTTCTGCAGTTCATGCTTTTATAGCAGCAGAGAACTTCTGTCTACAAACTGCTAACTTCAGCTCACACATCCGCAGGTCAGGCTGCCATCCACCTGGCAGTCAGACAGCCCGTTCTCCAGCACACAGTGCTCTTCTAGTTATAGGGAAGAGAAGGAAATATATTAAGAAGATGCCACAATTTGCTAAAATTATTATGTTTGTTTTAAGTTGCTTTTCTGGCTACTCTTTCCCCCCAAATGCATTTCTCTAGCACAGTTCATCTCCTCCCTGTTTCGACAGGCCTGTGACTGCAACGTGCCTCCCACCACCAAGTCTTTGCTAACCCGAAGAGCCCCACCAACACTTGCCACCTGTATGTAGGACATGCCAGTAAAAACAGCTTTGCTCTCCCCACTGCTCAGTGTCAGCACATGCAGCCGCATCAGGACACGTCATAAATCAGATCCTTCTTTGGACCAGGGCTTTGATCTCACATGGCCTACTGACACTGCTCAGATTATTTGTACAGAAATAAACTGAGGGCAGCTCCTCCACAGCATCAAATACCACTATTTGGAATCAAATTCAATTCAGTATGAACCAAGATTGATGCGAGCTTAACTGACCGTTACCCACACTGTGCAGCTGAGATATGGAGAGCCGGTCTCCGTGACTCACATCAGTGATGCACACGAGGACAACTAAACCCCGAAAACATCCAGCATGGATAAAAGGGCCCGTTTTGGAGCTTCCGGATTTACTAGAGTCAGCCTTACAGCTTTAAATGCAACCTGGAGTCCTCTTGCCCAAAAGATTCCTGTATCTCCTGCAGCAGAAACAGCAGCTCAATTAGAGAAGGAGTGCATCTGGACTCTTCAAGTGGGTAAAACAAAAGGGAGCTGACATAAAGTAATGACATAAATGTGATCCTTTGTTCAGCATGAGGAAGAAAAACACTTCTGTTTGGACTCGGCAGAACTACCAGCACACTGTGGATACGTTACAGAGATAACGATGGGAGTGAAAACTAGAAGGGAGGGCAAGGATTGAGGATTTCACTGTAAAACAGAAGTACTCCACAGAAGTCAAGGCAAGATCCCATGCGCCTGAGCAGTCCAAAGAACTCGCATGCAGCCTAATGAATATACCAGGGAGTCTAAACTCACAGCTGAGGTTCTCTTCCAAGAACATTTAGCTTTGTTTTAGAGGTTGTGCAGCGTTTGAGAACACGATAACCTAACCCATTTTGTTGAGTTCTAGTTGCAATAATCTGCCTGAGTTCCAGCAAAAAGTTAGTTCTCTTCGTTCAGTATCATGGCACTCCTGAAGAGCTGTTCTGCCTAACATGATGGCTGCATCAAGGAGTCCTTCGTAAGTTCTTCAGCCAAAAAAGCCCTCATTTGGCTGTGCGGTTGTTTTACAAAGGTGTCTTTTAAAATACCTTATTGGAGGTCAGACCGAAGCATTTACTCTGGAAGTGGACATGGGAAAAATGTCAGAACAGGGCAAACGATCATTTTCTGCCAGACTTACGCCGCTCAGGGATTTCCTAAACACGAGGTGATATTTTCATAGTCATCTTAGAGCAAGTTTGCGTTTCTCAAAGAAAAAAAAAAAAAAGCTTTATTTAGTAATTTTCCATCTCTGAAAGGCAAGAACTCTCAATTCACAAAGGAGGGCGGCAGTGTAATACTTAGGAAGCCCAATGGGAAAAATAAATCCACTTTTTTTTGTCACACTGAGGACAGTGAGAGAATAGCATCAGCAGGCAAGGCATGCTCGACCCTCAGTGCCCGCAGCCAGCTCCAGGTTAGCACTCACTAGGTGCTGTAGAGGGAATGGGATAAATCATTCCTGCAGTTTATTTGCTGCCTAGAAAAGGCATAAAGAGAAAAAGGAGATAATGCTGTGCTGAAAAATCTGAATGTGGGTCGCTGACAAACAGTTAGGATTCAGATATTTACTCGCTGTATATTGAAAAGCCGCACAGTCTTCAGTACCTACCGAGACTAAAGAAGAGACGAGATCTAAGCAGCACCTCATTCATTCACTCCCTTCTGCTGTTCCTGCCTTGACCACTATTTCTAGCAGTTTAAAAGCTGTTTCTCTGCCATTTCTCTGCTCCGTTCTCACAAGCTCCCTTTCTCGAATCCCAAAACGCCTTCCTTCTCAACTCCACACAGCTCAAGATCGAGGTCACTGAATAGATCCTGCTATGGCTAAAAATAGGCGCTCCACGAATCCTAGACCAAAGCACACAGCTTTGCCCAAACCTATCTTGTACTCCTAAGTGAGACCTGAAGCTGCTCTTGAGCACTACGTAACTAAGAGCAAAGTGCTGAAAAACTGCCAGTTGAAAATTAAATGAATTCCGTGTGGAAGCAAATCAATAGAGTGTCTCAGTCTGCTACAAGGCTCAGCATCCTTAAGAGATGGGAACTGTCCTGCTCGCTTCAAGAAGAAAATGCCGCATTGCTTCTCACTGTCATCGCTGTCAAGGATACAGAAAAACTGAGCTGCATTGTAACCAATCTAAACACAACACAACAGAAGGAAATGAAGAATGCTCCTTGAAGGAAATGAGAACATTTATACTCCTGTCATTTCTGACAACAAGCGGTAAAGCTCTCGGTACAGAACAGTTACAGTCAAGGTACTCGAGTATCATTCACAGCCCTTTTGCATAAAGGAACAGACACAAATTGAGTAAAGCTCAAGTAAAACAGCCACAGGTGACAGCTCTTATATTGAGGGGGAATCCAAAGGTGAAGGTGATCTAAAGCATTATAAAACCTTGTACGATGGGAACCAGTCATCAAATCAACCCGAAGTACAACAAAAAGGAGATTAAAAGGGACAAGAGCAAAGAGGAACCTGCCCAGAGGAGACTTCTGAAAATACAGTAAGGTGCAGCACAAGACCTGAATGTCCAGCTGCTGCAGGGCTCAAGAAACACTTCCCTGTGGCACCTCTCATCCAGCCAGGAGGAAAGCCCCGGCAGCAGCTATCAGCTGAGGCCACGGTTTGCGCAGCCTGGCAGCCACAGGACAAAGACGGCTGCTGCAGGGCTTATTCTAACATCGGCCAAGGCTGAACGGGACGTTACCTCCAAGTTACAAGACTTCTAGTTTATTTCTGGAGTCACTGAGGCCATCTCTCACAGGTGCAGAGCCGCTTAACAGAGCCTACGCTGACAGTCCTCAGCTACAGACTCCAGGATAACTCAGCATGTGTGGAATAAATTGCTTATTTGGTGACTTTCTGGCTTAAAACAGATCCTGCAATGTGAATTAACATGCCGTCATATTTGTGTAAGAACAGAAATAATATGACATAAAATGTCAGAGTGCAAGTTAGCTGCTTGCAATTGTGGCTGCTTACAGCAAAGGAGAGAGGATGAAATAACATTAGGTTGCCTGTGAAAGGCTGCTTTAGGTAAACTATTTGAACACCCAGGCTAGAATGCCTCAAGCAGAAATTAACAATGAGAAGTACAAGGATAGGAAGCATCTACAATATGGCTTCAAGCAAGGACAGCATGAGATCAACAGCACCCAGACAAACCCCGTGTGTTCCGGAGCTCCTTACCCTCTGTTCTCAGCCTGCGTTCCCTTCACTAACCCTGACCCCTGCCTGCTCCAACAGCAAATTAAACCCACAGCCCAAAGTAACCCACACAGCATTTACTCTGCCTCTCCCAACTAGAACACAGTTCTAAGAATTACCAGAAAATACCCATGCCAAATTCTCAGAACATCTGCCACAATTTCAGATCCTGTACCAAGGTTTCTTTTCCCCCCAAACCAAGCAACCCTTCATGGCTCTTCCAGGTTCTGGCCTTCCTTACCTCAGCCCCTATTTCCATCATCTCCACTTAGGCCAGTCATTAAATACCACTTAGAGCAACACAACAGTTTCTCAATATTGCAAACACATGCATGACTTTGACAGAAGTAACAAAGTAACAGTACAGCTGGACCGCAATTGGCAACTGCATGCAAACCAGTTCATTAGTAGGAGCTCTGAATGAATATGAAGGGAATTAAATACTTGCATACTTGCAAGTTGAACCTGCTAAAGTAGCTTATTCTAGCTCACCCCCACTAGGCTCTTCTGGCATAAACCAGGCCAAAAAGACCATAAATAAAATCCAGGAGCAGCCCATCAATATGGCATTTGCTTTTCCAACTGCTTCAAGCTCTGGACTTACGGAGTCTTTTCACATCTTCCCTTTTCTCATCCGTAACACTCCCTCTATCCTCCTTTCTTATATCCTTCAATGCGCATCTTAGTAAGTGCATCTATTTGAGGTTTCCAAGCAAGCAAACAAGCTCCATGGAGAGCCTCCATGATCCCCACATCTACTCCAAACTAACATAATTGACATAATGTGGGAAGCAGTAAATAACGACAGTACTTAGCTGCACCAAGCAGCACTTTGGCTTAATAGATTCATTAATGTATTATTTTATAACATGTACTGTTAAACAAGCCCATAGGAATTACAGCATTACAAGACTTGCGTTTGTTTTTTCTTTATTCATAGCAGAACAGGGACATCACAACCTAATTATCCTCTATAAAAAGGTTTCACAATGCAAATTCATTTAGCCAGTTAGCATCTTGGACTCTGCTCCTCCTCACGAGCAAGATTTGTGAAAGAACAAGAACAGATCTACATTCCCCCCAACTTTTCTTTTTGTATATAAAAACACCTTGATCTGACATGGAACGCCAAGTTTATACAAATACATGCTCCTAAGGCAGGTCTGAGACTGCATCTGCTATACTGAAATCCCAACCTTCCTCCAAAGAATGGAGGACAGATAGGATGCTTCTTCATCCTTTTGAACACAGCTGCAAAGCAGAAATCCAGTATCCTAGAGATTGTGTTGTTTTTTTTCCCCCTCCCTCCAGCCAAACCACTAGGGATAAAAGCTGTCCTACCCTACAGCCTCCAGCAGTGTAACTGGGGGTCCTATTTACCCAGCAACACGGAGGGTGGTGACACACTGGAACAGGCTGCCCAAGGAGGCTGTGGATGCCCCATCCCTGGAGGCATTCAAGGCCAGGCTGGATGTGGCTCTGCGCAGCCTGGTCTGGTGGTTGGTGACCCTGCACATAGCAGAGGGGTTGAGCATCGTGGTCCTTTTCAACACAGCCCATTCTATGACTCAACCCGGATCAAAGCCCACTGCTCGCACTTCCTCCCCACACATACAAACCTTCCTGCAGCCGAAATATGATGCTGACATCTCAGCGCTGTTCTCCACTGTATTCTGAACAGGAACAGTGAAAAAAAAATTTCACTCTCAAAACCTTCTAATTCTTAATTATAGCAGATATCTACACCTTCTGACACCGCCTGATGAATCCTTCCCAGCTTCCAAAGTTATCATCTTTCTGCTCGAATGAGTTTGCGTCAACACGGAAGCGGTGACTTCAACCACACAGATGACCCAAAAAAGCTTCAAGCTTATCAAGAGAACATGAATTTTTAAAAGTCTATCTTACTAGTGGATAAATACTCCCAAGACCTTCAATCCAGGCTGAAATTATTTTTAGATTTAATCAGACTGAAGCTCCCGTAATGACAAAAGAAACAATGCAGCACACGACCGCCGGGGAAGTGAAAGCATTCAATACCAAGTATGATTTTGTTGAACCATTTCTTATGCGCCTTCAAACAACTACCTCAACTTGAACAACCAGACATTATTTTTTGATACAGAGTTTTGACAACTCCCAACTCTAAACAGCCAATCCTCCCCCACCAGACTGGAACTGCAGACCGTCCATCCCACTTCAGTGCCCAAGAAGACAATGGGAGAAAGCCATCTGATGAACAAAGCCTCACTGCCCTCCCATGGTTTGAGGCCACTTATGCATGACAACCTGATCTACTGCAAAGTCAGTAAAGCACAGAGGTAAACAGAAGAGAAAACAGCTGCAATTTTCCTGATTTCTACAGGGCAATTATTACTGCTCCCAAACAAAAGCCTCCTACCCCCAAATAAAACTCCATTAAACAGCTTTGTGTATCAGATGTTTTTTCATGTACGCAAGCAAGTAGATGAAAAACAGATTAAAGTAAGATAGCTGATGGCCCAGAGTGTTGTTTCAGTTGACAGAACCCAAAGCAAGCTGAAGTAGAGGTGGGTGCTCCATTAGATCCAACAGGACGATGACAAGTGGGAGCAGCCGTCAGAAGATGCCATTTATCAGAAACACCAAGGAACTGCTTGGTGTAGGCAGTCAAGGAACACAAAGCAACAGTCCTGCCACGTAAGGTGTGACCGTTGCAAAGGATCCCACCGGACGTGAGTCCAAAACATACTGCAAAAAACGCATTTGTCCTGTGATGCAAATGGGAATGCCATCTGCAAGATGCACGGAGCAATCCTTCCACTCCACTGAGCTTTGGTCCGGCCCCAACTGGAACCGCGGCCAGTTCTACTCATCACATTCCTGAAAACGTGACTGAAAAGCACCAGAAACAGTAAGGAAAATACAACTAACACAGAATGACCATGACAACCGACCTAGAAAAGCACAGAAAGTACACGCTGAAGGAAAGGGAACACTCTAAACTGTATGGATGTAAGGAATAAAACGCCAGAAGAGGTTGAGGTTCACAGCTAAAAGACATTTCCAGTTAAAAACAAGCTGAATCCGTTTACCCAGCTTTCATCTTAAGAGGTTCCTCAATAGGAGCTGCAGCACCTCCAGCACTTGAAGCTGAGCAGTTTCCACACTGGTTTTACAACCGAAGGATGAATCACAGGCTACCATTGTCCTTTACAATGCAAGTTTTTTTTACAATCGCCTCCTCTAAACGAGTGCTTACAGCAAAAGAAACAGCTCATTGTGAGGGAGAGAATGCACCTCATTCATGAGCCTAACAAGTAGTCTTCCTGCAGGACTCCGTTGCAAGGACAGTTAATGCTCGCAGTGTACTTCAATACTTAGCAGCACATCCACTTGGATTGCTTCTTGACATAATTAAAGCTATTGTTTGAAGTGCCAGTACTAGCAGTTGACGCCTCGTTACCTGCTAGCAGAGATCTGTAAAGAGTTCGATGCAATTTTCAAGCGTATACATCTTAGTCATCTTGCTTGTATTTAAGTTTCCTATGCGGGAGTTGTAGGAGGAAGGAGAATAGAAATGGTGGGGAGAAGAACAGAACTTTGAACATTTTCCTCGATGCTCAGCCCACACTCACGCTCCATAAACGCTGTATGAAACCATTTCTTAGTTTTATCTGGGGACCGCTCAAATCACATCAGAATACCAGAAGGCAATCAGTGCAAAATGGCTGAAAAGCTGCCGCCAGAAACAGCATTCACAATTTAAAACATGCAAGATTTTAAGAATTCTGTCCTTCAGACAAGACACGAGGAAGCCCGCTTTTAAGTGCACACTGCCAGACCAGAGCTCTGAAATGGAAGAGCTGGGAAAAGCGACAGTGATTCAGACTGTGTGTGGCTGTGCTAAAGACTGCAAATTGAACAGGAGCAGCTCATCTACTCCAGCCATCAGTAGTGATGTAGCCACGCTCCTTTAAAACCAAACCCTACAAGGTGAAAGTATCCTGAACTCTCGGTTTTGAAGGAAGCAGCTGCCAAATACGCTGCCAAGGTCAAAAACCAGCGACCAGAGAAGGCATGGCGTTCACCACCAAAGAGGCAAGCCAAGCACCCTTCCACAAGGAGAACACTGTTCTGAAGCGGTGACTTTCCAACCAACACCAGTTGGAAACTACAGGTTTACACAGACCCTCCTAACAGACTGATTTCTTCCAGCTGTTCCTCCTCATGCTTCCTCGCCTCTCTTCTAACCCTCCTTTCAGTCACTTCACCTAAGCCACCTGCTGCAGACAGACATCAAGGACTTGACAAGCGTCTCAGAAGAAACCCTGGGAAAAGTTACATTTTTGACACACAACTTTCTCTGTGATCCCTAGGTGCTTATGGAAGAGCTTTAAATATAACCCTTACAGATACCAAAAACCTATTTCCCGTTTTAGTCAGCTTAAATCTATACGAGGTGCTAATTAAAACTATACTGGATTACATCAATTCTAGAAAAATTCAGCAGTAATCTCTTGTCAAAAGAAAAAAGGCTGCTTCTAACAGGCACTTAGGGCTTTGCTGCATATTGCTGGCTGAGCGGTCCACAACCTGCAGCTTCAACAGGCATGTAACTCAGTGTTGCTGTATGTAGCACAACCCCTGGCACATTATCTTTCACTACAGTGATGGCCACGTATCAATAACACATAACGGGATTCTTGGGCGTACATTTGGGGTTACTGCTCCCCACACCATCAAGGCACACCCCTGGCAATCTTTAGATAGTTGCCACTGACAGATTTGCACGTGCCTTTTCAAGTTAAATTATTTTCCAAACGGCTTACCAGGAGTACACAGAACCCAGACAACAGCTGTACCTATTCTTCACGTCAAAGCAAAAGCGGAGCTGACTCAGTAAGCACCTCTCTGGCCACTAGTTGCAGAAAAAATCAGCTCCTCTGTGGCTGGGCCTTCCGTGCAAGCTTTTGACTTGCTTCTCTGCTGTGACAGCACTCAGATGGGGAGCAGAAATTCAACTGCAGCAACGCATCTTTTTCAGGATCTCTGCCTTTGGAGCACTCCAGTCCTTCCCAAAAAGATTTGCACTTCTTGTGTAAATTCCTAGCTCAGCACATATACTCAGAGTCTTCCCTATCATCTATTGCTGGGACAACCCTAGTTAACCGCATAAAAATTAATGAGCTCTCAGAAAACTCCTGGGGTCTGTAATCTTATCTCGTGCCAAAACCTGCTACTGCTAGGTTAGCCTCATGTCAGCAGCAGAAGCCAAGAATGAAGCAGAATGAACCAAGAATGAAGGCTAAGGCCTTCCAACTACCCCCAGAATGTATTCAACTGCTGACCTTATGACACACAACTACAGTTAAAACCCAAGCGTCTACACTGCCTATCAAGCAGCTAGTTAGCATCTTTATACCAGCTGCCAGCATTTGACACCTTGCTTGCTAGCTCAACACATGAGCAACTTCAAGCACACAACCTATTTAACTCACACGTCACCTTACTTCACCCAAATACGAAACCCAAATGGGAAACACGACGTGGGCAGGTTAACCCTACTGAGGCCATGCTGCAATAGCACAGACTGCATCAATGCAGAAGAAGCAGACTTTGTAGCCACAGCAGTCCAACCGGCCACTGCCCAGCGGGATTTGCCCGGCCTCTGGTGTTCCTTAGGAAAGGCCTTCACAATGCAGAAAGCCCACAGGTTTCCTCCATGCAGCAACATTGGTGCTTGGTTAGCAGTCACTGGTTTCAGACTGCAAAACACACAAGTACTGAGGAAATAAATCCAATCTGGGATCTCTGGGCTGTTATTTCCTACATCTGTGTCTACTATCATCGTTGTTAAATAGGCTGAAGGCCTCAGAGCTTCTTTCCTACAGCAAAGGGTCAAAGCCAACCTCATGCTGAAAAGCAAAACCCACCTCAAGAGGAGGAAAGACCAAGACAGCATGATATCTGTACAGCAGAGAGGAAAAGGAGAGGTGAGAGGATGAAGTGACCACAAGTCACTGGGAATAGGTATATATGCAAGGTGTAGTTTCTTTGCAGGTAAGACTTCCTCAACAAACGCAAACCTTGCATATGAATTCCTGCCCTCGCCTTGCTGTACTGCCACACAGGAAACCCCGGGCACCTCAGGAGCGCCCCATCCCTCTTTCAGGGCCACCTCTAATCTCACAGTGCCACAGGGTCCCCCCTGGAGCACGAGGAGATGGCACAGAGCTCCTTCAGCCACCGACCGCCATGCACTTGGCTGCAAACTCATCGGGGAGGAGGCACACCGCACCACATTTAGCTCACGCTCTCCTATAAAGCACAGAGAAGGGTGGTTTTTTCTTTTTTTTTTTTTTCTCCCCTCTTTTACGCTCCTATCAGAGCACCTCCTTAGTTGCTAAGGAACTACGACTTTATTGCATTATAAATCACCGAAGGCAACTCGGCAGATGCAGGTTCAGTGGGCGGGAGGAGATGGTCGCTCTGCCGAGCGCGGAGCACCTCAGGACCGGGCAGCGCAGCGAGGAAAGGGGGGGGGGGGGGCCCGGCGGCTTCCACCCCCCACACCCCACAGCGGGACCGCAGCCCCCCCCAGCCCCCTGGGTACGGCCTCGGTGCCCCCTCCACCCCCCGCTCCCCATGACCCTCGTCCCCCGCCGTAGCCGCCCCCATAGCAACCGGCGGCCCCATGGCAACGCGCCCCCTCCCCCCTCCACTCCCCTCACGCCGCCCTCACCGTTCTGCGCGGCGGAGGGCGCCGGCAGCAGCGCGGCCGTCAGCAGCAGCAAGGAGAAGGCGGCGGGGAGCGGGCCGGAGCGCGGCATCCTCCCGGCTGCGGAGGGGAGCGAGGCGGGAGGGAGGGAAGGGAGGAAGGAGGGCGGCGAAGCGGCTCCGGCTCCGTCCTTCTCCGCCGACCTCCTACCGCAGCGCAGCACCGGCTCCCGCGACGCCACCGGCGGCTCTCGCGAGAGTTGGGCGGGGCGGCCCCGCTCTGGGCGGAGAGGGCGGGGCCACGTGGTGTGCGCAGCGCGGGCTTTGCGTTTCCCCCTCAGGCGCCATCTTGCGCTGGCTTCGAGGTGGCTCTGGTGGTGCGATCGGGATGCTGACAGGAAAGAGGATTCTCAGGTCTTGCATCCGTGCATAGTTTCAGTCTCTTTACGCGTGTTCCAGCAAGCACAGGGCTGGGGCTGAGGTGACACTCTTGAAATCAGTTTTGCCTTTCAGCCATGACCTGCCTAAAACCTCGCTTTTATTGTTCATTCTCCACAATCTTGAAATAGCAGATACACAGTAAGGCAGGCCAGGAGCAGCGTCAACAAATAATTTTTTCCCTCGAGGAATAAGTTTAAGCACAACTATCACTTACCAACAGGTCTTTCCCCTCCCCCCATCCCGCATTGGATTTCTGTGTGGAATTTGCCCAGCAAAAGCATTGCACTTTTTATAAGCGTGAAATGCTGCAGTAGGTAATAAACAGGTGAAAATGCTGAGAAATTCCCTCACGTGGATAGCCTCATAACGCAGAGTTTTGAAGCAAGAGCTTATTTGTAGTTAGGACCCACCAGCAGAGAAGAACGTTCCTTGATAATTATTTTAGAAAGTAAAAATAACATTGTGGGGATTTATTTTGTTCTGTTTTGCTTTTTTCCAACTAAAGGGCCCTGCCCCTCTGATTACACAGGCTGGAAGCTGAAGCCACAAGAAGCGAAAGCATTTGCCTCAGGTTAGCAGTGAAATCGACTGCACAGAGAGCTCAAAAATTCACTCCCGGTTCAGTGGACCTGCCAGTTGTCCCTAAAAATAGTTGACATGGTCCCACTTCAAGGCTTGTTTGGTGAGCTGTGAGCAGGTCACCTCAGTTTCCTCTGTATTTCCCTATCTGTAAAACACAGATTTTTGGGTCAGATACGCTAGTTATGTACCATGCTGGTGACCCCAGCTGATTGTAACCCTGATTTAGCTGACATAAAAGCAGATTTTGGACTTCTGTCCCTCCTGGGGTGGCACTGACTGTCGGGGTGCACTGCTGGGTGGTTTAACATGCATCCAAGGTAGGGAGATTTGCAGGAAACTGGAAAAAAAAACGGCACAGCAACACACTGGGAGGAAAAAAAAAAAAAAAAGAAAGAAAAAAAAAAAAAAGGAAATCACTCAAGAGTGTATTTTCTGCTTTTTGCTGAGTCCTCTTCTTCCACTCCAGAGATCTCTGCAGGCTCAGGACTCCCAGAATAGCTGTCCAAAGATTGCCCGGCCTTGTCTCCCAGCCAGAGGAGAGCCTCTGGGAAGATGCTAATGCAACCAGAAGCTGTTTTCCCTTTCCAGGGAAAACTTCCCTGCTGTTAAACCCTATTAATATAGCTTGTTTCATGAGGGTGCAGCTGCTTGACTTTGCATCCCTGAATACTTTGCTTGGTTAATTCTCAGGAAATCGAATGAGAGTGCTTTCCTTGTTGGCATGACTCAAGGAGGATCAGGCACACCTTTTACATGGCAGCCCTGCAACTCAGTTGAAGCTGACAAAAGCACTGCTCTGGCACTCCAGGTAGGCTTACATTCTGCTGAGCTCATGGGGGAGAAACGTTGAGGCTGTTGGCTGGCCCTAGCTCTCTGAAGGTGCCGTGATACTAAACTCAGTCTACATCAGATGTTCCACTGTGCTGCATATCCTGCACTTGAGCACTTCCATGCTGCATTTCCATGACTCACTATCCTTGCCAGCTGAATCATCCATGACACTACTATTTGTTTTCTTGCCATGGTACAGAAACATCCTCTTTTCTCCCTTCGTTTGTTTTTCTGTGGAACAATTCTGACAGTAGCACTGGAAAACCAGAAGGAATAAGCAAAAAGAACCAGAAAGCAAAATTTCACATGATGCTTTCCTTCCCTCTGCTTTCTGCATGCTGTTTTTCCTGCTCCGGAGGATTTTGCTATAACTCTCATTTTTGCAGACACCCACTTGGTATTAGGCCTTACCTACACCCGAGTGTTTTCCAAGTTTGGAACCAGTCAGCGATGTACTTGCCTCTGAGCATGGTTTGTATCTGCACAGTAATACTTGTTTCGTAACCATGGCAGCTCACAGTGAGTCATGCTGCCAGAGGCCTGGGCAGAAGTTAGCAGGAGGCTTCAGCACACTGTTGTTTCCTTCCATCTTCTCCCCACAATTGTGTAACTCATCTGGTTTTGTGGTCGAGACAGACGTGCTGCGAGCATATGACACAAGAAACCAGAGCAGAAGATATCCGTGACTGGTGACAAGATCACAATGCTGACCAATTCAGCCTCTTCAGGAATCTCTTAGGGAACTTAACCAGGGTTACTACAGATCCTCAATGTACATGGACTGAATATACTCAGTATCTCAGGTATGCAGCATGACTAGCATGGAATGAAAAGCTGGTTTTTTTTCTGTGCACAAGTATATCCTCTTTTACTGGGTCACATACAACTTATAGTGAAGTTGTATAGAAAAATAATTTGCCAGCACTGGGTTAACAAGGTTGATGGTAAGGGAAGTGTTCTACTACAAAGGGAAGTATTCCACCAGACTGAGTTGTTACAACAGGCCTATAGCTAGTGGTGCTCTGTGCGGGTTGGTGCTAGATTTGTTCTTGTTCAACATCTTCATCAGTGGCCTGGGTAAGAGGATAGAGTCCACTGTCAGCAAGTTTGCTGATGGTACAAAGCTGAGAGGAGTGGTTGACATACCAGAAGGAGGTGCTGCCATTCAACAAGTCCTGGATAGACTAGAGAGTTGGGCAGGGAGGAACCTGATGAGATTCAACAGAAGCAAGTGTAGAGTCTTGCACCTAGGGAGGAATAACCACAGGCATCAGTACAGATTAGGGGCTGACCTGCTGGAAGGGAGCTTTGAGGAGAAGGATCTGGGTGTTCTGGTGGATAAGAGGCTGATCATGAGTCAACAGTGTGCCCTTGTGGCCAAAAAAGCCAATGGTGTCCTAGGGTGCATCAAGAAAAGATCAGCCAGCAGGTGGAGAGAGGTGATCCTCTCCTCTGCCCTGCTCTGGTGAGGCCTCATCTGGAGTACCATGTCCGGTTCTGCGCTCCCCAGTTCCAAAAAACAGGGAGCTGCTGGAGAGTCCAGCAGAGGGCCACAAAGATGAGTAAGGGCCTGGAGCCTCTCCCGTATGAGGAAAGGATGAGAGACCTGAGACTATTCAACCTGGAGAAAACTGAGGATCTCACAACTATTTATAAATATCTAAAGTGCAGGAGTCGTGTTGATGGGGATGGACCCTTTTTGGTGGCGTGCAGCAATAGAAGAAAGGGCAACGGGCAGAAACTGTAACGCAGAAATTCCATGCTAACACAAGGAAGGACTTGTTTGCTGTCAGTGACAGAGCACTGGAACAGGCTGCCCAGAGAGGTGGTGGAGTCTCCTTGTGATATTTAAGATGTGTCTGGATGCCTACCTGTGCAACCTCCTGAAAGGAAGCTGCTTTAGTGGGGGGTTGGACTCAGCGGTCTCTAGAAGTCCTTTCCAACCCTGTAGTTCTGTGAATCTGTAATACAAGGGCTTATAGGTGATGATTTTGTTGATTTCTTTTTTTTCTTGCTCCTGTGGGCATAGTGATTCCTGACCTTGTGAGTGGCAAGGGGAGCTCAGGCTCATCAAAGTTGCCAAACAGGAACTCAAACTCCTTGCATTTCCTCTTTCTCTCAAGACCCATCTTTTCACCCCGCATGTATCAATTTTGGTTATTCTGAGACTTCAGCAAAAGCAGGACTGAAAAAGTCAGATTCAAAGCAAAGAAAGAGGAAGAAAAATCAGCAGTTCCTGTGCTTTACAGAACAGCAAGGAAGCGCTGTCTTTGTGTGTGTGCGCATGTGTCATCTTGGAGCTGTCGTCTTGCAACTGGGAGCGTTTAAGACATCCTGTTATTTTGATGTATTTATTGATACACTTTGGCACTTGAAGAAAGCTTTGCCTCTGGAACTCTCACTCACAGTCACCTTCTTTTGAATCTATTATTGGAAAGTTGAAAATGGAGGGTAGAGCATGAAATGCTCAATGACGTCTAGCAGCAAAACTCAGCTACTGCAGCTGTTGTCAGGGCTGAGAAACACTGAATAACATTGGTTAAGACTTTGACGTGCCAGTGAAAGCACAGATCTATGCTTCAGCTGGCTCAGATCAGCTTGTAGACACACACAGAATGCCTCCGCCTTGCAAGACCGCATTAAGTGCATGATCACACTGCGTTTGCATTGTGTGTGCAGAGATGAATGAGCAAACACAATGCAACACATGTGTATGCTTATGTGTTACATAAGGCTGGCCAGACTCAAACTCAGCTGCTGGCCCTCAGGAGTTGTTGCCTGCCTTGCAAAATCCTAAGTAGCTCTGGCCCTTGGGTCATGCATATATGATTAATGGCTCATCTCCCTAAAGGCAGGTGGGGAAGACCGTTAATCTAACGAGATAACAGAGCCCCAGCTCCTCCCTGAGCTGTTCAGGAGAGCCATCAGGACGGAGGAGACACCCATCCCTTTGAGTCACCAGGAAAGTTCTCTGGCAGTCCTTACAGATGTCCTTGCTGCCTGAGGGTCTGGGACTGCTGGCTAGAATTCATCCTACACACGCTTCGAGTGTCTGTATTGGGAACACAGGCTCAGCGTCACTGCTGGCTGGGCATGAGGACATGGAGCTGCAGGACTGAGCTGCTGGATGCAGCAACTCCTGCTGCCGCCAATCTAAAATTATGGCAAGCAAACGGAGGAAATGCTGATAGGGGGAGGGAGAAAAAGAGAGAGAGAGAGAGAAAAAGAAGAAACCCAGGTGACTTTGTGCAAAGAATTCTAAGAAAATGACAGAGAAGCAAGAAGCGGCAGGAAAGGAGGTGGGAGAAAAGGAAGAAAGATTGAACTAAAGAAGTGGCGCTCTGAACTACGAGAGAGAGAGGAAAAGCTTGTAAAACCAGAGAAAAGCTTGTAAAATCCTTTTCTGAGGAAAGAAGGAAGACTTTAGGCTAGCAGTGAGAAAGGGATATAGATGTACTTTCTTACTTTGCAGAAAGGTGGCTTTCCACATCTCAGCTCCACTGGGTAATGGCAGTTTGGTTATTTCTAGCCACCCTCCCATCCTCCTACACGCTCAAATGTTCCTGTCAGAAACGGTCAGAGTGTTTGAACTGAATTCTTTTTTTTTTTCGTAAGGAGAAACGTCCTTTCAAACAAAGCAAAGGTTGTGACAGAAAAGGTAATTCCAGACAGAACAGTTCACAATGCGAGCAAGAAAAAAAAAAATCCAAGGAGAAATCCCGGCATACTTGATGTCGTCTGTGTCATGGCAGAAGTCTGAAGTCTGCCTTCTAATTTTCTGCAGGAAAGACGTAAAACAAAGAGGAATGAAAATGATTTTTCCCCTCTCCCTGACCCAACCCTGAAGTTATTTATTTCAATTGCAATTATTTCATCCAGCTCAGCCATGCAGTAATGCTTTCTCCACCCAATTTGTTAGGAAAACGGGTCCAACAGATTAGGTTTCCAGTTGCAGATACACGAGGGCTATTCCCTGCCCTCGTTATCCTCAGGAAAGGGGTAACGTTATCCTCCTGCTCTCATCTGGAGCAGCTCCATCCAGCTGCAGGCAGGACACGTGTGGCTGTCCCCAGCTTACCCCCACAAGCTGTGGGTTACAGCAGGAAGCCTCCGAGAAGGCAAAAAGGAAAAAGCTGACCATCTGGAGCAATCAGCAGGATGCAGAGGTGAATTCGTGGGTGATGTCGTCAGAAGTAGACGGCAGGTGGCACCCATGGATTAGTGCAGTGCTTGCTCTGGGTGCTGTCTTGGTTGCAATGCAAGGATTGCTGCACACAGCGCTGGCCTGGGGTACGCAGTCTTTCGGGCTATTCCCTTTACATTTTGCTAGCCTAGGGAGCAAGGGCTCGAGGCTGAAATCCCTGGGATGCACACAGGAAGCAGGGCTGTTGTACTATGGAGCAGTAAGTGCACTGCTTCCTTGGGGATGGGAAGCAAGGGGACAGGGATATGGCTGGCAGGAAAGGGACCAGCCCTAAGGTACCCAAACAAGGAAAGCAGGAGGCAGACAAGAGTCTGAGTCACCAGCTGTGCTTGCAGTGACAAGGTTGGCTTGTGCTCAAGCTGAGACATCAGCCCACAGGTCAGGAGCAGGCATGCTGAGGGTAACCGGGGTTAGATGCAGCCTGGTGAACGCTGCTCAGGTCCACAAAAGCACAGCACATAAAAGCACCTTAGAGCAAGCAAGAAAATCAGAGTGGGTCAGGATTCAGGTCAACACAGCCCAGATGTATTATGAGCATAGCTGGGGCTGAACCTGAAGACCAGCACTTGCGTAGATCAAGCAAGGAACAAGGGCACTGGGCTGGCCTTAAATAGGCTCCTGGGCCATTGGCAGGTGTGGATCCCAGGGGAGTCTGTTCAGCACCATCAGTGCCTCCAGCACTCTGACATGCTGACGCTTTGTGTTCCTCAAGAAGCAGGAACTCTTACCCCATCCCTAAAACACAGCATCAAGGGTGTCCGCAATGCACTTCCATGTCAGGGCTGTAGTTTGCTGTGGGCTCTCACCAGCTCCCCATAATGTATGGTGCCTCCTAAAGCAGCACTCGTGGGTGCTTAGGCCGGGTTTTGGGGAGGTGGAGCAGAAGGCAGCCCAATGACCCTGACATCGATGAGCACTGTGCTATCATGGCTCAGCATCGACTGCAGTCCTCGTGCTGTCTGCCTGGGGTCCCAGTGGCACACGGCCAGCCAGCCAGGCAGAAACACTGATCCGTTTGACTAAATGCCTATAATTAAAATGAAATGAAGACAGTAAAGCTCGGATCATTTGAGGGCCAGAGGAGGGAACGAGCTGGCCAGGAGTTCATTACAGCACTTGCAAACAACAGCCCATGGCGACACAGGCTGCTCACATGATGAACACTACACATGTCCGTGGGATTTATTTTATTTATCATACATTATGCTTATATTCCATCCTCTGCTGGTCAACCTTTATCAGCTAAATCAAGATTAAAGGTGTTAGCCTGCCTTTACATTATGGTAAATGATACAATTAGCTCAGCTCAACCTGTTTTCCTAGTCCTGTGTGATATAGGAGGTCAGAGAAACATGTGGTGTTTTTTAGCCTTAATGGCTAAAACGTCCCCCAAATACACCTTTCAGTGGACCCACTGTCTGCTGCAAAGGGCCGCTTCCCATGGACCCCTTCCCACATAGGTGGGAGCTCAATGTCCCCATCCTTGCATGCATTGGTTCACCTCGCAGTGTCCTTGGGGCAGAAAAAAGGGGTATTTTCACACCATGCTTGGATTTTTTTTCCTCAGAACTGGAAAAGGAGGGATGAGGCATGGGGCAGCACATCTCCATGCGATGTATAGGATCATGGGGCCGTGATTCATAGCCAAGCGGCCTGAAAACCTTCCAGAAAGGTGCACTAAGGAAGCTGTGGCAGAGAGCTGGCAAAAGCTTTTAGTTGCAGATACAAAAAGAAAAGCAATTTCTGCTGAGGGATTTTTGTATTAAAAGGAGAAAATGAACAATAGGGGATAGCAGTGAGTGACCGTGGGTTTGGCTGGGTATCTTCAGTATCTCAACTACAGAAGCTCAGAGGAGTGTCAATAGAGGAGATTTAATTGATGACAAATATTATGGCTGGTACAGGATTAGAGGCACTCCAGACTGAGCGGGGAGGACTTTTATAGCAGCTAACAGATGAGCATTGTGAAAGATGACTATGATTCTTTGGGCATTTCTGGGTTAGATTGCAGTAAAATTGCAGCAAAAAGCAATTTTGCTTTAATCAACTATATAACAAAGCCCCAACATAGTGAAGAGCAGAAGGCATCAGAAGATAGGAAATTGTCAGCATTGCTGGAGCTAAAAGATAAGATTGTACTCCCCACAGCTACACTAAAAGAGGATAAATTATCCATAGGGGCAATTCAGAAAGAAAATAATGTACAATTAAAGTTGTTTGAATTACAGTTTTAGGGAAGCACGGGAGGAGGAAAAAGCCAGTTTCAGTGGAAAGTCTGAAACTTCCTTCCCATTTGCTTTTAGAAAGCAGAACTCCTTCTGGGGAGAAGAAAAAAAAGAAGAAAAAAAAACAAAGGAAAAAGGAGATGATTAACAGGGCAGGGCAAACCCTAAACAGCAAAGGCTGTGTTAGAAGGGGCCTTATAGGAACAGCCTCCAGAAAAAAGAAGATAGCGCGGAGGGTCATGGTTGTCTTGGGTTTGTGATGACAGAGGGGAGACCTTATTACTCTCTTCCAGTACCTGAAAGGTGCTTACAGTGAGAGCGGGGCTGGTCTCTTCTCACTGGTGACAGGTGACAGGATGAGGGGAAATGGCCTCAAGTGGTGCCAAGGTAAGTTTAGGTTGGACGTTAGGAAACACTTTACAGAAAGGGTGGTTAAACGCTGGAATGGGCTCCTCAGGGAGGTGGTTGAGTCACCGTCCCTGGATGTGTTTAAGAGCCGTGTGGATGTGGTGCTCGGAGATATGATTTAGCAGAGGGTTGTTAGAGTTAGGGCACTATGGTTAGGCTGCGGTTGGACTTGATGATCTTTGAGGTCCCTTCCAACCTGAGTGATTCTATGATCTGCCCTGCTTTGGGCTCGACTTGAGCACAGGGCAGGTTAAATAAGAAGAAAAGCTGCTAGAGGAGTGCGGATGCATGAGCTCGAATAACTGCCCTGAGGCTACCTGTCACTTTTTGTCAGGGCAGCTTGTGTTGGGTTGAATTAGGTTGGGTTGGATTAGTTTGGGCAGACAGGGCTTGTGCCCATGTCCCCAGGTGAGGATGAGGGGCTCCGTGCTGCAGACCTCCCCTGAAGCTCTGTGGACCATCAGGCTGCTGCGAAAGCATGGGAGAATGGCTGTATTTTGGGGTTCATCATCAGGTTTTATGGCATTGTGAGCGGGGATCTCCTGCTTTCTTGTAGGACCGTTCCTAAGCAGGTGGCAAGGATATTTGGAGCAAGTAGGTGTCTCCCATTCTGCAAAAGCCCTTAAAAAGCCGATGGCTCCTCGACTTCCCACCAGGCAGCTGCCAGGGGGCCCAGCTCCAAGCAGATGGTGATGGGAGGACTGCGAGGTGGTAGCGGTGCGAATACGGCATCTTGTGCATGATGCACTTGGGACAGCTGGGATGTATGAGCCAAAAGCAGCAGCCCCAGCCGAGCTTCATGGTGATTTCTGCAGTTGCCATGCTTCTTTCCTTGCTGGCAGCTGCCTTGAAGGAAGAGGAGGAGGAGGAGGATGCTGAGATGGAGGAGCTGCTTTGGGAAGGGCTTTTCTTGGAAAAGCTCTTCTGTGTGGTGCAGGATGGGTTCCAAACATGTGTGGGTGAGGCTGGAAATGTGGCGCACCAGCTCTGCTTCCCCAAATCATCTGCTCTGTGAGCAACAGGATGAGGTTATTCCCTCCCAGCTCTTTATTTCCCTTCAGATCATCCCAATCCCGCTGCTGTATGTCTGTCCGTGTTCTAACAGCGGGCGTGCCTTGTGTGCAAGCAGGTCCAGTACCTAATGGCCAGGGCAGACTTCTTTTGTTCTTCACCAGCACAATGCCCTTTCAAGTTCCCTTCCAACTCTAAGGATTCTATGATATCTTCTGAAGATCTGCACTTGGGGTTGGCCCAAGCGTCACCACCTGGGACATGGTGACCCCATCCTGAAGTGCTGCACTGCACTTGGGCACTACCCAGGTCTTCATTCTGCTTGCTCTCTCGTGCATAAACTCATTTTGTGGTTTCCAGAGTCAAGAGAAAAAAAAAATAACTCAATAAGGAATGGCTTTAGAGATAAAAAATGATTATTACAAATCATGAGTTGACTGAAAGCCATGCTGAAAGTGATTTTGCAGAGGTGTTGCTGAGGAATAGAAAAGCCTTGTGACTTTCCTCTGTAAGAAAATATTCCTTCTCCACACTGCTAGTATCCCGCTGGGTGTTTTCTGTGTGTGTGCCTGCATCTGGAGTCCATCACTGGGCTCCGCGCTTATGAATGACCGCTGTGTTTTGCAAAAAAAAAGAAAGAAGAAAAACTGCTGAGCTGTCTAAAGCTGCCTCCTACCACGTGCTCAGACCCCAAACATCTGCGCTCAGTCGGCGGTGAGTGACTCACTGTCCCCAACCCCAGGACGGCCACATCCAAAGTCTGTCTGCTCTGTTCCTCCTAAGCGAGCAGGGCTGAGGTCGTCTCTGATGTAGCAAAAAGCCAGACATCACTTGTACCCAAGGCATGCGTCTCCCTGGACCAGCTCATTGCTCTGCTGAGGTTCAAAGCCTCCAAACCCCCTTCCTGCCCTCCATCATTTGATTTTTGCTAATGGGATGCTCCTTGCATAGATGGGAGCTTTGGGGAGCCAGAGCTATTTTCCATATGTCCAAGGGCCCTGCAGTGAGGTATCTGTAGGATGTAAGTTACCTCCGTGTGGGTATGGCTGATGTTTGGGTTAAAATCACTCCAAAATGGACAACCTGGGCAGCGTCTGGGGGATAGAACCCTGCACATAGGTGACGTGGGATTATCCTCTGTTCCCCGGCCTCGTACTCAATATATTACAAATACATATCATGAATATGTATGTACCCCCAAACCTCAGCCCATCCCTCCTCTCCTTGATCAAATCCTGGCTGAGCGTGAAATTAAACTTGCAAATTGCAGCCTTTTCTTTGCCTTGCCGTGTCTTTGTTCTTGTCAGCTTCATTATTATGCACATTTCTCATGCACACACCTTGGGTATTTCAGGGTGCGAGGAAGGAAAATTAGCCAGAAAGAATCATTTGGGACAGAGAGCATCCACTATTTAAATTCCTCCCTGGAAGCCCTTTCATTGTTAATTATGAACAGGTTTGCAAGCAGCTTAGATTTTAATTTTTAAGCTGGTTTTGATGTTCAAAAATCTACTTTTGTTTCAAAGGACATCTTACTTACTTTCTTTTGCTTTTTTTCATGTTTAATACTAAAAACTGCCGGTGCTTGGAAGCTGCGCTGTGAATCTGCACCTTTTTGGGGGGAGCCTGTGCCAAAACCCGTGTGCTCCTCCCGCATTTTGAGGCTGCTGAGCTTTCTTGCGGTGCTGCTGGAGCTGCTGTGGACCCAGACTTGCTGAGGCTGGATCAGGGACCCATCTCATGCACAAAGATCCCACAAATTGATCTCCTGATTTAGTTGCAAGCTTCGAAAGTGTATTTACTTCATCCCTGATTGTTCCTATTGCCATCACCCACGGTGTCTGGGTAGAGACATTGCCAGTTCCACCGCTGCAACAACCTTCCTTGCTCAAAGGAAAAAATAAAAGAGTTGTTTTAAATATAACACATTTCCAGTTATTTTTATTTGCTTTTTAGCTTTGAGCTCTCCAGGTTTGCTTGTTCCAGCTTTGCTCTGTAATCAAAAGGGTGAGGAGCTTCCTTTTCTCCTCTGGAATGAGACTGAAACCTCCCACGCAGGCACCGAAGCCACCAGGCTGTGGGGACAATGCAGGGGCCTCGGGAACACAGCAAGAGCCACCGATGCACTGTCTGAGGCCTTGCCTTCCATGGGTCTCCCTGCACTGCAGCTCCCAAATATCTGGGAGTTCCCCTCCAGCATCATTTTCTACTGAGGACCATCTGGCTCTGGGCAGTGACAGTGCTCTGATCAAAGCCCTATGCATCCTGCTTTGAGCTAGCCCAAAGCCCTGGCTCCATGCACCCCAACTTCCCAGCTCTGCATCTCAATCCTCTTGCCTACGTGCATTCTTGTTCCCCAGTTCCTTACACCCCAGTGCCCCTCTGCTGGGCATACCAATCCCGTAGCTCACTGACCCCAGCTCCCCATCTCCATACACCCCAACCCCATGGCACCGTGCACCAGTTTCCTGCCACACACACAATCTCCTTGCACTCCAGTCCTAGAGCTCTATGTACCCCAATCCCCGAATTCCATGCACCCCCATCTTGGAGCCCCACAAACCTCAGTTCCCCAGCTCTGTACACACCAACCCTCAGGCTCCATGCACCCCAGTCTCCCACTTCCATTCCCCCAACCACCGAGCTTCAAACACCTCAGGTCTCCCTGCACCCCGACCTCCTGGCTCTGCGCACCCCAACCCTATCACTCCATGCTCCCAAATTCTCTCTGCAACCCAATACCCCATTCCAGTGAACCCCAACCTTGTCACTGCATGCAGCCTAGTCCCCAAGCTCTGTACAACCCAGTTCCCCATCTCCATACCCCTGAATGCTGCAGCTGCTACAAACACCCCAATCCCATGGTTCTGTGCACCCCAATCTTGGGCCTCTCTGCATTCCAATTGTCTGCATCCCAGTCTCAGAGCTCCACATACCTCAGCCTCCAAATTCAATGCACCCCAATCCTGTGGCTCCACAAGCCTCAATTCGCCAGCACTGTACACCCCTGACCCCAGGCTCCCTGCATCCCAATTCCCCAAGCTCCGTGCCCCCCATCCCCACTTCCTTGCACCTCAAATCTCCCTGCACCCCACATTCCCATCTCTGTGCACCCAATCCTCCACCTCTCGCACACTAATTCCCTCTGCACCCCTACACCCCATTGCTGTGCACTACAATCCTGGGGCTCCCTACACCCCAGTCCCCCACCTCCGTTCCCCCAGCCCCATGGCTCTGCACACCCCCATTTCCTGGCACCGTGCACCCCAGGCATCTCTATGCAAGAGTTCCCTGGCTCCATACACCCCCGCTCTCCCTGCACTCCAGTCCCAAAGCTCCATGTAACTTAAGCCCCTAACTCCACGCACGCCAGCCTCGGAGCTCCACGAACCTCAGTTCCCCAGCTCCGTACACCCCAACCCTGGACCTGCGCGCACCCCCGACCCCCGAACCCGAACGCTCCGGCCCACTCCTCACGGCCGCGGCCCCACCTCCGCCGCGGGGACCCCGGGCAGGAAGCGACCGCAGCCAATCAGCGCCCGGGCCGCGCTCCCGAGCCGAGCCGAGCGGAGCCGAGCGGAGTCGAATCGAACCGAGCGGAGCCGAGCGGCGCCGAGCCGAGCCGAGCCGAGCCGAGCCGCGCCCTCCCCGCGGTAAGTGCGGGGCCCGGCGGTGCCCGGGGGTGCGGGGACGTGGCGGTGCCCGGGGTTCCCTCGCCAGGCGCGGGCTCGTCCCGCGGTCCTGGTGCCTCCCCGTGCGGCTCCCAGGCTTTGTTCCGGGAAGGCGGAATGAATGGGGCCGGGCGGGATGGCGGTTTCCTTTCCGTGTTTTGGGGCAGCCCCAGAAAGCTCCACTTGGGGAGATTTTCTCACGAATTGCTCCTTTTAAGTCACTTTTGGAGCAAGTCTCCAGCTGGGAAATGGGCAGAACCCGCCGAGCTCCACGGAGAGAAAGCTTGGAAAGAAACAAAAAGGGGAGGAGAAGCGATGAGGTTCCACACCCTTTCAATGTTGTTTTCTGTTTTTCCTTATTTTTCCCCCAGCTCAGGGTGCCAAGAAGACGTGCAATGATGCTGCTCGCCTTGGGAGCGTTGGTGCTCGGCCTGGCAGGTGAGTGGGGCTGCCCCGAGGAGATGCCCCAGTGCCGCTTCATCCCCACTCAATGGCGTTGAGCTGGAGGCAGTGCTCATGAGGTGGTCCTGGGGTCCTCGGGAAGCCTGTGAGCATGGGTGGCCCTGGAAAGTGTGACCTGTGGTTCTGATGGCCCTGGGAGCCAGCAGCTGTGGTGGCTTTGATGGCCACGGGATCCATTGCTATGATGGCTTTGTGCCCTGGGACCCCATGGCTGCAGTGATCCTGTAACCCATGGCTACGATGGCTGTGGTGGCCCCAGATCCCTATGGCTGCAATGGTCTTAGGACCCCATGGCCCTTTTGGCCTTGGGTCCCCATGGGTGCAATGGTCCTGGGTCCCCATGGCTCTGATGGCTTCCTGCCCCACGAACCTGTGGTTGCGATGGCCTTGGGACACCATGTCTCTGATGGCTATAGGACCCATGGCTGCAATGGCTCTGATGGCCTTGGGACCACATGGCTCTGATGACAGACAGTGTGCTCTGGAACACTATAGCTGTGCTGGCCATGGAACCCCTGGCTCTGATGGCCCTGAAAATTTGTAAAACCGATGGCCATGGGACTCATGGCTGCAATAGTGCTGATAGCCCCAGGACCCCATGGCTCTGATGGCTGTGATGGACCTGGAACTCCATGGCTCTGATGTCTTTCGACCACTTGACCCCATAGCTGTGATGGCTTTGTGCCCTGGGATGCTGCAGCAGTGATGGCGGTGGGATCCATGTTCTGACGGCTTTCTGACCACTTCCTCTGCCATCCACAAGCCCTCCTTCCTGGGTGCTAGTTTTGAGGCTCACCACGGAGATGTTGATCCTTCCCCTAGACCCTTGCAAAGATCTCACATCACCCTTGGCTGCCATCCCCTAAGGCAGTAGTTGTGGTGTCCCACAAGGGCAACGTTCCCCAGCTCCCCAGAAAACCCAATAGGGGAACAAAAAATCTCACCTGAAACCAAGGGAGATGCATCCCTGCAGCGTGGGACATCACCTCCTGTGTACTGCATCAGAAAGGTGAAGGTGCAGCAGGATTAAATCCCGAGTTCCGTTATAGTCTGGGTTTGTCTGAGCTCCTGGACCTCCTGTGGGTATGTCACCAGCATGTGGCCACTTGCACAGAGGGACGTGGTGGCCCAAAGCCCATGGCTGGGCTCATTAAGCTGGGATCAGGACATAAAACCTATATAGACACTATATAAAAGTGGCACCTTCCTTTGTCTCAGATGAGAATTTTCCCCTTTTCCTCTCCATATTATATATGGGGAGAACTGGGGAACATTGCCCTTATGGGACATCACTCTTTGGGACCAGTCTGTGAGATGAGCACACTGGGAGGCTTGGGAGTAGCACAGGAATGTGGGCACCACATCCTGGTGTGGTTGGCACAGGAGCTGCCAGCTGGAGTGTTGGTGCCACCTAGCGCTCACGAGCCCAGCCACAGAGCTGGCTTCTTGTGGGGACGTGGGTCTCTGTGTCCCTACAGCTGTCACCTTCCAATCTCCCCTTCATGGGGAGAAGCTGCACTTCCCTCTCAGCTGGCTGTTTTCTTCTCCCTGTCTGCAGAACAAAGACCTCACCATACCCCTTAGCTACCTCCATTCTCTCTGTATCCCACCTTTGGGGTGGCTTTCTGCAGACCCTACCAAAACCAGCTGTCCTGAGCCAGAGATGGGGTCTGACCACCGTGTTCTTCTCATTCTGCCATCCTGCAGGTGCCATGGACATCCAGGTCCCAGAAGAGCCCGTGGTGGCCCTTTATGGTCAAGATACCACCTTGCACTGTTCCTTCTCCCCCGAGGCCAACTTCAGCCTGAAGGATCTCAGCCTCATCTGGCAGCTGACAGACACCAAGCGCCTGGTGCACAGCTTCTCCGGTGGCAGGGACCAGCTGACCGACCAGGGCGGGGGCTACACCAACCGCACAGCCCTCTTTTATGACCAGCTGGCCCAGGGCAACGTCTCACTGCTCCTGCGGCGCGTGGAGATTGCAGATGAGGGCAGCTTCACTTGCTTCGTCCGCGTCCGCGATTACAACAGCGCAGCTGTGACACTGCAGGTAGCAGGTGAGATATGGCTGTGCAGCATCATCCGTCTGTCTCTGGGTGCAGTGATCCTTCACGATGGCTTTCCTTTCCTTCCAGCTCCCTACTCCAAGCCCAATTTGAACCTGGAGCCCAATAAGGACTTGAAGCCGGGGGATCCGGCAGTTGTCACTTGCCAATCTTCCTATGGCTACCCTGAGGCCAGCGTCCTCTGGCAGGACAGCCATGGTGCCAATATCACCGAAAACGTCACCACATCACAGGTAGCCAACGAGGAGGGGCTCTTTGACGTGTACAGCGTCCTACACGTGCTGGTGGAGCCCAGCAGCACCTACTCCTGCCTGGTGAGGAACCCGGTGCTGCAGCAGGAGACCCATGCCTCTGTCACTATCACAGGTGAGCCAGTGTGGGTCAGATTTGGGGAATTAAGGGCAAAGATTTACCTCTAAAGAAGGTAAACCTGGTGGCACAGAATCAGCCCTGAGGTCGCACCATAACCCAGCTCTACCTCCCTGCCCATGGAGTTGCAGCATGGCTTGGGGCTGTCCTGTCTATCTGTGCTGTTCCGATCCTGGCTCTGGAGGTTCTTGCTGAACTGCAGCGTGGGGTTTTGCAAGGACTGTGTGAGATTTGGGAAGGGTCTGGAGGTGTTTTTATAGTTCTGTCTTTGCTAGTCACCCTGTCCCAGTGTAAACCACTCCAGAGAGCCAGTGTAAGGCATGATAGTCTTCCTCTCCATAGCATGTAGCCTTGCAGCCCCATCCCATCCCAATATTACAGAAACACTGCATCCCTGGCATGTTCAGGCTATCCTAATCCTGACCAAAACACCCTTTGGGTACCTGGAATTACAGTGCTGTTTCTGCCCTGAGCTGCTTGGCATGGGGTCCGATGTCTCAGCAAAATTTCTGGCTGGTTCCCCAGCTCGCTTCATTTGTCTTTGAGCATCATTCAGCCTCACCACTTTGCTGTGACAATGTCTTGCTCTGCTGGTCCGACAAATAAAGGGCTTAGTGGCGTTTATCCTGGATGGCAGTGACAAGGAGTGTGGGCAGGGCTTGGTCGGAGGAGCCTTGTAGGGCTGTGCGCAGGAGCTGGGTGACAAAACCCATGGCTGTAAGCCAGCATGCCCCAAATCCAAACCTCCTGGGGCCAACTAGGGGTTTGAGGCCCCTCCTGTTGCCCTCAGGAGTCCTCAGAGATGCTCTGAGAAGTGAAGGGATGAGCTCCAGGAGATAACTTCAAGGAATCTGCCCCCTCAAACTTCATCAGTGTCTTGCAGGACTCATTCTTGGCATGCTGTTGACTTGGAGTGTCTTTCACTCATCCCCACTTGCTCAGCTTTTATTACTGCCTTGGAGCTCTTTATAACCTTACAGAATCTCCAGCAGTGTTAATTAGTGTTTAATTGGCTCTGCAGTTGCTGGGTTGTGAAGGTGGGTCCCTGGCGGAGCATCAACCTCTTCACTGGTGGCACCAAGTTCTTCCAGCACGTGTCACACGGCCACCAAAAGTTGGCCATGGATAGCAAATGGCACAGTGATGGCACTTCTCTCATTCCCTGTTTTTGCCCAAAAGCAGGACTTTTGTTGATGGGGACCAAGGAGAGACTTTTCATGGGCTCAGAGCTGCTTTCCTTAGCGTATGAGCAAGTGGGCAGTCAGGGTGAGGACTGTGTGTGTCAGGGAGCTCCACATTCACCATGTCCCCTGCCACTATGGGTCTGCTAAGGCAGAACAAGAGGGCAGAGAGCCAGCCAGGGGATCTGTTCTGTCTGGGTTCCTCCTCAATAGGGAACATCCCTGAATGGGATTTGCTCGGGACAAAGCTTTATTTGAAGATGAAGTGATGTTAGGAGGAAAAGAAAAATCATAGATTCCCGATGCCTTATGTGAAAACTAACTTCTCAAAGTAACATCTGTGGCTTGCTACAGTGAAATACGCCCTAAACCCCATCTGCCCTTTGCAAGGACAATTCCCTGCCACCATGAGATCCCTGATACTGCGTACCCGCTCCCTTAGCATTATAAATAATAACCTTTCTGGTGTTCTCCCCAAGGCCAGCACCTCGCCTTCCCTGCCGTGGCTCTCTGGGTGACGGTGGGACTCTCCATCTGCATCGTGGTGCTGCTTGCTGTCCTGGCTTACATCTGCCAGAAGAAAATCCGCCAGAGCTGCGAGGAAGAGGAGAACGCAGGTAGAGCATCCCTTGTCCCAGCAGCAGGTGCCGGGGGGGGGGGGACACTTTACCCTGCATGACTTTACCTTGGTGGTGGCATCTGTCAAAGACAGATGCTGCCTGCGTGCATCTATCCAGGTGGCTCTTTCCTTTTGCACACAAATGAGCTTTTGCCTCTGGTTTTCACCTCCCGGCGCACGTTCACCTTTCTGCGCTGCCCTTCTCCATCTCCTCCCCTGCCCCTGCAAACATCCTCCACGTGTCTGATGCCCTGATGGCGCGGGAGCAGCTCCCAGAAGCTGCCTCCAAGCGTTTGCCACTGCAGAAATGTCGCACGCTTTGACACGCGGAAATAGCATGAGACAGAGCTGCTCCGTGCTCGCCCTTGCACTCCTTTCTCCTTGCTTCTTGAAAGGATTACTGCAAGCCGTGCTGCTCTCTCCTGGGAAGCACTCTGAAATGCACCCTTTGAAAAATATTTGTGTGCCCGCTCTTGTTTTCCGCATTCTCCCCCTCCTTTGTTTTGTTTCTTTTCGTCAGAGGGGTGTTTGCTCAGAAAGCGGGGCTTTGTTCCTTTAAAAATAAAGCTGTTGTGCTCCGAAATGGCCGCAGCAGCAGCAGTAGCAGCTCGCTGGCGTTCCCTCTTGTCTCCCTCTGGCTCCAGGGCTGATGCGTCTCGCCTTGCCAGAGCCGTGCCCTGACAGCCCTGTGCTGTGCAAACCGCGCCGCCCTGGGCCTTGTTCCCCCTCTCCCTGCCTGCTGTGGCTTTGTTAATTATGTTTTGGTTATATTTTATAAATATCTTTCTCCCTTTGTAGCACAAACCCTGGCGAACGTTCCCTTTTGCTGGAGGATTCGAAGGACTGGGCAGTATGGCTGTGGCCCCGACTTCGATCCTTTAGCATAAGAACATCCTGTGATATTTTCTCCCTCCCCCCCAGCAAACTTTGCTTTAAACAGTAACCCTGCGAGACCCTTTGTGGGAGCTGCAGGAAGCAGGAGCATTGGTTTTTGCCGGTCCTTCTGGCTGGGAAGAGCATCGTAGGGATGCAGAGCATCCCGCCACCAGGGCCGTCCCTAAGCCCCTGGCTCCAGATGGCAGCCATGCTATAAATAGGGAGTGGAGCTGTGGGGTCACGCACAGCCAGGGAAATGCCCCCGCCCCCCCGTGGGTTTCAGGGCTCATCACAGGGCTGGAGGAAGGATGCGGGATGCCGTGGGTACCACATCTGAGCAGAGGCAGGGAGGCACAAGCAGGGGTGCAGGCATGAACCCACCAGGGTTTTGGTGGAGGTCTGGGGATGCTTCACTCTCTCCTGATTGTTATTTTGTAGGGACGGAGGAACAGGACACGGAGGGGGAAGAACAAAAGACAGGTAGGTGGGTGCTGCAGGTTGGTTCCCAGTGCTCCCAGTACTGTGCTGAGAAGGGGACTGGGAGACACTCTGGTTGCACAGCCCCGCCACATCCCAACTTGCCAAAAGCAGGGTGGGGAGGGTCTTGAGCTGTTCTGTGCAAGCTGACCACTGCTGGTTTTGTTTTTTGCAGCTCTGCAGCCACTGAAGAACACGGAAGACAAAGCAGGTGAGTGTGTCTGCTGGGTGTCCTTGTCCTTGCCCATCCTCTGGTTAGAGAGGCTCGTCTTTAAGGTGCTTCTGAGAAAGTTTTGTCTCCTGTGCAGGTTTTCTGTGCACAAAGGGAGTTTCTCTGGAGACTAAGACACATTGAAGCATCTGAGGCTTTGCCCCCAGGCTTTATTTAGCCTTCAGGGTGCTGGGTGAAAGCCCGGATCGTGAGAAATGGGATCAAGCATCCCAGCTTCCCCTTCTGCTCCAGCCCTGTCCTGGTCATTGCCAGGAATTTGGGTCTCCCCAAGGCCCTTTTTCTTTTGAGTAGCAGCGAGGTATTGAATTTTGGATGAAAATCTGTGAGGTTTGGATTTATGCTGATGTTGAATCACTGCTGGTTTCACCTTTATTATTAGCCCTGCTATTTCTCTGATGCCATTTCCCTCTCCACCAACAGATTTATACAAGCCTTTTCTCCCTCCCCATTCCCACATTTAGCAAAGCGTTAAGTAGCTCTGCTTTCCTTTTTTCCCTCTTTTCCATTTCTCCTCCACTCTTACCTCCCCTCTGCTAGCTGCAGACCGTGTTTCTTGGTTTTTCATCCCAAAATTCAAGCCCATCTTCCCATGCCTGTGTATCTGCCCCTGGATATCTGTGTTATCCGTGACAGGGAGATACAGGCAGGCACTTCCAGTTCTGCCTGTGAATTATTATTCTTAATATTTTTAATTTTATTGTCTATTTTCTTCTTCCTTTTTTTTTCCCCCAGATAACGAGCAAGAAATTGATTGATGGGAGCTGGGACAGCACCCCGTGCCCCGCACCAGCCCAGCCATCCCCTGCGGTGACAAACCCAGGACACACCAGAGAGAGAGGGACACCCCGACCTGCTGCCACCCCTGCACCGAGTGCTGTCACTCTCTGTGTTTTCGGGGTGCCCTGGGGCTGGAGAGAGGCTGTGCCTCCCTTTAACCCCAGCGAACCCCAAAGCCACAGCCCAAGGGTACGTCTGTCCGTCCGTGTCTATAGGGAGCACTGGGCTGAGCCCGCAGGGTGAGCATCACTGCAGGGACACACTAGGATGTTTATTTCACCTTACACCACTGCACTTCCAACTGGACTTTTATTTTTGCCTTAAGTGCATGGTTATCTTATGCCTCGAATTAACCCGAAGGATTTTCCACAGAGGGTTCTTTCCCTGCCCCAACCCTGAGGCAGGGCTCAGGGAGCAGCTGGGGCAGTGTTATGTCTTCACTTTACTTGGGAAGGGTTGGAAGTTGGTGGGCAGCAGAGGCAGGGGTTTTTAGCAAGTGATTAATGCCACCTCATGACCTGGCTTCAGCTCAGGAATGCTGGAAAAAAAAACCACCAAAACCTAGTTTTTAAGGAAAAAAAAAAAAAATACCCCCACAAAAATACCATTTTTAAGGAAAAAATGAAACACCAAAATCTAGTTTTTAAGGGACTTTTCTACACCCATAGAGTTTACAACAGGTGCCCATCCCCAGCTGGACCACTGTGCCTATTGCCTCATGAAGTGTCAAATCATACCTCTTGCACGGGACGTACTTAAGCCTTAGCATCCCTGAAGCCCCAAGTGTTTGTGACAAAAATAATGCTCTTTCAACGTGTTTTGGGTAAAACCAAAATGGGTTTTGCTTGGATGGCTGCTGGAAGGGGCACCCAGTGCCGACGTGTGTGTGACACTGGGGGACCTCTTGGCTTTTGTACGCAGGCTGAGAAATGGATTTGCTTGTGGTACATCACTGGGTCCAGCCGTGGGGTCTTCTGTTGCTTTTTGTTGTTATTTAACGTCCAGAATCTGGAGGGTTTTGTGCCTTGACAAATAAACGCGTTGGTCGTTTTGGATGATAATTTCTGAGTTGGTGGTTGGAAAAGGGGAGAGTGAGGATGACCCGAGGTTCTTTCCCACCTTAAAACCCCATTTCCTTCACAAATCTACAACGGCTTATATTGTTTCTAGGAGAAAAATATCTGGCGGTGGAGGAGGTCCAAGGGGCAAGGGCACTGATCTGTAGGACACCCTGCTTCATGCTGCATTGTGTGTTTGGGTTGACTTCATGAGATTCTCAGCACAGAAGAGGGAAACCTGGTGTCTGTGTCTGATGTGTTTCCAGGGTGTTTGATGGCCTGGGCTGGCGCTGCAAGACCTGCACTTATTTAAAGATGCTCATATTAACATGTGTATGCGTGTTTTGGACCTCAGCTTTGCTCTGGCTCTGTCCCTCAGTCTTCTGCTGCCACCGTGGCATCATCCACCACTGGGTGATGAGACCTACCTTGATAGCTCCTCTTTATTTTGATACCTAGAGCAGCAGGAGAAAGAGCAAAATCCCAAAGGGCCGTCATCGTCTCTGCACCAACTGCATGACATTTTTCCATACTTTGGCTGCTCTTTAATCCCATCTATCGGTAGGGTTTGATGAACAGAGGAGCTGCTGCCAAGGGATGGGGTCTCCTTCAACCCATCACAGCCAGCAGGGATTATTTTTAGCTGTCCTTCCCGGGCATGCAGCCAGGCACTGCATTTTAATAGAAAAATATTTCTAAAAGCGAGACAAGTTAAAGCGTGCCTGTATCAAAGTCATATTAGGGAGGGGATGGATGGTTATTTCATTTAGGGGCTGTGATATACAGTCTGAATTAAGCACTAGTGCAATTTTTAACGAGGTGCCAGGAGGTGCTATTAATATTATTTAGCACTCAGCCAGCCTCTGGGCTGGGGGAACAAAGCCATTAGCCCCCCTCCCCCTCCCTGCCCAATGCTGATGGGTGATGGGACGAGTCGTCCTGAAGCTGAGGACCTTCATGGGTGTTAAATGGCCTAAGATATCTCCACAGGATGCAGGTTAATGGGATGGGGTGCCTCCATGGTGCTCATCATCATGAACTTGGGACTAGGTGGTCTCTAGAGGTGATTTCCAGCATCAGCTCTGTCATTCCCCACGTGACACACTGCACAGAGAGGGGAGGGGATGTTCTAGGGCACCCATGTGCCGTAAGACAAGCAGATTTGCTTCTTGTCCCCTTAAAAAGCTCCTCAGCTCCTGGCTCTTAACTGCTGAAGGTGAGGAGCAAAGCCCCAAAGCCAAGGATGTGAGCTCGTGTTAGGCAGAAAGTTTCTTAATTACTTTCCAACTCTGCTTGCAGCTTCTCCTAGGAAGTGGTATCTAGAGAAGATTGAAGCAAATCAGTCAGCGATCCAGGATGCTCCTTACCTGGTGGTTCCCATTTTTCTGCAAATTCCTGAATGAAACGCTCCCTTCTGGTGTATGCTGGGACGTTTCATCCCATCCATAATGGCTCTTTCTAAGCCCGCTCGTCCCCTGCAACCACGTTTTCTTTCATTTCCCTTTTGTTTTCCTCCCAGTGAGAAGCTCAGAAGAGTTGGCTTTCCATGGAAACTGGAGCCAGTTTAGAGCCAGATCCTCCTCCACCTGCCCGAAAGGTGCTCATGAGCCTGTTTTCAGGCATCAAAAGGCTTTGAAAAACTCATGCCTGGTGCCTAAATCCTTTTGATGGGGAATAAAAAAGCGCTATTTTAAAAAGATCAGTATTTTTAAAGTGGGGTCGGTGTTTTCGGAGCCCCTTTTTCCCTCCTAGAACCCATCTCTTTCTTTGGGAGCTGGATCGCTCCCTGCTGCCGCAGTGCATCTGGTCCCAATATGTCAGAGTTAACCAAGGGGTTGAGAGACGTTTTAATTACAGCCTTGGCTATCCGGCCTCGTTTGTCACGGGCAACTTGAGCGATTTATCCATCAGCACCGAGACACGAGCTGAAGCAGAAGGGAAGAGCAGGCAGTATTTATCTCGGTGACTCAGAAGAGAGATTTGAAACGAAGCAGCGATATCCCGTAAAGGCCCCTGCCTGTCAGGAAGAAGTTGTCTGCCTTTGACCCGGCAAATGAATGAGTGATGTTATTTTAAAATTCCAAGTAAATTCCACTTTTTTTTTTTTTTTTTTCCCCATGAATTTGTTGAGTGGGGCTCCTTTCTTTTTGGGGTGCATGGGAGGATGCTAGCAGGGTGATTTGGGGGCCGTTTCACTGCCGTTTAATGACCACGAGGCAAATCCCTTGGCTGTGCTTCTGAGCTGGGTGATAGCGGGGCAGGAGGCGAATTGAGGTTGTCATTGCTCAATGGGCCGGAGAGAAGCGTGCGCTGCCTCAGGTAAGTACAAGTTGCCTAAGCATCGCAGGGTACCTATTCAATTCCCCGATTAATACAGTATTTAACACTCCAGTGGAAAAAAGCACCCTGGCAAACAAACGGACGAGCCATCCAGAGAAGTGCTGATGGTGCAGTCGTTTTCCATGCACAAAATAATTTTCCAGGCTCAGGGAAAAAAGCAGGTGCTGATGCTGGTTGGCTCTGGCATGTTCCAAGCCGGGCCCCCCCATCCCTCCATCCCAGGTGCATCCCTAGGGATGGATGAGGTGGATGGCACTCGCCCAACCAGCGGATGGAGCTCCTAGCCCAGGGATGCAAAGAGCAGGGAGGTGTCCCTAATGTCCTTCATCGCCAGAGGAAATCTATAGTCACAAATGGAAAGGGCTATTCCTTCAGAGCTATTAAATGCAGATCACAGTGATGGATGCGGCTGGGAGGTGGTAGATGTTTCTCTTTTTTCTTGCAGCCTATTGATCCCAAATGAGAACAAAAACCATTCCCACCCCTGACATTCAGCCTTTCCCACCCAGCAGGAGCTGGCGATGCTTAAAGCCCATCTATCTCCCATCCACCCAGTGAGCACGGGCACGAGCCGGGCTTGGAGCCGACCGCCGCTTCCTGAATTAATAAAGACAGCCTGAGCCACCGGAGAGGTTTTTCTTGTTGTATCATTTATTCATCACTCATAAAACTATCCACACTTCGGGGAGACCGCAGCAGATGTCTAATGCATGGGCCAGCAGGAAAGGGGGGTCCTGTTGGGATTCGGCTGCCTCCTGCAAGTCTGCGCAGCGCGCGCAGCCCCAGACCCATCCTGCAGATGGAGAGGAAGGAGCTTCGTCCTGCAAATCCCATTCTGTCGGGCGTGCGTGCAGTGCTGCTGTTAAAACACAGCACAAATATGACTTGTGTTAAAATCCCTCCTGGTTGTTCAGCTGCAGGGCATCATCCCCATGTCAAGTGGACCCCAGTAGCTCCGCGTGACCCCCAACCTCCCCATTCCGCACGGCGATGTAGAGCCATTAGTCATCCTACTGTACGCACCAGCAGCTGTGCCAATTAGCATAATTAACACACGAGGGCCAATTAATCTCTTGATTATGCCTGCCATTCACTTATCAGCTGCTATTATGGGAAGATCGGCTTTTGTACCTCTGCTTTCTATGCAAATAAGCCGGTTATGATGCCTTCATTACTTGATATACAATTACCCAGTGCAGATACCCATGAAATCGAGCACGGACAGATTGTCAGCACATACGGGCCAGAGCCCAGGTGGATTTGGCAGCTAAAGAGCTATGAAAGCTCCCTCCATGTACCACCTCGGCTGATGCTCACAGCCGGGCTTTTGGGGAATCTCTAAAATGCAGTGGGAGCCTCTGGCACAATGTTGGCCAGTGTTAGCTCCATTTCAGCCATAGTAAGAGACGCATAGGCACAGGCACGAGGGATGATTTTGGCCATGAAGACATGCTGTGGGGCTGCTGGCTCTAGGCTGCATCTTGGTGCCGTGCCACTGGACACTGTGGCTGGGTGCGCTCTCTTGCTGCGTAGGTGGTAAAAGGGACAGTCAGAAGGTCATCAAGATCTGTGGTCCAAGGAGATATAACAGGACATAACACGTCCCCACCACGCACTCTGGGTTAGCCATGTGTCCCCACCATGATCACCTCCCAGTGTGTCTCTAAAACTGAGGTGGCAATGGCTGTTGCCATCCCAAACAGGTGAGATACAGGACAATGCTCTGGGGCAATTCAGGGTAATGCTCAGGGAGGGAAGAATGGTCCCAGCTGATTTCCATTGATCTGGGTTGGCCCTGGATGCTCCAAGGGCTGCAGGAGGCCCCGCCTGCAGCTTCCAGGTGCATCCCATCTGGTCTACAAGGTATAAAAGGCATCTGAGCAACCTCTTCTCTGTCTGCTGGGTTGTTTTTTGTTGGTGGTGGTGGTGGTGCCAGGATGGGGTCTGGAGGCAGCCTGGGAGTTGCTCTGTTGTGCTGGATGCTGGCTGAAGCAGCATCTTATAGTCCTTGGGATCCCTCTCCAAGGGACTTAGGAGTCTTAAGGGTCCGTGGGGACTCTTCTTGGAGAGCACCCCAGGTGCCTTCCTTCTCCCAGCCCTCCCCATGGGCGTGGGTGGATGTGTCCCAGCTCCAGGCTGCATCCCCGCTGCACCCCGTGTCTGTGTGGTGCCAGGAGGCACAGATGGTGGTCACAGTGTACAGGGACCTCTTTGGCACCGGGCGCCTGGTCCGGGCTGCAGATCTGACCCTGGGTACGGCTGCCTGCCCAGCCACAGCCCAGAATGCTGCTGAGGACACGGTGACCTTCGTGGCTGGGCTGCATGAGTGCGGCAGCACCTTACAGGTGAGGTGGCGTGCTAGGGTGAGGGGCTGCTCCATCCTTAGTGATGCTGCTGCTTAGGGTAATGTGCTTTTTCTAGGCTGTGATCTATGCTGCCAATGGGTAAATGCAAGTTATCAGGGGGCGATGCGCTGTTATGCTGCCTAATTAGTCTTGGCAAATGTCTCAGTCCTAAAAATGACCTGGCAAAGGTGATGTCAAGGGCTGGGGTCATGGTGTAGCACTTAGCTGCTTGCAGCAGAAATTAAGTGAGCTGTAGTGTGACTGTTGCAGGGCTGTTTTTCCAAGTATGGATGCTGTCCTTAAGCCTAGGTGAGGCACCTAGTAAGCTGCAAGCAGGGCTCCTAGCTTTTTTTCTTGGGTTGGAGAACATGAAGGGCAGGCTATGCCTCTATGGCTGATGTATATCTATGCTGTAGTACAGTCACTGCTGAGGTTTTGATTGACTGGTTTGCTTTATGAACTTATCAGCTCTCCCAAATGTCCCTTCCAGATGACACAGGACTCCTTGATCTACAAAACAAGTTTGTTCTATAAACCTACTCCTGTTGGTAACATGGTCATTGTAAGGACCAGCCCTGCTGTAGTTCCTATTGAGTGTCACTATCCCAGGTGAGCAAATAGGACTGTTCCCCTGCATCTGTGGGCTTACAGTGATGGTTGCGTGTTTGTCAACACATCTCTCCATTTAGGAAGAGCAATGTGAGCAGCAATGCTGTCCGACCTACATGGGTTCCCTTCCACTCCACACTGTCAATGGAAGAGAAGCTGGTGTTCTCCCTGCGCCTCATGAGTGGTGGGTGTAGTGCTCCAGTCCCATTTCCCTCTGGTACATGTATGGCCCAAGCAGAGCAAGACCTGGGCTAAACTGAAGCCTTCAAGAAGGGATACATGGGTTGCTCCTTGGTTAAGGGGCCTTATGTACATGGGAGGGTGATGTGCTTTTCTCCAAAGTAACTTTGGCATTCCCATTCCAGACGACTGGAGGACTGAGAGGCTCTCCACTGGTGTCCAGCTGGGGGAAAGCCTCCATCTTCAGGCTGATGTCGTGGCTGGGGGCCACATACCACTGAGGCTGTTTGTGGATGACTGTGTGGCTACTCTGAGCCCTGACAGGAACTCCTCTCCCCGATATGCCCTGATTGACCTCAGTGGGTAAGGGCATGGCCTGGTCTGTGGAGTAATGCTGCAGATAGCTGGGGCTGCCCTGATGTCTGACCCTCATTCCAGGTGCTTGGTGGATGGGAGAGCAGATGATGCCACTTCAGCCTTCGTATCTCCACGGCCAAGGCAGGAAACACTGCAGTTCATGGTTGATGCATTCAAGTTTGCAGGAGATGACAGAAACTTGGTGAGAAGCAATGTCTACCCCTCTTGGCTTGGCCCGCTCTCCTGTGATAGCGTTCTGCATGGCCAAACTCAATTTATCCTGGGGTTGTTTTAATTTCCCTTCCAGATCTACATCACATGTCACCTGAAGGTCTCCCCAGCAGACCAGGCCCCCAGTCCATTGAACAAAGCCTGTTCTTTCAACAAAGCCAGCAGCCTGTGAGTAGCTGAAGGATGTGTGGGTGGGGACAGCTAGGAGGGGGCTCACAAGTGGTTCCTTCATGGGTGTTCCTCTTTCAGCTGGGCTCCTGTGGAGGGTACTGGAGATATCTGCAGCTGCTGTGAGACAGGCAACTGTCCATTATACGGAGGATACTCCCGGAGAACTAACCCCCTGTCCAGGTGGTCAGGGAGACGTTTGAAGAGGGGCACCTCTTCCAGGCAAGGTAGGGCTCAGTGCATCCTAAATGCAGCCCTGAGTCATGGTGACCTTCCAGGTTGGGATGGCTGAGGTGCTGGGTGGTCTTTAGGAAATATGTCACATTTCAAGGACAAACTTGGCTCTTCTTCAGTGCTGTAACTGTTCTTATGTCAAGCCACTGGAAACCTGCTCTTGCAAGGGCTGCTTTCCTGTGAGCCCTGAAATCTAGGGTGATCAAGAACGCTCTCCTATGAGTTCAATATGTTTCTGTCATCTTAGATGGGTCCTTGAGGAGAGCAGAAGCTGAAGTCTCAGTTGGACCGCTGCTAATCCTTGATCCAGCTCAGGGATTGTGGAGTTCCTCAGGACGCCGCGTGCCAGCAGGGAAGGCACCACAGGGTATGTGGGTTCTGTGTACAACTGTGCCTTCGTGTCTCGACTGAAGGTGACTCTAGGTTGACCTAATCATGGTTTTCTCCAATGATTTCATACCTATAATGGAATCTCTAGCATAATCAACAGAAGATGGCCTCAGGAATAGTTTCCTGACACGTCCTGTGAGTTCTGCTACTGGCAGATGGTGGGAAGCCATTAGATGTGTAGTGAGGGGATTTTTTGTCTCTTTCAGGTGCTGCTGGAGGACTTCCTATGCTGGTTCAAGTAGTCATGCTCACAGCTGCTGTTGTGCTGAGCTTTACTGCCCTTGGAATATTTCTTGTGTGCAAAAGATACAGTCACCCTCCCAGTGTGTCGCTGTAATTCCCTGTTCCTAATAAAAAAAGAAGCTTTTCTGTCCTGCCTTTCTCCTCAATGGGAAAGAGGAATGGTAGCCTTGGGTCTGGTCTGCTCCAATGGGGGTGAGATGAGGCACTGGCCTCCAGGTAAGCCAGTGCTGGTGTGCCCACAGGTGCTGGTTTAGCTCCTTTTTTTGGGGGCTATCGGGGGAAATCAATGCTGCTGACAGATGCTAAATGGATTTGGGGCTTTAGAAGTCCTGTTTACTCCTCATTAGCAGTGGTGATGCTGAAGGACACAACAGTAGCTCTGTCTGGAGCTTGTTGATGGTAGGAGTTGATACAGCCTAGAAGAGTCCCTACCTCTGAAAATAAGGGGTGGAGGTAACATGGTGTTCAGTCCCTCTCCTTTTTCTGTAGCTTTCCCCCTCCGTCAGAGCATAAGCTTACCCACTTGGCAAGGTTGCTGATGGTGTGTTCTGCCTGGAATTTGGAGCTAGCTATGAGCTTTTTGCATCTCAGCTCCTACTGCTATGAATCCAACACTCTCATCAGGAGCTTTGATAACACAAGTCTTTCTCAAAAAGTTGCTTGTTTATCCTGTCCTGTGTGTCACTTGCAGCAGGGACACCCCAGGAGCAGTGGTCACCTGCAGTCTGAGCTTATCCTGTGGCTAGATGTCCATGTGTCTTGCAGTGCTAAGCAGGTATAAATTCACCTGCACTGCATCAGGTGAACTACCTTGTTTCATGCAAGATGGGGTCCTGTGCTCCTCCTGGGTGAGTCAGCAGTGGAGGCAGACACCTTGAACCAAGAATGTGACTTGGTTGGGGATGGTGTGTTTTGCAAGGGGAATTCCCAAGCTTGTTGGCTGCCTTCTATTCATATGCTCTTGATTTCCATCTACGCAAGAAGTCAAATACTTGATGCTTGCAACAACCCTCTCCAGTGAGGTTGGGTATTGTAGAAAATTTGTCTCTTAAGGAGTGGTGAGGTATTGGAACAGACTGCCCAGGGAGGTGATGAAGTCGCTGTCTCTGGAGATCTATAAGGAAAGAGTAGATATCGCTCAGTGTGACATGACCTAGAGCAGTGACAGGCATGGGCTGGTGTTTGGGCTGGATGGTCTTAGTGGTCTTTCCAACCTTGATGGTTCTATGAAGTCAGCAACACTTTTCAAACTCTGTCTTGGACAGACTATGTGGAGGCCAAGCAGTGAGCCAGAGAGCAATGCCAGCAGCTCCAGTTCTTGGGCATTTTATTCTGTTTTTTTTTTTGCTATATCTCTCTATATTTGCTGCTGATTAAAGGCATTGCCTCCTCTTGGCAGCTGAATCACAGAATGAGAATTGTCATCTTAATTTTTTTTCCCCTTAAGCCCTTGGGCTGCAAAACCCTAGCCATTAGGCTGCAATCTAGCACTGCTGATTTTCCTTACAACATGCTCAGACAAAAACCCGAGCAGACCTATGTTGCTGCAAATGATCCTTCCCTAACAGCCTTATGCAACCTCTTGTCGGGGAATGATCCTGTTTGCACGGAGCAATTAGCCTGGCACTTGTGCTCTGTGGGGTGTGAAGTAGGATCTCCATCCCTAGGCGAGCTTGATTTAGAAGCCTGGGGACAATGTGCTTAGGGAAAATGTTTCCTAGTTCTCTTTTCAATGAATTAAGCAGCTGAGCTGAAATAATCGGGTGGAAAAACGAGACAGCCATGTAAAATTTTCTTATGGGTTGAAATTTCCCCAGATCAGGCTGTCAGCCTTCGTGTTTGATGCACGAGCTGCTTCCTGGAGGAGCTGCAGGAGATTAAAACCCCTTTCTGTTAATTTCTGACTTGACAGAATGACATGCCCAGGGAGGCTGAGTGTGGCCAGGCAGGTCCTTAGGGTGCACCAATGGGGTGCTGATGGTGACCCTTGGGCATGGAGGCCTCCATACTGCTGGGTGCCTCCTTCCAGGAATATTGTCTTCACTAATCTATAACCTGTTGGCTGCTGGTGTCCAGAGGAGCTAAGCATGCTTGGTGGAGCCATATAGGATACAGAGAGGACTGGGTGAGCTTGAGAAACCTTCAGGGGCAGTTGGTGCAGCTCATGGACCCATGGCTGGAGCTGCTCCCGTTGTAATGCTCAGTCAACACACTTGTGCACAACACATCCCATAACTGCTGCTTCTGGTCTTTATTAGCATTTGTTTCCCTTGCACACATGAGCACCTGAGTAAAGGCTTAATTAGAAAGCCACAGATGCTGGTAGAACAATCAATTTGTGGGAATTAATAATGGGAGTGAGAAGGCAGCGCAGTTATTCACTGGTGTCTCCCACTTCCTCTGATTGCCACGTTGTATGGAGATGTTGGTGAGAGGATACGAGGGTGCTGCCAGGCAATTAATTAAAAAGAAAAGAATTTACTGCACAAGAGAACATCAGGTGGTACTTAAAAGGGTTTAAGAGTAATAAATGAGCAGGAGATCCGTGCCATCCTATGGGTCTGTGAGCACAAATGCCCATCTGTGTTGACTGCTCCAAACTGTCCCTCTCGGGGTGTGGATCACAGCAAGAACAATTAAAGATGGGTAAAAATAATGAGCTGGGGGTTTTCCCAAGAGAGGCACCTCACTTCTGCAAGCTTACAGTGGGTCCTTCACTGTATGCTAGAGAGATCACAGGATGGCTTGGGTTGGAAGAAGGATGGATAGGGCCTGACAGCTTGGAAATGCTTTTGGAGACACTGCATCAACCAGAGGAAGGAAAAAGGAAGGAAAAAGGAACTCTTCACTTTGGCTGTTCTGTGAGGTCTTAGCAAAACATGAAAGGTGGTTGGGCTGAGCTGGGATGACACAAGTTGTGTCCTTTCTCAGCCCTCTGCATCCACACAGCTCTGCCTCCCCCCCTCCAAGAAGATGGGAAGCTTTGGCTGCCCATTTCTTTTTTTCCCCTTTAGGTGCTCACAAATCAGCAGATCTGTATCAGGGCTGATTTCCCAAAGACGTGCATTATTAATGCTCTGCCTCCACATGTTCAAGTAAATTGCTACATGTTTTTTTTTTCCTTTTTTTCCCCTCTTTCCGTGGCAATTAGCAAAGCAGAATGCTGCTCTAAATCTTTGCGAAGGTGAAATTGAGTTGTTTACTGTAAATAATATCCATTTTCCTCACAAAAGGAGAAAGAAAGTGAAGTTCCTGGTATCCCTTGTGGGCATTCATTACCATCCCAGAGACAACAGCCTTTCCCTAAAGAGCTGCAGTTAATTCACTTCTCTTGTTCTTGCTGCCTTCAAAAAAAAAAAATAGGAAAGTGCTGCAGTGGAAGTGGATGTGAAGGAGCAAAAGCCATTTGAAAACACCTCTGGTAAATTAAAGTTTTGCTGTATTTGCCGAGATAATTTAGTGTAATTCCCTGCTAATGAATTAATGCACCACTTCTTGTTCATTATAGCTTTCCTAATTTGATTGGAGCTCCAAGTGCTATCTAACTTCATTACCAGCAAATATTAATGTAATAAGACACATTTGGACCTGAGCATCTGCAGGTGTCCCACATTCAGCATGGGTGAACCACAGCTTCCTTGGCTGATTTGGAACTGGGTTTGGAAGAGTTGGAGGAAGGCAGGGGATGCTGCCCACCTATGGGATTGCCTGCTCTTTGGTGGACAGAAGAGCAGTCCCATTTCCCTGCAGCCCCCGATGGCCAGAAGAGAAGCTTAAAAATACGCTCATTGCACTAACAGCACCATCAGCGACCCAACCACAGCCTGGCTTTGAGCTGCTTTGAAACTTTCTCTTTAATAAGCGCCTTGTAGGAAGGAGGGATGGGATCAGCTCTTCCCAAACCCTGCTCCTCCATGCAAATGGCTCTGTGCGTAGTCTAAGTTCTCTGTTGTTTGTGCTGAGTAATCATCTCCTCTTGAGCTAAAAGAGGATGAGGAGGGGGAGTTTCTTTTTCCAAGCCTTTTTTGTTGTTGTTATTTTCTTCCCAAAGCGATGGGTAAAGAGGTGTTCCTAAGGGGACTTTCCCACCTGCTACAGCGTAGAATCTCATGATGGCTGTGAGTAATGTCCCGGATCATCAGAGGAGCCATGTCCAGCACTAGAAGCCATAGGAGCCAGATGGTTAAAAAAATGCATTTTATATATATATATATGAAGGTTTTAATGCAAGGATGAGGTTGGGATGTGTCTCACCAACACTGATCTTGACACCCTAGGACTTAGGCCATAGGCTTTGCTGGAGGCAAGATCCCTCCTGGCTCAAGTGGCATTGGGGACACAGCTCTACTCATCCCTAAGGCCACTGCATCAAAGCCGACAGCTTTGCTTTTCCCTGCTCATTACAATTATTATTTTTTTCCTTTCAAGAGCCACCGTGTTTTAATTATTTATTTGGAGCATGATTAATGTTTTGTCTGATGCTGTTCCGCCAGGGGAGCCCCGGTACATTTTGGTTTAGCAAGAGCTAATTAAGAAGTCCCATCAAGCATGTCATCCCTTGTCTTACAAGCACCTCCAGGGCTGCTCTGGCATGGCTGCGTTCCTGCAGGCTTGACTTGATCCAGGGCCATCATGAGAGCCCTGGGGGGACAGATGGGTCCCAGGGCTCTGCTGGGGGGTCCGTGCAGCCGTCCCCATCTGGGGAACTTCTAGCTTCCCAACGAAGGGGGTGTGGGGCTGTGAGCGCTTGTCCCTGTTCTCTTGTCCTCAAAGGTGAGGGTAAGAGTCTGCCTTTGCTGCCCTGAAAGTGAGTGCTGCTTGCTTCAGCCACGTCCCACAGTGGGGACAGGACCCAGAGAGCTGCTGGTTAAGGTTAGGTGATGTTCTTGGCCTCAACTCCGCTCCTTTTGGTTGCATTCCAGGTGAAAGCTTTGCAGCATCCTCGTGTCCTCAATGGGAATGAAGCACAGGGAGATGGCAACTGCAGAGGTGATGTGACACGGTGCCACCACATTGTCTCTGCTTGGCACTGGTCCACATGTCTTGGCAGTGTGTGGGATAAAAGGACAACGGGGGAGAGCCTCAACATCTGTGTGGGGCATGGTGACACGAGTGTGTGTGGGCACCCACTGCCACCCAGTGGTGGGAGAGCACCCAGTCACTGTGCAGTAGGGTACAGAATGCAGTAGATACGTGTGCACGTTACCCACCAGTGTACCAGGGGCCACATTCGGGTTGAGCTCAGCCACAGCCACTAGAGGACCAGACTTGGATTTTCTCCTTCAGCTCAGGAAGGGTAACAGGGTGCAGGGTGAAGTAGTGGGATGTGTCTTGATGGAGAAAGCCCATCCTGATGGGTGCTGTGTGACTGCTCCAGCACCTGGGTGACATGTGAGGAGTGGTGGCAGTGTAGTTTGCTGGGCTGGAGCTGGTACACTGCATGGCTCAGCCACTGTGTCTGGACAGAGGACGCAGGTGGGACCTGGTGACCTTCACCCAAGATCTGCAATGCTATGGGGACACTAACGGGCACAATCAGCCCCACTTGAGTACCCTACTAGTTTGTGGGCTTGGGAGCCCATATGAGCTCAGGTTGGGATTGGTGGTACCTGTCTGAGCTGTGCTGTGGGATTGCTCTTGTCCATGTCTCTGTGCAAGTCTATACCCGTGTCCATGTCTACATCCATGTCCTTCCACCCAGCCTGATAACATGGGCTCCACACTGCCACCAGCTGCCACTCGGTCCCCCTCATCCCTCGCTCGGCATGCTGGGACAGCTCATTCCCATCTCCCCATTCAGCAGGCTGGACCCAAGGAGTCAGGTTTATATGTCTCCTTCCAAAGGGTAAGGGAGAGCTCAGTGATAACAACCCTGGGAGAGAGATAGGAGGAATCTGGGGGGATGGAAGCTGTTGCAAGTAATGCGTTTTCTTTCTGCAAGGAGATAACCTCCAGCAGCCGGTTACCCAGCTCCAAAGCATGCAGAGACAGGTGGAAACGTGGCTGGAGATAAGCAGAGCTGGGAAAGATGGGATACACACTCACTGCATTGCAGAGCAAATCAGGCTGGGGAGGTGCGGGAGTGCTTTTGGGATGCTCCTACCCTGCAGCATCCTTTTTTCCCCATTGGGCAGATCACTGCAAGGCTGGATGGATGAGGATGAGGAGGGAAGCACTTCAGCATCCTGAGTATGAAACAGCTCCTGATGTCTAGAAGGAGAGCCCGAAGGCAAGCTGATCTCGCAGTTATAAAGAAGAAGCATTGCACGAGGCACTGGTACATTTCTTGCAGTAATTCAGCCGTGGAACAGCAAGGAACAAATAAGACAAGATGCTGTACATTAACAGAGGCAGAAGGCATAGCCTTTCCCTTGAAAAAACAAAGCATTCGTCTTCCAGCTGCGGCCAGCACCCAGCCGTGAGCAACATGCGGTCCTTGGGGGCCACCAGGGGAAATAGGGGGGCCACCAAGGCGAGGAGGGAGGTGGCCCGTGGGCTCCTTCAGCATGATGAGCATTTGGATTTTTGCAGGAGGTGGAGCACTGGGAGCCTTGTGGGGTGTTTGGGATGCAGGTGTTGTCTCTGCTGCCGGGAGCCCAGCTTCATTTTGCTTCTATTTTCCCTGACCTCCTCCCCAGGTAAAGCAGTTCTTTGCATTTTCCCCCCAGGATGGTGAAAGCGAGAAACCTGCTTTGCTCACCATCCCTGACCGGAGGCAGCTGATTCAAATGCAAAGCTGAAATTTTGCTTTAAAACCCATCAAACCGTGCCAAACGCCAGCACGGTACCCGCCGGCGGGCGAGGAAAGGGCAAAAATGAGCAAAGCTGTCACATCTCGTCCCCGAGGCGAGGAGCAGCCAGAGCCGTCGTGCTGGGTCGTGTCCTCGTTTTATTTGCTGATTGTTTCTTTATTGCTTCTGGAGGAAACATGAGCCCTTTGCCCCTTCCTCTGCCAGCTCTCGTGAGGTACCCGGCTCTGTTTTGGGCTTTCTCAAAGTTTTTGTGGTGTCTGAAGAGGGGTTGAGGATGGGGGATGGGGAGGGATGCTCCTATCCTGGCTCTTCTCAGGTGTTTGGGCTGTTTTAGAGTCAATTGGGACAGTTTTTTGCTATGGGCTTATAAATATTAATTCATTCATATACGGTGTGCTGAGGAAGACAAGGTGTTCTCCCCACATCGGAAACATTGACGTCCAACTGAATGCCCAGAAAGTCACCTAGGAATGAAGAATAGCAATAAAAGAACTGCACCAGGACAAAAAAGAGCCCCATCAGTCCTGCGGGAGCCATAATTTTGAGTGACCAACGCAAATCCTGCTGGGACACAAAGCCCGTTCCTTCAGTGCCATTCATCACCAAGCAATTATTACCAGTCTGAACGGCTCCTCCGTATTTCAATTAATAATTTGTGTTCTTGTCTTGAACCTTGCCCTAAAAACACCCACGTTTTCCTGCTCAATAACAGCAAAGCCCCTCTGTGGCTGTTTATGGTCGTGTAGAAGAGCACAAGGACATTGCCTGCAGATTGAGCTGCTCTGAATATTTACGTTGTGCTCCTCCTGAAATTATTGAAGAATAAAGCTGCATCTATTAATCACGCTTTTACAGTGGGGCTCGGCTATAAAGAAAACTCCTAGAAGTTGATAAGCAACCAGCTGTTGACACGCAAAATAATAGAGGGAGTGCGGAGGAGCCGTCCTGTCCCATGTCTCCATGTGCTGGGATGGCCCTTCTCCAGCACGTGGGACAGGGACGCTCAATCTCTTGGTAGATCTATTTGTGAAAACGAATTTTATTCTCACAAAGAAAATTTTTCACAAGATCCCAGCCCTGGGGATATGGGGAAATGCAGAGGGAGGTGATGTTAATACAGCCGCAAAGGGGAAAAATCATAAAAACTTGGGAAAAAAACAAACTTTAGAAGTCCTAAAAAATGAAATTATACTTCTTATTTCAGCTCACGGGAGCAATGAACTCCATTGCTGCTATTCCTGGGGTTAATTCCCTCAAACCTCCTGCGAGTTCTCAATTTGTTTTTTTTCCATCCTGTTTTCCCTACCGAGTGCCTATGGAGCACCACAGCGAGCGACGTTCGCCCTCCCTAGCCCAGCCACCGACCTCTCCTGGTGTCCCCAGGTCCCCAAGTGAGAAGCTCTCCTCTTTTGGTGCGTATTTACATAGGATCTCTATATGTTACCATTGGTATTCTCCATGACGAACGGTTTATTGAGCTGCATCTTCCATCCACAAAACAGTTGAAAATTCCCTGAGCCTCAAAAACGACGGGTAAGGTAGTTGGACATTTGTCTCCTCTGCCAACTTTTCATCTCGATTTTATTAGTAGTAGCGATTTATTTAAATATATATTTATATATGTATATATATATATATATACTTCTGATCCCTTCCCAAGACCCCCAACCCCAACCCTTGGCCGGTCCGGAACCGACATCAGTTTTTCGTTTTGAGTTTCTGTTTGGCCGGGATGTAAGGCAGCACCGTCTGGGTGCTTTTGTCAGCCACAGTCTGCGTGCTGCTGTTCCTCATCAGCCGCCGCGCTGGTGGCCCTCCGGTGGTGCCACCACCATTGCCACCAATGGATGGTTGGTTCTTCGGGGTCACCTTGAGGCCTCGCTCCTCGGTGCCGTCCTCGTTTGGGGATGCTTCGTCGGCACCATCCCCATCATCATCGCAACACAAGGCGTGGTAGAGCACCTTGTCGCTGAAGCGGACCCGCTCCCGCGTGCCGGCCGTCCGCTGATGGGAACCTTTCTGTTGGGGAGCGAACGCCTCCTCGCTGGATGAGTCCGGGGTGCCCCCTCGGGGCCCGTTGGCGATGGGCACCCCGCCGTTCATCAGCCGGTAGTCGGGCTGGCGGCACGGCGGGGGATGCGGCCTTGGGGGGTCGGGGCCGTCCCCTTGGTCGGACGGAGTGGAGGTATCCAGGAACGAGCAAAATTCCCAGCTGTCGGACAGGATGTCGGCGGCTGTGAAGTCGAGGGGTCCCAGCTCAAAGGAGACCCCCCCTTTCTCGCTGCTGGAGGTGCTGCTGGCCGTCGCTGTCGTCCAGTCGTCCGGCTCCAGCTCGAACTCGAAGTCGGACGTCAGCCGGTCGATCTGGCTCACTACCTGTGGGCAGATGGATGGACAGATGGACGGGTGGATCGGCCCTTAGTGGGAGGAGGAAGAAGCCCACCCAATGGCATGGTGACACTGGGATACTTGTGGTGCCCAAGTAGCTCCCTGCTATTTTTGGGGGGCCCCCAACAAACTTTGGACCCAATAGAGAGGGTCAGAAGGAAATAAACCCAAATCCCCGTGCACGTGGCATCCCCTGGTCCCTCACACTCTGCCACAGGGAAAGAGCAGTAAAAACTGCCTCCTTTGCCCCCAGTATCTCAGCTCCCCAAGTGGGGAAACTGAAGCAGGCCACTCCAGGGTTGTGTGATGGCTGCTCCCCTGTCACTAGCAAAGTGTTCAATGTATCAAGAACCAGCGAGAGCATGGCATCCTGGGGACAGAGTGGTGCCCCATGGTGTCCAAATCTGTCTCCATATCCTTTTTAGGGGTGCTTTTCATGATTGCTTTGCCCTTCCTTTTCATCCCTCAGCCCACCCACACGTTGTTTTCTGGTGGAAGTAAACCACGAGCTTCCCAAATTAAGGATGGAAGACAAATCAACAAGCAATGTCCTGCCTGACACCTTTCATCTCCTCCTCCACCCTCTTGTCAGCAATCCTTGCTGTATCTGCACCAGCATCATGCCCAAGGATGCTGGACTTTCCTCATCCACTGAGAATAAACAGTCCCAATGCTAAACCACCCCTCCATCATTTCTATAGACTTTTTAACACAAGTTTTTTGAGCACTTTCGGAGGAAACTAAATCCTCAGGCTTTAACCTTCCATCCCATTTTCATCGCAGAGGCTTTTCCTTGGTTTCCATCCCATGCCCTTGTTTTGTGCATCCTCAACTTTGAGGCAGAGGGTCGGGTGAAATATTAAAATATTATAAATGCACCCTAAAACCCATGTCCAGCAGCCCGGGGCTCATCTGGAGGACACAACACGATCACCATCCATTCTCCAGGCTCTGGCTTTGGAGGATGCCACGAGCAAGCTGGGGCCCCTGGCTGGAGCTGCAGCACCCACAAGAAACATCTCAAATGAGAAATGCTCCCAAAGCACAACCTGATTGCTTTTTATTTCCTTTTCTTTCTTGTTCTTTGGGTGAAAAAGGAGTGAAAAGAAGCCTATGTGACCTCTTCTTTCTCAGTGACAGGAAAAAAATGAGGAAGAAGCTCAGGAAAAGAGTTGTTCCTGGGAAACACCCGGTTATTATTATTTTTTAATAAGGCAGAAAAATGATTTCATGAAACCTTTTCTAAAATGAGATCATCTCTCTTTACAGGAAGGCACAGCAACGGGTCCCTTTCCCAAACTGGGGGACCCTCCTCACCTCCCCCCGCCATTGGGACCCTCATGGGGACGTTGGCACCTGGGTGTCAGGAGGAGCCACATCTCTGCTGTCCCCATTGCTGTCCCTGTGGGGATTAATGTCACATCAGCTCTATTTTTAGGAGCGCCCTTCCCTGCACTTTCTATTTTAACCGGGCGGTGGGGGGGTGTTAAATACCTCCGTGACACTGGGTACCTGCTGAGGATTTGAATGCAAAGCAGGATTTGGTCTTTTCTTCCCCTCTGCTTCTTTGGATTGTCAAAGGATTTTAGCGGAGTGAGCTGGGATGGGGGCGATGGGGAGGGGCAGAGAGACCTGAGCCCGTGGCTCTGAGTGGGTTTTGAGGTGATGAATGGGTCTGGAAACTGAAAGTGGGTGCTAGGGCAACTGGGGTTACCTGGGTGCCAAGAGAGGACATCCCTCACCTGTAGGATGGAATGTGATGGCCTCACATTGCATCAGGGGAGGCTCAGTTTGGATATTAGAAAGAGCGGTGATGCATTGGCACGGGCTGCCCAGGGAGGTGGTGCTGTCGCTGTCCCCGGACGTGTTCAGGAAATGTGGAGATGTGGCACTGAGGGACGTGGTCAGTGGGCATGGTGGAATGAGTTGAGGTTGGGCTTGGTGATCACGGAGATCTTTTTCAACCCTAATGACTCTATGCAAATTGATGGAGCTGGGCTGACGGACCAGCTCGGGACCAGCTGCCTCCAGTCACCCCAACTGGGAGCACTGGACACTCCCCACCCCGGGTGCCCACCCAGCAGAACAGCCCTGGGAGCTTTTAAGCTAACATCTGTGCACCCAGCGGGGTGGTTCCCTCCCCAGCTGGTTACCTGCCGAGGGATGATGAACAACTGGAGCATCATTGCTTTGTTTTGTTATTATTTTTAAACGGAGGTTTGGTAACCAGCTTGGCTGCATTTCGACACAGTGTCCGTGCTGTTTCTTATTCACAAGATAATTTCTTTGACAACTCAGCAGAGCTGCTGGGGAGCCGGCGGATGACGCGAGAGGACAAGAGGGGACTTCAAAGGCTGCGTCCGAGCGGGTGGCGCGGTCTCCCCGATGCGGGCGGCGATGGATAATGCACCTCCAGGAGCGGATGGAAGGAGCAGGGAGACACTCACCATCAAAGTGCCGCAATCTCACGGCCCCGGCGTCGCAGCCTTTGAAGTGGAGCAGCGGTGGGATCAAAGCGGGGGGTGGCGGGGAGCTTTTGGTTCAGTGAAGGGAGATCTGTGCCTGTGCGTGTCATCCCACCCCAGTGGCTTTCCCAGTGCGGGGCAAAGCACCGATTCCAAGAGAGGAGTGGTGATTTTCACTCCCTGTTCCCAACGCTGCGCTCCGAATCATCCCTGAGGATTTTCCCACAGCACTGAAAATCCATCCCTCCATTGGGAAAAGGAGCAGCCCAACGCCTCCGGCAGCCCCGTGACCCTGCAGCCCTGCAGAAGGGACCTTCCCACGTCTCCCCAAACACTTTTCAGTGAAGGCGAGGTAAATATTTAATAATGAATAAATGATTAATCGGAGCTCGCTTGCAAGTGAGCGAGGAGAAGCTGGGCGACAGTGGCCTCTCTGCCCAAGCTGACACGTATAAATGAGCACTCCGTGTTGTCTGTTCCAGTGCATCGAGCATCTCTGGACCATTTGCTGTATCATCAGCCACTAAAGAGTTCAAACTTATAGCACGCATCTTTGAAACGTGCTATTAGAATAGCAAGCCACTCTCTCACCAAGAACTTTCCAAAGATTTCCCGGTTAATCACCTATCAATTACAACATTATTAAGGTATTTTGTTACCAAAGAGGTTGTACTGCAGACTTTCCTCCCACCAAAGGGAGGAGCAGGGGATGACCAGGTGTCGCTTCCCCCAGGGGGGTACAAGTATGATGGGGTATTCTTTGTGAGATTTTAGGGGGGTTGAGAGCTTGCATGCACACCTGGGGATGCGCAGAGATGGCATCACCTCTTCCCATTGTGCATCCCATGGGAATGCAGCTACTGGGGATTTGGGTACCAAGGATGGAGGATGCAGGTACCAGGGATGTGGGTACCAAGGGTGGAGGATGTAGGAAAGAAGGATACATGTACCAGAGATGGAGGATGAGGGTACTGGGGCTGTGTAAGAAGGATGTAGGAACCAGGGATGGAGGATGTGTGTACCAGATTTTGTACCAGTGGTGCAGGTATGGAGGACGGAGGATATGGGTACCAGGGATGAGGGTAACAAAGACATGGGTACCAAGGATGGAGGATACAGGTACCAAGGGCAGAGGATGTGGATCCTGCTTAGCGGAAGCACATTTGGTCCTGGCCTCCTGTGTAATTTTTACTTCCAGTGTGCGATTTCAGATGAAGATTTAATAATCATTTTCCCCTCACATAATACAGCCCTGTCGTGGAGCGCTGGAGAATAATTATATACACAAAAGGGACGAGGGAGGGAGGGAGTGTGGGAGAAAAGACTGGTAAAACAGCATCCCCGATACAATGGACATCTGGAATGACAGCCTTCAGGGAGAAAACAATATAAGGACTGAGGAATGAGCAGGGATGGGTGCAGAGAGGGAAGAGGAGAAGATAGATGTCCCTAGAACCCTGTGTATGGCTGGTCGTCAGACTTGTGCTGCGGGCAGCTTGGGATGCACCCCTTGCGTACAAATAGGTTGTCCCCTGTCCTTCTTGTCTATTCCTGCACCTCCTGGGATGGATGAACCTTTCCAGAGCCCTTCACACCTGCCCTGTGTCCTCAGACCACCTTCTCCTCTTCCCCACCTGGCTTGGGCAGCCTACCAAAGATGCTAAAGGACTTTCCAGCCCCAAAAGTTGAATGGAGACCAAAGGGTTATGCTCTGGAGCACTCAGAAAGGATGCTCAGGCGCATGTGGAGGTCTCTCCTGGCTTTAAATACATGGGCTTTATGAAAGGGGCACTGAAGCAGCCATGAATTGCCATTTTTAAAGGCCTCTCAAAGCTCCTGGAGGAGAGTGAAGTGAGTTCAGACCAAACAAAAAACAGCTCTGCCTCCTGATTATTATTATTATTATTACTATTCTTAATATGTCAGGGATTTGTCAGAGGGGTTCTGAGCTGTCGTTTTGGAGCTGAAGGAACCAGGGGCCTTTCTGCTTTTGGTGTGCTTGGGTTTGCTTTCTGCAAAGGAATAAGAGGCCTGGTGGGGTGATGAACTGGGATGTGGCATCACCTGGGGACCAGAGCTGGCTTTCCTGGGGGATGGACCCCCCTGCAGCCCCATGGAGTGAGCAGAGCTATCCCAAAGAAGGCCCCAGGGAAAGCTTTAGGCTGGTAGGTGTCACCTCCCTGAGCATGGCCACATCTACACTACGTATGCTGTCAGTCCACCCGCATCCCGAGGGCTCCAGATGGCTTCTGATGCCTCCACATGTCTCCAGCACAGTGGGGCTGCTTTGCTCCTCTATCATGACCCCCCAGCAAAACCTGCACAGATTTCTTCATATACCTCATGGAAATGAGGTCTCACTCATTCCAACAACACAACCACACTTGGCTCAGGGCACACAACCACCTGCCCCATCCCAAAACTAAGCCACGCTCAAAGGCACCATCACATTCCTAATCAAGATGTCCAAAACTCACAGCCACAAACAGGTCCACTTCCCAAACAAACTGGGGTTGTCCAGCCCTACCACAATTAAATTCTCCATCACTGCACATCTGGACCAAGTGGAAGCTCGAACCACACTTTATATGGATATACACACATTTTTTGCCAGCAGAAGGGAGCCTTCTGCCATGTCTCCCTCCACAGACTCGCCATCCCCAGGCCACCAGCATGAGGGATCTGTCACATCCTCTCCATCCACCCCTGTGCTTTGAAACAGAACCCCCCTAGGACAGAGCATCCCCAGATCCCCCAAGATTTGCCCAGCTTCAGCTCTGTTCTCCAAGCTTTCTCCCTGCATCCACGGGGACGGGCATTGTGGCCCCAAGCATCAAGGTCAACAGCAGTTTCTTCAAATCTGGCTTATTTCCCCCCACTTTTTGGAAGTGATGCTGATGGGGACGGGGCTGGGACAGGCGCAGCTGCAACTACCCCATCTCCTCATACCCCCGTGCTGCATCCCACCCGACGTGCTCTCCCCACAGCACTCTCCTACCTCCCGGAGCTCCTTGGCGACCTCCTTGAGCTCCTGCAAGATGCCTTCCAGTTGCCCGATGACCATTTTCATCCGGCTGCGGATCCTCTCCCTCTCGCCTTCACTTTTGCCGCTGCTACAATTGCTGCTGCTGCTGCTGGGGGGGTTACTGGGCTGCCTGTCCTGGCAGCTCCGGGAGTCCATCCTTCCCTACCGGCCTCGGCTCCCAGCCCCAAGGGCTCTGTCCATCCTGCGACCCCCAAACCTGGTGGCCTGGCGTCCGCGCAGCCCCTCTCGGCCGGAGAGCTCTCACCATCTTAACGCCCCCCAGGAGTCCCTGCTGGCCTCCCCGCCTCACCACCGAGGCTGTTGTCGGGGGGCTCTGAGCCGCGGTGTGGAGCAGCAGGGCGGCTGGGGGCTGCTCCAGTCTCTGGGTACAGCATGCGGAGCCGGACAGGGGGTGACGGGGGGGCTCAGCCAGCAGCCGTGAGGATGCGCGGGGGGACCATGGAGGAGGAGGGCGAGCCCCTTGGATGTCCCAGGAAGATAAAATCCAGTGGATGGAGCTTTTCCTGCTTGCTGGGGATGGGGAGGGTGATGCAGTGCTGGGTGCCCCCCAGGAGCGGTGCAGCCACCCCACGTTGGGCCCTCACTCCAGGGCCAGCAGCTCCGATGCTGAGCGGTGATGGGGGCTCCGAGTTCCCCTCCTGCAGGGACAGACAGACAGTGAGGGAGCCAGCCCTGCTGGGGATGGAAAAATGGGGAGGGGAGAAGGTTCTGTATAACCACCCCTCCACCCTTGCTTTGAGACATGCAGACGGGGGTCTCGCTGAGCCAGATGGATGGACAGGCAGACAGATGGACAGGCAGACAACCTGGGAACTTACCGGTGCAGTGGTGAGAAGGCAGCCAGATCCAGATCGCCCTTTCTCAGTGCCTGGCCCCGCTCCAAGCTCTTCCTCGTCCTTTTATTATTTTTTTTTTCTTCCTTCCTCCCCCTCCTCCTCTTCCTCCTCCTCTTCCTCCTCCCTCAGGGCTTCTGCATGGAGGCCGGGGGCCACCTTCTCTCGGCTGCTGTCAGAAGGGGTGAGATGTTACCTGCAGGGTTCTGGGGGGAGGGGACACCCCTTGGGACCCCTCCACTTTAAGGGGGGGGAGGGGGTCAATCAAAATATCCCTTCAGCCCCTATCTCTTCCCTCAGGAGGTGGGAAATGCACCGAGGGTGGAGGCAGAGTGGGGTGGGGGGGCATGGTAGGGAAGACCAGTGTGGCTGCATCCTCTGAACCCGTTACTCGCATCTTGTTTCCCTGCTACTTGAATCCTCCATCCCCAATGCTTACATCCTCCATCCCCTCCACCTGCATCCTTCATCCTTGCTATCCGCATCCACTATCCCCAGCGCTTGTATCCTCCATCCCTGGTGCTCACATCCCTGGTACCCACACCCTTGGTGCTCACATCCCTGGTACCCACATCCCTGGTGCTCACATCCCTGGTACCCACACCCTTGGTGCTCACATCCCTGGTACCAACATCCTTGGTACCCGCATCCTCGGTACCCGCATCTTCCATTCCTGGTACTCACGTCCCCGGTTCCCACATCCCCCATTCCCGCATCCTCCATCCCCTGTTCCCGCATCCCCCTCCCGCTTCTCCCCCCCACCCCCCGCCTCTTCCCTTACTCCCCCCGGGACCGACCGGCGGTAGCGGTGCCGGCTCAGGGCCGGCCGCCCCCTGGGCTCCGGGGGCGCGGAGCGGGGCGGGCGGCTCCCGGCGCCCCGGGCAGAGCCATGGGGCGGGGGGGGGGGGGAGCGGCGGTGGGCGCCCGGCCCCGGCCCGGCCGCAGCCTCCCCGCGGCTCCCGGTTTGGCTGCTGTGTCAGAGAAAGGGGCCGAGCCTCGGCGGGCGGGGGGGCGCTTAAAGGAGCCGGGAAAGCCTTTAGAATAAACGGGGGGAAACTGAGGCACGGCTGGGGAGGGGGCTGGATGAGGGTGGGCTCCAATTGTCCCCGCTCTGATGACACCAGTGAGGTCATTAGAGTGCAAAACGCACCCCGCCACTGTGAGTTTTGGTGCAGTTTATGAAGGAGCGGTTAAAAAACAGGCACGGATCAAGCATGGAGCTCATGTAGCAAAGGGGTAGGAGGAGAAGCAGCACCGTAGGGCTGAGCACGGCCGGTTTGGAGGAAAACAAGGGAGAAAGAAAAAGGATGGGGCTGGAAGGGATTCAGCGGGGCTGCAGGCGAGATTTCCCAGTCCCAGTGCAGAACCCGGACGATAGGTGGCAATCCCAGGTCTACATGAGGCAGAGCAGCGTGCGCCTACGTGTCTGATTTATTGCCTCCCCCCGGGTGTGTGCAGAAGTGCTGAGCACACTTTTTGGCTGGCGCCTGACCTGACTCATCCTTCACCCAGCGGCTCCCTGAGCTCACCCCGAGCCAAAGCCCAGCCCTGGGTGGTGCTTTGGGTGCTCTCCCGATGCCCGTGGTTCTCTGGGGTTGGGGTCCTGCCAAGGGGCACCCAACTCTCAGCACCCCTATGATGAATCTGTGGTTTTCTGGGTTTCCCACCGTAAAGCGAGTGAGGCCGAAGGCTCCTGCGTGGTCCTCACCATCACAGGTGCCCATCGCCGCTGTGCAGCCTCCCTGCCGTGACTCACTGGCACAGATGTAATTCCTCATTAAGCAACGCTTCTTTTCACAGCCATTTCTTTCTGTTTCTTTTGTATTTTGATTGGAGTGCCAGTCAGTTTTTTGTTGTTGTTTTTTTTTTTCCACCAGTTTATCAATCTCTCCTCTCCCTAAAGAGAGGGATGGGGGAATGCAGAAAGATGTGCTGAGCCAGGGAGCGCCTCAGGTCCCAGCCAGAGGGGGAAAACCTGCAGAGAATGTGTTAAGAAACAGCAACGGAGCAAGAAAAAAAATACCCCAAAAAGCTGTGCTTTCAGCAGCATCTCTAAGATCTGCTTTTTGCTCCATCTCACTTCCCCAGCCCATCCCTGGAGGCGTTCAAGGCCAAGTTGGACGGGATCCTGGGCAGACTGATTGGGTGGGTGGCAATCCTGCCTGTGGCAGGGGAATTGGAACTACGTGACTTTTGAGTCAACCCCAGCAACTCTGTGGTTCTATGGCTTGGACCAGTGGGACCCCTCCTGCTGCTCCAACGGGAGAAATCCCATTGGATGTTGATGGCAGAATGGGCTTTAGCCAAAAGGTGGTGTGGAAATTCACATCTGCACCAAAATGCCATTGGGATGCTCAATGCATGCGTTGGCTGACATCCTAATCCTTGCCCTGAGTGCTGGTGGATGGGGTGGGATTTCTTGGGGAGATGGCCCGTGTGTGGTCAAGCTATCCTTGTTTTGGGGAATGATGGTTTTCAGATGTTGTAAATACAACCAGGCCGTGTGTTGCAGCTGGGCAATTTGGGGTTATTTCAAGCATATTAAAAGAAAAATCTCTAAAAAAGAAGCACTGGCGTGAGCACGATCCCTCAAATGGACTGCTTGGTTGGGAACAGGTGTGGGAATATTCCCAGATGCTTCCAAAATAAGGAAGCTGCTCTTACCCTGAGATAAATGTTTTGTTTGAATGACTTTATAACCCAGTGGAAAATGTGTATCTCATCCCATTGGGCTGTGGAACGTGGTTTATTGACTTGTTGCATCAGGCGGTGGGCAATGAGACACCCCAAGGCTGCTCAGGGCTCAGATGCATCCCACATGGGGATGCAGGTAAAAAAGGCTTCAAAGAGCCCCAGCAGCTCCTCAAAGCAAGAGGGTTTGGGGGTTTACAGCAAGAGGAGATGGTCTCTGTACTGCTGAATGATGAGTAACCCCCAAAAGGGGCTCTTCTCCGTGGGAACTGTGCTTTTGGGGTTTCTGTCTTCGTCTGCAAACAGGCAGGGCTTGTGTTGAAGGATGAGATGAAGTAGACAGAGAGCAGGGAGAACAAATATTAGTGCTCTTAATGGGTTTTTGTTTTACTGGCTGAAAGGCTATTAATCATCCCAGTGAGGGCAGTGGAGCCTTAGAGGGGCTTGTGGAGCCTGTAGTGGGTTTGTGCTGGAGGCTCACTGATGCAACCTGCGGTGGGAAGGAGCTCAGCGTGACCTCTGAGCATCTGGGAAGGGAGTTTCCTAGATGAGAAAAGTGTAAAAATGTACATTTTTGGCTCTGGTAGAGAAGTAGAGGTGTTTTCTAGGGAGAAAATGGCTCCAGTCTGCGTGGAGGGCTGAAAACCATGGGTACTGCTGGGTGATAAGTCCCGTGCCTCAATTTCCCTTTGGTTCTTTGTTTTGGTGAAGGTGTTGGGAGGGGATGGTGAGCAGCAGGCTGTGAACTGGGGGCAAATATAATAAATCTATTATAAAGTCGGAGTGTAACATCCCAAAGCATCTCCTGGAGTCAGGCATTAAAGGATCTGTTCTTTCCCCACTTGCTTGTATGTGGCTGCTTTGTTTGGGGTGGGGGCTTGCTGCCATATTTTAAGCATAAACCTTTATTAATGATGCTGGATTGAAGAAGCTGTGCCTGGCCCTGGCAGCCTGGTACTGGGGAGCAGAGCGGCAGCTGGGCTTGGGCTCAGAGAAGTACCAGGGCTGGAGCTCCATGGCAAAGAGGACTTTTCCTACAGCTTTTCCAAAACTTCCCAAATAAACTCTGAAAGCAAAACTCAGCCTTCTCCCAAAGCCTTGGGATCGAGCATTCCAGCTTCCCTTGCACTTTCCTTTCCCTTTGAGGGATGCAGCATCAGCAGTGACGCTCTGTGACCAAAATGCTGATTGGGACCAAACCACACCTTATTTTTTTCCTTTCCCCTTGCTTGACATCTCTCACCAAGAGCGGGATAGTGTCGGAGGTGCCCTTGGGAGCAGTGGGCTTGGTGCTGTCCTTGGGGGCATCCTTCTCAAGGGGAATCCCAAGCAGATGGGCTCGACCTGCGCCAAGGGGACCTTGCGCTAATCTCATTGCTTGCAGGATTAGTCCAACTCCTTGGGCTTCATTTACATTTTTAAAAGCCTTGTGGTGACCTTATCTGTGTTTCTGGCTCTTGTCCTTCCTCTGTAGCTCTGTGGGCACTGAGCTCTGCTTGAAGATGCTCCAATATGGCTGGGCTGGGGAGAAAGCTGTAAATAGGAAGGACAAAATGGGCAGTTGAGGGGGATGCGCTGGCTTGTTTAAGACCCTGGGTGATGTGGGGTTGTTGGGCCTCTGATTTTACCATCTGAGCATCCCATAGAACCATAGTGTTATCAGGGCTGGAAAGGACCTCTAAGATCCCCCCCAGTCCAACCCCAACACATCCCACTCTGCCCAATGACCACGTGCACATCTCCACAGCTCTGGAGCACCTCCAGGGTGCCCCCACCACCTCCCTGGGCAGCTTTGCCAGTGCCTGACCACTCTTTCTGAGAATTAATTTTTCCTAATACCCAAACTTAGCATAGAAAAGATATTAGTGATAGAGCGGTCAGTGGGATGACTTGGATTTAAGGGCTTCTTGATGTTCACAGATAGCATCACCCCGGGTTGCATTTGTTCCCTTGCTTGCTGAGCAGAGAAGCAGAAATAAGGGTAAATCCCCAGGGTGTGGGGAATGTTTCACTTCAGCTAAAAAAGAAAGATCCTTTCTTTTTTTCTTCCCTTCTAACTCCTTCTAATATTGCAAGCAATGGGAATCACCTCCCGTTGAAATGCCGTGCACTCGGGTGGTTCCTTCCCATAGTGGAGCTGCTCCCTTGAGGCGGGCAGGCTTTGCTGGATGCCAGGAGCGTGGTAAGTTCCTTACTCTGCTTTTCAAATCATTTGTGCACTGAAAAGCACAGGTCTCAGCCTTCAAACCACTACAGCATCGTTAATATTGGGAATATTAACACAGGGAGGTGGTGCCCATCCCTGCTGCGGTCCAGGTGGGTAGGAGCCATCCCTCGGCTCCCAGGCTGGTTAGCCAACACAGTGCTGGTTTCAAGCTGGATTTTCTATAGAATAGGAATGGAAAAGCAAAATTGCAGGGAGTTTCCAAATGCAAATCTCCTTTCAGCAGCGGTGCCTTGTTGAAATGTCGCAGTGAGACAGCGCTGGCATCCTCCAGGCACAAAGAGCTCTTTGAAACTTGGACAAAAGCATGGAAATTTGGGGGTTGCCAAGCGTTCCACGTTTTGTTGGCTTTTTTTTTCTTTCTTTCTTTCTTTTCTTTCCTGGAAAACTTTGCCTGTCTCTGCTCCAGGGCCCTGCTTCGCAGGCGAAAAAAGATCCTTTAAGCTTGGTAATCACAGAATGTACATCTGAGGGTTTTGGATCTTAGGGGCTGGTTGAGACCACCGATGGGGTGTAGAAAAAGCATCAGGAACCTCAAATGTTGCCTCTGTTGGTTTGGAGGGTCGGTAAATGAGTTAAATCTGCTTCGTGCCTGCAGCCTCCCAGCACGTCCCTATAGGAGACAACAAGGAGTCTTCACTGCCACGTAGCAGGGATGGCTTTAAAAGCCAGGAATAGCTTAAAAAATAAAGCTCAAAACCCCATTCTCACGCTGCCAACCTATTCCACACCATCCCTGGCTGGGGTTGGGGGGGGTTTTGTGCAGGTTTCTCCCAGTGAAGCTCCGATTTCTGCAGCGTTGGGTTTCCATGGCGACCTCTGTGATGCATCCCTGGGAGCCAGGACCCCAAGATGCACCTACCTGGGAAATTAAGGGGTAAAAAAAAATAGCTGCAGCTTTGCTGAGTCACTGCCGGCTTGTATTTATAGGCACTGGCAAACCTCGCTTTGGCATGCTAATAGTATATTTCATTAATCTCAAGGACCGTGGTGGAGAGATTCTCGCCTTCCAATTCCCCACTGAGGCAGGGCTGGGTTTTGTTAATTTAACAGCCACATTGCCCCTGGATGTGGTGGCTTTCTGGGGAAAGAGTCAAGAATTGCCCCCAAAATTTGCAGCTTTGGTGGGGACGAGAATAGGGCTGTCCCCAGACTGTAGGCTTAGGCACCTTGTCTGAAGTGTTGGGTTTGGGTTGGGACCGTGGGGAGGGTTTGCAGAGGACCCTGAACCACATGGTGGGAGATCAGTGGGAGCAAGCACCCAGGATGGGAAACCCACTGGGAAGAGGCCAAAACTTGCTCTATTCTCTCAATACTGGTGAAGGGCTCCTTGCATGGGTTGTCCCATCCCTTAGGTGGTGACCCTGTGATGCTGTTCCTGATGCCACCTTTGAACCAGCTGGGAGGTGACCGCCGTGAGAGGAGAATTTAAATGTCAATGTTCATATTTTGCAACAGCTTTTAAGACAGTTTTGCATAAAGCATCCTCCAGATGAATATTTTAAATGGACTTTAGCGAGATGCTAATGGGTTTTCACAGTTGATGAAATTAAGCCCGTGTTCCCTCAAACCTTGCAGAGCTGTCTTTGGAGGGCTTGTGGTTATTTCACCTTGCTGCTTTCCCGTAAGTCCTTTTCCTGTAATTCCTTTTCCTGTAATTCCACAATAAAGCACTATCCCAGATAAATGACCAAGCCAGGAGGTTCTGTGAAGGCAGGTTTCAGAAATACAGGGAGGTGGGGCTGTGTTGGGTTGGGCATTGCAAGGCACAGTCTACCCCCATCTGCAAAACAACCTGGTGGAAAAGAGTTTGTGCCAAACCCTTTGTTTGCACCCAAGTGTGAGATTTCCATGGTTTGGACACCAGCTCAACGGTTCAGGAAATGAAGATGAGTGAGGTTCTGGCCTTATGTTCCAGTTCAGATGGGAAAAAATGGGTTTTGTGTGTCTGCCCCTCATCCGTCATGAGCTGCCCAAAGACCCCGGGCAGCCTGATCCAGTGGTTGGCAATCCTGCCCATGGCAGGGGTCTGGAATTAAACCTCCAATCTAAGCCATACTATGATTCTGTCATTCTATAACGTGTGCTTCCTATGGATGCCAAAGTCCCACTGTGCCAGATGGGGACCCTATAAGGCAGCCCAATGGCTGTGTCTGCCCATGGCTTGCTTTTGGGGTGCCTACCCAGCTGTATGTGTGCTCTCCTGCTGCATCACTCACGGCATTCAAAGTCACCCAGCAGATGCTCCAATTTTGGGCTCTTCCTTGTCAGCAACCTATTGGGCCAGCCTGGACAAAATACATCTGGCTGTTTCTGAGTTTTGGGGGAAGCAGCCATAAATAATGCTGCAACTGCTCTTTTTTCTTTTTTGTTTTTTTTTCTTTTCTTTCTCCTTTTTTTTTTTTTCCCCTGAAATATCCTATAGGGGTTGTCTGTGGACAGGATGTAATGAGAAAGTGCTTATAACCTTGTGTGCATTTGGCTGCGCTCTTCTGGGTGTGCTGAGAGGATCTGTCCTGTAAGCTGGCATATATTTGATGAAAATAGAAAGATTTAAATCTTCCTAAACTGGAAAGGATTAGACAAAATTTCTGGAAGCCTTCTTTACTTCATAGATGATGGGGAGATGCCCGTGCTGTGCCTGAAACTTCAGAAAGCATCGCTTTCGTTACGCCAGTGCAAACTTTCCCACTCAAAGCCATTTGCTACAAGGCTTGGATTACCCACCGCTATCTTTCCTTGGTAAGAGCCAAGTGCTTAAGTATAGCAGCAACTGCAATATATATTTTTCTTCCCTCCAAGCTTGCAGGGAAAAATAGCCTGGTTTGTTTAACCAGCTTTGTGGGCGCGTGGGCTGCAGTGCGGGAGGGTGCTGTGTGTTTGGGTGAGCTGGGGACGTGGTGCTGGAGCGTGTCTGGGAGTTGGCTCGTGTGAAATCACACGTGTGTGTGCTCAGCCTTCCTCTGGCTCTGGTTGGGGCTGAGATACGTTGGGATGTGAGCACTCCACGTGTTGCTGTCTCGTTTTCCATACCCCACGGCAGCGGTGCGGGTGCACATGGAGGATGCTCTCCCGGCCAGTAGCAATGTACCCATCGTGGTTTTGTGCAGCTGAAGGAAGGTGCAGGGCCTCCTGATGCCTTAAGTTGGATAAAATTAACCCTGATGTTTGTGAAGCAGCTGAATGGTGTCTTGTAGAAGCCCCCTAGCTTGTACTGGTCATTGAGGTTGAAGCAGGGCAGCTTGTATGGGGACAGCCCGCTATAGTGCCCTGATACGGGGTCTTTGGAGGCATAGGGTTTATAGATGGGTCCTGAACCTCATTGTGACAAACCACCTCAAAGCAAAGGTCTGAGATCCTATTGCATCCTCTGAAATGGGACAGTGTGGACCACAAAGGGGACCGCCATCCAGCCATGGGGTTTGGGTGCTGCCTGATGGGCTGAGAGCTGCCTTTGGATCCAGATTGCCATCTGACAAGGGTTTTCTTCCTTTGCAATGTGAACATTTGGAGATGTCCCAAGAAACCTCCCCATATGCAGCCAGCTTTTCATGCAGAAAAATGTGGGAGTGATGGAGGTAGGAGCTCAGAGGCGTGGGGCATGTCCCTGCCACAGCACCAGGATGCCTTGGGCTCTTAACAACTTTCTTCTTCCATACACATGGGTCCAAGGCTGGATCTCAGGTGAGTATCCTGCGCACAGCATCTCTTCTGACATGCCTGTTTTGAAGCCTCTCCCTCTTCAGTTCTTCACCCTGCAAATGGTTTGGGGATGGGAAGCAAAGGAAAAAAATCATGGAGAAGGATGGGGATATAGGTTTCTCTTGCTGTCATCCATATATCTCCCATGAAGCTCAGCATGAAAACCCCCCCCAAAAAAGGAGCAATCCTGGTCTCCTCAGGATCCAAAATGGTTAAAACCTTTCCATACTGTGATGCACCCCCAGCTAGGAGTGCTGGCAGTGGGGAAGAAGGAGCTGAGAGATTCCTTGTGCTCCTGAGATCCACGCCAGTCGTGAAACAAGAGAATGTTCAGAGATACTCACCTGACAATTCTGTAAATGCTGGATGAGCCTTCCAACCTGCTGCAGGCTCCATTGTGCTGGGATGGGCTCTTCCAGCATGCCACCAGCAAGGGGAAAGCTTTCCTCACTGGTAAAGCTGAGAGTAACTCAGTTATTATATAAAGTTATGACAAGCTGCTTTAAGCAACACGAGATATTTAATCCTGGCAGCTTGAGCTGGGGCAGACTTGGAGCTGAACCATATCAGAGCATCACTTGAGGAGCAGCGCACCTCTTATGGGATGCAGGAGCAGCTGACCAAACCAAAAACCCCAAACTCTGCCTTGCTAATCCTGTGCTTGCAAGAGACAGGATTGCACTGAGTGTCCTCTGCTGCTTCATTTTCTGTACTATATATACTGCAAGTCCTCAGCATGAGCATCACATCTCCTTCAGCTCCCTGTGCTTTCTTTGCAATGTGTTTGCTATTTCCCTGACCCAAGAGATCCTCTTCCCTGCTCCATACCTTGAAATAGGCATCATCCTCCTGCATGCTGCAGGGGCAAAAAATGAGAATCTCCATTTTGGGGGATGCAGAGGCTCATTCCCCAAATTCCTGGAGCTGGGTTTTGTGGGCCAATGATTATCACAGGATCCTCTGCAACACAACATGCAAAATAGTGCCTGACCAAAAGCTGTTTGGAAGAAAATCTTCTTGCATAGTACCAACACCAGCCCATTCCCTCAGAAAAGCATTTGTGTGATAACAGAATCATCTAGTTTGGAAAAGAACTTCAAGATCAAAGTCTGTACAGGCAGGATTTGAGCTGGCTTTTATCAGGACAAGCTAAACTCTTTGGAAAAATGTCACCTGAGGTGGCTTTGTGATGTCTGGGCAGGCTGCCGTGCCAAGACCAAAGCCAGCCCTGGGGCTCCTGCTGTGCAGTGCCACCTGGGTGCAATGACCTTGGTGCTGGTGGCAGCATGGGGTTGTCCAGGGCTGGTGCAAAGTCTGGGATGCGAGCACAAAAATAAACCCTCAATGCAAAAATATCTTTGGTTTCCTTTTGTGGAGTGGAGAAGAAGGATGCCGTGTGTGGGTGGTGCAGGTTTGTCAAAATGTGGATATTAGATGTGGGTTAGGTGGGTCCAAGGCCATGGGCAAATCCATCACTGGGTTGTGGAGGGAGACAGCACGCTCCCATAGTCTGTGGCAGTGGGGCAGGGAGGAGACTTACGGTGCTTTGAGGCTCCAAATGGAGTCTTCTCTTTTCTCCCCTCTGCCTGAGCACGGCAGCCTTTCTTTAATAGGAACACGCAGTAAAACATGAGCTGTTAAAACTCTCCTCATGACTGGGCTTTTGATCAGGGAAGCATTAATTACGTTTGAGAGCAAAGGAGAGAGACTAATGAAGGGGAGATCAAAGGGAGCAGTGAGCACGCCAAGTTCAAAACCACAGCTCGTCCTGAGGATGCTCTGGTGGGATCTACCCTAATACTGACCCACAGCTTTCTTGTCCACCTCTGGATCATGCATTCACCCAAGGTTGAGCTATTGGGTGGCTCCCCATCACCGGGACCCCATCCATGGTGTGAAGTTGGCTGTTGTCCAGGCTGAGCATAGGATCAGAGAGGGGATCGTGAATTATTTAGCTGGGGAAGTGCTCAGGGCTTTGCAGCTCTTGGTTTGCACCAGCTCTCAGGAGCCTGTGCAGCCCATGGGCATCAGGAGATGCCGGGGGAAAAGGGGACTCCAGGGAAGGAGCCGGTGAAGATAAAAGACAATATTGGTACAAGAGTACCAATGTGGTTTAGTTTGAAAATGAGGAGCGTGCTGATGAGAATCATAGAATCATTAAGGTTGGAAAAGACCTCTAAGATTATTTAGTCCAACTGTCCACCAACCACCAATTTCACCCACTGACTACATCTCTCAGTGCTGCATCTCCGCAGTTCTTGAGCACCTCCAGGGATGGCGACTCCACCACCTTCCTGGGCAGCCTGTGCCACTGCCTGACCACTCTTTCAGAGAAAAATTTTCCTAATATCCAACCTAAACCTCCCCTGCCACAACCATTCCCTTAAGAAGTGTGCTCTGGGGGAGGTAGTGGAGAGTTGTGGCCTTTCCCATCCTGCTGTTGAGCTCCCGGGCATGGGGATGCTGAAATCACTCCAGATCTGCCCCCACCCCTTCCCTTCATTTATATTTATGCTCTGCTCAGTAAATAACTGATGCCTCCCTAAGTCCCAAAGCAAATAGGACAATTGTGTTGGTGGCCATGCAGACACTGAAGTGACGCAGATGCTCCCTGGGATGTTCCCTCTCTGCTGCTTCTGTCCAGAGCCTAGGAGCAGGTATTTGCCGATCGTTCATTTGCTGGTTGATGGAATAAAAATGCAAATATTTGCCTTGATGAATGGTATTTGGCCACTGAGGCTGGTTGAATAATGAACTGCTTCTACACGAGTATGTTGTCCATTAGCTGGCGGGAACTAATAGTGGTGTAATGGATTTGGGAAGATCATTTGAACAATGTGAAATCCCGCAGGCAGGGCTGTATGGAAAGGTACCAACACATTGAGTTCTGGGCCATCTCCAGACACTGGGCATCACTGCTGTTAAGCAGCCACTGTCCTCCTTCCTGGCTCTCCCATGGGGTTCTCCAGGTATCTCATGCTTGAGACAGCCTCTTCTATCACTTCTTGTCTTTCCTTCACCCTCTGCTTCCCCCTGTTTGTCTCATTGTCTCTCATCCACCCTCATGTCCCCATCTCAGAGCACTGACCAGCTTTGCTTTTAGGCAGATGCACACCCAGCTCTTTTGACCAGGGGATTCCAATGCAAAAAGAGCATTTCTTTGGGTCCTTCTATGTGCCCATGGACAGTAGGCATTGGGGGTTTGAATGTTGGGACCAGGAATTCCTTTCCCATCCTCCCACCGCCTCTTTGACTCCCAGCTGTGACAGCAGAGCAATCCCCAAACCAGAGGGGTTGCACAGCAACAGGAGCTGAGAGCAGAGTGGAGAGGAGCAGGGGCTCTCTTGTTAGCACTGATGGTGTTTGATCCTCCCCCTTCACTTCCTCAGGCTCTAACACTGCTTCAGCAGGAGCAGCAGCAATCAGAGCTGGGACTGCCTTTGGCCTCTCACAGCTGTGCGTGGAGCATATGCATGAAATAAAACAAATATTTGGCTTTTAGGGCTGCATTTGCTCTCATTTTCCCACCAGCCGTTCCTCTTTCTCTATGCTGAAGCTGGCAGCCAGCTCCAGGCCAGCCACTGATTGCCTTGACATTTCACGCACTGATGTGTCCACTTCTGGGCTGAACTGGGATGAAACTGCCCCAAAACAAGAAGCAGTAGGATTGGATCAGTCATGGATTGGATGATGATGCTTCAGCCTTGTGGGGGTAGCAGCACTGTGAGCCCCTCCTGAGCTTTTGGACAAAAGCAGGGGTGTGTTTTTCAGCCAGTGATGGACAAGCTGCAGCATGCAACCAGCTGGAGAGTGCTGGGCCATCCTAGATGCACCTACACCATGACCTGGGGCATTTCAGCTTTGGAAATTACGTTGAATTGCATAAACGATCATTTCCCAATTGCTCATTCATTGATTACCTGTTGTAATGACCCCACCACCCTAAATTTCATTAATGTTCTTGGGTCCAGCTGAGACATACGGCTGTTGCTGGTTTGTCACCAATTGCAGATACTCCATCTATTTGCAATTGCAGGATCTTAAGGATGACCTGCATCTTTCAAACCTTAGATTAGAAAGGCCATAGCGGGAAAAGTCTAAGAGTTATCACAGCATCCAGGCCGGGGCTACTCAGGGCAGCACTGAGCACCACTTTACCCTCGACCGTGGTCTGCAGGGCAAGAGGTAGCAAGGAATCACATCCAAGAGCTGTACCCTTTCTTAGCCTTTTGCACCTGAAGAGCTTTTTGTGACTGCAGTTTCACTGTATTGCACAGCCAGTGCTGGCGAGAAGTGCTTCTGAAATGTAATTTCTGCATTAACACTGGGCTCCACTTTTGGGCTTGCTGTACCTTGCACTGAAGTGATGCTGCTGTCGGGGAGAAGGGGTTTGGCAGCACCAGAGCTGCATGCAGGTCCTTATTGCTCTCCTGAGAGCATCGAATACATCCAAGGACCAGATAGATTTGGGTCAAAGGGGCTGGTGGATGAGTTATTAGCATGGAGGGGACACGAGTGAGATGAGTGCCTGCAGTGTGGTTGTGGGTGAATGATTGTGTCTGGAGTCACCATGTCAAGAACTTGTCCTGCAGGTAGTAAAGCCACTCTGTGAGTATCTGAGTGGGTCTAGGCCTTGCCCGGGCTTTCTGATCTGCAGCTAGAGGGATGAATGGGCTGGATTTATGGAGGTGGCCCTGCTAAACAGCCCTCAACATCCTAACTGAATGTCTCTTCCATACAGTGAAGATAAATCAAAGGTCTTTCACACTGATTAGCATGATTTAGGGGGCTGCAGCTCACTACTAGGAGGTGAGGAAAAGCCTTGCTGGAGAGCCAGCCTCATTGGATTTTATTGAGAAGACACAATATGAACTGAGAATAGCAAAATGTGGGAGAAGTTTGCTGTGATGTCCCCTTCACACCTTCTCCCTTTAGCAGAAGAACCTGTGCCACCCAACGGATTCTCTGTGATGGGTGGAACAGGGCGACATGGGCTGCTGGTAACACTGGGCCACTTGGTTGTGTTGGTGCCCACTGGATCTATGGAGTCTTCAAGTTTGTCCAAAATTAGCTGATTTTAACAAAAGCTGTGTTGCACAACCATTTTTTGCTCCCCCTATTCCATTTTCTGGGGCAAGCCAGGGCAAATGGCCTATTTCCAGATTTGGGAGCGGACCAAAATGCTCAGAGCTGAGCAAACCATGCATGAAACCACTTCTCTGGGAAGAAAAACAATTATTTTCCCACCCGAAATACATATCTGTGGCTAATGCTAATTGCATAGCTCTGAATAATGCTAATTGCACGCAACCTCTGGGAAGACATATGTAGATAATAATGCCCCAGCCTTCAAATATCCTCTTCAGAAACATCATGAATAGGAGGAAAATGCCTCAATTTTGTCCCTCCAAGCACTTCATCACGAGGCTAACAAGCGTGGCAGGGGGTGGAGGAGCTGGGCAATGTAGGTCGTGCTCCAGTTTCTTTCTCTGATCAGCAGCTGTGGGACCTCCATCCTCCCAAACCCATTCACACCCAGCCCCACACTTGGACCTTCCATAAGTGATTTTCCCCATCTCACGATTTTCCCCCAGTTTGGTGGCCCCAGTCACCCTGGAGATGCTTGGGGACATCCCTTGTGGGGACCCACTGGGGTCCCTTCCCCTTCATGCCAGCGCTGGAGCGGGATGTATGGCTTGTATATGGTGATCTGGCTGCCTCAGACTGGTAAATATAGCTTCAGTGAAAGCATGTCTGCATGCGTGTGACAGTCTGTGCAGCCAAGCTCTATTTTTAGGAGCGCTGGCAGAGGACACACACACACGGATCTAATCACAGCTTCTCCCAGGCAAATGTTCTTTCCCTGGTTTTCAAGCCATGCTTATCAATTTCCTCCACATTGTTTCCTTCCCTTCATTCGTGACACGACAACCCACTGCCGGCAGGAGGGAGAAAACAAGCTGTGATGGGAAGGGAAGTTGGCAGTGGGATCCAAGGTCTGCCCCCTACATTGGAGATATTCCATACAGCAGTGGGTTGGGGCTGCACCATGAGCTGGGTTGTGGATTGGATAGTGCTCCACGGTTTGGGGTTGCCCATGAGTTGTGTACTGCCTATGAGCTGGGGCTGCCCCATGGGCTTGGTATTGCCCATAGCTTGAGGTTGCCCTTTGGGTTGGGGTTGCCTATGAGTTGAGTATTGCCCATGAGTTCGGATTGCCCTGTGGGTTGGATATTACCCACGGGTTGGATATTGCTCTGTAGGTTGGGGTTGCCCATAGGTTGGGTTTGCCTTGTGGGGCTCATTTGCAGGATCTGGAAAGCAAAGAGCACCAGGATATTTCCAGGATGCCTGGCTGTTCTTGTGGAGCAATGGAAGAAGAATGTGATGCAGAAAGGGAGGAAGGCTGAGCATTAAAAATGACCACCCGTGATTTAGTGCTGTTGGCAAGAAGAGGCTGTTAATTTATTAAGGTTTGCAAGGTATCCAGCATTTCTGCAGTATTTTCTTGGCATGGCTGTCCAGAGAGGAACATCATAATTGAGAGGTAAGCAGCATGGTCATTAGAAGCCTTGGTTTTCACGTAGGTTTGGTTGTGCTCTGTTGGATAACCCCAAAATTTCAGTTCAACAAAGAAAACCACAAATCACCTTTCCCTGGCTGTGCTTAATCACAGTTCCTCTTGCAGCAAACATCCTTGATATATTTAATTCACCCCATGGCTGGAGAAGCCCCACGCAGTTGCATTGTGACGACCTCCAGCAGAAACATGTTGGATGATAACAAGCGTGCCAGCTCAGGGACATAAATATTTCTGTAAGTCATGCACCTTTGCCAGGAAAAGTGTATTTTTTCTCCAGCTGATTTGCAGGCAGCGGCAAGACAAGCTTCCCAGGGTCTCTCCCAGACTCACTAAGTGGTCAGAAGCAATTAATTTAACCCCTCTCTTCCTCCAGTCATAGAGACGGGGATTATTAATTGACCACGGAGGTGGCAGAGATGGATGAGGGGAGTTAATGCTTGCCGTGAGCTTTCAGCGCAGCTCCTGATTTCTTCAGATAATGAAACTGAAACATTTTGATCTCCCCAAATTGAGTAAAAACCCTGCCTTTGGAAAGCCTCAGCGCTTTAACAAAAGCACTCCTTGTCCAGCAGGAACAGGGCAAGTAGAAATCGATCACGGGCTGAGCAGGACTGCGACGCAGAGGGGGACAAAAGGTTCTTTTCTTGATGCTGGCTGAGAAATTGACTACTTTAGTTGAGGGGCAATTTCGGGATAAAGAATATTCTGAAGCAGAATTGGTTTTAGTCAAATTTTCGGTGAACGGCAATTGAAACCATCCGAGCAGACCTATGGGCGCCATTTGCTTCTATGGGACTTAAACTTCTGAGCTCCACATTAACGCCGGAAGCCCCAATTAAAATATATTAAACCTGCTATCTTACTCAAGATTTAGCGAAGGAAAGGTAAACTGGGCCTTCCCTGATTTTGGAGACACTAAATCTCCTTTTCCTCCAGGAATAGAAGAGGGGGCTCACCCAAACCTCTGCACTGACGCCACACCAGCGTGGAAAAACCATTTGTAACTCTGTACTTGAGAGGAAAAAGGGGCATCGTGGGAGATTTTGGGAAGAAAATGGCTCTCAGCAGCGGTGCCACCGGAAGGCCCTGTCCCTGCATGCCCTCTGCTCCTCCAGCTGATAGCAAACCCTGAAAGAAAATATATTTTCTAAATGGGCTATTTGCTTTCCTTCACCATTCCCCATAAACACAGCTTTTTGTCTCATAGCAAAGATGCTCTCTTGCTTTTATAAGCCATCTTAAGCACCACTTCTTACATCAATGGCTTTAAATGAAAAAAGAAAGCGCTTTTGAATACAAATGTGGCATTTACTTCCTTAATGCCTCTCTTGCGCTAAACTACCTTCAAACCCATCAGAGACACTTTAATATATTGAACAGAACTCCCCTCATTTTGATGCTAATGCAGCATTTCATGCAGATAATGTGCTTGAATCATGCACTGAAATACATTAAAGGTGAAATCTAGAGCTTGGAAAACCCGTCGGTGTCTGGATGTGCTCCTCCTTCCCCATAGTACATCCAACACTGGGGTCTGCCCAAGCCTCTTGGAGGAGCCAAGACCAAGTGTGTCCTACGTGACTTGGCTGATGCCTTCTAATCCATCACAGACCTCATATCTGTGGGTTTTCTTCATGCCATTGCTTTGCTCATTGGTGGGACTCCTTGCCACAAGCTGCTCTGGAGGACAAAATGTGCTTTGGGGGAAGAAGTTCATCAACACATGGAGAAGAGGTCCTGAGGGCACGTTGAAGCTTCATGGTTTGGATTCAGCCTTCAGCATCACTGAAAGCCAGAAATGAGCTTCCTAAACCCAGGGAGGGCATTCCATGCTGTTGTTGGACTGCTTATTACCCCACACGTCTCTTGGCCTCTCTCGGAGGAAGGAATCGCTGATCCCACCTGGATGGTTCATGATCCTGTTCTCCTAATGCATGATAGCATTAGTCAGGAGCTTCTCCCATTTGTTGCTCATTATTAGTCAAAACTAATAACAGAGCTCCAAATTTGGGTCGATATCAACTGAATCTTCTTAAAATAAAAATATAATTGTTAAAGTTTCCATTTTGGGTCAGCAGGTGTCAGAGGACTTGACAAGAAGCACCTTGTTAAAAAGGAATTAATTTATTCACAGGAGCCTCGTTTTGTTTTGAGAAATCAAAGTAAGGCATGTCAGGGTTTGGCAATTCTTTCAGCTGTGCTTTTCTGTGACTGCAGTGGTGTGACTGGGGGGTGGGGGGGAATTCTGCTGAAACTCTTGCTGTCTGTTTGCTGCTCCCCACAGCAGCCTCCTTGCATTGGGTGGGATGCACTTGTTATGGGTAAAACTCATCTCATTGGGCTCGTATTGAGGCAGTGGTAGTTCTTTGTAATTAATGCCATGATCAGCCATTCTGGTCACTTTTCTGGTGTGAGCCGTTGCCTTTTGCTATCATGGTGAGTGAGTTAAGCTGGATAGATATTTTCTTGCAGAGTAAAGATATTAGTTTGCTTTCTTTTTCCCACCTCTCTCATTACTCACTTGCGGGAATTGCATTAAATGGAAATGGAGAATAAACAAAAGCTCAGACCTGATTAATGTCACCCCTGTGCCCATCCTGGGCGGCTACATGCAGATTTTCTCTGCCAGGCTCAGAGCAGCGGTGCGTGGGACAGCACCATGCATAGGAAGAGAAAAGCTGCTGATGGGAAACATACCTCACCTTGTTCCTCTACCTCCCCAGCTCCCCAAAAAGAAGACCTGCAAGAATGTCAGGCTACAACTCTGTTGGTCAGTGGACCTCTGCCATGTTCAGAGCACGAGGGATATTTTCGCCATCCAGGTGTTTCACACTCCTTGCTCTGCCATCCTCCAGTGCTGTTCCCAGCCCAAATGTCTTACCTACAGCCTTGAAGATGTTTCTGAGAAGGACACGCCTCGGGCAGCTGTCTCTGCTATAGGAGATGGGAGCAGCCCGGGAGGTTTGAGGAGCCTCACATCTGGATCCACTTTCCTGCCCAATTTTTGCTGTCTGCAGCACGGCAAAACAGCTGGAAAGCTGCTCATTGCAAACATGTGGCCGGAGCAAAGGTGGGCAGGTGGAGGCTTTCACTCTGCTCTTGCTAATTATGTTCATTTCTCTTAATTAGTGCTGCTCGCTAATGAGCTGCTATCCCTTCAGCGAAGCCCAAGGAAGGGCTGATAAACAGGCAAGGAGGGCCATTAGCTGTATTACGTGCCCTGTGGAGCAGTTTAGTGTCATCCCTTTGGAAAGGAGAGGAAAATATTGATGCTGAGAACTTCAGCCCTGGTACCCCTTTCTGTTTTCATGCAGAGTAATAGCCTCTATCCTATCCCATCCACCCAAAGATGCCATCATATGCCTATTGATGTATCAGATAGCACGGATCAGGTTTTGCATGGAGATGGAGAAAAACTCTAGGCTTTTCTGAGCACCAGCAAGACGATGGCCAACCAAAGAACAGTGCTTGCTGTACATCATACCCATCTGGGGCATCCTTTGAGGGCTCTCCAACCGTGGGATGGCATTGGCTGGGGTCACCAAGTCTTTGGACACCAGGACAGCTGCTTTAGGGCTGGGATGCCTTCCCTCGGCACATCATGAGGCTCTGAGGCTTCCTACCAAGCATCCTCCATCTCTGGGATGAGCTGAGCTCATTGGCTCCATGGCTCCTCACCCCCATCTGCACCACCAGCTGAGCTTATTTCCACAATTACACGTTATTAGTCCTTGAGCAAAAGGAGAAGGGAGGCAGTGAGGAGGGATTTTTATTGGGAAGTCATTTCTTCCTTAATTGAATTTCTCCCGTTAACAGTGACGAGGAGAAGAGGAACAAAAAGCCGAACGGGAGGTAAAGGCTTTTAATTCGCTTCTGCTCGAGAGGAGCTAATATTAATAAACTTCTGGATGAAGGGATTTGCAAGGGTTTGTTTGAAGGATTAATTCCAAAATGGTGATTAGGTTTCCCAGAGTGAACTTTCTGATAAATGAGCAAAACAAGGGGTGCAGATGTTGTCCCTGCCCTGGAGGAGCGATGTGCCCTGGTCACCAGGGCACCTTCATCCCAAACTCTGTAAGCAACCCCTTTGACTTTGGCCTTTTAAAACTACATATGTATATATATATAAATTAATTTATACGTGGACTTATGTGGAGGATGCATTTTGTTGGAATAAAACCTTCTTGTTGGGCTAAAGCTTTGTTCCTCGTTGAGGTGCAATCTTTCTAAAGCGCAGCGCCGGGCAGAGATGGGATGCGACATCTATTTCCCCAAAGGAGATGGGATGTGACATCTATTTCCCCAAAGAAGAGCCAACACCAAAGCATCTCTGTCTGTGCCTGCGCACCAAACCCAGTTCCCTGTATAATCCTTGCTGTTTCCTGACCCCTCAACCCTAAAATGCTCAGGAAAATGCCTTTTAATTGCTAAACACTTGCTTCTCTGCTAATTAACAGCCTCACAGGCATTTAGCAAATGATGCTTTTTGTTCATAATTACCAGTGAAAGGTGAATCCCGGCTCTTGGAAGCAAACTCATTTTCACCGAAGAGGAAAACCTATTTTCTTCTTTTTTAGCACTAGGGGGCTGAGAGCTTTAGGGAAGCCATGCATCAGGTGAGGGCACTGAGACACAAAGCCACATGCGCAGAAATATTCGGCATTCCCCCACTGAAACCTTGGTGGTGGAGCCAGAGAGTTATTTCCCTATTTACTGGTGCCCATTGGTTCACAGCATCCAACAAAAGGCGATGGGAGAGGCTGCTCCTCACTGGTGCTCTCCTGACTGATCTTCAAAAGCACTTTGAAGCTGGGTAAATCGGTGGGGTTTTTAAGTTATTTTATGTTTTTCCTTTTTCTTTTCTTTTTTTTTTTTTCCCTTGGGAATTCAACTTTCTGATGTTGGGATTTAATGAGGAAAGGAGCTCCGTGGCTTTCATCAAATAGGACCGGCCAGCAGGACTGGAGCAACAGCTGTGCAAATGAGAGGGGAGGTTGAAAAGCATGAGAAGAAAGGGAAGAAATTCCCTCAGATGAGGATGGGGATGCCTCAGGGAAACTCCTGGAGGAACCTTTTCCTCCCTGCATGAGAAATCCCATTGGGGGATCTCCTGCTGGGGGAGAAGACACTTGGCCAACAAGACTCTTGGCCAAAGACACCCAGCATGGGTTGCAAAAAAAATCATAGAATATTTTGAGTGTTTCTAGCAGCAGCTCTGCAGGTGTTTTGCCCGAGAGAAGGACAGATGGACAGCTCCCTCGTGTAGCTTACACCTCTGTTGCTCCCGTGTTTCAATTTTAGCTTTCTCTTGCCTTTTGCTGGGGGCTGAGAGTGCCACTGGCTCATTTTTTTTTTTTCCCTTGGAAACACCCAGACAAATATAGCCGAGACTGAGTTTAAATTACAGGCAGGAAAAAAAACAGGAGGCTGCTCCTATTTAATAATAGCCACCGTACGGATATTACTCTCAGGGCTTTGTCATGCAACAGCTTGTTTTATTAAATTCTTCACGCCCTGTGCTGGCTTGTTGCGGCGGAGCGGTGCTGGCATGACAGTCGTCTTGGAGACAAGCATCCTCTTGGGGTCCACGCTTGTAGGGTCAAGTACTGCTCCAGGGATGCTTTTTTGGCAGCCAGCATCTCACCACCAAGCCTGGTCCACCATGGGTAAGTCCAACCTGCTTTTGGCTGTGCGTTATCATGGAATAGTTTGAGTTAGAAGGGACATTTAAAGGCCGTCAGTGCAACCCCTTGCAATGCACAGGTACACCCGCAGCACATCGGAGCCCCCCAGCCTGACCTTGGTGTCTGCAGGGACAGGGTACCACTACCTCTCTGGGCAACCTGTGCCAGTGTACACTGCCCTTAGTGTAAAAAAACTATTATATCCAGTCTAAATCTCCCCTCTTGTAGTTTGACTCCATTTCCCCTTGTCCTATCACAACAGTCCCTGCTGAAGAGTCTGTCCCCTTCTTTCCTACAGTCCCCCTTTACGTTATATGTGGGTGTGAGCCCTCCTTGCATCCCAGCACATCCAGAAGTAACAAAAACGATGTTTTTGAGCCCAACCCAAGTTGTAAACATCAGGGCTATGCTCAGAAACACAGGGAGAGCAGAGATTTGGCTAATTGGGTTGGAGAAGAAGGATAAAACCTCACACTGCTGGGAAGGCTGGAAGGAAAAGCAAAGGGCTACATCTGAGCTGATGCAATCCAAGGGATGGGATCTCCATAGAGGGACTTATGGAACAAGAAGTGGGTGGCCTAAGCCAAAAAGCGCTAAGGAGAGGTTGTTAAGGGAGAAGGGCTTAGGCTGCTCATGGCCCAGAGAGCTGTGGGTGCCCCATCCCTGGGGGCATTCAAAGCCGTGGATGGGGCTCTGGGCAGCCTGATCTGGTACATGACAACTATCCCTTGGCAGGAGGATTGGAACTAGATGAACTTCAAAGTCCCCTCTGGCCTAAGCCCTTCTCTCATTCTACAGCTGTTAAGAGCTGATGCTGAATAGAATCACTGCCACATCTTCATCTCAGTGTTTTCTGGGTGAGAACAGCTTTTCCTTTGAGAAACTTCAAGGTGTTTTGGAAACAGCAAAGTAACAGCAGCTCTGTCATCCTGCTCAGATCCACGTCCTTCATCTCAAAGATGGGGAGGAAAATCTAGCTGTGTGCATGCAGGGGTGCTGGGGTTGGATGTTTGGATGCAGGACGCTGGATCCCCATCAGTATCTCTAATAGGACGCATTGAGAAAAAATGCTTAATTTCCCATCTCATCATCAGATTTGACTGCAATGTATTTCTCCCCTTTGCTTCCCCCCACGTTGCTGCCAGCCACCAGCTGGGCTGGGAGCTGCTCCTGCCCCACAGCTCTGCTGCAAAGCAGGACCCATGGAGGGGAAATCCCAAAACACATCGAAGCTCTCACTGTCACGGGAGGGGAAAAAGACTTGCAACAAACAAACAGAGCCCAGGTGATTTATTCCATGGATTTCACGCTGCACAAAGCACCTGGAAAATAGCTGTGTGGGCTTTCCATATGGGTTGCTATTATTTTCCAGGGTACAGAAAACAGATTGTTGGAAGAACTCCCTGTTCTGCGGCTTGTGCTATTTTTTTTTTTCCTTTTCTTTCTCTTTTTTAAGCCGAGAAGCAGTCAGTGCTGTTTCCTCTCTGCTGAGCACTGCTTAGAGGTTGGTCCTGGTGCAACTTGGAGAGGGGGAAAGCTCAGAGCCTTTAAGTCAAGGCTGCAATCTGCTTATTCCTCTTGACATTAAGACACACCTACAACACGGGAACTGACAAACAATAATGGTAGTAGTAGTAATAATAATAATAATAATAATAATAATAACAATGTAGGTTTTTTCCTTTATGGGGAAGGGCTGAGGTTTGCTGCAAACCAAAGCGTTGCTTTCTGGGATTCTCAGAGGTGTTTTGGAGAAGCCTATGAGCACTTGGCTGATTTGTAATGCTATCCTTTGGGTTTTCACCCACTGCCTTTGGTTCAACCCAACCCCTGGGCTGGGTTATGTTATCCATGCTGTGTTTTCATGACTGCCAGTCCCACGGCATCCATGTGATGAATCATAAAATCATACAGTGGTTGGAAGGGACCATAAAGCCCATCCAGCTCCAATCCCTGCCTTGGGCTGGGTGCCTCCCACCAGATCAAAGCTGCCCGGGACCCCATCGTTGGCCTTGTGCAGCTCCAGGGATGGGGCACTGACAACCTCCCTGTTATTTGTTCGTATAACAAAGTGAAGATGGTGATACTGACAGTGCTCATTTGCTACATCTCTACCCCTGTCCTCAGTGAAATGAGTGGTGAGACGGAGATCAGGAGCTTGGAGCCACCCCTCCAGCCTCCTCCAAGGGTCTGATGCTGCTGTGTGCAAGGATTTCTGTCTCTGGAGGGGATTTACAGCCCCTTGAGTGCCATTTTGGGGCTTTTCCCAGTAAATCAGAAGATGGGCAAAATAGGGCGAGAGCATGGATATGCGAACAAGGAGGTGGGCAGCATAATAAAACTCCAACCTCATTCAAGTTTGTTTCAACCTAGCTTTCCCTAAACTTCCCCCATAAGTAATTTTCCCTACAAACCATCTGGATTTGTTGCATTCAGAGGGGATGGAGAGGAGAGCACTGCATCCCTGGACTCAAAATGATGCTCAAAGCACATAGGTCTGGTTTGTTGGAGCTAAGATTCTTCTGGTTAACCCTAACCCTAACCCTCAGCCATTCTGCACACGAGAGGGAGCTGACCTATGCAATGCACAGCATCCCATGCCAAAACCCCACAGAGGAACACACCAAGGGTGACTTTTGGGGAGGTGGGATGGGGGTTGGCAGCCGCACTCCCCAGCCCTCAGATGGCACATTGAAATTCAAGTCGCGCCTCTCCAGCTCCGGATCTCTTTGTTGCTTCTTCAAATGACTAATTGTCACTTTTTTTTTTTTTATTTAATAAGGCAGCATCACGGGGAGGTGCGGGAGTGTTGTAATAATGAGGGGAAAGGAGGGGATAAAAGAAGAAAAGGAAGAAAAAAAGAAAAAAAAATGAGGAAAAAATAGAGAAAAAGGGGGGGAAAAAAAAAAAAAAAGAAAAAAGCAACGGAGGGGGCAGGGAAAGCAGCGAGGATAGTAAATCTCATCCTCCTTTCTGCACACCAGCTGCTGTGCTGCTCCACCACAGCGGCCAAGACACTTCATCATCCTCAGGGGTTTGCTGGGAGCGGTGCAGCGCTTGGGTAAACAGGGCGATTCCTGCTATGTCAGCTTCTGCTTTTTTTTTTTCCTTTTTTTTTTTCCCCCCCTAAAAGAATGGCTCTTCAGAGCTGGAGGTGGACCTTTCCCAGCTGCTCGATGCATGTTAATGCACATCAGGGTGGTGTCCCTATTTGTTCCTGATGGGGTGGTCCAGGTCTCTGCCCATCGTGGGTTTATGCTCCGGTTTGGGATGCTGCTGCTTGCTCACAAAACCCCTCTCTCTTGCGTTGCTTCTTGTCCATTCCCAAAATGGGTCAAATGGGATGGGAATTGGTTTGATGAATGTGGTTTGATGCAGCTGAAAGATCTGCAGCAGCTCAGGGAGTGGTGAGCTTCCAGCCTGATTTCTTGGCTCTACCCTTTCCATCACAGGATGGGGTGAAGGTATGGCCAGGAGGGAATCCAGGAGAATAAACGTGGTTCCCTCCTTAAACTAGGGGAGGGAGCATCAGTGCTGCTGGATAAACCCAGCCCCATGCAGCCAGGCACTAATTTTGCATCCTACAAACCTGGGGTCGTCTGCATCCCCAGCACAGGAAGACCTCCCTTGGCTTTATTTGTCTCAGTGCATCCCTCACTGCTAACTGCTGCCAGCTTGGTGCCAGCTGGCCCGTTGACGATGCCAATAAAAGTCAAATGGAGAGATAAAATTGCACCTGTCATAATTGGGCTTGATTTAGAAGGGGTTGGAGTGAGCTGGAAGGTTCAGGGATGTGCCAAATTCCTTCAATACATGGTACCAAAGTGCTGTGGGCTGTTATCCTGAACCTGGAGGCTGTGTTGCTGATGCAAACCCCAAAACTGTGTCTCTAAGGAGGCATGGAAATGGTGACAGCCAGTTTGGTATCCGGGTCTTGATGCTCTGTGCTTAAACTTCAATACAGTGAATATTAATGGAAAGATAGGTAGCTGGGGTGTGAGCCCTGCTAGAAGAATACACAACAGTATGGGGATCCAAAATCTCAAGGCTTGCCCTCAAATTGAGGTTTATTTCCCATGTCAGACTGAACCCCAAGGCAGCATTTCTCTCTACCTGCTCTTATCTCCGTGCTGCCAAACCAAATCACAGTGGTAGGAGCTACCCAGTAATCCTACCAACCCCAAAAATGGGTCTTTAAGGAGAATTCCCAGTACCAGCTCTGGGTAAGGGTCGTTGGTCACTGGGACGCCTGGGGAGACTTGCCAAGCTGCCAAACTATGTGGGCATCGAAATGCTAGTGTTCAAACAGATTTCTCCATCAGGATTCCGACTTTACCCTCCTACTGGATATTTCTGCACCATGTCCTTGCTTTCTGTCCTTGCATCGTGACGCGTACCAGTGCAGCTTCCTGCCCCATCAGAGATGGCTATCGGCACAATGATTTAATGCCAAGCAATGCAAGCAGGCAGTGTAGTGTCAGTGCTATCTCTGCTTTCACCCCTCCAGCACTTTCATATCCTGTCGTGGTAATGCAAAGGATTAAAGCAAAGATGGGAGTGCTGATGGAAGGGAGAGGTGTTGATCTCATCTCGTGTGCTGGTCCCACTCTCTGCACCCATTACAATGAAAGATCTTGTTCTGCAAGCACCAAGGCTGAAATAAAGGCATATTTTTATTTTTTTTACAGCCTTTTCCCATGTACCACATGGTTTTGGACCAGACGATCGTCAGAGGTTGCTTCCAACCTTGGATTCTGTTGGAGAAATCCTTTTGCCTATTGTAAAATAGGGACAGGAGCAGCCTTTAAAAGTCTTCACTGCCACGTTTTCTGGCTTAGGAAACTTCCAGGAATTAAGGGAAAATGAAAAACTGGAATGATCTACGGATAAGCAACGATACCTTTAGGAACAAAGGATGGATGCTGAAAGTGCTTTAGAAGGCAGTCTGAAGAGGGGTCTTGCAAAGCAGCATCACCTGCAGTTTTCCTGAAAGAATCCCATCACCACATCATCTCCACATGGGGAGCATCCCTGCGGGCTCTCCCATTGCCAGAACCTGACCTTGCCCAAACGATGCTTAATTAATCCCTAACGAGCGTCTGAAGCATCTGTAGGATGTTGCTGGCATGGGCAGCTCTTAATTTACTGCCAGGATGGTTCCAGCACCGCTTTATCCAGCAACGGGGTGAATCCAACAAATAATTGTCCAAAGATTAGCGCTGCGTAATGGGGCAACAACAGCAGACGCCGCGCATCATTAGGGCTTACCAGGGAGTCAGCGGAGCTAAAGCAAACAAATGCCAAGCAAAATCCACAGCAGATGGAGCTTTTAGTTGGGCATGGATTGACTTAAGGGCAGCGTGTCAACAACACTGGAGCACGGCACCCTTCTGGTGATGGAAAACCCATAAAAGAGCCTGGGAAGCACCAGTGAAGGAGGATTCTGAGTTGTACCCTACATAAATATCGTTTATGGTGCAGCAGAGTGTAAATACACAGCGTGAGCCCTATGCTGGTTGTAGCAGCAGCTGGAACTGCACTCCTGTGCTCTGCAGAAACATATATAGGACGTCGCCAACTTTCAGCAATTTATTCCACCTATGCCTTTTTTATTTGTCACTATGGTAACTACAAAGTAAAGATCAAAGCAGCATGCCAGCAGCAGGAAAAGGTATTATTTTTCCCCTCTTTTGCAAAAATAACTTAAGCGTGTTTTTATTTCTTTCCCATTCAGAGGAATTACTTGTTTGTAGCTTGATGGAGAGGGAGAAGTCCTTGTCTCTGTTTGAGAAATTGCACTGGGAGCTCAAATGAGCCAAATTTCCTTCAATTTAGAGACAATTCAAAGTGATGGATGGGTGATCGTCATGGTGCTACGGCAGGTCCTGGGGCTGAAGGAGTGGAGATGCAACCATGTGGCATGGGGAGAAACGACTCAGGAGGAGTTATATGGTTGGTTTTCCAGGAAAACCATTTGGAAACGGTTTCCCCATTAGAAAATGCTGATTTAATTAAAGGAAAAACACGAGTTTTGGGGGACCCTTGCATGCATCATGGTTGCAGTTCTGGGGCTGGCCTCACACCCAAATGGACCAGAGCTGCTAATCACCATCCTTGGGCAAATCCTGAGGATGGCAGGATGGCATGTTCTGCTGGCTCCTTGAGGCAGCTTGGTCCCCGTAACACAGACCTGATATGAGAAAGCCCTTTTCCTTCCCTAAAATCCAGCTCCCTCCTCCCACAGCAAACCCTTGGCTGAGCTACCCAGAGTCTTCCTGGTGGCCCTCAGTATTTCCAGATCCACCCATTTTCTGTCCATCAGCAATGTTAAGAGTTTGAAAATCTTGTTTTTTAAAAGAAAAAAATACAAATGTCTTCAAAATCAGGTGAAACTGCTTGTGTGTTTTGGGATAGAGATTTCTGATCCCATCCGGCTCATGTTAAGATGCTCATCCTAAGCCTCATCCTAATTAAAGGGAGCATTCCCACCCCTAGGCCTGGTGGTCTGATGCTGCTGACCAGCACTGAATGGACACAGTGGACTGCTGAAGGCCAAAGTGTATGCCAAGGATTTGCATATATGCAAATGCTTCCTATTATGTGATTCACAATAAAGGTCAAGCATTGCTTTGTGTGAAACTTGGGAGCTGTAATGAGGAAAAACCCAGATATCAGCAGGCAGATGAAGCAGTGGGAAGAGAAGGATGGTGCACCGAAAAGGAGATTCAGATCTGAAAAGGGAACCCCCCAGGATGCTGATAATACTCCTGGCTGTGCCGTGGGGGTGGATCTGGGTTTCCCATCCACACCCAATGTGAACAGGTTTGGGTTCCCCATCCATGTTTGATGGGAATGGGCTTGGGGTCCCCACACCCATGGCTCCAGATTGAGCACTTTAATGTGGAGAAAAGAGCCAGAAACCTCCCACATCTTGAGCTCTGCTTCATTTTTGCTTGTTTCTCCCTGCTTATTACAGAAATTGGGCACACGACCTGGACATGCAAGGAAGGACCCTGCTCATGCAGTTGTACCTACAGGCTCTTCACCAGAGGTGTTCAGGATCCAGAAGTTGCCCTTCTCTGATTACAAGCTTAATTATTTTAATGATTAATAATTGCACTCTTCCCCAATAGTTGCAGAAATAGAAAGGCAGGTGCAAGAAGGATGAGATGCTCGCTGGTGTGTCGGTGCAACGGCCTCTGTCCAGCCATCACCACTCACCTACAGCTGAATTCCTTGTTAGTATTTCTGTATCTTGGTAATGATATGAACATGTGTGAAGGGCAGACAGAGTGCACAAAATTCAGTGGAGATAAAAACGCCGTGAAAAATGGTGTTTTGTTTTTTTTTTTATATACAAGGGTATTTAGAAACACAGAATTTGATGCTTTGTGTGTTTGCAATGCAAGCAGTCATCTCTTCCTCTATGGGCTATAAAGCATCTTTTAAGTATACAGGAATCAAATGCAATGTGTTTGTTTTTTCTGCAGATGAGACAAGACAAACCACCATGCAATCAATTAGGATGCATACACCTAGGAAAAAAAGGGACTGTTCTTTGGCTGTCTGGAACAAACTATCCGGGATTTTGAGGACAGTCAGCTGCCACTGGGTTTAAAAAGGGAATTTAATCCATTAAGGAGTGGGGTTTTGTGATGGAGCGGTTCCTTGAGGGGACATACCCTCAGGGTAGATTTGTTGGCCCCTCAGCACACACCCCATCCCAAAGCTGGAGCTGAGCTCTCAGGCTGTTCCCAGTGATATGGGTATGTGCAAAGCTGGACAAAGAAGTGGTCATGTCCTGCCACATTTTGAATGGAATGAAAACATAGAATCATAAAATCGTTAAGGTGGGAAAGGCCACTAAGATCATCCAGTCCAACCACCAACCCATGCCTGTGACCGCTCTAGATCATGTCCCTCAGTGCCACATCTACCCCTTTTCTTGAACACCTCCAGGGACGGTGACCCCACCACCTCCATGGGCAACCTGTTCCAATGCATTACCATTATTCAAGAGAAGAAATTTTTCCTAATATCCAGCCTGAACCTCCCCTCAGACAACTTGAAGTCATTACCTCTCATCCTACTGATCACCTCTTGTCCTGTCATCCTACTGTAACCCCCTCCTTTCTTTGAAGCTGTTTTGGAAGCAGGATGCACAGATGCAAGGGCTGGCAATGCTCTGTGCAAGGAAATAGGTTAGGTCCATTGGCTACCCTGACCACAGATGCTCTGTGCAGGGTAAGGAGGGACCATGGACATCTCTCCCATAGGGAGAGCAAGTGGGACCCCCAGTCCTTGAGCACTACCCATCCATATTTTAGTGTTTTTTATATCTATCCATCTGTTTAACGAAGAGTGGGTTTTCTCCTTTTTGTACTGTTATGGCTTCACAATTCTTTCTGTGTTGCTTTTTCTTCCTTTCCCTTCCCACAGCCTATTTATCTAATCCATTTATCTATCTGTCTTCTGTTTATCTACCCGGAATATCTTTCAATATATATCTCTGTCTGTTCTTTTCTGCATTATCTCTCCTGCCCTTACATATCACCATCAATCTAACCATAAAATCTCTCCCTCTCTCTCTGTTGTCTTTGAATAAAATTTGGTTTTGAATTGTTTCTCTACATGTTGCATGACAAAACTTTTTCTAGCCTTGACCATTCGCTCCCCTTGCACAGAATACTTTCAGAAAGCATGCAGTTATCAGGGATATCTGCAGTTATGGAATGCTTTTTAAAATTCTTGACTTAGGGATACAACATGGAGCTGGGGCACATCCCCATGGCAGGTTGTGATGGAGGGACACTGGTGATGAGGAGGTCTATGAGACGTAAATAGGGTCCTCGAGTCTTGGAGTGCCCCTGATTAATCTTGTTCTTGGCTTCATCCCTGCTGCTCTGCTGATGCTCAATATTCTAAGCCCTATGTGCGTTCTTTGGGATGATCCTCAATGTCTTTTCCAGGTGATGCCCTCCATGGGTTTTGCTTTGCTCCTTGTGTAGGGATGGATTGGCCTCAGCAAGAGGAATGTATCTGAAAGCCACAAGTATGAATAAAAGGTACCAGTATGTTTGATTTAATGACCTAGTGTCTAGATATTGTATTGAATTAGCAACAAGTAGCCATCAAGAAGAGAAGACACACCTTTCTCCTTGCAGGTTTGGTAACACAGTGCCTCCTTGGTGTGCCCCCAGTAATGCTGCAGTCGCATGGAAACTTGCTGGCACTGGCTGCAAGTTTTCAAGCCTTTAGGGAGGCAGAAGAACAAAAAGGATTGTGTTGCCCCTTTGCTTAATTGGTGTGAGATGAGTGTAAATTAAACTTACAAGTGGCCTTGATGTTCCCATAATTTTGACGTGTTGGAATAGCAAAGGAGCTTGACTTCAGAGTCAAGAGGGGCAGGCTGTTTGAATTGAAAATTTACCCTTCTTGTCATGTTTTGGCTGTACTGTGTTGTTGGTTTTTTGTTTTTTGTTCGCTTGTTTGTTTGTTTTTCTTGAAATCTCCAGTTCCTGGATAATACTTTTGACCGAGAAGCTCAATTTTCCCTGCAGAAGCTGTATCTTCATCACGGCCATTTCTTCTATCACAGAGCTCCCATGGGACATCTCTCAGGAAAACAAGGTAAACTCACTGAAATTATTTCCCAAATGTAAGCTATTAGCATGAATTTCTCATAAAAAAAAACAATAATGGAGGATTTTTCTTCTTTTTTTGTTTTGATGGAAGATGGGATGGATCAGAGAACCGGCAACACATATCCACCAGATAATTAGATTGAAAGAAAACCACCCCTCTGAAGACAATGAGATGATAAAAGAGATCAAGGTCCCTGGGAAAACTTAATCCTTCCCTGTTTTCCATTACTTCTCAGGTTATTTCACTCCGCTATTAAGAAATCTGATGCGCTGATGAGTAGGAGAGAAAGCTTCTGGACTTGGGGAAAAAAAAAGTTGGGTTGTATGAGGACAGTCTATTAAAGATTCAGCAATTGTACAAACCCCACAGGTAGAGTCCCCTGGGATTTCTGGTAGAAGGAGGCTGATTAAAGCCTGGCACTGGAGGTGTCCTGCAGCCACCCTCAAAAACAGAGGATAGGAACAGTCCCTACAGAGCTGCCTCTCCACCCAAACCCAGCGCTGGTATGTGTCTCATTGACCACCAGGAGACCCGGAGATCTCTCCCCAAAACCTTGGGAAGTAACTACTAAAGTGAGGTTTTCTTCCAAGTGTTGTCATAGAGTCATTAGGGTTGGAAAAGACCTCCAAGATCATCCAATCCAACCCTCCACCTACCACCAACATTGCCCACTAAACCACGTCTCTAAGTACCACACTGACACCTCTCTTCAGAGCCTCCAGAGATCTCAAGCCCAGACATCTCTTCAGAGCTCTGCACCTATGGCTGTCACCTCCACATTTATAGGAGGAAGGGACAAGGCTTTCACAGACCAGAGCAAATCCACCCAGCTCCGTGAAACTGCAGCGATTTACTGCAGCTGACAGGAGCATGTATTGATGTTGTCACCATCACCCGGGGTCATTCGCACCACAGCGTGGCTTTCCCTCTCTCTTTCATGTTGAGATTTGCTCTTAGGCTTTTTCCTTGCAGGGAGTTTGATGGATGAAAACCTAGTGCGTGAGTTTGATGCAAGGGGAGGTGTTTGGAGGCTGCTTTCGTCTCTGGCTGTATCAATAATTAATATGTTGATCCAGAGCAATATTATAAACAGGGTAAATATTTTTTTTTCTAGTTTTCTATTCGGCAAACAGCAAAAGAAAAATAACTGCTGGTGTCACTGCTCAATGAGCTTCCCAGTGTCCCAGCCAACCACCCAAATATTGCCAGTACGGAACTGGGGAAGGGGGAAACCAGGATCACAAGCACTCAGAAACTCAAATCTGGGGAACAGAGCATTCGGGGCTGATAAATTTGAAATGTTTTAACATTTGGAAAGGTCTGATCCTTACCTGAGCTGTTGCACGTTAATGTTTTCCATAATGATGGACTAAAAAGTCTGCCCCCCTCCTCTCAACCTTCCTGTTTTCAGCTTTTCCAGGCAGGGTATTCCTGCAAGATTAAAGCTTTGACTTTTTAAAGCTTCTCTTTTATTGGGAAGATCACATCTCCCAGATATAATGGCCAGGTGTCCCATGAGCCCATCTGAGTTTTGTGGGCAGCTAAAGGGCCACTGTATGGGGACAGAAGCGCAGACAGGAATGTCACTACAAGCAACAGTTTCTCAGATTCATCCCATTGACAGTTTTCATTTTTTGTTCATTTTTTCGGTCTTAGCTTCTCTAACACCACTGTATGGATTTAGAAATCGCATCCCATCTCAGTGTGTCCATTAGAGTTGAGGAGGTCTTGGGAGAAGAGGCTGAAACATCACTGGCAGAGAGTTTTCAGCAGCTAAATTTCCAAACTTTTTATCCTCAGAGCAAGAAAAGGGCATTTTTCCAGAGGCATTTAGCACTCGACTTGCTCACTGCTGACCTAAAACATTTTGGCCTTGACGCTGAAACAGTTTCTGAGGTCGTTACATCAGCGGGCTCCAGTTTATTCTCAGGAACACCACTGCTGACATGATCCACCTGAGACCAATTATACCCATGGTCCTTGAACTTCTTCAATATGCAGATAGGACTTTCTTCCTCCTCCTTGTCTGCAGAGTTGACTCTGTCTTCCTTGCCGGTCCTTGAGGTTCCATGGTCCAAATTAAAATATCATCTGCTGTAACTTCAGAACCTCCTAATCCCTCAAATATCTGCTAAATTACTCTTTGAAATACCTTGGGAGCAGAACTAATTCCAGATGGCATTAGCTTAAATTTGCAATGTCCAACTGGTGTATTAAAAATCACCAGCTTTGAGCCCCATTCATCTAATTTTACTGGCTTTAATAGATATCCTGCATTCCTGCTGAGAGTATTTCTGCTTCTGAGAACATTGCTAACTCTTCATTAAGGGTTTCCAGCAGATAATGTCTCTGTTTGAAAGGTTTTATTTAAACCATATAGATCAATCTGCATCTGTGATTTATCTGGCTTTTTGATTCATACCCGAGTTAATCCACTAGGTTTAGCCTCGTCTGCTGGCTGATGGAGTCCAGAGGGATGACACGCAACAGCAGGATGAGTGGTTTGGTGTTGATGCAGAAGACAACCCCAGGACTAACTGAGGAACTGAGCTTATTGCAGCCCTACAGTTTTGTCTCATTCCCTCTCTGCCAGCAGAAGCAGGAGGAGCAGTTTTGTCAGATTGTGGAACAGTACTCATTCACCATTTCCAACTAATTTTGCAGTGATAAGGACTGCAAACAGACAAGTGAAGTCTTAGAATCGTAGAACAGTATCATTGAATCGTTAAGGTTGGAAAGGACCACTCGGATCATCTAGTCTAACTACTGACCCAACCCTACCATGCCCATTAGCATGTCCCTCAGTGCCGCATCTCCACAGTTCTTGAACACCCCCAGGGATGGTGACTCCACCACCTCCCTGGGCAGCCTGTGCCAGTGCCACTCTTTTGGAGAATAAATATTGCCTAATATCCTGATGTCTTGTAATGGATGAGCTCCAGGGCATAAGAGCAGCCTGTGGAGCGACCATTTGTCTCCAGCCCAAAATTCCCCCAAAGGGACACCTTTCTCCAAACTTCCTTCAGGGTTTGAGACACCCAAGTCTGCCAAGTCACATCCAAGGTGGATCTGAACTGGGTCTCCTGTGATGATGTGGGATTCAGAACCTTCATTCCATCTCCAGCCATTGCTGGGCACATCTTGGGGTGCAGATGGGCCTGATCAGTACTGGGGCTTGCCTAAATCTTGGAGAATGGGAATCGGTCTCCTTGAGCCAAAATGTGAATATTGAAGCTTGAGCACACTTGTCCCTACGATAAATTAAAAGGATTCACTGCTTATACGCTACCCAACAGGGATTCACTCAAGCTTGTACCCAGCACACAGGAGCCAAAATGAGGTAACAGAAGGGAAAAAAAAATAAAAAACAAATTTAAAAAAAAAAAAAAAAAGAAGGAGGGAAAACTGGAGAAAAAAAAATGAAAGGTAAGCCCTTGAGGGTTGCTAGCCTGGTGTGTGTGAAAGAGGAGCTGAGCTGTCGTGCAAGGGGCAGGGGATGCAGCCAGAGCTGGGGGGTGACACTGCGCAATGCTGTCACTGCTGGTGCTGGCATCTTGGGCTGGTGCAGGCGGGGATGCTGGTCAGTGCTGGGTTGGAGGCCAGATGGCACCTGATGCCCACCGTGCCACTGCAACCCACCAGATGATGACGCTTGATGTTTTCAGGCTGCTAAAGCTGCACTGGGCAGCCTGACTTTAATCCCATTCCTCCATCGTCGCATCCTCACCCTGCCCACGGACACCATGTCCAGGGCAGCTTCATTATTTGTCTTTGTGCTCAGCCAGAGCTCTCTGCTTCCCCTGTGGCAGGATATTAACTGGGTTTAATTTCAAGGAACAAATCCCCTCTGTCCTCTGGGTTCCACTCTCGTACTCGGGCCAGCTCATTTCCAGGCTGGCTTCCAGAGGGAAGGGTTGGAGGCCACAAGGCAGCTGCTCAGATGATGGGGCTGGAGCTGCCAGCAATTTTCTGCTATGACCAAAATGATCTTTAATAAATGCATGGGGGATTTCTCAGGTTTTTTATTTCCTCCTTTTTCCTTGGACTTTGGGCAAACTGCAGCAATGATGGAGCAGTGGGAACTGAGGGATGGGAATCAAGGATGGTTGCAGGTGAGCTGTCCATGGGAAGGATGGATGAGGTTGGGTGGCTCTGGGGACAGGGAGCTCTTGCAGATGCATGGCTTCTCCTGCATCCTCTTGCAGACTTAATTCAAGATACACAGGAGACCATAGAATCATAGAATCATTAAGGTTGGAAAAGACCTCTAAGATCGTCCAGTCCAACCATTCACCCACCACCAATGTAACCCACTGACCACGTCCTTCAGTGCCACATCTCCATACTTCTTGAGCACATCCAGGAACGGTGACTTTACCATCTCCCTGGGCAGACTGTGCCAATGCATCACCACTCATTCAGAGTTTTTCCTAATATCCAGTCCTCCCAAAGGAGAGCAGTGGCAGCAGAGCCCTTTGCCATGTTATGGTTAGGCTGCAGTTGGACTTGATGACCTTTGAGGTCCCTTCCAACCTGAGTGATTCTATGATTCTATGTTGCTGCTGCAGGAGTTTTCTTGCAGACCATGCAGTTTTATTCAACTGGAAAAATTCCTAGAAGCATATTAATACAAAAAAAAAAAGACGAGAGAAAAAAAAAATCCCCACTGCCATTATAACAAAAGTGTCATAATGGATCTTTTCAATGTCACTTCATTCCAATAGTCAAAATGTTTCATTTAGATGTTATCATTTTAATTTCATCCTGACTTTTTTTACTGTCTCACTTATGTATAGGCTTCGTATGATATCTCACATTACACTGTTCAAACATTACCCAAGCGGAACGCAGCCACTTCTTGAAATGAAACAACCTAGCAGGGCGGGATTGAAGTATCTTGGTTTCACACTGAATCTTCCCTTAATTTCCGTAGAGAGATTGCACACTTTTGCCTTCGTGGTTGCAATAAAGTCCAGAGTTGTCATTTTGATATTTCCTATGGCAACACTGTCCACCGTGGGGGGCTGGAACTGCATGATCTTTGAGGTCCCTTCCAACCCAAGCCATTGTATGGTTCTATGATTCTATGATTCAATGGGGAAGATGCTGTGGGGATGTCAGTTAGCTGTAGGGAAGGGGCTGCTCTGGTTCCCTCATCACCCCCTGTGCCCACTGTTCTGGGAGTTTATGTCTGTGAATACTGATGGTATTTGTCTCACCCCGACCTCTTCGTATCATCCAACATGCGTTTCCATACCAGTACTGATTGAGCTCGGAAAGCTGCATCCACATAAATAGGTGGAGGAGACGTAAAGACAGCAAGATTGGCCTCAAGGGATGAGGCAGTGTGAGTCTGTTTCCCAAAGTTTGTGTTCACTTGTGTTGCCTAAGGGAGAAGAAAAATAGAGGAGAGAACGCGACAGAAGAAGGAAGATGGAGCGTGCAGTGAGCAGAGCAGATTTTCTTGCCTCTAGGTTTGTTTTCCCTTGCCAGGGGTACAAAACAACCAGAAGGTTGGAAGGTGTCCTGGAGAAGGTCTCCACAGAAGCAAGCCAAATGCATTTAGAGTGGATAAACACCAGGTGAGGAACTACATGAAAATTGGAGATACTTGTCCTGTTTGTGGCCAGGATGTGCTTCCTAAGGCAGTGCCTGGCTTGCTTTTCTCCATCAGGAGCTTCTGTTTTGGAGTCGTTTTCCTAAGAAACAGAGCATCACTCCCCTTAAATTTCTCAACTAAACCATCCTACTGCATCATCTGCCCTGGCTGGAGGTGCAAGGTTGGGGCAGCTCATGTCCTGGGGGTGCAGAGGCGGTGGGCAGCATTCCCTCCATTCCCAGCAAGGATTGATGCAGCGTAGGGCTGGGCATGGAATCCTGATTACTCATTCGCTTTGATGGTCCTGAGAGCTTCACTTTTCACCCAGGCTTGACGTTTTTATGGCAGAGCGAGTTATTAATCGTTATTTTGAGCAGTGTTTGCAGGAATGCTATTTCTGCTAGAGCAGCGCAGGTGGGACACGTGCGCGCAGATGGGAGCTGCCAGGGAGCTCAGCTGGCAGCATTTTGGGGTGAAAACTGTTATTTCACTCTTCTCTCCAGCGCTTCCCACAGTGCCAAATGGTGAAGGGTTATGGGAGGGAAACCTGGGCAGAATGGGAAATGTGGAGAGAAGGCAAAGGAGGGGAAGAAGAGCAAACACATTCACTGGAGCTATTCTGGAAGATTTTGCTGGCGTTTTTTTACTTCTGAAGAGGCTATTTTACCAATATATTTATTTTTACTCATTTGCACTAGAAAACTCCATATGCCCGCCCTGCCATCCCCAACCTGTTATCGTGCATCTGCTAAATGGAGCTGGGCAGCCAGCAGCAAGGGGAGGACATGAAATTTTAATAGTGCTGCATCTCTAAAAGCCAGATTTGAGCTTCTCTCCTCTTTTTGAACTTCTGCATGTAGAATGCTGCTGATGGAGCGCATTACCTGTTTAAAGAGCTGCTCCCCATGCCAAGGAACTGCAGCAGAGACCACCTCGGTGTGGTGGGATGGAGATGTGATAGCTTTATTCCTTATGGGGTTTGGTTATAAGGCACGAGTCCATCCCTGTTCAGCTTGGCAGTAAGCTTTCCTTTCTTCTTCAGAACGAGAGAATAGCATCAGTCCAACAGTAAATAAAAGTTACGATGCCCAATATAAACATTCATTGGCATCCTACACCCACATGTCTGCATGTTGCCTGGTTACAAGCATAAAGGCTACTGGCTTATTTATCCAGGAAATCTGTCCTGAGTATAACCTCATGTCTGCATTTCAGCCGGCGCAATTTGCTCGGAGCAAGCACTATAGGTGATCTCAGTGTGAACTGCCTCCTTGGCCCCTGCAATTTTCCACCTCACCCCAAATAAACCTCGTTTTAAAAGACTGGAGACTCCAAAGGGGGATTTTGGGCCAGTCTGACAGTGCCGGTGGAATATATGCCAATGATTTAATTGCAGCAGTGCCTGGTTTTGTGCTCATAAACCAAGCTGGGGGCAGTTGTTTGTGACTGTTCCCAGCCTCTGAGTGCTTTTCTGGTGCAGAGCATCTTCCCCAGCCCATGGTGCCAGCTGGGCTGCCCGCCAGCAGTGTTGCAAGGTGAGGCAATGGGTTTGGAAAGCCACTTGTATCTCTGACTCCTCTTTTCCTCTCTATCCTGCTGGGTTTTGATATGTGTCTGCCATGTCTGACCACATTTTGTCTTTTCCATGTGAAACACTGTCCTCCTCCTCAGTCTTGCTTTGCAGGCTGGGCACAACCCAGCATTGATCCCACTTCCCTGTGGATATCTCCAGGTTGGGATGTCCCAGCCTTGTCCATAGAGCCAAAGAAAACCTTTCTCAATGGTCAGAGAATCTTCTTCTCAGGATGGATGTTAAGAAAAACTTCTTTTCCTTGTGTTTGCACATTGGCACAGACTGCCGAGGGAGGTGGCGGAGTCTCCATCCCTGGAGGTGTCCATGAACTGCGGGGATGTGGCACTGAGGGACGTTGTTCATGAGCAATATTGGTGGTAGGTGGATGGTTGGACTAGATGATCTTAGAGGCCTTCTCCAACCTTTATGATTCTATGATTCTTCACAATAAACACTAAGCTGATCTTAAACATAGAAATATTTCCCACTGGAACCCAAGCCTGGGCTCTGTAGGAGATGCTGGTGCGCAGCCATAAGTAATTTATGGCACCACATATATCCTGGGATCTGAAGGGTGTTGAAAGAATTGATCCAAGGCGTTTCTAAGCAGGTGAGGACCTGTGAACTCAGAGGAGTTAACAACATTAATTTGCTTTTTACCGCATAGGCATAAGCTGTCAATATTACCTTGACATCGTTCAAAGAGCCAACTGGCACAGTTGTTCATTAGGAAATGGCCCTATAAAAGTGCTCTTTGAAAAATTTATGGAACCCATAAAAGGAAGTCACATCGTGAACAAATGGAGAGACACCAGAAATGGCGTCCTTCACTTCCCCACAAGAACTCACGTGTCACAAAGCAGTGCCTGTAAATCTTAGGGGGAATTTGTGGCAGCTGTTCCATTTGGCCACACTGGGGCCTTGTCAATCAATACGTGAGGTTGTTCCTTTCGATAGAGCTGTGGGAGCACCTTTTTCTACTGCTGATGGCTTTCCCCACTTGGCTTCAGAGGCTTGGCAGCAGTGTCCATTTATACATTGCTCTAAAGCATTAGAAATGGGTTTTAATACCACCTCTGTGGAGATGTAGCTCACCCATAAAGGCAGCACAGTGACTGGGAGAGGTGTATGGCTTCCTCCCTTACATGGAGATGGAGATGCCCTGTGCTGGTGCAAGGCTGTGTTGGGATCAGAGCCCAGATCCAGCTGGCTTCTCACACCACACATCTGCCAGCCGCTCCGAGGTGTGAAATGGGGCACTTGGACCATCTCCTGGATGGTGACGGATGACAGAGAGATTAGCATTCATTGCTTTGGATGTCTCCATCAGCTCCTCTCAGCCATTCAGGTCTTGCAATACCAGACTTTTCTAACTCTCATCCCAGGGTTCTCTCCTGCTTAATACCCATATTTAGCCTCTTGTTTCATGGCCTTCACTGGTTTGTCCTGCTGTCAAGTTAAACACAAGTTCCACAACCACAAGTATTTATCAGAAGATGGCTTTTTTTCCTGCTCGGAAAACCCCAAAGTTGGAAATCTTTAGCCAAAAAAAGCATTGGATCAGTCATATCTGATGCGTCATCGCCTGGCTGGAGATGCTGCATTTATTTACACACGCGATAGGGAGAGGAAACAGCCACGACCTGATTGTCCATTCATCTCAGCTCTGTGCTTCTCTGTTTCGATGAGCTTTGCGAGCGTTCATGGGTGAATCTCTGATTTCAAGGAGGCGAGGTCATGCTTTGCTTCTCAGTGAGCCGGGAGTAAAACATTGCCCGGGGCACGCGGACGTGAATGCAATCACCTAAATTTCTTTGCTGATGTGGTTTGGGAGGAAAGCTTTTATTTCATTTGCTTTATTTTCCCAGCTTGAATGAAGCTGTGCTGGAGGGAGAAGTTTTCTCTGGGAAGCAAATTCTGAAGCCATACCTGCCCCCAGCCTTTTTTACCACGGATTTCATTTTCCACCCACTCTTTGCCTTTTGGGATCTTTGCAACAAGGGTTAAAATGCTCCAGGCTGCCAGCGTGCTTTGGAGATTGCTTCAGCTTGCTCCATCCTAAGCTTGGCTGCTCCTCCAGCCCCCAGTAGATGTGACCCTACTATTCCTACATCCTTATTGCATCGTGAGATGTTCTTCTCCACTGAGTGAAGCGCTGCAGTCCATGGTGAGGACACAGCTCCTCAAACAGAGCCATCCACCATGGATAACCACAACCCTGGATGTGCCTTCTTGGCATTGCAGCTGCAGGCCTGGAGTACTGGAGAATCCAACTTCAACCTCTTGTGAGATGGGTCTCCATGTGTCGCCTTGCTGTACTCTGCTAGACCCCCAGATAGACCCCTTCCTGTGGAGTAAGTGGATCTTGAGAACCAAAGCAAGGAGATGAGGAGGAGCGAGGATGTGCTGTTTCACCATGCTGGGGAACATTAATTGATAAAGAAAACATGTTCGTGTGGTGGCTGCTTACAGGTTTGCTCCCTTCAGCACTTTCCCATTAATAAGGCCTGGTGAATGTTCTCAGGCATATCAACTCTAAATGGATAGCTTGTCAGCTGGGAACTGAGCCCTTCATAGATCTCTTTGATGGAACAGTTTTTAAGAACAAAACTGGGGACAAAGAGGGAGTGCTTGCAGCCCTCCATCCATAAAAGACGAATGGGTCTCTGGAAGATGCTGTCAGAGAAGTTAAACAGCTATTTGGCCAAGAGTGGGTTTGCTGCCCAAAGGATTCCTCCATCCCAGCATCCTTTCCTTCCTCACAGTGTACCCCTGCCTTCAATTTCATTTAAGACTGCCCTGGTTAGCTTTGTTCAAGACCTCCTCACCACCTTTTTCCCCACTCATTTCTATGGATCCGACCTTGACCCACTGAAGAAAGAGACAAGAATTCCTTGGAAATCCATCATGAGTTTATTATGTGTGTTTTTCTCTGACTTTTCCATGGTTTCTGGGAACCAGAAGACGGAAGATCATGATGGCTGAGCTGAACTCATCACGGAGAGCGGTTCAGAGTGGCTTGGTGATTCAAGACATGCAATTTTAAGGAGTCAGGCTTCCCAATCGCTGCCTGGAAGACTGGTCTGAGTATGTGTGAGATGGTTAAAAGTGGCAATAATCAACCTTTCAATTCTAGAGGTTTCAGCCAGACACGGGGCATTGTTTGTGTATTTCTTGTGCGTGTCTGGTGGCTCCAAACTGCTGCATTGAGACATCAGATCTCCCTAGGTGACAATTTAGAGGGGTGTCAGAGGAGACCGGAGGGATGGAACAGCTCTGTGTGAGGAAAGTTAAATAACCTGGTGCTTATCAGCACAGGAGAGGGATGACAGATGGGAGCTGTGACAGAGGTCTATAAAAACCTGAGCAGCAGGGAAGGGCAAGCAAGGAGCGATTATTCTTCCTTACAATGTGAGAAACAGAAGACTTCGGGTGAAAGAAGTCTTAATACAAAGGCAGGACTTGTTTGCACCACACGTCATTCAGCTCTCGAGTCAGAGGTGCGGATCCAAAGTAGAACTGGACAAACGTGGATGGTGAGAAGGAGACAAAAACTTAAATATCATTAAAATGTTCTGAGCTCAGCCCTTTTCCCCGAGCACACAGCTATGTGATGGCCTCTTCTGAGCCATCACCACTCAACAAATACAAGTCCCCATCTCTCTGGCTCCACTTTTAGGAGTCATGTCTCTGCTGAGCTCATCCCCCAGGTCTGCAAGATGCTGAATTCACTTCTGGTCCTGTGCCCAAGGTGAGGGTCTGGCTGGAAGGGGCTCTGGTTCCGCTCTGTGTGTATCAGTGCTGAGATGACCAAATGTGATGGATGTGGTGAGGAATGATGTGGTGATCTCTGGAGCTTTTCCTTCCTATGTTAAATAACTGAGAGAGAGCCTTATTATTATTTTTTTTTTTCATTTTTCACTAATTCTCATTATTTTTTTCATTAATACATTTGGAAGTGGTGAGGTTTCTGGACTGATGGAGTTCTTCTCTATCAGTACTCTCCAAGCTTCTTGGGATCCCTCTTGGGTAGCCAGCAGCTGTATGGCCTTGTTCCTCCTGGGGCTTTGCTCTACCAAACAATCCAAGGAGATAAACCACAGGTTAAAAGGGTATCCCATTAGGCTCTCAATGACAGGCATTGACACATCTGAGACCCTTGGTCAGGGCAGTTTCCCCAAATGGGATCATGTTCCCCTTACGCCGCAGAGGTTGGTTGCCTGCTGGGACACTCCCCCCTCCAACTCTGAAATTATGATTGAGTCTAAGATTTATTCTTTTTAATTAAGATTGAGAGGTTGGAACTCCGGGGTGCACCAGCCTCAGGAAGAAGGACAATTATGCAGCAATTACACAGCCTTGTAATCACATTATTCATGGGATATAAACCGAGATCTACCAAAGCCGGTGTAAATAGGTCATCAGCAAACCCAGGTTTGGGAAAAAATCAACTTTCCAGCTCCACCTCAATTCAAGAGCCGGGCATCACCGTCAGCGCTGTGCTTCCCAAGGAGCTGCGTTGCTGATGGATGGTTTGTTCCAATGGGTGCAGAGAGGCCAGTTTTGAGGGAATTCACTCTTCTCACCTGGTTTTCATCCCCTTAGATCCTCCTCTCTGACCCTTTCTAATTAGCAGTGCTAACCCTCTGTACTTGCCTTTTATCCTCTGCTAAAAGTAGGCTTGAGCCAGAATAAAGGGGAGGTGTTGGCTCAGGGCTGAGTTATGATGCGGGATCAATAGGAGCAGTGCTGACACCAAAAAACTTAGCTTTCCCCCATGTTTCACTAGGAGAAAACACACATTATTGATGAAATATCATCCCTTTGCCTAGCGATGCTCTCCGCTTATCCTCATTTGGCACCTCTTGCTTGCTGCCTTTTATCCTTATTCTTTTCTCACAGTTTACGAATTAGTCAGCTTTACCCGCTGAGGAAGAATTGATTCTATGGCAAAACACTTTAATTTTTTTTTTTTCCCCACTTTTTTTTTTTTTCTTTTTTTTTTAGGCCTCTAAAAACAGCTTTTCCTTTCAATGAAAGCAGCCGGGCGAGCTCCGAGACAAGCACAGACACCCTGTCACACTTGCAGAGAGCTGTGAAAACAGTCTGCTTCCCTCTTGCTGGGCTGGGAGTGAGGAGTGTTTCTGTCTGGCCCTAAACGCTGTGTGTAAGGCTGGGCTGGGCTTTTGGCAGCATGACCCCATGCACCCTTCCACGGAGCCATGGATCTCATCTCACATCGGGACCCAAGGGAGGGAGGATGGGGGGAGAGGATGCTGGATCCTCTGCTGTTCACTTTTGGCTTTGTTTTGAAAGGAAATTGCAACCCGGGGTTGAGTGAACAACAGCAAGGAGTGCCTCTTTGAGGCAGATAATAAATCATAGAATCATTTGAGCTGGAAGTGACACTTAAAGGCCAACAATGCAACTCTCCTGCAGTGAAAAGGGATGCCTACAGCTCAATCAGGTGCTCAGAGCCCCCCCCAGCCTGACCTTGAGTGCCTCCAGAGATGGGGCATCCATCAAGGGCAAGAAGCCTTGAAACCTCTTGCCCAAATAGTATGGCTTGGATCACCACAATCACAAGGGTCCAGCAATGGTGGTCCCAAGGCCAACCGTGGGGACACGACTAGGATATCCAAAATGCCATAGAGTCATAGAATCATTGAATCACCACACTTGGAAAAGACCTCCAAGATCATCCAGTCCAACCAATCTACCTGCCACCAGTGTTTCCCCACCAAACCACGTCCCTCAGTACATCTCACATGCTGTCTTCTCCAGCACTTGGCATCCTCCATGTGGCTGGAGGTGTAGGAATTCCTCACCAGCTACAACCCATAGTTGCAAGGATATTTCCTCTAATCCCACTATCTGCTGCAGGACCAGGGCTATCAAGATGGGGTTGCTGCTGGTTGAGATAACTGGGGATGGGTGGCGGTGGCAAGGTGGGATCCCTTGGGCTGCACTCTGTTACCTTCCAGCCCCAGTGCACCTCACTGGAAACAGATGATCTTCGAGGTCTTTTCCAACCCAAGCTATTCTATGATTCTATGATCTCTGCATTCCTAATATCCCACCAACTATTCCAACTGGTGTCATTTTTCTATCTCTTTCCTCATCCCCATCTGCCATGTTTGACATGGACCTGCTACAGCATTGCCTGCGGCCATCAGCTTCGCTGCAACGGGCTGAGTGACCCAAAGGGAGGGAATTGTGTATAGAAAGGAAGAGATGGAGATGTCATTAGAGAGAAGCTGGGAGTTGGGAGAGCACCTCCGGGCCCATTTTGGGGGGATGAAAGGAGCTTACTTCAGTGAATAGCATTATTATATCCAGGTTCCCATTTAGGTTGCTCCAAGTTGTACAACAAAAGGAATATTAAATGATATTGCAAAATTCATGTTACAAATCAATGTAACCTGCATAAATCATCCCATCCTAGGCAAGAGGGTAGGGTTTGCTCTTTTCAAAGCTCCTTCCTCTGGCTGAATTGCTGCTTTAGAAATGAAAGAAGCTGTCTCCAGCTGCAGAGACCTTGGACAGAATATCGTGTCTTCAGCCTAAACATCTTCTCAATCTCTTATTTCCCCCAGAACCGGGTTTTCCAGAAGCTCCCTATCTCCCATTTGAGAGGAACGTAGGGTTTATTGGCATCTTGGCTCTCTTAAGATGGCTCCGTGGTGGGACCCTACACAACCTGAGCCCTTTGCACCCACTTTGCTTCCATTCTTCAGATGGAAAATGCCCTTTCTCTCCAGAGTGTAACAGCTGGATTTTGTCTTTTATCTCAATCCCACCAGATCTGGGCCAGCTGTCCCCAATTCCCCAGATCTGCTTAGCATGCAGCTGCAGGTCCGTGCTGTGCTGGAGCTCAATTTCTCCCAAAATCCCAACTCTCAAGGTGAATTTTGCAGCCTAAACAAGAACAGACCAACAGAACCCCAGCTGGCAACTCCCTCCTTGCCCCACCGCTCCCAGATCCTCCTTTTGTCCTTAAAATAAAGCTCTGTTTCTGACCAGGATTTGCATTTTTTCATCTTTCAGAAGCAGAAGGCTCCGGCGAGCATGAGGAACTCATCCATCCTTCCCCACACTGGCAGATGGAGCAGAAAACCTGCTGATATATCCAAGGTCCTAATAAGTTTTGAAGTGGCCAGTGGATATTAATATGGAACAGGAGCGCACCGTCCCCGCTGACCGGCTTTTATCACCCCAGACACATCTGCTGATGCAGAGCTATTTGTTTTGCAAGAGATGCTCCCTGGGCAGGGATCAGGGAGCTGGAGCTAATGCAGGCTGATGGGCTTCATTTAGGGGAAGAGGAGGAGGAGTGGAAGAGGAGGGTCACGGGATAGACCAAAATTTGCCTTTCTGCAGAGGGAAAATGAGAGATGTGGGGCTCCCCATCTCCTTGATCCTGGAGGCCATGTCTGTCTTCACATTTGGGTTTTGCTGTCAGCCAGGAAGGGCTGGCAGAGGGCAGAGTTAAGGATGGGATCTTATGATTATATCAGCCACTGTGCATGGCAGAGTGTGATGGTGAAGCTCGTGTTTGCTTTCCTATATGTAATTGCTCTGGAGAGACAAAGCAGACGATCCTCTCCCAGTTCCCCATTGCAGCCCATAATAAACTGGGCTTCCCTTCATTCCCGAGCAAATCCAGAGTGCAAAAAAATCCCTTTTCTTGCCCTAACCTGGCAAAACCCCTTGCAAACAGCTGCATTTTCAGCGGTGCACTGGAGGCACTTGCTGGGCTCCTGATTTACGCAGACCCGACTGAGGGATTGTTCTGAAATGGATTTGTTAGTATTAATTACGCCGTGTCCCTGCTGAGATTTTTAACAAGATTATGCTTCCCGAGCTTTGCTGCTTCGCTTCTCCTCCTACTCCTTCCTTTCCATTTCAAAGCACGGTGCGTGCAGCAGGATTTGTTATTTTGTTCCCTCAGTAGACGCCGGTGAGGAGGGAGCGAGCAGGAGCTTCTGGGGTCCAGCACCTTGAATGGGGGATGGTTGATGAGGGAAAACAACCCCGTGGCTGCAACCAGGGGAAAACTCAGCCCTTCCATGGCATAATGCTTGGTCTCCTGCACAAATGGCTTTCCACTGCCCCCGGTTTCACTGGGAGGGTGGGAACCCACCGGAGGTGGACCATTTCCAGCTTTCTCCAGTCTTAATGGATGGAGCATCCCTCCTGGAGCTGTCCCAAAGAAAGGAAGGCATCTTGTGGGATAACTGTTCAAGAAGAAGCTCTGGATCCCTGAGCTATCCCCTCCATCCTTCGAAAACCCATCAGTCCCCCCTTCTTCTAACACTCTGGCTGCTTCAATGCCAGGCAATAAGACCTGAAGGTATGTCATATATTTTTGCCAGATGGCACCATTGCCCACTCACTCTGTCCCACATCTACTGGAACAGCACCAGGGGACAATTTCCTGCCTTCCCCTGGTTCAACGAGCCCCACATCTGGTGTGTAGATATTTAGGGACTGAAATACAGACTGAGAATGAGGCGCAGCATCGTGGGGACCTGCTGTATTCCCAGCTTCTCCTTCACTCTGTCCCAGTGGTTGGCCAAGAGGACAGCTCTGCTCCACCACGAAATGGAGCCCTGTGCCCCATAGAACCACAGAATCATGGAATGGCTTGGGTTGGAAGGGACTTCAAGGATTATGAAGCTCCAACCCCCCTGCCGCATGCAGGGCTACCAACCTCCATACCTAATCCTAGACCAGGTTGCCCCATCCAACCTGGATGGAACATTCCATCTTCCTCCTCCTCCTGAGCCACAGCAGCCGGTGGGTCTGTAGGAAGAGGAGTTTGCTTTTAGCAAAACAAAGCTGGATTTGTGCTTACATCAGAAATTCCCCGACCCCATAGGGTTTTCTTTTTCCTCTGTAGGATTAGCGAGGTTAGTCAATGAGCGTGATCCGATTTGGGGTTGATGCTATTCTTGGCCGGGTTTAGATGCCTTGGCACGGGCGGATTCATGGCGTGAGACGGCTTTCATGGGATCAACGGGAGCATACTGGTAATCAGCCTTGTAGCAGCTGGGAGCCGACCTAACCGGCTTACAGGGACAGGCGCTGCGCTCACCGAAAGTCTCCTCATGGGGTCCCACCAGGGTCCAGGTGGCTTTGGGTGAGTCCCCCTGCATGGCACAGAGAGAATCAGACTTTCACTTCTAGAGGTGTAGAAATGAGAGCTGAGGGTGTTGATGCTCAAAGAAAAGGGTGTTTGCTCCCCGGTGCCTAGACCCATGGTGTGCCATTCTTCCCCAACGTCACCACATCTGGAGCTGCCCCTCACTTCGTCCCAGAGACCAAACAAGCTGAAGGATGCGAGATTCCCCCCTCCCTCCCCACGCCCAGAGCGCATTTTATCTTTTTCCCCAGACAGTTCCCATCGTGTTTTTCAATTGCTCTTAATGGAGATGTCCATCACGGGGCACATTAACCCAGATATGATTCCAAGCATAGAGATGCACTAATGACCATTTAACCCATGTACGTAGCCTGGCCGGCTGAAGACTATTTTTCTTTCCTTCCTCCATTTTTCCTTCTCTTTTAACCCCGGGGAGGCCTGGGCCAGCCGGTGGATAGCTGTTTATTTTGAGCAGGGCACAAAGACCTCTTTTAGGAGTAAGTGCTGCGGTCCTACTGCTGCATTATGGAGCATAAAGCACAGTAATACTCAACCAATTACGCTAATGCTGCTTATTTGCTCTTGTTACAGAGCGTAATTGCTCACCCAGAAGCTATTAAATTAGATAAGAGCAGAACAAACAAAACTATTCATTTTATTCACTATATATTTATACACCTACCACTCCGGAGCAAGCAGCCACCACGTTCAGCAGCACAGATTCCTCCTGCGGGCAAAATGGAGGTGAGGTATTGCAGGAAGAAATGAAGGTTGGGGGACACCCAGATGCTGTCACCATTGGCTTTTGGTCGCTCCTATGGGTGAGCATTGGGCGGATACTGGGAGGAATGGGAAGCCCCCGGTTGCCAGCTGGGAGGAGGGTTGGAAAGCACCGAGTCTTGCATTAAAACTGAGGGGAAAGTCCTTTTTGAAATGAAATCAATGCTTCTTTTTGCCTGAGTGAGGATGCGGAGGTTGGAGGGGAGCCTGGCGCAGTTCCGTAATATTGGGAAACCCTAAGAGTTTAAGCAAGCATCGACCCAAACCACGCCGGAAACCACATCGGTGGGGAAATAGTGCAGAAGTGGTGATCCTTGCAGCTGGTTTGGTTATATGGGGAGAGGTAAAGGAGATGAGAAGGGGACTGGTGGGACAACGAGGGGGCGTCTGTCCCCACCCAAGTGTGGGCTGCTGGCACCATCTAGTGGGTGCTGGCCCCCCCGTGCTGCAGTGTCACCACCTCCACTGGTGGCCCAGGGTCCTGCTTGTGGACAGGCACGTGGCCACTCCACCGGGGATGTGGGGTGGGATCCTGTGTCCCCCAGTGAAGGAGATGGGGATGGTGTCCCTAATGCCACAGTGTTGTCACACGGATGATGTGACAGAGCTGCTGGCCCTGCTCGGTGTGCCTTCGTGCTTGGGGAGGGGACAGCGAACCATGTGGGACAGTCAGGTATGGGCTACTGGAGTCAAGGGGAGGTCTGAGGACAACCAAGGGGTCTAAGCTGGCTATGGGGTTGTGTGCCCCCAGCCTGGCTGTGTGCAGGGCTGGGCTGGGGAACATCCCCATGACCCCAGGACCCCACGTCCCCACACAGAGCCATAGGACACAGGGACGCAGCGGGGGGGGGGTTGGGGGGGGGGCTGGGCTGAGCTTCCCGTCCTGGCGAGCCACTGCCTATGACATCAACTCTGGTATTTCCAGTCCCTGCGGGGAGAAGGGAGGAGCGCGGAGGGAAGGACGGAGAAAGAAAGAAGTGGGGAGGGGGGGAGGGGGGGGGGGGGGGATGTAGCTGTGGGGGGACCTGGGGGTCACTTCGGTCCCCGTGGTGGTGCCCAGTGCTGGAGTGAGCCCTGCTTGGGCACTTGTCCCCATCTGTCCCTGCGCTGGCCCCATAGTCTGGGCAGGGGAGGAAGGGAGGGATAAAAGGAGAAAAGGAAAAAATCTCCACGTGGAAAACGCACAGCCGGCACTTAAAGCAACAGGGGAGCAGGGACGGGGCTTTGGGTGCCTCTCCTTCGCCAAGGGGCGATGGATGAGCATCTCTGGGTGTCCCCAGATTGACTCAAAGGGGGAAAAGCTCCACTTTGGGGCACAGTTGAAGACTGAGAGGGCATTCTGCCCCTCACCCCAGTGTTAGGCCTGTGGTGCTGGGGGGGCTTTTGGGTCCACACCCCTCTTCTGGGGCTATTTCATAGTGGTTTTATCTAAACATGATGTCTCAAGGATTGGACTCAAAGCACGGGGGGAGGGGGGAAGGGGGGGGTGTGAAGGCAGAGGGTGAAAATACGACTGTGGCTTTTGATCCTGATTGGGAACAGTGGCATTTATTGTGATTTAGGGGATATATGGTGGGGGGTTATGCTTTAGGGGGAGCAATAGTTTGGGGAGGGGGTATTTGGGGGGGTATTTTGGTGGGGCAATATTTGGGGGAGTGTTTGGGAGAGGGTATTTGGGGGGTTGGGGTATTTAAGAAGGTATTTGGGGTGATGTTTGGGGGAGGGATTTGGGGAGGGGAGACTTTATGGGTGTGCATGGAAAGGGCTTGGGGAGAGTGTATTGGGGGGTATTTAGGGGGAGGTATTTTGGGAGGGTGGAGATTTGGGAGGGGCATTTGGCGGGGGGTACTTGGGAGGGGGGTTACTTGGGGGTTGCGTTTGGGGAAGGTGTATTTGGGGAGGGGATATTGGGGAGGGGATCTTTGGGGAGGGATATCTGGCGGGGGGACGGGGGGAGGATAGCTGGGAGGTGGGACACTTGGGGGAGTATCTGGGAGAAGGAATTTGGGAAGGGAGTTTTGGGGGGGGGGGGGGGGCGGGAGAAGGAATGGAAGGAGGGCTATCGGGGGAGGTCCCGAGGTGCGGGGAGGCGTTGGGGCGGGATCTGAGATAGGGACGCTCGGACCCCCCCCGTCCCCGTCCCCAATCCCGATCCCTCCTCCCGCTGCCTGCCGGGCGGGGGCGGAGGAGGCGCTTAGGACCCGGCGTCGCCCCCCCAGATCCCGCCGCCCCGCAGCGAGCGCGGCCGCCGAGCCGAGCCCAGCCGAGCCGAGCCGAGCCGAGCGGCGCCGAGCCCAGCCGAACCGCGCCGGGGATGGGCAGAGGCGGCGGGCCGGGGGCCGGGGGCCGCTAGCGGGGCGGCGATGGGGCTCCGCGGGGCTTGGGGGCTGTGGGCGGCGCTGAGCTGCGCCGTGTGCCTGCTGGCGGCCGGGCAGGAGGCGGCGGGCGGCGGCGGGGAGCCGTGGCGGCAGCTGATCCAGTGGGAGAACAACGGGAGGGTGTACAGCCTGCTCAACAGCGGCGCCGAGTACGTGCCGCCGGGCCCCGAGCGGCCGGGGGGAGCCCGCCTGGTGCTGGGCCGGGGCGGGGTACGGCGGCAAGCGGCCCCGGTCCGCAGCGCCTCGGAGACGGTGCGAGGCCACACGCGGCACCCGTTCGGCTTCGGGCAGGTGCCCGACAACTGGCGGGACGGGCCGCCGGGTGACGGCGGCGGGGCCGGGGCGGCGCAGCGGGTGAGGGCGGCGGGGCGGCCGCGGCAGCCTTCGTCCTCATCCTCCTCCTCGTCGGTCTCGTCCTTCGCCTACGCGGCCGCAGGGCACGCCGCCTACCCGCAGCCGCCCTTCGAGCAGCACGAGGCGGCCCCGCGGGCTTACGACGAAGCCTACACGTATTACCGAGGCGGCGGTGGCGGCGGGGTGGCGGTGGCGGCAGCGGGGGCCGGCGTGCTGTACCCCTTCCAGCCCCGCGCCCGCTACGAGGACTACGGGGAGGAGCAGAGCCCCTACAGGGCGCAGGGCTTCTACCCCGAGCGGCCCTACGCTGCCCCGCAGGACGGCCTGGACCGCCGCTACTCGCACAGCCTCTACCACGATGCCGGGGCGGTCCCCGAGCGCGGCACGGCGGATGCGTACGGCGCCAACCAGCGCGGCGCCGTCATCACCAACGATAACCTGCAACCTCCCGTTGGGTCCCAGCCGGTGAGCGGGGCGGCCTATGGGAATCAGTACCAGCCGTACGAGGCGCAGCCGCCGTTCCGGGCGTCGGAACCCTACGGGGCGGTGCGTCCTGATGTCTTCGTGCCCGCCAGGAGCCCCGAGGTGGCACAGGCTGTCCCTGACAGCCAGGCACGGCTCAGCGTGGGCAGCGTCTACAGGCCCAGCCATGGAGGACGGGGTGAGTTGTGGGGTTCTATGGGGCGAAGTGGGGCTCGGGGTGCTGCTGGCTCTGGGGAGTAGCAGCTTCGGGGTCTTCGCACCAAGGGCTGGTGGTGATGTTGTGGTGCGGTGGATGAGGGCTGTCGGAGACCCTGTGTGATGTGGGAAGGATGGGCTGGGTGGTGAAGGGTGGAGAGGTGCGTATCCCAGTGTGGCCAGGCATAGAATAGGTCTCTGCCAGGAAACGAGGGCCTGACATAGGGACGGTGACACATCCCTGGGGTTTGGGATCACCTGTGGAGCCACCCTCCCTTCATTGCTCCCAAGTTTTGGGAGCAGAACCGTGGTCCTGTGTCCATGGAGTGGATTGGTGCCGTGTCTCGGGTGCTGCTGTGTCCATGGGGTTGGTCTGTGCCATGACCCAGGTCTTGCTTCATCCGTGGAGTGGTTTGATGCCATGTCCCAGATCCTGCTGTGTCCATGAAGTGGGTCTCTGCCTTGTCCCAGACCCTACTGTGTCCATGGGGTTGGTCTGTGCCACGGCCAGGTCCTTCCGTGTCCGTGGAGTGGATCTGTGCTGTGTCCCAGGTCCTCCTGCACCTATGGGTGGGTTTATGCTGTGTCCCAAGTCCTTCTGTGTCCATGGTGTGGGTCTGTGCAGTGTTCCAGTTCCACCTGCAGCTGTGGGTTAAAAGTGTACCGAGGGATGGGGACATGCTGTGCTTGTGGGGTGGTTTTGTGCCATGTCTCAGATCCTCCTGCAATCTGTGCCCCGTTCCACGTGATCCTACAACTCTGGGGTGCGTGTGGACTAGGGTCCTCCTGTGTTGGTGGGTTGGTTGTGTGCCACGTCCCAGGTCCTCCTGTGTTTGTGGGGTAGTTTTGTGCCTTGCCCCGAGTCCTCCTGTGGTTATAGAGTAGATGCGTGCTATGGGATGGGATGACACGCTGTGCTCACGGGGTGGCTGTGTGCTGTGTCCCTGCTCACCGTACACCCATGGGGTGGACACGTGCTGCATCAGCCCCAGCCCTCGAGGGAGACGTGCAGCAAAAGTCCCAGCAGGGACGCCGCAGCTACGCGCCCTACTGACCCCAATACTGATGAAATCCTGTGGCTTTTGGCTGAGCCGTGCCGGGAGTGTTTCGCTCTGTGCTGAAACGTGAGGAGCGGCAGCCTGGGGGATCTGCTTCTTGTCTGTCCCATGGGAAACCTCCTCAGCCGGAGCCTCTGACTCAACCGACCCCATAACATCCAGCCCGGCCCTGGTTTCTGGGAAAAGCCAATCTCAGAGGGATCCTCCTTGGAGGAGCCGTGCTTCGTCCCAACCCCATTGCGTGCAAACAAGTAAACACGGAGTGAATGGCCAGACCTGGGTCAGCGAGAGGTCTGTGCAGCCCCGCAGGAGGTGTGTGGGAAAGGGTTTGGGGTGGCAACACTCGGATCATAAATAAAAAGAAGGAATTGGGATTGATCAGCGGAGCCTCCAAGCGGGAAACAAGGACCTGATGTAGGGACGGTGACACGTCCCTGGGGTTTGGGATCACCTGTGGAGCCACCCTCCCTTAATTGCTCCCAAGTTTTGGGAGCAGAACCAAGTGTTAATTATGCTCCTAATCTGCTCAAACACCCCTAATCCTGCCTGGCTCCGTGAGGAATGCTCGGCATTCGCTGCTGGCTGGGCCACCTGGGGGTGAGCGGAGCGATCCCATCGCTGTGCCTTCATCCAGGTGGATCCGAGGGGCTGACGGCAGCCTCTCCCCCGTCCCTACCAGCATCCTGGATGGACGCAGCAGGAAGCTCACATCCCTCCAAGCCGGCACATTGGGTCCGTTATCCAGACCCCATACCTGGAGCCGCTTCCTCCAGCACCGGGAAAGGCGAGGCTGTGCCAGGAGGCTGTGGAAAATTCCACCCTCTGAGGGCACGCGAGGCTCCACGGTCCCTCCAGGACCACGTTTCATACGAGCAGTGCTGAACAAAGGGCTGATTTTATGGCTTTGACCTCATCTCCTTCTGGCCCCGCTCTGAGGGTGAAGGCAAACGGTGTCTGTATGTATTCTTGCCTGCTTGCAATACTGAGCACGTGAACTTTCTAAAATAAAAACAACCCGGCCCTCCTCCTCCTTTCTTCCTGCCAGTTCTCTCCTAGATAGATAGATAGATAGATAGACTTTCGTGTGTGTTTGCTTTTTGCCCTTTCCTTAAGGCTGTCACTTTTCTACCTGTGGGAAGCATTCGGGATCACGAGCGCAGAGCGGGCGTCTCTTTGGGCGAAGCTGACTGTTGCAGAGCAGTGAGTCAGCTCCTATGAAGCCGAAGTTGGCCAAGACATCTGGCCGTCTTTGCAGACAGAAAAGAGGGAAAAATCCCATTTTCTTGGTTGATTTTTTTTCTTTCTTTGGCACCGCCTCTTTTGCTTTCCAGCTTTCTGCCCTTGAGGTCTGCAGGTTGGTTGTTTGCTCGGACAGGAGCTTCCCGCTGAGGATGCTCAGGTTGGGATGCGTGGGGTGATGGTGCTGGGCCCCTCCTGCCTCCACGTGGCTCCCATTAGCTTAATTTTCCCCGGATCGCTGTGTTTATACGTGGGTCACTTAGCAACTGCTGGGCCCAGCATGTTCTTCCCCACTTCCCACCACTTACAATAAAACCTGTGGCCCCAAACCCTCTGCCTGGGGCGACGCTCCCCAGCGCTGTGCCCGTTCTGCAGATGGACGAACTGAGGCAGGAACAGTTGGGATGGATACGGGATTCCTGTGTCTTTCAGGTCTCTTTTGCCAGGTCGGATCCAGCTTTCTCCAATTGGTGGAGGTGCCCCATCCCTGGAAGTGCCCAAGGCTTTGGATGGGGCCATGGGCAGCCCCAGCTGCTGGGGGCATCCGGCCCACAGCAGGGGTTGGAGCTGGGGGGGCTTGAAGGTCCCTTCCAACCCAGCCATTCCACGATTCTCCCTCGTAGGGGGTGCTGTGGGAAGGAGCCAGCCCCGCTCCCTTCATTCGGGCTCATAAAAGTGGGTTTTTTCAGCTAAGCCCTGCACACCTGCACAAACAGCACGGCAGGGAGCGGGCCTGGCTTGGTATTATTCTAATTTTCACGGTGCATGAGAAGGAAATCTTCCTTGGCAGCTCCCCGGGCAGGCTGAGAGGCAAAGGGGAGGAGAGGAAAAACAAACATTTTCTTGCTGTGGTTGTCCCTTTTCGGAGGCAGGAGCTGGGGGCTGCCAGGTCTGGGTTTGCAGGAGGTGGAAAAGAGCATAGTCAGCAAAAAGGAAGATCTGGCCGGGCTGCTTGGGGTGTTCAATGCCCGCAAACAGGCTGGGATGGTGACCCTAAAATAACAGCGGGACCGGCATCGCTTCTGGGGGGGTGGGAATCCTCTCTGGGAAAGGAGTCGGGTTTCTCTGCTGAGCATCCAAGAAGTTATTATAAACAACAGCGCAGAGGAAGAGCTATTCTGTAAATCAGAACAAACGTTCCTCTTCCCAGCATCTCACGATGGGACGGGCACCAGCTGTGGATGCTCAGCCCCGAAACGCAGCTCAGCCACCCCGCAGGGTCTCGTTTGGGTGCTGTTGTGTTATTATTTTGTTTAATTTTGCAAGGGGAAAACTCCCTTCAGCCCTCCTGCCTCCCCCTCGCCCCACAGACCCCCCTGGGCATTACATCAGCAGCGATGACCAAGCAGCGGGGCAGGAAACGAGCTCCAATCGAGTGACGTGATCCCTCGAGGGAAGCCAGGCTGGGAAACAAGAAGGCATTGTTCTTCTCGCCCATGGAACAAAATGGAAAATAAAGGGGGGGAAATGGGAGGAAGAAAGTGCAACATGCTGGATAGCCTTGGTGCAAAGGGAGGAGCTGGGCTGGCTTATGGGGTAGGGGTGGGGACGATGAGGGTGAGAATGGGGATGAGGATGGGATTGAGAACGATGAGGGTGAGAAATGGCATGGAGATGGGACAGGGTTTAGGAATGAGAATGATGTAGATCAGGATGGGAATAGGGATGGAGATGAGAATGATGAGGATGGGGATGAAGATGGGAATGGGGATAGGAAGAGGATGCAGATGGAGATGCAGATGGAGGTGGGAATGAGGACAGGGATGAAAATGGTGCAGATGAGGGTGGCAGTGAGGATGAGGATGGGGTTGGGGATGAGAATAATGAGGATGAGAATGGGGATGGAGATAGAGATGGGACTGGAGATGGAGATGAGAAGGATGAAGACGAGAATGGAGATGAAGATAAGAAGGATGAGGGTGGGGATAAGGATGAGGATGAGCTAGCCAGCCCACAGGAAAGTGAAAGGCCAAGCGTTGGTTGTCAGAGTGCAGGGCAGGGCTTTGCTTTGCAGAGGATTGCAGTGAGAAAAACTGAGGCATGGAGCACCTGGAGAGTGCACCCCCACCCATCCTTGTACTGCATCCCCTTGATGGCCATATCCAAAGGCACTTTTGGGGTCAGCATGCTGGTGGTCCCAGAGCAGCTGTTGAAGAGTGTTTTTGTGATGAAGGACTGGCTCGGCGTGATGCTCTTGCTCCTGCTTCCCTCTGTAATGGTTTTGGAAACTGAAGGCACCACCACTGCTGCAGCTGTCTGTCCATCTGTCTGTCTGCTTACAAACCACAAGGCTGCGTGTCCCTCCTGCAGGTCTCCCTGATCTGGTGCCTGACCCCAACTATGTGCAAGCGTCCACCTACGTGCAGCGAGCTCATCTGTATTCACTGCGCTGTGCCGCCGAGGAGAAGTGCCTGGCCAGGTAGGGCATGGAGCGGGCATCACATGGAGCCAAACGTCTCAGGGGTGCTGGGTGTCACAGAGTCCAGGGGACAGAGGGAGAGGAGGATCCTGCTCTGGTGTTCCTGCCAAGGGTAGTGATGGAGGATGGGGGGGGCTTGGCTGGTAGCGTGGGAAGTAGAGTGGAGGGTGAAGGATGGAAGCGAAGGATGGAGAATGAAGGAGAATGGAGAATGAAGGAGGACGACGAGGGATGGAGGGTGAAGGATGAAAGAGAAAGATGGAGGATGAAAGATGAAAGGAGGGTGAAGGGTGAAGGAGGAAGATAAAGGACGGAGGGACGGAGGATGAAGGGTGAGAGAGAAAGATGGAGGATGGAGGATAAAGAAAGGATGAAAGAAAAGGATGAATGAAGAAAGAGGTCAAGAAGAATGAAAAACGGAGTGGAGCATGGAGTATACAGAATGAAGGATGGAGGATAAAGGAGGGGCATGAAGGAGAGGGAAGGGAAGAAGGGAAGGGGAAGGGGGGAGGAAGAAGGGATAGGGAAAGGAAAGGGGACCATCTCCAACTTCCACTTTCCCCAGCACTGCCTACACCCCCGAAGCCACAGACTATGATGTGCGGGTGCTCCTGCGGTTCCCGCAGCGGGTGAAGAACCAGGGCACGGCCGACTTCCTGCCCAGCCGCCCCCGGCACAGCTGGGAGTGGCACAGCTGCCACCAGTGAGTTGAGGACACCCACGTGTCTCCCCCCACTGCCTGTCCCCTGTGTGCCTTCTGCTCCGTTCTGCACCTTCTTTGCTTTACTAACAGCATTTTCCCTTGGTTTTCTGGCTTGCTTCATCTCTTTGCTGCTCCAGGGTCTTTCTGGGGGTCTGCTTGCTCTGCCTCTGCTCCAGGAGCCACCAAACCTCTCTGACTAACGTCACCACTTGGTGCTGGCACAGACGTGGGGTTGTCGCAGAGCCAATCGCAGCCCCAAAACCCACATTTGTGGAGGGGACGGCATGACTGGCAGGGGCGCGGTCACCCCACTCCCTCCCACCTGCAGGCACTATCACAGCATGGATGAGTTCAGCCACTACGACCTGTTGGATGCCACCACAGGCAGGAAGGTGGCCGAGGGCCACAAGGCCAGCTTCTGCTTGGAGGACACCACCTGTGATTTCGGCAACCTGAAGCGCTACGCCTGCACCTCCCACACCCAGGTGGGATGGGGACACGTGGCTAGGGATGCAGCAGGGCTCGCAGAGATGCTGAGGGCCAGTCCCCAAACCCATTTCCCTTCTCACAGGGCTTGAGCCCCGGGTGCTACGACACCTACAATGCTGACATCGACTGCCAGTGGATCGATATCACAGATGTGCAGCCGGGGAATTACGTCCTAAAGGTGATGGAGGGGCTTTGGGGGGGGGGTGTTGATTTGGGGTCTCATTTTTGGAAGGGTCTTCTTTACCATTCAGTCATTTTTATACGGGCTTTTTCCCCATTTAGGTCCAAGTGAACCCTAAGTACATCGTCTTGGAGTCAGATTTCACCAACAACGTGGTGCGGTGCAACATCCACTACACTGGCCGCTACGTCGCCACGACAAACTGCAAGATCTCCCAGTAAGGGGTTGTCTGTCTGCCGGTCTGTCCGTCTGACCTGAGTTTACCCTTCGGTAGTGGAGAAGATGGGATAGTGGGGTTAATCCTTTTAATAACTTCAGGTTGGGGGTTCGCCAAGGGTCAGGGTGTGGGCTGGTGCCATGCACTTATCACTCCTGCTTGTCATTATATGGCATTTTTTCTGCTTTCTCGTTGTTTTGGAGAAAAAAAAAACAAACAAACGCCAAAGTTGCAATGCAGATTTTATCCAATTAATTCCTCCAGCTTTAAGATCAGGTTTATCAGCCCCCAATTTTGATATTGCTTCTTGCAGGTCTTGAGCTGAGCGAGGCTGCCCCGGCTCCTCTCCAGTGCCCCACCACGAGCCCAAAACCAGCTCAGAACACCACCCGACTGCTTCACATTATCCAGAGAGAAGCAAGAGTGACTGTTTGAAATATTTTTATACTTAACTTTTCTTTAACCTGCGTTGTTTCTCTGTTTTCTGATGGAAGCTGATGATAAGCTTTAGCTGGAATAATGGAAGGCTTGCTATGGAGCGGGCAGACGGCACGTTTAGCAGTAGGGAGCTCGGTAGTTTCAACCTTCCTGTATTTAGGAGGGGTTCAGGCAACGCCACGCACCCCACACCGCCTCCCAGCGGGATGAAGACAGCAAAGAGTTGGAGGCGCTTCCCCAGAAACACGGGCTCTGTGCACAGCCCTCAGGACAACAGGACGCCTGGTTTATTATGGAAATCATTATTTTCACGAGCTGTACACGAAAAAAAAAAAAACAAAAAAAACCCGACAAACAACAACAAAACCGGAAACCATTAAAACACGTTTTGGGCTTTTTCTCTCCTCAATTTTACGCGGGCTCGGCACCAGGTGGCGCTGGCGGGCACTTAAGGGAGGGGGCGTGGCCTGCGGGTGGCCCCGCCTATTGCTTAGGCCACACCCACTCCTGACACCGCCCGCCATACCTGCGCTTCTACCCTCAGTCCTCACTCAGGTCCGCCCCGGGCCGTTCCCGCGCTTGGAGTGCTACCTTCGACCCCGTACGGCTGCGCATGCGCTGTTCACCTCCCTCCCACCCCGGGGGGCGGGTCTACTTCGACATTTCTGGGGCAAGGATGGGTCGGGCTGCGGCGGGATTGGCGGGAGGTGCTGTGAGACCTGATTGGGCGGATGTGAAAAGGGGGCGTGTCCAGCTCCAGGGAGGAGGGGCTTTGGAGCAGCGGTGGAAGGGGATGGGAGGCGGGGTGTAGGGCGAAAGCCCGCACATGGGGAGGGGTGTGGGGAGCAACACCACAGTTATGGGTCTGAATACCAAGGCAGGAGCTGACAACACAGAGCACAAGCCGAATTCAGGGACCCAAGGTTCAGAAACGGGGTAACAACTACAAACAGAGATGGTGGCGAAGCTCAGGGCAATGGGGCAGCTCTCAGCTGCCCAGCACAGCTGTGGGAGCCAAAGGAGGGGTGGTGCTTCGGTCAACAGGAGCCCAGGGCAGAAGGCTCAACACCCCCCACACAGCAAAATCAGAGCTGGCTGTGATAGTTTATAAACGGTTTATTAAAGTTTAACATACAAATTAATCTTTCCTTACAGTATTCTCAGAGAACGTCTGGCATCCAAAACCAGAGGCTGAGTAGTGACAGCTCCTCAGCATTTCTCCCCCAGCAGACTCTGGTTCTGCCTCAGCCCCAGCAGCTGCACATCCTCTCAACAGGCCACAGATTCGCTTTGCCAGCACTCATGAGTCTCCTCAGCGGCCTGAAGGCAGAAAGGGAAGAAGTAGCTGTGAGCTCCAGGACTCTCAGCAGGAGCCACATCCCCTTTCAGCAGCCACAGAGGGGGCTCAGGAAGCTCAAACCCCCACCAGACCCCGGGATTGTACAGGGCCATCCACCTGCATGTGCCACTGACACCCGACGAAGGGACCTACAGGGTTTCCAGGCTGCAGTTCCAAGAAACCAACCCAGGGACCATTCATCCCCATAAAAGCCACTTACCTCCTCAGAGGCTGCCCAGAACCCCTGGTTCTCCATTTCAAGGGTCTGTGTCCCTGCTTCAGGGTCTCTCCTGTCCCACAGGACAGCCACATCACTCCAGCCAACCCTCTTGGTCCTCAGGCACTGAGAGAGAAGAGGACTGCAGTGGTACCTCCAGAAATCCCTTAAGTCCCTCTTTTATCCAAGTTCAGCACCACAGCCCTTGCACCAGGACCTCATTCCACAAAGGAGACAGACATCGCCCTTACCACCAGTAGAATGATGGGAATGGTGATGATGATGAGGCCACACACAACTATGATGGCCACGCCGTACTCAGGAAAGCCAGGGGCAGGAGGGGGCTCCAGGGTGTCCTCTGGGGTGGAACAGAACTGTTAGCACTCTTGATTTGGGTTTGCTGTTCCCACACCCCAAAGGAAGCTCACTCACCTCCTACGGAAATGGAGTACGGATCCACCTGGAAGTCTGAGTCAGCCAAAGCCTCGTCTGGCCCAACCGCAAGGACAAGAGCCTCCAGGACCTCCACACTGCTGGGAGCAGGGGGCTGGAACACCACATCCCCATGGCACAGCAGGGAGCCAGGCCTGTGGAGAGGGTTGGGATGAGCTCCCAGCACCAGATGGTCCTAATGAGTCTCCACAGCTCCCAGCTCAGTGAGGGTGTTAAGTTTGCATCTGATCCTTGGGATGCATAGGGCAACCCAGGGTCTGGAAAGGATGCCTACAAAACCTCCCCAGGATTGCATCCTTTTCACCAGCCCTTTCACTCACAGGAATCCTCTTATCACTGCTTGTAGGAAGCTCTCGTTGTCCCTCAGGGCTTTTGCCACCTAGAAGAAAGGCTTCGCTCAGCATCCCATCACTCTCCAGCCACAAGCAGGAAGAAGACACCCCGCCTGTACAACCCCAGTCAAGGAGGTGATAACCACTGGGGTTTGCAGGGACACCCCAAAGCAGAGCCCTTCCTCCACCACTGAGGAGGACCCCACTTCTTCCCCACCTACCACATTTCCTAGAGCCCTCCTGAGCTCCCGGTGCTCAGCAGTGAGTGGATCCAGCAGCTCCTTGCTGAAACGCCGATTGGTGACCAGGAAGGAGAGTGAGTAAACCTGCAGCTGCAGGCTGGTCCCTGGAGAGGCAGGAGGAGAGCTGGGTGAGCAGAAACAGCCACCAGCACCATCACCTATAGGAGCAGCATCCTCACCCTGCACCAAGAGCGAGCTCAGGTCCACAGAGCACAGGGCAAGAGCTGTCAGTGCTTGCAGGACTGCAGTGATGTTGGCGTGGGTGGTGGTGTCCAGATAGATGTCCCCAGCCATCTCCAGGTCCCCACTGACGTTTCTGTGAGGAGAGAAGCTTTAAGCAGGGCCTTCCTCTGTCCTGCTGAGCTGCTCATGGCCACAATAGTCATAGAGGAAGACCAGGATTTGGGCAGCCGCCTGCCATACCTGAGCTGGCCGACAGTGACATTCCTCACAGGGTAGAGGGCACTGAGAGACCGCATCACCTGTGGGAAGAGGAGGAGATGAGCTCACCCCCAGCCTCGGTACAGAGCTATGGAGATGCATTCACTTTTTGACAAGCTCCAGATGAGAAGCCATCACTCTGCTCCAACCCACTTGGCATGGGAGAACCACCCAGGCCCACCATACCTCACCAACCAGCCTCTCTGCAGGCTCCATCCCACCCAGCACTTTGAAGGAGATGGACAGCTTCTCAGGGTCCAGGCTCTCCAAGTTGTAGCCTAGAAGAGTTGAGAAGGCCATTCACACCCATGTCTTCCTTGGGAGAAGCATCAAGCCCTGATCTTACACCAAAACCAGTACCGGAGTGGTGGGAAGGATCAAGCTGTGCAGCCTCCCACAAGCAAGTCAAGGATAGGATCAGATGGGGAGGTTAGGGGGAAGCCTGAGACTCCCACCACATGGGTTTGGGGTTCTGTCAATGCACAGGGAAGACACTGAGTGACGGCTGCTCTGCTTACCATTGGAGCTGATGGAATGAGGCTCCAGCCACCAGCTGAAGGCATTGTGCCCCCAGCTTGCCCCTGTCACCAGTGTGCGGATGAGATGGGAGCCGCTGGGAGCCTCCCCCTGGAACACAGCCTGTGCTTGCACCAGCACCGAGCCATTCCTGGGGGTGAGAAGAATGTCCCAGGGTTTGGGTATGCACAGCCCAGCCATAGGCTCCCATCCCATCAACCCTAATCAACCCTACTCACGTAAACCCAAGGATGTTTGCTTGGAGGAAGGTATCATAGGTGGACAGCATCTGGTGCAGCTGGAATAGAGAAGCAGCTGGTGGTGAGAGGCTCCTGTATTCACGTATTCCCATATTTGCCCATCACCCCTAAGCAAGCCCAGAAGCCAGCTCCAGAGGGCTCAGCCCATGCTCACCATCATCCTCACTTCTTTCTCCAGCTCCTTGTAGCTCCTCGAAGACTTTGTGCTCAGATCTCCAGTGAAGGCAATACCCAAGAGCCTGAAGCTCAAAGGCAGGGTGTGCACAGTGCTCTTTGTCCCCATGGATCCAGCATTGGCCACAGTTTCCACAAGTTGTTCTGGAGTGAAGGCTTCTCCTGCTGCCACCCAGCTGGTTGCTGTGGGGTCATCTCTGTCTGCAAAGGGGTGCTGGGAGGTGGCAAGAGAAGGGCTAGACTTGGGATGAGCAGCAGATGTGAGCAGTGTTGACACAGTTGAGGTCTGAGAGCTTGGGGCATGAGTGGTGGCAATGGAAGCTGGCAGGTAGGTTGGGGATGGAGAACTGGTACGAGGTCCTGCAGCAGGAGGCTTGGAGCTGGGAGGATGCACAGAGGCTGGAGTATACCTTGGAGGTGCTGCTGGAGAAGGCATCTGAGTGGTCAACCCCAGTGGGGAGCCGTGGGTCACATCTGCTGCTTTTGGACACCAGGAAGCCCCAAAAGCTGCTCCATGCTGACGCAGGGCTTCAGTGGCTCCAGGCTCTGGGGTGGTAGCAGGAGATGTCAAGCTCTCCCCAGCTTCAGTAGAACCTGTGGTGCTGGGGAACCACATCCAAACGGGGACAGGAGGGGCTTCGGTGAGTGATGGCCCAGCCTGGTGTGCAGGGGATGGATCACAGGGTTCCTCTGAGGTGACAGCAGAGCCCCCGAGACCCTCTGTAGGAAGGGAGGGAGCCAGCACATGGCTGACACCATGAGATGCAGCACTAGGAGGTGGTGATGAGACAATGGCTGTAAGCCCAGATTCATTTCCCAGAACCTCAGCCCCGATGGTGCCCACCACCAAAGCAGCTTCTGCTCCTCCAGGTGTCAGGACGGATGTCCACACAGTGCTAGGATGGGTTTCATCCCAGCTGGATTCCCCTACTGTTGGAAGCACTGGGGACAACTCTGGTAGGGACTCCAGCTGAGAAGTTTGCTCCAGTCCTTGGCTCCTTGTTGGGGCTGCAACATCAAGGGTTTCATTCTGGATGTGGGAGAAGCTGCTGGATGCAGGTGGGTTGGATGCGGTCACACTGCTGGCACCCAGCTCTGGTTTCATGGCTCCAGTTGGAGTTGCCAGGCTCTCAGTATCTGACCTATTGCACAAATCCTCTTTGCCATGGAAGCACCCCATGGTGCCCTCAGCAACCACCTGTGCTCTCCTGGATTGGCCAAGCAGGTCCCTATGTAGTGCCACCAGGCTGCCCCTCTTGTATGAGGCACCAGGAGACAAGGCTACCAGTGAGCCCAGGATATGGGGCAGAGCAGTAACAGACAGACAAACAGCCAGCAACAGGACAGCCCTACACTGCAGCCCACCATAAGCAGGGCACAGAGCTGGGACTGTGCCCCTACGGCCACGAAACATCCTTCTGCACCACCAAGATGTGGCACCTGCAGGGCCTGGTGGTACCACCCTGCAGCTTGGCTCTAGAGAGCCCATAAGGACAGCACAGCTGCAAAAAGGAGCAAGAGGAACCTTAGTGAGAGCCTACCAGCTTTCCATACAGAACATCTCTAAAACCCCAACCCCAACCCCAACCCCAACCCCAACCCCAACCCCAACCCCAACCCCAACCCCAACCCCAACCCCAACCCCAACCCCAACCCCAACCCCAACCCCAACCCCAACCCCAACCCCAACCCCAACCCCAACCCCAACCCCAACCCCAACCCCAACCCACCTGATGAAGTGAGAAGAGAAAGCACCACAGCACCTACCCAAGCCCTCTGCTTTTATTCCATTTCCAGTTGCCCTTGTCTCCAGCTGGCCCCCATTAGCCCATCAGCACCTCCCCAGGTGAGCAACCTATTAGAACCTTTGGGTCCAGCCCCTATAAAATCAAGGGGATTTCTGAGGGCTGCCCAAGTGGTTCTGTCTCTAGGAAGGGTCTGTAGTAGCCAGTGAGCTGAGACTGAAGCATGGTGTTAGAAAATGAGCCCTTTAATGAGGTGAGGCGCTTCTGGAAACCCACAGTCTTACAAAACATTAAATAAGGCAACATAACTTCCTTCCCTGGGACGTTATGCATTCGGTCTATTGGTATATAAAACCACATTACAGGCTTATCAACAAACACTGCTTTCCAAACTCCTTTAAAGCAGCAGCCTCCCCGTGCTGGGAGAGACCCTTTTTGGCTAAGAAAAATCAGGGGTACGGATTTTTTTATTTTTTCCTTTTTGTCCATGTTCTTAGTTTAAAATAAATACTCCTGTAGTGAAAAAATAATAATAACGTAACCCTCATCTGAAATTGTTCCTCGTCAGCTAGCAAGGCCTGAGCATGGAGCTGTAAGGTTCTACGCCGTGAGGTGGGGGAAAGGCAGGCTGTCTGTCCTAGGCGCATTCCCTGGGTGCCCGCAGCATTTGGGGGTGTTTTTGTTATTAATTGATCCTTCAGATCTTCTTTGCAGCCCCTTCCCAGCCAGGACTGAAGCTCTCACCCCGACGCCATTCGCTCCCTGCGCTGTGGTCCAGCACAGTCAATGGACGAAGTCAAATTCCTGAATAAAAAAAACGAGTATAAATTAGCACTGGAGAGATCAAATGAAACGGAAGGACGACAAACCCATAATGGGGAGGCAGCAGGTTACATAGAACTGGGGTTTTAAGTGTTGTCACCTCCCCATCCCTAAATCTTCCCAGGCACGAATCCCCACCCCAAGCCACATTAAGCATAATATGGGTATAAATATGTGACAGCGTCAATAAATGCACAAAAAACCCCCTCACCTCTACTGGCCGACCTCTGACGTCGACCCTGTAAGACACAAAGTTGTCGGTGATGCCTCCAGTTGCAGCAATAGGGACACGAGGGCAGGGTGGGACTGTCCCATTCCTGAGAGCCTGCCCGGAGGAAGGAGCTGGGTTTTCTTGGGAGAAGCTCTGGGGTTTCTCAGGAGAGGTTTTGGGGCTGTGTTTTGTAGGGTCTGTGCCACGTGGAGGCCAGTTTGGGGAACTGTGGTGGTCAAGCACTTGGAGAGTTAATGGGGAGCAATGGGGAAGGGGACTTTGTCTCAACCGAGTCCCCACACAGGATGCTTTTGGCGGGGCATCCTTGGGTTTAGTAGGGGCATCCTTGGGATTTTGGTGTGGAATCCTTGAGGTTTCATTGGGGACATCCGTGGTTTTTGGTGGTGGATCCTTGGGTTTTAGTACGGGCATCTTTGGGGTTTTCGTAAGGAATCCTTGAGGTTTTGAGTGGAGGTGTCCCTTGATTTTTGGTGGGGACATCCTTAAGTTTTAGTGAGGCATCTTTAGGTTTTAGTGACAGTGTTTGTGGTTTTAAATGGGGAATCCTTGAGTTTTAATAGGGAAACCTTGGGTTTTAGTGGGGAACCCTTGGGTTTTAACAAGAAATACTTGGGTTCTGGTGGAGAAACCTTGGGTTTTAATGGGAAATCCTTGGGTTGTAGTAGGGCATCCTTGGCTTTTAGTAGGGAACCCTTGGGTTTTAGTGGGATATCTTTCTCCAAGCCCCACGGGGAAGGGATGGGGATCACCCTGCTACCTACCGAGCTGCTGCTGAATGGAGTGGTGCCACAGGAGGTTCAGCAGGTCTGGGTAGATCGCAGGGAGCTGTTTGAGAGCCAGGAGCTTCAACATACGCGAGGTGCAGCCCTTGAGCTCCAGCTCCCTCAGAAGCTTCTCTTCGGAGAGCGTGGTGGGCCGCAGCTCCACCTTGTGCTTCTGCAGCACCTGGTCCACAGAGGTCCCGGGAAGCTCGGGGAAGAGTTTCTCTTTCACCACGTGGATGGGAATGAAGATGGCACCTGCCCGCAGCACATAGGGAAAGGGGCACTTGCGGGTGAAGGTGAAAGCCTCCAGCTGAGCCAGGAGCTTGCTGAGGAGCGCAGCTGCATTCCGGAACGCCAGCCAGATCTCCTTGCCTTTTGGGGGCTTCTGAGGCTCAGGGAATTTGGAGCCGTTTTTGGTTTTAGGAAGGGGTCTGGGTGTCTCTGCCAGCGAGTCTCCCGGCTCTGTCCTCCTCAGCCAGTCCCGCAGCAGCTCCGGGGAGGACGCGGACACCGAGCATGAGATGATGCGGCACAGGGACATGTGCAAGGCAGAGAAACCCTGGTTGGTTATGCATGGCTGAGCTGGGATGTGGCAGGGGGTGGGCAGGGGGGGTTGGGGCAGCACTGGTGACATGTCCACACGCTTCGGGTTGTGGCAAGGCTCCTGTGGGATGGAGGTGCTGGGGGACTCCTGCCACGCGTGCGGTGGGGAGCTGGGCTGGGGGGCACAGGCGGGTCCCCAGGACTTCAGGATCTTATATTTCTTGAACATGAAGGCAGCTGAGCTCTGGAAGTGGCTCCTGTCCCTAGAGCTGACCTCCACCAGCTGCGCTGGCACCTGGGCTTTGGTGTCCTCACCCACCTCAACTTGGTGGGGTGGCACCTGGGGTTTGGTGTCCCCACCCACCTCCACCAGTTGTGGAGGCACATTGGTGTCCTCACCCGCCTCCACCCGGCCCAGTGGCCCCTCTTTCTCCCCTGGGTCCGATATCCCCTCTGTGTGGGTGCTCCCCGTTGTCACCAGGCTCTTCTTCAAGCTCAAGTCCAGTGCCACATCACCAGGGGTTGGTTCCCCACTGCTCTCCTGAAGTCCTGCTGGTGGCTCTGGGGACACGGGCTTTGTCTTGGGACCCTCAGGGATCTTTTGGTGACAACTTTCCCCTTCACCACGCAGCGAGCTGGATGCCACCTTGATGCCAGCAGGCTCCCGACCGCTGGTTGCATTCTGGGGTGGTGTGTCCCCTCGTGGGTGCTCCTTGGGGACATCAGTGGAGCCTTCTGTCCCCTCCAGGTACTCCCGGTAAGGTGCCAGGCTGAAGACCTTGTTGATCACTGGCATCGGTGGGGAAGGAGGAGACACATCACCACTCAGTCGGTCCCTCAGCCTCTCCTGGGGAAAGATGGCCCCACGAGGGGTGAAGTGCTCCTTGGTGGCTTCCCCAACCCCACCTTTGACCGCCTGCTGCTGGCAGGGGACAGGGTTGGCCATCATAGCTTTATCCAGACTGTAGCCAGTTTCTCCTTTGGGAAATGGCCCCAACAGCCCATCAGGTGTCTTCTGCGGGGTGTGGATGGGGTGGAAGGCACTGCTGTGCCTCGTCACCACCCTCCCTCCATGGGCATCCAGCGGTGCCATTCGCCCATCGCTGTGATGCTCGGTGAATAACGCAGCATCCATGGGGCTGAAGGCGAATCCAGGATTTGGATGCAGGTACCTGGCTGGAGGCAGAGGTGGAGGCTCAGGATCCCTTGGTGGTCCCATTGCTTTCAGTGAGGGCAGCGTGCCTGGTGCAGCCGGCCTTGACACAAAGCCATCCGAGGGACTGGGATGGTGTCTCTGGGGGACTGGGGGCTTAAGGTAAGTGCTGGGAAAAGGGGGAGATTTCCCATTCACCGTGAAGCTGAAAGCTTTGTAGGAGAAGGAGCCTGGAGGCTGAGGGCAGGGGGGCTGTGGGTAACAAGCAGAGGGATGCTCCCGGTGCGCCTTCATCCAGGGGTCTGGGATACAGGTGGGGATTTCGGGTGCCTTCCCCTGGTCATGCACAGCAGGGGGACCACGGTATTTCTCAAAGGCAGTGTAATAGTGGGGGAGGGTGACAGGCGAGGGTGGGGGCACAGCAGACACGGCCCCCAGCCCCCTCTGCAGGGTGTCACCTCCCTGGGAGCTCAGCGGTGAGAAGCAAAGTGGGGCTGCATACACAGGCTTGGGGATGGCTGGTGGCTTCTTCAGTGGGAAGGGGTGGCCCTGTTGGCTGGACCACTTGTCCTGTGCCACCAGGGGGTCCCACATGGGGTGATTTTTGCCCCGCTCAGCACTCGGCCTGCCCGTGGGGCTGTGGGGCTGAAGGAGCAGGCAGTGCAGAAGCTGTCCCTCTGTCTGTGGGCAGGAGAAGTAGGAGCCCTTGTAGCCGAGGTGGGTCTCAGGGCCGGCTGTGGGCACAGGGTTGGGTTTGCAGAGCATGGAGGGGACACCCGGGTCAGGCTCGGCCTCCAGCCGAGGTAGCTTGTGAAAAAGGACGGCATCCAGAGGCTCTGAGTGACGTTTTGAGGCCATCTATACTCCACCGAGGTGTGCAGTGGGAGAGGTCAGCTGGCCTTCCTGGGTGGGGAAAAGGGAGAAAACAGGTCAGACACAGCAGGGTGCACTCAGCTCTCTCTTTTCTGAAGTTGTTTGGACCCTTTTGGTGTCTTGTGATTCGGGGTGGGACCTGCAGCACCAGGAGCTGCGTGCCAGCAGGTGGAGCTGGCAGACCATTGCATCACTGCCCGACCTTCCTCATCATCACCCCAGAACCTCCAGCACTTCCTGGGCATCCCACCCAGACACCTTGAGCATCCCTCCGTGCATCCCTCCATGCACCCAAGAGCATCAGCAGACATCCCCCAGGATCTCCTGGGCATCCCACCAAGATGCCTTGAGCATCCCTCCACGCACCCAAACACCCCCAGGAATCCCCTGCCATCCCCCAAGCATGGGCCAGCTCCACTTGGGACCCCCCAGCATCCTCCAGGCCCATGGATGGGCCCAGCGTGGTGGGGTCTCACCTCTTCTCCACCCCCTCATATTATTTGCTTTCTTTTTGCGGCAAGAATCAGCAGAGAAACAGAGAAGGAAATGGAGGAAGAGAGCGTGGAGATAAGATAAAAGCCCTGTCCGCAGAAGGGGAAATGGCTCCGATAGCGGGGCAGGCTTGCTGGGGTAGATAAGGCGACCCAAGCTCGGTGGCTTTGCTGTGCAAGGGGCTTGGACCTATGGATGGGGTTGGAGAGGGAACGTGTTTCCCCCCCTCATGTCCCTTAGTGCTGCTGCAGGTCCCTCCGCAGGGACATACGGGATGAAAGATTTTGGGGAGGAGAAATAGAGAAAGGCCACGGGAGCCCTGCAGAGTGGGAGGCTGCATCCCGAGGCGCATCCAGCAGAAGACAGAGCCAAAGGTGCCACCTCCACGTGCAACAAGGGATGGGGCTTTCCCCTTCTCCCCACAGTGCCAATGTTTGGGATGGACACTGCGCTCAAATGCCGTGACTCACCCAATTTCTGCGCTTCCTTTTCCCCTTTCCCTGAAATGCACTCATCTACAAAAACCCATTGAGCAACCATTCCCTGTAGGGCGACGCCAACGCTCGCATCCCCCCAGCCCCAAATCCATCCCTAAATCTCCCCTTCCCAGCATAGGGGAAACATCACAGAATCGTGAAGGTTGGAAAACACCACTAAGATCATCCAATCCAAGCCCACCCCACCGTGCTCGCTGACCACATCCCTCAGTGCCGCATCTCCACGGCTCTGAACACCTCCAGGGACGGTGACCCCACCACCACCTTCGTTTCACCCTACAGTGAAGAGGACATGGGAGCCCTCCAGCTCCTCTGTGGCCACGTGTCCCATCCCGCTGTCCCCAAGGGTGCGGTGGTGACACGGCGCGGGGCCCTTGGGTGCTGCCGAGGAGGTCACCTCCCCGATATCCCTGCCCGGTGCAGGCACGACCGTTGGCTACGGGTCCAAAGCAGAGCCTGTCTGCTGGTGGAACCCATCGGGAGTTTCACTTTGCAGCTCGCTCCCAACGGCGCCGCTCACGGATGGCAAAACGCTGCACCTGGGGTCACCGAAGCAGTGTTTTACAGCGGGAAGAAATGAAATGCAAGCCTACCAGCCCTGTGCAGCAACCACATGCTCTACACCGGCCATAAATGGGTAAAAGCCTGCAACCCAAGCCCGGATCCCATAACCAAGAGCTGCCCCACAGCAACCGAGGGAGAGAGGGGGTTCGGAGCCGAACTGCCGAGCGCTGTCCCGCACTCACCTGGCAGAGCCGCCTCCCCCGGAGCATCTTACGGGGCCGCACCGGGGAGGGGGCGGCCGGGGGGGCCCGGCACAGTGCTGCTGCCCCGCTCTGCTGCTCGCATTGTGCGGAGGAAGTGGGAGGAGGAGGAGGAGGAGGAGGAGGTGGCAGCGGGGCGGCCGGAGGAGGGGGGAGGAGGGGACGGCCCCACCACACGTGCGCTGAGCGCGTTGGGGCTCTGCCAGCCCCAGTGCCAGAGCCCCATCGGGGATGTCGGTGGCCGAGGGCTCACGGCCGGGTGTTGGGCTCTGGGCTCCGGGCCGTGGTTTCATTCATAGGAGCTGCGATGGAACTCGGCCAGCTTTCAGGAAACGGGAGAGCAAAGCTCATTATTTGGATTTATGGTTGGAAAAAAAAGTCATTGGCGGTGGGTTTTGCCACTCTGGACAGAAAGGCGATTGACTGTTGGTGGGACAGATAATCCCTATAAGCTGAGCGTTGTGCCAGGAATGCTCTTCCTCACCCCGATTCTCCTTTTGGCTCCGAGTTCAACGGGGAAAGTTTTAAGAATGGAAGAGAACTCCTCTCGGGAGCGGTTCATTGCAAGGGGTGGGCACACACTGCCTGAACGCCAGCCTGCTGAATCACAGAGCCAGAGAATCATTAAGGTCCGAAAAGACCTTTAAGAGCATCTATCCAACTAAATCTTACCCAAATCTTTCCTGATTACCCCCAGATTTCTTAGCAGCTCTCGTTCCGCTCAGTCTATTTTTCTTCCCCTGTAATCTCTCTAATACCATTTTCCTCCTTCAAAGACATTTAAGTGGTGTGACGTGTGACAAGAGGCTCTCGGCACTCCTCTAAATATCCAGGGGGTACTTTTTCTACAATGACTTATTCCTAAACGCATTACTCTCCATATCACGTCCCTCCTGAAATAGCTCATTCTCCCTAATGTGTTTTGTGGTTGTTGTTTTTTTTTTTAATAGTTTTTTAGTAAATATATATTATTACTATTATAAAGACAGGTGATGTGGGAGGAAACGGTCTCTGGGTGGTGATGCTCCCGGTGATGCAGAGCATGGCCAAATGGTGCTGGGATGGCGATGCAGAGGACCATGCTTTGAGGGATTTGTTTCCTTCTGGAGATTTTGGGACAGTTTCTCCCATTTCTGCCCTGCCTGAAATTGAAACAAACCCCGGATTTTCAAACTCTCTCTCCGGGATGGCCCTGTCCTTCCCATCCCACCGCGCTGGTGGTGGTGACCCCATCCTGGAGCTCATAGCCTTGTTAGCAGCTCTCCCCTTGGAGACACCCCTGGAGGTAACAATGTCCTCGATGAAGCTCTAATTATCAGGTTAATTGGAGTCGGAGAGCCGTGCAGCTGCTCTTAATTCACACTCTGTACATTTCCCGTGGAGGATGCTGGGGTTGCATCATGCAAGGCGAGGGGCGGGACTGCTGCACTCCAGGGAGCTCTTCCCCCTCCCCAAGGACTCAGAGCCCTCAACGAGCCCCTCAGGGCCCCATTATTTTGGAGATGGGGAGGTCCTGGAGGGCTGATGTTGGCGGGTTTGGGGCGTCGCTGGTGGGGAACACCTCTGGATGAGGCACCCCATGGCACTGAGCTTCTCTCTTTGCACTCACACTTCCTCCCCTAGGATAGCAAACAGGACTCAGAAAAGCATCGTTATAGATGCAGGAGTCATTATCTCTAGATAATTAATCGCAGGTAATGAGATATCCCCCCAGCAACAGCCAAGAGGTTGTAATTCCCCAAGAGACACAACACGTCACTACATTAGGTGATGTTTTCCCAACGCTATTCTTTTTCCCATAGCAAAGGAGAATTTTGGCAGCTCCGTTCCAGAATCAAGATCCCTCCATGAAGGAAAAGCCAATGAGGGAGAATATAGGAAGCCATCCCAGAGCTGCCTGCCCTAGATCTTGCATAACAGGGAGTAACCATCCCTTATTTATCTTCTCTGGACTCCTACCCATCCCTGATGTCTTTTTCCACCCTACTCCACCCCCTTTTGCACAGGAGCCAGTACCTCCCCCCTCCTTACTGTCCCAGTTCCTCTTAAGATGGAGATCAAATGGAGGGTATTAAACAGATTATCATTAAACACAGGGTAAAAGAACAAGTTTGGGATCCCAGCCCATGTACAGTGCTGCGGGTGCTGTGTATGAACCCAACGCCATTCCTCGCCTTGGGACCCCGCCAAGCCCTCTTGGCCAAGTAACTTCCCGTCTTCTTTCTTTCCTCCTGGGCTTTTTCCATGCCTGGGTGTGTTTTCACGCCATGAAGCTCTGTGGAAAATTCCCAGCAGAGGAGAGATGAGATGGCATTCCCTGCTGGAAAACCCCACTGACTTCTGCCCAGCATCACAGCACACCTTGGGTGCTGAGCCTGCTGGCACCCACAGCTACATGCCCTTCCCAAGATGTGAGGATGCTCCATGGCCTTGGCTTTATGGTCATTTTCTGGCCCTGGAGAAATGGATCAGGCTGGGGTGGGACGTCCCAATCCCATGGCTCTGCACCTCTGTCCTGCTTAGAAAGATGCACCTCAACCCAAAAAGCCAAGGTAGAGAATTCTTTATCCTACATGTGGTGCACTCTGCTGCCCACACAAATCCAACTGGAGCACCTTTCACAGGGCACCAGCTCCCCAAGACCAGGTGTTGAATGCCCATAAAAAGAAAACAGCAACTTGGCAAGCACCAGAAACCCATCAATCACCTCCAAATCTCCATCCCACGCAGCAATTTTCAGTGCCCGGAAGGGAAAAATAATAATAAATGATCGAAGCTCTTGGCAGTGCCCACCGCAGTGTTTCAGATCCAGGTTCAATATTTGGGATGCTGGACCTGCTCCAACATCGTGGTTTGGGATCCAAGCTCTTCTTTTCCATCCCTCTGCCACCATGTTGGTGGCTTCGGGGCTCACCTGCCAGCTCCCACATTTTTCTACTGGGAAATGTGATGGAAGAATGGCTGGAGAGGAGATGGTGGTGGGATCCCATAGTTGTGGTCATGCCACATTGTGGGGCTCTGCGGACGTGGGTCACCACACAGTAAATCCCTGCCCTCAAGGTGAGAGCCTCATGGCTGAAGTGTTCAGGAACCCATGCTCTCTGTTCTCCTTTTTAATTTATTCTATCTCCCTGGCATCACAAACCAGCTGGGAAAAGATCAGGGCCACCCCATAGAACTGGAGGCCACCCATCACCAACACCACACTTGGTGCTTTCTCCATTCAGCCCCCGGAAATCCAGAGTTTGGGGCTGTTTTCTTTTTCCCTCAGCTTCTGGAGGAGCACAATTAGGAAAGGGGAAGGGATTCACACCCCAAACTACAGGCACCCATCTCATGGGTGGAAGGCTGCTGGGCTCACCAGCAGTGCAGCTCCAAAAGCACCTCTGACGTAAGAAATCAGGTGAAAAGCCTTGGAGAGATAAGGCAGAAGTCACCTGAAGGAAAACAGGGCTCCTGCTGGGTACCACGCTGCCAAGTGGGACAGGGACAGACCAGATGCTGGCAAAACCACCCAAGTGCACACGGATGTGGGTGTAGGATCAGGGTCGGGTGGAAAAATCAATATGGTTATGGGGGAGGATGGAATAAAAGCCATAAAAAGGGAAGGGAAGGGAAGGGAAGGGAAGGGAAGGGAAGGGAAGGGAAGGGAAGGGAAGGGAAGGGAAGGGAAGGGAAGGGAAGGGAAGGGAAGGGAAGGGAAGGGAAGGGAAGGGAAGGGAAGGGAAAGGAAGGGAAGGGAAGGGAAGGGAAGGGAAGGGAAGGGAAGGGAAGGGAAGGGAAGGGAAGGGAAGGGAAGGGAAGGGAAGGGAAGGGAAGGGAAGGGAAGGGAAGGGAAGGAAAACAGCAGACCCACAAGAAATTTGCTTTTGGAGGCAGATGCCAAGAGGTGGAAAAAGGATTGGGCAGCTCTCTTGTCTTGGAGAATTTCAAGCAAAGCTGACTTTGATGTGACACGTCCTGCCATCTCATGAGGCTGCTTCATCTGCGTTTTGGTGTTTCCAGGCAGGAGGGGCAGCCCAAAACCACGACCTTTGTCCCCAAGCATGTAATTAAGGGGCTGGCTTTCGTTTGCTCCACTTTGGGAAGCCCAGTGCATGGCACAGCAGGTCCTGGGTTTTCCAGACCTTTCATCAGGGTAGGTAAATCCCAGCCCAGGGCCTGGGACTCTTCATTGTTATAAAGCCCATCCCTTTTGCCATCTGCAGCAGAATATCCTTGTTTGGAACGTGGTCCCAGCAGCTCTCTAGGAGGTGATTCCCATCTCAGGTGCCCACCTTGGACCTCCAAGCTCCGAGCGATGATGACCATGACAAATGAGACTCTATTGCCCATGTGCAACAGTGGCCATCACAGCACTGCTTCCACCCACACTGGCCAAATCCAGCTCCATCCCAACACATCTCATCCTTTGGCAGAAGCTCAGCCCATCCAAGCACAATGCCAGAGCTCTCCACACACATTAAGCAACTGAGATTTTAATTAGTTTTGTTTTGACACAAAGCTCTGCCCTGCTCCACCAGGAAGCTTCCTGATGATAGATTTTTTTTTTCCCCAACACCCTGCAGCAAGAGGGTAAAATTCCCCATAGCCTTCAGCCCTCCCATCACACCTGAGGGCATCTCAGATTCTTCCCGGTCAGCCAGTCTGACCTCCTCCTTGCTCCCAAACTTCTCCAAACATCTCCTCCAAGCAGGTCACTGAGTGCCCTGGGGCTGGGTCGGGCATAGGATGCCCCATAGACACCATTCGGCCCTATGGGACAGAGCTTGGTGACACCATCACTGGATGGCCATAAGATGGTGGCTGGCCTTTGGTACAGCTCAGTGCCCAACATCATCTTCCTCCCCTGTAAAAACAGTGTGAGCAGCATTAGCCCAGCACCTGGGGATGAAAAGAGGATAAATCAATAGATTGCCCCAGGCTGTCGTTAATGCAGGAAGGGGAGAGGGGAGAATGGGGTGATTCACGAGGTCCTCAGTGAAGCGATCCAACCCCATCTCCAATTGCTCACAGAGAGAAAAGGCTGAGAAAGGGACTGATGGTGCAAAGCAGACTTTGACGCACCTGCAACCCCAAAAAGCAACAGTAAGAAGCCCTCAGCACCCACCAGCTCCTCTTGAGTGCCCCAAGATCTCCCTAGAGCTGGGAAATTTGGGGGAAGACCTTGGGAACACCCATCATCTGTCCTCATTTCTGCTATCACCGCCAGCTTACTTTGGGTGTGATGGGCACCTCTATCTGCAGTCCCCAGCTCCTTATCTTTAACGACCAGAAGTATCACTTCCCTTCTCCACTCCGAGCAGGGATGCTGAGCCCAGATATGGATCTCATGGCCCCCAGCTGTGCTGGGGTGGCCCTGTGCAAGGACAGAGAGATAGGGGCCACCTGGTGCGTGGAGTGGGATATACCTGTCACCATGGGATGGTGGTGCCAAGGAAATGGGGAGCCCCAAAACACAGCTCTTGGGGACTCCATCCCCACTGAAATCCAGCCCTGGCATGTCTTGCTTCTCAGGAACCATGGAGCCAGCAAAGCAAACACTCGCTGAGAGCTCTTGAGCCGTGTCAACAAACAAGCAATTAAAAGATGAAATAAATCTTCCAGGTGCGCAATCTTTCTATTTAAACACCTTTCAGGACTGGAGTTGCTCCAGTGCTCCTGACCCCAAGCTGACTGTGAGCTCCCTGCCCTGTGAGCCCCAAGCTCGCTTTTTCCCCCCCCCAGTTATTGCTTTTTTTCCTCTGGGATTAGTCAAAGTGGAGGCCCCGGCCTGGCAGGATGAGGTGAGCGAGGCAAAGCAGCAAGGAGAAGCCATCAATGCCTTGTGCCAAAACCCTTCGGGCTTTCAAAGGACGAGGGTTTGGCCATCCCTGGGAGATCTTGGGGGCACAAAGAGAGGCTGAAGGCCAGAAGAGCAGACCAGACGGGGAAGTGAAAGAGCCCGAGATAGCACTGCATCCGTCCCAGTGGGCTTTCAGTAATCACAGCTGCTTTCGCTTCTCCTCTGTACTCCGATAGTTCCTTTGCAGGCAGGTTTTGGTTCCTCCCCATGCCCCCTCCGCCTTCCTCGTTTCGAGGCCAAGCCCTCAAACCACTTCAGGCTTTATTTCCAGTTTCTAAACCACAGAGATGCCACCAGTTCCCATGCTCTGTGCTGCTCTCCGCCTGGCCCGGGGATGCTTTTGGAGCAAGGATATCTTTCCAGGGAGAACAAAGATGGGTAATAATAGTGGGAAGAAAGGGGTGAGAAGTTTCTCAATGGCATCTGGCTTTTCTAAGAGCTTTGACTTCCAAAGAAACAAATCACAGCCAAGTCCATCCCCAGGCTGAGTCAGTGAATCACTGAGACAAACACACCACCTCTTCACCTCCATCTTCCATTCCCAGGGCACGGACAGGAACAGCCCCAAGCTGCTATGTGCCTGGGGACCACCCGGACCCCCTCTCACAGCTTCAACAGAACCATTTTCTTTTATTTTGCTTTGAAGAATCAGCGTAACAAAACCCAACATCGCAACCAAGCGTGGGCTTTGTTCTGCTTTTGTTAATTTTAGTGCCCACGCATGCAAACAATGGATAAGAATCAATATTGACTTTCTGCTGCAGCAAGCACCCGCGTTCATTGACTGTGGTGAGGCTGGGCTTCACGTTCACACCCTGAGCGAGCAGAGAGCAGGAGGAGCTGGGGCACGGAGCATCACTCATGCAAAATCACCACCATTCACGCTGCGGCGACCTGACCCCAAAAGCTCCCTACCAAAGCCTTGGGGCACCAGGGGGAATCAAGGAGCCCTGTGCTGGGAAGTCCCCAAGCATCACTAGTAGGGAAGGGAGAAGAGGGGACTTCCCAGGGCAGACGGGGAACCCCACAGCGTTGTGTGCTGTGGCCGAACCCACTGCCTTTATAAAGGGGGTGTTCATGCCCAGGTCTGAGTTGCAATGCAGTCACAGCACAGTTGATGCTTGTCCAGGATCTGGGCTCCCTCCCATCGCATTCCTTGGTGCTGACGTTGTTTGCTTTCTTCCCCCAACCTTATCACGCTGCGGTTTATGAACTGCAGTTCTCCAAAGCCATAAAGCAGCCCAGTGCAAAGGAAACCAACTGCACACCTGAAAGCTGCTGCTGTTCCTCAGTCCGGCTGGAGCTCCCCCAGCCCAAACCCTCCAAAACACAGGTGGAGATGTTACACGGAGCTGCAGGGGCTTAGGAACAGCATCACCCCCATGGCCAGACCTCTGGCAGCGAGGGGAAGCACAGCAAAGCAGAGCAAAACAGTCAACAGAAGTCACCAAGTGCACTCTCCTTTAGGGGACTGGATTTTGTTCCCATCAAATGGGGAGCAGCAACCTGAAATGGGGTTCGTCCCCCGAGGCAGCCTGTCTGGTTCTCAGGGTCAAAATAATCAGGCAACAAAACCAAAACTCACCAATGAGCACAAAGGGATGCAGGCCTCAATGTAGGACATAGGTCTGACAGACCACCACCCCACAGTCTTCTGATGACTGGACCTAAGGAAATGTTGAGAGAGAGAGGAACGCAAGTGATGTGCGGTGTGGATTCAGCTGTCAGTCCCTTGGGAAAGAGATCCATCACTTAATGAACCCCACACCAAGCACTATCAGCACCATGGCACTCCTCCGGCCTCTTTGGGACAGTGGTGATGCACATCCAAAGCCCAGTTGACACAGACTTGTAGGACCGGAGCACTGCCAGCAAGCTGCCCAATGCCCAAAACACTCTGCCTGAAGCTGGGTTATCTGGACACAAAGAACCATGGCATCTCTGTCCTCCTCCAGGCCCCATCAAGCCCGGCAGCAGATGGGTCAGGCTTGGGGTGGGGGACAAGGATGAATGAAACTGAAGCATGAATGAATGAAATTGTTTGCTTTTTTGCTGTTTTAGCACAGGAAAAAAAAAATCAGGCCAACATTTTCTGCCCTGGGGCTGCTGGCAGATACCTTGCTATGGGTGGGGATGGGTGGCTCTGCTGTTGGTGGATATACGAGATTGCTTCAGTCCTTTGCCTCCAAAGAGGAACTTAACTGTTTCTTATGTTTGCCCTGAAGGAAAGGCGGTTTTGGCAGCCCTTATCCCACTTTGTAATGCTATCAGGACCTGTCTCCAACCCAAAATCACAGCAGGATCTTTCAGTGACACACTCAGCCACTGTTTCTGCAGCCCAGAGCAGACAGACCGGGCACAGTGTCCCTCCAGATGAGTCGGTGTTGTACACGTCATGCAGCTTCGAAGCCTTCCTCTCATACCCTCAGGCTCTGCTCAGATATCTTGCCAGTTGAGCCTCCATACATTTGCAGGACAAAGGACCAACCCTCTGTATTCAAGGATCTCCAAATTCTTTCCAAGCCTTAAATTAGCCTCCCAACTAGCCCCAATGGCAACCTCTTATCTGCGCTGTCAGGCTATCCAGCATGGAACTCCTCATCTGAAAAGGGCACATTATCCCATTTCTGATTAATTATCAGAGCTTGTGCTCTGCAGCATACGCTTTACACATCCACCAGCACTGGGAGAAGTAGGTGATACCTGCCAACGTGCCTGGAACAGCTCAGAACAGCAAGACAGATCCCAAACAGCTCAGCACTCCCACCAAGGACGTGGTGTTTTGACTCGGTATGAGAAACACTGCAGGGTTTGTTGCATTGCCAAACCACAGGCAAGGTGGGAGGATAAACAACCTGAATGACAGGAGATAGCACGGCAGAGCCCACGAGGTCCAGTTGCAACTACAACATGTGCTTCTTTGTAATGAGGAGAAACATTTGTTACAAAACTCAAGGAAATACAAGAGGCATCTCTTGCACTGCCTTCAAGAAGCTTAAGTAAAATCCTGCCCGGGGTGGAGAGCTTTCGCCATCCCAATATGAGCAAACTGCCACAGAGCCATGAATGGTGCGAAGTAGCACAGCCACGGGGAGGTTTAAACACAAAGCTGATGACCATGGTACCACCACGGCTCCTGTCAGCCAGCAGCTCTGCTCACACGAGGCTCCTTCTGCCTGTATTCCTAGAAGCTCAGAACCCCCAGCTCTCCATCAGTGGAAGAGCCAAAGTGGGAAAGTTTCAGAGGTTTTTATTTGTATGGAATAGATAAGGAAAGCAAACATACCCTGATAACCTCTTTCCTTGCGCGTAGTAGCCTGAAGGTTGTCCTCACAGGCAAGGTGTATGTTCTGTACCACAGGCCTTAAATTTGGCTGGATTTAGTTATAAACACTGGGTCAGCAGTGCTCTGCTGCAGCGATCTGTTCAGCAGTCCCAGCTTGGTCCCATTCTCCCCAGGGACAGGCTCACATTTCCAATAGAAGGATGGGCCGGGGGAGCCCTGGCTACCCTGGTTCACAGGGTCAGACGGATTTCCCAATTTCTTCAGGCCAGATGGTTAATTTTCAAGCTGGAAAGCACTGTTGTAGGCAAAGTTTGACTCGACTCCCTTCGAAAACACCCACCAGGCCTTGCACCAGGGCCAGTCTGTCTGCTTCCTGATTAGAGCACCCCGCCGGGTAGGTGACATTATGCTTCACAGTTCATATCTGCTTACAGATCCAGCCAACAGACACAAAAGGACAAAGACTAATTGGAGGATTAGATAGCTTCTCTCAGTCAGTTTTTTCCACCTCTGATAAAAAACAGCACACAAGCACAATGATTTAGCAATTGATGTTAGGCACAAATGCTCCCAAAAGGCAATTCCAGGGGGCAAAATTAAAAGCTCTCTTTTTATTAAGCTCTCGGAGAACGGTTTTTGGACAGTGACTCCTGCTGGAAAGGAGAAGGCAGCACAGCTAAGGACCACACTGGAGAGCAAGGATGTCCTCACACCCATGTTCCTATTGCCAGGACAGCAAGGACGCCACTCCAGCTGCCCTTGGGGCAATGCTGGGCCACAGATACAAAGGCAATTCCTTCTGCAGCCTTCTCAGAAAGGATCACACGTGAAACAAACAAGGCTGCTCGGCCTGGAAGAACGTTACTCCCTCTCTGTGAGATACCACAGTTTTCCCACAATAAAGAAACGACGTGGTCTTGGCTTAGGTTTCTTAAAGTCTGCAGTGCTGCACCACATTTCAGTTTGGTACCAGCTGGAACACAACCGTTTCACTCCTTCGGTTGAGGAGCACGCTGTAGGACGCATGCCATTCTCGACTCAGTTTCCTGTTGGTTTTATCTTTGAATCGTCAGGAAGGCAATTCTCATGGCAAGCAATCAGCTCTGTGTTGGCAAGCCCCGTTCTTCAAGGACCCTTCTCACGCTCTCCACTATGGTCCACACTTCTGCCATGGCTCCACGACCTGCAGGGCAAGACCAAAGGCTCACGGTGAAAGCCATACAGCACAAGGCATGTGTTTTTCCCCCATCCCACCCCTTCTCTCCTTCACATTCAGCCGTGCTGCAGTAAAGTAGAAGCCCCATAGCTCTGCAAGGCCAGGGCAAAAGCTTGCAAAGTATCCCCATGTTTCGTCGTGATTCAACTGTGGGGGCAAGAGGATCTGCTCAGTCTAGCTGGTTGGGCAGGGATTCTGTGGCATGGTTGGATGCCATCAAGGGAGGAGTGTTCATGCTAACTTAGCTTGGCTCACAACTCACAAGTCTAAGCAGGAGCACAAGCTCCTCAGACAGTCAATGGAGAGAGGCAGGAAACCTCAAAAGGCAACTCATATGACCTTAATAAGTACCTCATGTTCTGAATCATCTCCAAGGATGTCTGTGTCTAACCCTTGCACAGGGAGCTGGTATCTTAGCTCGCACTGCCCTGGGGGTAAGTGTGCACAAGTGACCAAAACAAAGCGCATGGGTAACAAAATACCCTACTGCACCTCCTCCCTCCAGCGCAAACAGCACGTTAGGTATTATTTTGAAATAACCCTTGACTATTAAAAATAACAAAACAAAACTAAACTTGACTTCATACCATTCCAATGACTCCACAGTTAGGCCCACATTAGAGAGAAAGCTGCTCTGGATTTGCACCAGCTTGATTCTTGGGAGTAATTCTTGGAGAAGACTGTGTGCTAAGCAGAACAAAATGTAAAAGCTTTTCCTTTTGGACTGGTTAGTTTCCAGATGAACATCTAATCTACGCTTTGCTCCGAAACACTTTTTTTAAACCTAGAATGAAAACTTCAAGGTCAGAGAGCACTAAATCACCTTGTCCAACCTCATGCAAGCACAGAAATCAGTCTGCTCACTCCTGATACCTCTCCACCAGTATCTGTCTCCATTAGAAGATTCAAAAGATGGGAATCTCAATTGGTCTTTTGTTTTGCTGGCTAATCGCTGTAATTATTTAAAACATGAACCCTATTTGTCGTTAGAAATTAGTTCTGGGAGGTTTTGTTTTCTTCTTTTTCTTCTGATTCACTTACACAGCTGGGTTAGAGAGTGCACAGACTAATAGTGAAACCAGCAGGCTCCAATGGGCAGTTACAACTTGAGGAAAGAGATGGAAGAGGAAAGGCCATATTGTACAGCAGAGAGGTGCGCTCTGTGGGCAGATCACAGCACTGAATCTGACAGGACCTTCAGCTTTCCAGTACAGATGAGACACCTGAGCCTTGCCTGGGACAGAAGGTATAACTGGATGCAACAGTGAGGAGTTGCGATGAAGAGCAATGCTTTTGGAATGACACGAAAATTGAGAGGGAGAATCTCCACTCCACCATTTTCGGGCCTATAAACCCTAAGAGGTTTGAAGCACCCCGCAGACAAGATGCAGACAGATGTGGGTGGCTCTTGCCTCCTGTTCTGAGCTGCATTTGATGTATTCTGCTAAACAAAAGAAATTCCCCGAATGCACCCTCACGCTTGGCAGAACGACACCCTTCAAGAGCACTTCCAAGGCCTGCCTTCATACTATACAACTCATCTTCTCAACATCTTTGGTAATTCACAGCACACATCGTGCCTATAAGTAAAAATTCTTCCACTGTGCCAGGCTCGAGAAATTCAGCCAAGGATGAAGAAAATACCAGCAGTTTGGAAGTGTTTTGCAACAATAAATTGCTGCAGGCCTGCATGTGGTATGGCACCTCTCAGAGCTCTCCTTATATGGATGGATACTACCAAAGCCAGCAACCCTTAGGTTACATTTAACTACCCAATCAAGGAAACATTTTAATTGGCAACTAGATTGAAATTTTTAACTCTTTTTTAACTGGACTCTATGTCTAAAAGCACCTGAAGCGCCTGATGCACGGACTCAGATGTGAACAATCCAAATTGCTTATTACAAGTTCTCACATCACCTGTACACATTCACAAGTTTCCTTTTTTAGCTTTCCCACCCGCAATTACAACTTTCCCATCCACCTTTACATGCCATGTATTCTACAAACACTCCATAACCATGCAATGCAGGCACTTATCCAGTCAGAGCCATGAGCTGTTCCTTTTGCTTTTTCTCTTCTAGAGGCATCCTTGGTTCTCATGCTGTTTATCCTGCTCCACAGCTGCTGCTCTGAATAGTTTTTCTTGTATTCCCACGAACACCCACTTACTATGGAAGAAACATGGTTGTAATATAGAAACATGATGGCAGCCCCTTCAGGTGAGATCAGTTACAAGAGTGGTTGAAGATGAGTCTCTTTCAACAGCAAGTTAAACCACAATGTCAGCAAACAAAACTGGTGCAAACTGAATCTCTTTTCATCGGAACCAGATGTGAGCTTTGCTGTCTGGACAGTGGAAGCCAGGCAACCCGTTTTGTGGATAAAACCCACAAACCAGAAATTAGTGTGGAAAAAGAGGCTTTGGGAGAAAAGGCCTGAAAAAAAAAAAAAAAAAAACCACCAAAAAAACCAAGAGGAAGACAAGAAAAAAGTCACCCGTGAAGACAATCTTGCGTTTTCAGAGACCTGGAGTGCATTACTGCTCTGCCATAATTTTCCTACCTGCTGCCAGGAAAACCCTGGCATGTGCCAGCCGGAAAATCTTGCTGCAAATTGACTCACAAGAACAAGCAAAGCCGAGTCACATGTGGCCACTCCTGCCTCAGCTGTCCGTACCATCCTTCTCCTATAGGCTTCTTTGGGAGTTCGTTCTCAGTGCAGGAACACCTGAACTACACACAAAGCAGCTCCCAAATGACTGTTGGTGTAATGAGGTTACTCCTGATCAGTACTGGTTTGGCTTTGCCATTCTGAGCCGCAAACCGCAGCAATGGACACGCTGCTTCTCACGTGGCCCTGCATCGCTGCCGCGAGGACAGCAACTCCAAGGAACAGCAGGGCAGAGCAGCAGAACACAGAAAGCAAGTTCAGCATCCAGCTTGAAGCCATCTGCACCACTGAGTCAACATCTTCTGCATCTCAGATCCCCATCTGCCAAAGAGGGCCAACACCGCAGCTCTGCTTCAGGTGCGTGGACCTGTGCAAATAAGTGCGTCACTCGGTGGTGCTCATATGTTTGCTACAGGAATAGAGGTCCTATACAAGCACAAAAAAAGATAAAGGAAAAGCTCCAAGGGACAAAGAAGCTATGCCAGATGGCCTTTCCACTTCTGCCAAAATGTCTGCACAGAATGACCTCTTTTGGGCGTTTTCCCTTAACATTATTACAAGCACGCAGGAAATTTGATGTAATCAGGTCTAAAACCCCAGCGGAAACATAATTGTCCAGTACAGTTACAGCAGATGCCTGAATTACTTGACTACACTTACCTAAACTGTAAATATTTCTAAGTTGTCAGCTCCAGAAAAACATTCTCTAAAAGCATTGCATCTACCCAAGAATTCAGACGCTAAGAAAGCCAGCCCTGGAATTTAACCACGAAGAACATGTTAGCATCCTATCCTCATGACAGACGTTCATCGAGGTACCCGACAGAGTGGTTAAGATCCTGCTGTTGTTGGGTGAAAGAATGATGTGATGAAAGAACGAGTGCATTACTGTGCAGGTAATAACACTACTGCTATTATGGCTAGAATTGGGTGACGTTTTACAGACGAATTGTCCACAAAAGGCTAAATTAAAGAAGTGAATCCATTCATCCAAGCTGCTGGTATAAAAAACCTTCTCGAAACCTCCCAAAAATCAAAACACGTTCATTTAAACCAATTCCTAGAATACAAATTTCACTTGGCACATTTCAGTCGGCACTGTAACTCTGAAAGTTGAGCATGACAAGTTCTCCTACCCCCTTCTCTCACTTCACAGACAAGGCTGGTGTCAGAACTCCAAATCAAAATGAGACTGTGAAGCTGATCTAGCTGAAAAGTAACCCAGGCAACAAACAACAACAAATGGTGAATGTATGTCCAGTTACACCCTCAGCCACATCTGCAAAGTGCTAATCCTCTATGTCTGCTCTAAGGGATAAGATATTATCCCCACGTCAGAGATGAGGAACTGAGGCATGACGGAAACAGCCCACAGTCTCAGCAGAGGGCATGGCTGGGACACCCAAATCCCAGGCTGATAATGCTCACCACAGAGCCTCGCTTCTCTTTGATCTGATCTCTTTGAGGATGGGTATTTCTTTTAAGTATCAGGCCTATCTACCAGCTTGCTTTGAAAAAGAGTAATAGGTGTTAGCTAGCACAGGCATGTTGTTTGTACAAACCTTGGCCATGAGCACCTGCTCACTGCAGTCTAACATCTGGAAGGTCACAGAGCAGAAAAGCAAGGCACCTCCCTTCAGGGTAAGAGGAGCACTGGGGCAGGAAAACAGTCAGAAGACATGCAACAGGACTGACCTTCATCTCCACACACCAGTTTCTTCACCACACAGGGGATCTCCGTGTAGCCAAAGCCTTTCAGCTGTTCCACCTGCTGAGCTGTGATGGGATGCTCCCACATGGCTGTGTTCATAGCCGGGCAGAACAGCAGGGGTTTGTGCAGGTCCCAAGCACGGATGACACAAGTCTGCAAAAGAAGCCAAGGGGTTCAGCTCTGAGGCACATTCTTTTTCATCATCTCTTTGCTCACTTTGCTGCACAGAAGCACTTTCCCACTCCAGGTATCAGGAGACAGCCAAAACATCCATCAGTGCAGCTGGACTAGCCTGTAAGCAAATCCATAGGGCTGCTACTAATGCATGCTGCATTCCAGCAAACCTCCTCTCTGACAAGCAAGAAGGATGAGGGAGGCTACAAAAAGAATAGATTCCATCCTACTCCAGATCAGGGCCAAGCAAACAGCCCAATCACTGGATGAAATCAAGCTGGAACACAATGTGTGCAGACAGCCCATGTGGGAGACCAAGAGTAGTTGAGGGGTGGCCACAGATTGTATCAGCTAAAGAGAAATCCCCAGGCAGCGCTTCAGATAAGCCAGCTGTAGAGCTAAACACAAAAAGCTGGCAAGTGAATCTTCTTAAACAGCACGCCAACTGGATCCACAACTGCTGACAAGGGAAGCACTCCTGTTTCCAGCATACAGAGGATAACAGGAACACAGCTGGGCTGCTGCAGAAGATGCTGGTAGATTACAAACCACCCAGGAGCTCCTGCATGCTACAGAGGATCATATCTGATTCCTCAACAATACAGCTTCCAGATAAGCTAGTATCACCTCATCTCCTTAAGAAGAACAATGGTGATTGCTGTTAAACAGTAAAATGCCCATCACCTAGACCTGACAGCATCTAAGCCATGCAAAGGGAGCCTCCCAGGTAGCTTGCACTGGTCCCCGATGCTGGTGCTGTGCTCATTTCAGAATACTTCAGAGAATTCTGCCCATCCTTTTTTATGCCCCGTGATTTGAACCCTTCCCGGCACGGAGGAATCTGTTCCAACTTGCTAACCAGCACCTCCAGCACTTCCCTCCACAAAGCTATCCAAGATGACTGGCAGGAGTTTGTGAAGCCATGTGTCCCTAACACCCTTCCTGAACTCTTCCTCTGTTGGCTTCAGTACAGAGGGGGTTCAGAAGGACAAGACACTGCTTGTCCCCCTCACAGCACTTTCGGACTTCTCTAGACCTCCAGAGGACTGCTCGTACGATCCGGAGCTACAGCTCTGGATGCACTTTGCTCATCTGTAGGCACTCTTTTCTTACTTGGACAGCTAAGCTGAGCAAGCAGGGCTCCCCAGCCAGGCCTGATGTACTGCCTTCCATTCCTAATTCTAGTCTCCTTGCATTACTGAAGGGCAATGCAGCATTTGCATTTTTGCAGCTTTCTGGCAGACCTTTTGGGCAGTTGATATTCATGGCCTTTCCTGGTGAAGGCTCAGTGGATGGATGCAAAGGACTTAAATTCCACTGAAGTTCCCCATCACTGAACTGAGACACATGCTCTCCTTTAAAACACTCTCTGTTCAGTCTCTGATACAGAGCACTTCTAATATCAGGAAAAGAAAAACACCCAAAAACATGCCTGAGCAAGCAAAAAACCCTGTAGTTGAAAGTGTAAGGTAAGTAAGTGTGCACATGTTTGAATTTGTGCTATGCAGTTAGGTGAGGGAGGAGGTGAGGTAGCAGGAAGTAAACAGTTTTATCTGATCTCACAGGTGTCTTTCCAGATTGCATCTAAAAAACGCAGAGAGGAACTCAAAAGTGAGTGTGAATGTGTGCATGTGTGTGTGCATGCATGATAGAGGACAGAGGTGGAAAGAGAGAAATGTCACCCAACAGAAAAAGCAGGAAAAGCACAATATAGGAACTGGGAGATAATGGAAGAGACAGAGAGAGCACAGGAATGGAAAAGGATATAGGTAAGGGAAGGAAAGTTTGAAAAGGAGCAGAGGAACCATATTGGCAGGGGAAAGACAAGCAGCTCAGATGGCAGCAGAACATGCAAATCTTGATGCTGCTGAAGCACAAGAGTTTGTGCTTCACAGAAAGGTCAGACTGGTGCTGGGAGGGGAGAGAATGCAGGGACTGCCCTAAGGCAGAGTTGCAGTTACTCACCAGGAGGTTGTCACAGATACCGTTTGCCAGCTTTGCCAGTGTGTTTGCATCAAGAGGGGCCACCAGCATGAGGTCAGCCCACCGCCGGAGCTCGATGTGCAGGACTGGGTCAGTACGGCCCTTCCACAACTGTAGGTGAGACAGGGACACAGATTACCAAACCCTCACAACAAGTACTGTGAACAACAGGCACTTCAACAACCTCACTGTAGTAACTACAATGTAAACCTCATTATTTTCACACCAAGCAAGATCTGACAGCATGATGGAATCAGAGACTGCAGCCACAGCGCTCACTTTTCTGACTTCCAGCCTCCTCCAGTGAAGGCCACGTGGAAGGAGCATTTAGAACGGTGCCTATGTGCTCAGTGCTCTACAAGCAGGTATCCCTTCCCACAAAGACAATTCACACATCCAACTTCAACCTGCAGGAAAGAGTTTTCTCCATCCACATCATCCCTCAGCTTCCCAAACATCCATCCTTTAAAGCTCCATCAATGTATGGTACACATGAATAGGGAAATCCACGACATTGGATCAGTCAACCAAAACCAGACAACACCACACCAGTGGAAACATTTCCCGAGCATGCCTACAGCAGCTACAGGAATACTCTGCTCGGTTCTTTTTGGGAGGGACTGAGCACTTCCTTCCTCTCTTAGCTCTAGGCAAACATTTTTATTTTTCAGAAAAGCTCAGAGTTGCTCAAGGGGGTCCCGGGTTCTTCTTAAGAGCACAGTTAACCGGGATAACATCAAGGGAAGCAGCAAACAGTACCAGGCACGTAAGCCCCAGAGGACATACAACCACAGGCCAGCAAGATGTGCATCAGGGCCACAAACTATTCCTTCTCTGAGTCACGGGAAACCACAACAAAAACACAGCATCCGGAAATCTGGTGCTCCCCAATACCTTTCCCAGCTCCTCCACTCACTTCTATTTTCTTTGCGACAAGTCCTTCTAGAAAATTTCCTTTCAGAATAAAATACCTCACAAACATGCTGGTCACGCTTATTTGCTGCCCTTATGTCAGAATGGCATGCTATAAAGGCTATGTGTCTTCTTTCCGGTGTGCCAACAGACCACAAAGCCTGACCTACACCTCTTCTATCACCCCACAAAGGGTTCCCCACAAATAGCTCTGCCTGAAGCTGCAGCACCATGGGACCCAAGAAATCTTCAGCAGTCTTCTAAGATCAGCAGAGGCTTTCTGGTCAAGAAGACATTTTACAGAATCTAGAGATATTCAGAGTCCTGGCACCTGAGTAATCCCTCACTGGAAGGGAAATGTGCACTGAGAGCTTCAGCTCACGCTGATGATTGTATAAGAAGAGCAGGAAAGACGCCACAGGCCACTGCTGAATCCCGCAGAGCACGTTCATCCGTAACTCATCAGAGGGGAAAACTGGTGAAAAAGGTCAAGCTGATTGCAAATTGCCTGGTAAATTCAAGGGATGACTGAGTGGTCTCTTCTGTGTATGTGCACCAGTGCCTCTTGAGCTAAATACACTGCTTCCATCAGGAAAACATCTTGCACATCCACCCATTTATCACTCTCATGCAAGGCAGCTCCAGGTACTGGTCTCTGCCTGCTCCCCCATACTGGGGTGGCCCTGCCAAAACAAAGCTCACCAAACAGACCCAGATGTATTACAGACCAGCTTTTTCACCCAGGGTGCAGGCAGATTATGAAAATACAGAGCAAGAAGCTGCAAAACACAAGCAGCTTGGGTAGTTTTGTGATTGTCAGTGGTGCCTACAGATTGAGAATAGTCAGAGACAAGGAGAATTAAGCTGTTGCCTTCCTGACAAGTATGAGTCATGGCAACCACCTAACACCTTCACCACAACTTCACAGTGGCTTTCTTGACATTTCCTGATACTCCTTTCAGAGCTGAGGGTGGCTGCTCAGCCCAGGGTGGTGAGGGACCACCTGTAGCCACACTGTCTGCTGCAAAGCAGGTGGTAGAAAACCCTCTGCTACAGTCACAGCAGCTCCATTTAGCATGGGCAGGCCAGTGTTCTCTGAAAGCCATGCTCCAAAGCACACAGTGCTACAACAAGGAAAGGAACCTTAGCCAAGAATCTACAATTTATTGCAAAGAAACTTGGAGGAATGCTTTTGGGGCTGCTCCAAAAGTAACGCCTCCTATTTTATTCTGTTGCCATCAGAAGTGGATGTTAGTGGTATAGCAGTTGAGGTTGAGCCTTCCCACCAATATTCCATTACATTCTGCTGCTGTGTGACAGATGGCAGGAAAGGGGCACTCTGACAAAATGGCATCTGAGATGGAAGCGCATGTGAAGCAGCAAATGCATGTATGCATGAGCACATGATGGAACTACTAGCAGGACCAGAAAGAAGCCCTTGCAGACTCCTGAGGAAGAATAACTCACCTGCCATTCATCTTCATCACTGTAGAGGGTGACAGGAATTTCTTGGGGGTTGTAGAAATGCTTTGCTCTCTCAGTAGTCACCACCTTCACTTCAAGCTAATCAGAAAGCAAAGAGAGAATGTCCTGGTTTCAGCTGGGACAGCAGCGCTTTGTTTTTTCCCTTCATAGTGTCTGGTATGACGCTGTGTTTTGGCTTTAGGAGAAAACCAATGTTGATAACACACCAATGTTTTAGTCGTTGCTGCGCAGTGCTGCACAGAACCAAAGATCTTTCAGTTTCTCATCTTCTCATACTGCCATGCCAGTGATGGGGGCTGAGAGGGCACAAGGAGCTGGGAGGAGACAGAACCAGGACAGGTGATCTAAAATGGCCCAAGGAATATTCCATACTATGTAACATCATACAAAAAAAAAAAACCCAAAAAAAAAAACTGGGCATTGGTTGGCAGGTGGTGAGCATCACTTGTTTTGTATCTTTCTCTTTCTGTCTTAGTAAACAGTCTTTATCTCAACCCACAAGTTCTACTTTGGTTTTTCTGTTGTTGTTGTTTTTTCCCCCCAATTCTTCCCCCCATCCCACTGGGAGGAGAGTAAGTGAATGACTATGGTGCTGAGCTACATGACAGGTTAAACCACATCAGAGAAAGACCAACAGTTATGGCTTGAAGAAATCCTGCAAAGCTGGGTAGATGAGGAGGGCTTGAATAGTGAAGACTTCGAAAGATATGCAGACCTTCCCCTCCTGTGTGCATGTGCATAACCACACCTAGTCAGAGCTGAAAGGTCAGGCCAAGTGTTCACAGGAGCTGACGACTCATTTCATTGCCACCCTAACGCAGACAGGTGATTAGTCACCATCTGCCAAACTTGCTCAGATGGTCAGTTCACAGCAGGGACAGCAAAAAGGACAGAGAAGGTCAAGAAGGGAGATGCAGCTCTACACAGAACTTCAAAGGCACAGCAAGAAGCAGCAAACCAAAGCTCTGGGAGAGATGTCCTTTAATCACGAAAGGGAGTAGCAGGGCATCTCACCTTAGAGGATTCCCTTAGCCACAGCACAAAGGGCTGCCGAGGGGTGGCGTGCCAGCACGGCACTTGCAGGATCGCTCTTCCCACACTCAGAGCCAAGAGGAAGTGCAGTGCTCAGCGATCACAAGTCCTGCCAAGGGAGAAGCTGGGAGCTGGGGCTCAGCACCACCAGCTCAAAGCAAGCCCATCCCTGCAGAACAAGGCTCCAGAAGAAGCAGAGGCTCAAAGCTCCTCTTGTTGCCTCAGGCATTTTTGGAACAGCGGGATTTTAGTTTATCTCTGCCTACCCGTACCTGTTACGAAAGATATCCAGCCCTGTATATCAGTATACCAAAGAACAAGAATGATTTTCTGATCTTCACTTTTGCCCTTCAATTCTTCCCTCTGCCCCTCTCTCTAGATGTGACAAGCACATCCTGATGACAAAAGTTGGTTTCTATACAGCCAGATTAGTAAACCAGTGGCCTGCACAAACGAGAAGGAGATCAGGCAAAAAGTACATAAGGGTTCTCTCTGAAATCTTAGATGAACCTGCTGTCTTACTGAAAGCCATCTGAACCTTCATCTACACAGTATAAAGTGAGGAAGTCCAATCACGTCCCTTGGACATTTGGCATGAACAGTTATGAGGTGCTAAGGTGCCCTATGAGAGGTGTTCCTTTTACTTCTTCTGTAGTAATCTTAGCAGCTGGGAAACATGGCATTTGCCCTAGTTTCTGCATGTCTCATGATCTGCCCAAAGCTGTACCTCTGACAAATGTATTCTCCAGCCAGTTCCTTACCCTGCAAATAGTACACCTGCCCAGGGCACAGGCTGCCAACTTCTCCAGAACACTGTAGGAGAGTGTCAAAGGCTTTGCTAAAGTCTAGGCAGACTATGCCAACAGCCTTTCCCTCATCCATCAGGCAGGTCACACAGTTACAGGAGATTAGGTTGGTCAAGCAGGACCTGCCTTTCATGAACCCACACTGGCTGGGCCTGATCCTCTGGTTGTCCTGCACATGCTGTGTGATCTCACTCAAGATTCCATAGCCTTCCCTGGCACCGAAGTCAGGTTGACAGGCCTGTAGTTCCCCAGGTCCTCCTCAGAAACCTTCTTGTAGATGTGAGTCATGCTGGCAAGCCTCCAATCCTCTGGGACCTCTCCAGTTGACTAAGCACACTGATAGATGGTGGACAGTTGTGGGAATACAAGAAAAATTATTCAGAGCAGCAGCTGTGGAGCAGGATAAACAGCATGAGAACCAAGGACACCTCTAGAAGAGAAAACGTTCGTGGCTCTGATTGGATAAGCACCTGCATGCACGGTTACGGAGTGTTTGCAGAATACTCTGTTGACACATAAAGGTGGATGGGAAACTTGTAAGGGTGGGTGGGAAAGCTAAAAAAGGAAATTTGTGAATGTGTACAGGTGATGTGAGAACTTGTAATAAACAATATGGATTGTTCACATCTGAGTCCGTGCATCAGACACTGCAGAAAGTGGCTTAGTAATCATCCCTGCCAGCTCCTCCAGCATCCTTGGGTGCATCCCATGTGGTCCCATGGACTTGTGACAGGTGGAGCAGAAGGTCTCTTAATTGCCTCCACCTGAATTGTGGGAGGTTTATTCTGCTCCCCATTCCAGACTTCCAGGTCAGGGGGTAGAGTATCTTGAGGATAACTCATCTGACAGATGTAAAGAAAGCATTGAGAACCTCAGCCTTTTTCTTATCCTCAGTGGTATCACGTGCAGCAGGATCAGCCACGAAGCAGAGCTAGAATCAGACTTGTTCTGCATGTGCTGATCACACGTAGATGCACATCAGACCACCGAAGATAAAATAAATAAGTAAACAAAACGATTCCTTATTATCATCCACTTTTGCTCACTGTCTACTCCCTGATAGTTCTCCGTGCAACCCACGATGCGGTTCTGTTAGCACGACAGAGAGATAGGGAAAAACCAGCCTCAGCAACACCTTCTCCCACTGCGGCCAGAGTTACAACACTGACAGAGCCCTCAGCATGTGTGCTCTTGCTTGAACAAACAGCTGAAAACCTCCAACCTCCAAGCAGCTATCTTCAGCAGCAGCGGTTGAAGTGACAAAATGTGTTAACCTATCTCCCCAGTGCCATCTATTCTACCATCAGGATACTCCTAAGAACAGAGCAGTGTTGATTATCTGCACCCTACATGACTAGAATAGCAGTTTGGAGCAATGAAAGGAAAAAAATAAAAAGGCAGAGCATGCCATTGGTTTTGGCAATTTTTCCCATTTCCTGAAGAAAACAGCTGCTCGTAATATCAGTATTTAGTACCACTTTTTTGCCTTTTTGATGCTTCTAGATGTCTGCTCTTTTTTCAAGTGGCCCTAGCCTGGAATCACAACTCTATTTCTAGCACTTGCAAGTGTGAAGATCATATAGCAAGCAACCATGTTGTTTCTGTATTAATCTCACCTTGAAGTAAGCTGTTTGGAGCCAAGCAGTGACACCCACAAAGGTGCTAACACTGCTCTCTGCTATCCTTTGAGCTTCAATGAGATGTTAACCTTGCAGTCTGTAAGACATTATTTATTTATTGAGCAAGGTGCAGCTTAAAGGGGCTTGTCTGCTCTCTGGAATTGTACCAGTAAGCCAGATCTGCACTAAAAGCTCTCACCAGTAATATCTGTTAGTGGGATTCTTATTTCACAGTTAGCCATAGAAACAGAAGGATCTTTAGGTGAAACAACTGCATCTATATTACGCTGAATTTTGTGTCTTGCTGCTTCAATTGTGGCAGTACTCAAACATTTCTAACCTAGACCAGAAATAGCTGGTTAAGAGGCTAAAGGGGAAACAATCAAAATCCAAACCTTTTTTTTTTTTTTTAAGATAGTTTTATAAGCATCTCTGCTCTGAAGGAAAGAAACCAACCCATTCTTTAAAGTCCAGGAATAGCTGGCTATTGAGTACTGCATCCAACCCACCGCAACTGAGAGCATATCAGAGGGATGTTCAAGGACTGCGTGGTGGTGACTCCACCACTCCTCCAAAAAAGCTGCTCTAGCAGTTTCATTATTCTCTCTGGTTTTCTGCTGGGGTGGGCTCCTGGATCCCTTGTTGTCAGCGAGTGTTTCGAGTCTCTCCAGCTATGCTGGAAACAGATCAGAGCTCTCGAGATCACTTTAGCCTACATAGTTTTTCCTTCTATTTACTTGGCACGCCCTCTGTTTGACTGCAGATATCTCTCTGCTTAAACATTAAAATCTCTCTAGCCACACAGACAAATTCCTTTACTGGAGACAATTTAGACTAGCTAGATTCTTTGCTAACAGCTACTGCAGAAGAGAATGAGCATCTCCTACTGCTGAATGGCATCCACAAGCTGACACAGAGGCTACCTGGCAGGAGTGCAGTGAAATCTTATGACACGACTCAAACTGACAAGGCCAGATGACATCCGGGAGCTCCAAGAAAAATAGGTGTCACCCAGAGAAAAGTTTGCCATTTCCTTTCTTTATGACTGACACCCTGTCAATGTGATTTTTTTGGTTAGTTTTCCTGCCAGGCCATTCAAAAGTACCAGGACTCCAACTGAGGTAATGTGTGTGTCTACCACAACCACAGGAGTTACCCAGGTGCCCTGACAAGATGCTACGTGCTATCTCCCCACAACAACGTGTGCAAGAGGAATAACCTGAAAAGCATAAACTGATGTTGTAATGAAATCCCAGGTCTTCAGAGAGCTTAAACAAAAGGCAGTAAGATGAAGTCATGGCAGTTATCGCCCTCAAGGACATGTTAAAGTTTAATGAGTGCAAAAATCACACCACTAAGTTGTTCACCAAGGATCATTTAAGCAGAAACATCAATTTTACACTAAGTACTCCATTCTCAAACCTCTGACCACATCACCTCTGCTATGAGTCCCCCTCTGCTTCTGCCCTGCTTCCACAACAGCTTCTCTAAGTTCCGTTCCTTTAGTTGACACAACAGGCCCATGCAGGTTAAACTCAATGCAGAAGTTATGCTCTCAGGTAGAAAAAATCACATCAGAAGCAAATAATCAAATTCAGTACCAGAAGCTCCTGAACAGTTTGGATACTGAACTTGCACTTGCACTTTTTTGTACAATAAAAGCCTAAAACCAGTGGCCATAAGGCCTGCACCACACATAACAGAATGCAGAATTTAGGTCTGACCACCAGCAGCTTTAAATTATGCATCAAACTCCCAGAGAAGAAATGCACTTGAGGCACTATATTGGATCATTTGCACTTTTCCCATCACTTGGGATGAAGGTCCCAAGAGTACCAAGGTACTCGGGGACTGCATCTCTTCTGATTCTATTTTTAATGTTCTTCCAGCTTTGAGGTGAAGCCTCCCAAACCATCCAAAAGCTACTCATTCAATATGCTTGCCAATGTATTGGCATATTTAAGTGCACACTCTCGCTCCTTCTACTCTTTCATTCTACTGCTCCAAACCAGATGCTTCATCTCTTAAAAGATTAAGGTCTCCTTATTTTTCTTTTTGCAACTTTATTCTACAGCAAAAGTTACCACGCTTCCCTCCCTGATTCTAGTCACTAGTGGCCTCTGCTGGACATCTCTGTTACTTCAAGCAACAAACTTGAGTTTAAATTGGTGCATGTGTCTGCTTTTTTACATCTTCCATTGTGGTCTTTTTTGTTTGTTTGTTTTTGTTTTTAACAAGGCTTGGTTGCTTTTCATTGCTCAGACAAGCGTCCACCTTGGCAAAGGCAAGACCCCAATCTGCTGAAAATTGGAAGGTTCTAATTAGAAATTTCAAGCTCCAGAAAGCATTCACCTATGTGTCTATAGCCAGATCTGGCAAGGATAGATATACTCCCCAGTAAAACAAACAAACAAGAATGTATTAAATCATTTTTCAGAAAACTAAGCAAGCTGAGCTGAACTACTTTCATAATGTACAATCTAAATGTCTGCCTGGGAAAGCACCCAGAAAGTTACCGCCCTTTCATCTTGATTTCAAGCTAAATCTTAAGTATAGAGAAGTAAGAAACAATAGGAAAAAAGCACTGATTTTTAAAAGCTGGAGGAAGCCATCCCAATTTTCAAACTAAAAGGCTCGATGGCAGACGAAATTCCTCATTTCAGCAGAAGCCAGCTAGACTCTGCTAGAAATGAGAAATAGGGTAACACCAACTTTACTGATGGATCTACTCACCCCAGGGATTTCCAGCAATCCAGAGATGAGGAGAGGCAGTTTCAGGGCAGCCACACTCCCAGTCACACCCACCAGGACATGGAATTTTTCCTGTGGCACAGATGAACTCGTTTCTGCAAGTGAGAAGGACTCCATGGTCCAGCCAACCTCTACAAGCATAGAGAAATAAAGAAATTTTAGTAATGAGAAGCACAGCAGAGTTCCAACAACATACACCCAAAGGCACAGGACTAAGCCTGGACTATACAGAATCTAGAGCAACTGAGTCTGATGCTGAATTTTCAGACCCTGATCCACAAAGTTTTTAAGCATCAGCACACCTTGAAGCACAGGAATAGCCAACTCCTCCCATTTCCTTCAAGCACAATTTCCTCTAGGATGCTGGTAAACAGAATGCTACAAACTACACGGGCTCAGTTTTGGGAGCTGTTAGCTTGACAAAGAAACAGAGAGACACTCTCACATGTAGGAAATGGGATGGAATTAACAATAACTGTACCTTTCACACCAACTGAAGGCAAGATATGCAGTAGAGCAGTGCTCCCTCCACACTCTGGTTAATAATAAATGCAAAGAAATATTTCAGTAAGTGAAAATTTGGGGCATCTCAGGCAAGTGTTACTGGATGCCCTGCCCACTGTGTATTTACAGCAGCACTAAGGATTACTCTTTCAGATGCAAGAAAAAAGATCAAAACAGTGAATAAGATGCAGAACAAAACAGCCACCAAATGAAAACACCTTCTCAGGAATGTGAAGGTCAGAACTGCTCACCCAGCAGTGCCAGACAAAGGTACCAACAGGCTGAGGTGGCTGCTTTTGAGGGTGCATGGTGAGTAGCGATGATTCATGATGCTCTTTGGTCACTCCTGAGCCACCACCATGCTGACAAATTGCCAGCGATAAATCATTCAGCATTACTCTGGGGAAGAAAAGCATCCTGCCCAGAGAAGTTGTGGATGCTCCATTTGTGGAGGTGTTCAAGACCAGGCTGGACAGAGCCCAGGGTGAATGGACCCAGTGCCTGATTTAGTGGCTGGCAACCCTGCCCACAGCAGCAGCATTGGAACTGGATGATCTTTGAGGCCCATTCCAACCAAGCCATTCTATGAACTTCTATGACTTCTCTATACCATCAACACAAACATCTCTGTTTAAAAAGTCTCAGAACTAGCAAATAAATTCATTTCTTTAAAATACCTGAAAACCGTACTTTAACGATGACATTACACAGGGATTTAGTGAAGTTAACTTCCTCATTATTCACAGCAAGTTACCTGGAAATATTTTGGGAAGAATGGAGGAAGGATGAGACATCTAAACTTTGAGAGTTAGATTGTGTTTTTGCAGTAGAAACTTCCAATACCAAAACATAGGCCTTTCCTGAACTTATAACTTTCCTACAAAACAGCTGCATAGGTTAAAATGGCTGCATAGGTTGCTTTTCACAAGAAGGATGCTGAGCAGCAGGACAGAACAGAGTCTAGGACGTCCTGACCAGGGTAAGAAATAATCCAAAGGGTTTGAGCAATGCCCACAGTGATCAAACGTGAACAATATGAACTTCTGCGAAAGATTACGGAAATTCATTGGAAAGGGAAAGGCTGCTAAATAGATGCAAACGTGTAATTAAATTTATGCCTGTTAGCACAGCATAATAGGTATCGTAAATCAGGAATTGGGGCTCAGTAACCTTTAGATGTTCCCTGATATGGGTTTCTTTTTTCTTAAACGTGGCTTCTGTAAGTAGTGAGAGATAAGGCAAAAATACAAAGGAGGGTAAGGAAGGCCTGGCATAAGATAAAACAGGTCTGACAGCTTCAAAACATACTGCCCTCCTGTACGCATAGGGAAGTACAAAATGATCTTAAAAAATAGGTTGCTGATAGACCTTATATAGAAAAATGGATTAGCAAATGCATTGTGTAGATTGTGAGCCTGGAGTACCCAGCCAATAGCAGAACAGGAAAGTAATTACTTGCAATGGGAGAAAAGTATATAATGGTAAGTGTTTCACTGATTCAGTGCATGCTTTCTCCCTTGCCACAAAACAGCCACCAAGTGAAAAGACCTCCTCAGGAATGTGAAGGTCAGAACTGCTCACCCAGCAGTACCAGACAAAGGTACCAACAGGCTGAGGTGGCTGCTTTTGAGGGTGCATGGTGAGTAGTGATGATTCATGATGCTCTTTGGTCACTCCTGAGCCACCACCATGCTGACAAATTGCCAGCGATAAATCATTCAGCATTACTCTGGGGAAGAAAAGCATCCTGCCCAGAGAAGTTGTGGATGCTCCATTTGTGGAGGTGTTCAAGACCAGGCTGGACAGAGCCCAGGGTGAATGGACCCAGTGCCTGATTTAGTGGCTGGCAACCCTGCCCACAGCAGCAGCATTGGAACTGGGTGATCTTTGAGGCCCATTCCAACCAAGCCATTCTATGAACCTATGACTTCTCTATACCATCAACACAAACATCTCTGTTTAAGAAGTCTCAGAACTAGCAAATAAATTCATTTCTTTAAAATACCTGGAAACTGTACTTTAGTGACAGCATTACATCGGGATTCAGTGAAGTTAACTTCCTTGTTATTCATAGTAAGTTGGAAGTATCTTGGGAAGAATGGAATAAGGAAGTGACATTTACATTGCCTTTATTTTAGGTACCAGCTCGGTAGCCAGATTACGTCTAGAGAATCAACCCTTTGGCCATTTCCTGAGGTCATCCAGAACTGAGTTTGAGATCCTTCACAGAGCAACTGCAGGAGTTACACAGAACCTGACCTCATCGAGCAGCTGAGATTCACAAGCACAAAGATCCTTACTGACTGCATCCACCCTCAACTGCAGCACAGCAGGAGCCACGAATCCTTCCTCCACGCTCTGCTCAGAATTAACACGTTGTGCTCAGTCCTCTGTGGCTGTAAAAAGAAAACCAGGAAGATCAGGAGCATGAACTCAGCTTCAGCTTCCAGCAACGTTTACCAGGAGCCATTAGTAAGGGAAACACAGCATGAATAATGCTAAGCAAGGTGCTACAGTGCTACAGCAATACATGCTTGCCAACACCTAATCAAAAATAAAGCCGTCACACACTGCTCAGACATGAAACTGCTTTTTTTACAATTACTAAACAATTAATTAACCAGTCCATCTCCCCCCTAAATCTGGGGAAATAAGACATAACAGGCATGCTGCAGAAAGGACTATAAGCAACAAAAGGGTCGCCCCCTCCTCTTACCGAACCACAGTTCTGGGGAACGAACCAAAAACCACCTCAAAGGCAAGCGGCTCGCAGCCTCCTTAACTATTTTATTAGCTCCATAACTCAGAGAAACGCCTCAAAAAGGCCTCTGAGGTAGCGAACGGAACTGAGGAGGCCAGCAGGCAAATGAAAGAGGGTTATATGGATGCGAGATACCTGGGATCGGCCCCGCGGCCTAGCTGCGGCCTAGCGACAGCTCGGCCCCCACACCGTCCGCGCGTCGCCTAGCAACGGGGACAGACGGCGGAAGACGAAGGGCACGCCGGGAAATGGAGTCCTCCGCTGCCGCTCGGGGCGGCTGCGCATGCGCGCTGCTGACGGCGGGCGGCGCTGAGGCCCAGCCTGGCCTTGTGGGCCTGCCCGGAAGTGGAATTTACGCCAACGAACCCTCACGACTCAGTGGCTCGCCTCAACAACCGCCCCCCCGCCCCCCACAAAGCCCAGCCGGTGGTTTGCACCACGCGTAGCCCGCGCTGCCCTCCACCCTACAGAGCAGCGAGGCCGAGCGTCATCCCCTCAGTGCCCGCAGGGATCCCGGCTCGGGGGTCGTGTATGAGGCATTTCTGAGAGAAAACGGCCATAAAAACGCCCACGGGGTGGAAAGAAGAGGCAGAGGAGCAAGCAGAGAGCCCAGTGGGTGCTCCTTGGAGCCTAAGGGCAGAACTGGGGCGCTGCATGGTAGGCAGATGCAGCCCCTTGCATTTCCCGTGTGTGGTTTTAAAAGGGCATCTTCTGCTGATGGCTGGGAAAGGAGACAGCGAGGGGCTCAACCCCATCACGTGGCTGTTGATGGGACATAATGGCTGCGGGCAGTGTGAGTGGGGTCCCGCCCAGCTCCGCAGGACCAGTGTTTGGGTGGTGAGCATCATGCTCGCACAGAGGACACAGCAGAGAGCAGGGTTAGGTGCTGAAGCAATGTCTGTTAGTTACAGCTCGTTACAGTTATCATTTATGCAGCTTAATAGAAGGTGAAGTCACTTCATTCATCATTTTGCAGACATGGATGACAGAGCACGTGATTTGGCAGAGTAAGTTTTAGGCTAGCTAGAAATGAATTGCACAATATTTAAACCTGATTAAATACATAATAGGCTCAGCAAAGGATTACTTTTCTCCTTACAGTTTATACATATATATACACACATACACGCAGACAGGCATTTCATCATTAGCTGCATTTTAGTCTTGTCAAGAGACAACTGCCTACTGCCAAACGGCTGAAGTGATATCCTTAGCAAGGAAACTATTCTTGGTGTGCTTGGCTGGAAATTCAAGTTTGGTGCAGTTCCCACGGGCAAGTTTCACATCCCAGCACTGCTGCACAGATGCCAGCATCTTCGCTTTGACACCTGTGGGGCAGGTGGAACAGGAGCAGAGAGGCTGTGTTCCCTTTGGGCTGCTTTTCTATGACTTAGAGGAAAAAAAAAATGGCCTGTTTAAAGTGCATGTAGAGTCTGAAAAGCATCTTTGAGAAGGAGCTTTCCCTCCTCCTGCCCCGCATTGCCCCTCTGCTCCTGTTTACAAATGGAGCTCTGTTGCCTTCTACTAACCTGCCTTCTACTAACCCTTGCTGGAAGCCAAACCTCCCCAAACAGGGCAAGATTTTGGGGCTGGTAGATCAGGAGATCTCATCCTTGCACGGGAGCCCAGTGTAGCTATGCAGCTAGGTTTCTCCACACTTTATAGGAGCAGGAGCAAGAAGGAATTGCTCCCCCTAGCCCAGAGCTTCCACAAGGAGCTGCAAGTTAGCACGTGCCCCAAAAAACCAACAGGGACACATCTCAGGCTTGCTGTTTCCAGAATCAGTGGGGCTAATTGCACAAGGCAGCAAGATTTGACCAAGAATAGGTCCTGCAAGAAACACTCCCACCAGTTTTACAGTTTCAAAACAGAAGCCTTTAGAAAATAGGTTCAGGATGCAAAATCACTCCCCACGGGGAAAGCCTGTCCTCACTTCCCAACACACACACACACACACACACAGCGTGCCACAGCTCTCATCCACAGCCACGCCAAAATAATACTGCAAAATGTAAACTACGCATTTACAACACCACGCACTGAGAGAAGGTGGAGATCCTGAGCCAGGGGGTGGGTTAGGAATCTCTTGGCTTCCAGCATGTCAACAGCAGGATTGAAGGTTTTCTCCTCTTTTTCTTTTTTTCTTTCCTTGTTTTTGTTGTGTTTTTTTTTTTTTTTAATCTGCTAAATCAGCCATTTTTTTTAATGGCTAAAATAGCTACCTGCTAATTAGAAAGTAGGAAAGGAGAATTCCCAGGATTGCTTGCCCTTGCTGAGACACTGGCAAATGGCTGGACACTACCAAGTGAAAGAAAACTCACATCAGATACCTGTAGTTCAGCTCTTATTTAGAGAGGAGATGGGTGCTGGTCACTATTTTTTAATCTTTCCCTTTGGGGGGGGCTTTTGGCTGATGTAGTTCTAACACACCTATCACCACAGTAATAATAAACCACCACCGTGCACTATTTCACAGGGAAAAGAAGAATACAGGAACATACACGTACTACCACGCACAATGGGAATCCTGCAGGTCAACTCACTGCCTCTTCAACATGAGAAATAAAAGAGGGAGAAAAGAAGAGCTCAAGGTGATGATGGAGGAAAAGGAAAAAAGAAAAGACAGATTCTGTTACAAAGAACAGGGAAAGAAGATTATGGTACACTCCAGCTTTCTGAAACAGCTGCAGGAACTCAGCTCAGCCTTCCTCCTCCTCCTCCTCCTTCCCCCCCAGTGCTTCTTCCTGAGGCCGCAGCCCCGCCGCTCACATCTCGTTGGAGTAGGTGTAGTTGGGGGTGGCCGAGTACTGCGTCTCATGCTGCATCATGGCCCCCTGTGCAGCCCCCATGGCTGCGTTCTGCGCTGCCTGCTGCACGTGCGGGTTCTTCCAGGCTCCCGTGGTCCACTCCTCCTGAGCTTTGCTGAAGCTCCCACCACTTCCCCGGTAGAACTTGTGCACCTGGAGCGGAGAGAGGGTTGGGATGAGGAAAAAATCCTCACGACGACCCCCTCCCAGCCTCTGTCCCAACGCTGTACCATAGTGAGGGCGATGAAGGAGAAGACTGCCATCCCTGTGAACAGGATGGTGGGGATCAGCATCACCACAGCTGACCCCACATTGGTCCCAAAGAAAGAGATTGCTGCAATCCAGCCGCTGCGGGGAGATAGAAACCAGCAATCAGCATCCCTCCTGACTCTTGCCTCCATTTCCCCCCAAGGAGAGAAGCTACCCATGATGTAAGGACACCAAGGGGCTGCTTGCCCTCTTTGCTCTTCACCACCCCAAAACCACCTCCCCATTGAGCTCGTCTTCATGCCCCACCGCATGGTTCTCACCAGACACCCCATCCAGGAATCCCCACGGCCTGGATGATGCTGATCACCAGCTGGGCCATGAAGGTGAAGAAGAAGGCCATGAAGCTGAAGGAGCTGTCTGTCCTGCAAGAGAGGGTTCTGTCAGTTTCTGCACCTCCATCCCTTCTGCTCTACCCCCATCCAGTGCCAAACAGCCTCATGGTGAGGATTAGAAAGTACAGCTAGAAGGCTGGGCAGGGAGAGCAGAAATCCCCAAATATTCAGGCAGTGCCCCAAAGCTAAGCACTGCGTACGAGTTTTAAAAAACCGTGAAAGCCAAGCTCAGGTGTGACCACTTACTTGAAAGCTTTGTAAATAGGTCTAAACCAGCAGACATAGGAGCAGGGCGTAAAGAGAATGAGCCAGAGAATTGCCAGTCCCAAATTAACAGCTCCGCCGCCTCCAATCAGCCATGCGAGGCAGCCAACGAGATTCACCGCCAAGGTGATGCTGTTCACTGCAAACACACACACACACACACACAGAGGGAGCGGAGTAGCGCACACGAGGAGGGCGGCATGATCCCAAAACCCTGCAGCAGGTCTGACACCCCCGCTCCCCCCCCAGGCCCCTCATGGGGACTCATCCTGTGCTGATAAAACGCTCCAGATGGAGCTGCACGGAAGTGTATCCCAGAAACTAACAAGCAGCCGTTGGGAATTTAATGCCCCAAAACAGCTTCTGCAGGGAAACACGATTATGTATTTTTTTTTTTTTTTCCTCTTTTGTGGAAAAGTGACAGGAGGCATGCGGAGGATGTTAGAGAGATCAGGGCAGCTGAAGGGGTTAGAGAAGAGCAGTGGCTCTCAGCATGGAGCACGGCACGCAGAAGCATGCAAAGAACAGGCAAAACTCCAGGAGGGATCCAGCCCATGTGACCAACTTGGACGTGGGGCATTTGGGAACCAACTGTGAGGAGCTCAGGTCCATGAGGAAAGCCCCTTGATGTCAAGGCACTCAGAGAGCCTTCGCTGGTGGCAAATCCTCCACCAAAGCTGTTCCAGTGCCTGATTTAGCAGTTGGCAGCCCTGCTCACGGCAAAGCAGTTGGAACTGGATGATCTTTAAGGCCCCTTCCAAACCAAAGTCTATGATTCTTCCATTCTATGAAATCTGGGAGTTGCTGCAGCCCTACCCCATCCCCAGTGGGTTTGGGCACGAAGGTCTGGAGGGGGACAGGGCACACCACCCCTGTTTGGCTCATGCTGAACACACGGCCAACCCCGACTCACGCATCCAGAGGTAGTAGAGCCGCTTGGCCATGGTGCGGTGTTGCGGTGGGATCTCAGCCTCAAAGTCCTGGTAGAAACATGGCTTCAGGGGGATGAAGCGGGGCAGCGGCGGGAAGTTGTTGGCTTTTTCTGCAACAAGAAGTCCCGTTAATGAGGGGCAGTGAGCAGAAAACAACCCAACCCCCCCCCCAGATTACCCATACCTGCCATGCTGGCACACTGTCAGCCTCCCCGCTCTGCAGAGATGAGGGAAAGCAGCTGGGAGCTGCGTCAGAGCTGGAGGGAAGGAAGAGGACACAGACGGAGGCACTGAGGGGAGTGAGGCTGCTCCCCAGCTGCCTCCATTCCCCAAACTCCCCCCTCCCCCTCCCCCGGCCTCAGCACAGGGCCCGGCTTAGCGCGGACACCTGGCTCAATCCCGGCTCCCGCCCCACTTAGCACCCTGCCGATTAGCACAGGCTCCAGCCGCGCGGTTCGGCCCACGCACAGCAGCGGGGCTCCCTCAGCTCCATCCCCGCACGGAAATGGCCTCACCGGGAGGCGAAAACCCACGGAAAGCGCGGGGACACCCACACGGCGCGTCTCCCACTGGGCTCCAGCGGCTTCCCGGGACCCTCCCCGCGCTGCACAACAGCCCCCACCCGCCCCGCGGCCGTCACGAGCGGGTCCCCACGCACAGCACCGGCCCCACGCGTCGCGTCGCGGGTGGCGGCGGCCGCCCGGCGCCGCTCTTGCCGCAGCGGCCGCGCTCTCGCGAGACTGCGCCGTCACCCGCCCGCCCCACCAACAAGGCAGCCTTCCGGATCTCGCGAGAGCGGTTGGAACTGTCCAGGGTCCTGCTGCCGCCGGGCGGGGAGGGCATAGGGACGGGGTCCTGTAGGGGATGGAAGGCTAGATCTCTGGGGCTGAGGGCTCTAGACGGTTCGTGGGAGATCCCCTATGGGGTACGGGAGCAGTAGGCTCCACGTGGGGCAGGAGAGACTCCCGGTGAAGGAGTTTGGCATACTTCATATGGTCGGGGTGACCTTCTCTGCGGAATGGAGAAAGGGAGGCCCCCCATAGGGTGTAGTAAGCTCTGTTTGGGTCAGGGGAAACTCTGGATGGAGCATGGTAAATTCCATATGGATCGAGGCAGACCCTCTACTGGGCAAGAGTTTGGCAGGCTCCACATGGGTCAAGGGAGATCCTCTATGGGATACAGTAAGCTCTGTATTGGGTGCAGGAAACCATCTACGGGAAAAGTAGGCTCCATATGGGTCTCAGGAGTCTCCATGGGGTGTATGTATTCTAGACAATACACGTGGCAAGGGAGATCCTCCATGAGCAGGAGTTCAACAGCCACCATATGGGGGAGAACCTCTATAGGGGTTAAGTTCTGTATGCATTAGGGTAAACCTTACACAGGTCATGGATATGGTGACATTCATATGTAACAAGGAGACCCTCTATGTAGTGTGTATATAGCAATTACTGTATGACTGAAGAGAAATCCTACATGCAGCAGAGAGAACTCCCTGTAGGGTAGGAGTCTGGCACTATTCAGGGAAATGAGACTTTAGGGCAGGAACGTGATACGAGTCATATTGTTCAGGGGCTCTGGGGGACAAGCCCTGGCTGCCTGTACCGAGGAGGTTAAGAGGAGCCTACAGGTCCCACCAGCAAGCTGAAATTTAGGGGACCCTGCATCTACTCCCATCATATCCTGCTGTGCTCCCGCTCATCTTCAAGGTTTTGTAGACAAGGGCAACAGCATCAGGGTGGATAAGTGGCACCTGGATTAACATATCACCAAGACCCGGTACCCACCAGCAGCTCCCAAGGACCTCTAGAAGATGAGAGGTCTCCAAAACCAAGGTGGAGCTTCTATGCAGGCCAGTTCTAAAGGAGACAAGTCCCTACATCTGAAGGCCAATAACTGTCTCCCGCAGCTCAGCTGGTACTGAATCCCAGGGAAGGGCAAGCTCAGCACAGCCCTCAATTTCCAGTGAGGCAAGCAGATGTCTCCATAAAGCAGCCTGCTTGAACATAACCCTGCCTTACACTCAAATCAAATCTCTTCCCCTACCTTATTGCCTGGAAACCGGTTTCATGTCACAGCCACAGCACTTGCATGTGTGCCAGAAACAGTGCTGCAGCAAGACAAGCCCTTTGGGAGCATCATTATGGGGGGAAAACAGTGCTGCTGATGCCTTCAGAGCATCAGGGCATGACCACGTGTAATTGGGTTGCTGCAGCTCTGAGGCACTTCTGGTTACAAACACTGAGAAGGGCATATGCTCCTGGTAGTCACAGAGTATAACTACGACAGTAAGGGTGACAGCCCAGCTAGCAGGGCAGAAACCTCATTACCCAGAGGCAAGCTTCATACCTGAGCTGAGGACAGTGGTCAAGCCCAATCAAGAGCCCGCATCAACCGGCCTCTCTAGCAAACCCACACTCTCAAGGTCAAGCCATAAAGTAAGCCTAGCAGCCAGGACCAGCAATAGCTAAGCAGCTCTCCAGTCAATCCATAGATTGAGGTCCATATGAGTAGCACCAGAAACAAGCATAGCTATCCCTAAATGGGAGACCAGCCCACAATGAATCCCAAATTAGTGCTGGAAGCTGTAAAGCTGAGCTTAAACAGGGCTGTGGGGCCATACAAAGGTTGTGTCTGAGATGCCCAGGTGGGGCTGAGCAGGACCCTGGGGCCCCTCAATTATTCCTCTTGCTCATTGTATTATGGCTTTACAAAGGGATTTGCCCCACTGAAGGGGCTTCAGTGAGGAGCCAGATGTTCCCAGGGCCAGGGCATAGGCTCTCACTTAGGGATGTCACTGGTATAGGCACTGTCCCACGTGCAATGTGACAAGCACCTGAGACCTGAGCCACCCCGATGTGACGCAGAGATGGACGGAGACTTTCCTCATATCGCATGCTTCAACTTTCCGAGCTGCTCCCACATTCAGCAGATGAAAGAAAATATAGCGAGGGCAGGTGGAGGGCAGGGGCTCATGTTACTGCTGCTCCAGCTTTCACCATCTCTCTCTTCCGTTTTAACCAATTCCCTGTATTTTTCATCCAGTTCTTTTATCCCCTCAGCCCTGCTTTTGTCCCTTTCCCATCCTGCTGCTCCTCAGCTTGGAATAACTGCTGTTGTCCTCCAGCAAACACACTGACAGGGTAATGAATGGCTTCAGATGGTAATTAGCGATGGAGCTGCTAATAACGCGATTCATTTCCATTTTAAGTGCCGCAGAACGCTGCGAAAAAATGGACCACGGGTGGCAGGATTTGATCCCATAGCGCAGTTTTCCTCCCTGCTGCATGAATGGTCGTTGAAATCCTTCCTTGTTATTTTCCTAGGGGTTTTAGCATCTTTTGGAGGCAGCGTTTTGCCACGGAGGCTTTAATCCATTTCAGCCACGCCATTGGCCCTGCCTCAGTTTCTCCTCTTGGTGCCAGGACCCGGGGATGTCTCAACAGAGGTACCCACTCTTGCTGCATTGGGGTGGCAGGGATGGGGCTGGCCGATCCATTCATTTATTTATGGATTTTGCAAGCCCTATTCGGGGTGAAAATAATCCCAGGTCCTCCAGAGGCCGATAAGATTTGGCAGCAAGGCAATACTCGGCATCTCTTTCCACTGTGCAATGATCCGGAGGCTGGGGCGGGGGGGAGCAGGGGACAACCGCTGCTGTTTGCGGGCAGCTTGGTGTCCTTGAGAGAAGGGACGAGGTTCTCTTTAAGGGGGCAGGACTTGGGGAGCATCACAAAGCCAGGAGAGAGCTTCTCCCTCTGCCCACCCAGGGATGGAGGCAGCAGCAGGGTGCTGGGATGGGAGGCTGAGCGAGGGGAGGAGGAGGAGAAGGAGGGGAGGGAGGGGAGGGAGAGGGGGAGGATCTGCTAATTACACAGAACAGCTCTGGGGGCTGCTGAAGTCCAGAATGAAGCAAAGAGCGGCAGAAGCAAGCGCTGCAGAGGGAACAGAGGAGCCTGAGCATTGCCGAGAGCTGCAGCCGGCAGCGAACGGGGGCACCCAGGGGATCCTACAGCTCTGGCCTCCCCCGGGGACAGCCAGCACCAGGACAAGGAGAGGGGAAGGGGCTGGGGGTCCTGGGGACGTGACGGTGGAGCTGGAGGAAGGCGGCGGGGGCTAGGTGTGGGGTGAGGGATGGCGGCCAAGCCCATTGCCCAGTCTGGGATGGAGAACTTCCGAAAGGTCAGGACGTCAGAGGAGGACAGCCCCTTGCCCTTCCCCGACTTGCCCCCAGGTGTGGTGGAGATGAAAGTGAAAGAGGGCAGCAAGATCAGGAACCTGATGAGCTTCGCCATGGCTCAGATGGAGCTGAAGGGCAGCCGGCAGATTGTCTTCAGCGGCTGCGGCAGAGCGGTCACCAAGACCATCACCTGCGTGGAGATCATGAAGAGAAAGCTGGGGGGTCTTCACCAGGTCACCAAGGTACGCTACAAAACCTTGCTGGAGGTCTGGGAGAACCAGGACCCACTGCCCGGCGGTGCAGCACAGAATCTGACCGTCCACAAGAACGTCCCTTCCATCTGCATCCTGCTCTCCCGTGACCCCCTGGACCCCAACCAGACGGGCTACCAACCCCCTGAGCCCAGAGAGGCAGGAGATGACCCCTCGAGCTCCTCGGCCAAGGGGCTGAAGCGGCCCCCACCGCCTGCCCATGAGGATCTGCTGCCCAAGAAGCTGCAGGTAGCTGGAGCCAGCAGCCCGCAGGGCTCGGGGACAAGAGATAGCCAGATGGACGGCCACTACTGACCCTATGACATTCTCACAGCAGGGTCTGGGGGGGCTACTGACCCCACGCAGAACACATCCTTGTACCCCCCTGGCTCCCTACTTTATGAAAGGCGGCTGCGGTGTGTAGGTCTGTGGGAAAACCTCCCCTCTCCAAACTTTTCCTCCCTTTTGCCTGGTGCTGCGTGCAGTTGTAGGGATGCAGAGCCACTCATGCCTCCTGCCAGCCCTGCTAAATAGCCCCCGGCACAGCAGCTTTCCAGGACTCCCACAGAGCTGAAGCATCCTTTGGATTCTCCCCAGACTGGGAAAGGCGGCTGCGTGCCTCCGCTCCACATCGGGATGTCTCAGCCAGCTGCAAAGAGCCCAAAGCCCATTGGAGTAACACCTTCATTATCAAAACCATTGCAATTAACCCCAGAGAGGAGCTGTCAGGTTTATTAATGCCAGGCTCCGCGCCTCGTGGCTCCTGTGATTCATCCTGAATAGCACAAACAAGCAGATGGGTCCTGCTCCCTCTCACCCAGCTCCCTGCTTTGTCTCTGCCCCTTCCTCTCCGCTGTAGCATCGTTTCTGTTTTGTGCTTTGCTCTGAAATACCCGAAACTGATCCTTCTTCTCCCAGAACTGCTGCAGCCAGAGAGCCAAGAAAACAAGCCCTGGAGCACTGCTGTTCATTTCAATAGCAGCCCCCAAAGAACAGGAATGGAAATAACCCCTTTTCCCACATCACATATTCAGGTTTTTCCTCTCCCGGAGGTGTATGCAGCCATGGTGAAAGCATGATGACGAGGGATGGAGGCAACGGGGAGCATCAGGTGGATCATCTCCTGCAATGTGCTGGATGGATGCTGGGATGAAGACGAACTTTGTAGGTTTGGCTGTGGATCATTTGCTATGGGCTGGCTCCCCAGAATTGCCCTTCAGAGTGAAATGCCTGCTTTTTCTATGGGTAAAAGGAAACCAATGGAAAATAAAAGCTCTTTAGAAATAATTGAAGTATGTCTATGGGGAAATGGGGGGAGGGGATCATCTTTGCCACTGACTGTGGCACAGATGGGCACAGCCAGGGTGGGACTGTGGCTGCTGCTGAGCCAGAATAAGGGGATCCTGGCCAAATCCTGCCTCTTGGGGATGAGGAATCAGGGCCAGCTTCTTTGCATGCCCTGGCAGTCGCCTGGCCCCTGCCGACATGGCAGAGCCTGGCAAAGCACCCCATGGAGCTCCATCTGCCCCATGCAAGCCCTTTGCCATCACATGGGGACCGGAGCGATGCAGAGATAGGTTGTATGAAGCCAACTGAACCCAAATCCACCTGGGTCTCCTGCCCAAGCAGGACAGATTCAGTTAGCTCTAGAGAATGCAGCCTTGGGATGGAGTCAGTGGGCATCGCTGCTTTGCCAAGGACTGGCTTGGAAAGTGCTTTGTTTGGCTGGGAGATGGAATGGAAGGAGACCAGGGGAGTGAGAAAGAGGAGGAAGGGGGGGTTTGTTTGGCAATGACCTTGTTATCTCCCTCAGCAGGCAGCTGCTCCTCTGGGCTGGAGGCTTGTGCTTATCTGCCCTGCCACAGATTGATTCATTTCACTTATCTACCACCATGTAATTGAACATTAATTTCCAATTGTTTTCGTATTTTTGTGGGGGTTTTATTCCCAGAAAGGAGGGGTTGGCATAAGAATTGGAGGGGGCTGAACGGACCCCAGAATCAAATTTGCCCACACTTCAGCAGTGCTGGGCCATGTGCTGTGCATGCGGTGCAGTCTGAGGCCAACAAGCCACTGCAGAACAGGTTGTTGCGTGCCCTCAGCCCCACAAGTAGATCAGCAGAAGCCCTCAGCGCAGTATCTTGCACCAGTTTCCATCCTGAACGAGGTTAATGAAGAACTATGCATAAAGAGATGGGGAATCCGGGTTATGACAGGGCATGACACGTCCACCCAAATTCTCTACCTCACTGATCACAGATAGGGATTTCTGGTCTCCTAACCAGCAGAAGCAGGACCCCGAAGCCTCAGCCTTGACCCCACTGATAAGAGGCAGGGGTTTTTGGTCTCCTAACCAGCAATGGCAAGACTCTGGGGGCAGAACTCAATAAACAATTCAATTGAAGCATGAAGACTTTTGAGAACTAACAGTCCTTCAGCCTATCGCCAGCTCACGTTGCCCCCAGCAAGGAGAAAGGCAAGGAGAAAGAGAGAGAGAGAAAAAAAAAAAAAAGTCACTCATTTCACCATATTATTTTGTTAATGTTCAAAATTATTTTTAATTGATTCTGTACGCAGGCAATTTGCAATCTTGGAGGCAACAGGAGGCTGGGGATTTCAAATGCTTCGCATTGCTGGCTGTGTACCAAGGATTTCCTGCATGAGGAAATAGTTAAAAAGAATAAAACGGACTGCAACTCCAAATATGAAGCATTTATAAATAGCAGGATGGCATCTGGCTCCACAGGGTCCTAAGGGGGTATTGTGAGTGAAAACAGCATGGAGACTGTCTGCTGTGGAGGCACAGCCCAAGGCGCCCACAAATTGTAATTTGGGGGTCATCTTGTGAACTTTACGGATGGTGGCGCAGCCTTACAGTGGCCTCAGCTGCGGGCAGCACCCTGCCGTGCATTTGGGGATGGGGATGCAATGGGTCTCGCCTACGAACGCATCCACCTTGGGCTCACTGATGCTCTGAAGACAGCCTGGCAGCAGGGATTCCCTTTGGGAAAGCCAGGCTGCATTCAGCCGCGGAAAGCCTTTAATGCCAAGCAGCTGCGGGCCCTGATAGCCACACGAGCTTGGAGGGCCCTGAGGGCTTTGCCTCCCTCCGAGAGGCCAAGCTGCTGCTGTGCTAACCCAGCTGCTGGGCTGCAAACAGCAAGCAGACTGCTGCCAGGAAGGGCTCCATCCCCTCACAACATGGCTGCCTACGGGTAGCCGATCCCCGGGGCATGTAGATTTAGAGCCTGGGGGAGCTCTAAAACACACCGTGGGCTTTCACACATCTGTAATAGGACGGGTGAACAACTGTCTGAAGGGCTGAGCTCGAAGGGTGGTAAGAAATGGGGTTACAGCAGACTGGGGGACAGTCATTAGCGGGGTTCCCTGGGGCTCCATTTTGAGGCCAGTTCTGTGTTTTTACAAAAGATTCTACAACAAAAGTAGGATTCCAAGCTCTGGTTCTGGCTGCCAGCGTGCACTACATGCGTAACCATGCCCTGTGGTGCAGCAGGCCCAGCGCTGCCAGGTGACTGAGGGCCGGTGCTGTCCCACTGCCCTGCCCACCACCAGCATTGGGTACAGTCTGGGCACCACAGCATCAGACATCATAACAACCAGCACTCAGAGGAGGGCAATGAAGATGGTGGTGCATACGGACAGCAAGATGTGAGGAGCAGCTGAGTGCTCTCAGCCCAGAGCAGGCTGAGGGGCAGACTCATGGCAGGAACGCCACAGAACCGGACCGCCCACCACCAACCCCGCCACAAAATGGCGGCCGGCAGCCACCGCCTTCCCGCGCAGACGCGGCCACGTGATGGCGCGCTCCCGTTCCGCTCAGAACTTTGTCCCCGCGGCGCCACCGTAGCCCTCCCCGCTCCCCTCCCCTTCCTCCCGCATCCCGCAGCCCCGCGCCCCCAGAGCGCGGCCGCCGCCCGGTGCCGTCCTCCCGCACGCCGCCATGCTGCCCGCTGCCGCCCTCCTCCTCCGCCGCTGCGCCGCCGCCGCCGGCCTCCGCGCTGCCTTCCGCGGCCCCGCAGGTGAGCGGCGGCGGGCGGGCCGCGGTGTCCTTGCCGTGACCCGGCGGGCGGGCCTGGGGCTCGGCGTGAGCTCGCTTTCGCTTCGATGTTCTTATATGTGGTGCTGTGTGCCCCTTCGGGAGCCGAGCCCTCCGCGGCCATGCGAGCCGTTTCGCTGTTTAAGCCTGAAGCAGATAGACTTTTCAATGGGAAAAGTCACATTTTTCTGGTTCAGGCTTGGATGGCGGCACTCGACGCTGCTGGGGTCGTGCTGTGGACGTGGAGGTGGGGTTATCCTGGGGGTGACGGCCTGGGCCCTGTCCTGCTGCACCCCTGAGGGCGGGCTGTGCCCAGCCTGGTGCTGCTGTGGTGTCATTGGGGAAGGTCAGGCCGGCAGCGCCTGCTGGGCCTCAGCATTCTGTATACATCTGCCCCATTCCTGCTCTGGTAACACAGATACAACGCTTTTAATGAGATTATAAATCAGAATCGCAGCTTCAACCTTAGGTCTGGTTGAATATCTGGTTGGGCTTGGTGCTTAGCGAAGCTTCCCGTAGCGTTTGCCATTGCTGCGGTTTGTTCCATTTGTGCTTCCTGTAGGTTACAGCTGCTGTGATCTTCGAGGCTGAAAAGCTCTTGTGGGGAAGGAGGAGGAGCGCAGCCCAGGCCGGTGGGTTGTGCACGGGGTGCAGGCCACGTGGCCACGGTTCCTTTCCTTTTAAAGAAAGCTTCAGCTGCGCAGTGCCCGCAGTTCATGTTGGGTTAAGGAGAGAAAAAGTGAGCAGCGCTCTGGAGGCCCTCAAGGTCACGCCTGAGCCTGGCTGCTCTGCAAACATTGGCATGGGGACGCTGTGGTGGAGCAGAGCAGAGCCTGCTGGGCTGGGGCTGTGCCTTAAAAGAAAGGACCAGCTTGGAAAGAAACAACATTGGTAGGCACACAGTCCTCAGAGCCAGGGGTCTTATCTTAGATGCAGAAACAGCAGTGCTTTTTTTCTCATTGAACTCTTCAATAGCCTGCTGGAAGAAATAGCCCTTCCTCTGCAAGCACTTGTGTAGGTGTGTTAGGGCTGTTCTGTGCATTTCCCTAAAACAGCTTTAACACAAACCTTCCTCAGCTCAGAGATTGTGGTGGAACCAAAGGCTGCGGTTTGTTACCAGTGAGGGTCACAAAGCGAGTTGCTGAGTGCTTTCAGGAGTTGTCTGCAGTGGAGAGTTGCTCCAGAATAAGTCAGGGGATTGATTTCAATTGGATAATATCAGAACTCATAGGCTGTATGTACTCACATTTGGAAGGTATGCTACTGAAAAATGGATTAACCTAGCTCATCTCACTGCACAGACGGGTGACATTCCATGGGTTTGCTTGGATCTGGAAGGAGGTAAAATTCCTTTGTCTTATGGAAGCAGACAGCTTCTCCCATAAGCTGGTTGTCCAGAATTACTTTTCTCTGCATTTCCCCCACCCTGCTCTGAATGAAGCTGTGGGAGCCCTTTGGTAGTCTGTGCTTTAGAGAGAGTAGGACACGCTTTGCCACAAAACCAACAGCTGCCATAAATAAGCTGTCTTCATCCAACCCTTATCCCCACTGATTGCTGACCCAAATGAAATGTAGTGAGCGAGGTGTACGTTTTTACAGCTTGTGGTCTCTTGGTCAAGACTGGAGTGCCCTTCTTTTTGTATATCTGCTCAAAGCTTCCACCTTTCTACTTCTATCCAGCTGTGCAGCATGCCCGTTGCTACTCCCATGGGTCACAGGAGTCAGATGAAGAGTTTGATGCCCGCTGGGTGACATATTTCAACAAGCCAGACATCGATGCCTGGGAGCTAAGGAAAGGTATGTTGAATCCAAAGGGAAGAGCAGACTGTTGTGATAGTACTGTGACTAGGGGGAACTTACTTTGACTTGGCTATGAGGCAGTCAGAATGCAGGCTCTCTTGCCTCAGAATACAGATATTAACTTCCTGTCTTTAGGAAGAGGGAGAAAAACTTTTGCTGTGGGGAAAGGGTTTTTGAGCTCAGTGGTTGCTTAACGCATGACCACACTAATTTTTCTTTGGACTTTGACTGTGTGGTTTGGCCGTAACGTGCTGCAGACCGTTTGTCTGGTTGCCTTCATGTGTTACTTGCTGTGGAGTTGCCAGCTGCTATTAAACTGCTTCAATTAGGGCTTGTAAAAATCTTTGCATAACAGCCATGGGGCTCGTTACTGCATGACTCGGATAGCCAGCTTGGGCTCTTGCCTTTGAAAGGAGAGGAAAGGAATGACTGCTTTCATTACACTTGGAACGAAGTCATTTGGATTTCTTAATGATTGCACAGCTCACTTGCCACGGTGTATATGCTTCTTTTGAGAGCATGGATGATCCTGGCCCACTGGGATTTCATACAACCTGTTTAAAACTTGGCCATGGCTCTAGTAGTGAGAGGGGAGGAGAGTGAAAGAAAGCCCCTGGGGGTGGAGGGGTTCAAAATAGCAATGAAAGTTGGATTCTGCTGATGATTGCTGCTATGTTAACAATTCTGTCACAAAACGGAGCAAAATAATACTTCGTGGGTTCCTTTTGACAGCATGATGAGTCGATGCCAAGTTGCTCCTGCTGTTCCCTTATATTTACAGGTGTAAACACACTCGTGGGTTATGACTTGGTTCCGGAACCAAAAATCATTGATGCAGCTCTGAGGGCGTGCAGACGGTTAAATGACTTTGCCAGCGCAGTCCGCATCCTGGAGGTGGTGAAGGTGAGTGGGATGATGCCTTAGGCTCTGATTGCTGCTCTGCATCACCCAAAGCCCAGCAGCAGGAGTTTCTCTTGGCTTAGTGTTAGTGATGCAGAAGGAAACCTACTATTCTAGCAAAAGCAGTAGGTTCACTGCGATCACATGCTTGGTGGTTTGAAATCGTTGTTTGGAGGTAAAAGTAGCGGCACAGGTTCACGAGTGTGACATGCTTAATTTTGTATTTTCATTTTCTGATGCTGACTTTAGTGGGAAAGCCTTTAAGGATTTGTTTTTTCCTTATAATAAGTGCTTCTAGGCATACCTCAGCAAAGGTAACTACCGCCTTCACACAGTCCTAAATACTGAGCTGGCTGGGATTAGCAACTCAGGAAGTTGCATGGTTAGAAGAACAACGTAAACCAACACCTTGAAACCCGAGCCCAGGTTGGCTTAACTCCTTAACAGGAAGTGGGAATGGGTGGGGATGGAGGCAGAGGTCTTTCTCATGCTGGCCTTAGAAGCCAGCAGCTGTGCTCTGCTGAGAGATTTTTTGCCACAGTTGGCAAGGACAATCCCGGAGGACTTTGCTGCTAGCTACCAAATCCACTTGTTTCAAACAACAGTGCTCTGCAGGACTGGAGGTACAGACTGAATGATGATTCCAATCTGTTTCCTGATTTGCAAGCGGGCTGGTTTACAAATCATCCCTTGTTTCAGGATCTTGACAAGGCTCGTAGCTTTGTGTATTGCAGGTGGTGGTTCAGGCCACAGGCTGATTTGTGAAAATGTCTTATACGTGGTGGACTTCACGACGATTTGCTCTCTAGTTAACACCATTCTTTCCTTTTTAGGACAAGGCAGGCCCGCACAAGGAAATCTATCCCTATGTTATCCAGGAACTTAGACCAACTTTGAGTGAACTAGGAATCTCCACTCCAGAGGAACTGGGCCTGGACAAAGCATAAACCTTGTTGGTAAGGGATTCTCTCACTTCCCATGCTGCTGGCATGGCACCATTGTATTCCAAAACGTCTGGCAAAGCCGGAGTGTATCCTCAGCTTTCTGTAGGCTCGTGTTGGCTTGTGTTGTGATTCTGCAATGAAACTTGCAGCACCTACCCCTGTCAGACTCGGCCGCAAAGGAAATGTTACTTTATTGACACTAAAATATGTATGAAATAGGTATGGCTTTGTGTCATAAACCTGTTTTCTACAGATCCCTAGCTGAAATACTTGTCTGAGTAAACCGAATCCTTTAAAGGGTGAGATTTGATTGAAACTTGATCGTGGTTGAGGTGCAAAGACCTGGACTAAAGTAAAGCCCTAATAAAACTTCTCGTGGAGTGGATGTTACATAAAGGCAGTTTGGCTCCAGAGATGGCCAGTATGGGAATAGTGGGACGCTGCTCTAATAGCCTTTCTGTTATTCTGTTCCAGGTGCATTACAGGAGCATTCTGCCAATGCTGCCCAAGTCTACGCAGTCACCTCGAGTCAGAAGTGTTCAAGTATCACCTTATTTCAAATAACTTTATTGAATTGCAATGTATGTGATGTGGAGTTGGACTTAATAAAGGAAAACCTAGTTGAACCGAGGCAGTGCCTTGTGTCATTATTTTGTGGGGATCGGGGAGGTGGGAACAAATAGGGAACGTTCCCTGCGAAGAGTGGAGGAAAATTCTCCTGGTTTTAGGGCAATTAAAAAAAATATATGTATATAATAGAACGCAGGGGGCTGCCTAGGACACACGGAAAAAAAAACATCTGAAAATTATATATGTATACGTAAAGGAATGCAGGAGGCTGCCTGGGGCACTATGTACCCCGGCCCTATTCAGCGCGGGTACAGCAGCCGCCCGGAGCCCTCTGCCTGCTCACAGTGCCGCCTTACTCCGCATGCGCAGAGCAGGGCACGCCCCCCTCCTGCTCCTCATTGGTTGGTCTCTTCTCTGCTCGCTGCCATTGGCGGAGGGGCGGGGCGACGCGCGGCCATGGCGACGAGCGGCGGCGGCGGCGGGCCCGGGGCTGCGGCCGCTGCGGGCCGAGCGGGCGGGGGGCGGGGAGAGGCGGTGAGGGGCGGGGCTTAGGGGTGCGGTGGGGCAATTTGGGGCTGGGGGGGCTGTATGGAGATATCATGGGGCTGGGGCTGGAGGGGCAGGACCGCGTGGGGCCGGATAGGCCGTGGGGTCGGGGTGTGACGCAAAGGGCCGGCTGTGGGGTTGCGGCGCGGGGCTCACTGTGCTCCTTTCCCTCCGCAGTTGCCTCGCAGTGACAGGAGGGCGGGCCAGCGAGGCGGAGGGGCCACAAGGAGCGGGCCCTACACCCTCAGCCGGGCCCCCGCCGCGCTGCGTAAGTGTGAGCCCCAATGGGGCCTCGTGTGAGGAGTTCACACCCCAGTGGGACTCTCGGCCCTCACCCTCCCCTCGGTTGCAGAGAGGCAGCGGGAGCTGGCCAGAGCTGCACTGCGGCGGCACGGGCTGCTGGGGGGGCCCGGTAGGCCTCCGGTCAAAGCGGCAGCCAAAAGGTCAGAGCCCTTTTGTAACCTAAATGGGTTTATCTGTGTGTGGGGTGCTGGATGGTTTGGGAATGGGCTGGGGGGGGGGGGGGGCGGAATGCTGTGGGGATGGGGTTGAGGATCCTGCAAGGATGGAGGTTCTGCAAGGGTTAGAATGGAGATGCTGCACAGTTGGGGCTGGGGATGCTGTGAAGAAGGGAATGCTGCAAAGATGAGGATGGGAATGAATCAAGGTTGGGGATGCTGCAGGGATGGGGATGGTGATGCTGTGAGGATAGGAATACTGCATGCTGTCTGTTGGAGACACGGATTCCTGCTGCTGCCCATCACCTTGCAGCCCTGTTCCCATGCACTTACAGGGCAGTGAAGTTTCACAAGGGCTACGTGGCACTCAGCCAGACAGCAGATGAAAGCCTGGTATCCCTGGACTCAGACAGGTGAGCATCCCATTCTCATTCCAGGTGGGTTTTTTTAGAGGGTCAGCATGCTGGATGAGTGCCCCGGGGTGGGATTTGCAAAGGATTAGCCTGTAAACCTCATTGTTCTGGAGGCTGATTTGCCTTGTGGCTTGGAGAGTATAAGGGTGCATCCGTGATTGGGCTGGGCACCTCCTAGCAGCAAAACACCTCTGACCCAAATTTAGCAAGTAAACTCCTCAATTCCCTTGGGGTTTTTCGGAGGTTCCCTTGTCTGGCTGCTGAAGGAGCTTGCAGCACTTGCTCTGACACCATCTTTTCATCCTAGTGACGGGGAGCTGGAATCGAGGGGCTCCTCTGGCTACTCCTCCGCTGAGGCAAGTCCAGGTTTGGCTCCCGGCCCCTCACACAGTTCCTGTTGGAGTCCCCTACCCCGTTTTCCCCTCAGGGCTCAGAACTTTGTCTTCATTTCTAATCAGTTAGAACAAGCTGCTGCTTGTTCTTGAGGTTAACTAAACCCTGCTGGTCTGTCCCCCTCCGTCACACCCACCACAGCATTAACCAGAACACCGGTGACATTAACAGCGAGCACTAATCAGCCCCATCTTCTCTCTCCTTTCCAGCAGGTGAACCAGGACCTGAGCCGGCAGCTGCTGCAGGACGGGTACCACCTGGACGAGGTGCCAGATGACGAGGACCTGGACCTCATCCCCCCCAAACCCACCACCTCCTCTTGCCCATGCTGCTTTGGGGATTCTCTCTCCTGTGTGGTCCAGTAGGTGCTGCTCACGTGGGACACTTCAAAAGCCACCACGTTCCTTGTCCCTTGGGATGCTCAGTGGCATCCCAAGAACTCAGTAGCGCTGTGTGCTGCATTATAGCACCCAGCCAGTCCCAAATCACTTCTTGTTGTACAGAGCAATATCACAGGGGTGGCTCAGTGACATATGGCCACGTGGGTTTCATCTGTCACCAGGGTAGAGGGAACTCACAGCAGTCCCATTCTTCAGCCTTGAACAGCTCAGACACTATGCACCCAGAGTGCCCTAAAACCATGTCCTCTACAAGGACACTGCCTGACATGGTTCTCCTGAATCTGTTCATTAAGCCAAAAAAAAAGGTCAAATTTGGAACAGCTCCACAAACTAGGCACAGTTACATTCTTCCTTATGTCTGTGTATCTTTCTCATGCTGCCCACTGTCCATGTGTGCAGGGCAGGAAGGTGCCCAAAGAGCTGCTTGCTTTTTCTTGGTATAGATTTGTTTTTCTTTCTCGTTAGATACAAAAAAGGGCTGATGGCCTCTGTGTTTTATTTATGATGTGTTCCCCCCTGGGGGCCCTTCCCAGCTGTCACAGTGCAGCTCAGCCCATTTGGGCATGGATTCGGGGCAGGAAAGTTCTGCCTGGTGCGGGTTTTATAAGCTGCCTTAAATCATGGTCCTGCTGTACTGTAGAGGACAATCAGCTTCTTAAAAAGAAACCTTATTTAAATAATCTATGCCTAAAGAATTGTGGATTTTTGGTATACTCCTTGTTGGAGGAAGCACTCAATAAACTGGATCTTGTTACTCAAAGCGTGTCTTACTGCTCCCTTCCCAGATCCATCCTGTTTCCCCATGGGTGCTGGTGTCTACCACCAGCCCTGCCACCTCCCTCACCACCACGTTCCCCCTGGAGCCCCCATTTGGGGCTGGGGGAGCCAGCAGTGGATGTGCTGCGTCCTCCAGCTCTGCACACAAGGCTGAGGACAAAGTCACCACTTTATTCATAGCACCGGTCACCTGAGCACCTCCAGACCCCACTGCCCCATGAAGCCACTCCATTGGCAGGTGGACAAGGGGACACCCAGCTGATCCCAAACCTCCTTCCTCCCGGTGGAAGCCTCAGCATCACATTCACAGGCGTAAGCAGCGGTTCCTAGAAGAACCCAACAAACCCAGAACGCCAAACAAAACATAAATAATTGTCGTATGGTGTTAGCAGCACTGGTAAGGACTTGCCCTAGAGGCTGTGACACTACGGGGACACGAGTGTCTCAGCCCCAAAGAGCTGGTTCAGAAAGCAGAGGAGTGTGAGTTGCTGCTTCTAGAAACTGGATGCAGGTTGCTTTGAATTTCACTTTTGGGGTGACTTCTGAGCTACTGACCAAGCCTACTTTGGTTTCTATCTACCCTGGCGTGCAGGGATGCTGGGGATCCTGCTCAGAGCAGACAGCAGGCTCGGAAGAGCAGCATCCCCTCGGATGAGGCCAGGTGCAGGGAGATGCTCTCATTGGCGGAGATGAAGATCACGGAGCCCCGGCGCAGGGTCATTTCAGATGTGGCAGCTGTAGAGGTGCCCATGGCCGTACCTTGGATCACCAGCAGGATACTGGCAGAGTCCAGTGCAGAGATGAGGTAGAGCTTGATGGAGGAGGGAATCTGCAACAGAACGGTGTGGATCTCCTGCAGCTTTCCTTCTCTTTGGGATTAAAGGCATTCATTCCCCTTCCCCACACTTTCTGCAGACCCAAGACTCCTTCCTCCCTATCCCTACATCCAAAGCTGCTCCAGAAGCTGAGCAAGCTCCAGAAAGAACATGGGATGGAGAGTGGCTGGTCACCATCCTCCAGCAAACCCACACTGAGAAGCCCCAAGTTTAGAAAACATGGAGGTGCCCAGAGAAATTGTGGGCAGGATCCCTGGAGGTGCTCAGAGCCATGAGCTGGGTGGGGCGTTGGGAACCTGGGCTAGTGAAGGGGCAGAGGATTGGTTTGAGATGGTCTTTAAGGTCCTTCTGACCCAACCCGATCCAGTCCTGCAGCGAGTGAGGAGCCTGGTCAGGAAGTGGGGAAACTGGTGTTCCCAACAGCCAAAACTCATTCAGAAAGCAAACCTAGCACCGGGACACCATGAGATCAGCTGAGCAGCTTTGGGATTTTCCTGCCCTGTGGGAGCAGCTCTGAGGACCCTAAAAACTCGCCCAGCTCACCTCTATCCTCATCAGCGTAAAGTCAGGCACAGGCGGGTCATAGATGAAGACACAGGGATCCAGAGGGCTCTGCACGGCCGGGAAGATCTTGGAGCTGCTGGGTGCTGGCGTGTAGTTGAGCATCTCACAGAGCGTGAGCACGTCAATGAATTTGGGGGTGAGGCCGGCACGCACCGTGTTGTCTGAGCACGCCATGCACTCCACACAGTCTGTGGGGAAGAGACGTCACTGCACAGCGGTGGGACGGACCCTGTGCCGTGTGCCCATCCCTGAGCTCACCTCCCTGCAGGTAGGCGTGGGGCTCGTTGGCTGCCAGGAACATGGCCTCGCCAGGCTCCAGCCTCACCACGTTGAGGAAGTAGATTGAGAAGCAACCGATGTCCCCGGGGAACTGAGCATGCAGGCGCAGCAGCAGGTCCCCATTGCTTGCAGACGTGTCCTGCCCTTCGGCCACTGCAAGAGGAGCACGGCTGGGGTTAGAGGGAAGCCCACCCAACTCAGAGCCTGGATCCTCCCCAAAGATTGGAGTTCCAGCATCCTACAGGTGGGAATTTTGCCCACCTTGCTGGGAAATCCTCTCCACCAGCAGGCTGAGCTGCTGGCTGAAGGTCTCCTTCTCGCTCTTCATCAGGCAGGTGAAGCAGACACGCAGGGCGGCCGAGACGCCGCGGGGATCATGGCTGGCACTGCGCTCCAGCTGCTCAGCTGCCACCTCACCCACCAGCGCCCGCAGCTCGGGGACGGCTGTGGTGGTGGCCAGTCAGAGGCACTGCAAGGCCACTCTGGGATGGGCACTCCGTGTCCCTCCTCCCCACCCAGCAGGGCTTACCCCGCAGGAAGGCGGCGATCTCCTCCACGGGCCGGAAGCCGCACAGCCCCTCGAAGGGAGTGAGTGCGATGGCCATCTCGGGTTTGTGGTTGGCATCGGGGTAGTGCTGGGGGAACTGGGCGTGCAGCTTGGCTGCCAGCTCCTGGGGGGGGTGACGCGGGGATGTCGCCATGGCCGGGCAGCGTCGTCGTCACCATGGATACAAGCCGGGGTGCGCTTACCTTGTTGGGGTGTGCCTGGATGGAGAGGGCAGTGCGGACGGACAGCACCTTGAAGAGGAAGGGCAGGCGGCCGCCAAAGGCTTCGCGCACCTTGGGGCCCAGGCAGGCGGGGTGCTCGGCCAGCCAGGAGCCCAACGCCTGCGGGGGGTCACGGCCATCCAACACCTCGGCGTCACCGCTGGGGTGGGCACCCATCCATAGCTGTGGGACAGCGTTAAGGCCCGGTCAGCCGCTCAGGGATGGCGGGACATACGGATGGAGGAACGGAGGATCGGCCTCACCTCGGCGTAGGGTCGCTCGGGCTCAATGCTTGCCGCGGGGTCCCCGCTGGCCACCAGCTGTGCCACGGCGCTGCGCAGCCCGTGCTGTCCCCAGGCGTAGTTCCTCACCGGGCAGCGCAACGGGAACACTGCAGGACAGGGGGGACGCGCGTCACCGCCGCTGCCGCCACGCGCGTCCGCCGCCCCGGGGCGCCCCGCCCGGCCCTCACCGCGCGGCTCCGCCATGTGCGCTCCCGACGCGTTCCCCGCGGGGCGCCGCCTGCAGGGCCGGTCACAGCACGCCCCGCCCCCTCCAGCGGCGTCGTGACGTCACGCAGCGTCGACACACGCGGAGGTCACGTGGCGCTCCGCGCAGGCGCGCTGGCGGTCCCGGAAGCGGTGGAGAAACGGCGGAGGGTGGCAGCGCGGAGCGGAACGGCGGCGCCCGGCCGGCACTGCCCTCATGTCTAGTTTCGACACCAACCCGTTCGCCGACCCGGTGGACGTGAACCCCTTCCAGGTGGGTTCCGGGCCCGCTCTCCCCTTCTCTCCCCTGTCTCCCTCCCCGCTCCGCTCCCTTCCCCTCCCCTCGCTGCCGGCGGGACGTGGCGCTGAGTGAAACCGCGCCGTCCAATGGTGGCGCAGTTCCCGCTGGCCGCAGCCAATCGGAGCGGGGGGGTGGGACCGGGGGGGTGCGCTTCGCGGAGGTGTCCGGCGCCCCCCGGGGCCGCGCTTCTGGGGTCCGGCACTATTTGGGGCCCGGGGCCTCCCCCTTTCCTAGCCTCGGCCCTTCTGGGGGCTGTGGAGGCTGAGAGCTTTCGGTTATTGCTGGCGGAGAGGTGGGGGCCCACCGCCATAGCTTGGGGTTAGTACGGCCCAGCGGGCTGTTTGTGGTTTGTCCGACTCTCAGCACGGAGCTGGAGCAGCTCTTGGGAACCTCTCATGCACAGGGTTGGGTTTGGGTGGGTCTTTGTGGAGCCAGGAACGGGCTCAGGAGTCCCTGTGGGACCCTTCCTGCTGGGGTGTTGTGAGATGCCATGAGAGCAGGTGAGGAGTAGCTCCGTGGGTTGAACACGGGTGCAGTGGGTTCTTCTTTAGGCAACTGTTGTGTTATTTTTGCAACCCTGTGGTGTTCCAGGTGAGCTCACTCTCCTTGTGCTCAGTCTTTGTGTTCCCTTATTCTGTGGGAATGGACAAAAGTAGAGGAGTGTCTTTCCTAGCACCAACTGCTGTCTCAAAGTACTACAGCAGGCACCTACACCTGTAGCAGTTCTGTGTAAAGACAGAGTTTTAGGAATCAGGCTGGACCTGAGCACTTCATTGAGCTCTGGGTGTCCCTGGTCGTTGAGTAGGCATTGCACCAGATGGCCCCTTCTAGCTCAAAATGATTCTGTGATTCCTTTTAACTTTCCTATCAAGACAGTTCATTTCAAGTAGAGAATTACTCCGTGCTTTGGAACCTGAAATGATGACAACTGCCACCATGTGTCTATACAGACTGTGGGGGCTGTGGTGAGAGGGGCAGCAGGGGACCTGCTGGCACTGTAGGTCAGTCCCATAACTGACAGTGTGTCCCTAAGGCAGGCTCAGCCCAGCTGGGAGAGGGTGAGTGCCTTCAGGTTTTCGGGCTTCCCCTGGGCTCTGGAACAGGAAACAGCTTGAGGAGATTTGCAGGAGTCCAACAAGCAATTACTCATCAGGAAGGAAAAGTGTGTGACGTCCACAGCTGAGAAGAGTGTGGCTCCTTCCCTAAAGGAGGACAGCCAAGTGCCTTGCTGCATGGGGAGCAGCCTGCAAAGCACCTCAATGATCAGATGGAGCCACATTTTCTGTGTTTTGCAGCATGAAGGATCAACCTTACGTCCATTTCCAGTGGGCCAGCTGTCTGTGAGTTTGCAGCTGGTGGGAATAACATGTGATATGGCCATGGTTTGTGGAAGCTGCGCTGCTCTAGGTTATACTGACATGTGTCCAAACACTGCAAGGGCTCTGCTTTTTGTATATCATTTGGGCACGCTATTGTAGTATTTGCAGTTAAGCTAATTAAGTACTTAGGTTAAAGCTGTGCTGGAAGATGAGATGATTTAATATCAAGCTTTGGCTAAGCAGAGTGATTATGTTCTTCCCATTGGTGTTACTGAGAACAGTGCTGTTCTCCTGGCCTTTCTGATAGCAGTGCCATTGTCAAATTAACTGCAGTCATCCTCAGTTGTTTTTCCTCCAGTTTGATGATTCTCTTCCAATGGTGTGCAGCTTTTCCTTTCTTATTTCTGCACTTTTATGAAGGTTTCTTTTCCTCATGCAGTCACTTGCTGGATGTCAGCCAGGCTGAGCCCTTGCCTGCCCTAAACTGAAGCTACAACTCGGGCACAGAGCAGCTATCGCATGCTAAGCACCGTGCCCAGGAGCGAGGGGAGGTGCAACATTACTCATTAACCACCCTCTGCACCTCTCACCTGGCAGGAGACTGCACTAAAAGCCCAGGGGATCTCTGTGCCGAAAAGAACCAAAGGACTTTTCCACAACATGTGGGCTCAGTTGGCCTCTGCACACCGGAATTGTTCACTCTTGCTCAGTCTCAGCCTCAAATGCTTCTTGCCCCATTAACTACGGAATTGCCTGAGCTCGAGATGTGAGTTGTTGGCGGAAGGAGGAATAAAAAATGACTTCTTTTAGTTTTCTTTGGCTACACCCATATTGACAGACTGTTCAACCAGGCAGCTGGATTTCTGAGCTCACAAAGGACCTCTCTTCCTTAATTATTGGTGATAGGAGTGCTGCTGAGGTCAAAATCTGTCTATTAAAACTAATCTGTTTACAGGAAGCAATGTATATAAAATACTGTGTGCGTTGCAGATGAGGAGAGAGAGGCACTTTCAAGTAGGAGCTGCTGTGAATACAAATAAAAGAGAAAATAAAAACACTGTAGTTTTTCAGATTTGCTTCCTGGCTACTTAGGAGTACTTATCTCTGCGTGCCCCAAGGGACAACGTTGTCACAGAACCGTGTGAGCTGCCTCCAGCTGGGAGAGCTGGAGGACCAGAAATATTCTGGGCTGGTGTCCTCAGCTCACCCAGCTGCTGAGTCAGGCAGGCTGCCTGCAGGGATGCTGCCTTCTGGATTCAGTACTCATCTCAGCGAGGCAGTGTCTGTCTTCACCCCACTGAAGGCATTGCAGGCCACGAACATCACCTAGCAGTCCTGTTGCCACTTAGCAGAGGGCTGAGAGGTGGGCAGAGCGGGTGGTGTTTGAGCTCGTGGAGCCTTTTGCCTGATGATCATTTGGTTTTGCTCTCTTCTTTCAGGACCCCTCAGTGACACAGCTCACGAACGCGAGCCAGAGCGGCTTGGATGAATTCAACCCCTTTTCTGAGGGCTCCCAGCTGGTATGTGTGTATTTGCACTGCGTGTTTAGGCGTTGGTTTCAGCAGTCTAAAGGGTCCCTTGGTAGGTACAGTTTAAATGAAAAAAAGAAGAGGCATTCACAGCTGATTTCCCTGGGGACATTGTGTGCGTGGCAGGCTGCAAGCACTGAAACTCCTTGCTGGAGCTTTGTGTTCCTCTGGAATTGTTTCTCCCAGTAAAGCTGCGTGAAGAGGAAGATGTGTTGTGGCACGATCAATATTTATTTGGTCTCTGCGCTGGGAGCTGAGCTGCCACGCTTGATATCACCGATGGATCACTGCAAGAGCTTCGATCTTGTTTCCTGGTTGCTGAGATGGGGAGAAGGAGAGCAGGAAACTGGGATAAAAATAATACTTGTGGTTTAAACAGCTGCTCAGAATCCCACCTGCTTTCTCTTTTGCCCGATGCCCATAAACCTTGGGTGCCACGTCCCTGGGGTGTTAAGGAAGAAACACATTTTTGACAGCATAGAATTGCCTCCTGTTTGTTGTAGCAGTGCTGAAGTCCGAGCTGTCCTTTGCTTAAAGAAGCAGTGTGTGACGTTGTTCCCTTCTTGCTCTTTGCTTTCAGACAAATGCAGCGCGGACGGCGCCAGCCACGCAGCCCTCTGGCCACTCACAGCCTGCTGTTCTGCAGACATCTGTGGAGCCCACTCCACAGGTATGGGAGAAGGAGCTCCTCTATGAGTTGGAGACGTGGGGATAGCTCTGCTGGGACAGAATAATGCCACTGGGTTTTGTTCAGCTGTGCACAGTGAGGTCAGAGGGTCTCTTTGGGAGCCACCCCATCTTTGAGGGATGGAAAAGGTAAAGTGGGTCTGAAGCTTGTAACTGGGAAAGTCTGTGTTAGACCAGAAAAGCAACATGTAGTGAAAAGAGGCAAGATTTTGGTGGGAGCCCATAGGTGGGGGAATCTGCTGTCTTAGAGGCATTGATAAGAGGGTGAGGAAGTATATGTGCCTTACCAGGGCAGGCATGTGCCTTGCGGGTGAGGTATTAGGTGGCACTCAGTGCAACAAAGCTAGCTGAAAAGTGGAAGCAGCTGCAAGGAAAGCATAGCTTTGCTGAAAGGAGATGGAATGGAGCCTCTTGAGGACTCCTCCCGCCCTGTTTTCCAGTAGATTAGGAAGGGAACCCCTGGACTGAGTCCTGCATCAGTTTTAATCTAGTCATCCAGCATGTAAGGCAGGAAGCCAGCCTCAGGATGTTCCACAGGCACCCAGTTTTCAAACTGTCCTCCTTTGCTATTGAATTTGTGTTTCTCTTCCAGTTTGGCATCTGATGTGCTGGCAGTTGGCATTGCCGCTGTCTTGGGTGGAGAAGGACTGAAGGACTTACTTTTTTTCTGCCTTCTTTAGGCTGTGGCTGCAGCAGCACAGGCCGGGCTGCTTCAGCAGCAGGCAGAGCTAGAGAGGAAGGCAGCTGAGCTGGAGAAGAAGGAAAGGGAATTGCAGAACAATGCAGCCAGCATTAATCGTGAGTAATGCTTCCTGCCTTGTCTGCAGCCAGCGTGATGCCCGGGGACACCTGTGCTGCTTGGTTTATCAGCATGGCCACTGAGGGGCTTTGACCTGTCCAAAGGAATGGCTCTCTGGCTTTTCATGGCTGTGGCAGCCCCCTGGGACTGCACCTGTTCCTCCATGGCTTATAGTGTAACTGTCTACTGAAGGGCTCTTCTACTGATGATCTACTGGAGTCCAGTTCTGGCTTTTTATCAGTCTCGATGCTATCTGAACCAGAGCAAAACAGTATTTTCCCCTAACCTTGAATGATTGAGCCTGGACTCAAGTGCTCATGATGGTCCTTTGGCCATCACACGGAAGCTGTGCCTCCCACAGAGGAAAGCTTTCAACTCTAGCTTGCCCTACCTTGCTGCTGCCAGTGGGGTTAACGCATCCCTGCTCAAAAACCTCCCTCGAGATGCTGATGTCAGTCGATGAGAGTGCAGCTTGCGAATGAAGGCATGCCAATGGCTCTTCCAACCAGAGAAGAGCAAGCAAAGAACTGCTCTTTTGTCCCTTCCACAGCGAGACAGAACAACTGGCCGCCCCTTCCCAGGAAGTGTCCAATCAAGCCGTGCTTTTATCAGGATTTTTCTGCAGACATCCCAGCTGACTACCAGCGGATATGCAAGATGCTTTATTACTTGTGGATGCGTGAGTAATGACCTGAACTGCCATAAAAATTCTTTCTCTGGAGATTCTGAATCAAGTGCTGAACTTTGCTCTGCACTAAATGCTGCAGGTGTTGTCTGTACAGGTAAAACAATGCTTCTCTTTCTTGTTTGTATCAAGACGTGTCAAGGTCTGCAGGTCGAGTTTTTGCTTTGGGAATGGCTCATTTGTCACAGAAGTTTGGTAGTTGTTTAACAGAGGCTTTACGGTGTGAGGCTCAGAAAGATGGTGGGTAGTGCACTTGGGAGATCAGGTGCAAAACGCTCTCAGCTGCGTGTGTCAGTCGTGATGCTCCGCAAAGATCTAAGAATGGTTTGTAAGCATCAGGGTTGGATGAGATGCTTAGGTTGAGCCCCGTTTTCCTTCCAATGAAGGAAAGGAAATGAGATGGCCAAAAGGAACTTTTGCAGAGCTTCGTGTGTCCAGCGAGAGACGCTTGCAGAGATTTGAGTTTCTTGGGAATTGACTGATGCTTTTTCTCTCTTCCATCCTGACCAGTGCATTCAGTTACCCTGCTCCTAAATCTGCTCGCTTGCTTGGCATGTTTCACGGTTCACGCACAAAAAGGAGTAGACTTCGGTCTCTCGATCCTGTGGTTTGTTTTATTCACCCCTTGTGCCTTTCTCTGCTGGTACCGACCGATCTACAAGGCTTTCAGGCAAGTACTGTGATGGGGAATAGAGCTTGTAGTGGGAGGAGCTTTGGTTTGATCTGTTCCAATACGATATTGCCTGCGGGATTTTTCCAGCTCTTTGTGTTCTTGAACGGATCAAACCCACTTGTGCCTAAATATACTGTAATACCTGATGGAACTTGATTGTAGTAATCCTTTTTTATTGTGAAATCCAGGCCTAGCTAACTTAGGGTCCTACCTTTTATTAAGAAAACTGTTTGGTGCAGTAATTTGTTGAGCGTGCCGTGCCAGTTAAGGAAGCTGTCTTCACCCCATCTCCCCCCTGGGCAGGGGTGGTGTTGCAGTATGTAGTGGATGTATTTTAAGTCTTGTCACTGCACAAGTTCCTTCTGAAGCCACCTTCCTTTAGCAGGAAGTTAATCACTGAAAATGTTCCTTCTTCTCAGAGGAGGGAATCTGTCCAGGAATGATGTCCTTAGGTTTCACTCCTGCTGCTGTCTCTCCTGCAGGTCTGACAGCTCCTTCAGCTTCTTCGTCTTCTTTTTCGTCTTCTTCTGCCAAATAGCAATCTACGTCATCCAGGCTGTCGGCATCCCTGGCTGGGGAAACAGGTAAGCTCAGCTGAGCAAGCTGGTGCAGCCCTGCCCTGGTGTCAGGAGCTATGGGGCCCGGTGCTGCTCTCTTACTGACAGCTGTCTGTTCCTTCTCCTGTGTCTCTCGCCTGGCACGCAGTGTTGGCAGGTCTCAGCTGGTGTGTCTGTCTGCTCATCCTCTCTTAGTCCCAGTGAAGGCACACACGCTTCCGCTGCTGCCACAGCCTTAAAGAAGTGTGTGGAATCTCCCAGTCCTACTCTGCAATTCTTTTCCTAAGCACTTCCCATCCCTTTGTTGCATCCATAGTGTCTCTAAATAGAGCCTTCCTCCCTTCTCCGGGGGCTGTAGCGTGGGGGTGAGGAATCTCTCACACACTGTTGGCACAGTAGTCCAGGCCCCCAAATTGTCCCTCCCCCCACCACAACAAAAGCAATAGGTTTCTTTTCACCTTGCTGCGTTGGTTGCAGATCAGATTCTCGCGTTCCTACGGTGCTTGTGAGGAACAGAGAAAGGTTAACAGCCAGTGGTTTTCCCCCGAGGGAGAGCCTTCAGGAGATGAGTGCGGTGAAACTGCTCTCTATTTTTGCCCACTGCCTGCAGAACAGCTCACGGGCAGAGCTGTCCTCGTGCTCCCCCCACCCCTCAGTCATGGGGGACTGGGAGGGGGCACTCCATTTTTAGTCCAGCGTTGGAGAGCATGCGTTGAACTTTCAGCTCTGTCTCCTCGAGGCAGACAGCAGATTTATTTTTAGCTGCAGTGCATGGTGTTGCATTTCTGCTTTTCATGCACAAGGAGTTGCACAGCACATCGAGTGAGCCAAACCGTCCTGTTGGGTCCCCAGCCTCCTGGTGGCTCGTGGCCTGTTCGCTTGCTCAGCTGGAGAGATTCTTTCCTGTAGCACTGCAGGAAGATGCTCTGAGTGAGGCATCTTGGTGTTTTGACCCACAGCCAAGCGCTGAGATCTTCCAGAGTCATCTTAGGAGCTGGCAGTTGCCACAGGGGAGCTTTTTTTTTTTTTTGCAGCCTTTCACTTCATTCCATTCCTTCCTCTTTCTCCCCTTCCCGACACTTGGAGAGCTGTCACCATGACACGTAGCTCTGGGCTCTGGATCTGCCATCCGGTTCTCAGCAATACCAGCCTCTCTTGACTCAGGCTAGCTACATTTCGAGGTGTTTGGAGTGTCTTGATTTGACAGCACCTGCCTGCCTGCTGCCTGGAAGTGGGGTGCAGCTGGGGACAGAGCCATAACACGCCATGCTTACCCCACTCTCTCTTACAGCGGCTGGATTTCGGCGCTGTCGGAGCTGAATGGGAACGTGGCTGTGGCCGTCATCATGATGGTGGTGGCAGGGTTCTTCACGCTCTGCGTGGTCCTCTCACTCTTCCTCCTCAAGCAGGTGAGTGGCTTGGAGCTGCTGGCAGAATCCCTGTGGCCGGGATGTATGCGTGTGGGGTTGTCACCTCTCATCTGTTGGGCTGGGGTTCAGCGTTTTCCTGAAGATGGAGTCAGAGCACTCCCAAAATGGTGTTGGTGGTGCTTTCTGTGTCAGTGCTGAACTGCTTAGATAGACTCATGGGTAAGCAAGTGGCCGCTCTGGGAAGGGGGCAGGAGGAGCAGATGCTGCAGCAGGGCGTGCTATTAACAGTCCAGAGGAGGTAGCCAGCAAGCTCCCAAGCTTCACCCTCGTCAAACACACACCTCAAGCTCACGCACCAGAAGTGTGAGCGACAGCAAGCTCTGTGTGCATTCCTTACACCTGCATGCTAATGTTTTTTCTCTTGCTCTGTTTCCCAGGTTCATTCCCTGTATCGGCGCACAGGAGCCAGCTTCCAAAGGGCTCAGGAAGAGTTTTCCCAAGGCATCCTCACCAACAGGAGCTTCCAGAACGCGGCGGCCGGGGCGGCCTCCTCAGCTGCACACAGTGCTTTCCGGGGCAATTAGCCTTCCCCAAGGGCCACCTCTGCCTCTCTTCCCCTTCTGTTGTCACCCCGACCTTCATTTTCTAACGATGCACTTTTTGTGGGTACCATGTTAGCTCTGTGATGCCGACTCCAATGAGAAGAGATCTGCATTTTAGCTTCAGCTGGCCTCGGTTTGTGACAGTTAGTATCCCTGCTTTGCTCAAGGATGTGGGGAGAGGGGGAGATGTTCTCTGAAGCAAATGCCTATCTCTGTCCGGGCCACACAGAGCATTTGTTTCTTCCTCCTCTCACCCAGTCTGTAGCAGGGAGGTGAGATTTCGATTTTACTTTCTCTTTTCTATTGGCCTGTGCTATGAACAACTTGATTTCATCTGCTGGGTTTTTTTTTTTTTCGGGGGCGGGGAGGGGGGGAGGAGAGGGGTGGATTTTGTAACTTGCATGTAGTTTGTTGTTAATTTTACGAGCGGAAAATTGTACCTCTGGTTTACTACACTTAACACGATGCTGCATTTTGACCTCTTTATGTGCTCCAGAGCCTGGGTGATGTGGCAAGAGGGAAAATCTGGGAGCATGTGGGGCTTGGGGTGGGATCTGTGCTCATCATTCCCACCTTGCAGATTTGCCTCAGTTCCCCAGGCATCCAGCGCAGGGGGGAGAAGGGATCGGTGGGAGCTGGGAGAGGGGGGGGTGGGATTTTGCTTTACTTGTGTGTGTGCTGGACGTGGGGAGGGGTGGGGTGGGTGGGTTCCCACCGCCCGGAGCAGAAGGAAGGCAGCAAAGCGACGCGGTAGAAGTAAATTCGGGCTCCTTTATCGCCACCAGCCTGCCCCTAATCCCAGATACCCAGCTGGGAAGCATCGTGGGCGGCGGAACCCGCCCCTTCCTGCCGGGGCGGAGCTGCGGACGGAGCCGGAGCCGGAACCGGGCGGCGGGACGGCATGGCCGGGGGGGGCTGCGCCCCACCGCGCTTGGACGGCTTCGTGCTCACTGAGCGCCTCGGCACCGGCACCTACGCCACGGTGTACAAAGCGTACGGCAAGGTGCGGGACCACGGAGCTTTGCACCCTGCGGGCTCTCCTTAACAGCCTACTCGGGGGGAGGGCGGAATCTCGGAGGTTTGCGGGGTGCGTGGTTGTTCCACAGTGGTCTCCGCTCGTCCCCCGGCAGAGGAACACGCGCGAGGTGGTGGCTGTCAAGTGTGTGAGCAAGAGGAGCCTCAACAGGGCCTCGGTGGAGAACCTGCTCACTGAGATCGAGATCCTCAAGACCATCCGGCACCCAAACATCGTGGAGCTCAAGGACTTCCAGGTGGGGCTGGGGGATCCCATAGGGCTGGAGCTTCCCATGGGGCTGCGGGTGTCCCGTAGGATTGGAGCTTCCCATGGGGCTGTGGGTTGGCTCGTGGCCCCTTGGGCTCTGGGATGATGCAGTGAGGCCAGCTGGGTCGCCTCGCAGTGGGACAGTGACCACATCTACCTGATCATGGAGTTCTGTGCTGGTGGGGACCTCTCCCGTTTCATCCGTATGCGGCGGATCTTGCCTGAGAAGGTGGCACGTATCTTCCTGCAGCAGCTCGGTGAGGGCCATGTGGGTTTGGGGGATGAGGACCATTGGGACTCTTGGTGTCGGGGCCGGCATCCCACCTCCCCTCTTATCCTTCCAGCCTGTGCCCTGAAGTTCCTTCATGACCACAATATCTCCCACCTGGACCTCAAGCCACAGAATATCCTGCTCAGCACCCCGGAAAATCCCCAGCTAAAGCTGGCAGGTCAGGTCCCTGGCCCTAGGATGCTATGGGGTGGTGGTGGGTGACCCCTGACCATGCTTTCCCCGTAGATTTTGGCTTCGCGCAGTACATGTCACCATGGGATGAGAAGCACGTGCTGCGTGGCTCCCCACTCTACATGGCCCCTGAGATGGTGTGCTGCCAACAGTATGACGCCAGGGTGGACCTGTGGTCAGTGGGCGTCATCCTTTATGGTGGGTCTTTCTTCCGTGCACCCACCTCTGTACACCCTATAAGCCCCTAGCACCCCAGTGTCCCAAAAGGTGGGGACCAACCCCCTTGTGGATAGGAGACCACATGCACCTGGACAGACCATATTTAGGAGAGCCCAACCTGGTGTGGGTACACTCCAGCCCTATGGGTGCTGGGTGACATTGGCTGTGTTAACGTCTACCATAACGGTGTTGACCATGGTGATGTTCACCATGTTGATGATGGTCGTGTCCACCATGTTGACATTTGTTTGCCCACTGTAGGGCAGAGGGAAGAGCTGTGGGGCCCCCACCCAAAAACCCTTGGCTTGACATCCCCTTGGTTGGGACCAAGAGGGCTACAGGGTGCTCCCCCAAGCGACCCCCTCACTGCTCTCCTCTTTGCAGAGGCACTTTTTGGACGACCTCCCTTTGCCTCCCGCTCATTTGCTGAGCTGGAGGAGAAGATCCGCAGTGACCGAGCCATCGAGGTAACATTGAGATGGCGTGGGGTAGGGACACTGGGTTGTGCCACCTGGTGCCATCGTTGTCCCTGCCCAGCTGCCCAGCCGGCCCCTGCTGTCCCCAGAGTGCCGAGATCTCCTGCAGCGCCTCCTGGAGAGGGACCCCTTGAAGCGCATCTCCTTCGAGGAGTTCTTTGCCCATCCCTTTGTGGACATGGAGCACGTGCCTGGCCCCGAGAGCTTCTGCAAGGCGGTGAGTGATGGGTGGATGGCAATGGGACGCGGTGGGACCAAGCCCTGGTCCTGAACCTCCATTACCTCCAGACCGACCTGGTGGTGGAGGCGGTGAAGAAGGATCAGGAGGGGGATGCGTCTGCTGCGCTCAGTCTCTACTGCAAAGCTCTGGAGTACTTTGTGCCTGCTCTGCACTGTGAGTCCCTGCGTTCCTGGGTGGTTGTGGGGAGCGACAGAAAGGGGCAGTGGATGGAGCTCATCTGGTTGGGTGTGAGATTGTGGCACCCCCAGGATGTGCTGCAGCCCCCACCCCTGACGTTGGACCCCCTTTGCCCCCAGATGAGAGTGATGCTCGCCGCAAAGAAGCCATCCGGGCAAAGGTGAGCAGGGGGTGGGAAGGACCATCCACGGGGGTGCCCCCATGGCACCATACTTCACCTGGCCCCACTGCTACAGGTGGGGCAGTACATCTCACGAGCGGAGGAGCTGAAGGCACTGGTAGCTTCCAAAAGCAAGAACCTCCTGCAGCAGGGAAACCCGGCCAGGGAGATCCTCAAAGGTGTTCTATGGGGCCGAGCCAGCATATGGGGTGGGGATCTGCCTGCGGCGTTTCTCAGCAGGCTGAAGGTTTTCCCCATCTGCCTCCTTGCAGAGATGGCCAAGGACAAGCCACGGCTCTGCGCTGCACTGGAGATGGCCTCTGTGGCCGTGGCAAGGGTGAGTGCTGGATTTTGGGGTCCTGCTGCTCATGGGGACGGAGCCCACCCTGATCACTCCAGAGCTGGTGATAGCCGGGGCCTCTTGCAGGAGGAGGAAGGCAAGGATGACGGTGACACCCTGGAGCTCTACCAGCAGAGCCTGGGCGAGCTGCTTCTGCTCCTGGCTGGTGAGCTGGGAAGTGGGGGGAAGGTCAGAGGGATGAGTCCTATGCCCTGATGACCCTGTGCCCGCACCCTGCAGCAGAGCCTGCGGGGAGGAGACGGGAGTTGCTGCATGCGGAGGTGAGCCCCAGCACCCACCCTGACCCTGCCAGCCCCACGGGGACACCACTCTGATGGGGCTCCCTGCATCTGTCTGCCAGATCCAGACCCTGATGACCCGGGCGGAGTATCTGAAGGATCAGATCAAGGTAGGGCTGAGGGCAACACTGGGGCTTGGGGGGTGATGGTGGTGGTTTTATGGGACTAATGCTGGTGGTTTCTCTGCCTGTGCAGATGCGGGAGACGCAGTCCATGGGCAAAGAAGCTCTGGCAGACTCCGTCCGGAGCTGTGAGTTCCCAAATCCTTTTATCTGTGAGCTCTGTGCCTGCAGAGCCCCCCCCCAGCCAGGTGACTGTCCCCTCCGTCCTTCTCCCCCCCCATAGCCTGCACCTTGCAGTGACGCCCAATGGGATGCTGCCGGCGCCGTGGTGCTGCAGATGGCCGAGGAGACGGCTGGGCTGAGCGTGACTGCATTTTCCCGTCAGGAGGAGTCCCTGCCTGGAACGTCTGCTGCAGCAGCAGCCTGCGTGCCCGCGGCGGGCAGGTTATTCCACTCCAATTCCCTCCACTGGCTGGGCAGCGCGGCGGCGGCTGCTGTTGCTTCGTGCAGGCACGCGGCTGTTGCGTGCACAGCCTGCAGCTCACCCCGACCCATGGGGAAAGGCAGGGGGGAAAAAAAAAAAAGCACGGCACCGATCGTTGGTGGTTTGTGGCACGGGGTTTTGCTTTTCTGGGAGCGGGGCAGCGCTTCGGCACGTTGGAAGCCGCTTGTTCTGTGTGCCTGATGCTAAAGCTGTTTGCACGGGGAGCGGTGGTGCCTCATTGGTGTTGTGAGGTCTGGCCAGTTCTCAGTCCACCCGTGGAAATCGGGTGCAGGGAAGAGCCCTTGCAGAACCCAGGGCAGGGTCTGGCTCTGCGTGTGCTGTAGCGCTCAGGGCTGATGGGCTCTGTGCTCTGTGATGGCAACGATGCACCAAAAACCTCATCCCTGGGGGCTGGCCCCAGCACAGCCACTCACCGACACTGTGGAGCAGGGGGCTGTTCTCTAGATCTGCTGTATTTCAGGGGATGTAATTTATCATCTGGAATAAATACTTTTTGGGGGTTTCTCCACGTGCCTTTAAGGGAGCCCAAGGGGTTGGATGCCGGCCCATCCAGATGTGTGTGGTGGCAGCGGTGTCACCCAAAGCCACCACGCAGAGCGGGGCCCCGGGCTGTGACCTCCTCTTGCAGAGACCTTTTTATGGGATTTTTTTTGCCGCATTATTCTGAGCAGAGATTATATCCCGAGGCTTTAAAGAGCTTTCAAGCCTCCCGCCCTTGCAGCCAGTGAGCACGATCACATATGCCTTCACGCTCTGCCTGAGACGCGCCCCAATCTGGAGCTGTGTCCGCAGGGTTGGTGTCGGGACAGTTTAGGGTCAGATTGTACCAGCTCTCCTTGACATTGGGGCTTGCGGCTGTGGAGGTGATGCTGTGCTCCCTCCCCGGTGCAATGGGTTGAAAGGGATTGGGGGAGGAGATGGGTCAGTGTGATTTCCCCCTCCCAACATGTTTTAAGATGCTCCCTCTAAAGCCTCTTAGACGCAGGGAAAGGGAGACGTGGGGTGCCGCTGCATGATCCCCTTAATCCGATTGTCCTTCCGGCAGCGTCCTGCGGGGAGGTTTAATTGACTTCAAATAACAAAAACAAAAAACCCAAAGCGTGCAGTGAGATCCCCCATCGCTGGGTAGCGGCTCATTTGCTTCTCCACTTTAACCATGACTCATTTTGGGCTCTGTGCACAGGGGAAGCGCACCGGCCAGCTCAGCGTTGGCACAGTGGCTCCTTGCGTATTCCCAAAGGAGGGGTTCCCACCCAATCCATGGAATCATTGAACCTTTTGAGTTGGAAAGGACCCTTGAGGGTCGTTTAGTCCAATTCTCCGTGGCTGGGGAGGGATGCTGATTTTTTCCCCTGTTGCTGCCTGGGCACGCTGAGCACAAAGCCCGCAACGGTGCTCTAAATGAGGTGCTTCCACCACCCAGCACTGAAACGCCGTTGCCTATAGCATCGGAGGGAGCACTGTGGGAGAAAGGAATGCATAGACATCTCCTGGTATTTATTCCAGCGGCGATAACGGTGCCGTGGCACGGGGACAGCATAGGAGGTGTAACACTCGACTGAGCACAGCACACAACCACATCACGACAGAGAAGGAAGCGTTTTCCCTTATGGGGTCACCTTCTGCCCCTTCTCCCACACGGAGCCGATCCCACCCCGGGAGATAGGGGCGCCAAGCCATCCCTTTGCTCTAACCTCAGACTGGACCGCGACCCAACAACAAAACCACGCACGGGGATACCGGCACGGATGGAGCGGGGACATCTGGGTCAGGGCTTAACACGGCTCAGAAGGAGGACCCTGCTCACACGGACATCGGTGGGTCCCCACCACTGCGAGGCTGAGGGTGTCACGTCGGTTGGGTCACATCACGGCACATTTCTCGGCTGACTGCTTCAGGTCCTCTAGCGTGGCCGAGGCTTTGTCCTTCAAGGAGTCAAGGTCCAGGTTCTGGATGTTGCTGAGCTGACCGATGACGGAGTTCTTTTCTTCCTCCTCCTCGTTGTCCTGCTCGATCATCTTGGCCAGCTCCTTGGGCAGCTCCACGTCGCCTCCCACCAGCTGGATCTGGTTGTCGTCGGTTTCGTTCTGAAAGTCAAGGCAAAGGGCCGGTGGGACATCATGAGGGCGCCAAGACTACATCCAGAATTGCCACTGTAGTGCCCACATGGGCTTTGGCAGCCAACCCAAGGCCTTAGGGTCAGTCCCTGGCATGCGGGTGGGATGATGCCCATGAGCTCCATCCCTCACTGACCCGGAGGGGACGTGGCCAAGCGGAGCTCAACACGCACCGCAAAGCAAGAGCTGATGTGCAAAGCAGATTGAGCCAACATGGCTCTAAATTGCCTTCCAGCTCTCATCTGAGGTTTGGGCACCCAATTAAGCTACACGTATGTCTAACGACTGCGCCCACCGGCGAGCGTATTGGGGTCAGCTCTGCGCTGAAGAGCTTGCAAGAGGCAGACCAACTGCCAAGCGGGATCAGGAATGAGCAGAAGAAACTTGTCTGGAGATTGGAAGGGACATCTCAAGCACGAGGAAGCAGCGAAAGGATCAGGGGCCGTATCTCAGCAAGTCCCCGCTTCCCTCGGAGGAAATCTCCATCTTTTTCTCTGCCTTTCTTCTCTTTTGGCAGCAGAAGGCAGATCCTCCAGCTGTTGTTTGCTGGCAGTTACGCGGGTGCAAGGAGCAGCGGGGCGTTCATCCAGGCTGGACCAAGAATCTCCAGCAATAAGAACAATATCACTTGGCTGAGCTGACCTTTCCAAACTAAAATTAGCCCAGCTCCAATTCACAGCATTCACCACCGAGAGCTGCAGAAAGGCTCTCACTGAATGCCGGGTGTGTTTTGGGGAGGGGGGGACGCTCGTGGCAGCTCCAAGAGCGGCTGAATTGTCGCTGATTGAATTGTTCCCAGTGAATCGCTCGTGGGGTGGAAGTTCCAAAATTGGGATCCATCTAGGAAGTGTTTGCCAAATTCTCTATGAAGCTGGCTAATCCAGCGGGCAGGGAGCTGTGCTCTGCTCACGGCTATGGGGATGGCAGCCTGGAGTGGAGGGGGCTGTCCCTCAGTGAGATGGGGTTAGGGTCAAGAGAGGGGAACCGGGGGTCTAATCACGGCTAAGCGTGGATGTTGGGGTCTTCTTTGGGATGGTGGAGCTGGTGGTGCTCAGGAGTGGCTGGAAGGTCTGATGGAATGATGCTTTTTAGGGGAACAGAGTTATGCTTTGGGATTTGGGGCTCACAACCCCCCTGGGTGGTGGTTCCCATCAGTCCCCCCCTTTTCCCTGTACCATACCTTGGGGAGCCGATACTTGTCACGGAAGTGGGACCTGACCGTGGCCCTCTCTGCCTTGCGCTGGGCAAACTGGGCATCTCGCTCCATCCTGTGAACCACGCAGGGCAGTTACAAGTGCCCCACTGCCTTATCACCCCCGCGCCAACCCAGGTACTCCCCATCTTCTCCACAAGGTCCTGATCCCCTCCTGTTCCCCCCCCCCCCCCCACAACTGCACAGCCAGAAAGGAGAAAAAATCCCCGAGGAAGCGGATTAAGGGATTAAGGGGGGGGGGGAGAGGTTCGTTAAACGGCGTCCTGGCCCTGCCACCCCCGTCATTGTCTTCCCCTATGCACAGAGAGCTCCGGGACCTCATCCCCTCCCGTGCCTCCCCCCCTCGCCCCCCCAGCACTCACTTCTCCTCCACCAGCTGCCGCTGGTACTCCTCATACTCCTCGCGGGTCATGCCCTGAGCCTCCGCCGGGGACTTCTCGCCCTCGCTCTTCTCCTCGCCACCCAAGCCCCCCGTCAGGTTCTTCAGCTGCCCCCCAACCATGCTCTTCACCATGAATGCCATGGCTGCGGGGTGCGGGGTGCTGAGAAATGTGGGTACCGCGGGGAGCGGGGAGATGGGATGCTCAGAGAATGGAGGAAATGCAGGTGTTGGAGGGGTAAGATGCTCGAGGAACTGGGGATAGGGGGAGAGAGGATGCTCGGAGCACCGGAGTGATGTGGGTGTTGAGGGTAGCGGAGAGATGGGATGCTCAGGGAACTGGGAGCTGTGGGTAACAGGGAAGTGGGTTGTTCAGGGAACCAGGAGATGCAGATATCAGAGGTAGTGGGGAGATAGGATGCTCAGGGAACTGAGAGATGCGAGTACTGAGGGTAGCAGAGAGATGGGATGCTCAGGGAACTGGGAGATGTGAGTAACGGGGAGGTGGGGATGCTCAGGGAACAAGGGGCTACGAGTAGCAGGGTTAGCGGGGAAATGGGATGCTCGGGGAACTGGACAGAAGCAGGTATCGGGGGGATCGGAGGGGTGGGATGCTCAGGGAGCCGGAGCTGCGGGTATCAGGGGCAGCGGGGAGATGGGATGCTCGGGGAACCGAGGAGACGCGGGTACTTAAGACGGCGGGGAGATGGGATGCTCGGGGAAGCGGGTACCCTGGAGCAGGGAGAAAAGGAACTGAGTTAGCGGGGAGCCGCGCGAGTTGTGCTTGCCGAAGCGCCGTGAGACCGAGGGGGTGCCGGGCCGCCCCGAGTCCCGCCTTACCGGGCAGCCTGGGCTCAGCGCCGGCCGCTCTCCGCTCCGGGATGCCCGGCGCTCCGCCGGGGGGTCGCTGGGGGCGGCGGGAGCTGCAGCACCGCGGCGCGGACAGCTCCGTGTGAGCGCGGCGGGGCGGCGCCGCCCGGCCCGGAACCCCCCGGACCCCCCCGGTGAGAGGCGGAGCCGCCCCGCCCCCCGGGGCTGTTGGGGGGGGTTGTTGGGGGGGGGGCGGCTGGAGGGGCGGGGGGGTGAAACTTCACGGTGGGGACGCGTGGAGCCGGAGGGGGACAGGGATCGCTGGTTGATATCCCCTCCCTCCCCCTCCCCACTGTGCCCCCCGGTGCCGCGGGTGGAACGAACCCACGGGAGACCTTTATGCTCATCGTTGTTCTATTTTTTTCTTTCTTTCTTTCTTTCCTTTTTTTCCTGAAGGAAAAGGACCGGATTTAGCACCCCTCGAGCTGTCGCTCGCTCCTAGCCTGCAAGAGCCGGCGCGCCCCGAAGCGCGCTGTTAATGATGTTAATTAATTCTAATGCGAGCTGCCACCGCTCCCTGCAAGCGCCGCCTTGGACAAGCGACCCTGGCATCCCTCGGCCGCAACCCCGGAGTTGAGGAAGGCGTAGGCACCCACTGCACGGCCCTTCTTCCCCTTCCCACCCCGCTCCCGCTGCCGCTTCCCCTTTGGCCGCAGCCCCGGGGGCTGCAATTAACGGCATTTCCACGCGCCTCCCTTCCAGATGGCCAGCCTGGCTTTAGCGTGCATTTCTCCCTCTTTTCTTCTCCTCCTGTGAAAATACACGGCGTACCCCGGCTCCAATCCCGGTTTGCAGGAAAATCATTTCATTTCGGAAATTCAAAGGCAATCTCTGCAGATTAAAATGATGGAACAGCTGTGGAGTGATGGAACAAAGTGAGGGGGGAGGGGGGGATTGGGGAAGGTGGCCCTTTGCTTCCCTCCCCCCTTTGCCCAAGGTAGCACCAGGTCTTAAAAGGAAAATGCCATCATCTCGGAGCATTCCGCTTGGCCATCCCTGTGTTTTGAGTACGGGTCTTTGTGGGTGACCCCCCCCCTGCTCCCCAATGTCTCTCCGGGGCTGTGCTCACAGTTTGCTTTTTGGGAAAGCAGGGCTGGTGCTCAGGGTCCGGCCCTGTGGGTGTCACCTGCTCGGGTGTGCAGCACCTGGATGCAGGGCTGGGAGCGCGCCTGCAGCCCGTGTTGGTTAACAGCAAGAGACTGGAAGTCAGGACCGATTTTTCCAGCTGGATTAGATGGGTCAGCTGCTGCGTAGCCTCCCTGTCTGAGGAGCGTAGAGGAAACAGCTCTTGATGAGCTGAGCTGCTTGGACAAAGCAGTGAGGTGAAAACGAGCACGCGATTCCTGGCTGTCTGGAGGCTCCGCGGTGCTTTTTGGGGGGAGATGATAGATGGAGGTCGGGGAGCCCGGCGGCTTGAACATGGATGTGCCTCTGGGACAAGGGCTGTGAGATGGCCCTTTGCAGCCTCTGGCAGCCTCGGGTGTTGGTGGCATTTGTAGGGACGAAGTAAAAGGCCAAGGAAAGGGCATTGCTTTCTGCGAGGCACAGGGAAGCCTCACCTTCAGAGAGGGCCGGCAGCACTACTGTGTCCCTGAGCTCAGTGTCCTTATGGAGGTGGCACTCAGAGGGACACTGGAGGTCCTGGTTATAACTGTGCCCACTGCGGTGCTTCCAGGCATCTGCTTTTCCATTTGCTTTTCACCACGGCTTCTCTCCGAAATATATTCCAGTCGGAATGACTCATCCTTCCTCTCAGGACTCCAACCTGCGGTAATGAGATGTAAATCCTCGCATGACCTATTATATTAGCTTATGCTATATCACACATCTCCGTGGATTAGGAGGGAGGGAGACGAGACGTCCTCCCGTAGCAGCAGCCGGTGGGATCTAAGAGGATCGCTCCTCAGCGTTGGCACCTGGTTTGAATACCTCTGCCATGAGATCTGCTCGCAGTGTGACACACGTCAGCCCGGCTCTTCTTTCCAGGTGAGTGGAGAACTGACCCCAGCGCCTCACCTGCAAGCTCTCCAGATGGGAGCAGGGTTTGCCAGGATTGCCTGCAGTGGCCCACTCTTGAATCAACGTAGATTTTATGGAGCTTTCTCTCCCTTTCATGATGTTTCTCTCTGATATTAGAAGCTACCTTATTAGCTGTCCGGTCAGGTGCTCACACACAAGGTAATGTTTCTACGACGTCGCTCTTCCAAATGAGCCAACTCTGAGGCCAAATGCAACCCCACTCTGCCCTCTGTATCCAAATCCTGCACCACCCCATTACCTGCTGCAGCCCTCCCAGGGATGAGCTGAATCCAGGCATCACCCGGAGCGACAGCACCATACAGATGACACCAGGTAAGCCCAGCCCAACCCGCAGGGGAAGGTAAAGGCTGAAAATGTTGAAGACCCCAAGCGCAAGCGTGGAATCATTGAGGCTGGAAAAGGCTTTCAAGCTCATCAGGTGCAGCCTTGAGGAGGTCCTGGAAGGATGTGTGCGTGCCGGGGACACACCGGGGGAGGAACGAGGCAGCGTTGCTAAATAAAGCAGGCAGCCTCTGCCGGGTGAAGTCACGCTGACACTTCCCCGCCGGCTGTCACTTGGTGTGACGGGCACAGTCACAGCAGCACAGGGCTTTGGCACTCAGCCATTGGGGTGGTGCCAACACTGAGGCCAGGAACGCTGAGGGATATCGGTGGGGACAAGGCCAGGAGCATCAGCAGGGGCTGAGGGACAGCCATGGGGACAAGGCTGGGGATATCAGCAAGCTTTACCCAAGGAGGCTGTGCATGTTGCATTCCTGGAGGCATTCAAGGCCAGGCTGGACGTGGCTCTGGGCAGCCTGGTCTGGTAGTTGGCGACCCTGCACATAGCAGGGGGTTGGAATGAGATGGGCATTGCGGTCCTTTTCAACCCAGGCCATTCTATGATTGTACGATTTGGGTGGGAAAGCATGGGGGACCTTGGAAAGCTCAGCACTGGGCTTTGGGCTTTGAGCTATGCTGGGTCCCATGGCCATAACCATCCCCTCCATAGTGGTGGGTGCCCCACTGTGCCATCCATTGGTAAGTGAGGAGGATAGGGAGGGTTGAGGTCATCCATCAGGCAATGCCCTGTATATAACACCTAAATATCTTGACATCAGTGGCACCGAATGGCAAAGGACGCGTGCAGTGCACCTCCTGCTATAGGTGCAGCTGTATAAGGCGTGGGAATCACCGCAGCTGGGGGTGAGGGAGGCGCGGGGGGGCCACGGTGGCACCCGAGCAGTGACACAAATACACAGGGACAGACACACGGAGCCGTGTAAACAGGCACATGGGGAGACCATGTGCCGCTTGGCTGTCGGTGCGCGCCCCGAGCAAAGGCACACGGCATCGGGAGCGCACGCGGGAGACGTCCCAGAGGGGGTCTGTCCAGAGTTCTCCTTTCCTGGAGGGCTCCAAGGGAGAGGTGGACAGCAGAAAGAGAGCATCCGCAGCTGGGAGGGATGGCTCCGGCCAGGATGACCCTGGCTGTGGGTTGGTGACCCTGCAAGGCCAACCGCAGGGAAGGGAAAGCAAAGGGTGTGTGAGCCCAGAGACATCCCGGTGCCTCCTGCAGCCTCCGCACACGTCAGTGCCGGTCCCAGGGGCTCACCCTGCCCTGCTGCCCGCAGCAGGCACCCCAGCCAGATGGGGGGATGCTGAGCCAAGCCGGGATCGCCGCCAGCAGCGCAGTGGATCGGCAGCTCACAGCCCCGCTTCCCACCGGGGACACCGCAGGGGAGATCTCCAGTCCAAACCCCTGCCCCCAAGCTGACGGATCCCGCCCAGCCCCTTTGTGCAGACCGCTGCTGTGAAGGTGAAGAGAACCAAAGAGCGTTCCTGGAGACGCTGAGCAGTGGGTGGAGGCAAAGAGCGGAGAGAGGGAGGGCAGTGCTTGGAGGTGGGGGTTTTCCCAGCACTGGTCATGGAGCTGAGGGCTATCAGGGGCCCAGAGGTGGCCCAAGACAAGGGGACAGGGACAGTACCCATATTCTCCTGCCTCTGGTTTCAGCCCACCACATGAGGCTGCTCGGCCTTTCTCTCCATTTCAAAAGCCACGTTCTTGCTGGCTTTGCCTGAAAATGACTTTAATCTTCAATAAGCCTGAGAAGTAAAGCTGCTTATAGGCGCTGCGAAGAACTTGGAGGGGGGGGGTTGGAAACGGACGGGGTTAGTCCGGGAGAAATGAAACCCTACAGCATCAGACCCCATCACAGCGCTGTGCCATCCCCTCCACGCATCTGGACTCCACTCCTACACCCAATGCGAGGGCATCATTGCGATGAGCTCATCAGTTCTCAGGCCAGAGCCACCCCACCATGCCCAGAATAAGGGGACCGTGCAAAGGGATCCTTATCCCCTACGGGGTGGGTGCAGGGGATGAGTGACAGAGGGGTCGGGGCAGGCGGGACGTGCCGCGTCCGTATGGAATGGTTTTATTACAGTTTTAATCTCACAGTCGGTAGCATTACATGAGAATAAAGCACTGGACAGGACTGGAAAAAAAGGCCTCTGGAGACAGCATGCAAACATTGCAACAAGTTTAAAGCAAAACAACCCAAAAAAGAGCCCGCGGGGGACGCTGCTGTGCTCCCAGCAATGCAGCGTCTCCTCTGGAACCATCACTTCTGTCGTCGGGGTTTCCTTTTTGTATGTCCGTTTCATTGGCTTATTTCTTCTTCTTCTTCTTTATTAACCTCTTTTCTTTTTTTTTTTTTTTTTTTTTTTAATTTTCTGTCTTTTCATTACATTAAAAAATAAGATTCGTACTTTAGTAAAACGGCCAGCGCTGGGCTGGGCCCCCGCTTGAAATAATAATAATAATTAAAAAAAAAAAAATAAACACACACACACACACACACACACACAACGTAATGACAACAACAAAAATAAGAACAAAGCGACGGCTTCCCCTCCCCACCCCCCCCTCAAAAAAAAATAAACCAAACCCCAAACAAACGACCAAAAAAACCACCCCAAAATCAAAGGGGGGAGGGGGGGGGGGACAAAAAAAAAAAAACAAGCCTGGGAGACAAAACAAACAAAACAAAACCCAACGAAGACCGATTTGGAAGGTTGGAAGCGAGCAGGAAGGGCTGCCCGGTGGTGGGGCTCCCTCCGGCCGCTCCCATGGGTGGCCCTCTGTGCTGTGCGGGCTGGGAGAGCCCCCCCCTGTTCCTCCCCCGGGGCTGGAATTGCCCCCCGGAGCCCTCTCACAGGTAGAGCTCCTTCTCTTTGATATGCACTAGCTGTTCACGGAGCTGGTGGAAGGACGGCCGGTGCCCTGGGTCCAGCGTCCAGCACTTCTTCATCACCTCGTAGACGATGGCTGGGCAGCCGTCGGGAGCGTCCATCTTGTAGCCCTTCTCCACCCGGGGCACCACGTCCTTCAGGGGCTGTGGGGACGGGGCTCAGTGGGCTGCTCCCTACCTCCCAAAACACCCAAGGGGTGCCCCCCAGCCCTTCCCCCCCAGCCCTTTCCCCCCCCTCCCCCCACGGGCTCTCACTTACGATTCTCGGATAAGGCACTCGCCCGAAGGAGTAGATTTCCCAGAGGAGGATCCCGAAGCTCCACACGTCAGATTTGGTGGAGAATTTCTGTGCGGGGAGAAAGGGCCGTGAGCGGGCTCAAGCGTAGGGTGGGCCATCTCCAGATCTTTCCCTGCACTGACAGCTCTCCTCCCACCTTTTCTCTAAGTGCTTCGGGTGCTGTCCACTTCACAGGCAGCTTCCCCGTGTCCTGAGTGGACGACGCTTCCTTTGTCAGCCCGAAGTCGCTGACCTTGGCGATGTTGTCCTCTGAGACCAACACGTTCCTCGCCGCCAGGTCCCGATGGACGAAGTTGTTGGCTTCCAGGTACTCCATGGCTTCACAGACATCTCTGGCGGGTGGCAGAGAGGCGTTAGGAATTTGGTTATCAGCACCACGGCTACAAAAAGCCACGGGTGCACATCAGCCCTGTGGTTGGGGACGTCAGGGCAGCGTGTTCTCAGCAGCCCTGCTTGAAGCAGGAGGGTTGGATGACACAGCCCTTCCAATCTCAACCATTCTGTGACCTCCGGGGACCGCATCCCCCTATCCCTCTTCTCCTCTCCCCATTTCTCAAGCCCTGGGGCAAGCAAGGCATAGGGTGAGATGGGCAGAGCAAGCAGGACCATCCCTGTGTCACAGACTCGTGGAATTGTTTGAGTAGGAAGGGACTTTTAAAGGTCCCACTCCCCTGCAGGGAGGAAGGGTATCCATCAGGATGCTCAGATCCCCACGCCCCACCATACTTACAAGGAAAACTTGAGCAGGCAGTCTGCACCTAGGACCGACCTCCCGCGCGACCGCAGGTAATCTACTAGGCTGCCCTGGAGGGACAGAGAGAGATGGTGCCATCAGTGCCAGCATCTTGCTGGAGGCAGTGTCCCACTGCCAGCCCCACACAGCCCAGGGCTTGAGATGGGGAGATGGTAGCATCCAAGTGGGGTCACGGCCCAGGGGAGCAAGAGGTTGGGGGCAGAGTGATGGGGCAAAGGAGGTGGAGAAAGAGGGTTAGGGTCCGCCTGTGCGGGAGGACCCGAGGGTCAGCTCTCACCTTGGCCATATACTCAGTGACAATGTAGAGGCCGCTCTTCTCCTCCACGATCACTCCCAGCAGCTGCACCAGGTTGCTGTGTCGGAGCTGCCTGCGCAGCAGAGGAGGGCTCAGGGCAGGGAGCAGGAGGGCACGGAGGCCACCTCCATTCACACACCCCCTCCCATTGCCATCTCTCGTGCCCCCCGCCCTCCCCTCAGCCATACTCACGTCATCACAGACGCTTCTGCCAGGAAAGCCTGCGCTGTGGCGTCATTTTTAATGCACTTGACGGCAACTTTGTTCCCCCGGTAATCACCCAGCATCACATCTGTGGGGGATGGATGGGCACAGGGATGAGCCACGGCCTCCCAGCTCCCCTCCCAGTATCACCCCCTTACTGGGATGTACAAGGATGTGCTTCTCCCCAGCACAGGAGACCCTATGGCGCTGGGTACAAGTGGCCAAAGCGCTGCTCACCTCCAAATTCCCCTTTGCCGATGATCTGCAGCAGCTTGAGGTCCTTCATGTTGAGGGCCCAGCCACCTGAGTGGGAAGGTGGAGGGTGAGGGGGTGCCGGGGACGGGGACAGGAGCTGGGGAGGGGGCACGGCCACTCACTGCGAGAGAACTCGTCCTGAGCTGCCACCGTCCCCTCCATCACCTTCGGCTTGATGAGGCGCGTGCAGAGCCCGTCGGCATCCGTGGTGTAATGCTGTAGGGGAAATGGGGCTGAGAGGCTGGGAGGTCACCCACAGCCACGGATCACAGCGTGGGGACTTGGGGGGGGGGGTCCCTGCCAGGGCGATGCCAGGCCCTGAGACCCCACCAGGTGGCAGCACGAGGCCACAGATGAGACCAGTAGGGGCTCAGGGGTCCGACACCTTTGCCTACCCTATCCCTGTTCCTATCTCCTCCCTTTCCCCCAGGGCTCTGTGCCCAGCAGCCTCCGACCCAGCCCACAGGGATGCAGAAAGATCCCACCACCTCCCACGGTCCAGACTAACTCCAACCCATGCTTCCCCAAACCTATGGCCCCTCCTCGCCACGGGTCAGGGCATGCAGCGAGTCCCGCATCAACCACACGTGCAACCACAGAACGGATGGGTTGGAAAGGACCTCAAAGTCAAAGTCCCCTGCCGTGGGCTGGCTGCCCCCGACTAGCTCAGGCTGCCAGGGTCCCATCCACAGCCTTGGGCACCTCCAGGGATGGGGGGAGGGCGGTTCCTGCCCCCCAGGACCTCACCTCCACAAGCTGCATCAGGTTCTCAAAGTAGACCTCCTCGTCGATGCTCAGCTTGCTGGAGGAATAAATGATGCGGTAGTGCTCCACCTTGCCCTCACAGCTCACACACAGGGTGTAGTCCCCGGGGTAGTTGGTGCTCTCCCGCACCAGGAACAGCCCCGTCTCGGGTGGGTACAGCAGCCGCTCTGCCTGCTCCCGTGTGATCTTCCCATGGAACCACCTGCAGCGGGGTGGGAGAGGCAGGTCAATGCACTGGGATGGATCCCATGAGGTCAGGGGGCCACGTTTGGGGGGTGACCGGGACTCACGGCATGAGGCTGAGCTTGATGCCAGCCTTCACTCCTTCCCGCTTCTGCACGTAGTTAGCAGGGATGATGCCCTCCCGGCCCACCTTGTTCTTCGCCTTGTACCAGTTGGGGTCCTGTGGGGACAGCGGAGGTGCCACAGTGAGCCCACAGATGTCTGTCTCCTCGGGAGCCAGACTGCAAGCCTCTCTCCATTCCCCTCCACCGCGCCGCCTGGGACGCTTCCATTTCGGAGGAACTTTAACTAACGAGGCCGTGAATTAATTAACCCAACGCCTGGCCCGATTGCCAGCCCGTGGGGACGGCAGAGCCAGGCTCCCTGCCCGTGGGATGCAGGAGAAAACAAGAGGGGGGCTCAGGGAACCCCGCAGGGTTTGGGAGGATGGGACCCACTGCCATGGGACCACGATGGCCATTACCTTGGTGACAGCAACGATGGTGAGGACGTCTCCCTTGCTGAACGGCAGGTCCTGCTCGGCGGTACCGTGGAAGTTGTACTTGGCGATACATTCTGTACCGGATGGCCAAACGGCCTGGGGGGATAAAAAAGAGGGGATGGGGGGGGGGGGGATGATGTGAGAGGTGGGTCAGAGCATCTCCCACCCACACCTGACACAGAGCAGCAGGGGAGCGCAGGGCTCACGGCGCCTTACCTGCATCCCTGACATCTTTTCAGGGGCTTCAGGGGAGCAAATCTCACGGGAGGGACGCGTCACTTGGTACCATGAGACCTGGGGAGGGGGGAAAAGGACAGCTGAGAACTGCACCACCGCTGCGAGAGGCACCGCATCTCCGTGCAGGCGTGTAGGATTGGGCTGGGAACGCTGTCTGCGGCCGGGTTTTTGGCCAACACAACTTTCTTCTGCTAAGGAAGCACCAAAAGCCATCCCCAGACGTCACACCCAGCAGGAGAGGCCGGGATGGAGCAAAAGCGGGAAGAGAAAAAGCTTCACAAGAAATAAGAAAACATCCCCAAGCCAGCTGCTAGGGACGGCGCTGCTGCCACAAGCTTTTGCAAAGGGAAAAAAAGAAGAAAAATAGCCCATTTCCCTCGGGACGAGGCGCTCTGGGCGTGGGTGCAGCCCTGTCCCCGCGGGTCGCATCCTGCTCTGCGCGTGGGAGGGGAACAAACCCGCCTTTATCCGCGCCGGCTGCTGGCTGAAGTCAGCAGCTCCGCCATCAAACGGGGCTTTCTTGGGCTGAATCATGGGGCCTCTCCCCATGGTCACGGCGGCCACCGGCGTCCCCGAGGCCCGCGGGGTCCCCACTGGGGGTGATGCCAGAACGACGCGGGTGCTTCAGAGTTACTGCCGGCCCTACGGAGAGCCGTCAGCAGCCAGAAGTATTTTGGGCAGGAGGAACCGAAAGCAAAGGGGCAAGGCAGGGAGGAGGAAGAAGATAAGAGGGCAGAGCGGCGGGGAGGAAGAGATCTGGGCGCTGAGCGCTGCCAACACCTCGCTCCCGTTTTTTAGGGTCTGGAGAGACGCTCAGCGCTGCTCCCACCGTGGGAAGGGAGCGGCCCATCCCCCCAGCACCCAGCCCTGTGCACGGTGGAGGTTTTCCTCCCGGCCACACGAGCGGTGCTGGGGACGTCCCTGCAGAGAATCCTCCTGAGACCGAGCTGTGGGGCTGCGTCACTTCCTTGGCACCCCCCTCCCCTCCCCCAAAAGCCCCACATGGGACTGTTCCTCATCCTGCTGCTCGCAGCCCCAAACCTGGTACCGCCCCGTCCCACTCGTCCCAGTGCTGGGGATGCTCTCCTATTGGGACCCCTGTGGGATGGGTACTGTGAGAGCATCCATGGGAAAGCAGCATCCCTGCCTGCGTGTAACATTCATCCTAGAGCTCAATCTCTGTCTTCAAGTGGATTTTTGGTGAAGTCTCAAAGCGAGCCATTTCAGGAAACGGTCCAAAGCAAAACACAGCCCCCCAAAATAACCCACATCAGCCGGGTCCACACAGCGATCTTAATGAAGTCTGGTTGAAGGAAAGTGGTCTTCTCTTCCTCCGCACAGTAATTTAGGGTGTTATTTGCTGGAACTGGGGGTTCCACCGCTCTCAGATGCAGTTTTGCTGCCCTTCTGCAGAGTGCAAGCTCGCAAGCATGGGCTGAATGCAGACCCTCTGCCACCACTGTAGCTCAGCCCCTTTGAAGCTGCCATGGGGGGACGAGCGCGGCTGCGCGGCACTTTGCATGGAGCCCCACGCCGTGCACATCTGCAGGAGGGATTTCCCATTTCTGCCTTTCTCACCACCCCGCTGTTGCTCAGGAAGGTCCCTGCCGTGCACGGTCAGCAGCTCCCAGCAGCCCCTGTGTGCTTGGAGGGCAAGGGTGGCAGGAAGGAGCTTGGGGATGAGCCTGGGCTCCACCTGCACGATCCTGGCACAGCTCCCCACATTGGGGAACAACAGATTGGAGCACGGCCCCAAAGTGGGAAGCGGACACCGTCAGCACCCCGGTAACCCATTGGGAAGTGGAACAAGGCAGGAGGACCTCTCCTTTTGCCTGACACCAGCACTTCCTCCTCTCCTCGGAAGCGGATGAAGAAGGCTCCATGCCTGGTGGATGTCCCCAAGGGAACTGACCTCATCCTTGGGCTGATGGATCAGCGCCGAGCGTCAGGGCTCTACTGGCAGCAGAGGGATGCGGAGCGCATCCCAGCACAGCAGCCATTCCCACAGCTCCCAGCGGAGCTGCTCCATCCCCACGCTGCTCTGCTGGAGAGAAAAAGGGACCGGGGGACGTTCAGAAAGCATCGAGCCTACAGGAAGGGCTCCACTGCGCTCCAACAGAACGCCGTCCCTGCGCTCCGCTCCAGCTCCTCCAAACTTCAAAACCAAAAGACACACGACAACCCCCAAACAGACAACATCCCCGCTTCTCTCCAGAAGATCTTATCAGCTGTCATTACAAGCAACACCTACGATTACCATAATCGAAAGAAAAACGTTCCTCCTTTATCTCATCAGCGCTCTGAGACGGTTCTGCCGCTCCTCTCCGGCTCAGCGCCTCCAACTGCGCGTGTCGGGCACCAGCCAACGGCCCCCAGAGAGGAAAGGGGGTGGTGTTTCTTTTTGATGGCTTTTTTAAAAGAGAGATGATGCTGTCAAACCACAGACAGCGCCTGGGGGATACACAAGGGGCAGGTGGAGGCCTTGAGATGCCGCTTCCAACATCCTCGGTGTGGCGGAGTCTTCCTGGGCCTTTCCTCCAAAATTTGGGTGGCTTCACTGCGTGTGGTTATCCACTGATAGGCCACAGTGTCTAACGACAGCTCCAGAATCACTGAATTGCTAAGGTTGGAATGGACCTCCATCACGCCCAAGTTGTGACCGCCAACCCCACGGCCACCACACCACGTCCCCAAGGCCACATCCTTTGGGTCTGCTTCCCGTGAAGCATCGTGAAGGGTGTCAGTGCCTTCCCGGGGAGCAGCACGTGGGCTCTTGTGCACCCCAAAAGGAATGGCTGAATGTGGGAAGAGAACCACGGGGTGACATCCTGCTTGTGATGCATCACTGCCATTGACCGCTGCTGGAGCTCCATCTCCAAACTCCATCCCCAACAGACGCACCTCCATCCCCAACGGACAGGTTTCTGTCCCCAGTGGATGCATCTCCCATCCCCAGCGGATGCACCTGCCGTCCCCAATGGACAGATCTCCATCCCCAATGGAAGCATCTCACGTCCTCAATGGATGCACCTCCAACCCCAAACGGACACACCTCCCACCCCCAATGGACAGATCTGTGTCCCCAGTGGGCGCGCCTCCTGTTCCCAACGGGCACATCTGCGTTCCCAGTGGACGCACCTCCCATCCCTCCATCCCCAGTGGACAGATCTCTGTCCCCAACGGACGCATCTCTGTTTCCAGCGGATGCACCTCCCGTCCTTCCATCCCCAGCGGACGCACCTCCATCCCCAATGGGCAGATCTCCACTGGAGGCCCTTTGGGACGCTCTCGGCGCTACGGGGCCGAGGACCACAGCCCCAAAGGGAACAAAGCATCCCCTCCGCTACCACCACCGGGGCAGACCCCTCCGGCCGAGCTCGGCGCTCTGCCACCCCCTCGAGGAAGCTTTGCCCGACCCCGCGGTGCCCCCGCAGCCTTTTCGGGGCCGCTGACAGCGGTGTCCCGCAGGTTCCCCCCCACACACTCCCTCCCTCACCCGGTACTCACCTCCCCGAGGGGCCGCGGGCAGGCAGGGCTCAGCCCGCCGCCGGGTACTCCATGCGGCGCCGCCGGGGGCCTCCGTGCTCGGGGGGGCGGGGGGGGGGACGGAAGGGGCGGAGGAAGGCGAGCGGCAGCCCGGCGGCTCCCAGCCCCGAGGAAGAGGCGGCCGCGGCCGCTCGCAGCCGGGGGAGCCGCGGCGGGGTGGGGGGAGAGGGGAGCGGAGCGGCCGCGGCCCGGGGTGCGGGGAGAGAGCGGGGCCGGGCGGTGCGGGGGAAGGGGGAGGAGGGAGCGGGGAGCGGGGCGCGGGCCGGCGCGGCCGGGGCCTGCTGGAAGGAAGCGGCGGCCGGAATCCGAGCGCCCCGAGCAGCGCGCCTGCGCCGTGCGGCTCCGCAGCGCCCCCTGGCGGGGAGAGCGGACAGCGGCGGCCTTCGGGGTGCGGAGCGATGCGGGCTGGGGTTGGGCGGGGGGAGACGGGTCCGGATTGTGGGAGGGCAGTTTTAGGTTGGGTATAAGGAGTTTTGCACACCGAGGCGCTGAAGCACGTTGCCCAGAGAGGAGGTGGTGCCCTCTCCCCGCAGACACCGAGGTCAGGCTGGAGGGCTCTGAGCGCCTGATGTGCTGTGGGTGTCCCTGTGCATTGCGGGGCAGGTGGACTGATTCCCTTCCAGCTCTATTCTGTGACTGCAGGAGCCCACCCAGCTGTGGGGGTTCTGCACGCAGGGAGGTGGGCACCCTGCTCCCATGGCGCCGGCACTGTGCCGCCCTGCCCCGAGCTCTCAAGCACCGTCTGCTCACGGGCAGAGCCTCCTGTCACTTCCTGCCCTGCACTGCATGCAGCCATGTAGGGCGAAGCAGGAAGCCCGGCACAGTGCATGCATCCCCCCTAGTGCAGGGGACCATGCAGGTGACACCACGGGAGCTCGGTGCCAGCAGACCGGCCGGTGCTGAACGCATCGGGGGGGTTTGCTGTGGAGCTCCCTGCATGGATCTCAGTGCTCCGAAGGGATGCTGGGTTGCAGGCTGGCCCTGCTCGTGTGCGTCCCCTTCTCCACGCTCTGTCTCACTCAGAGCGGTGCTGGGAGGAAATGAGAGCAGCTCTGCTTGCAGCAAAGCGCGGATGCGGGCACCAACCCATGCAGCCTCCCCAGGGCAGAAATGCTGTGAGCAAAGCAGCACACCTGCATGCTGAGCTGAACCCGAAGGCAGGTGGATGTGATCCTGCAGCACTGCAAGCTCCAGGGCAGCGCGGATACAAAGCTCCCGCCCCAAATGAGCATCCCCCAAATGAGCATCCCCCAAATGAGCATTCCGCTCCCCGAATGAGCATCCTCCTGATGAGCATCCCCCAAATATGCATCCCCCAAATGTGCATCCCCCACGTGAGCATCCTCCAAAACGCTCGGAGCAGGAGCGCAGCTTTTCAGGGAAGGGTTCCATGCACGCAGAGCAGAGACGTGGCAGATGCCACACGAGGGCGATCACGTCCCAAAGGCGACGCAGAGGGGACAAAAAGGCTCCCGGAGAGCCTCGCTGCTCCGGGACCCGCACTGCCCTGCCTGGTGCCGCGCACTGAGGGCATTCAACCCTGACCCTCGTGTGCCATGTGCCGGCCCCCAGAACCCCTCGTTTGTTCTGCCTCATTTTCCGAGCGTCCCCTCGTTTCTAGCAGGGTTTTAATTAAAGCAGAAGGGAGTGGGTTGCCGTGGGGGGCTCCCAGTGTGCCAGATGCTGGTGAGGGGTGCAAGGAGCTAAAGGAGAAATGGGATTGAGGTCTGTGCCCCCAACCCCCCCTTGTCCCAAGCAGCCCTCAGTGTGCAGGAAGTGGTTATCACCGTGACTGCTTTGCTCTGCCTCAACCCAGGGACAAACTCCACCCTCACCTGCTTTCATGTGCACCCCATCGTACCTTGGGGCTTGGGGTCCAAAGAAACTCCCACCAGCTCCACTGCCCTGGAAGACAAAATCAGAGAGCCATGCTTCACGGTGGGGAGCAGTTTTTCTTTCCCCAGAAGGCAGAAGTCAGCCACTCTTCTCACTGCAACACAGCTGCTCCCATGGCTGAAGGAAGAGGAGATCCTGGCTTGGTCCTAAATGTGGAGAAGCAAAGTGATGTGGTCTTTGGAGATCATCTTCTCGTAGAATCACTATAGGTTGGCATGACCACTAGGATCATCTCATCCAACCACCAGCCCATCCCCACCCCGCCTGCTAACCATGTCCCTCAATAAGCAGGGATACAGGAGCAAAGCTCACCATGCTCGGGTACTGGCAAACTGCACGCGTGGCTCAGAAATGTGGGGCTCAAGGTGAAATGCAGAGCCTTAAGATGCCAAGCATCAGGAGCGTTCTTAACACGGAGGGGCTGTCCCCTCTTTTGGGGACGGGCAGTCACAGCGGTGGGTGACACCTGCTTGGCTTAGGAGCCAATTTATTTCTCCCATGGCAAAACTGACTAGGTTTGGCCATTAATTACGGGCACCCAAGAGTGCCGAGGGAAAGAAGAGAGATGGAGCTGAGTTAGAAATAGACAGAATGCTCTTTTAATGGGGAGGGTCATTAAGTAATGGAGCGACTCCTCTGGGGAACTGGGAACTCCAAAGCCTGGCATCAGGTGGAGGAGCTGCATTCAGGTTTCCATCCCTGTGGGACATGTCCCTGTGTGCTCGAGGGACCGGTGAGCCTTGCCAGCTTGGCAGGAGGACCCGGAGCCAAGAGGCCGTGGCTCAGTGCTGACTCATTTTAAAAGCACCAATAAAAGCAATTAGCCGTGGTGCGATCAAAGCTCCCCTGGCTTATCACAGCTCCAGTCCCCATAAAGGTCCCCATAAAGAAATCATGGCAATCTCAAGCTACCTGGGGAGTATATGGAGGTTTTAACCGAGGAAAATCATTCGTGGAAAGACAAAGATAGAGGAGCCGTGTGAGCAACCGGTGCTGGCGTGGCAGTGATCGATGGATTTGCTTATTGGGAGGTGGTGGGGAAGAGGAGGAAGGGCAGAGCTGTGGGTGCAGCATGGGAACACTTTGATGAGAGCAGCCAGGACACACCAAGAATGTCCAAGGAGGCAAGTCCAAGCTTGTATGGCAGCCCGGCTCCCTTCCAGAGCTGCTCCAAAAGGTCACCTTGCTGCTCTCTGCTTGCTCTCCTTCCACTCCCCTCCCGTCTTGTCCCTCCCTTCCCCATCCTGGCTCTGCAGTGCATTTTCACCCTGGTTCTGCGCAGTACCCTCAGGCAGCAGTGACCCCGGGGGCAGCAATCAGCTCTTGATAAATGCTTCTGGAGGAACCACCACCAAGGGGCTGTTTCACCTCACTGATGTTAATATTAATCCACTTATCGGCCCCGGGGCTATAAAACATTCGTCTCTAAAGGGTAAAAATTGTCCCAGTGTTCCTCCTTTATATCTGCACTTGCTTATTGCGGGCCTTATCAGCAACCAGCACTGGGACTCAGGGGGACAGAGTCACGCAATGGCTCCAGCTGATGGGACTGTGGTCCTACACCAGCGCCCGTGTCGCTGGCTGAACCCACGAGAGCCTCCCCACACCATGGGGATGGTGTGACACCATGACGGGGTGGTCCTGGAGATCTTCCTCCAACTTAAGTGCTGAGAAGCTCATCCCCATGTCAGTGATGATCCCACCTTCCCTGGGCTGTCCTTGGGATGCCCCTCATGGACAGGTGGGTCACGACTCTGTTGCCTACGGCTTTTATTGAAGGTAGGGGAGATGCCATTTTGCTAATGGACCTCATGAGTGGTCCTAAGCCATCTATCCACATTTCCTCCAAGGCTGGTGACCTCAGCTTAAAGGAACTTTTGACTCAGCAGCGTGCTGGAAATAGCTACATCAGCATCCTTATTGAAGCTAAGAAGAATTTGTCCTCCATTTGTCTCGGTGCTGAGAGCAGAGATCGACCTGGGCTTCAAATTCCTTCTTCCTGCCTCATCATCCTCTACACCCATTGGCAGCATCTGGACATATGCAGACGGAGAGTTGTTCCTTCCATTCCTGCTTGTTTAACGGGTCTGAACACCTCCCTGCTCTTGCTGGAATCTCCCTGAGGTCTTGGGCAATCGGCTTCCCCATTTCCTTCCCCAACGGGCTCTTTTGTTTTTCGTTCTTCTTGGAAGTTTTTGCACAAGGCGTGTTTCCACATATGCAGTTATCAGCAGTATTTGGACCCAAAGAGAGCTCTCATTGGTTAGGGTCTGGTGTTATGGTTGAGTAGATGCAACCCATGGGAACGGGTTCAAGAGCAGTGCCACACTGAGTGGTTGTACTTGTTCCCGTATCGTTGCGTGCCAGGTACTGCGTTGCGTGCAAGTGAACAACTAGCTGTACTAGGGCAAGAAGAGGAGGCATCAGGCTCTCCTGGCAGGGGTTGACTGACAGCCAATGTAAACTTTTGGGTTTGAGTTGGAGAAGGTCCTGTTCTCCTCTCGCTGTAGAGAAAACACCCTTGCTCCAGCCCAGAAAACCAACAGCCTGGTGCAAAGTTGTCTGATAGATTCTCAGAGAGGCACTGAAGCTCCTGATCGGGATCTCAGAGGGACAAGTCAGTTGGGCGGTTAAAAACACGGCGTAGAAACAAGGAAGCCAGATGTCTTTGGAGGGCTTGGAGAACTATCAGCATTTTTCCAAGATATTTTCCCCAAATCTCCAATAATTTATTCCCTGCACCTTCATCTACAGTGAAGGTAAATTCTGATCAGTGAAAATCTGTCCCCTGAGTAGTCCAGAAGCAGTGATTCTGGCTGGACATTGATAGCATCATCCTCATCCCCACCCAGGCTTTGGGCATCAGAGTAGATGGGATGGAATATCCAACACCAGAAATGCTGGGAAATGAAGAGGGCGAACAAACACTAGAAAGTGAACAAGACAAAGGACGGGACTTTCAATGGCTTTCGTTTATTGCATGGTTCTGTGAGGTTATGACAGACCCAGATCACTCCAGGGCACCCAAGTGGCAATATCTGTGCTATGGATGAACTGCTTAGTTTGAGCTCTTTGTGGAGAAGCGTTTCTTGACTTGAAAGTGCTCACATCTCTTGTGCTTGACAGTCAGTCCATATATAGGCGTCATGTCCGCCTTCTTGCCGTCGCGGATGCTGAACTCCAGTTGCTGGAGCAATGTGGACAGGAAAAGGAACACCTCCCACCTGCCTATGTTTTCCCCAATGCACCTCCTTTTCCCCAGTCCAAAAGTCATCACCTTCTCCGCATCCACTTTGTTCAGTTCGGTCCCTTCAGCATTGAGGAAACGCTCTGGGTTGAAAGCCTGTGGATCCTTCCAAAGTTTCCTAGAATGGCAGACATCAGATTTTGAGATGATGTCCCCTGGCCACAGATGTAGGGGGCACTGGGTTTAGCAGATACCTCATCTGCTCCTTTTTCTCTTGGAGCAGGAGGCTTTCTGCCCTCGAAGGTACTTACTCATCGTGATTCACTTGCCACTGGTTGATAAACACGCAACGGTCCTTTGGGATATAGTAGCCGTTCAGCACCGTGTCCCTGGTCGTGCTGGTGAGAGGAGAGAGGACTGTGAGCTTTTGGGAAGCAAAGAGGCTCTTCTGCATCCCCAGCAGACTTCATTAAGTCCAGCTTGGCCCTCCACCCTCTTTGAAAGCCCAGCACTCGCCTGTGCGGGATGGTGAAGGGCATGAAGGAGGAGTGCCGGAACATCTCCAGGATGAAGGCTTCTGTGTAGGGCAGCATGCCTCGGTCGGACAGCCGTGGTCTCCTCTCCCGGCCGATGGTCTGATCTGTGGGGTGTGGACAGGAGGAGATGGTTGGGGTCAGCCCTCAGTGGAGATCCCAGCCCCGCAGAAGTGGGATGAGGAACTCACCCAGCTCTGCCTGAATCTTCTTCTGGATGTGGGGGTACGTCACGAGGTACATGAGGCTCCAGGACAGGGCAGTTGTCACGGTGTCAAAGCCTAGTCAGAGAGCAGAGAGCATGCAGATCAGGTCTACACAACATGCAGGGCAGAGGATATCCTGGGTGCACACAGTTGGGTTTGGATTTTTATCCTGATGGAGAAAGCTTTGCTAAAAACTGCAGTTCTCATTCCTCCCTGTCCACCCCTTGGTTACGTCAGGTTGGGCTAAGGTTCTAGTTTCCTGGGAATCGAGGGAGTTTCCACAGAGCAGCTCTAATGTGAATCAGTCAGTAGGCATCTCCTTCAGCCACCCTGGTGTGCAAGCTTGATCAAGCTACAAACTGTGCCATGTACTTTTTCCTAAAGCCTCTTTCCAGAGCTGATGTCCCATTGGGTCTTCTGGGAGAAGACCGGAGAGCGGGAGGATGGGTGCTTAGCCCCAGCCTGGCTACCTGGGGTTGGACAAGGAGGAGTGAGGAGCCTGAGACAAGCTGCAGGAGCTGAGGGAGCGCTGGGAAGACGTACCTGCTCCAAAGATGTCATTCACCAGGTTGATGATCTTCTCATTTGGGATCTGCACGGCACTATTGGCTTCGGCTTTTTTCTCCATGCACTGCTCAATGAGGGAGTCGGTGACGTCTCGGATGTTGTTCTGAGAAGAAGAGACAAGTGATGCTGACTTGCTGTAAGAACCTATGGTGGTATGGGCAAGGGAGAATATCCTTCAACACCCAACGCCCCTATTGATTTTGCAAGCTAAGAAAACGAGCTGGCCATTAGCAGCAAGATGACAAGTAACTCACTAATACCAAGGGGGAATAGCAGGTGAGGCTCCCATGAGCTCTTACCTTGTCAAAGGTCTCGTAGTGCTCTTCCACAGCTGTCTGCAACAACTTCATGAATCGCTTGTTGAAATCCAGAAATAAATCCATGTTGCGGCTGGGGAGGTACTGGAGCAGCGGGATGAAGTCAGCCGGGTTGCCAACAGCAGTCACATCCCCAAACTCATCAACCACGTTCACCACGTTGAGCAGCTCCTGGTCGTCGTGGTCGTAGCGCTTGCCGAAGCAAATGGCGCAGATGACGTTGGCCACCGACACCACCATGTAGCGGTAGGGGTCAAAGCTCTGCTTCTCCTCCATCAGCTGCAGGAATTTGGTGACCAGGTAGCTGGCCTCGGTGGTGACGTGCTCCTCCAGGAGGCAGCTGGAGGAGGCCGTGGGGCTGGCGGTCATGGAGAAGGTCTTCAGGGCGTTCTGTGCCAGCTTCCTGCGGGCTTTCCACATTTCCCCCGTGTCGGTGCTGAAGGTCAGGCTCTGTCCATCTGTAACGTGTCGGAAGCTGTAGAGGTCAGGGCGTCCCATGAAGTCTTCTGCTTGCCTCACCAAGGCTTGCCTGATGGTTTCCAGCCCGCTGAGCACCACCACGGGCCGGGAGCCGATGGTCACCTCCATCACATCCCCGTATTTGCGGCTCAGCCGGGTGAGCACCACGTGCGGGTCCTTCCTCAGCTCCAGTGCATTGCCCAGCACTGGGAGCCCACGGGGACCCGGGGGGCTGCGCAGCCCCTTGGGTACGTGCTGCCGGCGGGTCTGGGTCAGCAGCAGGAGCAGGCAGAAAGTGGCAGCTGCCACCAGCACCTCGGTGGCTGAGATGAGACCTGGGCTGCCCACCTGCACCATCACTTCCTCTGGCCCCATTGTCACCTGGAAGGAATTAAGGAGAAGCGGGATGTAGAGTCAGGATTTGCAAGTGACACTTTAAACAGAGCAGAGATCTGGAGAAGGAGAGAGACAGGAGAGACATTCCATGAATTTCTTGTGCTGACATAAATACCTTCTCAATCCTACCTCTGTTTTCAGAGCCACATGCACACACTCCTACCTGCAGGTACTTGAAGCCCGGCAGAGAGAGGCAGAAGGCGTCCAGCCCCTGGAACCACGCAGGATCCTCTTCTACAGCTGTCCAGCTCTGCCACGGGGCTTTATATGCATTCTTGGGTGCTTATCTGGGGGTCACAGCAGACAAGACTCGATGAGTGGCTACCTATTAACAGAGGGGCTGAGCCCACCTGGAGCCACTCCAGATACGCAGGCAGACACCCTCCAGCTCTGAGATGCTCTGGGGCACCACCCCTTCAAGCAGGGCACCTGTATCCCCACGCTATCAGTGGCAGGACCTCTGGCCTCGGGTTAACCATTGGCCAGGGTTGCGTGAGAAGTGGCTGGCGCGCTTCCCCCGCTGCGGGGAGAGGAGTGGCAGGGCAAGGGGAGCTGCTGACATAGGGCAGGGAACGGGGGCAAGGCTGGGGGCATCTCTGAGGGCTCATCCCCCATGCATGCCCCAGTGGGGACACACTGCATCCCTCCTCTATGCGATGCACACAGGTGCACAGGGCAGCAGGAAGGCGGATGAGGTGGGATAAAATTTGGGCTCATCTGGTCCTTGGAAAGCGTGGTGGGAATTTTGCCCATGTACAAGCTGAGCTAATGTTTAATAAAGGCTTTCAACATCTGGCTCGAGCGGGATTATTAATAGCAGTGCCTGGGCTCATTAACGCTTGTCAAGAACAGTTACAAAACCCCCGCTGCTAAAAGCCGGCCCCATAATTGCGCACGCTGATGACTGGCACCACGCAGGCATCCCAGCCCGGGAAGCCTCCCAGCCCCGCGTGGGTAAGGTGCTGGTCAGCACACGGGAGATGAGCTCAGACAGACGGGAAGCGCTGAGAAGGCTTGGGGGGGAGGAGAGGGTATAACTGGATGGATGCACAGACGGGGCGAGCAGCTCCGAGCGCTGCAGGACGGGCTGCTTGTGAGCATGGGTGCTCGTGGGGGACGGCTGCAGGGCTATCCCCGGACCCGGCCACCGTGCCGTGTCATCCCTAAGTGGGGACACTCGTGGAGGCACTGCTGAGCCCTGCTTTACCTTGGGGACACGCCTGGCACCGAGCCCCGTTACCCCCCGACGGCGCAGGGGGGGATCTGATCCGGCACGGACCCGGCGCCGCGTTGACCCCGGGCCGGGCTCCTGGACGTGGGGCCACCGCCCTGGCCCTTTAAAAGCCATTTCCCACCCACACACCCATAGCGTGACAGAGAGTGACCGTCCCACGTTTTTCCCGGCCCCTTCGCACGCGATGTCCCCAAGCGCCTGGGGGTGGGTCCCCTTTGTGTCCCCCTCTCCAAATAGCAGCTCCCTCCTCCCCGCGGCCCCGTGCTGTTCACTCGCCACCTCCCCCCCCCCCGCGTGCCCCCTGGGGGCAGAGGGGCACGGAGGGCACGATCGCTTCTCACGCGAACCTGGACAATCTTTAACCGGGACGGGAGCCCCGCGACGTGAGTCCCGTGGGGCGGCCACGCGTCCAGCCCCGAGGGCAAAGCGTGAGGAAGGGGCTGGATCCGGGACCCCCACCTCGGGGCGGAGCGGCCGGCAGCGCGGAGCTCAGCGTGAGGAGGGGGATGCGGCCGCCCCCCGCGTGTTCGCGGAGTCGCGTGGGGCTGCGGCTCCTTTAAGAACCTCCCCGGTAGCGTGACTGCAGGGACCGGGGCGTTGCAGGTTCCCAAACCTCCCGCCCGCTTCGCACGCGATGTCCCCCCCACAGCCTTCCCCGTGGGACCTCCGGATCCCCCGCCCGGTGTCCCCGAAACCGCCCTTGGCGCCGCGAACGCCCTCCGCGCCGTGCCGCCACGGCACCCCCCGCCCCGTCGGGGCTTCCCACAGGTGTCCCCCTCGCAGAACCGGGAGGGGTCCCGGGGAGGGGGGCTGGAGCCGGTGGGGGGGGGAGGGGGTGTTCAAAAGTTTGGCCGCAGTTCAGCTTCGGGTCACGTGATGGGAGGTGCCCCGGCCAATGGCAGCGGGAGGCGATGCATATAAAGCAGGCTCGGAGGGACAGCGGGTACCTGGTGACAGGATCGGGCCCTCGTGGGACAGCAGCACCCAGAGGTGAGCACTCCCATCCCCAACCCTCCAGCATCCCACCTGCAGCCATCACTTCTGGGCAGCGAGGGGGTCCCTCTGGCTTGTGTGGGGTCACCGTCACCCCACAGTCTCACACCTGAATATCTGGTGGAGGACCCTTCTCTCCATCAGCGATTTCTCCCCCCCAGGTTCACTTCCAGATGGCAGCGGGGCCGCAGGCAGCGATGGTGCAGGTGGGCAGCCCAGGTCTCATCTCAGCCACCGAGGTGCTGGTGGCAGCTGCCACTTTCTGCCTGCTCCTGCTGCTGACCCAGACCCGCCGGCAGCACGTACCCAAGGGGCTGCGCAGCCCCCCGGGTCCCCGTGGGCTCCCAGTGCTGGGCAATGCACTGGAGCTGAGGAAGGACCCGCACGTGGTGCTCACCCGGCTGAGCCGCAAATACGGGGATGTGATGGAGGTGACCATCGGCTCCCAGCCAGTGGTGGTGCTCAGCGGGCTGGACACCGTCAGGCAAGCCTTGGTGAGGCAAGCAGAAGACTTCATGGGACGCCCCGACCTGCCCAGCTTTAAGTATGTCTCCAATGGCCACAGCCTGGCATTCAGCTACGAATGCGGGGATGCATGGAAAGCCCGCAGGAAGCTGGCACAGAACGCCCTGAAGACCTTCTCCATGACCGCCAGCCCCACGGCCTCCTCCAGCTGCCTCCTGGAGGAGCACGTCACCACCGAGGCCAGCTACCTGGTCACCAAATTCCTGCAGCTGATGAAGGAGAAGCACACCTTCAACCCCAATAACTACCTGATGGTGTCGGTGGCCAACGTCATCTGTGCCATTTGCTTCGGCAAGCGCTACGACCACGACGACCAGGAGCTGCTCAGCGTGGTGAGCATGAACACCGAGTTTGGGGATGTGACTGCTGCTGGCAACCCCTCTGACTTCATCCCACTGCTCCGGTACCTCCCCAACCGGACCATGGCTGCCTTTAAGGACATCAACACCCGTTTCAATGCCTTCATACAGAAAATTGTCCAGAACCATTACACCACCTTTGATAAGGTAAGAACTTGGGTGCTGCTCTATGGCAAACTTTTCCCTTGCTTCACTGCTTCTTCTCTTTGTCATGATCCCATTCATTAACATCGCTGAAAGAAGGCACAGAATTCAACCTTTTGCTCTGCTTTCTTCCTGATGTAACCAAGATGCCATGGAGGAAGCTCACGTCTAATTCTGCTGGTTGCAGGATGTGGTGGGGCTCCCGGAGCTGCTGATTTTTCTCTAGCACATCCCCAGTTCTCCTCATCCTTTGGGTTGGCTTTGTTACCTACCTAGGATCACAGAATACCTTAAATTGGAAGGGACCCACAAGGATCATAAAGTCCAACTCCTGGCCCCACACGGGACCACCCAAAATTCAAACCATACCATCTCAATGCTCCTTGCCTTCCTGCAGGCATTCACTGCCTCCAGCTTTCCCCATCCCATGTGCCCTTTTGTCTCTGACCCTCTGGCTCTTCCCAGGAGCACATTCGGGACGTCACGGACTCATTGATTGGGCACTGCCAGGATAAGAAGACAGGGGAGGATGTCCGCGTCCAACCCTCTGACGAGAGCATCATCTCCATCGTCAATGACCTCTTTGGGGCAGGTGAGGGCATCTCCATGGGTGCAGCCCCATCTGCTGCTGGCAGATGGGATCCAAAGCTTGGGGTTTTGGAGGGACCGCGGGGCTCAGAGCAGATGGCTTTGCAGTGGTGGCTGATGGTGGAACTGCTCCAAGGCAAATGTCACGGCTGCATGTCACCAGCCAAAGCACTGAGAGAGCTGGGATCTGCAAATATCCTCTCGCCTGTCTTCTTTTGGCATCTGAACACTTTTCTTTTGTGCTTGTCAAGGCTTTGACACCGTGACAACTGCCCTGTCCTGGTGCATGATGTATGCTGCCTTGTACCCCCACATCCAGAAGAAGATTCAGGCAGAGCTGGGTGAGTTCCTCATCCCACTTCTGCGGGGCTGGGATCTCCACTGAGGGCTGACCCCAACCAGCTCCTCCTGTCCACACCCCACAGATCAGACCATCGGCCGGGAGAGGAGACCACGGCTGTCCGACCGAGGCATGCTGCCCTACACAGAAGCCTTCATCCTAGAGGTGTTCCGGCACTCCTCCTTCCTGCCCTTCACCATCCCACATAGGTAAGCACTGTTTGGGTTTTGTCTCTTTGAAGGTTGCCACGAAGCTGCGGGTCTCCTCTCAACTTCTCCTCCCATATTTCTTGCAGTACAACGAAAGACACTGTACTGAATGGCTATTACATCCCCAGGAACACCTGTGTGTTTATCAACCAGTGGCAAGTGAACCACGATGAGTGAGTACACCAAAGTGTTCCTAACCGGGTGCACCAGGCACAAGGATCACTCAGATCCATCCTTATAACTGCATGCCAAAGCCGAACAGGTCATGAATGCAACGTGACGGCTGATGGATGCAGAAGGGGTTCCCAGACCAGGTTGCAGAGGCTTTGTGCTACATGGGAATGCATTTCCCCATATCCAAGCAGCAGTCCCTTGGCTGAGGTGCTGGGAAATCCCACACTGCGGGCAGGCTGGAGAGGTTTTGCAGGGAGAATGCCAGAGGAGAAATCCCTCTGGTTCCCATCCTTCCTGCCTGATTCCTGTGCTCCTTTTTCAGCTGAAATGGACGTCCCAGAATTATGTGCCCATTTCAATCAACCCCGGTATCTGCGCAGGCAAACACAATGAGAGTTCAAAGTGGAGGTTTCAGTGGGTTGAGCTGATAGGGGCTGACGTGCAGCTGGCACTGTGGATCAGGAAGAGAGGCTCAGCAGAGGGCCGCTGCTTTAGGATGGGGAAATGAAGCCTTTCTTTGGCCACTGGCCCCAACACCTTGCTCAGGTCTCTCCCTTCTGCTGCAGGAAGATCTGGAAGGACCCCTCCTCCTTCAAGCCTGAGCGCTTCCTCAACGCAGCCGGCACCGAAATCAACAAGACGGAGGGTGAAAAGGTGGTGATCTTTGGCCTGGGGAAGAGGCGGTGCATCGGGGAGTCCATCGGGCGCTGTGAGGTCTTCCTCTTCCTGACCACCATCCTGCAGCAGCTGGAGATCAGCCTGGCCCCTGGGCAGCAGGTGGACATCACCCCTCAGTACGGGCTGATCATGAAGTACAAGCAGTGCGAGTGCTTCCAGATGAAGAAGCGTTTCCCCACCAAGAGCTCTGTGTGAGGAGGGAGGAGAGAGCCAAGCCTCTGTGGGCTTGAGGGCTCACACCCCTTGCATAGAGATGCTCCCATCACCACAGTGCTTCACTGCAGGCATCCACATCCCTCTGCCACACTCAGGATGAGTGTCCTGAAATGACTCCACGCAGGGAATCCATCAGCATTTGCACGCTGGTTACAGCCTGACTACTAGAAATATGTTATATGAGTAGTGCTGCTCACACAAGAAGGAATTAGCTGGCCTCCTAACGAGAAGCCTCCTAGGAAATACCAAATGAATGAAAAGAAGGGACACAAAGCAATAAGAGACACGGGAAAACACTCCCGGCTTCCAGATTATACATTATGCTGCCTATTTTGCAATACATTTGTGCATTATGACTAATAAAAAGAAGGGTTTGAGGACTGCAGGGCAAATCCTCCTGGCAAATGGAACATCAGTACCTGTTTTCTGTGTCCTGCATAGAAAGGCATTCATTTACAGAGGTAAAAGCTGCCCAGGTTTTCTATCTAATAAACATGAAGTTTTCTTGCATGTTGCTGGTCTCATTCCACTGGGAGGGGAAGGGGATCAGAGCTCTGTCCTTAAAGGTCTGGTTGAATCTGGGTTTTTCCTAGGGGGAACTGAACTGAGCGTTCACATTGATGGGAGCTTTGCTATCCTTGTGGGTGCTGGATCACAGAGTCATTAAGGTCGGAAAAGAGCACCAAGGTCCAACCCCAGCTCTGGAGACACTCAGGCTCAGGATGGATGGGGCTCTCAGCATCCTGACCCAGCTGCAGGTGTCCCTGTTCACTGCAGGGGAGTCGGACTAGAGGCTTGACTCAATGCATCCTCTAAGAGGAGCCTTCCTCCTGGTGTGGCCTCTGAGGCTCTGCATCCTCGCCAGGAGCCACAATAACGGGGCACCGGGGCTGAGCGGAGATAATGGAGGACGGGAAGTAGTGGAGGTGATGGAGGACGTGTGACAGCAGGGACGGAGGTGTGACAGCACGCACGGTGGAAGTCATGGAGGGGATCCCGTCCAACCCAAGCCGTTCTGCGACACCACTCCACGATTCTACGATCTGGCACTGCCGAAGGTGCGACGGAGGCGGCGACGTAGCAGCACCGCAGCCACTCAGGGCAGTGAGCGCACACTGCGCATGCTCCCTGAAGGGCTCGGCGCATGCGCAGAGCTCTTCCCGCCGCTTAAACCCGTGCAGCCTTACGCCACTGCGCATGAGCTTTGCGTTCTCTTTCTACTCCGCTCCTCTCTATGGTTGCTCGCCGACGGTGTGAGCGGCGCTGTCGGGCGGGACCGGAAGTGACGGATTCCGGACGTCGCTGAGGCGTGAGGGGAGGCAGAGGCGGGCGGCGAGCGGCGGCAGTAAGGTGAGGCGGGGCCGGGCTTCGGGGGTCTGGTGCGGGTTGGGCCTCGTCTGGCGCTGCTCTGAGGCCTAGCCGTAGCGCTGAGCCCTTCCCGGAGCCGTTCCGGAGCCTGGGGGAGCGGCTGGGGAGCGCTAGGCCTGTGGGGCCGGGAGTGGGGCCTAGGGCTCGGCGGGCCGCCGCTCGGTCCTCCCGGGCCGTGAGCCCTGCGGGGCGTTGTGCTCAGGGCGGCTGGGCTGGGCTGCACGGCGAAGGGCTGGCGGGCCGCTCTCCTCCTGCACCGCCGGGATCCCCTCAGTGCCAGCTCATCGCTGGGGTAGGGGGAGGCGGTCCTTGTGACTTCTCTCTTCTTTCTTCCAGAGCGCTGTGAGCATCCAGCGGCTCATCCCATGCTGTCAGGCTCTGCTCGCTTCTTTCCAAGCGTTGCGAGCACGTGTTTACTTGGCGTTCTGTATTACTTGACGGGGCATCAGTAACATATATCTGAAGTACAGGGTGTGAGGGAATTGAAGGTATTTGCCTGTTGTGGTGGCAGAAATTCAGAGTAGGAGGGAGAGCGTTAGGAAGTTTGCCTGTCTGTGCGTGTGTAAACAAACAAGTGTGCTCACGTTTCTCACATGTGATTGAGTAATTCATTGACTAGATGGGTAGCACCTTCCTACTGAATGATGTGCCCATCAAGTGAGAGTATCTGAAATCAGGAGTTCTCTTTGTGTTTGCTTACAAACATGACGGTGCTTTTGTAGAGAGAGACTCGTTGAAAAGGATCCTTTCGGGGTGGTGATGTGTACTAAACTCTTTGACTCATTTACAAAAGATGTGAAAAGCTGAGAAGGGAGGTGTTGGACTTGGTCCTTATGGCTCCCTTCTAACTCGGGATATTCTGTGGATGCAATTCTAGTTCTGCTGCAGATGCTCTGGGGTGTTGTGTTATTTGTGTTTTGGAAGTGCTTTTTATCGGCTGTCACCTTGGAATGCAGGCATTGTTATTGTGGGTTAATATAAATACACAGAAACAAGAAAGTGAGGAGGCTGTAAAATTTGCGGCATGGTGACCAGGTCTGGTGTTTGCTTCCCTTTGAAGCATCCCACTTTAAGTCTCCTGAAAACTCATGGAAAGGAGGTTTGGTTTTGTTTTCCTGATATCATGTATATGTCCTAGCTATTTTTAGTGGCTTTCTTCTTTCTTTTCTGGGAAGCTCAGAACAGAAAGGAGAGAATGAAAAGGCCTCAAAAACGTGGGATGTATTGATGTTAATCTCCCTGGGCTGCATTCTACGCTTTCTTCCTTTGTGTTTTTTTATCACGTGTCCGTAAACTGAGCAAATATCCCACAGAGAAAGGCAAATACATGCAGTGATTAGTTCTTCCTGAGAGCCTGTTAGCTTTTGTAGTGCTGTGATGGCAGCAAGACTGTTATCTCTGCGTTGTTTGGAAAATAAAGTCTGGGATCAAACAATGCGTTCAACTGCGTCAAAGTGTGCTGATGCAAGCCCAGTCAAGCATCAGAACTGTGAGGGAGTTACATGGGACTGAAGGTATAACCAGGCAGTGCACCTTTGTGTTTCCTCTGATCTTGTAGAACTTAGTGCAGCTGCTGGAAAGCTGTGCAACTTTGTTTGTGATGCTGATCCTTCTGGCCCTGGAGACTTTTGTTCTGGATTCTGGTGTTGTTTTCTTTACCTGTCTGTTCCCATAAAGGTTCCTTCCTGCCCAGTGAGGTTGTGGATGCCCCATCCCTGCAGGCATCCCTGCAAGACCAGGCTGGATGTGGCTTTGGGCTGCCTGGTCTGGTGGTTGGTGACCCTGCACATAGCAGGGGGTTGGAATGAGATGAGCATTGTGGGCCTTTTCAACCCAGGCCGTTCTATGGTTCTGTGATTAAAGGTGTTGGGTTTGGTTTCTACGTGCAGGGATCAGTGTTCTCACCAGTTCATGCAAGCTGTTCTCCTCACTGTCTGTACAGAGGGAAGATAAATTCCCTTTTTGGAGCCACAGGGAGAAAGTACACAGGCAAAACCAGATACTAAAAATAGTACTTCAAAGCTGCTTGTCTTAAAATCTGCTACAGAATGATTCAGTTAAGCAAAGGGTGACATGGTTAAAGTCAGGCTACTAGGCAGAGCTCTGTCCAGGGATTTACGCTTCAGAGTGATCCTTAGTGTAGATGTTATTTCCAGCTCACAAAGAGGAGAGAAGCTGGTGAAGCCAGAGCCTGGGTGGGAGCCAGCGTGTGGGGTGGGGGATGTGATTGATGCTGATTCAGGTTGTCATGTCTGCATCTTCTCACAGCCAGGCCTGTGTCTCTTTGCAGCCATTGTGTGCCGGAAATATGGCTACGGATTGGCTTGGGAGCATCGTGTCAATTAACTGTGGAGAAAGCTTGGGAGTCTACCAAGGGCGAGTGTCTGCTGTGGATCAGGTCAGCCAGACCATCTCCCTTACGCGGCCCTTCCACAACGGGGTCAAGTGCCTCGTGCCAGAAGTCACTTTCAGGTTAGTGTTGGTCCCAGGTGAGGGTTGGGTGGGTGTTTTGCTTTGTGTTTTTTTCCTAGAAAAGGCTCTTTGCCTTAAATCTTCCTGCTGCTTCTGAGCATCTTTGGATGTGCAGTGCCTCTGATATTTCTGTTAGGTTTGTGTATGGAATATTGTTATTTTCTGGCTCTGTATGTATTGTGTATACACGTTCTCCTCAGTTCTTGAGTAGCTGAGGAGTTGGTGCTCTCTTACAACTTTGTTCTCAGTGTGTATGACACACTTTACCACTCTCTCCTCGCGCTTTAGTAGATCAGTTGCCCCAGCACAATTTAATTACATGCAGTTTTTCAAATCCAGCACTACCTCATTTCTCTTTCCTCCATGTAGACAGGAGAGAGTTTGGGAGCAGGATGCCGAATCGGAACAGCACTGTGGTCATTCTCTGGTGCTCATTCCCACCAACTCTTGGTAACACTGGGGTCAGGAAAAGAACAAATAAGAGTTGTTTGTCACTGGATGTTTTCCTATTTCCAGTGCAACTTTCATAGTACAGAAGTTAAGTCTCCAAGTCACCAATTTATATTTTTAAGTTAGATTAAGCACTAACATCAAGGAATCAATTCTTCTTCCTAAAGGGCTTGCATTGTGAAGGAGATTGGTCATTGTCTTTTCCCATATTTTTCCAGGAGATGTGGAATTCTGTAGCAGGCGCTTGCTAATTTTCTGCTGTCTATTCTGCATCCCATTTGGACACATTAAGTTTGAAATGGAAGACCCTTAACTTCTAATTTACATCTTGCAATCAGTCCAGATGGAGGTCTTTGTAACCCCTTCTTTGTTTTGTTCTGGCTCTCACTCACTGTTACATTAGTTACATCATCCTCCTTCTCATGAAACAGCAAGTGCCAACTACGTCCAAGTGTGAATTGCGCTAATTTAATGATAGCTTCATGTAGATATGGATTAAAAATAGCTTCCAGGCTGAGGATAATTGTTACCTAGAAACACTTAAATAAACCCAGATTTTTGGAAAGATCAGTGCTGATTGCCTTCATTTTTATTTTTTGCTTGATTGATTCCTTTTTAAACTGAGAACAGAACCTCCTGAACAAAATCCAGGTGCAGCACAGAAATACTGAGGTTTTCATTTATACGTGATTCATTCAGATTTCAGCTGAATGTTTTTGTTGTCTGAAATATATGTGCCTGAGTATTAAAATCCTTCTTTTTCTTGTTTCCACTGGTAATGGCACCTGAAGAAACCTCTAACCAATCCCGTGTACGTTGTTGGTTGTTTTTTGTTTGTAAAAGTAACTGGAATGCTAAATGTCTGAATGACTGGTTTTGTTTTCTTGTTTTTTAGGGCAGGTGACATTACTGAGCTGAAAATTCTGGAGATCCCAGGGCCAGGGGACAGCAGGCAGTGTGGGGACCTGCAGCACGTAGACACGGGCATCCCTGGGGTTGGCTGCCAAGTGGGGCCCAGCCAGAATGGCACTGGGAAGATGTTTAAGAAGCCCTTCTCCAGCAGTGCCCCGCAGAACATCCCGAGGAGGACAGACATGAAGAATCAGGATATTATCATCTCCCCACAGCAGCAGTGCTCCAAGAGCTATATGGATCGGCACATGGAAACACTGACTCAATCCAAAGGCTTTCGTCGTAGGCATAATTCTTGTGAGTCTGTGTGTTCACCTGTAACTTTCCTTTCTGCCTGGGTTACCACTGCAATATGTGCCCTTGTTCAGCAAGAATATTTCAAACCAAAGTTCTCTTCACTTGCTTTTACACTTGTGTTGCCACCCAAAGGTCTGGGAAAGGTAAATGGTGAGGAGAGAGTTCAGAACCTGTGCTTCAAAGTATTGCAAGCATGGATCTTCCAGGGGTCTTGCACTTGTCTTATATTCTTTCATGGTGGTGGTGTGATCTCATGCAGAACTTGATGACAATGTTCATGCAGCCAAATCTGTCTGTTACAGCGCTTTGTCAGCTAAAAATATCAAGAACAGGATGGTTTCCTTGGCTTCTGCAGGGCATTCCATGTTGGGGCCCAAGGCAACATTTGTGTGCTGCAGTCCTGTGGCCAACAGGTTGGGAGGATTGTGAGGTGCTCATGATGTTGTTACTAGCCTGCAAAAGCTAGTATGATCTCTTCTTACCCTTTTCTTCTCTTTCTGCTGATGTGAGGTTAGAGTTTGGATTGAGAACAGGAGTGAATTAGATATCGGGGGGGGGGCAACAGGGAAAAGACGTGTGGACACACAGTGGAGAGGAACAGCAGGTGCTGAAGAACACAGCTGCTACTCGTTACACTCTCCAGCCCTGTGAGCTGGTGTTCAGGAGGAGGGGCAGAGAGAATATCCAAGAGCTTGTAGGAAGATGTTCTGCTGCACTGGTTAAGATGAAACAGAAAGGGCAAGTTGTATTGCGGGGTGTGAGCTGAAAGGAAAGATCAGTTGCACTACAGTTCTGCCATGTTTTATTGTTGTTTAACTCTGCCCTTCTTTGTTCAGTCTGAAGAACGGCCTGTGTGTTCTGCTTCATCAGCATCAAATGTTGCAAAAGATGGGACTGGATAATGCTGGTTAGAATGATTTCCTAACTCCTGTTATCTTTCCTTAGTGAAAATGGCCCAAAAGACAGCCTCAGTTTTTCCTCTAAAAGGAACCAGAACCAAAATGTTGTGAAGCTCTTCTAGTTAAAGCATGTGTAACCATAACTTATTACAACATTGCCCTACGAGTAATTACAAGTGCTTTTTGCTGCGTTGTTAAAAACACAACGTCATCTAATGAGAACGATGTGAAGATAGAATCGGTGCATCTCAAAGCCAAGCGTCCCTATTCTTATTCCTGCTTAAAAAAGTCCTCAGCCAGCTCTCATGCTGTGCCAAAATTGGGTATGTTCTTTTGTTTTCACCTTTTATTTCTTTCTTTTCTTCCATGAAGCCCCCTGGGCTATGCTCCCTTCCACATCTTCATCATGCAATTATTACAGCACCAGAATATGACTTAATTTTTTCCCCTTGTTTTCATGTATGGAAAAGAAACAAACCCGTGGTGGACAGTGCCAATTAAACCGGGAGATCAAAGGCTGTATGTTGTCTGAAGAAGTTCCTGGACCTCTGGAAGTCTTCCTCCCCCACCAACAGCTCTGTTATTTTCTGAAACGATTGTAACTCCTTTGATTTCTGTTAGTTTAATCAGTTTACGAGGTTCAACAGATTTAATTTCCTTTTCTAGGAAGGACCAGTTCTGAAGTTTCATATTCCCTTTTTTTTTTTTTTTTAAAAGAAGATTGCCAAACAGTGGGAGGAGGAAGGCAGAGTGACGTGAGGGGAGGGCATGTGCTCCTTGGTGATCTAGCCATCTTCAAGCCTTTCTGTTTTCCTTTTAGCCCTAGTTATTTGCAGTAACTCCTGCTTTATTTAGTCTTGCTGAGCAGAGCCTGCGGCCAGATCACCTCTCATAATAGCATCTGGTAGGTCTGGGGTGTGCAGTGAGGGCTTCAAACTACTTCAACCCACCAACAGCTTGCTTCAGTTTTACATAAGCACAACAGCGGGTCCGACTTTCTTTTACAGACTTTGTTTAAAACAGGTTGAGCAAGGTGCTAGGAGTAGGTTCTTATTTGCTTGGCTTCATTTTCGGCTCAATGAGGGAGAAAAATTGAACTCTTACCCTCTGGAATGTTATTTGGAGAGCAGGCCAAATAATGTGTGAGACTCTCCACAGTGTGATGGAGGTAGTCCTGGCCACAGGAATCAAGGCAAGGATGGGCTGAGATGTCTTCTGGCACTTAAGTTGTACTGTGTCCATGCTTAGTATGGCTCAAAGTCGACCTTTTGCTGCCCTTTAGTGCGCTAAGTCAGGAACAAAGTTCTGCCTTTGGAGTCCATGTGTGACAGCAATTGATAAGCACTGAGCAGCAGCACAGATTGTACAACGGGGTATGTGGTGTGCTGGAGTGGGGCTGTGTGTGCCAGGGCTGCTGCTGAGAGCTCCTGCAGGGGTTTGCTAGGAAGGCAGCCAACTCACTAGAGGCTTTACATTTGCTTGTATGCTATATATAAAGATTTTTTTTCCTAAGAAACAAACCAGAAGCCTGGGAAGTATTGTCTCTCTTTAGAGGGAGGTGTTTTTCTGTGCAATGTCAAGTCTGCTAACTTGATGTGGAGATGTGCTGTTCTCCTTAATATGCTGTGCACATATGCACGCAGAGCGGAGGCTCTGAGAGTGGCTCTGAAAAGAGCTGAGCTGAAAGCTCGTGAGTTGCTGTGGTTGATTGGCAGAGGATGGGGATCAGGCTGTGGAAGCAAGCAGAGCTGTGAATAGCAGCTTTCAGGAAAGGGCCTGGGATAGTGTCACACTAGCAACCTGGAAGGCAGTTGGTACTTATCCTGTTGGCTGAGCTTTCTCTTTCCTCCCCTTGCCCAATTTTTCAGCCCTTTTCCCTCGATGGTGCCAGCTGCCTTGCCCATCTAGAGAGTAAGAGGAACGCCACTTAACTTTGCTTGGAGTGGTAGGAAGCCTCTGCAGCCCCTGTTAGTGGGTGGTTATGCAGTCTATAATAAGAGAGCCTGTTGTGGGGTCAGCAGTATTTCAGGGCTGGCATCCATCGGTGTGGATTAGAGAGCTGCCCAGCACAATGCTGGCACGTCTCATTTTGATGAGGTATGGTCTTGGCTCCCATTCACTGTATCTGCAGGGGAGCCCGAGAAGCTTTCCAACCATTGTTCTTGCAGTTTTTCTAATGCAGTTTTTCATTCAGTCAGCATTTACACGCTGCTCGCATCAGCTGCCTCTGTCCCCTGGATCTGCTGCACGGCGGGGCTGCCCATCCCCACAGTTTGCTTTTTGGGTCAGCTGAGGGTAGGGGAGAGTAGTTTGGAGAAAAACCTGGCAATAAGAACTCTTGTTGGGTAACAGGAACAGACCGAGCTGCCGTAACATCTGACATTCGCAAAAGAAATGGGCTTGTTTTCTCATTGTGTTCAGTGCAAGCTCTTGTTTATGTGAACTTTGAGTCTCTTGACTGTTGCTTTGACCTGCAGTCAGTGAAACGTTTGGAGACGTGGCCTGTTGTGTTGGCCTGGGTTTTTGTTTCTTGTGCTGCTGTTAGCAGCAGTGTTGAATGCAATGTCTGCCAGCTCCATGCCAAGTTGTATACAGCTTTGGAGTGATTTGTGTGTTAACTTTGGTTTGGGAATCCTTGCTCCGGGGGGGAAGAGAGTGAAAATTGTGTGATAGTAAAACCTTTCTCTTAAAACTGTATTTAAAAAAAAAAAAACAACAAAAAACTGGTTGCAGCTCATATACTGGAATTCTTGCTAGAAAGCTTTGTCCTTTCCCTCTAAGTTATGTTGTTACTAGCAATTCTTCACTTCTGCTCTCTACACTCGAGTGGTTTCTTGACAAAAGGTGTATTTCAGTAGTTAGTTTATAACTGAGTGAGAACAATGAAGTCTCCAGCAGCTTGAAAATGAGTCTATAGATGAGCTACCTGCTATAGTTAGTAATAACATCAAACTATTCTTGAGACTCTAGAAATAGAGTGTTGACAAGGTGTCCTGCTGCTGACTGCACCATGCTGTATCCGGAGTTTCATGCTGACCACTGTGCTGATAACTGTGGCTTTGTAGTGGCTTTGTGCTATGGTTAGAGATACAGCGAGGTTAGAATAAACTCTGTAGAGAAGTTAGCTGTGTTGCTGCAGGGACCTCTGTTGTCTGACTCGGTGCTAACAGGGGTGCTTGGGGATAGCTGGTTTTACTCTGGTATAAGCTGAGCATTCAGTCTGTTGCTGTATTTTAAACAAACCCCAAACACTTAACCCCCAGACAGCAAAGGATGTGCTTTAGGAAAATGGTCATTGGAGGGAGATGTTTTTGCGGGGAATGAGGACTTCACAAAGCCTTTTTACAGGTAACTTTTCCAGACATTGTGAAGGTTTTGTCTGTTGAAAGTTGGTGGGTTGTTCTGTAAACATCCTTAGATGATGTGAAGCTTTTTCCCATCCTCCCTCATTAATTGTCAATAATGTGTAAATCAAAAAAGAAATGTATGCTGTTTAATTTCTGGGGGTGATTGTCAAGGAGCAGATGCATGCACCGAGGAGCACATATCGTCTTGGTGGTGATTTGTTTCAGTGTTATCAGATTCTGTGCATATAGTCACTTATATAAATTATACTCAAGGGTGATTACCTTAAAATACGATAAATACTGTAGCAAAGCAAGCTATTTTGGTCTAATAAATGTTTCTCCATCTGTTGAATGTCGTAAGTGGTAACTGTAAGTGATGGAATCAGCCTGAAATATTTTGTAGTAGTTGCAGATTTAACAGTGGATGTAACTAACAGATGAATATTGCCTGGACTTAGTTGCATATGAATGACATGCATGATGTATGGGAGGCAAAAAAAGCAGGATATGTTGGCCTTGGGATTTTGTATGGCTTTGTATCCTCCATCAGAATAAGTTTTCTGACAAGCTCACTTCAGAGAAAGCAGGCTTTTGCAATTACTGATTGGAAAGAAACCTAATTAAATGTGCGAGAGGTGGGTAAATAGAATAACGTGGTATGGATAAGGGAACGGAAGTGCATGTATTGGTAGTAAATAAGAGGAGAAAGCAGGATTTCATATTCAGGTTTTAAGCTCTTCCTTCTAGGTCATTAGTAGGTGGCCAGCCTATTTTGGAAGAAAAGGACTTGCATTAGCTTCTGAAATTTAGGAAAACTCCAAAAAGGTCTTGGGTTACATGCCTGCATGAACATCAGCTCAGTGTAGTAGGAATAAGTTAGGCCTAGACCAGGACTCTCATGTTACCTTATCACTAACATAACACTATCTTGAATTAAATGAGTAGAAACGCCTGGTTTATCTACTGTGCTCAAGCTTGTTTTTCTAGTCTTGCCAAAGGAAAGTCCCTGAAAGTCTTTTCCATGGTGCCTTCTCTTCTGTTTTCTGTTAGCTTATCTCAGCATGAGTAATACCAAAGATGAGGTCTGCAGGTGCTTTGAGAAACAAGCATCTCCTGGGTCAGTGGACCCCAAACACGAGTTCTCCTCGCTTATGAAACTTGCTTTTATTTTTGTTTAGGGTCATCCAGTAGCCGCCATCCAAACCAGGTGACTCCAAAGAAGAGCGGGCTGAAAAACGGTCAGATGAAGAGCAAAGATGATGAGTGCTTTGGGGATGACATCGATGAAATCCCGGACACAGATTTTGATTTTGAAGGGAACCTGGCCCTTTTTGACAAGGCAGCTGTGTTTGAGGAGATTGAGACTTACGAGAGGAGGAGCGGCACCCGTTCCCGTGGGACCCCGAATGAAAAGCCAGCTCGCTATCGGCACGATGAGAACATCTTGGAGTCAGAGCCCATAGTCTACAGACGGATTGTGGTACCCCAGAATGCTAACAAAGAATTCTGCACTGGTATGCCAGGGCCCTTCACGATAAGGGTGCAAGCTCTGCAGCTTTGCTGGGGTGTATCTGGTGGATTGTTTGCACCTCGGGGTGTTTGTCAGCTTAGCGTGGTACATTCACTCATATAAGGTTGGATCTGTGCCTTTTATGTGCATGTAACCTTTATTTTCAATATTTCTGAGATCAAAAACATTCAGATAGGGCAACAAGGTAAGTTTTCTGCAGTAAGGGGTGAAACTGAAGATTGGATTAAAAACAAATGGAAACTGAAGAGAAACCATGCTTTGATGGGAGCCATGTCATAATTCCTGCTTTCTTGGTTGAAGGCAGGAGATTTCGAGTATTTATCACAGAATCATAGAATGGCCTGGGTTGAGAAGGATTACAATGCTCATCCAGTTCCAACCCCCTGCTATGTGCAGGGTCACCAACTACCAGACCAGGCTGCCCAGAGCCACATCCAGCCTGGCCTTGAATGCCTCCAGGGATGGGGCATCCACAACCTCCTTGGGCAGCCTGTTCCAGTGCATCACCATTGTGTGGTTTTAAGGAGCTTGTAATGTCATTGGCGTAAAAAGAAACAGCTCTGGGTCTTCCCATCCATAATTCCAAACAAATGGCTTTTTATGTGGGCTTTAATTCTTCCCTTGTGTCTGATGTCTGTTGCTTACTGCCACAAAATGGGCTCTTGGATAGAGGTGAGGGTAGCGTGGTGAGCTGTCTGCCTACAGGGAGGCAGCACTCCTAAAATCTGAATGCAGAGGACGATTCTTGAGTTCCTAATCCTTGACTCTGGGGAGGAGTGGAATTGCTCCCCATCTCACATTCACTGATATTTTATTTTTTATTTTGGCCAAGCACCAATGGTGTTTTCTTGAAGAGCTGCTTCTGTATGCTAATGTATTTGTCAATTGGGAATCTTTATATGCATACACATCCCATGAAGCATAATGTCTGACTTAATGCTACACTGAACTTTACTTGTGACCTGTCTTTTTGCAAGTGCTAAAAAGTGCACAAAACATAGCAGTGAAGGAGCTTTGGCTCCCCAGGGACACTTTTCCACATCAGAGTAAAATCAAATGTCAGATGTTTTTGTGGAGAGGCACTCTGGATCCTGGCAGTCTGGCCACTGACGATGAGCGTGCTCAGGTCCTTGGCCTGTCATTCTTTCTCTGCCCGGAAAAACTCCATCTGGGGTGTGAAACGCTTGTCGGAAGGAAGCTGATTCATTCACAGTGATTTGCTGCTTTTCTGTAGAAAAATGTCATTTTCTTACTGGTTCTGCGATGCAGTGATATCTTAATTTTCCTTTTGTGGCATCTGCCTTCCTGTTGATCTGCTATCTTTGACAACTTTGAGACTTCCTGAAGCAGAAGTGGTAGTTCAGTTCTGTATTAATAGCTTCTGATGCCTTTTTTTTTTCCCCCTTCTGCTTAGTTTAACCAATAACATATTAATTCCGTGCAAGCTTTCAGTGTTGCTACAGCACCCTGCGGCTTGAAGCTCCCGATGGGCTGTGCTATGTGTGAATAAGCACTTCTTCCTTTGTGTGAGGGTTTTAAAATTTGTTATCTGTCAATTCATCTTCCAGCTGGCTTATTTTGGAAGAGACAGAGCCTCTCGGTATGTCTAGACCGAAACAAAAGCTAACCAACTGTTTGAGAAGTACAGCTGATATGATTTTCTACAAGCATAATTCCTGGGAGGAAAACTGTCGTGCCGTAACCAGCAAGCCTCAGTGTGGAAATTCAGGGGTTGGAAACGAAATCATTTGTTGAACACCGTTGTCCTTTCCTATGGAAACTCTTGGCGCTCTGTCTGCAGCGTGCACGAGGGAGCAGCCCTGTGAAAGCGCTGCTGTTTTGTTTCCCTCTTGGCAAGTCTGCAGAGGGAGAGTGGTGACCCTCTCTCTGTAGCTGCAGGGTCTTGCTAGCCTCATTAGCTGCTGCTGGGTGATTAGTCTCCCGTATGGAATTCTGGATCTGTTTGGGAGAAGAGTTGTCGTGTTACACAACAGGTATTGCCAACAACAGCTCCCTTTCCACTGTGCTATGCAGGACACGTTCACAGCCCTGCAAATTGTGCATCCCATCGCTGTGCATCTTGATGTATTTTTCCCCACAGAGGGCAGTTTCCTTTGTGTTAGCTGAGGAAGTTTACTTTTGCTTAGGAAATGCTACCAGCTAGCTAGCAAAAGCTTTTGTAAACAGTTGTAAGTTGCCTGCTGTTCCTGGCTTTCAGTCGAGTGCTTTCTGTAGTGAGAAGGACAGAAGGGTATTCAGTGTGCTTGGAGCAATGATGGGCTGTCACTTGATGAAATCTGGATTTCTTTGTTTAGCAGCTGAAAGGGGGATGCCAAGCTATAGTGACTCTAAGAGCAGCAGTGCTGAAATCAGCTGAGTGCCCGGAGCCCCAAATGCTATTATTTTTGGATATATATGCGAGAATGTTTCTTTCTGCTTCTGAATTTCCTTTACAGAATTGTATCTGGACTCCTGAAGGGTTCTCTTTTCACGGAAAGCACTCCAGCTGTTTGCAAAAAGCCCTTTCCAGCTATAGGGGGAGTAAGTACTTCAGCTTTTCTTTTTCCCTTGGCCAGCCTTGAAGATGATTGTCTTAATAGCTCTGGCTGGTAGAATAATCACTCTGTCTGCTATAATAACACAAAGTGATGCTGGTGGTGATTGGCAGCGAGCTAAATATCCAACCCTTGTCACTCCACAGGCTTCCAGTCTCAGTGTTTGTTACTGACTGGAAGAAGCTGAGCCTTGAAGGATGTAAGCAAAGCTCAATAGACACTGCATCCCATCAGGATGCTTTTTTCAGAGCCAATCTTACGGTGCCAAGCAGTCAAGCTTTTTTTCCCCCTTTTTCTCCTTTGATTACCTTTTGTATACAATATATACATGAAATAATTGTAGAAATGTGAGTTTTGCAGGGAGAACAGCTCTTCTTTGTGAGAAGTCTAACGTGCATTCCTGGCTCAGCACATCTCAGACTTGAGTAGCGTGCTGCAGGTTGCATGGGTATTCCCACAGTGCAAAATGCTTTGGGGTTTGCTCAGCTGACTTTGGAAACTCATGCTGGGAGGTGTGGAAGAGGAAGCAGGTATCACAGAGGCAGAGTGGTGGAGGGCATCTGCCCAGTGTTCTGGAGCTGAAGGGGAAGGATTATGGTGGAGGAAGTAGGGACTGAAGGTCAGGATCTGTTCCAAAACAGAAATGAAAACCGGAAGCTCAAAGCCTAGCAGTTCTTTGATTGTGGCTAAATTGTATCCATTCCTGGAGCTCTACAGGTGAATCACTCCCAAATACTTAATTGCTCTTTATTCCTTGGGGCTGGCAGCTATTGATCTGTCTGTTTGCTATTATAGGATGCTTAAAAAGGGAAGCACAACTGTTTCACAGAAATCTGCCTCCCTGGAAGGCCAGGTTGCTGTTCCTTTCTGTTAGGTGTAAGCTGTCTACTTCCAAAGCTGTCTGGTTAGAGCTGAAATACCCATTGGCACAGGCCTGTCTCTGTTCGTCCTACTGGCTATCAGCATCAGAGCCAGCTGTGTTCAAACAGCAGTGTTTTGGGATTGGGTTTTTCAGCAGTATCCACAAAGCCAATGATCTGCTGATATCTTGGAGCCTAGAGGCATTTGTGGTAGGGTGGAGCGTGTGGGTTCATCATCAGTGACTCTATAATGATCTCAGTCGTGTCTGTAAATGGTTCCTTTTTGCAGTTCATCTCTTCTTTCCTCTTACCTTTAATCACTGCTATCACATGCAACCTGCATGCTGTAGGTTTCAGTTCATGGTGATTAAACTGGATTAAAATCTCCCTCATCTGGCCTGCAGCCATTGAACTAGGCTGAAATTTCCTGTGTGCCGTAACACCTTACCTTCTTTCCCACACTGAGCAGGGATTGCTGATGCACACAGTAGGCTTGTAGCTGAAGTCTGGCTCTGTGAGCAGTGGGTATTGCTGAGACAGCACGCGGAGTAAAGAGGAGGGCTGTTTGCCAGATAAATGATGTATTCCTTTCTTTTCGCTGCAGTACTAGTAAGGCATTTATTTCTCTGTGCTTCCCCTACCGAGACTTCAAAATTGTCCTGCAAGAAACTCCTTTTCCACACATTAAGGAGATGGAGAAAGAAAATACGCTTCATAGTAAATCAGGGCAGCAGTCGGAGCTGATATGCCAGGGTCGGGCTGCAGAACTGAGGCTGAGTGTTCTGTGTGGATGATGGCAGTGTGGCTTTTCTGTGCCGTGTCCTTGGCTGACTCTTCTCACTGTAAGTTTTAGTGCTTCAGCCTGTGGATAGCCGCCTTGCAGTGACTGTGTGTGCTGAATGGTGTGGGATCTTTGAGGAGGGTGCAAATGAAGTTCGCCTCATGCAACTGCAGGAGAAAAGAAAGGGGTCATGGGGAAGGCCTCTCTGTCCCATCTGACAGGTTTTTGCTCAGCCAGAGTGAAGTGTGTGTTAGTGCTGGGAGAAACCAACAGGGGAACTTCAGTCTAAACTCCTGCAGAATTTGTCTTAATTAAAACACAATGGTGACTTTAAAAAAAAGTAATAATACAATCTGGCCCTTAAGGGTTTTGTGTTTGGAATAATGTGTGGGGCACTTAACTGTATTTTCCTGAGTCTGCAGGCAGGTGGCTCCAGCTTTACACCCTTCAAGAGGCAGCAAGCAAACTGGTGATGATATCCAGCCTGCCTCACATGGACACAGGTTATGTCCACTGCAGGTAACTGCATCTTTGAGTATGAGCTGAGCAGTGGTGGAACCTGGTGCTCTTTGCTGCTTTGGAAGGAAAGAGCTTTTGTGTCTAGTTTTCATGAGATCCAAAGTCTAGGACTGTGTCATCCATTCAGGCAACTTGCTTTTAGTTCTTCTAGCAGCTGGAGAGCATCTGTCTGGGTAGAAGGTGGAGATTGAGCACTTCTTGCCTCTCGTTTTGTCCAGCTGAAAGCACACACAGGTTTGGGACTTGTTCAGCAGTGTTGCTCTGGGCTTGTTGGGGGAAACCTTTTGATAACTTTGGGACAGGTAGCTCAGTCCTTCTGCTGCCATGGGGTGTCTTTTTTTTTTCTTCCTCCAAGGAGAGTGTGTGTGTAGCATGGCGTAGTGAAGCTGGAGGAGGTAACTTGTCTGCAGTCGTCGTGCACAAAACAGAATGTGGCCCATATGCTGAGCTTCATGTTTAATCAGGCTTCAGCAGTACTCTGCGTGTCACAGAACTGTTCAGGCTTTATCTGCCCCCCCTACCCCCCTTTTTTTTTTTTCCAGGCAGCTGTAGAGTACATTTATTTAATATTAAAAGGCCTGAGCTAATTTCTTTTATTACCTTCATTACCAAACAATGAAGACGCACTGTCCAACCCAAACATAATTAAAGTTGGCAGGAATTCAGTTCTGTTGCAGTAGTGTTATTGTTTGTGGGTTTACCCATCGCCTCCTTGATTGCTTTCTGTCAGAGTTTATTTAACTCCCTCGGCCTGGTTCTGATAAGCCAGTTGAACAGGTCGGGCCTTGCGTGAGTGTGAAGAAGGGAAGTTCTCTTGGCATTGGAGCCTGCCCCTGAAAGGGAGCAATTAGGGCAAAGTGTAGCCCAAGCCAAGTACTGAACACGAGTTCATCCTGTGCCAGCAATTCCCTCTGCATTAACCCACTGGGCACTGGGTTTTGTCTTGCTGATGGCAGTGGTGTGCTTATAACGCCTCGTGTTCTGAAGGAAGTGATCGGGAGAGGTGTAAGTGGTTGAAGAAAAGGCCATGCTGCACTGGATAGGTAAGGAATATGCGGTGGCTTTGCCAGCCTTCTGGTTTGAGGAGTTTGTGCCGTGGTGAAGCAGGAGCTCACAGCTAAGAAGGAGCTCTGCGAGTCGCGTGCTCCATATTAGCAGCGGATGTGGCTTGCCCCACTGCGCGGTGACATCCTGACCTCAGGTCACTCATTCAGAGTCCTCCCTCGAGCTTGAAAAACAAGACCCGATGAAGCAGCAGGAATCGGGATGGGATTGAGCCTTGCGTGACTCTGGAGGCTGAGAGGGTGTGTGAACACGGGGCAGGTGCGTGACTAGTGGGACAGGCGTAGCGTTATTAGTGGCCTATGACTCCAAACGTTTGGCGGCTGCTATCAGGACTCCAAAATGACTTTGATAGTGTGCATGCTCCCATGTGCACTGCGTGTAATAAAAGGTCGTTAGCAGAGGTGGTTTAATGGGCTGTTAGCATGCAAGGTCAAGCGCTTGAACACGTTTGGTCCCTCTGTGTCTGCAGGGCTGGGAGATGAAAGTCGTAGGGATTCAGCCCAGCATCCAGTGTGATCTGCTCTGTCTTGCAGGTGCTGCAGCCTTTTGCTGTTACCTTACAGGAGCACCTGCGCTCTGAAAACCTCAGGATATGCAAAACCTGCTATTTCCGCAGTGCCTTGGCTTAGTGGTTTGTGCCTGGCAACCCGGGGAAATATGGCAGTACAAATGATAGTTCTTAGCAATTAAAACACGCCGCTTTTCTCATTTGAATATGGCAGTGGCTTGTTGCAACTGGTTCTCATGCTGTTTTTCTGCTCGAGCATGTGAGTAACTGTTAGGTTTCCTTTCTGAGCGGATGTGTACGCCGTTGCAGCTCCGTTTTGAGCTGGTACTGCTGCTGAGTGTTTGTGCTAGGCCTTCAGCATTTCTTCTTAGCTTTTCTTTCCGAGGCTTCAACAAAGAAGTCCTGTGAGGAATTCCCAGCAAAGCAAGTCTGCAGAGAAACTGAGACTCTCTGCCTTCTCTAAACGGTTGCCGTTGTAATGTAGTTCAAGGCACAGAAGCTCTAATGTGGTTCTGTGGATTGCTTGTCTGGCTGGGAGCAGTGCCTGTGAGTGAGCTGAGCAGAGGGAAACGAGCTTTTCTTGCTGTGCTTCAGCTGTGTTCCTCCTGTGCAGGGAGGGAGTTGAGCTGTGCTGCTCCAGAGATGGGAGATGGTTCAGGATCCCCAGGGCTTGCAGGAGCGTGTGTGAAAGGCAGAACAGCCTGTGTCTGTGATCCTGCATAGGGCTAGTTATCAAATACAGACCAAAGAGGGTGCAGTCATAAAGCTGTGGAGAAAAGCTAGAATAGAGAGTCTGGTTTCTGTGGCCAAATATATTTGAGGTTATCATGCTGGCTGTTGCAGCAGTTTCTCTCACCTGATGCTTGTGTTTTGTACTTTTCTCCATATGCCTTGAGTAGCTATTCCTAGTTTCCTGTGTTGCTCAGCACACCATCAAAGAATTGCCGTAGCTTCCCATAGCTGCCTTTTTTTGTGTCAAGAAATTCTCTGTTTCCAGAGGATTTTACTGCAGGGTTCTCTCTGTGAAGCCAGCACCAGATTCCCCTGCTAGGAGGAGTGTGTAATGAATTGGCCTGAAGAATTATTTAGGTTTGTTTCTCTTTCACCTGCTGATTCCACACAACTCTGCTGTGGAAGCGAGTTGGAGTGATGGCATTGCTGCCTGCTGCAGGCGTTGTTCTCATGGCTTAACAAAACCTCTCTTGTTTGTTTTTTCCCCTGATGCACATGCTGGAGCATTTCCTGGCTCTCAGGCCAGGCTGTCAAATGTCTGAGAAGAATTTCTCTATAGACTCTGTTCTTCCAGCTGCATTGCTCCCTCGCTGCTCCAGTGTATCGCGGTTCAGTGTTTGTGTCTGAAGGCAGATGATGTGACATGGCACCACCAAGGCAGTGAGGACACTTACATGGCGAATGGGGATGGCTTGCTGTGATGTGGTGTGCACATTGGAGCCGGTAGAGATCCGGGAACCAACTGCAAGAATGTGTAATGTATCTGGTTTACAGCCTCTCTTGTGACTCAGAGGAGGCTGCCTGTGCTACTGACATGGTAGGAGTAACTGCTTTAAGTAGCAACTCCTCCTGGCTGGGCAAGGGAAGTGTATTCCTAACTGGAGACTTCCAGAATCTCTTCTCAGTGTCTGGGGATAAGTGGATTCACTGCAGCTTCTGGTGTGATATCCCTTGGGGGGTAATAGTTGCAGTGGCTGCAAACTGAGCTGGTAAGGTGGGATACGTGTGATGCTCTCAGAAGGAACTTGGATTATTGGGTTGAGCAGGCTCTTTATAACATCTACCAGGCCTATTCTAATTGCTGTCAGGGGGGGAAAAAAAAAAAAAGGCTGCAGCATTCTGGAAAAAAAGTCTCCAGTTATATTTGTTTTCTGTTTCTTTGATGCTTTTTCTCTTTATTTCTTCCTCAAATCCAGACTCCGGGCTGGTTGTGCCCAGCGTATCGTACGAGCTTCACAAAAAGCTGCTGTCAGTTGCTGAAAAGCATGGGCTGACCCTGGAGCGGAGGCTGGAGATGACAGGAGTGTGTGCAAGTCAGATGGCTCTGAGCCTGCTCGGGGGACCCAACAGGTAACACTCATCCCGTCGCCTCTGCTGGGAGTTTGCCTTCTCTGAGAAGATCTTGCCTCTGCTGCTGCCTTCCTCTATATGGGGATAAGTGAAAGAAGTGAAAGAGGCAGAGAGCTTGCTTTTGAGGTAGATGTGCTGTAGGTGCCTGCTGTCACTTGTTGCACAGTGGTCCTGCAGTTGGAGACAGCTGTCACCCATCTTCTCTCCTTAAAAGAAAAAAGCTCATCCCAATGCCAGGCAGACCTTCCGTAGTTTGCACGTTAGCTTTTCCAGTAAGCACGCAGACAGGTGTGAGGCTCCTGAAGTGGAACCCTTACAGAAGGTTTTAGTATTTGTCACTTTTTTCCTCTTCTCTAGAAAAGTACCAATTGAACATACCACCTCAGGTGAATGACTTACTAAGAGAAGGGCTTCTTTTTGGCTCTGTCCGGGAGCAGAAGTGTTTTTTGGGTCAAAGACAAAGCAGAGCTGACGTTTTTCTTTCCATTTAATGGGCTTTTTTTTCAGGTAACTTACCTTTGCAGAAATGTAACCCAAGGCTGTTTAAACCATTTGAGAATTTGAATGAGCTGACCCTTTATGTAAATAGCTAAACCTTTCCTGTGTTGTTCATACACGTTACAGTTTAATGACAGTAAGAAGTTGGCTAATGAAAGCAAAGTGCTGTTCTGCTCTTCACGAGGCTGAGTTAGCTTTCAGACAACTGAACTGAGAACATTTTCCCTTTTGGTGGGCCTCATTTGGTAGCAAGATTGGAGAGTATGTGCCACTCTTTGCACACGCTGGCTCTTTTTCAAAGAGGTCTGCTCAGTGCCTGCCCTTTGCATTGTTATTGATGTGACCAGGCAGTTGTACATGTATTCTTAGATTGTTAGTAGAAGGTCCAAATGATTCCTTCTTGAAATGGAAGGTAAACCCTAACAGTCTCTGTGCAGGAGTGCTTTACTTGCATTCCAGGACCTGACTGTTTAAATTAAAGCAGCAAATGGTGACCCACCAGGCAGCTCTGACCCTCTCAGCTGAAAAACCTAGTGTATGACTTGCATTATCACTTGTGCTGGCTTTAGAGTGCTCATTTTTTCCACAACTTAAAACTGTTAAACTATTGTGGTTTTCACAGCACTGCCCTTCAAAGTCAGAGGGGGGAAAAAAGCCCTCTAAAAGTAAAATTGCATGAAATTCAGGCTTGCTGCAAGAGCAGTGGAAATGCCCCGTGCTTTGGAAGTATAAGCTGGCTGTGAGATGAATCGGGGCAGGCTGGGACCACCTCTCTGCCATGGGTGCAAAGAGATCTTGAAGTGAACCTGCGAGCAGAGCAGCTCTCTGCTATCAGCCCTGCAAAAGGGTGTGGGTTCCTTTCTCCGCAGAGAAAGCGGAAGGCTTGCACAACACCTGTTGATTTGCATCTTACTGGTTTGTTGTTTTTTTTTTAATTATTATTATTTTTCCCTCTAGCATTACAAAGGTAGAAGATTTGGGGGTATATTACCATTCCTCTTTTGTCTCTGTTTAGGCTGAACCCGAAAAACGTGCATCAGCGGCCCACGGTAGCCCTGTTGTGTGGCCCCCACGTGAAGGGGGCCCAGGGGATCAGCTGCGGACGGCACCTCTCCAACCACGATGTCCATGTCATCCTTTTCCTGCCCAACTTCGTCAAGATGCTGGAGTCCATTACCAACGAGCTGAACCTCTTCAGCAAGACACAAGGCCAGCAGGTGTCCAGCGTCAAAGGTGAGTGGGGAGCAGTGCAGGTTGCAGATATCTGGGCTGTTCTGTTTGGTGCTACCTGTGCGTGCCGGTGGCACCACCTAGTGGCATCCGCAAGTGTGCCTGGAGGCTGGTGGGATGGCAGAGGCTCGAGAGGTCCAACAGTGGAGCAGTTGTGCTGGTACAGACGTTTCCGGTCTGAACAAACACAAGAGCTGCTGTGTGAAGCTGAGTCAGACCAGCCATTCTCTTAGAATAACGGCCTGCCTTGTTCAGCATATTGAAACTACAAGTAAATGAGCATCCGAACTGCTGTTTCGCACCAAACATGCAGCCTTGCTGAGCTAGCTGTCAGAGCTCAGATCTTAGTGTGCTCTAGAATAAGCTGATACTTAGCACTTTGTTGTGAGAGAGCTTGTTTCTCTTTGTCATTTCACCAGCACCGTTATCAGGCCTAGTTTATTAAAAGCTTTTAGGAGTAACAAATGTGAGAACTGGAGCACTGCTCAATATATTGTGCTGTGGTTGTGGTGCCAGGGCTACGTGCCTCTGTGAAGACTGATGCTTTCTAACTGGATGCTTCGTGAGGAGGTAATGCAGCAGGCAGCGATTACAAGGAGGCCAACTGAGCTCAGTGAAACAGGCAGCACTGCAGCAAACAAACTGCTGTTCAGTAGGTATGCTCCAGAACAACATGATTTTTATTCAGTCTGCATATTAGAAAAATCTCCATTTTTAATGGAAAGAGAAGTTCCCTGCTTTCCTAAGCTGCTGGGGCTGGAGAGCCAGCTCAGTGGTGCCATCTGAGGGCTGCTGAAGCAAGTTACAGAGCTTTGAAATACTGGTGTCGGTGTCCTCTGCAGAAGTACAGCAGTGATAACCTGTGAGGCCAGACTGCATGGAAGAAGACCGAGGGTACTGGAGACAAAAATGGAAAAAACTCTGCAGGCAGCACAGTGTGAGGAAGGGAGGCACCGAGCCTTAGCTTGAGGTTTGAGGCTGCTCACAGTGCTTGTGTTTCTTTCAGATCTCCCCGATACCCCTGTTGACTTAGTGATCAACTGCCTGGATTGTCACGAAAATGCCTTTCTGAGAGATCAGCCTTGGTACAAAGCAGTTGTGGACTGGGCTAACCAGAACCGGGCACCCGTCCTCAGCATAGACCCTCCTATAAGCGAAATGGAGCAGGGCATTGATGCCAAGTGGTCGCTGGCCTTGGGGCTGCCCCTGCCCCTGGGTGAGAGGGCAGGGCGCGTGTACCTCTGTGACATTGGCATTCCCCAGAAGGTCTTTCAGGAAGTGGGAATAAACTACCACTCACCCTTCGGCTGCAAATTCGTCATCCCCCTGCACTCCACTTAGGGCCCATCCAGCCACGTGGACCTGAAGGAAAAGAAGAGAGAAAGAGTTCTGTCAAATAAGCTGTCCAGTGGAACCTGACTGGTAAACAGGCGTCTCAAGCCTTAAGGATGTGAAGTTCTGGAGAGTTTCCTTCCAGAATAAATATTATATTAAAAAAAAAAAAGTCATAAAATGAAACAAAAAGAAGGAAGCAAATGTAACTGCAAAGCTGTTTTCATTCTCTTGTGCCACTGTAAGAAGGAACACACAGGAAAGTGGTATCTGTCCCTGGCAAGGGCAGCAGTTGCTGCCCAGACTTGCCGGGGGACTATTTAGCATAGAGATGTGCATGGAAATGTTCTGGTACAAACGATGGGTGGTGTGGAGACTTGGGATGCATTTCCAGTCCTTCTGGGCAGATGGACCCAGCAAACTGTCCTGGTGGGAGCAGCACCCCTGGATTGTGTAGAAATAACCTTTTTTTTTTTTCTTCCCCCCTGCAGTTGTAGTGGGAGGATGGATTTGATTTTGTTCTGTTGGATTCTCCCTCCCTTTTCTTTGTTCATGAAGGCAGTAGTAGCTCCATCCCCTCAAGGAGAGAGTTCCCTCATCAGCAAGCTTGTGTCAGGAGCCAGAAGCTCTCAGGCAGCACATGCTCTGGGAGCACCAGTGTCCTCAGCTAGGCCTTATTTGCTTATGTATTCTCTTGGCTGTTTGTTTGGGGGGAACAAGGTATGTTATGGTAAAAAAAACTTTTCCAGAATGTTTTGGTTTGGACTTTTTTTTTCCTTTTATTTCTGGCACAGTGAGTGGCTGAACTGTGGGAAGCACAGTGAAACAGGGTAGTGTTGCTCTGACTCTGTGCTGTATGGTGCAGGTGATGTGTGGATGTGTCCCCCTGCAGTGTTTCTAGTATCTTTCCTGTGTTCCATGTGGTTTGGGAATTCAGTCACACAACTGGTCATTTTCCTTTGGGCACAAAGGCTGTGTGTGAGGGTGGCTGTGTGTGAGGGTGGCTGTGCACACCTGTGTCGTGGTAGCTGGGTTGGGTACATGTTGCTTTTCTGGAAAGAAACAACCCCTGGCCTTCAGGATTGCCCTCAGGTCACAGTGGGCTGCGTACCCAGTAGTGACAGGTAGGCCACAGCACTCCTGTGAATACACAGAGGTGGAATTGATGTGGTCTGTCCCCCTGTGCCCACTGGGGACCTGGAGTGAGGGTCAGTTCTGGCCTCTGTGCCCAGGCTAAGGTGACACAGGAGACACCAGGCAGATGCCAAACTGCGGCCCTGTTCCCACAGAGGCGTCCTCAGCTCCCTTCCTCCTTGCTCTTGATTCTGTTCTCCTGGGGCCTTACCTGCCCTCAAAGCTTCTGCTGAGACTAAGCTTGTCATGCAGCCAGTTCAGGCAGCTGTGGAGGACTTGAGAGCTTCACACGGTGCCTTTTCTCCAGGCTAGCTGGATTCTGTCAGGCTGAAGCATGAGGACAGCTGCCCTGTGCATGGGAGTAGTTCTAGCTGTGCTGTAGCTGTTTGTCCTGCCCACCACATGTTGACCCCTGTGTGCTTTGCATTTACAGATCAGGCACTTCATTTTACCTTTCATCTGCTTAGAGCAGAGGCTGAGGGTATCAGAGGCGGAGGTGAAAGACTTTGCTGGTTGAAAGGAAGCAGCTGAGTAATTAATTTGCCAGGAAGTGTAGATCTGATGCTGGATGTGGGGAGAGCAGACTTCAGGCCTCCCCTTGGGGATCTGCTTCTGAAGGCATCGAGGTCCATCAGTGACAGTCACTTCTTAAGAGCACAGGAGCAGATGATTCCCAAGTGGCAGAAGTCAAAGAAGTGAGGCAGAAGGCTGGCTTGGCTCTAAGCAGGGATCTTTTCTGGAGCTTAAGTGGGAAAAGAAGGAAAGTATAGAGCCACTGGAAGAGAGCTCAGGAGATACGTGAGGGCTGTAGAGATGCTGTCTGCCATCCATGTGGCCAAAGCTCAGCTAGAGCTGAAGTTGGCCACTACTGTGGGGGACAACAAAAAGGGCTTTCTAAAATACGTTAACAGCAAAAGGAAGTCCAGAGATAACGCAAGTTTGTTACTTGGAAAGGATGGTTGCCTCACAAACAGGAGCACAGATAAAAACGGTGGCTTTTAATGCCTTCTTTGCCTCTGTCTTCTACACTGATGATGTACTCTGGGACCCTAGGAGCACTGTGAATGCAGGAACAATGAGCCCCCAAGTAGGGTGGGATTTGCTGCTCCAGTTGGATGCCTACAAGACCGGGGCCCAGTGGGATTCATCCCAGGATATAACAAGAACTGGCCAATGTCACCCTGAGACCTCTGTCAATTATATGTTAGTGGCTTTGGGAGTCTGGAGGCGTTCTAGTTGACTGGCAGCTGCAAACATTGTCCCACTTGTCAAAACTGGAGACAGGAGGGGAGACCTTGTAAAACTGACAGTCCTATAGTTACCTTTAGTGCCTGGTAAAATATCACAGAGAAGGAAATGCTGGGAGTTTCTGAAAAAATGCTTGAGAGACAACACAGTCGTCGGTCACAGCCAGCACATTTATAAGGGGAACGGCCAGTTTAATGAACTTAATTTCCTTTTGTGACAAGGTTTCCCACCTATTTAACCAAGGGAAGCTACTTCATGTAAATCGTTTTTGGATTTCAGCAAAACTTTTGGTATTATTTCTGACAGTATCTCACAAAATGCCCAGCGTACAGCTAGGCAGCTACGTGATGTTGTGGGTGAGTGGCTGGCTAATGGGCCGGGCTCAGAGAGTTGGCAGCAAATGGGGTTACACACACCAGGCTGGTGGCCAGGTACTGGCGGGGTTCTGCAGGGCTCTGTTTGGAGGCCGCTTCTTTTTAGCTATACAACCTAAGGGAACGGCATTGAGCTGCGTCGGGGAACAGTCAGGTGGGGGTTAGGGAAAGGGTCTGCGCCTGCAGGAGCCCATGGAGTGTTTGGACAGTGCTCTGAAAAGCACGGTGAGATTTTTTTTTTGGGTGGTGGTGGGCTCAACAATCCTTGTGGAACCCTTCCAGCCTGGGATATTCTGTGATTCTAGTGCTGCGTGACGGGGGAAGACTTGCCATATCTACCTCAGCAGGACCAAGGGCTCTGCTCTCTTGGACCCTGGTTCCCCCAAGCTGCTTTCCCCGCTGGCGGTAAGACTACTGAACTGCATGTGCCAGGCAGCCTTAGCGCTCGTGCAGACTGAGCTTTGTGAATGATCGGTGCTCTGAGCAGGTGCTGCTCTGCCCTTGGGTGGGCAGGAAGGGCTAAGCTGAAGCACCTCAAGAGAGCTATGTTTCAGCTTGTTCTGTAGTGGCACTTAGCAGGCTGTGGCTCTGACTTGGCTGCACGGGGAAGGGGCGGTGGTGGGGTTGGCTCTTGGGAAAGCAGAGAAGCCTTGCACTTGTAATTCTTGTTTCCTCAGTGGTTTCAGCTAGAGCTTATCTTTATCTGCAGAGCAGCGTCTGAGTTAAAAGGGTGGGCAGTGGTTCCCTGATTGTTGGTTTAGTACTTCGTTAGGCATAGTCCCTGTATTTTCAATTCTCTTGCTCAAGGCACTTCTTTTTAAATGAGGCTGCAAGCTTTTCTTGGCTCTTCTGGGTTGGCTGTTAAACTGTAGATTGCACGTACAGAGCAGTAATGGTGCAGAAACGTTCAAGACTTAATCACAGGATCCTTTCCTGCTGCTTACGCTGTTGTGCCAGTGGCTGAAGCTAAATGCCCAGTAGGGCACTGAACCAGGTAAAGACATTTTTTGCAGGGATGGCAGTTGGCATCAGGCCTACAGTCACTGCTACGTGGCTTCAGGAAGCACCAAGGCCCATGCAGCAATATGGTTCCTCACCTTTAAGCAAAACATAAAGTGGGTGTAGTACTACATAACGTGGGTCCCCGGGTATGGAAGAGATTTCCTGTTCCTATTCCTGTGGTGTGTTTAGGGCACGATGGGGGTTTGGGGCTGTATTCTGCACTGTTAACCCTTACCTTGCACTCGTTTTCTGAAGGTGAGAGCACATCTGGGTGTTTGGCTGTACTTTCTCTCGGATACAAAGGCTTGTTTGAGGAAGGAAGTGTGGGTCTCGCCCACATGAAATGCATCTTCCTTGCAGGTGTGTGCTCTGCTGCAGCACTCTGCAAGACCCAGGAGGAGGGCCAGATCCCTTGGTTTCCTCCTTCCCTCACACTGCCATTGCAACTCAAAGAATGCAACACCTTTTCTTTTTTTTAAATGTGTTTGAGATAAATCAGTTTTTACCTTCACAACCATCATAGGAACTGCCTGTCAGTGCTTCTGTGGTCACGACCACGTGAAGATCACTGCACTGTGTCACTGCTCGATTCCATTTGTGACCCAATGTTTGTAATGACTAATTCCTGCTGCTACTGTGGGAATGCCCTGAAATAAAGTGCTACTATTCATGTGTGCTATTCACTTGTCTGCTGTAATGCTGGAGCCTGATACCCCTGGTGGAACAAACCTTCCTGCTGCTCTTCACAGTTCAGAGGCGTGAGGGCAGAGACCAGGAAGAGACTGAGCCTGCTAAACTCACTTCTTGCCCTCTGCTGGAGCAAAGCATCCTGCTTAGTCTCCTATTTTTCAACAGCTCTATCATTTTGGAGGGGGGAAAAAAAAAAAGAAACCTGGGAGTGAGAGACCCCTACGCCTGCCTACGAGGGAAGTATCAAACAATAAGAAACACTTTATTTTAACTTTACAACATATAAATAGACAAATCTGTGCTTTCTGCTGTAGCTTTTCCTCACCTTCCCCGACCCAGGGTTCATGTCAGAGTGCTCCTCTGAACTCTGAGAGAAGAGAGCACCACTCCCATATGTACAAATCTAGCAGGTGTCACACCCTCCCCAGCTGTCATCTGCTCAGGTCCCGGCTGGTGCCACGACCGCACAGCATCCTTTCCTCTGCAGAGAGGCCAGCAAAGAAGGGATGCAGGAGAGCTTCTGAAAACGTGATCCTCCGTGAAGGGTCAAATTCCAGCATCCTTCTAATCAAGTCAAAGAGTTGTGCGTGTTCCAGTGAGTCGTGCAGCATGTATGTCTAAAACAGAAGGGCAGGTGAGACGTATGTAGATTCCAGTACAAGAGGGAGCAAACGCCAGCCCCTAGTTTTGTGACCTACAGCAAGTTTGGGGCTCTGTACCTCCTGCCCTCCCTCCAGCACAGATCTCAGGAAGGGAACCCCACAGGGATTCAGCAGCACTTACCCGCAGTGGCTTGCAGTTCTCTTGGACGTATCTCCCATCAGATGTGTTCTCATCCCACACCAGGTTCCCTTTGTGAAAGTATTTCTGCTTTCTGGAGAGGAGGAAAGAGGTGTTTGGTAAGGCTTACCCTCACAGAAGAACAGCAGCCAGTAAGACTGAAAGACAAGACTCAACCATTTCCCCTAAAACCTGTGATCAGGCTCAAAACCAAAACTTGCAGCAAGTTTCCCATGCTTACACCTACAGAGGTAAGACCTGGTGTGTGAAGAACAGAGAGCTGGTGTCCTGCCTAATCAGCCACCACCAACAGCTGACTTATCTTTTAGAGTTGAGGTATGGGTTCCTACCGTGTTCTGTGGATCATGTGAGATGGAATGGGCCCAAGGATTTTCTCCATCATCACGAGATGTTCACGATTCTCATGGGTCTGCAAAGGAAAAAAAGCAATGGTGCATTACTTCAGAGCGTGAAGATCTGATGATGAAAGGTCTGTCTGCTACGCAAGTACAGGGTAAGAAGAGAGAGAAGTCTGGAAGCACAGAATCACCACGGTTGGAAAACACCTCCAAGGTCACGCAGTCCAACCGTCCACCTACCACCAATATTTCCCACTAAACCATGTCCCTTAGTACAGCAGGGTACAGGCCCTGCCCCTCTGCTTCTTCTCTTTTCCTAGTCTTCACAGGCACAGTGAAGAAACCAGAAGCGAACATCCTGCCAGCAAGCCATGAGTACTCAAACCGCGAGTTTTCCTGTGCTGATCTTCAAACTTAGTTTCTGACTTTTTAGTGCCTGGTCTGCCTTTCCCCTCCCTCCTAAGTTCTAGCCTGTTTAGACATTAAGGATGTTTCCTTTGGCCAAAGGGTACAACACCTTTAGCAAGAGCCATACCTGGAAGAGCGTGAAGCCGCGGTAATACTCAAACAAAATGCAGCCGGTACTCCAGACATCACACGGTTGTGCCCAGCCCAGCTCTGCAAAGAGAATAAAGCTATCTTTGTGCTCCCAGCAAATCCCAGCAGCTTTCCACTAGCTCCTTGATGGAACTGAGGCTCCCCCAGCCCCAGGAGCACTCACCAAGGATCACTTCTGGGGGACGGTAGTGCCGGGTAGCCACGATAGTGGTGTGGTGCTCGTGATCAAAGGTGGCACTTCCAAAGTCTGCCACGCGGATGCTCGTGTTCCGGATGGATTTCTCCTCACAGCTCTGCAAGCAAACAAGTCCTCAGTGCTCTTAATAGCTGGTGGAGGATTGAGGTGGGCTTTCTGAGGAGCCCTCTGTCCCTAGAACTGTGCAGTCCACACTCTTAACCAGAACAATAACAACTATGAAGCTCTGAGCTATTTACATCTCATGTCGTTGTTACAGAAAGCTGCTGAACTGCTGCTGTGGACTGAAGCCACTGAAGCCTTAAAGCTCTTAAAAGGCATGGGAGAAAGAGGCCTGACTTCCAGGCCCGTTCTTGCTGAACAGACTCTATGGGACTTGTACAGAACAGGGAAGATCTGATCTCTGCAGGGAGGGAGAGGCAGGCTGCTCCTGGTTTAGTCACTTCTTTTCAGACATAGCTCACCTTTTTCTCATTGTACAGAGTATCAAAGTCAGAGTTGACAAACAAGATGTTTTCTGGCTTGAGGTCAGTGTGAGTCAGCTGGTTGTCATGTAGAACTGCACAGGTGGGGAAGAAGAGAGAAAAAAAAAAACCCATGTAAGAACCACAAACTTAAGTACTCATAGGGCTCTGCCCATCAGAGCATCAAGTCCAGTCATGTACTGGACATCTTCACGTAAGCCAACTCCTCGCCTCCCCCCCATCCCATTTTGATGAGGCATGGTAGCCTAGCTGTGGACTGAGTATTTCTGGTAGAGAAGGCACAGAAGAGCTTACAAGGCTCTCTTCCATTCCTATCAGAAGGAAAAGGAAGCAAATTTATAGACTACCACTCTGTCCCTGCTTTGCTGTCCATAGAAATCAGCATTTCTTGTCTTTCATAGAATCACAGAACCACCAAGGTTGGAAAAGGCCTACAAGATCATCCAGTCCAACCAACTTTCTTACAAGCTTCAGCAAAGGAGCTAGAATACTCAGGTACTACTACGGATAGAAGCAAAACCAGCAGGTACCAGAGGACAAACAGCTGCTGGCAGCTCCAGAGGCTGGCCCTGTGTAACTCACATTTCAAGGCATGGCAGAGCTGGTAGGCCATGTGCCGGATCTGAGGGAGAGGGTATGGCTGGAAATTATTCTCCTTCAGGAACTCAAAAGTGTTCTTGCCAAGAAGTTCAAATGCAATGCACATGTGGCCGTGGAAGTTGAACCAATCTGACATCAGGACACACAAGCTACACAGAGAAGAAGACATGAGGATTAAGCATCATTCAGAGACTTGACAATACAGTATTTCGCCCAACTGTTGCTAAGCAAAAGCTCTGAGCCAGCTGACTTGGAAGCACAACAGTCCTATTTGCACACCCCTTCCCCACTTTGCTCCACCACCCTTACATAAAGATCTCCAATACTCTGACTCTCGTGTCAGAGTAAGTTGTGATTAATTTTTCCTCACTATAACCCAGCACGTCAGCTGTTAAGACTTCAATAAACAAGTTAATAGCAGAATTAGGGGCAGGCTCTCTTCTTCCAAAACACGAAGGCGTAAGACAGGTTTCCCCTGACAGGAGAGGAGCAGCAGGTATTCCAGGCTTACAATTTGTTCTCCTTGTCCTTCTCTTTGATTTTCTTCAGGACGTTAATTTCCAGCCTGGCTGCCTCGCGGTACTTCCCAACGTTTTTTATGATTTTCAGTGCCACCTGCGATTTGCCTCTGTAAGAGAAGAGACAGAGGAGTCAGAGCAAAAGCTGTTATCGCCTGCTATACGTGTTCCACGGGGCCCTGCGGCAGCCTTTAGGGCCATACTAAGAAATACAAACAGGCACGAGAAGGAGACGGCCTTTAGCAAGCATAGGACGAGTAAGTGATAGCACACAAAAAGCAGCGAGGTCGCTGGGTAAGAGATTAGATGTTCTGTCCTTGCCCCAACCTTGACGAGTGCTTAAATACCCACAGAAATTTGAAGTGAAAGGCTCAAGTAACACCCGAAAGAGAGCTGCAGCAAGCTCTGCAAATACACCACGTCCTGACCCAGCAGTCCCTAAGGTCACTGCCACCCCCGCAGACACCTCCTCTCTCCAACTGCGCCCGAGGAGGCGGGAGATCCCAGCGGCTCCTGCGCTAAGCTGACCCTGGGGCTCAGAGCCAGATGAAAGGTTGGGAAGAGATCGGGGTCAAATGTAATCACAGGAGAGGACGAAAAAAGAAGCGCCCTGGCAGATTAAGAGGCTGCTTTCCCATCTGGCTAGCCCAGCCCCGGAGTTCCCTGCTTTTACAGTAGGGCAGTAGAGCAGCCCTGTGCTGAAGCTCTCGGCCGCCGAATAGCGCATTACAGCGGCAGCATAAATCTTGCCACCCTCCCGAGGCTCAGGGTTTGCAGCACGACGGACAGACGAGGTGTTTGGAAGTGAAAGCCACCTACCTGGCATGGTCTACACACTCCACGACTTTGCCAAAAGTGCCTTCGCCAAGGCTGCCGACAATTTCATCTAGGAGAGAAAACAGGAGCAGATGTGAACTTGAGGGGAGCGGTGAGAGCTGAGCTCCTGCAATTCACAGCAATAAAGCGTCAAAACAAAAACGTCTCTCGCTGCTACGCTCTTTAAAACTCAAGCGGCTATTGTCTGCCTCAGGCCATTTACTGGTCAGTCCATTTATAAGCAATAAACACTAGGAGACCCCTCCAGTACAATGAGAGAGATCTCGTCTAACACGGGGGATAGAAAGTAGAGGTAAAGTTTTACGAAAGGTGGCTGTACATCGCTCTTGAAGCCAATCGCCGATCCTGCACACCAGGTGGCCTTCCTTGTCATCTTCCACGCTCCTGCTGCGCTTACTGCTCTGTTGGCTTCTCTGCACGCACCGCCCCCCGAAACGGCATACGACCAAGTGCGCACAGCGGGCAGTTCCGAGTGGCAGATTGGGTTGTCATTCAAAGGTGGAGACGACGGTGCGTCGGTGGTTGGATTTTCCAGATCCCAGCATTTCATAAGGCACACAGCATATATAACGATAGGGATATTGCAAGGGACACGTCAAGACACAAACTAACTTCAAAACAGAAAAGTAATCAACAGCTACAGGTATGTAAAGAAAACCCTCGTTAGCTACGGTGGCTGGTGCCACGGCTCTAAGCAGGGAAAGGCCCCCCTCTTCTCTGCAGGGCAGCAACTGGGGAGCTCCAGGCGCTGGCTCGGCACCACCGCTCCCCCAGGGTTTGCACAGAGGAGCGGCATCCTCAGGAGCACCAGAGGAGGCCCCAGAGGCACAAGGAGGAGGAGGGCTTTGCCAAAAGAACGTCATTTTTCTCCGCTGGCAAACATGACGAAGGGTAAACGAGCTGGACGGGCTGTCCAGTAGAAGCCAGAGTTAGCAGTTGTCCCCCATGCAGCCTGCTGCTCTCTTATACCTTGGCTAACGGGTCGTCAGATCCCCAGAGCATCCTGCCACTTCTTAACAGAATCATCAAGGTTGATCCTCCATCTCTACGCCTGACTGGCTGCAAGCAGATCTAGCATTGCTCCTTTTCCTTAGGGTGTGCTTTTAAGCCCCTAAGAACTTTAGGAACAGGTCAAATGAATCCCCGAGGAGTGTTTCACTCCAAGTGTCCACTACAGGTACAAGGTCACATTTACTCCCGCTACTGCTAGCTTCTACTGGACAGCCAGCCAAACGTTCCCAGAAGGACCAGGTCCACAAAGAGAGCTGTTCTAATTCCTGATCTTTTTCCATTTAGCCTTAAAAAAAGCTCTACATTTCCAGGCTTCTGTCAGGCTTGTCTTCTGTACCCCTTGCCCCACGCCCAGTCCAAAATGAGAAGCTACAGACCCCCAAAGGTAAGCTGAAACAGAGAAGGAGGTAGAGAGGAGAGAGGACAGTTGAGAGAGCTGTGAGACTTCAAGGAATTCAGATCACACCAACCCAAACCTGCACGCTGGATCACCGCACACAAACCACACTGTAACATTTTAGTCACAGCCCTGGCTCTTTCTAAGGCAAAAATTAAAAAGTCAATGGGAAAGGAGTGAAAAGAGGAAAGCAGCAGACCGCCCGAAGTTCCAAGCCATGCAGATATTCACTGTAGCTGCAGGGATCAGGACTCGGTCACTTAATTGTAATCACAGTTAAAAGTAACAAACGTGCATGATGGAAACTTTCCTGACTGGAGGGAAGTGAGGCATACACAGAGCCCGATGCCTCACAGCACTTCCAGGATGTTCAGGGGACAATCCTCCCTACCCCGTGCCAAATACTTCCACCTAATCCTCAAAACGTCTTGGGAAGGAACGCCCCGTCCCGTTAGAATCAGGGTGGAAAACAGCGACGTTTTCAAAGAAAGGGAGGTCTGAGGAGAGCTGCGTGGAACCAGGCGAAGAGGACACGTGTATTCTCAGAGGGTGCAGGCCTCTGCTAAGCACGGTGGGACAGGGGTTAATACCAAGGGCTAATGGCTCAGAAGAACAAGGCTCGATACAGCTGGCTGACCCCATTCGGTGCGGGATACTGGCACAAACCCAAACCAACATGCCCTCACGGAGCACTCCGTACCACCGCTGCATACCAAATCCCCTCAAAGAAGCATGGATACGCAGAAGCGAGGCCCCTGCTGCGTGTAAACCCACACAGCCAGCAGCCCAGCTGGCCTGGAGCCAGGGCTCCTCTGTCAGAGCATCACGTGTGCGCCATTTGAAGCCTTCACTCATCCCCTCCCCTGGCCATGGAGAGCACAGCTTAGTTTCCTCACGTATTAAAGCTACAGGGGCTGGGCTAGGAAAAACCGAGAGCTACGAATGCTCCTCGCTTAACAAGACACATTCTAGGGACTACAGAGTGCACGTCATCAAAACAAACACAAAAATGGGATTAGAGGTACTCACCCAGAGCGTTCAGAGCTAGAAGGAGGTAAGAACGGTTAACACCTGACCAATCCCGAGCTCGTTCTGGATGCTACTCACCGAGGAGGCACTGCTACAAGACCTGGTCCTGCGTTTCCGGCAGTGGTGCTGGTGCTTCCTGTCACGATACTGCTCTCTGTCGCGGGATCGCCGCCAGTTCCGTGCGCGGGTCGAGTAATAGTCCTCGTCCAAGGACGGGCTCCGCTCCTCGAATCTGTAGGCGTCGCTGTCCCGTCGGTCTCTGTATCTCCTGTGATAAGGCATCCTGTCATGGCTGCAGCACAAACAAGATCTGTCAGTCTGGAAAAGCATCAAAAGTACAGTCCTGCCCCAGCGGGGTGAGAGCCCCCCCCCCACACCAAGCTGTGGGCAGGCACGCTGATCATCAGCAAGAGCCACGAGGAACGTTTGGTCTCTGCTCTACAGCTACGCCTGCCTCTAGCCGCAACCAACGGCTGCAGATATGCAAGGGGGACTTCAGGCTGCTCGTAACCCAGCAGCACGGCTGTCTTCTGCATCCCAGCTGCTACAGCAGGTCTAATCAAGCAGCTTCCACGCAAGCCCCGCTTCACACGCATGCCAAACCACGTTTTAGGTGGATGTTGCTGCTCAGAGAAATCGCAGCATATGGGCAACGATAAACACAAAACGTGATGAGCAGCAGTGTTTGAGGCACGCATCTGGCCAGGCTGCTGCCATCTCACGTACCCAGCTGACAGCAAGGAGCAATCACTGCTGCAGCCAAGACCGCACTGTAGCCACACTAGTCTGCAAACAGAAACCTGCCTTTGTTTCCCCTCTGTTTTAGCAGCAACTGGCTTTCTTGCTGACAGCTTAAGAGAATGTGGATACCTGCACAATCACGGAATCACTGCTGCTGGAAAACAGCTCTGAGGTCAGCGAGTCCAACCGACAGCCCACCCCCACCATGCCCACGAAACACATCCCCCAGTGCCACATCTCCGTATTCCCTGCACACCCGTGGTGGGTCACTCCATCTCAGACCGCGGACAAAACATTGCTCTGCCTGCCAGGACAGCAGCTGCTTTGGGTCACGCTATCCCAAATCCCTCCAAAAGCTCCAACCGTACCTCTGTGAAACCTCAGGGCACAGAAATACCAACTCAAAGGGGATCCATCCAAGGCTCAGAGCCTGAGGACAGAGGGGCCGAAAGGTTTTCTCTTGGATTTTTCTTCCTTAAAGCTAAGCTGGCATTTCAGCCGGTTGGAGCTGGACGCGGAGATCCAACCCAGGACGTTCTGTGATTCAGTGATGGCACAAAGAGCGCTGCTCTGTGTTGCCTGGGTGCTTGGAATTATTCGGGCAGGGCAGGGACAGCAGAAACATTGCTCTGAACTGTGATCGTTTCAGAAGGAGATGGTTGACAGAGGAACACAACGGCAGTTTTACGAACGCTGGGCCCCGCCGTATTTTTAACGCATCCGCAGCCCCCCGGCCCGCTGCCGGCCCTCACCTCCGGGATCGCGACCTCCTGGGCAGGTCCCTGCGGGGCGGGCAGCGCGGGCGGCCCTCGTAGGCCCTGCTCCGGGAACGCTTCCTCTTCCAGCGTGGGCCCCAGCAGGCCTCCTGCTCCGGGGAGCGGTACCTCTTGCAATGGTGCATCTGCGGGCACAAGGGGCACGCTCAGCTCCCGCCGCGGCCCTCCGCCGCCGCCCGCCGTCACCCCGCAGCCTTCAGACCGCCCCCGGACCCCGTTAATCCGCCCCTCGGAGCCCTCCGACCTCCCCTGCAGGGGTCAGTCCGCCCCCCGAGCGCCGTTGAACGCCCCCCGGAGCCGTTAATCCGCCCCCGGCCGCGTCACGCCGCTCACCCCCCCCTCGGCCCCTCAGCGTTCGGAAGGTGCGGCCCGGCCCGGCCCAGCAGCGCCTCCACTCCCGCTCTGCCCTCACTTCCGCTTCCGCCGCCTGCCCCGCCCCCCGCAGCGCCGCTCTAGCCGCCCCTCTCCGTGGTCCGGAGGTTAACCCCCTGCGCGCCGCGGGGAGAAGGAAGGAGCTCCTCGCCTCGGGGATGCATCGACCTCCCGCGGGCGTCGTAGGCAGAAACGACTCGGGGTGGATGTTTGGTGCTCAGGGTGACAGCACGCCACTCCCTCGGGGGCCTCTCTGAGACAGATTTAGCGGCTGATCGCTGCAGGAGGCTGCTGAGCGCGGGGCTGAGGACCCCTCCCAAAAGGGAATCTTTGGGGTGAAACCCCCCGAGTGCCTCCGCCCCCCCCGGCTCGCCCAGCACGGCCCACCCCATCCCAGGGGCTGATCCCCCCCGCCCGCCCGCCCAGCAGCGCTGCCCCCAAGGAGGCTGTTGGGTCACCGTGTGAAGAGGTAGAAGTTTATTGGAATATAAACATTCAGATAACGTGTAAGATAGAAAAAACCCAACAACAACATATACAGACACTTGTTGGAAGGAGACGTTGAGGTATTTATCCACCGCCTAGGCTATCACATTTCTTTTTTTATTTACTTATTTTTACTTTAAATAGGTAAGAAAACGAGTAGCAAGGCTGCTGCCGTTGTTTGGTGAGAACATTCTGACCCGAATCCCTCCGGAGCGCCGCCGTCCCACTGCCGCCCCACGGCTGCACCAGCCCGGAGCTGGGATGTGGGGCAGCACTCCCACCCCACGGCCGCCACCGAGCAGCCACGGGTTTCTCATCCTTACTAATTTCATTTATTTTTGGCTGCTCGCTGTGAAACTTTCGCTGGTCTGGAGTTGGAAGAGAAATGAGACGCACTGCAAAGTGGAACGCTTCACCCGAGGATCAGTCCTACCCGCAGTACCAAAACCCTGAGTACTCTACAATCCAACGCGCTGAGTGAAATGAATGGGAGCCGGGGGCTCGCCCAGCCCACCCCGCTCCTCCGCCCTCCCTCTGCTGCTGGTTTCTATAACCCCATCCCCACCGCCCGGCAGCTCAGTAGGTGACCCGGACACAGGCGAGAAGCCGAGCGCCAGCGTCAAAACCCGGGCCTGGGGAAGGGTTACTCTTCACAGTCTGAACGGCCGGCCCACACCGCTGCGCGATGAGGGACCGGGGGTATTGTTGCAGCTTATTTTACTGAGGTATCTGTTACGCATCCCGACTTGTTTCTTTCCCTGAATTGGATACAAAACAATCTGTTAGTCCCTGTCGAGTTCCAGTCTAGTCGTGTAAAGCTTATAAACATTAATACTCTAGTAGTGTCGAAGCTGTTTAGCAGTTCAGTGATTCGAGTGCCTTTCTGTGCAAGAGAACACAACGTTAGCATGTGATACATAAGCAAAAAACACCCATTACTAACCTCTGCTCCCCAGGACCAGAGAAAAAAAGCACAAGGAAAAGCAAAAAAGTCCCCCACAGTCCCACTCTTAGGAAACAGCCCCCAAACCCACCCCCATCTCCAAAAAAAAACCAACACGAAAAAAGAAAAAAATAACCAAAATGAACAAAAAAAAAGGGGGGGGGGGGAGGGTGGAGAACAATCCGAATAATCAGTGTGGGAAATCCTCTGAGTAGAGACAATGAAATGCTTTGGAGGTCTGTGGGTCTGCTGGGCGAGTAAGAGCAGCTCTGCTTCCCCACAGCGCCGCCGCCACCAGGAGCCACCCGGAGCAGAACCCATCCCAGGACACGCGCCCTCCCAGCACCGCCTCCCTGCCTGTCCTCCCCAGGGCCTGCAGCGAGCAAACCCGAGCCGCGGACAGAAGCCGACTCCAGGCAGCTGGGGGCTGCTGCACGTGCGGGGTCCTGCCCGTGGTTTACGCAAGGGCCGAGACCAGCCCTGTCCCCTGAGCTGCAGGCTGGGGGGAAGGAAAGCCGAGGTGGCACCCATCTCTGCTGCCAGCAGGCCGCTGCTCTGCTCCCCTCGAGACTGAAATGTCAGAAAGCATTTCCCTGCAACAGGTTTCGGGCACGTCTGTAGTGTAAGCAGGGCTTCGTCCCCCAGCTGCACCGAACAGCTTTGCGCAGATCACGGAATACCAAGAACTGAAACGGGGACTTTGGAGGCGGCCTCATGTCCAACGCGAAGGACACGACCCCTAACTCAGCTGTCATTCGTGCCCTCCTTCCCTACCTCTACCTGTCCTGTGCTATGCGCGTGTCCTGGGACGGGGCTTTGTCCTCGCTAGCCTAAAGGACGGGGAAGCCACTGCTCCTTCGCTCTGATTTTTCTGTCTTTGGTGCTACGATTAACAATAAAAAAATGAACACGATGTCAGCAAAAGCACGTATTAAAAAAACCCCAACAAAACAACGAACAAACAACCAAGCGATAAGATATGCCAACGCGTCCTGAAGAGGTTAAAAAACAACCCAAAAACAAACGGACGAACAAACAAACAAAAAAAAAACCAACCCCCAACCCCGACAATAAGTACATATCTGAGGTATTTCATCTGCTCAAAAAACCTGACTGGGGCCTGAAGGATGGAAAGGACGTCACCAGGGCAGGAGGGATGAGGGATGGTGCTCGGGTCTGGTCTGCGGGCTGGGGAATGTGTGGGGCAGAGCGAGGCCACCTGGGCAGCAGCTCATGGGCGGCCTCTGCTTGCTTGACGAGGGCTGGAAGGGAGAGGGTGAGGAAGGGTTCGATTCTCTTTCCTCTGCTTCCCCACAGGAGAGCATCTTGGCTGATGGAGGTTTGTTTTCTTCCTGCTCACGTGCAACGTGAAGGGGGACGTGGAGGGCACCCTCCGAGGAGAAGCCGCCCCAGGAAGCCCAGATCAAGCTGTTTGTGTCCAGGGGAGCAAAGGATCAGAGCCAAACAAAAGTAAGGTTCGGGGAAATGTCAGCAGGATGAGTTTCCCAAGGAGAGACAGGCGAGGTCAAGGGCGTGTAAAAATCGGCCGAAAGCCTGAAAAAGGCAACAACAGCAGGGAGCAGGCCAGCACCAGCCAGCAGGACGAAGCAGCTGATGGAGAGGGATTTTTCTGTCTGTGGGTCAAACGCGGCAGTGAGAAGGTCCTTCCCGGGTAGCCAAGACCTCAGGGGGAGGGGGAAGGAGGCTCATCGCGTCTCTGGGGCTCCACGAGCAAGGACTGTGCGGCCCAAGGGGGGGGACAGACGAGCGCTGGACCGTGACAGAGCCTGAGGAAGAGAAGCGAGGAGGCTCTCCTGGCAGAAGCCATGGGAGGAGAGGGGCGAGGCAGCCTGCCGGCTGTTCCGATTGTCAACAAACTGAGCCGTGCTGTGGCTCGAGGAGAACCCCGTTTCCCTGCCCCGATGCCAGCTCCTTCCACCTGCCTTGGTGACGTCTCAGCCATCTCTCCGCCCGCCGATCCCTGATTGAAAAACGCCAGGTGTGCCCCCCCTCTCTGAGTGCCACCCCCCCCAAGAGGAACACAGCAAACCCTGGGAGGAGGAGGAGGAGGAGGAGGAGGAGGAGGAAGAAAACAGAAGTGAAAGGGAGGAAGAAAGGGGAGAACAAAGAAAAAGGCTGGACAAACAGGCGATGAAGAAAAAACTCGCTGGCATGGAAAGGTTTCAGCATCATCATCATCTTGCCGTTGGCCAACCACGAAGCAGGTTCCTTGAGATGAGGTAATCTGTGCGACTCCTTCCCGGCTTGCTCCCCGCCACGAGCAGAGAGGAAGAGCTGCCGGAGGCCAGTGTGAGACAGCAAGCTCGGCCGTCCATCAGAGAGACCAGCTAGTGGAGGGCTCTGCGCTGGGGGTTCCCCGCGATGAGGTAGGGCTGGGGGAGCAGTGGGAGCTGCTGCTGCTGCTGCAGGAGCTCTGCGAGCCTGCGAGGAGGTGGACGACTGGCTTCTGGGCAAAGAGCACGCCTGCAGGGAACAGGAAGGGGAGAGTTAGGGGGAATGTGGGGGGGGATGCAGCAAAGGGTGGCTGATGCAGCCCCAAAGGCTTCATCCTCATAGAATGAGGCCAGTGGGCAGATCAGAGCGTCAGTGATGACACGGAAATAAAAGCTGAGTTAAAACTCTCCTCAAGAGCAGAAGGAGGATTCCTGCTAGCACTGAATACAAAGTCCTTCCCTGTAAGTTGAACTTATAGAATCACAGACTCATAGAATCACAGAATGGCCTGCGTTGGAAAGGCCCACAATGCCCATCCAGTTCCAACCCCCTGCTATGTGCGGGGTCGCCAACCACCAGAGCAGGCTGCCCAGAGCCACATCCAGCCTGGCCTCGAATGCCTGCAGGGATGGGGCATCCACAGCCTCCTTGGGCAACCTGTTCCAGTGCGTCACCACCCTCTGGGTGAAAAACTTGCTCCTAATATCTAACTTCTCACTGGGTCCTCACTTTTCTGCCACACCAAAAGGCCACCTGTGAGCTGTCAGCAAAATGCTGCTTGGGGACTGCTCAAGAGCAGACGGATCACAGCAGAAAGTGAATGACATTACAGCAACAGCCCTTGCACAAACAGGAAATCACCAAAAAACAGCACTCGAGAGGATTTCTGAATGTAAAAACCCCACCATTGAACGGAAAGGACATTCATTTTGCCTGCCTAGGACCAAAAAAAAGAGGAAAACTCATCTCCTGTTGTAATTTCTAAGCTGGATAAGCTGTGTGCAGTGCTCTGGAAAATAAGCAGCCCTGGGAGCGTGCCACCCTCCCCACATCCTACTGGGCATTCCCAGCCTGGCTGCCCACCCCCGCCCCCGAGGAGCAGTCCCTTCTCACCAGCATAAATTGTGCCGTTAATCTCCACCGACATGTTAATGCTCCCAATGCCATTAGGTGACAAATTCAGTGCCGCCGCCGCCGCCGAGTCGGGTTTGTCTTCTTTCAAGAAAAGAAACACAGAGTCAGAGAGTAAGAGGGCAGCTGCCCCGTTTCTAGAGCCGATCGAAGGTACACACGCTCCTCCTGTTGTCTCCCCGATGAGGAAACCCCCACGTGACGCCTTACAAAGGTGTTGCTGTGTGAGCTGTGCGTGGGCTGGGATCCCACTGCTGTCTGCAAATCGCTCAGGCCGAATTAACAGCCCCTACGCAGAAAGAGCTGTCTGCACATATGCTTGTGACGGCTGGGTTGCGGCCACGTTCCCAGCTCTTGTTCAGGTCCCCTTCACCAGGGTGGGGACTCTCAGGGAGCTGCAGCGCCTTACGTTGTGCAGGGCTCAGCCTGCAGCAGCTCCAGCGGCCGCTGGAGGGAGAAGGGCTTCCCAAAGCACCAAGCACCCAAAAGGAGGCCTTCCTGGCTGCCCCTAAGAGCTGTGAAATGTTTTTCTGCTGCCCCCTCTGCATCGAGAGCCCTTTCTAAGCCCATGTGGGAAGAACCAATGCGTAGCAGGGTCTTTTTTTTGCTCTGATGTTAAAGGAGAGATGAACATCATACTCTCCTGGATGCTTCTGAAGCCTTCAACTAAACCAGCCTGGAACTGTGAGCCTGGAACTGCTTCTCTGCGCTCACAAATTCAGCCTTACAGTTTGCACAGCCGTGCCATGGTTACCAGCCCAGCCTGTGTTGGTTTTGGGGCACCGTGCTGTTAAAACAGAGGGAGACCGTGGAGACAGCCTGCCCGGCCTCTGGCACCGCTCACAACGCACGTGTTATGCTCATTTCCAGTCTGCTGGGACTGTCCCTGGGAGGTATGCGAAGGGCACTGCTAACGTTTAACCTAAATGCTGCTATCAAGCTATAATAAGCTCACAGAGTGCTTTCCAACAGCGCCGGTCAATGCGCTTTACAGAGCACAGAAAATGAGGGCATGAAAGACCTGCACGCAGTCACCTAACAGAGGTGGCAACGGTACCCATGGATCCTGCTTAGGGCTCAGCCCCTCAGCCTCTGTTCGTAGAGACCAAAACTGTTCCTAGCATCTGGATTTAGGAAGCTCGGGGTGAAATGAAAAACAAAGAAGCGAGATTGGGGAACGACCATTACTTCATAAAACCTGTATTCCCGTTTACTCGCTGTTTAGAAACGTACATGTGAAGTTTAGGTGGATGCACAGCTGTCACGACCCGCAACGCAAAGACTGGATCCCATCAGACTCAGCAGCTAGCTGCTACTGCCACAAAGGGGAACCTGCTTTGACCCTTGGCCACGTACATCTGTGGCAAAGTGTCTCCATGAAGCATTGCTAGCAAAAGCCTCCAGAACCACTTCCCTTCCTCTCCTATGCATTGCTCAACTTGCCCGGCCTTGTGTTTTCATCTCACTGTACAATTAATAGGGGCCCCAGACCTTTAATTTGAATGGATCAAAAGGTTCAGAGGAAACAGCTGCTGGAACTGAAATCTTCTGAGGCTTTGCTGCCCAGCGAAGTGCAGCCCCCAGGACAGGTAAGGCAGCCACGGCGTTTAATGAGCTTTTGAAGCCACTCTATAACAGTATTGATTCCGACAATGTGACCTTTACGGGGTGACTCCCCTTTCACAAAGCGTTTCAGGAGTGCATTTCCCAGGCCATGAATGCTGCTTATATCTGACCTCCTAACCCAGCCTTGCCAGGAGTTCTTTGCCTGCAGGCTGCGAGTGGAGCTGCAGCAGATGTTGGCAGAAATCACCTGACTTGCTAAAAGCTCTGGGATGCGTAGGGCCCCCTGCAGATACACGGGGCTTCGTGGCCTCCTCATCACACCTGCCAATGGGATTCCTAAAAGCCAGGCATCTCTCCCCCCTAGCTGCCACCTGCACTGAAAAAGCTGTCACCCCTGGGATCAATTAAAAGGCTTCCTGACGAGGAAATTCATTCCCTGAAGCACAATGCTGGCACGAGGCTTAGACTAGGGCAGGGCTGGGGAAAGCACGCTGCTTGATGGGCTGAGCATCTGGCGCAGGGCACGGCTTCCCAACCAGGAGTCATCTCACAAGAGTTGCCCTTGGCCAGAGCAAACCGTGCTGCGCTCCGGAGCGCACAGGAGGCACTAAACACAGATATGCAATTTCAGCTGGCCCACGTGCTTCCCAGGAATGAAGAAACAGGCTTCAAGCACGCAGCAGAGCGCTGCTGAGGACAGCTCGGCCAGCACCAGCTGAACCTGGCAGCTCCTCACGGCCCAAGGCACACCCAGAGGCGCATCTTACCCTTGCCATTGATTTTGATCTTCATGGGGATCTGCCGTGCCATGCTGAAGAGGTTGCGCTGCAGAGCCTGCTGGACAAGCCGCTGCTCCTCCTCCGTCATCCGCGAGACCTTCTTCTCTGGTGGCTCCCCAGCCTCCAGCCTCTCCCGCAGCTGCTCCAGGGTGGCTGTTCTTGCTGCCACCGTGGCCTGCTGGCTAGCCAAGGTCACTGGCACAGCAATACGATTTGGCATCGACACGGTCAAGGGCACACCGTCACCTAGGAAAGGAAAGAGTCACCTAGATCCTAAAGCGAGTACACCAACTCATCTGCAGGCCTGGGTTGAAAAGGACCTCAGAGATCATCTAGTTTCAACCCCCTTCCGTGGGCAGGGTCACCAACCAGCAGACCAGGCTGCCCAGTTTTGCCGCTGCACCTCTCACCCAGCTGACCTTTTCTGACAGCTGCTGCTGGAGACACCCGAGGGTTGCTGGTCCCGCTGCCCGGCGCGACGCCGATGATGGGGAAGCGGATCTTTGGGGGAGACAGGAGGGAAGGAGGCCCCGAGGCCGTGGGTGAGTAGCTGAACAAAGAGGAGCTGTAGCTGGGCCGTCTGCCTTCCCGCCTGTTGCCATCGATCGCGGCCTGAAGCTCAGCAGGAGAACTGAGGGATTTCTTCTCGCATTCGTAGGCATATAGGTACTTCATATACCTGGGAGAGGTGAGCACAGGGAAGGTCAAGCAGGTTTCTCACCAGACCACGACAGGGTAGGCTGCAGCACGCAGGAAGACTTTTGGATGAAGGTGCTCTGCAGACGTGGAGTCTTTGCCTGCAGCTCTCGGTGTGATGAGCGAGATGTAGCTGGGGCCTGAGGCACAGCTCTCACAGCTCTCACTTGACCTCGTGCTTTAGGGAAGCACGTAGCTACATACTGCAACACCCAGAGGCAGCACAGAATCATCCCAAAAGCCTTTACAACTGACATAGTATTTAAAACTATAAATTAGGGCTTGGATCATAATGCTTACGTGCAAGGAAGGATGATGTAAGGGTTATTTTGTCCAAGTCTGTACAGGGCAGCACTAAACTTCACAACTTTTGCTGCACTCTAGCACACAAATTTGCAGTGAACACTGTGTGTATCAAAGGCTGTAGAAACAGCAAGCAGCTTCCCTCTGTAGGACTCAGCTAATCACTAAGAATAACAATAACCAAGAGGTAAGAGCTCTCAAGCAGTCCCCTCTCCCTGCTCCCTGTGCCAAGTGAGACAGAGCAACCTCAGCCTCCATTCTGCATTGCCCAGCTCCCGCTCCAACCTCTCTGCTATTAAATCCTTCAGACTTACTGGGTTCGAAGCGTGAACGCGGCACTGGTGATGGAGGTGGGCAGATTAAGGCCTTTGGTGATCTCCCTCCAGATCTTCTTATTGATGATTTCCACCAGCCCTCCCTTCTCGGTCACCAGTTTGTAGAGCATGTAGAGATCCAGGATCTGCTTCGCCATGATGGGGATCCTGTTGATGGGAGTTCCTGCAGGGAAGAAAACGAGGAGCAGGAGAGAAAATGAGGCCGAGAAGCCTGGCAGGTCGGCTATCGATCTTCTTTCTAATAGGAAATTCAGGCAACTCTATTTGTAGCCTGACTCGAGGCCTCTCTATGGGCGAGTAAATGAGCCAGAGAAGTGTAGCTACATGGCATGTCCTTTCCATGAAAAATCCTTTCCTGTAGGCAAAAGCAATTAACAGACAAATAATAACCTGCAGCTAAGAGCAGCTTCTAAAATAGAAGAGGGGAAGCAGGGACCATTCAATCCCAGTGGCGAGGGAGCAGCCCAGAGGAATCATTTGTTATGAGGTCCCAGGGCTATCTCGGATCACATCTGTATAGCTGGTGCTCAGGAAGGGGCTGAGCCTGCAGGCAGCTCGAGCTGCTCATGCACCGGGATTCTGCTCCCTCACCCCCAGTATGTGCTGTGTGCCCGGGCAGAGCGATAGGAAAGGGTACGTGACACCCAGCATGCGTTTCCCCATCCTCCCTCACAAGCATGCAGCGTTTTGCTGTGGGTTCTGCTCCCACTTCCCTCTCCCTGCACCAGCTCTGGGATGTGCGACCCACGGCAGCCAACACAGCCCAGCTGGGGGAGCCCTACCTGTTGCGTGGCAGTGATACGGGCAGTGCTGTGGAGCAGTGTGCTCTCATACACCGACCGAATCCCCATCAACGCGACCCTCCCCAGCTGCACCCGAAGGCGACAAAGCGTGGAGGGTCCGTGGAGGTCACAGCGATGAGATTTAGGCAAGGAGAGGAAGAGGGAGAAACGCTGATGTAGCAATCCTCTTCCTCTGCGTAGGAAATACTGTCCTGGATCAAAGGGCAGCCCACCCGAGGTCAGCATCCTGCTGCCACAACGGTCAGCAGCAGCCCTTACGGCAGCGCCGTAATGGACAATTATGGGATGCCCAACCCACAGGGGAGGCTTTTGCCACTGCTCATCAGCCAACGGTCGGATAATGCCCCGGAGCAGAGCAGTTTATGGCCCTTATAAATGGGTTTTATTCGGTTTAGTGAAAAGGAGTTCAGCTAGCTCTGCAGATGTCCTCATTAGACACGTAAGTGCAATGTTTTTTCTTTTTGAAGCCCATTACGCGTCAGCTCACGGCACCGATTCCCACAGGTTAACGAGATGCTGGATTAAAGGGAAACTTCTTCAGCTTTAAAGGGCAGCCCTCAATTTCACTAAGGCACCGACTCTGCGAGACAACATAAAGAGCAACGCGGCCAGGCTGGCCTGCAAGCTCCCTTACTTCTCATCTCTCGCATCCTCTTTTATTTGCCTTCTGTCTAAACAATCCCCTCCCTGTGCACCAAGCTAACATCCATAAACTGCATCAGATCCTCTTCCTGCATTTCAAATCCCCGCTCCCTGGGGGAGGGAGGACGTTTCCCAGTCGTTTAGATGCAGTCTGGCTCCATCCAGCCTGACCAAAACATCAGCCTGAGCGAACGTGATCCTCGCTTTGCTGTGCTTTCCCCTCCGCCTCCATTTTGTCTCCCTCCGTGTGTTAAAGGAAAGATTAAGAGTCTGGTAGCAGTGTCATTTCAGACACGTAGAGGGCTGGAAGCGATCATGTTACCAGCCTGAAGTTATCACTCATCAGCTGAGCTGCAGGAATTGGTCACACCCAGCCCACCCCAAAGGAGAGAGCAGGGAAATGTTTATTTTGAAGGACTCCAGAAAGAGCTGGGAGTAGTTCTGCCCACCTCCACAGCCCCCTCCGTCAGCACTTCAGTGTTTCTGCCCCAGCAAGAAATGCTTGGGGGCACAAGGCTTAGCAGTGCTGGGGCTGAGACCGTTCCCTTCTCAATCCCATGCCACTTAGAGCCACCCGATCCAATGTAGGGAATGGCGTTAGCTGCTCCAGAAGGGACTTCCATCCTTCTCTCCTTGGACAGAGAGCAGACGGGGAGCGAAAGAGAAGGGTCAGCCCTAAGGCTCCTCAGGCAAGCAAGCTGCTACCACAGAAGCGTAATGAAATATTTACTTCGAAAAAGAATATATTTATCCTAAACGCAGCCTTACTCTTTTCTGGACCTCCTCCCCCTTCAGCATCTGGAAGTACACGAGTAAATGCATCCAAATGCTCCTGTGATACAGACAAACATACCAGTGGGAAATAAAGGCTTACACGTATTTGCAGAGCTTGCTCACCACCAGGGCTGGACCAGCAAGCAGAGGTGACCCCTGGGCCTCGTGTTACCAGCCCTACAGCACCCTCCCTTCCCGAGGTTTGCGTTTAAATAGGACCCACAGGTTGAAGTGCCCTGGGGTTTAATCAGTGGCTTTGTAAGCTAAGCTAGAACCTACACATTTATTTTTCCCTCTAGTTTTTTTCCTTGTAAAGGATTTAACAGCAGGGACAGAACTTCCACCCTTCCCTTTTACGCACGGAGATACAGCCATCCTCCCCTTGTGCTTTCCTCCAGGATGAGGCCACTTTGAGAAACACCCTCCAGTCCGGGACGAGCAAGCAAAGCACCGTTTGCATTTCAGGCCTCACAAATTGACACAAATGCACCCCTCACCAGCTTGGTATGTTCCATAGGATCTGAGTGCAAAAGCTGCCTGCAGAGCCCCCTCCTCCCGCAGCCCCCTCCGAGGAGGAGCGAGGCGATAAAGTCTTTATTGGAAACCCCCGGTGCTCCAACAGGAAAGGCTGAAAAACAAGTATCATGGGATGAGGGGATGCTGAAGGCGAGCGGATCCTTTCACAGGCGGCTGCGAGGCTTGTCAGGGGCCATGATGGATTACTGTCATCTGGCAGCATCAGGATTAATGATCGGGAGGTCAGAGGGGAGAATTCCAAAGGGAAAGGTCAGCAGCCGGGGGCACAGCATAAGACTTGTTGCCTTTTGATGGCAAACTCATTTTACTGTACTTTCCAGCTTCCCTCCATCCCGCCGGCTCTCAGCAATGCTGCGCACACCGTGGTGCAGAGCCAGCAGCTCAGCTCGACAGGAGGCTGAGGATGACGACCAGCTCTTCTGCACACAGCTCTCCTGGCACACACCTTTTCTTCCTTTAAGCACAACCCAGCCACACGAGCACGGGGCACCCCTGGAAGGAATCAGCTGGAGGGGGCTGGGAGAGAACAGAGTTCTCCCACTGGAAAAGGGCTGGTGGGCTGTTGATGTGCATGGAAGACCTCAAGAAGAGAAGCTCCAGGACAGGTGTACCTGCTCTGCTGGGCTTGGAGCTGCTGGAGGTGAGACAGTCCCAGGGTAAGAGGCTGCTGCTGCTTCCAGACAAGTGCTCTGCTAACAAAAGGGCTACGGAGAGGACAAAATGCCCAACCACAACACTGGAAGGAAAAGGAGGAATCATCCCATAGGGGCTGGGTTTTCTGAAAGGAAAGACAGCTGTAACTACGATTCGGATTTCTGGAGTAAAGAGTTTCCCTGGAGGAAGCCTGACTGTAGCTATAAACATCTCTGTCCTTCAAGGGAAATAAGCAGTCCCTCCTGCCAAGCTGTTTCACCCCTTTCAAAAGCTGCCTCTGTTTCAGGCAGACATAACAGAAGCCTAGAGGGTGTATACAGATAGGCTTGAATGTCCCCTACGTCTCCTATGCTCGACAGGCTGAAGGGGAACCTGATTTTCACCTTCCAGGAGCTCTTTAGGAAGAGACAGAAGACGTAAGCCCTGGATAATCTCCAAGTGACTATTTTGACATCTTTTAGCAGACAGTACCTGAGGAAGAGGTGCTGAGCAGTCAGCATGCGTGGGCTCTGCTCCTCTGCTCTGTTCTGCTGACAGCTACAGCCCAGCACTGGGCTTGGCCTTCCCTTTTATCTAGAAGGACCTCCACGCCGCACCGAAGCATTCTTCACCTGCCCAAGCTGGCTTTTCCCTGCTCTTCATCCTCTGTTAGCCAGACTTCAGATTCATGCCAAATTCTGAACAGGCAGGTGATGTTAAAAGGAAACTGTCACCTGAGACAGGTTGAACTGGATGATCTCAGAGATCTTTTCCAACCTCGCTGATTCTATGATGCTAACAGGCTCACAGAAGGTAAGTCCCCTCTCCTCCACTGAGGAGCATGCCCACTGCAGGGAGTTCCCCGCCAACAAGCAGCCTAAGCCATGACTTGTCCTGCACACAGGAGACAAAGAGCAGTTAATTATACCCAGCCTGAAGCAGAACTTTTTCAATCACCTCCTGCTTTTTTTTTTTCTCCTACCCAATGCACTTTCAAACGTGACCGTTTTTAGGTGAAGAACAAAGGAGGCAAGACTCAAATATTTATTCAGCAGAGTAACATCTGAAGTGTATTTTGGAGCAAAGAAGTGAACAGAGGGGCACTTTTAAGCAATAACCTATATAGGTAAGGGAAGAGCTGCTGCTTCCAATTTCCAGTCTTCCAAAGTGATTTACAATAACCAAATTCTGAACCAAACCTGGCTGGTTCCATGCGAAGCTGCCTCTTCAGCCACCCCAGTTCCGTTGCCTCAAAGTTGTATTTGCTGCCTTGAGCCTATCCTAATGGTTAACCCAGAGTGAAAATAAGAAGGAAAGGCATACAGAAGGGAAACGAGCTCTCCCTGCCCGTGCCACGCCGATCTAATCTCTCCCCCCCTATTCATGGCATTTCCACAGCGGGCATTCGCACCTCCCAGTGGGAATGTCACCACCTGATCTGCAAGCCTGCAGACCATTAGACACTGCTATCAAAGCGGGAGCCAGGATAGAGGGTAATTAATCATGTTCTATTTGACAGGAGGCCCACTTCTTATCTGCACCCCTCGAAACACCATCAGTTTCTGCTTCCCTCCTCAGTAAGTGAGGCTGACAGCAGCCCCTTATCAGATTTCAGCTGCTGAACTGGAGGCAGCCTAACTGGCATCCCATGCCCCCGTTCTATTCACCAAGGCTCTGGCCACATTAACCTTCCCCACTTCTCCATCCTAAAACTGTGATCCCACAGAGATTTGTGCTCCTGTGCTGAGCACGGCTGCTACTGGCACAGCTGGCTCCAATCTATCTGCTATGACAAATTTCTTCCCCACACGTTGCACAGCCATGGTGGTGGCTTTGAACCAAGTAGACAAACTTATCCAGGTAGAGAGGAGTTACAGTGGGGAAATGGAGGCGGCTGGGGAAGACAGAACTGGGTCAGTCAGTCAAAAACTGGAGCATCTTCACACCAAGCAGACCCACCTTCCATCCAGCTGGGTATCTACAGGGTCATCTTTTCCGTGCTGAAATGCCTCTGCTGGTCAACTGCTCGAGTTCATCAATCACTGGAGAAACGGGCTGTCAGATTTAGGGGGGAGGCCAGGAACACCCAGAATAAAGTACCCGTGTATAGACGAGCTCTGGGAGTATGGGATTTGAGACACAAACATGCAGTCTTTGAGATGCTGGAGAAACGTGTTACAGTTTGACATCTCAATCTTCAGGGGAAGGAGGAACACCTTTGGCTCCATCCTTCAGTTCTGTACAGCCAGGGATTCGGAGATCCCCAAAGGGCCAGGGCTGCAGCAGGCTGGCATCAGGTTAACAAGCTGCAGAAAGAGTCATGCTGACCAACAACACAATGGCCTACCACTTCAAACAGAATGAATGTTTTAGCACATAAAACACAGAAGAGGAGAGAATTTGCTTCTTACGAGCGGCTTTCTACAAATCCTACGTTATCCCAAATTTTCCTCAGGTTAAACTCCCCCTAAACAGCTTCTATATCTCATGGGTCAAGAGCTCACAGCCCAGTTACAGCCATGAGAGGATCCAACATGAAGGATACGTATCCCTCAGGTTGGATATCAGGAAACATTCCTTCTCCAAAAGAGTGGTCAGGCACTGTGAAACGGGCCGCCTGGGGAGGTGGTGGAGTCGCCATCCCTGGAGCTGCTCAAGAAACATTTAGATGTTGCACTGAGGTTTAGTGAGGAAATGCTGGTGGTAGGTGAATGGTTGGACTGGATGATCTTGGAGGCTTTTTCCAACCTTGGTGATTCTATGGAGAATTTGAGTCACCTGGCACTCTAAGGCTGGTGAGGAAGGCATTCCCTGCGGGAATGTACGCTGCAGGAGAATTTAAACTAGATCACCAGTTCCCCCTAAAACTCAAGGAAGAAAAGGTCCTTTCAATGATGTACAGAACAGATTTAGCCGCGCACAAATCAAAGAAGAATCTGGCCCGGTTGATTTGGAGCATTCAGAACAGAGCTGTGCTGAAGAATGGCTCAGGCAGGAGATGTCGCAGCTGGGTTTGGTGCAGTGCATCGAGTGAGAATTTTCCACTGCAGAACATCAGCTGCTATTCAGGGAAGCGTTTGCTGTGGCTCAGCATTAAGCAGGTAGCGTGAACAAAGGACGCTGAGAATTTACGTCTATTGACGTCTCATTTACAGAACTACATTGCTGAATTCGGATTCAAAAATATCTCCAGAGGATGAAAAGAAGCAGCCTGCAAAATTGAATCAGTGGAGCGAAGAGAATTCCCTGGGCAAACATTTCATAAACACCACTTGGCCTAGAGATAAAAGAATCCATCAGTAAATGCTTTTGTCAATAGCCTGGATTTGTTGCATTTCCACGTCTAAAACGTGCAGGCAGCATACAACAGCAGGAAAACATTAAAACCACACGGTCGGACTTACAAAGCCCCTTCTATGTATATCCACATAAAAAAAAAAAAAAACACAACAGAACGGTCAAACCATCCGGGAAAACCAAGGTCATGCAGGAACCTTGAACAAAATTGGTTGAGCTGCACAATCGGAGACGTTTTACGAGGTCCTCACAAAGGCAGCGCTTAAAAAATGAACAAAACAGCTTCCCTTGTAAGGGAGCCTTTTCCTAGCGGGCCAGGGCATGCAGTGATGTCCCTTCCCCAAACCTTTTCTCAAGTGGAGTTACTCGCGTGAGCAGCGCTGATTGATGGTCCCGGGGATGAAGTCCCACTGCTCTGCTTCCCTCCTGGTCAGCTCAGCTACAGGTGAGTGCTGCAAGAGTCATGCCATTGGCAACCCTTAAATACCTGGGGACAGAACGCAGCCTGCTACGTATCACAGGGTTGACATCTATGTTTTTCTGCTCCTCATCTTACCTTTTATCACAAACACAGAGGAGAGCCGGAAAGTAGCTCTGGGATACGTTCACTGGGTAAGAAAAGCCTGAAAGCGCTTTTCCACCTTTCACTCCAGCCAGACCTGAGCACACCAGCCCATCTGGCTGCTCGGTGTACACGTTACCCAACCCTCCACAACACAAAGCGCAGCCGTTCCTTTTGGAGGGCTCTGATATGGAAAAAATATGTTTTACGTGCCAGGGAACCCATGCCCAAAGCGTGAGAAGCTGATTTTGCATTGGAAACACACAGATTCACGTTTCATATCACGCGCATTTCAGTAGCAACGTTATTTCCAGCAACCTTAAGCAAAGAAGGCTGGGGAACACAAGATTCCCTTGAATTACTGTAAGGGATGCTGTACACTCACGTTCCAGAGTCAGAACTTGAAAACCCTCTTTACCAGTTCATTTCAGATTCATTTACAACACAGAAATGTTGTAAAGCCATCGGCCACGGAGGAGGGAAGCCGCTGCTGAAGTTGCTTATCCACACCTGAGGACAGCCGGCCTTCAGTGCGAGGCTGCAGAAGAGCTGAGGAAGGGGAATGTGGAGGCACTGATGGAGCCCCTCATCCCACCAAGCTGCACCTCCTCACCCCCTCTGCCCCTGCAGTCCCAGGCAGGGTGAGGCCCATGCACCTCGGCACACAACAGCAACAAAGGAAGAGTTACAGCTCCCCTCCCATCTCCCTCTTCCATCATTATTGCCGCCGAAGGGCCATTTTATCACTTGCAGCTGTGGTCATTCAGCGACAACCTGCTGTGCTCAGAGGCAGATGAGACCTGCACATTTGATCTGCATTAAGCCTGTTTCATGGCTTCGCTTTTTCACCTAACATTCCAAACAGCAGCACCAACAACCAAACCTTTTCACCCCTCCAGCTACTTGGGAGCTCCTGAAACGTGCCATTTATCTTCCAGTTCAACACCAGCTAGCGATCTGACTGCCTTTTCCATCAGCCCCAAACAAGGGGCACTCCTCTCCAGGGCGGCAGAACCCCTAACTTTACACCAACAGCGTTTATTAGCAGAGCTGCTTTCAGACACAAGGTGCAAATAAAGCAGCTCTTCACACATACAAGCTAAGAAACACAGCACTTTGCTCTCGGGTGCAATGAGGCCTCAGCATTACCCGCTTTGGAAGGCTCTCAGAACAAGGCAGCTGTTCAGCCTGGTTTGTTTTAGGATGCCTGCTTGGCACGTAAAGGGAGGGGAAGAGAAATTAAAGTCTGAATGGCACCTTGGGATAACTTTGCTGTAGAAGCCTCCAGATTTCTGAATGCAGCAGAATACAGGCTCACTCCCTGCAATATTTCCAGACCCCCTGGCAGAAAGCTGGCAGCTCACTGTGTCTCTCCCCCACGGGTGGTACGGCTCTTATGTTTCATTTCCAGCTCTCTCACAAGAGAGAAAACAAGGGAGCTTCCAGAAAACAAATACACTTGGAAATGCCCAGATGATTAAAAGCTCAACTCCTCCAGCAGCCAGCTGGTGACAAGCTCAGCCCCTGCACTGGGAAGGTGTCAATTATAAATAATTAAAAGGTAATAGGAAGGAGATACTAAAGTATTAAGCAGATTTCTCTCTGGGCATCTGGTGGTTTCTATTGCTGCCAGTCATACCCTTCAGATTGTCTTGTATGTCAGTCATCCCAGCCCTTACATTAATACGTGAGCTCAGGTTAACATTTGCAAGCGAACTAATTGATAGTGATAGAACTAGAGGGAATGGTTTCAAGCTGCGCCAGGGGAGGTTCAGGCTGGACATTAGGAAGTATTACTACTCGGAAAGGGTAGTCAGGCATTGGAATGCACTGCCCAGGGAGGTGGTGGAATCACCGACCATGGGAGTGTTCAAGAAACGTTTGGATGTTGCGTTGAGGGGTATGATTTAGCTGGGAAGTATTGGTAATGGTTGGACTGGATGATCTTCTAGGTCTTTTCCAACCTCGATAATTCTGTGTGATTCTGTGATTCTGTAATTAAGCCTGGTTGTGGCTGTGCAGAGGAAAGCCAGAAACGTCGCCAAAACTCATCTCCAAATTTTCCATGACTTGGAAGCAAAACCTCCACGAGCTTTTTGGAACAAGGACATTCAGAAAGGCCAGCTGTCAGCTCCAGCCGTGCCAGGAGAGGAGGACGTGGGTATGAAGAGCACTTGCCTGGATTTCCCCTTGGGATAGCCCTCATGCATGTGCTCTAGCCATCCACGGAAGGGGATGCAAGCAAAGATGCAGGCTTCAGAAGACCAACTGGAAAGAAGACTCCGGTGCAGTGTCAGATAATCATTTTGCCTGCTCTTCACACTTAGCTCCCAAACTCAGAAACCTTTTGGACCATTACACAATTTAGTACTTTGTGTCAGGAGAAATCTTGGTTGGACGAGTTTGACTGGCTCAGCACGTTTGGAGAGGTGAAGGAAACAGCACTGCAAAGGACTTACCAGAAATTCAGACACAGGTGATCAATGTTTCCCTGTGGGCCCTTTGTTTTATATAGCACCATACTTTTATGTGTTTCTATTACGAATACTTCATAATGAGGGAGCCCAACTTTGATATCTAGAGGGTAGGAAGACTTAAGATAGCTCAGCTGAGCTGTTTCACACATGCACTGCCATCCCTGGAACTAGGAGAGATGCAAGGTGCTGACACCATCAGAAGGAATGTGAGAACTTCTTTGAACAGTTTGCTCCTGCACTCAGTTACACAGGTTTACTACATGGGAAACTGACACGTTGTGAATCTAAAGGAAAACTTGGCTTCATCTTTTTTTTTTCCCTAGGCCTCAGATTGTGAACTCTATATGGTGTGTGAACGCCTTCACACTCAGCTTCCATGCACTGAAATAGAACACGAGAAGATGTGTGACAGTGCCACCTGATTCTGTGCTGCTCCTTATTCTGAAGGGGAGATCAGAGAACTCTCAGCGCTGCTCAGTCCTTGTCAAATTGGGTTTTTTGGGGCACCTTTGGTATTAGGTAGCAGCGATGGATGAGAAATAGCATCTGTGAAGTTAAATTAAAATGCAGGTGAATTCTTTCCTACCGAGCTCGTGATCTTCCAAAGTAAATATCTCAAGGTCCTGTCCTTCCATCTGCAGGTTCAGGGGCTGGATTTGCTCTCTCAAATGCAGGAGGCAAGAATTCAAACTGCAGCAGTAATCCCTGTTTTATCGCATCGAGTTCATACAAAAGCTCACTCACCCCTCTTCTGCATGAAGATGAAGAGGTCATCCAGGAACTCTTTCCGTTCAGGGTCGCTATCCAGTTCATAAAGCTGTTGGGGGGAAATAAAAATGGAGGCACAATTCACAAGGAGACAGATAAAGCAACAACATCAGCCTCCACCAGTGGTTCTGGGGGAACAAAAGGCAACCACAGGCAAGGAAGGACAGAGCTTTCCTGGAACTAGTAACGCCTGGCAGGAAAAGCTCCTCTGAAATAAGCCAGAAAGCCTCAGTATGAATAATCAGCCTGGCACCACTTTGCTGCGGGAATAATTTTACCAAAGCCTTCAAAACCCAAGCACTTCCATCAGTTCCTTAGGAAGCTTATTCCACGTGAGAGGTACTGCCTGCTGGCATTATCTGCCAGTTTTTCAGAAGGGGCAGGTACAAGAATCATCTCCTGCACAGAAAATCTCTTATGTAGCCTCTGAGGCCACAAGGTGAGAAGCTGGAAGGGCTGTGGTCAGTATTGCTGAGAGGATGTCACACAAGACAGAGGACAACACTGTAGAAAAAGCACAATTTAATTCCTTCTTGCTTGCATGGAAGATTTTGCACAACTCCATGCGCTTTTTTTTTTGCTGGTTGTAGCTACTTTTGTGGAGCAGATCAACAGAAGAGCAAAGATTCACTGGGGAAAAATGTATCTCAGTTTCCCTGTAAGTGCTGCTAGCTACTCAGTACTCATCTAGCCCAAAAAAGGGGCTCCGTGGGTTCATTTCCCATGAAGCACCGTGCTTTCTTACACGCTGAGCTCTGGGAAGAAAACACACTGCTGTATTTGCAGAGCAATTAGCTGCACCCTTTTGGAAAGCCAGCTCAGTTCAAAATGAATTCCTCGAGCCGATGTGACACATTGCTGCCACATTCAGATCTATTACCACAGTGTTAATCAGGCTCAAGAAACAAAATACTCTTCCCCCAGCCAGAGAAAGCATCGACTGAGATTTTAAGCGTTAGAAGTGCAGTTATAAAGGCTGAACTCAAACTACATTCCAGTGACCAGAGGCAAACTAGCCCAGCTCTGCAGGCTTTCTGAGCAAAACGGAGGGCTCGATAGCCACCTTCTGCCACAGGTCAGGGAAGGAATACCCCCCTCCCCCCCCCCCCCCCCATCTCTCCCTTCCTCCCCCAGATCCCCACGATCAGACTGACCTTGGCAAAGTCTCGTGAAATTTCTCTTCCTCGGCATCCATCACCTTCATCACTCCAGGTCACACTGCCATTCTGGGGGGAGAAAGGAATGAAAGGCTGAAAGAGCAGCTTGGGAAAGGCTTTGTGGACAATTCCAGAGAGCCTTCAAATGTGCATTTATGGGCATGAGTGTCTGCAAAGGCAGGTAAAAGGCCGAGACATGGAAAGCGGCAGGTGCTTTGCCATAGCGAGTCTGAGCAAACACCAAACAGAGGCACTGCTTTGGCTCTCCATGTCCATCTTTTTAGCCAGTGCACACCCTAACAGTGAAAGACACAGGTGTTAGCCAGCTACCCCTGCTTACACAGGGCTCTGTCAGCCAGGTGTCACAGAACTGCCCTCTGTCATGCTTGGAGATGCCCTTCTGGCCTCCTCTTGCTTGCCTACAAAGCAAAAAGCTGAGCATGCCAGAGAGAAGTAGGGAAATAACACAGTGGGAACGCTTCTTCCCATCCCATACCCTTACTTCTGGAAGCCACTGAAGCCAGATTTTTCACATAGAAACGGTGGTCCAGCTTTGCTGGGTTAAGCTTCATTCTTCTTAGGCATTACAAGGATTACTCTAGTTAGGCTTGTTCTGCTCGGTAATTCACCATCACCTTGAAACCACAGCCAGAGCAAGAGACCAGCAGAGGAAGGCTCAGGCGATACGGCAGGACTGAGAATGTAAGAAGGATCCTGAAAGCTGTACAAGCAGCTTTAAACAATAAACTTCATATAGTATGTGCACCAAAGCCCCTTGAGGGAAGAGCACGGCCAATTCCGCCCAGCAAAGTGGCTTAGCCTGTCCCCTGGCCTGATACATGCACAGATCCCAAAGTGGAACAAGCCAGAGGTTCCAGCACACAAAGACAGGTAAATGGCATGGGCGGCCCAATGTCTGAAATCTTGGGAGTCATCTGGTTGTGACACATACATCGAATTAGAAAGATGAATAGCTCTTGTCAAGGCCAGGCAAAGCCACATCTCCCCCTTCAAAAAACACTGCAGTGAGCTGCCCTAATGCCTGCTGATTTAGTTTGAGCCAGTAATTCCTGCTGGAAAGTCAATTATCCAGCGAGTCCCATCAACTGAAAGATATTTAATGGGGGATTATTGCCACTTCTGTTATGTCAGCTGTTTATTACAGCAGATCAATTCCCAGCCCTCTCTAGGAAGAGATCTGAGGGCCGGTTTTGTTCATGTGGGTGTCCTTTGCTAGCAGAGATTAAAAACACTGGGTTTTTTTTTTTTTTTTGCTAATTATGGTGACATCCAGCTGCTCCTAAAACCCCACTGCCTTAACACAGACCAACAAACCCATGGTAAGAGGAGATGAGCCAGCTCCTTCAGCAGGCAGCAGTCACTGGGCATCGCTGGAATCCGAGACAAAATGGTTTTAGGGAGCTGAGCTGCTCTCTTCTCAAGTATGTACGTGGGCACACGTTCACAGGGCAAGCCTACTTATCGTGCTAAAGACTAAAGGAGTGCTCCAAGAAGCCAAACTCTTGTTTTCATTGGGCCCTCAACTCATGCTGAGAGCTTATTCCGCTACATTTAGGATGGGGACAGAGAAGGGAAGGGAGCTTAAAGGAGACAATTCCCTACCGCCAGCGGGTTTGAATTTGGTAGGATTTCAGAACTGCCTACGGGACTTCAGGAGCTATTTTGCTCGTTTGCTTTGAAGAACGGGTTATTAGAATAAGCCACGAGGTTAAGTGCTGATACACAAAACGCCCCTTACTTTCTGCATCCACACCGTGAGGGGCTTGAGAGCGCAGACTAATGCTCATCACGAGCTAACTAGTGAAAGGAGCTTAAAGCTAGCCAAAGCCATCCGTGTTTTGCCATATGCCCAGAAAATTGGTCGAGATGGATATCACCTGGCATGACACGGAGTGACGCGAGGTGAGACACGGCGGACAGCATTAGCATTTCCTCTTGTGACAGCTGCGACCGTTTGAAGGCAGGTTGCTGCCCCACGTTAAGCCATCGGGAGAGATAAGGAGAGCGCTCCTCACCCAGCCTGGTATCAATCAGCATGGAAACAACCCGGCTGCCTTCCCACCCGTCCGCTCCAGCAGCCAAGGACAAATATCTCCAATCCCTCCACCTGAAGCACTGCGAAGCCCTGCTGTCACTGGGCTAAATGGGTTAAAAGCACTTTCCCCTGGAGTTATGCTGCTTTTATTACAGGCTAGAAATGCTTCTGCCCCTCTCCGCACGTGGCTCCTGGCTGCCAAGCCCCCCAGGCTGTGGCTGGGGACTTGAGGACAGGTTTTAGCGTGTGGTGGCAGAGCAGCCAAGCGTTGGGCCAGCACAAAATGTCAGCTCAGCAGCCAGGGAATAAAGCCTATTTATTCAGAGAGCAGCGTAAGCACCGGCAGACACTTTCCCAAGCCTCAGCTTTCATCTTGAGGACTCCGCACGCCAAAACCTTTGGATCTGTGCCAGGGCTACAATCAAAGATCCCAAATATCAGCAGGGGTTGGGACAGAGACTCGAGCACAACCATGCATGTCAGTCCCTCCGGAGCTATGGGAAGGTAAAGATGCAAGAGGTGCTCCATTCGTAGCATAAAACACATCTTGCACAGCAACAGAGCCCAGAGGAAGCTTTGATATCAGGCTTCCCCTCCATTCCACCTAGGAAAACAAAGTTGCCCTTCAGTGAGCAGCCCTTCTCTGTAGGAGCAGCAGGAACACGAGAAATCAATATATCCTCACAAGTCATTAAAAGACCTTTGTATAAGTCAGGCAATAGTAGCAGGAAGGAAAAAACACCGCTCAGAGAGGCAGGTCATTCTCTGGGGAGAGCCCTGCCTCTCCCTGCACTGCTTCGCATCGAGGGAATTTGCTGATGTTTGACAAACAGCCATTTCCATTGCAGCTGTGTCATGGCAGGCAGGATTGATCCCGAGTTTCTTGCAGGTAAAGGCAGCAGGAGCAGCCGTGGTGCCCTGAGCTTGCTGTCCTCACTGAGCACCCTGTGCCCAGAGCCGGTTCGAGGCCATGCGGCGCACCCCGATAGGCTGCAGCCCTGCCTTCAGAAGCAATTATATCTGCAGCTATTTTAGGATTACTCCCCAACCACCTGGAATATCTTATTAGAGGGAAGCTCAGATGTCCGGAGCAATTTTGGTTTCCAATCCCACATTCAAAAGCCAGGGTTAACCCCTTCCTCCAAAGCAAGAGCTACTGAGTGGATGAAATGAGAGCAACAAACACTCTCCCGCTTTGTCCAATGCATTCTTTCGAGGACAAAACCCTTGAAAGCGAGCAGCCTGAGCTCGTCTGCAGGACAGCAGCTTCTCAAATGGACCACCAAACACCACGCTCAAAAACAGAATATCGAGGCTTGCCAAACAGCTCAGCTAGCCTACCGAGGTTAATTAAACCACAGAGAACCTGCTGGAAAGAAGAAAAAAACACCTGGAATGTAACACAAAGTCATTCTGCACCTCCCTTGCTGCAGACCTGCAGTCCCAATGCTGCTCTCAGGCCAGAGATGTGCTGAAATATCCACTTAGGGACTAGGCCAAACGTGGTGGGGAAAAAGAAAGCCCCTCTCCTACCCGCTGGGTGAACTGAAAGCACTGAGCCGATGAAAAGGTACAGGGGCAGCAATTTCAGGATTATCAGGGAATCCACTGAAATTCCTTTTGTGGGCAGAGTTAAGCCTTAGGAAGTGAAACAGATGCTGTTATAAAGAAAACTGTTGTACTACAAAACACTGATAAGATCAGGACTACTGCCCTGAGCTGCAAGTTCTCAAGCATGGAGAACCAGGGTGTAATTACTGTGGACATGGGCTGCCTGGTAAAGCCCGGCTGCAATTGGAACAAGCCCTTCCCACTGCTAATAACAGAGCTCGATTCAGTATCTACGGCTTCAGAGATTGCTTTAGAAACCATTTTAGTGATTCCAGGAATGGCAGGGAGGATGGGAAAACACGGAAAGACAAAGAAAGAATGGAGTGAAGTGAACAAATCAGCCCTTTTTTATAAAGTTCCTTTTGTGCTCCCCAAACCCAGCGCTGATAGCACCAACACAATTCCTTGCAAAACAGGAATTCACTTCCTCATCCGAAAGGAAAAGTCAGGCTCTTTGTGAACGATTCCTATTCACAAACACCCCGAGGAATTCACTAAAACCTAAGTGACAAGAAGAGCTGCTCAGTGCTACGCGGCCAAGGGAAGAGAAATTCTCACTGCCACGATAGAGATTCTCAGGTTTGCCCCGAAGTGAGAAAACAGAAGTACAGGAGTACGACACATTTGAACTCATTCCACCTACTGGCTTTTCTGTGCTAGCTAGGATATCTATAAATTGGCACGGAAGGAGACAAGCTGCAACCATTCCTAAAGATAAATTTAGCACCTGAACGGATCCTAAAATGAGCCATATTGTCCCCAGGATAGAAGTGAGGCTCCTTACTCTGCTGCCAGATATAGCACAGCTGCTGCTGTGCATCGCAGCCTTGACGAATGCCACAGAACTGTCCTGTGTGATGAAGATTTGGGGTAATGCCCTGACGCCTCATGCAAGCTGTTCATCAGCTGCTGCCAGGAACAGAGAAGGCATGGGATGCCCCTTCCCACTTACCTGCCAATTTAAGCAAGACTGCACCTCTTTCAAGTCTCTCCCCTTGAGTCAAGCTTGGTTGGTACGATCGGCAATTGACTCCCGGATTTCTACACAGAGAGGAAACATCCCCACACGCAACCCACCTCCTGAACTCAGCTCTCCACAAAACCAGCCCCAAAGCCCCACATCTCAACGCCTTTAGCCTGGGGTCAGGACAAGCCCAGGAGCTGTTTCTCTACAGCACTTCAAACATGAGACTCCTTTGCAAGGGTGGCTATAGAAAATGCATTCCCCTTTGATTTATGCCCACGGCTCCGTTTTCATACTGAGTACAGACACGAGCATACAGGAACCTCTCATTTTGTGTAACAGCACTGGAAGTCACCTAAATCTTCACTCACTGGCTGAAAACCTGGCTCCTGCAGTCATTATCACAAACGGTTCCTCGGCTCTGCTCTCCCTTACGTTATTTGGTGTGACAGGTATCCTTCCTTTAACCACAATCTTGCTGTGCTCCAGCAACGACGCTGCAACAGCAGCCACCACCACAGGGATGAAGACTTCACCAGAACAAACCTATACTACACACCTCAGGAAGAACAGCAATCCACAATTTAAAAACCCAAATCTGTTCTTACAGAAGATGGCTTTTAACAACCAAGAAACCAACCATTTCATAGAATCACGGAATGAAATGTTTGGTTTCTTGGTTGTTAACGTTTAACGTCGTCTGCTATTGAAGCGGACTCCATCCACTCTACCATAGAAAAGCACAGTGACCCACATAAGTGAAAAATCCAGCCCTGGATATCCCAGGTCACCAAGAGGCAAGACGTGCACTGTCTGAGATTCAGCTTCCCTGCTCCTGGACCTTCACCCCCTCTGGATTAATGAGTATCTCCTGAGCAAGACCTCGATACGCACAACACTTGAGGCGCATAGTTAAGGTTATGGAATCTCAGCCACTCGCTCATTCCTAGAGCCTAGAGCAAAAGCCAAGTAATTATTTTAAGCTGACTTATCTTAATAAACACCGTGACCTCTGTAAAAGTTTAGGTCAGGATTTTCAGGAGTGACCGGTGAGTTCTGAAACCCGACCACAAGCCAACCCTACAAGAAACGTACTGCTCAGAAAACCAGTGACTTGCTCTGCAGCTACTTACCTTGCTGCACTTAGGGAGGCGTGAAATATCAGCTGATGCCTGAAAACCTCCGCTTTGTTTTTACATTCCACAAAGGAATGCAGGTACTAATGTGCGTGCTGTAACAGCAGCCTTGCAAAATTACCCGTGCCAGTGCTGCACGCCAGCCCCAAGTGGAAAGGAATTGGAGCAAGCAGCATAGAGGCAGAGGCCCCGGTCCTGCCTTGCTCTCCCGGGTAACCAGAGCCACTGTCAAGCAATGTGAGAGCCTGCAGGATGAGGACCCTCACCCCACCATCTGCTACAAGCAACATTTGCACCCGTGGAATTAAAAGCTCATTTTTCTTCGTGGACAGACAACGTCCCCAGCACCCTTTGGAGGAGGGTCAGAGCTGGATCTGTGCAAACTCGGAGCAGGATAAGGAGGGAGCTGAGCACACCCCCTGCTCGTCTTTCCGGACTGCAACTCCCCGACAAGCAGCTCCACTCCCTCGCTGTTTTGTGCTGATGGGATTCCCACCGCCCCTGTGTCATAAGCTGAGCCAGCTCTTTTGTCTGCAGGCTTGTTCTACAATTATTTACTTGACTGTCCGGGGATTGAATAGAGCCTGACTTGAGCCCTCTGCTGCTTTCCACTTTTCGGCTCTTTTCACACCTTCCAGGCAGTCTCAGCCTGACGCTTTCAAGATGCACTCTTCTCCAACACATGACTTTTAGGAGAACAATTCACACTTAGAAGAAGCAGCAGAAGCAACTTTCACTTCTCTGCAAGCGACAGCCATTAAGCACACCACAAACGCTCCCAGGGCAGGTCCAGCTGGGAGCAGCACATACTGCCTGGCCATTAGCCTTCAGCCTCAGCACAAGCTTGAAAAAACAATTCAGGGAATCATTTGGAAAATTCAGTGGGGAGCACAAGCACTCCTGAGCTTCGGTTTTTTCTACCCAACTCAACCATTTTAGTCAAAGACAGAAGAAAAAGCCCACTGTCTTTAATGCATACATCTCAAATACAAAACAAACAAACAAAACCTGAAGCAAGGCGGAATTTTAATGGACTACCTGTAGATGGGTTCACATTTTGTCCCCCCCCCCCCCCCCCCCGCAGCCACGGCAGCCCCCCTACCCGCTCATCCCTCCCCCGCTCTGATCCCATATACTGCAGTTAAATTTTTACTCCATGGTATGCAGACTCCACTGGTGAATGCAAACAAGTTGATCTGCAATATTTACCCTACTCAAGGTGAATATACTTCACCAGCATCATTAATGCTGCCAGCCTCAATGCAGCCCTCTGAGCGTGCCCACGGCGCCTCAATCACATCAGTCAGGTCCGAGAACACTTGCCTTGCTGGCCCCAGCAGAAGGATGTGCTGTTGTTTTAAGTTTTGCTTCCTTTGTGCACCTTGGCTTTCACATAAAGTGGTCTGAAATCAGAGCCATGCAAGCTGCAATCCACTACCAAAACACTGTTACTTAAATGCTACAGAACTGGGCCAAAGCAGCCGCCTCAGTATCAGCTCACAGCGAATCAGTTGTATACAGGCTGCTCAGACAATATTGTTTTGCTGTTCCACATCTGCTAAGGGCAGATGTAGCATGCATAGAGTCATTTGTCTTCCTGAACAGGGCAGGCAAGCTAAGAGCCAAGCCCATCCTCTACGATTCACAGGACCCTCACAAGACAGGCAAGCAGTGCAACAAAGCACAATGACATACTTGTTGGCACCCACCACGCCAGCAGTAAAAACAGCCACAAACCAATTCCAAGTTTATCATTCAGACCAATCCCCTAAAACCAGAGTCCTGCCCACCCTTCTCCGCCCAAAGCCCAGAAAGAGGAAGCTTTTGTCAGCTATTACAGATTCCGAAGCATTTTCTGCAGCAACCGACCGACACGCCGCCCTCATGTCCCTACAACAGCGTGAACAAACTCCTCTTTCAGAGCAGCTCTTCAAGAAAACGTGGCAGCAGCTGGGTGCCTGCTGCACCCTGTGCACCAGGGCAGCTCAGCCAGCATGCTTTGCAGGCACCAGTGCCCTTCAACCGCCACACATATCCATGTTGGAACAGCAAACCGACAGAGGTTGGTGGGAGCAGCTAGGCAGGAACCTACAGGCTGCTGAAAGTAGAGTGGGGAGAAGCACCAAGGCTCGGGGAGGGCTTTAGCAGCCTCTTCTGAAAGCCCTGCCCACGGCAGTGTAAAACAAATCTTGTGTGTGTGACCAGCAGCAAGCTTCCAAACGTTTACAGACACCAATGAGCAGCTCCAGCCTCTACACTTCACCGCATTTGCAAGAGGGGAACAGAAGAAAAACAGATCCCTTTTTGTCCATACAAGGTTTCTTAGCTCAGATTTGAAGCAACACCCAGCTCTGTGCACACTCAGCCTAACATATGGAGGAAGGAGAGTTAAGCCCAATTATTTTATCTTATTTTATTTAAATCATGCAGTCCTGTGGCTCCATTTCAAATACAGGCTGTAAATGTCTCTGGAAGTCTGAGGCAAGTTAGCTCTGTAAAAACACACCACACACACACTGTATTAACTGACATACCTTTTTTCTAACAAAGAAAAGAATTATTGATCTCTTTCTTGCTACCCATAACGCAACACTAGCCAGAAATCTAGCTGAAGTCACCGCAGTCGAGTCTTACACAAAGGGGTGATACAAAGTGTAGGTGAAATAGCCTGAGAGAGAGATCATCAGGCAAATATCTGCACCAGAATAAACAGAGCACCAGTCCCATTCTGAATGGCACAGCAGCAGTGATACAGAAGATAAATGAGAGAAAAAAATCACAGCCCTCCCTCCACCTGTCCACATAGGTTCTTATAGATTCAGGCTGGTCTGTTATTAGCTATCTGTGTCTGTAAAGCCAGCTGAGCACTTGAGATCTCTTTTTATGAGAGAAAATCTGGAAGAGAACACCAGAGAAGTCCACACATGCCCAGTTCTTGCCTCTTTTCTAAGGCATTTCCAAATAGCCATCGCTTGTAACAGGCCACCGGGCTACAGAAATGCTCAGTCTGACTGCAGACAGCCACTCTTATTCAGAAGGAAATAAAGTTAGCACCGACCTGTTTGAGCTGCTCATCCAATCTCCAGTTCTGGCGTCCAGATGGGGAGCCGGCATATGGCTGCTTAGTAGTGTCCTTACCCTGTTCTTCCTTGCCCTGCTGTCCCCTCTGATGCCCTGAGGCCGGAAGAGGATTCGAGGTAGAGGCCACTCTTTGGTTGTGGTGGGCAACTTTGGGAGCGTGAAAATATTTCAGAGCAGAGCAGGATTCTTTTCCAGTCACATCAGCACCATCCTCAAGATCCCCTCCTTCCAACCCCGCTTCCTCTTCCTCCTCATCTTCCTCCTCTTCCTCGTCCTCTTCTTCCTCTTCTGGCTCTGAATTCATGCTGCTCTGATCGAAAGCCCGCGTGGCCCCAGCTGCGGGTGGGCCTCTGGCCAAGGGACCGACAGCAGAGCCGCCTGCTGCCCTGCCAGATGTGGCTGCCAGCACGGCCTGCTGCACGGCCAGCTGCTGCGTGTAGAGCAGCTGGGCTTCCCTCATCTGCCTCTGCTGTCTCTCCCTGGAATCCATCTGCAGAGGAGCCTGCTGCTTCTGCTGCTGCTTCTGCAGCTGCTCGACCACAGCTTCCAGCTTCATCCCGCAGTTTGCATGGCTGGGAAAAGAGGGGGGTGGCTTTGGCTTTATCAGGATGGGTTCAAGCCCCGACCTTGGGAGATTGGCAGAATCTGAAAGATAGACAAATATTTGTTCGTATGAATATAAAATGCTTTCATCTTTTCCCCAGGAAGAGGATAAATAGAGTGCAAAGCCAATACTCTTTCCTGTGCAGGAGACCGTGAAACAATCAGCTTCATGTTTAACAGCCTCAGGCTCCAACTTGCATTCAATTTTCAGACTGTTTAATTGTATTTTCAAGCTGAACACATTTGCTATAACCTCACTTTCGTATACCCCAAAGACAGCAGCTGAAAATGCCTCGTCCCCATCCTGGGAGCTCATTTACTGTCAGAATCCTCCCGCGCTAAGCTATTACTTTTGAAATACTGGGTTTAACTGTAGGGTTTGCTTCTTCTGAAAACACTACCTTAAAAGGAGATAACCGGGGCGATAATCTTGACCATATTTCTATTAAGAAATGTGCAAGCCCATTGCATACCACTCATCTCTAAATTCCTTTATTTCGCTACTTTACTACATTCTCAACGCTTCTAATGTCTTAAATACTATTTTTAGCCACTGCTTTTCCCAAGGAGAGAGAGAAAAGAGTGAAGGAGAGATCACTGCAGCCTGAAAAATTGAACCACAGAGCAGCTCCTGCCCCCAAGTTACAGAGCTGCCAGTGCCCCCCTGAGCCCTGCCAATGGTTTCCCTTTGATTTTCCCAGCCAAAAGGACCCCCCAAAGTGCTCACAGATCCCCGTTGAGAGGCGGCACCAGACTGCTCTCGGGCAAACACCACCAAAACACAGCACAGGGAGTAGCACAGCTCTGATCTACAGCTCCCAACAAGATGACTATGCCTTTATCACCAAACACCGGGAGCGGCCCACGCCTGCAGGACCTGCTGACAAAGCCGGTCTTGCTTAGCTTCTGCCTTTTTTAATGTAAGAAGATGCTCAAACAGATCTCCCTCGCTGCCCTTCAAGGTTCACGGGTATCAAAATACAGCCGGGTGGGAGAAACAAAGGCAGGCAAACCACAAACAAGCCAGGCAGCCTCCTGGCCACCTCCCCCCGCACTGTTTACAACCAGCACCGTGTCAGGCCAACCCAAACCAAGCACCTGAAAAAGTGACTGCTCTGCTAACATCCATTTTCAAAATGGGTATATTTCTTCTTAAGACAAATACCCCAGCAGATGCCTATTCAGAAGGGGAAGCTTCCAGCCTCCCTTCAGTAACTTCAAGGCTTCTCCCAGGTGCTCTGAGCGATCTCCTTGTGCAAAGCGCTTCATTGCTAAACTCTTTCTTCCCTGTGCTACCCAGCAGCTTGTCATCAGCATGAAAAACCTCCTTGACGTGTCTTTTTTTATCTCACTCACAACACGACAGCTTGCGAGTGCAACAACAGAGAGTGGATTAGCAGTTAGCAGCAACAATGCATTACCTGGCAGCTGAATGCAACCTCAGGTTTCTCAGGCACAATGCAGCACCTGGCCCAACCCCACGCTCGTTTCCAGCAAAGCCACCAGGCGCATGTTGCAAGAGGAACCATAAAGGGGGTGCAGCGCGGGTGCCTCATGGTAACGAGTGCGCCGATCCTGGGCGAGCAAACACAGCTCGGGTGCAGCACGCCCTGGTATGCGGCCGCCCTGCGCGTCCCCGACCTGTGACAGGTTGTAGCAAGATTTATGCAGAAATGAGGGCTCGGAACCCTGCACCAACCTCAAGAGCTGGAGGCTGGATGGGGAAACACGCCCTAAGCAAGCAGCTAAGTTACGGGGGAAAGCAGGCAGCTTTAAGCCGAGAGGGAGACGCGGGTCTGGAAATAAATAATGGGGAGGAAGCCGGGGAGGGCTGTGGCGTGGCAGCACCGCGAGCTTTCACGCCCCATTTGCGGCTATTTGCCGACTTCCCGGCCCTTCGCTGGCCGAGGCGGGGGTGTCTGACTTTCAGGCCCCGACACGCCGCCCTTTGTGGGGGCTCGGAACGTTTTAATTACAGCCCCTCATCAGAGGGACCTGCCCGCAGGCCGTCCCAACGAACCTCTACCAACAAAGCTGGGGCGGCGACAACGAGCCCCAGGCACCCAAAACCCCGGATCCGAACCTTTCAAACCACCCGGAGGGGCCGGGACGGGGCGGCCCCACAGCCCGCTGCGCGCCAACGGCGCCCGGCACCACTCCGCGCCACCCGGAGACCTTCAGATCACAACGGCCACAGCCCTCCACCTCCGCACCCCCCTTACCGGCCTCAGAACGGCCGTAACCGCCCTTCCCACGCCTCAGGACCTTCCCAACCTCCTGGAGAGACTCCGGGACCGTTACCTGCGGCGGGCCCCGGGGGCGGTGGCTGCCGGCCCGCTTTGCGCGGCCACCTCGGCTCTGCCCGCAGTACAGCTCAGCCGCTGCCCGCCCCGGGCCGCCCCGCCTCAGCCCGGCCGGAAACGGCGCGCGGGGGGCGGTGCCCAGTAACGGAAGCGCTCGCCTCACTTCCGGGTACAGGCCCAGCAGCAGAAAGGAAGGGCGCAGCCGGAAGTAGAGAGAAAGAGGCGGGAGCGAAGGGAGAACGATAGCCAATTGAAATGGCGAAGTGGACAGCCGCTTCCGGTTCCGGGGCTATAAAAGAGGGAGCGCGGGGTGGGGCCGAATATTTGCGGGTGAGACAGCATTCGGGTGGGATTGTCGTACAGGTGAGAGCTGAGGGGTTGCTGGGCCTTTGCACCGTTCTTCATGTTTTTGCTGTTCTCTTTGCTTCTTTTATCCTCAGTGGCGTCCGGAAGGATGCTCGATGCTGGGGTCGCCCTTTGTTCCCTTGGGTGCGGGAGGGAGTGGCTGCACGTACAGAGGGGCTGCCTAACATCTCTGAGGGGAGGGAGGAGGAGGAAGAGGTGGTGGTGGTGGTGGGGCTGCTGCTCTTAGCATCCATTTTCTGGAGGAGAAGGATAAATAATTGTTATGGCTATACACTGTTCCCTTTTTTCTCATCCCTGTAGGGGAATGTTTCCAAGTCATCTCAGGGCCCTCGCTAGTGTATTATGTCTTTCCATATTTCGAGTGCATGGGGGTGGCTGTCTGGCCCCTTGATGGCCTATTGCTCAGTGTGATCACCTCTTTGTCCTCTCTCACCCTAGGCCTAATCATGGCAGATGAGGAAATTGCTGCCCTGGTGGTGGACAATGGCTCTGGTATGTGTAAGGCAGGCTTTGCAGGGGATGATGCCCCCCGGGCTGTGTTCCCTTCCATTGTGGGACGTCCCCGGCACCAGGGTGTCATGGTGGGTATGGGGCAGAAGGACAGCTATGTGGGAGATGAAGCCCAGAGCAAGAGGGGCATCCTCACCCTGAAGTACCCTATTGAGCACGGCATCGTCACCAACTGGGATGACATGGAGAAGATCTGGCACCACACCTTCTACAATGAGTTGCGTGTTGCTCCAGAGGAGCACCCGGTCCTGCTCACTGAGGCCCCGCTGAACCCTAAAGCCAACAGGGAGAAGATGACCCAGATCATGTTTGAGACCTTCAACACTCCAGCTATGTATGTGGCCATCCAGGCTGTGCTGTCCCTTTATGCCTCTGGTCGCACCACTGGCATTGTCATGGACTCTGGGGATGGTGTCACCCACACGGTGCCCATCTACGAGGGCTATGCTCTGCCCCATGCCATCCTGCGTCTGGACTTGGCTGGCCGTGACCTGACTGACTACCTCATGAAGATCCTGACAGAGCGAGGTTATAGCTTCACCACCACGGCTGAGAGGGAGATCGTCCGTGATATCAAGGAGAAGCTGTGCTATGTTGCTCTAGACTTTGAGCAGGAGATGGCAACAGCTGCCTCATCCTCCTCCCTGGAGAAAAGCTATGAGCTGCCGGATGGGCAGGTGATCACCATTGGGAATGAGCGCTTCCGTTGCCCTGAGGCAATCTTCCAACCTTCCTTCCTGGGCATGGAGTCCTGCGGCATCCACGAGACCACCTTCAACTCCATCATGAAGTGTGATGTGGACATCAGGAAGGACCTGTATGCCAACACCGTGCTGTCTGGGGGTACCACCATGTACCCTGGCATCGCTGACAGGATGCAGAAGGAGATCACAGCGCTAGCACCCAGCACCATGAAGATCAAGATCATCGCCCCACCAGAGCGCAAATATTCCGTCTGGATCGGTGGCTCCATCCTGGCCTCCCTCTCCACCTTCCAGCAGATGTGGATCAGCAAGCAGGAGTATGATGAGTCTGGCCCCTCCATCGTCCATCGCAAGTGCTTCTAGAGGGACTGCTGGCAGTCACCCGGGGTGTCTCCACAGTGGGGCAGGCACGGGAGGAGGTGTTGCGGGCTTGTCCTTGGGAGCTCTCCCTTCAGCTTGGACCAGTATTGTTCGACTGTTACTTATTTTACGTTCTAATTTGTTGAGGTACTGAGTAGTAACATACAGTGTGCATTTTAATGGCCTTGCTCCAGTTTGGACCAGTTCGTGACTAGCTTTTTAGTGGAGAGAAATAGCAGCCTGTTGGCTGTGGTTCTGGGGCAGAAAGTAGATAAGGAGTTGTTCACATTTCCTCTGTAACACTAACAGGATGACACTAAAGTAGGTTCGTCACCTCTAGGTTTGTCACATCTGACTTGTTTGTAGGAAAACAAATAAACTTAGGCTTAAAAGTATAAGACTCTTTCTTGCTTTCTTTCAGTGTGGGTGTACTTGAAGGATTGCATGGTATGAGGGCTTAGACTCAGTCCTGGACTTCAACTGTCTGCTTAGGAGAAAACAAGCAGGGTGACCCAGTGCAAACTGTGCAGTGTCACTGTGTGACTTGGCTGCATGCAGACCATTTTAAGAACTGTTAGGGTGAAAACCTTGACTGGTATGCAGCTCTTGCAGCCCTTCTGTACTTTCATGGTAACTTGGCTTTATTTAGAACCTCTTCCTGTCAGAAAAGTTAGCGTGCTGGCACAGGTTTTGTGATGAGAGGAGCCTCTCCTTTTTTGGGAGGGTGACAAGATGTGGCAGCAAGTATTCCCAGAGCTTGCTCAGCTTAGGGAAGGGGGTCCCTCTTGCTGTAGCACGTTTGTAAGTTTGTGCTGTCCTACAGAGCTCTGCCTTGATAGGAAGGGCTGGGGGAAGGACAGCAGTCTGATTTAAGTGGTGAAAGCTCACGCACTTGCAGCTGGGAATTGAATATGGGAATTGAAGGGGATGTGTCCCCATGGGCTGCTGACCTGCGGGCAGGCTTGCTGGGAGCTCAGCGCTGCTGCGAGCCTTACACCCTCTAGCTCTTTGCTGGGCGTCCTCCCTTCGCTGAGCGGCGCCTGGCCACCAACACCCGCCTTCCATCCCATCGGCCGCAAGTGAGCCAGCGCAGCCGCGCTCCCGCCTTTAAACCCTCAGCCGGCCGCTCATTGGCTCGTTGTGCCGCCTCGTCGGCAAGCCGGCCAATCGGTGGCCTCCTCTTATTCCCGCACCAAGCGGACTCCATTTCCCAATGCGCACCGCGCTTGGGGACGCATTTCCGTTTCGGGTGCGATGCCGGAAGAGCGACGCTCAAGGGAGCCCTGAGCGGGGGAGCTGGTCGTTCTCCGTTCCCGGTGGGACTTGGCCGCCTCTCGGTGGCTTCAGGTGTGTGCGTGAGGGGCTGAGCGCTCGGGTGGGAGCCTGGAGGGCGTCGTCGTGCGCTGCTCAGGGCTCCCTGTGCGAGCGCGGGGCCTGAGGTTTTTGAGGCGGCCGGGAGGCTGCGTCACCGCGCGTTGTTTTCCTCCCTTTCCAGGCCTCCGTGGGTCTGAAGTCGCTTCTGTGACCGGAGATGGCCGTTTCCGAGTGGCACATCGCGGTGAAGCTGGCGGACCAGCCGTTGGCCCCCAAGTCCATCTTACGCTTACCTGAGACGGAGCTCGGGGAATGCCCCCTGGGCGGGTGCAGCATCTCCCAGCTCAAGCAGCTGATCACCGGCAAGCTGCAGGAGTCCGTCCCGGACCCCGAGCTCATCGGTAGGTGCACAGGTCGTGGCCAAGTCCTACCTTCCTCTTAGTGCTGTGTCCAGAGAGTGCGGCTCTGCTAAGGGAGGGAGCAAACCGAAGCTTTGTGAATCTTTGCCCTGGGGCTTTTCTGTGCTGCCGACCCATGTGCAGGCAGAGAAATGTCCCCAGGTGTCTTCAGTTCTTAAGGACCACGGACTCTTCCTGAGTGTGCTGTATGCATTTGTCTTTTTCATAGATCTGATCTACTGTGGCCGTAAGCTGAGGGATGACCAGACGCTTGATTTTTATGGCATCCAGTCTGGCTCCACTGTTCACGTCCTGCGCAAGTCCTGGCCTGAGCCTGATCAGAAGCCAGGTGGGGAGGAGATGGTGCAGGTTACCTTGGGTGTGAGGAACCGCTGCTCTCTGTGATGTGTTTCTAGGAGAATGGCATGGGGTTTGGGGGTGGAACTGACCTGTTTGTTTGCACTCCACCACTCAAAACGGTGAATGGGTGTTACTTTTATCTTGCTGACGGCAGAAGCATAGAGTGAATCATGGAAATGCTCGGTTGGAAAGGACATTAAAGATCATCAAGTCCAACTGCAAGCTGAATATCCCTTCTTTAAGTAGCTTTGACCAATTGTGTTGCTAGAGAATCAGAAGCCAAGCGTCTCATTAGTACAGCTAGAGCCTTATGTGTGTCTGACTATAGAGTAAAAACGGCCAGCTTAGAATTATTTCAGTGCGTTTCCTTTTATGTGTGTAGGAATATATATTCTTCTATGTCTGGAAGCTAGGAATGTGGCCACAGCTCTTGTATCCTTCCTTCCCAGACCAATTGAATTCAGGAGGATTAAAGAATCATTGCTGCTACTGCAGCTGGGAAATCCGAGGAGGGTGTAAAATGGCTTGTGAAGCTGACAGAGGGAGAACCATGTTTTGATTTGTTGTTTTTCTTCCCTCAGAGCCAGTGGACAAGGTGGCAGCGGTACGGGAGTTCCGTGTCCTTCACGCAGCCCTGCACAGTAGTCCTGCTTACAGAGATGCAGTGAGTGGGACTTTGTACATCACCACCTTGGTGTCTTTTGTCTGACCCCCTCTCTAAGGAAAGTCCCTTAGTGTAACCTTGCCATGTGACACTGCTGACGGATTCTGATTTCTCTGGCAGGTGTTCAAAATGCTGGGGAACAAGGAGTCACTGGATCAGATCATTGTTGCTACTCCCGGCCTTAGCAGTGACCCAGTTGCTTTGGGTGAGTCCAGGTGTTACTCAGAGGGTCTGGAGAAAGCCAGATGAGGATGGCTTTAAAATAAAGCAAATACTTCAAGATAAGTTAAACACTGAATCCTTTCTGAAAGTGTTTAGTTCCTGACTTGGGATGTGATCGCAGTCTCATGCAGCCATCTGGGGTGAGCTGGGTGCCAGGCTTGATCCTGCCTTAAAGTAGAGCTGCCTGCACTGAAGCACAGCCTGTGGGATCTGCTGGGAAAGCCCTGCATCTGGAGGGTGTGGCTGTGATTTAGTCTGTCTAAGAAGGCACAAAAGGTTTCTGAGAACAATAATAGAGCATTTCTGGTGTCTTTTCATAACTCATTTCCTGAAAAACAACTAATTTGCTTTTTTTCCCATGGTTGGACTGGCTCCTATGTGTCTTGTATCCTGTCTCTTACTGGTCATGTTTCCTGGTCTCTCCCAGGCGTCCTGCAGGACAAGGATCTCTTCTCAGTGTTCGCAGACCCCAACATGTTGGACACGTAAGTTCATATAAGCTGGCATGGTGACTAAGCAGCTCCTTTGTTGTAATCCTGTATAGGTCACTTCCTTCTGGGTGGGAAAAAGCATTCTCCTGCTGTCTGCCAGTACAGGTACACCAGGACAGAGATCTGAGGAGGGACTACTCTTCCTTAACAGCAGATGCTTTGATAAGTATCTGTTGACATAGTGGAAGCAGGCTCATTCTCACCTCCGGATCTGGTAGCTCACAGCGGAGAGTTGTTCCGTGAGAGCATGTGGGAGATGTGTACAGTGGGAGGGCCAACATGGGATCTAGAAGGATCCCTGGCTTGTCTGGTTCTGTGGGGAGGTGTTTGTTGTTGGATAGCTAGAGGCAGTATCGGATCAAGATAGTGTTGGCTCAACTAGTGGGGATGGCTCTGCCATTTTTGCTGTAAGTTCTTCACCAGCATCAAGCCACTCCTTCCTTAGTTTCTCTGTGTACACGATTTGTTCTTCCACCCTGTCTCTCCAGGTTAATACCGGCTCACCCCGCGCTTGTGAATGCCATTGTCCTTGTCCTGCACTCGGTGGCAGGCAGCACCCCACTCCCAGCCCCGGAGACATCCTCCCGTGGCATGTCCTCTGGCTCCTACCGTGACATGCCAGGTACGTTCAGCCTGTGGCCATGCAGATGTGGGAGGGAGCTGCAGAGATGACGTGCTGCAGGATCTGTTACAGGCAGATCAGTATTTTATTGATGCAGGGCTGAAGAAGAAAAGAGGTCTGGGTACCTGAGCTTGGAACGTGCTTTGTGGTTTGACAGATTGCATTGAGAGAGGCCTGTCTGGTGTAGTTCAACCTCAGGGCCTCTCTGAGCTGTGTGTGTGTCACCACTGTTGATAGCAGATTGCTGTGGCCTCTGTTTTGCACAAGTGACGGGCCTGAGCTGTCTTCCGTCGACTGTTGCAAGTGAACTTGTTAGTGCTGAGCTTGGCTGTGTGGCCAAAGCCTCCACTGGATTCTCATCTGGTGTCCTGCCAGCATCTGGTGTTCTGCATCTGTTGAGTTTTCTTTCTATTGCAGGTGGTTTTCTGTTTGAAGGTCTCTCTGATGATGAAGATGACTTTCACCAGGTAATTCACAAGCTGGGTTGGGTGGAACAGCTATTTTGGATTTGTGGTAATAGTTTTAACTTTGTAACTCTTAAAGTCTCTAAAGGTTTTCTGTATAATCTCATCCACAGCATGATCTGTGGCTCATTAGGAGTTCATTAAGATACTGTATTAATAACTGTGGTATGCTTGAGAGCTCTGCATGTTAGGGTTTTTCTGAGTGGTGAAATAGGGTCACAACTGAAGAAAGAAGCACAACTCAGTGGCACTTGCCATCGGAGTAAACACCTTTTGTGTTCAAACTGACGCAGAGCCAGAGTTGTGCATAACTGATGTTCTGTTTCAGTGGAGGGCACTCCTCTTACAGAGCAGTGTTTAATTGGCAGATGTTTCTTTTTAAAAACTCGTTGTTTGACTTTCAAGAACTGCAGGGAAGGGATCCCTAGCAATAAGCACACGAGCCAGGTGGTAATGGGTTGTGGCCACTGACAGCAGAGGTCTGTTTTCTCTGTGCAGAGCACAAGGTCGACGCCATCCGGCAGCACTTCTGGTTCCCGCCCAGCTTCCCTTGGTTACTCTGGGGCTGCTGGACCACGACCCATTACCCAGAGTGAGCTGGCAACTGCACTGGCACTGGCCAGCACGCCAGAGAGCAGCTCCCACACACCAACCCCTGGTACCCAGGTACAGCACCAGCTGGGGGCGTCCTCCTGCCCTGTAAAGCCAGCACTTAACTGCGTGCAAGCCCTATGTGGACCCGGGTTCCCGCAGCAAGTGCTCTTCTGAGCTGTGTGCAACTTGTCTCTCTCACTAGGGTCACTCCTCTGGGACCTCCCCTATGTCGTCCAGTGTCCAGTCAGGAACACCCATCACCAACGACCTCTTCAGCCAGGCCTTGCAGCATGCCCTGCAGGCCTCAGGGCAGCCCAGTCTGCAGGTCAGTGTCTAGGCCTCTTCTTTTGGGAACCTGTGAAAGCTCCTTATCACACTCAGCACTGCAGGGTAGAGGTGGCTCTTCCAGTTATCTCCTGTGGCAGGACTTTAGGAGTGTCACCGGTGAAGAGCTTTCTTTAGGTGGCGTGATAGATGTGTGCAGAAGGACTGGGTAGAAGTGGGAGAGATGGGCTGGTGGGTTTAGGGTGTTACCAACAAGACTTGGAACTTTCAAGGCCTGTTTGCACATTTGGAATTGTGCTTGTGAGCTAGAGAGATGGGAGTAACCAGCATGGTGGAGTGGGCTTTGGAGAAGGCTGGTTTATTTACTGCTTGGACTCTCGCACCTACCCTTAGCTTCTTTTGTTTCCTGTCTATAGAGCCAGTGGCAGCCACAGCTTCAGCAACTGCGAGACATGGGCATACACGATGATGAGCTAAGTCTCCGGGCCCTGCAGGCTACTGGAGGGGACATTCAGGCTGCCTTGGAGCTCATCTTTGCTGGTGGGGCTCCCTAGCTCTGGGCAGGAGGGGCTGGACCACTGTGTGGCACTGGTGTTCCTCGGTCTGGGACTCAACCCCAAAGCTCTCTGGGGAATGGAGCAGCTGAGGTGGCTGCTTCTATCCATGCAGGTGGGTTGTGGGCTCCTGTTTGAGAGCACGGGGCAAGCTGAGGGCAGTTCCTCCAGCTCCTGTGATCTCTCTCCAGCCTTCTCCCCGTTCTGACCACCATTACTGAGACCTCAGAGCTTTGTTCAGCACGGAGAAAAATGCAGCTCTTGTGTTCTGGGAAGATGTGGCACAGTTCTGCCATTAGATCTGGTGACCTTACTGTACTATCGCCCGCTGTTTGTTCCTGCCCACCTGGCATGCCTCAGGCTATCTCCTTTTGCTGTTGTGGTTCCCCCCCCTGTGTTTGACTGTATTAAATGGACTGTATTCACTTGCCTGTTGTTTGGGTTGTGATCCGTGCTGTCTTAGATTTCAAATCTGCAAGGCAGTGCATGCTTGTTGCGTTGTGGAACCTGGGCATGGTCTGGCTGTAGGACTGTTATTTCAGCAGAGGGCGCTCCTCCTGCAGAACAAGATGCTGGCTATGTCCATGAGCTGCCAGAAGACCGCTGTGTTGGGATTGAAGCTGATCTGCCCACTCTTCCTCCTTTAGTTAGGCCTATAAAGAACTCACTGTGCTATGGATGCTTGCTGAGAAGGTGGCCCAGAGAGCATCACGTCTCCTTTTCAGCAGAAAATGTTTCTATATTCCATTGGCTTGGGCAAAGCTGGTGCAATGCTGCCAGAACAAAGGTGCAGGAGTTCATGGCCACCACAAGGTGACACTAGAAATATGACAGACCCAAGATAGGGTTGAGGCACGTGCTGAAGATTGCGGGGTGCTGCTCATGACTCAATGGGAGAGGCACATTGTTTCTGACACAGTGGGCTGGTTTGTTGGGTAGCAGCGAATATTTTCCAAGGTATCTTCTAGTTCTGGGTGCCATGTGTGAAGTTCTCAGGAGCTGCCTACAAAGGCAATCAAATGCACTTGCCTGTAATTAGTCGGTGGGAGCTGAGACAAATTGGAGCCAGAGGTAGACCTGGCGTCACTCTGAATGTACCATCGAGGCTGACAGAGCATGAAAATGGGAGCTGGTTCGCCTGAAATGCCACCATGTGACACTAGGAAGCTCTGAGCAGAAAATGGTCCCTTACCTTCAGGCTACCTGTGTTCCCCTCTAATTCCTTTCAAAGCACAACTGTCGTCTGCTGATAGGATCTCGGCAATAGCACAGCAAATGCTGGATTGTTCTGTCCAGGGTGGCTTATTGACTGCTAGAGTTTAATCCTGTCTGGAGGATTACGGCTTCCAGGAGGAGAGAGACTGCTTTTATTTTTCAATATGCAGGGGATAAGATCTGATGAGTATCAGGCATCTCGTGGCTTTCCTAACTTGGTACACCCTTCCTGGTTACTGCCCTCATTACCTGTTTTGGAAACCCATTCCAGATGATGGCTGTCATTTTACACATGCAGAAACTGATTACTTTATTCCCATCCCTGCTGCCTTTGCTAGGCATGGGTAGCATATGCAGAGCACCCTCCCTCCCTTTTCTGCTGTGGAGACGAGCCCTGCTGTCAGCCCTCAATCCTCCCAAGGCTAACTGAGGATTAGCTGTATCGCAGATGTCGTGGCGATGCTGAGGCTGGGAGCCACAAAGCTCCCCCAAACCTGCCTAGAGCTGGCAGGGCTTGCTTTGGGACTGCTTGCTTGCCTGTGTCCTGTCAAGTCTCAGCTCAGACTGGGAACAGCTTGGGGCTATCGGTGTCCCCAGATGGTCTTTCTTTTGTCTTCCCTTGCTCTTACGATTTGATCACTTTGACTAACGTGTTGTCTGAAGTATTTTTTTCCCCCCATTGTATGGGCTATTTCTGCTTCTCCCTGTGTTCCCGGAGAGCTGGGAATTGGCTGGTTGCTTTCCACGGAGAGAATTTCTTTTTCTTTCACAAATTAAGTTACTTGGCTTAGAGTACCACATCAGACACGTTCTTTGAAGCAGCTATAGCAGAGAAGAACTTGGCACTGATGTTGTTCTCAACACGATTGATGCGTGCGCTTCACTTCCCTCATCTCGCCTGTCTTTGCCTAGAATAGACGTGTTCAGCAAGCAGGCAAATTTAGAGCTGTTGGGAAGAGGGGAGAGGCTCTGCCTGGTCCCTGCAGCGCTGGTGATGGAGGAGGAGGAAGGGAAACTTTGATGCTGGAGGCTCTTGGAGGAGACCAGCTACACAGCAGCCAGGTGAGCGCTGCCTTCCTGGCTGCTCTAATTGCTGAGCACCTCCTGCCTCCCAGCTTTGAGATGAAAGCCATGCTGTGTGCAGGGAAAGCTCAGCCTCTTGTCTGAACCTGTCCTGGCTTTAATAGCCACTGGTGGAGCCTGTATCCAAAGACAGGTATCAAAAAAGAGCTGGAATAGCTGTGCAGAATGCTGGCATTCATCTCTTAGAAAGCAGTTTAGTTCAGACACTAAATTGCCAGTGGTTGGAGCACAACAAATACTGTTTTTTGGGAGCAAATTGCAGTGTGCTGTCTCTCACCTGCCTAGTCCCTGGAGTCCTGCCTTAATGTCACTGCTCTGACACCTTTCCTCCTGTACCACCTCTCATCACCACATCTGTGCTTGGGTTAGAGGTGCATCCACTTTGCTGGGGCTCAGCACGTCTGCATCCTGCTTGTGTACCTAACCTCTGTCACGCGCTGTTCATCAGCCAAGCATCTGTGGCCTGAGCATCATCCTGGCTGTGCTGCAGGAGCAGATGGAAGGTGTTTGCTGAAAACATTTGGCTGACCTGTTAGGAAGGGTGTAGGTCAGGCTGTGGTTCCTGACGTAAATTCTTTTCTTAGGGGCTTTCTGCTACTGACTTCAAAGAAATGCCTGCTTCGGTTCCCTCTTTGCCTCTAATGGAACTGACAAGGGGAAGCGGTAACAGTGGGAGTTTTCAGCAATAATAGCAGCAGCTGTTTGGTACTCCCATGTTTTGGTAATCTTGTTATTTGTTCCGGTGCTTGACCATCAATGCTGGAGTGTCACACACACGTGCAGGGGATGGGATCTAAGCTCTTCTCCATATGTACCCTTCTTTGGCCTGCTTTGACCACCTTGATGGCTTTTCCACAACCTGCCTTGTTTTTCTTTGCCTAAGACAGTCCTGAGCTGACTGTCCCTGTGGGGATCCAAGTGCTGTTGTGGGAGGATAATTTTCCAGCAAGAAGGTGAAACAGAGACAGAAAAGAATCTCCCAGACTTCTGCTGTAGCCCAGCCCATGTGATGCCCTGCTTCATCTTTGTCTGCTTTCACAATGATGCTGTGGAGTCTTCCCACGTGTGAAGTGAACACAGACAGCAAGATCCTCCCCCAGGAGCAGAAATGGACATTTAAGGTATTAAGTGTTCCTGTATGGACATCGTGCTTGGGTGGTTTGTTGAATCAGATCTTAAACCTGCAAAGTTTGAAGCTCTTCAGCTTTTCTGGCTTAATACGACTGGTTCTGAATTCCAGTCACCCTCCCACGTGCCTCTCCCGTATTTCAGAAGACGTCTTCCTTCCTTGCTCCCCAGTCCAAGCAGGCTCTGAGTGTCCGCTGCTTGTAGGGCTGTGCTGCTAAAGGAACCCTGCTTGTGCACACATGTGCTCAGCTGAGGGAATGTTGTCCTCCCTACACCTAGATGCAGTGTGGGGTGTGTGCTTTTCCCCCCACAACTACAGTGACACACCAGCTGAGACTGTTGTTTAGGACAGGTTTCTCCAATGCTGCTGTGCCCAGGATACTGCACCTCCTGCGCAACTTTCGAGGGAGGGAATGTCCTTGAGCACCCAGGTAATAAACATCCGTGGTTAAGCAGTGGCAGGAAATTTATCTGTCAAATCCCTTGTGTACTGACTTTATTTGTATAGGGCTTGGTAGTTTCCTGCTTGTTTTCAGCTTTGTTCTCAGTGAACACCGAGGAGCCAGGAAATACATAATAGGCTGTAGCTTTTCTTCTTGAGTTAGCTTTGTGTTGGCTGGGTTAGCTCAACAGTGTCACGGAGAGGCAGGCAGGACGTGGTGGCTGCCACGAGCTTTGGGATTTCCTTAGCAATGATTAAATCTTGATCTCCTTCTTTCTCAGGCAGAATTTCCAGCAAGGAAGGAGAGTGTTAGTGATGCTGGGCCTCCTGGTCAGGAATCAGGTAAGAGTCAAGGAAGGTGACAGGGCTCAGCTGACCCATGTGCTTGTGAAGAGGTGAGAGTCAGTCCCTTTCTTAGCACGTTTCCTAATGTTTTCTTTCAGTTTATAACTACTAGCAGTTGTAGTCCTGCTTTAGAAGAATGCTTGGTTTGAATACAAGTGCACTAGACAGAATTTCAAAGGGGAGAAGATAAACATTCCCCAATACATCCTTTGATGCCAAGACAATGACAATGGTTTTGAGCCTGAAGCTTCTTGGCTCAAGTCTGTTTGAACTGAGCCTGGAAACTTATAAAATAAAATCAAAAAACTTCCAACCAAACATCATCAAAATCTCTTAATAGTAATAATAATTATTATAAAATCCCTATTAGGATGAACCAAGGCTTTCTGAGGAGTGTTTCTGAGCACAGTCATTCTAGCTGACTTCTGGGTGTTCCAGGCTGCCAACAAATGGAATGGTTCTCCTAAAGTCATTTTGAGACCTCTCTTTCCCTCCTACTTAAATAAATGCCTCGGTGATTTAAAGGCATGATCCACTGAGTTCCGCAGGGTGCATTAGCTCAGGTATTGAGTTTGAGGGAGAAGCTGGAGAGCGATGGGATTCCACTCCAAGGCTGATAAAAGCATAAAATGGGCTCTGTAGGATCAGTGCCAGAATGCCACGTCTTCCTGCAGTGGCCCATAACGATGGAGCGTAGTGAGTGGGTAAAGATGCACTCCAGTAGATTTTCTAGTTGATGTGAGATTCAGGGATGTTCAGAGCCAGAAGTGGGGTGTAAATAGTTAACAGATCCCACCAGGCTTATTTTATTTTGTAAACTGAGAGATTGCTGTGGTCACTGAAGTGGCAACAGGTGAGAGCTGGGCAGCCAGAAAGAAAATGGGTATTTAATCTCTAAAGCAGAAACTGTTGCTAGTGACAGCAGAGCTCTGTAATCTCTCAGCAGTGCTCAGCGTGTCACCTCAGCATCCCGCAGAGCAGCCTCCAAACTGTTTACCTCTGTGCTAATTGGGTTATATGTGTACAGCCCAGTTTCAGGGAAGGGAGGAGTGCTGGCCATCCTGCTCTGGTGTATTCCTTGCTGAGGTGCAGCTCCCTGTGATGAAACGTTTCAGAATTGCTTCCCAAAGGATATGCAGTTAGGAATAACTCAGTCGCCCTGTGGATCCTGTCAGCTGGTGTCTGGCTGGGCAATTCACGTCCGTTTATTCTTCTTCCACCTCATTTTCTTGCTCTTTCCTTCCTTCCTCCCCAGTGTCTGTGACTCGGTGACGCTTACAGCTTCCTGCAGTTGCTTTCCCAAATGAGCTGGGTGGAAACCTGGTGGGCATGCAATAACCAGGATACAGGTGATAGAATTCTCTACGAGGTGGGGCAGATGGGAAGCAGGAAGACAGAGGCTCTCTTCCCTTTGACAGATTTTGACAGGTCGTTTTTGGTGAGTCAGGCAGGTCAAGCATGTGGTGGGATCCCGAGCTGCTCCCACTCTCCTGCTGGAAGGGATGGCAGATTTCCCATGTCTGGGGAGACAGAGCCTTCGTGCCACCAGACAGGCTCTGAATTTAGAGCCGACGGCAGCGCTGACACTTACCTTCTGCGTCACTTGGCCCCGGGCCGTCTAGCAGAGGCCAAGAAGGAGGATCAGGCAATAGAACATCTTAGAGATTAAACATTAACGCATGTTATGGCAGGGGCTGGGAGAACAGATTGCAGGGCAGGAACCGTAACTTGGATGTAACTGGAGGATGTTGTGGGCTTAACAGGGCTGATAAAGCTCTCTGGTAAGCTTGTGTATGGGGTGGTAAGTGACCCTTTTAGAGCAAAAGTGGGAATTGCTTGCCAGCTGCTGAAACTCAGCCATTCCTGCAGGAGAGTGCATGGCACCACTGAGTGGAAATCCAGGCTGTGCCGGGAAGCAGAGCACAGTGTTCAGGAAAAGAAACACCAAGAGTTCCAGGTAAGCCAAACAGTGTGACCATTGAGGCCCTTCTAAGAAGGCAGAGCTGACACATTATGCACCATGAATATTTCAGTATGCTGCTTTTATGGTGGAAGCAGAGCAACCTCAACAAAGCGACTTGTTTATTTTTGTTTGCATTTCCTTCCAAATGGGAAGGGCTGTGCATTGTGTCAAAAGAGGTGACTCTTTCCTGTATTTTATTTGGTGTGACCTCACCTTGAATATTGTGTACATTTCTGTGCTTCACAATGTATAGAGGATGTTACGGTCCTTGAAAGCATCCAGAGGAGGGCAACACACGTGGTGGAAGGATGTGGAGGCATGCCCTATGAGTAGGGCCTGAGGGCACCCAGGTTGCCTGGTTTGGAGAAAAAGAGGCTGAGAGGTGACCTCTTGGTTCTCTACATCTTCCTGAGGAGGGGAAGGTTAGGTCGCCGTGCGTGTGAGAATGGCACAGAGCTGCACTGGGGGAGGTTCAGACTGGGCATTAAGAGATATTTCTTTACCATGTGGGCTATGAAACGCTGGAACAGGAATCCTAGGGAGGTGATTGATGCCCTACGGCTGTCAGCGTTCAAGAGGCATTTGGGTGATGCCCTCAATAATAAGTTTTAACTTTTGGTTAGCCCAAAAGTTAGGCTGTTGGATTTCATCTTTGAAGACGCCTTCCAACTGAATCGTTCTTGAGGGTTTTATTAACTCTGCCAAAATCCATGTCTGAGGGGTATGTACAATCTTGGTAATCTGTGCATGAGATGTGTATCTCATTCTGCTTCCTTTCCTGCCCTGTCAGCGAGTTCTTACTGAGCTGCTTACCAACAACACTGCTCGTTAATGTGGCTAGCATTCAGTTGTAACGCAGCTGCCTGACAAGCGTGTGCCTTTCAGACTGAGCTCTGCTTAGGGATTAGCTGAGGCAGGACCTCTGCAAGCTGCTGGGATCAGCAAACAGCATCACGAAGCATTTGGCATGGGGTGTTCTGTCTGGATGAGCCACTGGGATTTCCTCAGCAAGGAAACCTGTGCTGCAAAAGGGAAGGTACATCCCAGCAAAGGGACACTGCTGTGCTGCAAGCTTCCTTTGGCAAGTAAAGGGAGTAGGTATATTAAAAATATCCTGGGACACACGATTGCTTCTCTGTCTGATTTCAAAGTCCTGAGGGTGGCATTTGGCATGTGGGATCTTGTCTTAACTGAGAGCATGGGGTTTACCAACTGATCAGCCCCCTGATCTGGGCCAGCTTATAGACCTGATGGAGGTGGGCTTGCATGAAAGCAGTGTGCTTGAGAGGATGAAGCAATGGCAGCCGTTTCAGGGCTGCAGCTTTAGAAGGTTGCCCCATTGGTGACCACCACAATGCAACAAATGTGAGACTGGGGGGGAGAATGTATTGAAATTGGAATGTGGCAGCTTACTGTTAAGTGATTAATTGCTTCCTTTCATTCTCAGTTGGTCTGAGAACTGAAGGATCTGTAGATCAGCACCGCTCTCTGTTTCTTTCGTCTTGAATTCCATGCTTATAAGTACCTGCTCCCAAAGGAAAAAGACAGAGGGTAAGAAAGAGCAGCTCTGGCCTTCCAAGGTTCCACAGTGGTCATTTACATCGTGTCCCAGCGTCATGGGACATCAGTCTGTTCTGCAGCAGGGTCTCTGTGCCAAAACACACAGGCCCTCATCCAGGGAGGGGTTGTGGAAATGCACATGCACTGACAGTCCTGGTGAGCATCCTCAGCCCTTTGTGCCATGTTCTGAAAGGTCCTCCTTTGTACTTTTGTGAAGCTGCCGTGGTTGATAACTGCCAGAGATAGAGATGCAGCTGTTAGGTTTCTAGCAGAGGTGACACAGCAGGGAGAAGATCTTACGTATCTTTCACAAGGATGAGAGTGTTCAAGTGATGTTTACACTGGTTTCTCATGATTGCGAGATTTTCTGTGGAAGATATGTCTGCATCCTAACCCACACCACCTACAGTCTGCTTGCGGGGTCATGCTGAAGACTATTACTGAGTTCTTGTGCATTGTGTTCCAGCATACCTCCTCTCCTCTAATGGGACTGATGAGATGCCAGCAAAAACTGGGAGGTTTCATAACAGATTGCTTGGATGCTTGTGGCCCAGGCATCCTATCTGAGGTACTGAATAGAATTGATCCTGTTGAGGGAAATCTGCTTTCTGGTTTTCACTGGGTTCTTCAGGGAAGCTCCCTTCTGATCTATTTAGGATCTGATTGCTCTAATCTGTCAGAATAGGAGGGAGCTGAGGGGAAAGAGCGTGTACCTGAAATCTGATCTCTTGTTTATGCATTCTGGAGGCAGTGTGTGACTGAGCTGGTTTTGAGAAGGTCCCACATAAACAAGCGTGGAGAGATGCTTGTCTGCTTTGGGATGTGTGCACTCACTCTTAACACAGAGCAGTCGTGGCTGTATTCAGGGCACAGCTCCATGCTCAGCGCTCTTTGCAAACTGATGCAGGGCTGGAATGACCTTAAAGTCAGCTTTGCAATCCTTGCACATCTCCAGGCTTGGCTGCTCCTTGTTGAACGTTAAGCACACAGCATGCTTGTGTTCCACCGCTTTTCTCATTTGCTGTGGGCTCCTTTGGTGAGCTGAACTGCAGAGGCCTCTCAGGAGCTCTTTATTTAATGGTGTGTGATCTCCTGGAGCCCACGTGCATGGCAGTGCTGACTGCTGGCACTGTCAGCTGTGCATTTGGGACTGGAGGAATTTACCCCCAGGTCCCGTTTTTCTGGGATTTATCAGCCTTCTCCCGTCTCCAGACAGGAAAACCTGGTGGAGGAGGTACAGTACAGGGATGGTTGGGAAAGTGATGCTCTGTAAACTGTCTGCTGAGTCTCCTGCACAGCATGGGTGCTGTAGCATCAGTCTGAATCCAGGACCACAGCATGGTCATGTTCACAGGGCAGCCCAGCCAGCAGGCTGGAAAATGGAGCGGTACCCCGAACTGAATGCTTCCAGGCTCCTGGGGGAGTTTAAAGCTGGATGTTACATATGAAAGCATTGTCTTTAGCTGTGGGTAGAGAAAAAGATAAGCTAACAGTGCAGAGTAAGCTGTGTTAGAAGCAGGGAAGACAAGATGAGAAAAACAAAAGGAATTACTGTTTTAATAAGGCAGAAGCTCTCCCAGTTGATCTCTGATCAGAGCCACTGGGTAACTTTGTTAAGAGCGGGACCTAAACACCAGTTTCCCAGCCCACCAACTGTGTGGGACTGTAAAAGACAAAGCAGATAATAACGTATGCAACTTTAATAGGGTAGCCTAAATTTGGGGCAGGTGCACAGTGCTGCATCTCTGCTTATTAAGGAGTTAATATGAGTAGTATGGCTTTGGTTGTTGGCTGATGAATGATGCCCTGATGTTTCTTTTTCACTCCTGGCTGCGTGAAAGGGCTTTAATGGACTACGCATTCTTCTCTGACCTATGCTGCCAGAAGGCAAATGATTACAGGGTTACTGAGGTCACTGGGGTAGGTAGAGAAATAATCACCTCTGTGGGGAAGCAGGTGGCTGCACTGAAGTGAGCAGTGATGCAAAAAGAGCAGGGATCCCCACGTCCAAAAGGGAGAAACCGGAGATGATGTGTATGTCACCCAGTCATTACCCAAGCACGTATTTGGTGAAAGAGAGAGAGATGAAACCCCACGCCTGGGGTTGGTGGGAAATTCCTGCAGGTCCTTAACATTCACAGGCAGTCCTCTCCTTAATTATTTTTTTGGCTTCTTCCAGAATGCCCCCTCGCAGTGCTGCTGTTCATCTCCTTGGGGCTTCAATGCTAACTTTGAAGAGCGCAGCTGCCTCTCTCGTCCTTGTGAGTTCCCGGTGGGGCTTCTCCTATTCTGCTCACGTCTGACCTCGCTTTCCTTGCGTGTGATTCCCTGCTCTTCTCATTAACAAACCTCACAGCGCTTCACAAAGGCTCCAGCCCTTCCTGGCCTCCCCTGATGGAGAGCAGGGCCCTGCTGAAGCAAAGTGACTTTGCACGCGTCGTGCCACAGCCCTGCGGGTGGGTGTGCTTAGCATCCCTGCCTTCCGTGGGACGTGTGTGTCTCAGGGAAGGGAAACGGGTGCAACCAGAGCTCCGAGTGGATATTATAAGCTAGCTCTCAAATTGCATTCGTACCCATCTGATTGCAAATGACGGTCAGACTGGTCTGGTGAGTGAAACTAAGGCAAGCAAACTTGAGCTATCATACCTCAGGAATGCGTGTCAGGAAGAGCTCCAGACTGGCAGTGACAAATTTGAGGGTAACTTTGTATATGGTTAGGAGTGGCCCTTTGCTGTCATCTCCCTGTGGGGCCGGCACACGGCATTTGCTGCAGTTGCTGTGTCCCCCCAATGGCAGAGCTCTGCAGTGAGCTGCTCGCGCTGTGGTTGGCAGAGTGCAGCTTCCTGAGCTCCATGCAGCCTGAGAGCAAGACGTGCTGCTGAGAAGTCTTTGCCCTTCTTGGTCCGCTTGTGTTTTTGTACAAGCAGATGCGTTTTCATTCTGAATTTATATCAGGCTAGGCGTTCTTCCTCCATCCTTCAGTAGGTTCATTGCAAGCCTTGGGCCAGCCGCAGCTTTCTGTATGGAGATGAATGAAACCATCAGATGCCTACCTTTCATTTCAGAAGTTGCGACGGAGGAAAAAGGAGAGGGGGAAAAAAAAAGACAAGTCTAAAGGTAGTGGGTGTGTGAGTCGGAGGAGGCCCCGCCTTCACTTCTCATTGGCTCTGCGTATAAGGCAAGCAATGCGGCTGCCAGCCGCACAAGCTGGGGATCTCGGCTCTCTGCAGCACTGGCAATGGGCAGCAGGTCCCTGCTCGCCCTCCTGGTGGCCCTGAGTGCCTGCCAGCTGGGTGTGTGGGCAGCAGGGCACTCCAAGGTGAACCCCAGGATCGTTGTCACTCCCCGAGGTGAGTACGAGCTGCCCCCTGCGCTGCTGCCTTACCCCTCTTTTATTTCTTCTGTCTCTTTGGGGAGACTTTGTGGCTCTCATTAAATCGAGCCCAAGCCTTGGGATCTCTGGAGAGGCTTCTGGTGACCTTGATAGCTCTCATTGAATTTTATAGAGCCTTCTTCCTGCCAAATTCTTTTTGCATTCTGAAAGCATTTCCCCCCGATCTGGCTGTATTAACAGCACCCGTAAAACTGCATCCTGAAACAGGCACAGTATGCTGTAACTCACGGGGAGAAATGCAGAAGTGTATTTGCATAAAGCAGTTAATTTGCTAATGAACCCAACGTACTTAGCTGCACATGGGTTCTCTGCCTCAATATTTATACAGCATAACTGTTCTCTGAGGGAAATACGTGCTGCTGCAGTGGCACAGGGTTTAGCAGATAGAATCTGAGCAGAAACTGAACAAAGGGCTGTTCTCAAGGAGGAGGCTGGCATGGAGAGCGCAGCCTGACATTCGTGGGTTGGAAAGAGTGGAGTAACGCTTACTGGTTCTATCATGTGCCTTCCCAAGCTTTTTGAGGCATCCCCTCCAGGGCTGCTTTAACAAAAGACCCCAGTGGTTATGGTGTTTGTGTAACCCCGGGGCTCCGCCGAGCTGCGGATCCTGAGCTGCTCTGCAGTACAGCGGCTCCTCTGTGCCGACAACTTCAGAGGACGTGAATTTCCCTGCTTTATTCCACGCCATCTGTTGTTCTTTGGGCCCGTCGCTGCTTGGAGATGAGGGGCAGCAGCAGAGGGAAGGGTGATGGCCGTGTGACCGCAGTAGCGTGCTGCCAAGCCAAGGGCTGGCAGGGCGAATGGCTGGGGGTTGCTATAATAAAATTAATGCTGCGTTACTAACTTTATCCCCTGGCAAATGAAGCAGCTCGGATATTGGTGCAACAGTGGGAAGGAGGGTGTGGGATGGGGTCATGCTTTTCAGGGTAGAAACTTCCCCTTTCCTATTTAAAGGAAGGGAGAAAGTTGCGCTGCTGGTGCGTGGTGTGATGGCAGCGCGTGTCCTGGAATAGATCTGCACTGAGCAGGAGGAGCAGGCTGGAGTTGTTGCATTTCCACCCGTTCCTATGTGCTCGGTGCACACATGTGGTACAGTCATTTGGCCTTTCAGTGCATCTGTGTCAGATGGTGGCTTTTCTTAACATTAAACAGCGAGGATCTGTCACTGAGAAGCACCAAAGCCAATTAGTGCTAGGATGCTTCGCTGAGAGTGGGATCAGCTTGTGCTTATCTCTTCCCTGATTTGATTTGATTTTTTGAGAAAAAGCCATAATTTCAGTGAGGGAGTTGTGCAGGCTGGCTCATCACGAGGCTGTCCTATGTCCTACCGCACAGACTGCATTGCCCAGCGTGACCCCTGCCCTTTGGGAAGTGGGTCTGCTTGGGCCGAGGCTGAGATGTGGGTGAAGGGGTGAATGGGGGGGGAGGGGGGTAGCAGCCAGCACCGAGCCCTCTTCAACTTCCCCAGTGCTCCAGTGGCTGGATGTGGCTCTGGGCAGCCTGGTCTGGTGGCTGACGACCCTGCACATAGCAAGGGGCTTGAAACGAGATGAGCATTGTGGTCCTTTTCAACCCAGGCCATTCTATGATTCCAAGCATAGCAAAAGGCAAACACAGCTTCTGCAGCGTGAGTAACCTGCAGGTCAGCACACTGAGCAGTGCCTCGCAGTCTTGGGGGTGATGTGCTTGCAGGGTTTTGTTTCCAGCTCTGGATGGAGAGGAGTGGAGCGATGGTCAGGCTCGTGGTGCAGCATACAGCCTCAGCCCTGGGCTGTGCAGGAGCTGCCAGCTCTTCACCTCATTAAATTTCTTCCACGCCGCAGCCCATTGCTTGCACCAGGTGTGACAGCTTCAAAGGCACCTAGAGATCTTACAGCACTGCAGGAGAATGGAGAAATTCCCTCTGGGAGGGAAGGGTAAGTGTGCAGCATCCCTCCTCAGGCTGCAGCCCTGGAGGATAGGAGGGAGATAGTGGCAGCAGCTTCTCCCACCGCCACCCTTTCGTCTCTCAGCCCCTGCATTCCTGCCCTTGTTGACACCTCCACCCAATGTAGGGAGAGCCCTGGCCTCGCTGCAGGCAGCAAAAACTGCTTTGCTGTTTCCCCCCATGGCCCTTGGATGTCCGATTGCCTTAGTGAGAGAGAGGTGAGGTGACATTGTGCGCTATCAGCAGAAAAAAAGGCTGCTGGCTTCAGTGGCACAATCCAGAGTTCTGATGTGGAGACAAAGAAACAGCCTCGGTGTTGGGAGCTGCCTGCCTTTAAGTGATTTTGCAGTCCTAGGGGCTTGGACTTGCAGCACTGGGCTGTGGCTGGAACAAAGTGTTCTGCAGGTCTGCTTTTTCCCTTTCTCTGAGCACAATGTGTATAAACCCAGCCCCGAGGCCTCAAACGGGGCAGCCTCTCTGCCTTTATTGTGCGTCCTGGATTCTATAACTCAGGGCAGGACAGGGTGAGGATGGGCACGTTGTCCCCAAACCGCAGCGTGTAGCACCAGAGGCAGCAGGAGGAATCCCAGGAGCTCCCCTTGCACAGCTGGCTGCCTCTTGTGTAGTGCTGGGTAAGCAGTTATTTGGAAGCAGGTCTGACTCTGCAGGCTTTCTTCCCCTTAGAGAAAGGGCAGAGCAAAGGGCTGAGCTCAGCTCTTGACCTCTGGTCAAATCCAGAGTGCTTGAGGTCCTTTTTAGTGATGAGGACCTTGCACCTTCTCCTTCCTGCATCAGATGAGCCGGGTTCTGTCTTGGTTATTACTCTCCCTGCTGTCCTGAGAAGGACTATGGTAAAGGATGGGGACTGTGGTAAAGGATGAATTCCCAATTATTTGTTGTAGCTTGTAGGGGGAAGCCTGGGCTGGTGTGGAGACAAGCATATCAACCTCGTACGTTGTGTTGTCCTTTATCTCTCCTTTGATTTGTTCTTCCTTTTCTCCTACCCAAACACTGACCAGCTGGGCTCTACTTTGTAGAGGTGCCTTCCGTTCCCACACTGAGCTTTGCTTGTCAGCACGGATCCCACATTGACTGGCGTGATCCCTCTGCAGAGAGGCAGACTGCTGTGACCTGGGGCTGGGCAGAGCTGTCGGGGTGGCAGACCCTGTGTGGAGCAGGAGGGTGGCGTCCCATGTTGGCTGTCTCATGACCGGAAAGTCACTGAGCATTGGGAGATAGCGAAGAGCCTGAGGGCAGGCTTGGATAGCTCTTATCACCATGGCTTTTATGGTGCAGGGATAATTTTAAGCTGCTGTCACTCATAAGACTCTCTTGTCCTGGCTTATCCATGTGTGTTTGGACCCGAGATGAACTTGCAACCCTTTTCTGGCTCACCTTGGGTTAGGACAGAGCCTGACGGTTTAATTATTGCCCTATGATTGACGGATGGGGCTAACGGGGGATGAGAGCTGGAGGGACCACTTGTGAGTCAGCGTGCGTCTCACAGCAGATGAATGTGTTTTGCAGGGAAAGAAAAAGATTATACACTTGACCCTCAGCTGCCCTAAATGTGTAAACTGGCTCTGGGGCGGGGGTGGAAGAGCAGAAATGGTGATGCCTGAAAAATTCCCACACTGCCTTTGAGAACCCCTGGGCTTTGCTCAGCTGCTTCTGCATGGCCCTGAGAAATGGTGTGGTGGTGGGGGAGCACAGCGAGAGTTGCTGGTGCCTCTCCACCAGTGACCGTGGCACTGATTGCATGGATGCCACAGTCCCAAAGGTGTGAATGAAGCATCTTGTAGGGCAGTTCTACATGCAGCTCTCGGAGCATCAGCATTTCCATGGGAAAGCTGCTTGCTTTCCCAGCAGCGCTTTTTCCTTCTGCAGACGGTTCGCTTTCACAGGGTGGGTGCTGCTGGTATCATAAAATGTTGGTTGAAAATATTTCTTGCTTTGCACAGATTGAAAAAGAAGAAACAAACCAAACAAACCGAGCGAGTGAATCACAGCCACCTCCTGTTACAAGAGCGTGACACACAAATAGCAGGCATGGGTGAACTAATAGAAGTTGTGGCTGCTTCAGTGCAGTGCTCGGAGCTGGGAAGGGGCAGAGGCAGAGCGGTGACAGCTCTGTGTCAGTTCTCAGGCAGATTCAGGGCTAGAATTAAGGAAAATTGGGCTGGGAGGACTTTCTGTTGCTGATGCAGTCCTGCCCGGTGCCTTGAGGCAGGATGAATTAAATCTAAACCTGCATACGTGAGGCTTTTTAAAGCAGCTTGTATCCAGAAAAAGGTCTGGAAAGGAGGAAATAGCTCATTGTGTGGCCAGCTCTCTCCAGTGGAGCTGCATTCTATGGTATGCAGCTATTCCTGGTCGCCCTAGAAATAGGACTTTGTCCTCCTGTTCAGTGCCTCAAATTTTGCCTTTTGCTCCCAGCTCCACCCAGTGTAGTAAGTAGGCTGTGTCTGTGTCCGGTGTGTGATGGGACAGGAGTGCTGGCATACTGCTGTGCATCCCTTGCCATTGCTGAGTTTCAGAGCAGCGTAAACCTGCAGCAGGAGGCTTCATAGAGCTCTTAACGTATTTAATACCACCGTTAGCGGAGCTCTGGATCTCTAGTGCTATTGATAGCAGGCTGGATGTGGCTCTGGGCAGCCTGGTCTGGTGGTTGGTGACCCTGCACATAGCAGGGGGTTGAAACGAGATGAGCACTGTGGTCCTTTCCAACCCAGGCCATTCTATGATATCTGGTCCCAAATCTGAGCCCTATCATCTTGCAGCTTCCTGAAGCTCTGACTCCACTTAGTCTGGGTTTAATTTTTACTTATCTTATTGACAATGTGCGTACTGGGAGGGAGAGAGGAGCAAGTGCTTAGGGAACTGGGGGAGTTTCCTGGGTGAATGCATGGATCCTTCCGAACAGAACTAACTGTGGCAATGGGATGAGGATGGAAGTGGGGGAAGTGGATACTGGATGTTTTGATGACGGAGGTGAGCAGAATGGCGCCGCTCTGTCAGTCTGCGTGGCTGAGAACCAGCTGACATTCATTGCAGGGGTGGGAATCTACAGCAGCAGTTCTGGAGGACACCAAGAGCGTGGCAGGGCTGGGTCACTTTGCTGTGTGCTCTTTCTCATCTGCTTTGTGCAGGGAGCTGAGGCTTCGTCCTTGCTCCAGAACCATACGTGTGCCATCTCCCCACCTAGAGCAGGAGCTTGGGGTGGCAGAACAAAGCTCTGCAGCCCAAAGGGGATGCTCCGTTGCTGCGGACTGCAGTGCTGTTACCATCAGCAGGGAGATGGCTGCCAATTAATGTAAGAGGTAAAGTGGCTGTTTGCTGGTGCGTGCACACAGAGGTGCTCGTGATGATCTTAATCCCGGAAGGCTTTTTGTGATAACCAACCTCTGGAAGCTGATTTCCCAACAGGGAGGGGCAGCCAGGCTCTCTACATAGAGCTCTCCTGCTAAAAGCATCCTTTTGTTCTGGTTATTCCGGTGACCGTATAATGAAATTCCATAATCACAGGGCGAAGTTCCCCAGCTTCCAGCAGGAACACGACACAGTTTGGGACTGTTATTACAGAGAACAGCTTTGGGGAGGTAACAAAACCTGGCTCTAAATTTAGCACCCGCAATCCGTGGGGTGCAGCCAATTCAGGGCTGTCGGGAGCAAAGCGTCCCTGCTTGATGTCTGTCCTTGCCTCTCGTAGCCGCCTCCTGGGGCACTGGGGATATCAGATTGGCTCGGAGGTACGGGCTGCAGAATTTGGGGAGGGGGGACCTGCAGAAGGGGCTGGGGCATGGTGATAATTCATTGGCACGCCTCCTTCCCGCTGCCTCAGCATAAAGCTCTGCAGTGCCTGTCATACACTCATTTTGTGCTTAATTAAGAGAAACCTGCCTTGCCTGGCTCAAGGCTTCCAAAGGCTGCGTGTTGCTGACAGGATCGTGACGGAGGGCAGGAGCTTTGAATGCAAGGCTCGTTCCTTCTGGCTGCAGGTTAGGGGTCTCTCTCCTTTTGTTGCTTGCGGCGTGGGCGGTTGGCCCACTGCCTGCTCCAGTTTGGCAGCCCCCAGGGATGGAAAAGCAGCTGTGTGGTGTACAGAAAGGCTTTGGAGCAGGTGTGTCCCTGCCAGGCAGCTGCGTTACCAAATGAAAAGCGTTTTCTCTTTCTGCCCTTGCTCACCTCTGTGCTGAATAGTGCTGCCGAGATGCTTACCAGAAACAGTGGGAAACAGTGATGTCTTTAGTGCATCAGCCCATCACACTGGGCTGGTTACACCGTGCTGGAGCCTTTCCTCTGGTTAGCACAGCCCTTGGGGCAGTTACATGGGCTGAGAGCTTCTGCAGGAACAAAGCACTTTGTTTCCTCTGTGTTCTCTCTCCTCCGAGCAATGCATTTCACTCTTGATGGCATCAGTACCTCGAGGGCAGGCACCCAAGCATCCCATGATTTGCAGGGTCCTGGGGAGCCTGCCAAATTAAAGGCAGGCAGCTGGGAATACTCACAGAATCATGTAGTCACATAATGGCTTAGGTTGTGTAGCACCTTCAAGATCATTTGGTTCCAGCTCCCCTCCCATGGGCTGGCTGCCCCCCAGCTCAGGCTGCCCAGAGCCCATCCATGGCCTTGGGCACCTCCAGGGATGGAGCACCCATAGCTCTGGGCAGCAGTGCCAGCTCCTCACCGCCTTCTGAAGAAAGTTCTTCCTCACATCTGCCCTCTTTTAGTTTAAAGCCATTCCCACTTATTACAGGAGCAGGCAGCAACAGAACAAGTCGGTTTCATGCTGCAGAGGGGAGGGATGTGTTAGGGTATAAGAATAGGGCTTGCTGCTGCTTGGGGGCTGTCGGAAGTGGTTGGGGAAGGCTGCGAGCAGAGCTGAGTTCTGCTCATCTCCAAACTGCCTTGGGGGGGAGGCAGGATGAGAAATACCAAAGAGATGAAATCCACCACTAACTCACACTTAAAACAAGAAAGAGGAGTGAAACACAGGACGGGTGGATTTGAGTAAACGTGGGCTTCCCAGCTGCATGTCTCCCTCTGTGCTTTCGCACTTCTCTTGTGGGTGCAGCAGCTTCTTGCAATCACACCCTGACCCCTTTGCACGCATTTGCACGTCCCCTTGTTACTTTCCAACATGTGGCAAGGTGCCCCTGCTGCTGGGCTCGGGGCTTTGCTCTGCAAAGTGTGATGGCCACAGATGGAACACTAAGAAGCAGAGCAGCATGGTGTGAGCCCTCGCTCTGCCTTGTGCTGCTTTCTGGAACCAAACCACAACGTTTCCTACAGGATGAAAGGCATGGAAAGATGCTGTCAGGGCTTTTACACCCCCAGGGTGATGAGAAAACACTTTGTCTCCACTGGGAAAACCATTTTTCTTATGCTCTCCTTTTCAGGCACTCCAGGCACATGCCTGTTTTTGAGCTGGCTACAGCAAAGGCAGTGTGTTGTGGCTGTAACCTTTTTGGCCCATACCTGGCCAGCGCCCTTCTCCATCCCAGAAAGGCGTGAGGTATGCACGAGATGACCAGTGCCCTCAATGGGATTGGTCTGACCTGTTTTTCTGGCCCCTGCCCTTTCCCCACTGCTCTCAGGCTGCAGCTGTCAATACTTCAAATGGTTGTGTCAGTGTGCTGGGAGGAGGAGGGGCAGGGGAAATGAGAGCGGGGCTGCGACTGCACTGCGTGGTCCCTGGAAGAGAGAACATGGAAGGATTTAAAGAGCAGGAAACACATGCGGCTGTGTCTGGTCCTGCTTCAGCAGAAGACAATTTTAGCCCATCAGCTGCCTGGTTTCTGCTGCTGCTTCCCTGTAGCTGTGGAGTATTTTGGGGGACGTGATTAGGGAGTGCAAGCTTCCTGAAGATGTATCTGGAGAGGGGAAGGCAGCAGCACAACCCCCTTTTGCAATGCCTACCGAGATGAACTCTGAGGGACTCCATCTTTTTGTTTTGCTTTCTCTGGGAGATGACTGATGTTGGAGCACAGGTTGGGCTGAAGGGCTGAACTGTGCACAGAGCAACGTTCCTAAGGACCCTTCAGCCTTACTCAGCGCTGAGAAGTGGCTGCACGTAGCTCAGCCGGCTCAAGCAGTGCAGCTGCATCCCTTGGCAGTGCCAGCTTTTGGGGAGCAGGGGATGGTAGGTGTGAAGGAGGTGCTTCCCCACGTTAAGTTGCCTTTTGGCCTCTCTCAGAACCCCTCCCAGGTGAAAGCATATCATTTTCTGCAAGACTGGAAACCTTGAGCCTCGTAGTTCTCCAGTTACACCGTGGCAGGTCAGAATGAAACAGCATGTGTCCATCCTGGGTCATTTTGAGAAAAGTCGGTTCTATAAACTCGGGGGTTTTTGGTAGAAAAATCCCAGAAAGCTGTCAGGCTGACCCTAAAGGGAGGGCTTCCTATCCAGCCCCACCGTTTGTGACAGCAGAAGCTGATGTCTTTGTGTCACATCATGTGCAAAGTCACGGGGCAAGGAAAACCTTATCACTTAGTGGCTACTGCCGCTGTCTGTAGGCATACTAATTCCTTCCAAACATCTCAACTTGGGAATTTATAGAGCCTCTAAAAATACAGCTTGGCTTCTCGCAGCAGCATCAGGGAGGCAGAGTGGGGATCTAGGCTGGGTTTGGTCAGTTCCTTCTCTCTGGAACAGAGGAGATATGGAGCTTGGACTGAATCGCATTCCCTGCCTTTTAAGGAAAGCCATCGGTGCACCTGTGCTGCTTATCATGCATCCTGTGTGCAGCAATGGGATCAATGACTGTGAGCGGAGCTGGCTGCAATACTTCCCAAAGCAAGGTATGAGCAGTGCCTGAGCTGTGTCCAGGATTGCTCAGCCCTGACTCACAGTCATGCTATGAAACAGGTATAGGAGCTGGGGCTCCCCATGCTGCCAGCTGTGAGTCATGCACGGCTTTTCTTTCTGTGTCAGAAACAAACCCAGTCTGTCCGATAGAGACGGTGACATGCTGTGAGGTCACGCTGTGTTCAGTCTGCTCCAGAAGGAACAGATAACACCTGACAGGCTGAGGAAGTGAGGTGTGGTTGGAAAAGGAAGGAACTGGAGTAGGATCCGTTAAGTGTGTGTGATTCCGTCTGGAGTGAGCTGGTTGTCAGACCTACAGGCACGGTGCTTTTCCTCCTGGCTGTGTCAGTGCCGTTCCCAAAGGGCAGAAGATCCCTATTGCTTTCTCTTTCCGTTTTGTTCAAGCTTCGTTTCGGTTCTTTATTTGAAGATGCTGTCATCAAAGCAGCAATCCCTTCCATTTAAGGACAACTCCAGAGCTCAAGAAGCATCTGGACAGTGCTCTCAGACACGTGGTCTGATTTTTGGGTGGTCTTATGTGGAGCCAGGGGTTGGGCTCCATGATCCTTACGGGTCCTTTCCAACTCAGGATGTCCTGTGATTCTACTAACACAGTCCTCTGAGCAACAATGAGTCCTAGTCCCACAAAGCCTTGCATGCTACCCATGCTCAGAGCCATGCATAGCAGCACCCCAGCATTTGTGCTCTGGGTACTGGTGAGTCTGATGGCCTTTCTGCATCACACAGCAGTGCGGTGGGGTGCAGTGTAGCTGAGTCAGCCCCCGAGCTGGGAATAAAGTGGCTATGATGCAATTGCTTATAATGAGCCCACGCACCCACACTGCTTCCCTAGCTGGAGTGCTGCGAGCATCTGCTTGGAGATGAGGGCTGCAGGCTTGCTTCTTCCCATGCCCGCAGCCACGGCTTGAGCTCTTGGCTCCTGCATCCATAGGTCCTTTGGCTCTTCCTCAAAGCGCAGCATGCCCACACCGTGCAGACAGAGCTCAGCCTGCTTCACTCTGGTCAGCTTGAAGCAGAGTTTCTTTAGGATGGGTCTCATCTGGAGCATCTCCCTGGTCCTTTCCCTCCTCCTTCTCCTCCATTACCTCACCCTTCATGCATCCCTGTGAGATGCACTGGGCTCGCTCTTGCTCCCTCATTTTTTATTACTATTATTCTTCAATCTGCCTTGGCATTCCTCCTCTTGCCGGCAAAGCACAAAGCTGCTCTTTGTCCTATTCATTGCTCCGGCCTCGGGTTAGCATTTCAATTGACAATCCTGCCATTGATTTGTGTGCTGACGGTTGGCTTTACATTAAATGCCAGGCGGAGAGATTAACAGATTTAGCAGAGCTCTGGAAACTTGCCGGGTGGTTTTTCAAGCTCTGGGCTCACTTTGCATTGTCCCCTTCTTTGGGGACGCACTGTGGGCATCACACTTTGCCCTTAGCCTTTGGATGCCCTCGGTCTCATCATCCTTACCCTCAGAGCCATTTATACCCCAAACCATGCATGGGACAGCAGGGCTGCTCCCACCCCCCCCCCCCCCAACCATCCCTCACCTTGAATCTGCTGGTTGCAAAGGAGATCAAACCCCAGCACTCTGAGGCAGAGCGTGGGCTGAACGCACCCGAGCACCTGCTCATGGAAACTCCTTTCCAAAGCTCCCTTTTCCAGCCCAAATCAGTGCTCAAGCGTCTGGGCCGTGGCTCAGAGAGCTGTTTATTCCCAGCTCGGTGATTCAGTGCAGCCCCTGGGGAGCAGTAGGATAAATAATGCGTTGACGCCAACTAAATTATTGTTTTGGGCTTGTTTGTTTCCAGCTGTTTGAGGGAAGGAAGCATGTCCTTGCTAGGAAGCAGGTTGGCATAGTGCTCAGGGCTGACCGGAGTTTATGAAAGAGAAATTGTTGTGGGGAAAAGATAAAAAGAAGAAAATAAAAGCCCTCAAAGCAAAACCAAAGGTATCGTGATTGCAGAAGCATATGTGTGCAGAAGGGCAACGCGAGGGGGGAAGATTGGGGAACAGCAAGTGTTCTCGTGGCTTAGGAGCAGTAGAAAAGTGCAAAGTATGCTGGAGTGCAACCAGAGCAGTTTGCAGCCTGCTGGGGATGGGCGTAGCTGGATGTGGAAGCCTTCCTGCTTGTGCGGTCCCAAGTCCTGAAGCCCCTCTGCCACCACCCCATGTGTCAAAGAGGTGGGCTGGAGGGCAGTGTAGGCTTCCTTGCTGTGTGCCTGGTGATCTTCTGCAGGGCCGTGTTCCAGCCTACCCTATAGCTGTGAGCTGACCTCATTCCTCACCCCTTGGAGGTGTGTGAGCAGTGTGTGGGATCAGAGTGAAAAGCCTCAAATATTTGCCTCTGCAGAATCTTGGCAGGAGCCCCTGCACTGCGTTCTCCGGGCAGAGAAAGCACTGGGCTGCATGAAGATTGTCCTCTGCCTGTCCTGCCAAGTGGCCCTATAAATAGAGAGGGACACGTGCCACTGATTAATTGCCTGTCTGTGCAGGCAGCCAGCTCCTAAGGCAGACACAACCTTTGTCTGCATGCTGGGAGCAGCAGCTCTTGGTAGGAGAGGCCCTCCTCTTTGGAAAAGAGGAAAGAGAGAGCTGGAAAGGGAGCATCCCATCGCACTGTGCGGAGGTCAGTCCTCATCTGATGTTCTTCCCTGAGATCACCTTCCTTTTGCACGACTGCTGCAGAGCACAGTGTGGGATGAGGGATGGATTCCAGCAGCATGGGCTCTGGCACAGCTGCTCCGAGCTGCCAGCTGTGGCTGCAGCATCGTGGGGTGTTGCAGGGCTGCTGGGAGGGTGTGCATACAGCTCTGCTTGCTGCCCTGCACTGCTGCAGCCTCCCACACCTGAGCTGGCAGTACAGAGGGAACAAGGGGGTGACCTGGAAAGGCGTGAAGGTGAAAGAGGAAGGAAAGAAGGGAAGGGCAAGTAGTCCTTCCTCTCAGCTGAGCTCGGGAAGCTTCCCATTTTCTACAGCTGGTTGTGACACCAGGGCCCAGGTCTTGCAGCTTGCTTTTTGGCCACCCTGGGGACATGCAGCCCTGAGCGTTGCAGCTTTACATGCTTCCTTCCCCCTCTGACATCTGGGCTTTTGCGTGGGGGCTGCCTTTCCCAGGCTGCCGTCTTCTGGTGGTGGCTCTGAACCCCATCCATCCCACCTCCTGTCCTTGGGGCCAGCACAGCTCCGAGCTTGGGAGCTGCCTTCCCTGTCTGCCTGGCACCATCCCATACAACCCTGTGTCCTTGCTTTTCTCATCGGTCCTGCCAAGGACGCAGAAGGGAGTCGATCAGCCTGAACTGGCTGCAGCTGCTCTGCAGTGGGCTGCGCTTTCCCTAATGAATGTCTTTGCTGTTCCTAGGTGAGAGGGAGTATACATTTCCCAGGAATGAGAAGTACCCGGTGTTCTATCATGAAACAAACAGCTCAAGCATCTACGTTGGGGGAGAGGGAATACTTTACTACTATAACTTTGCAACCTCTGAGACCTACCCGGTAAGGACGCTCTGTTCACCGCTTGGAGCCCACAGCCACATTAGGAAGCATTCATTGTCTGTCTCACAGCCTGGGTGTTAGATACCTTACTCAGTACCTTTGCCACCAACAAAATCAGGACTGAGGGTGTCCATTCTATGCCCAGCCTGCTGCATCTACCCACAACTTCTGTATGTTTGGTGCCTGCAGCAAACATCAGTTAGTTTTGCACTAACTGCAGGTGGGTGCTTTCCAAGCTGTGATCTTGCTGAGGTCTCTATTGCCCCCGGGCTAGCATTGCTGAGGTGGTGGACATGTTCTGTAGCATGGAAAGGGGTGCTTAGACTCGGCTTACTGCGGAGGAGCTGTGTTCCCATCCCCTTCCATCATCACTGACCAGGCTGACTATTTTCAAAAACAGCAAGCTCTGAATCAGCTGGGCACTGAGTTAAAACAACAGGAAAACCCTGGGGCGGTTAGCTTTCACATGACCCACCCTTGTCCTTCTCAAACAAGCCAGCCCCTATGGTTTATTCCAAGAAACATCCCTTTTTCTCAAGGATCAGCAGGGTTCATGTGTCCCAGTCCTTGGACATCCACTGCTGAACACTCACTCCTTGCAACAACAGACCCTCTCCTGAAATCCTTTGGGGAGCAACCCAGGCTGTGCTCGCTGCTTCAGCCCTGCATCCCCACTTCTCCACGTCAACACCAAAGGGCTGAGAGACCCAGTCCTGCCATATCAGTGTCTCCCAAGGGCTTTCAGATAGGGAAGAAGGCTGAGCTGCTGTGTTTATGAACTTCTAACTGACGTGCTTGCTTTGTTTCTTGCTAAGAGAGTAACTAACTACATGGCACATGAGGTTGGGCCCTTTTTAGCTGTCTTTGAGAGGGCAGTGATTAAAGCCTGTCTCTTTCTCTTTTACACCAGGTAGAGTTCCCTGTGGAAAATGGAGCACAGTGTTTGAAGCCTGGGAGCCCGGTAGGTCCTGCTTTTGGAGGAACAGCATATGTGGGTTGGAGAACTTGGGCTGAAGGACTGTTCCTCTGTTTTTAACACCTGTGGAAAAGCTGGGAAACCACATAGCAGAGTAGACTTGGAGCTGCAGGGCTGCCACTCACAGTTGCTCATGATCCTCTTCTTTCTCTTGCAGGAGGACAATAAAAACTTCATCACCTTAATAGCAAAGCATGGAAGTGAGATGTTAGTGTGTGGGACAGGTGCTTGCAATCCCACCTGCTGGCACTTGGTAAGCTGGAGTTCCTCTGCCCTGCTTTTCCTGGTGTCTTTTCCACTGGACAGCCAGGCACTGTGGGGGATGCAGCATAGTTTGGGAGTGGGCCTAAAGCCAAAACAGAGCTTGGGGGTCCTCGATGCCCCCATAACATCTTAAATCACAGACTGAGGGGTTTGAAGGGAGTTTCTGTGCTCACTTGCCCTGGGGGGGACGTGAGCACCTGCATCTCCTTCCCTCCTTGCCCTGAACTGATTGAGTTTCTCAGGGACCATTTCTCTCCTTTCCCAGACAGAGAAAGAGAAGGACTCTCCTCAGGATGGCAGAGGTCTTGCTCCTTTCACTCCTGATACAAATTCCCTCGTCGTCGTTGACTGTAAGTTTGGCTGCTCACGTGTTTTGGGTTGCAGTGCCATGCAGGAAGCCTGGGTTCTCCAAGGCCTGTGCTTTTCTGCTCTGGCTGGTGATCTTGATTTTGCCTCATGTTTATGCTTGTCCTTCTAGGGCAGAGTATGGCAGGAGTTTGTTTCTGTCCTAGAGAGAAGGTTGAATCTCTGTGCAGGGGAGGGTAGAGTGCATGGTGTCTTCTGCAGTATCTGCACTGCTGTGGACCTGGTAGAGGGGGAGATGAGGTTCCCTTCCAGAGGCAGAACAGAAATTATCCATGCTGCTCTGTAAGGAAAAGGCTTGAGAGTGTTCCCTGGGTGTCATGCCGTGCCCACGCAGTCCTAGGCAGGGAGGTCAGGGTTTTTTGACCTGTGTCCACGATCTGTGAGTCCCCTTCACCTGACCATGTGTCCAGATACTTCTCGGTTCTTGCTTTTATGCTCGCAAATCCTTTTGCCCCTTCTTGAAACAGCTCATTGCAAATGAACCTTCCTCTCCCACAGATCCTAACATCTACTCTACCATCAAGAAAAGCCAGCAGAATGGCAAGATCCCCCGCTTCCGACGAGTGAAAGGGGATGGAGAACTCTACACAAGTGACACGGTGATGCAGAGTGAGTACAGGAGCATGGGACCTGCTGCTTTGCCCCAGCAAGCAGCTTCATCTGGGACCTGTCCCCCATGGTTTAGCATGATTTAGCAGAGGGTTGTTAGAGTTAGGGTACTATGGTTAGGCTGTGGTTGGACTTGATGATCTTTGAGGTCCCTTCCAACCTGAGTGATTCTATGATTCTATGATTCTATGGTGTGGCAGGGAGGGACCCAGCAGCTCTCTGCAGCTCTCTTGCTGCCAGCTGGGGGGGAATTTTACCTCCTTGCTTCTGCACCAAGACAACTGGCATGAGTTCTCTTGCTCAGGGTGAGGAAGGAGGAGGTGGGGAAATGGAGAGAAATGGACAGCAAGTCCCATGTCAGATGCTTGTTGTGTAAAGGTGCCCATCAGCTGCGAGCGGTGGTGGAAACAGGAAGAACAACTTCCATTCTGGGCAGTGACTCTTTCCAAATCCCCAGCCGGGTCATGACCCTGCAGCAGGAAGCTGTTGGGCTGCTAATGGGCGAAAGAACCCTTCTGAATTTCTGTAACCTTACTGCACTGCCTTCCCCTAAGCCTCTCTGGGAAACTGAAGATCATTGAACCCCTGGCCAAAGACAAAAGTCCAAATGACGCCAAGGCCAAACAAGACATGTGTATGCAGGACAGCAGGAAAAAACCTCACAGACCCAGAGCAGTGGGGTTGATCCCACGATGACACAGAACTCCCTGCCATGGGGCCACCAGATACCCAGAGGGACCGTACTGCTGCTGGGGATGCCCTTTGTGGCTGCAGTGTATTAATAGGAAAAACATTACTGGGTTTTCCACACTGAACACAAACAATGAGGCAGCTTGCTCCACTGAGGGAGCCTTTCTGTACAAAGCCAAGGCTTCACTGGGCTCTGGGGATTTGCCCTGCAAGGGAATAAGTGCATGGGGGAGGGAGAGGGAAGGGAACCCATGGGAGTGTGGTGCGTGAAGGGCAGTCTTTAGTGTGCTGTGACTTTTCAGGTACGGAGATAGGGCTTGGACCTGTCCTTTGCCCAGACCCACCTGTGAGCTTGTATTTCTGAAGGGTGCATGTTCAGACCAAAGTTTTCTGACTGCTTGCTTCCCTTTCTAGACCCTCAGTTTGTCAAAGCCACCACATTAAGGCATGAACAGCCTTACCAGGACAAGATTTACTACTTCTTCCGTGAAGACAATCCAGATAAGAGTCCTGAGGCACCCAGAAACATCTCCCGAGTGGCCCAGCTGTGTAAGGTACCATGGGAACAGTGTATGGTGGGGAGGCAACAGTGTCACAGGGGTGACAGATGGCCATACCAGCTCATCTGGTATTGTCAGTACATGAGTTGGCCCCTCTGGCTCCCTCTAGCCATGTCCTTTGGCTTTTCTGTCCTTGGGCTCCCATCTTGCTTGTAGGGGAGACAACACTGTCCTGTCTTGCTGGGATGTTAGAGATAAACAAGCATTGCAGTGACCAGCAGCGAATGTATATCCAGAGCATCCCCCAGTTATCCTCCTAAGATGCCATACAGAGGGGACTTTGTGTTGTTCCCTACCAAGCCCTGACTCCCTGCTTTCTTTCTACTCCAGGAAGACAAAGGTGGAACCAGTTCACTCTCTGCATCCAAGTGGACCACCTTCCTGAAGGCCAGCTTGATTTGTGTTGACCCAGCCACCAAGGGCAACTTCAACTGGCTGCAGGATGTCTTCTTTGTCCCTGCAAGTAACTGGAGGGACTCCAAAGTCTACGGACTCTTCACAAACACCTGGTAAGGGTCTTTGCAAAATGGGGGATGCCTGTCCCGTGGGCCTCGTCCTTTCCTTCAGCCCTTTGTTCTCTCTGGCAGGAACATGGGTGGAAAACAGCCAGAATGGACATGGGCAGCAAAGGTGCGACATGCAGCTGTGCCCCAGCCATGCCCCAGGCAAAGGCCACTGTATCCCTGACCCTCTCTTTGTCTTGTTTTCTGCAGGGGAAGCTCTGCTGTTTGTGTCTATTCTTTTGGGGACATTGACAATGTGTTTCGAACATCCAAGCTCAAAGGCTATAATGGTCCCAACCCAGAGATCAAGCCTGGGCAGGTGAGTAAATGATGAAAGACACCCACATTAAGCAGAGAGACCTCCTAAGGTCCCTGCTCTGCTGTTGTCAGAGGAGCTGGGGCAGGTGAGGGTCCCAAACAGCCAGCTGAGAGCTGGGTGCTGTTCTCAGGCAGGCTGTGGCCACCGTGGGAAGGATCTGAGCTTTGTTACTGGAAACATGAGGAGACTGGTCAAGGTCCAACACCTTCATGGAAATAAAGGGGAGTGAGGATCTTATGTACTTGGCAAACAGGTCCGAGCTCTCGTTTGAAGTTGGAGGACAAAGCCTTGCATTGTGTTTGCTAACACATAATTTTTGTCTGCACGATCTGTGGCCCGACCCTACAATTCATGGGGCTCAACTGACCTGGCAGCAAACAGCTGCATGGGGAGAGGCTGCTGGGGAAGGCAGGGTCTGAGTCTTCTAAACTGAAACTTTTGCAGTAGGAGAAAGGCTGTTGGGTTGACAGGGGTGTAGATAAGGTGTTTGCTGTGTGTTTTCAACCTGCTCTATGATCCCGTGTACCTGCAGAGCAGCCTGCAGGCTCTTTGCTGTGGCAGGAGGCTCTGGGCATCCTCTTCTGGGCTCAGCTGTGCCATGTCATTTCTTTCCTGCCTTCAGGTGTCACCCCCGAGGATCTGCCTTCCTCTGACACAGTGCCTTTTGTTCCCTCTCGATGCAGTGTGTTCCCTTTGGACAGCACACCCCAAGTGAGACCTTCAAGATAGCTGACAGCCACCCAGAGGTAGAGGACCGGGTGGAGCCCCTCGCTCCCAGCAGGAGCCCCTTATTCCACAACAAGCACCGCTACCAGAAGATTGGGGTGCACGAGGTCTCTGCAAGTGATGGACACCAATACACCGTGCTTTATCTGGCAACAGGTACCAGGAACCCTAGCCCACTGCTCTCTTTCCTGCCTTGCTACCCAGGCTCCCACCCTGGAGCTGTGCTCATCTTTTTTTTTGTTTTTGCATCTGCATTGTGCTGGAGTTTGTTTACTGGCATGAAAAAACGCAGACAAATCCTGGTGGCCTGGGTTGGAGCCCATGCATGCTCTTATTGTTCTTATCTTGCTAAAAGCCTTAGCTAAATGCAGCTAATGCCTTCCAAACTCTGCAGGGAAACTTGCTCCATGCTGCAGGGCTTGGCAGGGCAGCTTCCCACCTGTGCTGTGGTGGGTGTGGAGACACCTGGGGTGAGATGAGGGGTGTTCCCTGCCTGAACCCTCTTGGGGGGTCCTGTCTCACCTCCCCTGGCTGCACTGGGGAAGGGAGCGGCTACTTGGGAGAGGGAAACTGAGGCAATTAAATGAGAGTAACTGATGAGATTCCTGACGCGCATTCCACCAGGATGAGAATTGCCACATCTCTGCCAAATTGCTCGTTTTGAATTGAATTTGAATTACCAATTTCTGAAGTCATTTAACGGAGGAGGGAGTCGGTTTGCTTAAAAAGCCGGGAAAGTGGAAGTCCGCATTTGAGCCCCAGGCAGTGGGGATAAGGCACAACTGAACAGCATTGAGTTTGAGAGCTGTTGGTTTTTCTTGCAGCTGGACAAAGGGGGCTTGGCCAGGCCTCCAGGGGAAATCAGTTCCTCATGGCTCTTGGCTGGGAGGGTGACAAAGCTCTGCTCTGGGAGGCACTATTGTATAAAGGGTGATTTCCTAAGAAAATAATTCTGAGAAAGGTTCCAGTCTCCCCTGGGTGGCTGGTTTCAGGGACATAGTCATATCTGGCTCTGCAGAGTGAGTATTGTGTGCTGCAACAAGGGCTGAGCTCACAGAGCTGGTTCTCTGCCTGGTTTCCCCACTCCTGGCTCTAGTCTCTTTGCTTTGCTTTCATCAGGGCTCTCCTGTCTTGTTTTCCAGACAAGGGATCCATCCACAAGGTAGTGGAGCTGCCAGGGGGAGTGCATAACATCATGGAGCTCCAGGTCTTCTCCAAAAAGGAACCGATCCAGTCCATGATCCTGGACCACGAGAGGGTAGGTCCATACAAAAGAAACCAGTGGTTGGGGCTGTAGTTTGTAAAAGCAAGCAGGAAGCCAGAACAGGCAGTTTAATACCAACTCCTAGATGTGGAAATAACCTCTGGATGTGTTTGTGGGGAGGGTCCTCTCAGCTGGGCTGATGCTGCCAGTGCCAGACAACTGTGCAGAGCTGTGGGCAAAGAGATCTCTCCTGGAGGCGAGGGAAGAGCAAGGCTGTTTGCTGTCTGGGTCAAATCCCAGCACAGAGTTCTGCTTCCCCTGCGGATTCCCTCTGCCTTTTTCTGGCCTTGCTGGCAGATGAGCTGTCAGACAATGCTGGTGCTCCATCCCGGAGGTGAAAACATTGCTGGCACCAATGGAGCGAATTTATTTATACCTAGGGCTGGTGGGAGAAGATAGAGAGCAAGCACTGTATGACTGCATTGCCTGGAGAGCTACCAGCCCTGCTGGTGGAATCCAACCCAGCATCACAGTGACTGAAGCTGTGGGAACGTTTGTACAGAGAAGCGCGAGACGTTTGCGGGGCGGCGCTGGGACAGGTGCTGGGAGGATCAGCCCCTCTGCTTCCCTCCCACAGGCGATGCTGTACGTGGGCTCGACCAGGAAAGTGATGGAGATCCCCATGGATATGTGTGGGGTGTACCGCAACAACTGCGAGAGCTGCCTGCTGGCCAGGGACCCCTACTGCGGGTGGGCTGACGGGCGCTGTCAGTCCGTTTATCACAACCGGTACGTGGCACGGGCAGCTCACTGCTTCTCCATCACGTGTGGCTGGATGTGTTAGCTTGGGAAATGCCCGTGTCTTCAGCATTCCCTTTCCTGGCCACTTGGTTTTGAGACCATCTTCATGTCAGAGGCAGATCCCAATGTGTCCATGCAGTGCTCGGTGCTGTTCTGCTGCCCTGCGCCTCTGCAGGGCTCTGTCTCACCTGCAGCACCTCTGCTGTGGTGGAGGGGAGAAATCATGGGTTTCATACTGATCTGAGCACCCAGATCCCCTTCTCCCCTTAGAAGTGTACATGGCTTCATCACCAATACTGGTCCGTTATTCTTGCCCTCAATGAAGATTAAACAGCATCACCATCAATAGACCTTAAAGTGGTTGATTATAGCAAGCTGCTGTGTCTCACATCTGTCATCCACCAACCCCTTAAGTGTCTGGGTGTTTTTTTTCCCCCACCCCGCTGGCAGAGGGTGTTTAAACTTTCTGATCCACCACAATCTCTATGGGCAATTCCTTCCGTAGCTCCAGTGTGCTGCTTCCATGCTGGTACTGCTTTGCTAATGCTTGTTTCCGTCTTCCAGGGAGGTGCGTCAGAACCTGAACCTGGAGCCGTGGCAAGGAAAGTGCCAGGAGGGTGAAGTTAAGGAAGGTATGTGAGGGGTCTGAGCCGTGTGAAGCAGGGTGACTGATTCTCAAGTGTTTGCACAGGCTGGGAGAGCTGTCGCTACTCGGTTCTGGTGAACTCATTATGACTGTGCTGTGGCTGCAGCACCACACGTATCGGCTCAGAGTCAGCCGCTACGCAGTGTATTTGCTAAGTAAATATAAGGCATGAACTGAATGTTTGTCAGGCCTTTTGGTATGCAATACCATGATCGATTCTCATGGCACGCTGCTGCTTCTCGTAGCCACAGATGTCCCTTAGATAGGAATGATCTCAGCGACCCTGCCCAGCCTGTGCTGTGCAAAGCCAACAGACATTAGGAAATATCTTGCCTCCTACCCTCAAACACGCAGTCTGGCTGCTGTGCAAACATACTCAACTCACAAATAGGCCTTCGTGTCCAAGGAGCTGTCAGCACATCTGGAAACCTCTCCAGTGCTGTAAACAGTCTTGCTTGGCCTCATTTCCCCTCTGCGGTAAACCTAGCGCCGTGGTAGTATGAGGTCTTCTGAGCTGGCTGAGGGGGCTCAAACTGTTTGCTGGCGTCCAGGGAGAAGAGTCCCATGGACTTCACCAGGTGTGGTTTGTGCCCTGCCATTATCGTTAAACGGCCATGCGACGTGTCCCCATCAACCCACCTGTTCTTCCCTGTGGGTCTGCAGGGCAGTGTGTGGTACCTGGGGACTCCTGTCTCATCCCACCCTTCCCAACCTCTTCCAGCACACAGCTACCAGAACGTCACCGTCGTCCCCGTCGTCCCTTTCTCTCGCTACTACCTCAACTGTCCCGTCGAGTCTCACTATGCCACCTACAACTGGTACCACAACAACACCCTCATCAAGACCTGCAACAACACCCACCCGCAGCCGGACTGCTTCTACTTCATCCAGAACGTGAGCCACACTCACTACGGCCACTACATCTGCGTCTCAGAGGAGGATGGCTTCAGGCAGGCTCTGGTGAAGGAGCACCTGGTGAACCAGCTCAGGTTTATGTCGCAGAAGGGCCAGGCCACCATGACGTTTGCATCCTGGCTGCAGCTGCTGCTCATGGTGGTGTTGGTGGAGCTCTTCCACTGAGCACGACACGGCCGCCTTCCCAGCTGCTGCCACTCTTCCTGCACTTAACGTGAGGCCAGACCCTTGCTCTCAGTCATTCCTTTGGGCACTAACCTTTGACTGTCCCCAGCAGGGTCCTGGCTCTGTGGACAGCAACTCTTCCATCTTTGGCCTTGGTGAAAGAGTCGGTGTGAGAAAGAGGCAGCTACAGGGCCAGATGGAGCAGGGCTTGGGGCCAGGGGTGTCCTATCACAAAGGGAACATCAACTGTACCCACAGGGCTTCAGCCTGCCCCCAGGCACATGCTGGTAGCTCCATGCTGGTGGTCCTGAGCACGCACCAGGTGCAGACTTTGTTCAGGGGACTATGCAGATGTGCATGCACTGATCCTCAGGGCACGACGGCTCCTCTCTTTGGGAACGTGCATGTGATGAAGAAGAGGAGCCAGCCCTTGGCCTTTTGAACTGGTTGGCCTGCACTTCGCTCCAGGGTCTTAGTGGCTAACATCCGGCCGAGGTGGCGAGCGGCAGGGATCTCCCAGTGTCACTCATGGGTCCCGTTCTGCTCTGGAAGGGTTTGGTTGGTTGGTTGGTTGGTTCACAGAGGGCTGTGATGTGGGAGGGTGACCGGGTGCTAGCACTGACAACCTGCAGGGAAGGGCAGGCACAAAGTTAGCGTTTTGCATGGATAAGACTTGGAGGATGACTTAGCTATAGATTCGGGGTGTGGGGGAAGACAGACCAAAGGGCCCTACGATTTCCTAGAGACTGGAAGGAGAGGTGGAGGCCCCAGGATGCCCTGGGGAGGCGTTAAACGCACAAATCCGTGCAGGCAGCTAGGGGCATCGCTCTGCGGGCAGCCCTGCTCCCAGTGCCCCTTTCCCCCTGGGGAGGGACTGGGCTTCCTCAGGGAAAGAGGAGCCAGGCTGTGGATCTCAGGGCTTGGCAGCCACTTCCACCCATGGGGTGCTGCATGATGAGACAGGGGAGGGCCAGCAACCCCCGCTCTGGGCTCTGAGGCCTCCAAGCAAGATTAAACTGTGAAATATGGGATGTTGTCCCCGTGCCTACACACAAAGGGCGATCCCACACTTTGTCCGAGCCCTCCCCTGCCCTATGGACTGCTGGAATCCCCCCAGCCCGGTGGGCAGAGTGCTGGGCAGGCTGTGCCGCTGGCTGAGCCCCGGGGTCTTTGGGCAAAGCGGGGGGGGGGGGGGGGGGGGGTTGTAGGCAGAGCAGAGCTTCCTACTGCACTACGTTCCCACACAACCCCCAGAGCCTAGCATAGAGCTTCTTACATCTCTTCTCAAAGCACTTTAACTTTGTCAACTAACAAATAACCTATTTATTATCAACGAGCAATTGCTGTACTTGTCTAATTTTCTAGCGTGATAGAAAGCGGGCTCAGAGTAGAGAAAGGAGGGAAATAAAACAGCTACCAAAAACAAAACCACAACCCTTTCCAAGCTGTGACCAAAGTGAGAACGTGATCGTTGAAATAAAGAGTGGATGAGAGCACGTGGGCACCATGCTTCTTACTGGGCAACGGGGCTGCTGGGGTCCCCCCCCATGTCCCACAGTGTCCCCATCCCCAGCTCTGTTTAACCCTCCACATTTCCCATCGATCCTTTGCACTCCGTTCTGGCCTTTCCCATCCCCATCACTCAAAACATCACCATCTCAGACCTTTGCGTCCCAGCTCTGACTGCTTTGTATGCTGTCAGCAGTCACGCTTGTATGGGGGAAACCAGAGCAGGATGTGGGCTCTGGGCTCCCCACGTGGGCTGTGCTGGCAAAAATAAAGCTGCCAGGTGCCCGTGGGTGCTGCTGTGGCTGGAATCTGCCTGCCTTGACGTCAGGAGTGGCTTTTCCCAACCGGAATGTCACAGGACCCTTTTGCTGGAGCTTCATAAGGTTTGGGATTGTGGCTTCGTCGTAAACCTTTGTTTTAGGGCTTTTTCCATATGGTTCTCAGCCCTGGGCTCCTTCCTGCAGGTAGGGGTGGGAAATCATTGGGAATTATCATCGCTTGGGTGACAGCTCGCTACGGAAGGCTCCCCTGCCCTATTTCTTCATTTTCTCTCACTCTGGGGCTTGGCAGCAGACGTCCCGGCAGCACCATATGTGACGGCAGCACCCTGATGCAGGGAAGGAGAAGCGAGCCCGAGCTAAAAGGAGAAGTGTGAAGGCAGAAAGGAGGCGGGGATGGCCAAGAGAAACGGGAATGCGGTGCTGCAGCACCGCCCTTTGAGTTTCGTGAGCCCTTCCCCGTGCTCACGGAGCAAAGGGACGAAAGGGGGGGGGGGGGGGGGGGAGGGAAACCAACACTCCATTTCCTAAAAACGGAAAAAAGCATCGAGCTTGTTCCTTCCTAGCTGTGCTCCCCCCCCAGCCGCTCTGTGTTCCATGGGCAGAAAGCTTGCTGAGAAAGCACGTGGAGAGAGCGGCCCGTGAGGCCGCGCAGGGAAAATGTGGTGATGGAGAGCGTGAAACCGAGCGCTCAGCACCTCGCCCTGACTATGGCACATTGTTCCCCTGGGTTATTTTGGAGAGGTTTATTTGAATGTGGGTGGGTTTGCAGGAAGGCTGAGTGCTGCGTTTCCCTGCTGGCTTCCTGCTGTGCTATCAAAGGGCGGATGGCTGCAAAGATCAGCGCTGCCTGTCCGGGACAAAAGCTTTGTGGGGTTTTCTCATGTGCAGCCTTTGTAGGACTGCAGGGCTGCAGGATGGAGCTGGCGCCTGCTGCAGGGATTGTCTGTGCTGTGACCTTGGGTGCAGCCTTGGGGCTGCTCTGCGTGCAGGGCTCACTGCAGACAATAGACCCAGGAAATCCTGCAAAGGTGAGGTTCTGTGAGAAACCCTGCAAAGCCAGGCTCTGACTGCATGCCCTGTGTGTGTGCACAGCCGGTGACATGCACAGACCCTGAGGGATGATGGTCTGCATCCCTTTGGGTACCAGGGATACTACCTGCACCCACAGCATACCTTTGGGTACCATCTTCACCAACAGCATCTGTTTGTGTTGCCACCTGTACCTACAGCATCCCTTTGGGTTCAGGGATGCCACCCACACCCTCAGCATCCCTTTGGGTACCAGGGATACTACCTATAACGCAACATACTTTTGGGTACCGGGGATGCCACCTGCACCCACAGCATCCCTTTGGGTACCATCTTCACCCACAGCATCCCTTTGGGTACCAGGGTTGCCACCTGCACCGACAGCATCCCTTTGTGTACCAGATGCTCTGTGCACCCACAACATCCCTTTGGGTACCAGAATTGCCACCTGCAGCCTCAGCATTCCTTTGGGTTCCATCTTCACCAACAGCATCCCTATGTTACCACCTGAACCCGCAGCATCCCTTTGGGTACCGGAGAAACCACTTGTGCCTACAAGAAGCAAAAAGTCCATTAGAAAATGCTGCTCCCACTGACTTCAGGTCAGGGTATGGGTTGTAGGTTTGGTGTAAGGCATTGATTTGACCTCCCCCATGACAAATCACTGTACTCCCAACACCAGGTGCTCCAGATCCCTGGGAAACGATGGGGGTTTTCCACACATCTGGGTTCTGTGGGCTGTGTGGGGGCGAGGGTTTCACCCCCAGATTGGGGTTTTCCCAGCATCTTCCGCTGCGTAAAGTGTGATTGTGGGGGAAGTGTGATGGGGTGGTCCTTAGTCATCCTGCTCATAGGGGCACAGAGTGAAGAAAGCCCCGTGGGTGGAAACTGACAGTGTGATGTCCATAGCGGGCTGGAAGCATCCTACATTAGTGGCATGGGGGTCCCATTTGTCATCATCAATACCATGGGAAAACATGGTCACAGCCCTGTCCCCTCAGGGGAAGCCCCATTTCCAGCCCCCTCTTTGTCACAAAGACCCCAAACCGCCGAATTTCTCGTACCCAAGTGCCATAAGCAACAGGAACCGATGGTCCAAACGCCCCCAGAGGGCCGATTTTTTGGAGGGTCCGTTGGGACCCAACGACAAGTGTCGGGGAGGGGACAGGTCGCTGTGTTGGTGGCAGTGGATGGGACAGGCGCGCCCCCCGGTGCCCAACGCTGGGCTCAGCGGTTTTGCTTCTGAAGTGGAAGGAATTGGGGCTGCGTAAAACTAAACTACTTAAAAAAAAAAAAAAGTTCTGTTGAGTCCCCACTTCGGGAGCTCAGCAAATCCCCATTGGGTGGCTGCTCCCAGCCCTCTGTCACCCCAGGAACCTCTCAGGGCCACCTCTACAGGCTGTGCCCCCTGAGGCTGAGCTGTGGGGGGCAACCAGCAGCATCGCAGGCTCTTTTATCATTTTATTTGCAGGGAAAGCAAAACATTTTGAAGGCAGAGATGCTCGTTTTTATGTTGGAATGGCTTTTATTGGGGTTGCACAGGCTGGCAGCTAGAGCGGGGCAGGAGCACGCTCCCCAAGCGCTGTCCCCCAAAGCAAGGCCACGCTGTCCCCCCCATCCCAACCCTCTTTGGGGCATTTCGCCAGCACTCAGCCCCGTGACGTGCTGGAGGCGGGCGAGAGTTCCTCGCCTTGAGCCCAGGATTCAGGGATAAGAGCGAGGTCGCCCCTGCCGTGTGCTCGCCTCGCTCCCATGCTCTCCAGGGCTGCACCCATAGCGGGCAGCTTTCAGGCATGCCGCTGTGCTGGAGGGATCCCAGCCCTCACGGGGGTCCACTGCCCATTGCCCGGCCCCCCAGGAGCTCGGCCCTTCGACCAGGTGCCGGGTGAATGGCGAGCAGGTTGGCTCAACCTGTACCACTTCTGGAAGGAGGGCGGCTTCCACAACGTGCACAACATCATGGCCAGCAAGTTCCAGCGCTTTGGGCCCATCTACAGGTGAGGGTGCTGGGGGAGAAGGGAGCTAAAGGGATGCCGAGCTGCCTTGGTGCTATGGAGGTGGGCAGGAGTAGGGTTCCCTCTGAGCTTACCGTGGGGTTGTGATGGGGAGCAAACAGGGGATTTGGGGAGGAGACGGCCCAAAGTCTGGTATTTTGGGAGAGGTGGGGTATGTGTATTTGCGCTGCTTTAGGCTGAAATCCTATTATCTTTTGACCCCCTAATGGCGGTAGGGAGAAGTTGGGTGTCTACGAGAGTGTGAATATCATCAGCCCCCGTGACGCGGCCACGCTCTTCAAGTCAGAGGGGATGCTGCCCGAGCGCTTCAGCGTGCCCCCATGGGTGGCATACCGCGACTACCGCAACAAGCCCTATGGCGTGCTCCTCAAGTGAGTGGAACCCAAACATGGGAGCACCACCACCCACGTCGTAGCCAACAGGAACCCCAACAACGAGACCACCACCCACGTTGCCCCTTGTAGGAAGCCCAAAAGCAAGACCCCAGGGCTCCGTCACCCCAATGTGAACCCCAAAGATGAGACCCTAGGGCTCCATCTCTACCCACATCGTCCCCACTGATGAGATCCCAGGATTCCACCATCACCCACATTGTTCCCAATGGGAACCCCAAAAACACTACCTCATGGCCCTATAACCCCATGCATTATGGGTGATGGGAAGCCGCGGCACAAGAAGGGCGATGGGGGTGTGGGATGGGGGTGGCATCCTTGGGGACACTTCTGACCCTTGCCTGTGTTCCACAGGACAGGGGAGGCCTGGCGCTCGGACCGCCTGACCCTGAACAAGGAGGTGCTGTCGCCGCAGGTGGTGGGCAGCTTCGTGCCCCTGCTGAACCAGGTGAGCGAGGACTTTGTGCGGCGGGCGCAGGCACAGGTCCAGAAGAGCGGCCGGGAGCGCTGGACGGCCGACTTCAGCCACGAGCTCTTCCGCTTTGCCTTGGAGTGTAAGTTTGCCCCCCAGAAATCCCCAAAACGCATCTGGGATGGGTGGTGTGCTGCCTTTCCCCTGGCCACATTCTTAGGGATGCTTCCCCCCCAAAGATTTGGGGTCTTCGGGGATGTACTCTCTCCAAACAAGTAGGGAACAACTCAACATCTGATGATAGCACAGCATTTTACGGCCAACCCTACTCAACCACGGTGCCAAAATTCTCCAGGAGGCCTGGACTTGTCCACAGTGGAGGGCACGCAGTCGGGATCCCGTAGGCTGGGTCCCCTGATGGGTGCCATGTTGCAGCTGTGTGCCACGTGCTGTATGGGGAGCGCCTGGGGCTGCTGCAGGACTTTGTGGACCCGGAGGCACAGCAGTTCATCGATGCCGTCACCCTCATGTTCCACACCACCTCACCCATGCTCTACGTGCCACCCGCGCTGCTCCGCCACCTCAACGCCAAGACATGGCGTGACCACGTGCATGCTTGGGATGCCATCTTCACACAGGGTGAGTGCTCTTCCTCCATGCTCCTCGTGGGCTGTCCATTGGGAATGGGAGTCCTAAGAGCTCATCTTCACCAGCACAGAAAACTTTTCCCACATCCAGCTGCCCATCTAGGGGTCAGCGAGGCCACTGTAGGGCCACTAAAGCTAGGAAGCCTATCAGGAGCTTGTAGGGTGGAGTGGTGGGGAACCATGCAGGAGCATGAACCGTAGTGAGCATCACATCGAGAGGAGCAGAAGGGTCAGGGAGGTGGTGGCACTTGGGACAACAATCAGCTTCCGGGGGGACAGAGATGGGGGACAGCTGGTTTAGGGGACAGCTGTGTCCCACCTGCCTTGCCCAGCCCAGTCTAAAGTATGAGCAGCTCTACCGGAAAAGCCACCAACATGTGAGAGCAATGCGCTAAGGTTGCCATTCAATCGTCACCCTCACGGTGGCACTAAGACTTGGCAGATCAGATTAATGATGGGACTTGGTGATCTTAAAGATCTTTTCCAACCTGTATGGAAAGCCCTTTCTAACCCAGATGATTCTATGATTCTGTGGTTCCACGGAACCACGCCAGCCACAAAGCCCCACAGCCTTGGGTAGCATGCAGGCACTCAGCACCATGCCCCTGTATTTCCTCAGCCGACAAATGTATTCAAAATGTTTACCGGGACATCCGGCTGCAACGCAAGAGCACCGAGGAGCACACGGGCATCCTCTTCAGCCTCCTTGTGCAGGACAAGCTGCCCCTGGATGACATCAAGGCCAGCGTCACCGAGATGATGGCGGGCGGCGTGGACACGGTCAGCGCTGGGCAAGGTGTTGGCGGTGGGAATGGGACGGTGCGTGGTGCTGAGCCCAGCTCTGCCCTGCTTCAGACTTCCATGACTCTGCAATGGGCCATGCTGGAGCTGGCACGGTCCCCAGGCATCCAGGAGCGGCTGCGGGCGGAGGTGCTGGCGGCCAAGCAGGAGGCACAGGGGGACAGGGTGAAGATGCTGAAGAGTATCCGACTGCTCAAAGCCACCATCAAGGAGACGCTCAGGTAGCCGGGAGGCAGTGGGGAATGGAGAGCACCCAGCTCCTTCTTCTCCCCAATTTTCTGTGTCAGCACGGGAAGCCGGTGGGATGGACATCCCACGTGACAGCGGGATGCAGATGTCCCACAACCAGGTGACCCCATCCAACCCGCAGGCTGCACCCGGTGGCGGTGACGCTGCAGAGGTACACCACACAGGAGGTCATCCTGCAGGACTACCGCATCCCCCCCAAGGTGAGCCCTGGGCTATGGGGTGAGGTGGGAAACCGGGTCCTTCCTCATCCCTTCTGCTTTGCTCTGGGCTCTGAACACAGCTGGCAGCCAGATGCAGGGCACTAATGGGTGGCAGTGGGGTGGATGTGGGTGCAAACCCCTAGGGTTAATCCTTCTCCCCCAGACGCTGGTGCAGGTTGGTCTCTACGCCATGGGAAGAGACCCTGAGGTTTTCCCCAAGCCAGAGCAGTTCAACCCTGAGCGCTGGCTGGTGATGGGCTCCAAGAACTTCAAGGGGCTGAGCTTTGGGTTTGGGCCACGGCAGTGTCTGGGTCGCCGCATCGCCGAGCTGGAGATGCAGCTCTTCCTCATGCACGTGAGCACTGGGTTTTGGGATGGGGTGGGTCATAGAATCATCTGGGTTAGAAAAGACTTTCCATCTGGATTGAAGGAGACCTTCAAGATCACCAAGATTCCCCAGGATCACAAACCCAACCATTAACTTGACTTACCTGTCACTAAACCATGTCCCTAATTGCCACAACCATCTTCCTTAGTGCCCCAGCCACGTCTCTTAAATTCCACATTTATGCCCCTAAATGCCGTATCCATGTGTGTTATTGCCACATCCATGTCCCTTACTTTTGTGCTGGAAGGGACTTGGGGAGGATCCATCCCCACCGTCCCCCACTTGCTCTTCCTTCCTCCCAACCCAGATCCTGGAGAACTTTAAGATCGAAACCAAGCGGGCGGTGGAAGTTGGGACCAAGTTCGACCTCATCCTCGTCCCTGACAAACCCATCTACCTGACACTCCGGCCCCTCCAGCACCAGGAGTGACATGGGGTGTCCCCAGTTGTTCCTAGCTTGGGGACACCTCTATCATCTCAGTGCATTCAGCCTTGGCTCCAGCCCTGCTTCTGCCATGGGGGTGATGGCTGTCCCCTTCCCATTTTGCTTTGCCTCTGATTTGCTCTGTAATTTCTGCACCAAAAGCAGCGGATCCTTGTTGTGAGCATGAATTTCTGGGTTTCTCTGGGTGTCTCCGGCATCCTGCTCCAGGGATACCCCTTAGGGCAGCGGGTCCAGGGTCCGGGGTCTCCTGGGGGGTAAGATGGGGTCTGGGGGCCGTTTCTGGTGGGAGATACAAACACTTCTCAGAGGTCTACAGGCCCACTCAGGGATTCTTTCCCCATGTCTTCTGGGGAATTTGAGGCAAACCCCCCAGAATGTGAGGTGGGGCCTCCCACCAGCAGCTGCCAGCCCCACTGCAGGGTGTTCCCATCCCTGCAGGATGCTCACCAAGGTGGTGGCATGCAGAAAGTGTGGGGCTGAGCCCCCAAAGCCATGGTCCTGCTCCAGCAGCCTAGTGCCCAGCTCCTGCTTCTCCCGTGCCCATCTCCTTGCTGCCTCCTCCAGCTGTGAGGGACCAATATTAGGGTGCTCTGGGGGGTACCCCTGAGCCTCCCCAGATCTGGGGGTGCTGGTGATGCCTACCTGCCTCTCCATTGCTCGCCCACGGGCTTGTGCCTCCTCTAGCTTGGCCAGAAGGGACAGCTTCTCTGTGTCACTGAAGGTGTCCTGTGGGGGCCGTGGGTTGCTGGGGGGCAATTTGGGGAATGGGGGCCTTACCAGCTCCTCCCACAGCCGGCGGTTCTCAGCCAGCAGCAGGGTGTGCAGCTCCGCAGCTGGGGCTTCACCTGTAGGATGGAAATTTGGAGTCACAGGGGATGTGGTGTCCTCTGTCCTCCCTGTACAGACTCTGGTCCCTGTGGGGTGAAAGCACCAGAAGGGACAGATGCCCACCCGTTGGCTTCTCAGCACTCCTGGAGAGCTTCTCCTGCAGCATCCTCTCCATCACCCTGATCACCTGCAGAAGGGAACAGGCATGCCCTCGTGTCTCCAAGGGGTGGGAACAGCTTGTGATAGTGGCACTCACAGAAAGGTGGGAAGGGACTATGTGTCCCGTTGGCTCCCAATGCTTGGTGCACCCACCTGTGTCCCCAGCCCACCACGACTCACCTTCTCCTGCTGCCTCACCATCTCCTCCAGGCCCTTTGTCCTGGCCACCTCCTCCCGGCACCGTCTCAGGGCAGCTTGCTGCTGTCTGTGGGCTCGCTGGAGCAGCACCAGCTCCTTCTCCTGATCATTCTTCTGCAGGAAGGAAAGGGAAAACCCCCAGGGACAGCATGGCAGGGGGCTAGATAGCCTCCTGGGGAGGTCCTAGAGGTCCTGCTGAATGGCCCAGGGCTTCCACCTCATTCCCTCCCCATGCCCATTCCCATACCCGGATCAGCTCATTCTGCAGCCGTTGCACACGGTCCCTCAGCTGCAGCATCTCCGCTGTGCTGGACACCAGTTCTCCCTTCAGAGTGGCTGCAAGAGCCCATGCCACATCCTCAGCATACAGGGGACAGCACAGTCCCCTCCACTGTGCCAAGGAGAGGATTCTTCCACCGTCTGCCCTTCCCCACCACTCACCCAACCGGTCCAGGACCTCTTCGCGGGTCATGACATCCACATCCCTGTCAGTGAGCAGAGCACGGCCCGGCTCCTGACGCCCAGCCAGGCTGTGCCGTAGGTGTCCATTCTCCACCTCCAGGCTGGTGACACGCTGGTGCAGGGACACAAGGTCACCCGCCATACGTCTCAGTGCCAGGCGGTACCTGCTCACCTCCTGTTGGCATGGAGCACACGGTTGGCACCCTGCCACCAGTGCAGGCTACGAAATATTCAGATATTTCCCTCTTGCAACCTTTCTTTTCCTTGCATCCACCCTTCTGTGCTCCAACCACTCATCCATCCTTTTCTTTTGTTGTCATCTATCCTTCTCTTCTACATCCACCCATCCACTCATCCATCCTTCTCCTCTCCAACAGTCTACCTTTTCCTGCTCCATTCATCAACCCATCCATCCATCCATCCATCCATCCATCCATCCATCCATCCATCCACCCATCGGTTATTCCATCTTTTATCTATCCATCCATCCATTCATCCATCTATCCTTCTCCTGTCCATCCATCCACCCTTGCCTTTTCCACTCATCCATCCTCCTCTTCTCCATCTGTCCCCCATCCCTTCATCAACCTACTCGTCCATCAACAAACTGTTCCCTTCCCTTCCCTCCTCTTCCCTTCCCCATCCACCCACTCACTCTTTCCTTCCCTATCCATCCTTCTCCATCCATCCACCCTTCCCCTATCCCTCTATCTACCCTTCTCTCCCCACCCTTCCCCCGCTACCCATCCTGCACTCCCCAGCCTCCTCCTCCCCACCCACCACCACTCCCCACACCCCTCAACTCCAGCAAGTCATCCTGCAACCCCTGCCTCATTTTTCTTTTTCGTCACCCCTATGAGGGGAAAATGAACTCTTCTGCTCCTAAGGGCTGCAGAAGTGCTATAGGTGGGCTTAAGCTTTTCATTTGCAGCCTGTCAGCCTCTGGGCAGGGGGACATTCCATCATCTATGAGGGAAGCACTGTCACTGGGGTATATTTTGATGGACAGACAGTGCAGCATTTCCCCAAGAAGCAAGTTCTGGAGGGACAGATCCAGAGCACGGATTTTCCCTTCCCATTCCCCCTGCCAGGCCTCTCCCTGTGGCCATGCAGGAGGGTGAGGATGAGGACGATGCAGCTGTGGCCACGGGAGCAAGGGCAGCACATGGCCCTATTTGGAGGAGGGGGGGGGGAACCCGCCCAAGGTCGGGTTTGTCTGGGTGAACAAACAGCCAGGCACAGCTCTGGGAGGACACCCCGAAGCTGCTGCATTTGCATGAGCATCCCAACCCTCACCCTGCCCAGTGTTTGCAACCCCCTGAAATAAAGGGATGGATCATGGATAGGGGTGGACGCCAGGCTCATTTTAGGGGTTGAGAATCCCTTTGTCCCATGACACTAGTGGGTGCCAAAGGGAAAATAATCAGCAGGGGGACTGCATGTTAGGAGGCAGCTGAGCCTCCTGAATCCCTGCCAAAGCTCAGCCTTGAGGATGTCCTTCCACAGCAGCTGGGGGGGTCCGGCAGCACCAGGTGGCCTTGGGGTGCCGACGCAGCAGGGCTCTGCTCCTTGTATGGAAGAGGGACACCAGCAGCTCTGTGCTGGGACCTATCCCCCCACTTGGGAAGCAGGATCCTGGGGGTGTCACCACAGCACGCTCACCCGCTCCTGGGGGACATTCTGGGACCTGTGGGCAGAGAGCAGGGGAACACCCAGGGCTGATTCCCAGCTGGGATGCAGGGGACCCCGTGTAGCACTGCTGAGTGCCCCATACCTCTGCTGTGTCCTGGGCAGGATTATGGACAAGGCGTCAGTGGGTGGCAGGGCCACGGAGTCCCGGCGGAGCTGCGAGGAGACATCAGGGCCAGCAGTCTGTGTTGGCCCCACAGAGCCTTGCTGCAAACGGGGGAGTGCCCACCACCTCACCCGGGGGCTGTCCCCAAACTGGGGACCCGCGGGTGCCACCGGAGAGGAGCCCGGATTTGTGTGCGGTGTCGGTGACATCTCTGCTGTCACCACAACACAACGCCGCGCTGTTCTTAGCAACCCGGCTGGGCTCCCTCCTGCGGCAGCTCTGCCCCAGTTCAGGGCAAAAATACAGCAGTTTGTCCCCAAAACCCAGCAGGCAGGGCTCGATGGCTGCGACACCCCCCGGAGCCACCCACGTTCCCAGCCCCAGCCCCCCTCCTCCTTATCTCCCGCTCCCAGCACGCAGGCAATCTGGTGGCAGGTCCCAGGCGGCCCTTTGGTGCTGGCACCTCATTTCCATGCCTTGGATCTCAGCGCACTCCATTAACTTCTGAGTGCTGCGGCCCGCTCAGATCTGCAGGCAGGGATGTTGGGGTGGGCTGAAGCGGAGCTGAGATGCTGCTCATATCCCCAGCTGGAATTTGTGGGGTTTTCAAGCAGGGGACGGACCCGTGCTCTGCTCCCCATATGCCTACACGGCAGGGGTCATCCAGCAAGGGACACGTGTGTCCCATCTCCGCGTCCCCCCGGTGCTGGCAAACAAAGGGGCCAGTGTGGGTCGATGGAGACCCTCAGTACCTCATCCCAGGGTATGAATTTTTCATCACAGAGCTGTAGGAAGCATGCAATTATCCTCTCCATCAATAATGCACAGGGACTGGAGACCCTTCCCCAACCTCTGAGCATCTCCCTCTGCCACCACCCACATCCCCATTTATTCACCCCAAAGCTTCCACCTATCCCAGCAGCAGCCAGCAATGGGGATGGGGCACAGGAGGAACAGGGCTGCCCACTCCCATAACTCACCCACAGCTCACACCGGGACCTCAGGGGAGGGCAGAGTTAAGGGTATTTGCTCTCCTTTTCCCCTATACAAGCTTCCTACCATGCGTGCACACATCTCTCCTTCCTGCAGGGGTCTGGGATGAAAGGCTGCGCAGCCACATCTGAAAGCACTCAGGCTTTGAAACTCCTGCTGATTTTTATTTTATTTTCTTTCCTCCTTCTTTCCCCCATCATTTACAATCCTCTGAAGCTTTCCCTGCCCGCCGGGCCGTCCCACACGCCTTTCATCCACCCCGAAGAGACGCAACCCGCCCCCTCCCCCTCCCCCCCCCCCCTCCTCCCCCTGTTGGCTTAGGCCAAGTTTTGTGTTCTTTTCCCTCTTTTTATTTTTTACATATTTACTTAACAAATCGCTTGGAGGTGCTTTGATGCCCCCAGTCTGCTGGCATCGATCCCTCCCTCGGCACTCACTCATCCCTATGCTCCCTGCGGGCTGAGGATGCCTCAACTCATTTCACTTGTGAGCCCAGAACTCACAAAGCTGCAGATCCCCCCCACCCCCCCACCCCAATAAACACATCCCTGGACAAGCACTAATCCTGACTCCGCTGCTGTTCTGACAAGGGGATAAGCACAGATTTGCTTATCAGAGCGAAATTGCTGCGGCGACTTAGGCAGATTAGAGGAAAAATTCCTCTGTTTTCCCTTCTTTTTGGGAACCAAAGCTCCTGAAGCCGTCAGGAGGGAATTTCTCCCATTCCCAGCACTTGAAGTCTGCCTCAGTTTCCCCACATGGAGGAGCAGCACTGCGTGCAGATTTAGGTGTGGACGAGGTGATGAATCTGATTGAACCCGGGCTGAACTCGGGATCTGGGAGGGTGGAGGGATTGGGGGGGGGTGAGCCCAAGCATCGCTATTCAATTTGGGAGTTAATTGGATCGGATCGAAGGCATTCATATGAGCTGAGCCCCATTTAGTGGGGACGTTGGCATCGTGCTGCTGCCTGCTTCGAGCTGATAAGGCTGCGGGAAGCGGTGATCCCACAGTGGGGTCCCCAGCCCTCCCACCCCACTGCAAGCGGCCGAGGGTTCCTCTCCCCACTTCCCCCCAACATCCGCCCCCCAGCCCCCTAATCGTATTGAAACGTACAGCCAGGAGGCGCGCACGGAGCAGCGATGGGTGGAGCCGCCCCGTGGCACCGCTTTGGGGGTGCTGCGGAGCGCAGGGAGCAGCCTCGGGTCCCATCTATCTTCCTGTTTGCTGACGTATCGACCCTATGTGCTGACACCGCTCTGCGGGGAGCACCGATCCATCAACACCCGCAGCCCGGAGCTGTGCTCTGGCGTTTGGTTTTCTCACCCTGGTCGGAGTCGGACCCAGCAGGCGGCGGGCTGAGGGGCGGGCACTAGGTGGCACTCGGGATGCGGGGCCGGCAGGGCCAGGGCAGCTGCGACAGCCCTCGCAGCACCCTCACTCCTTGTTCCATCCGCACCCCCCCCCTGCAGCACCTTCACCCCTTGTTGCACCCTCAACCATTGTTGCATCCCCACCTCTTGCTGCATCCTCACCCCTTGCACCATCCTCACCCCTTGCAGCACCTTTGTCCCTTGCAACATCCTCACTCCTTGTTACATCCTCACATCCCTGCAGCATCTTCACACCCCTTGCAGCATCCTCACCCCCTGCAGCATCTTTGTTCCCTGCAGCACCCTCGTCCCTTGCTGCATTCTCACCCCTTGTTGCATTCTCACCCCTTGTACCATCCTCACCCCTTGCTGCACCCTCATTCCCCTGCAGCACCCTCACCCACTGCTGCATCTTTATCCCTTTCAGCATCCTTCCTCCACAGAGCAGCCCCATTCTGCAGGCTCATCACTGCTTGCAGCATCTCCCCCCCTCTCAGCACCCTGATCCCATTGCAGCACCCCCATTCCTTGCAGCATCTTTACCTCTCACTGTACCGCCACAGCTTCACCTCTCACTGCACCATCACCCTTGCGCCCCCCTCCCCCCCTGCAGCATCCCTTCACCTTGCAGCCCCAGCCCCACACTGTGAACACTGAGCATGCATCTCCAGCACGGCGCTCCCTGCCAGGGCCCTGCATTGCTTTGCTTTCCCCATGCCCCACCGTAATTAAGGCATTCAAGGTGAGCCCCCCCAGCATGTACAAGCAGAAACCTCTAGGTTTGATCTTGGGGCTCAGCAGTGGGGAAGTGACAGCGCTGTGATCAACGCGGCCGCGCTGTCGGGGCTGTCATGTCGCTGCCATTGCACGCATGGCCCATTAGTAGGGTGTCAGCCCCCATCGGCGGGGCTGTCAGCAGATGGCTGTGAGCCCCCAGCACCTTGCAGCATCTGATCTGCCCCCCTCCCTTCATGCAGGGTGGGCCCAGTGGCAGCCCCCCGCCCACCGCCTTCCTTTATGGCAGCACCCCGTTAAGTTGGGCACGGGAGGGGAGCCATAAAGCTCAGTGGGTTGGAGGGAAAAATAAATAGCTTTTCTTTCTTTCGATTTTATGATATATATTCTTTCCTTTATTGCTAATTCTCTTTCTGCCTTTTCAACCTGAATTGCAGCCCTCCCACCCGTTGCAACACCCCCATCCCTTGCAGCCCTCCCACCCACTGTAACACCCATCCCTTGCAGCCCCCATTCTGTGCAGCACCCCCATCTCCTGCAATGCTCCCACCCCTTGCAGCCCTCCCGCCCATTGCAACAGCCCCACCCCTTGCAGCCCACCCCCCCGGTCTAAGCAGCACCCCCATCCTTTTCAATACCCCCCGCCCTTGCAATCCTCCCATCCATTGCAACACCCGCACCCCTTGCAGCACTCCACCCACTACAATAACCCCATCCCTTGCAGCCCTCCCACCCATTTCCACCCCCATTCCCTTGCAGCCCCCCAGTCTAGGCAGCACCCCCATCCCTTGCAACACCTCCACACCTGGCAGCACCCCAATCCCTTGCATCACCCCAAACCTATGCAGCACCCCCACTCCTTGCAATACCCCAACCCCTGCAGCACCCTCAGCCTTTGCAGCACCTCCGTCCAATGCATCACTCAAACCCATTGCAGCACCCCTACTCTTTGCAGTCCCCCAACCCATTGCAACACCCCCACCCCTTGCAGCCCCCCAACCCAGTGCAATCCCCATTCCCTTGCAGCCCCCCATTCTATGCAGCACCCCTCCCCCTGCAACACCTCCACACCTTGCAACACCCCAATCCCTTGCAGCACACCCACCCTTGCAGCCCCTCACCCATTGCAACACCTCCACCCCTCTCAGCACACAATGACGAGAGACAAAATTCCGAGCCTTCAAGACCCAGAATTCCAACAGCAAGACCCCAATTTACCCTGAGCATCCCCCCAACCCCAGCACCTTTGCAGGCCCTGCTGCCCCTCAGGCTTCACCCCGCTATTGAAGGAGCAGAGCGGATCTGTAAGGACCTGTTATGGCAAAGCCAGCTGGCAGCGGTATGGGGAGATATTAGCGCCACGAGGGCTGGGTTTGAATTCCCCCTGTAGCTCCATTTATCAATACAAAGGGCTGGGAGGAGGAGAGCAGCTGCTTTTTTTTTTTCCTCCGCAGTCGAAAAGTAGGAGATGGAGGTGCCTGGGGTCTAAAACCTAATGCAGCGATAATAGAGGAGAATTTGCTAAATGGATTCGGGATGGAGCGAGGAGACGGAAAGCGGTGTGGGCACACATTGCCACGGGGGTGATGCTATGGAGCTGGGCGAGCTCTGCTTTTGGGGGGAGCCCGGGGCAGCAGTGCCAGACACTGCCGGCAGCCTTAATGTGATTTCTCTGCCCTCATTTCCCCTGCCCTGCTCCCGCCAGGCTGGCTGTTATGGACTCGCCGCTAATCTGGTTACGGGGGAAGTCGCCGCTAATGGAGGGAGAGACGGAGCTGTGTGCCTGGCTTTGGGCATAGGGCCGTGCCGCAAGGGGTGACGAAGCCCACGGGGTGATGCTGAGCACCCTGGGGACCGTGCCCAACCGATATGCCCTCCCACCTCCCTGCTGCTCTCCTGGAGCTGAACAATCATCTTCCGCGTGCATGCAGAGCGCTCCGTGCTCCCCAAAGCTCAAACAGCATCAAAAGCCCCACAAGGGCCGGAATCATGCAAAATGCAACAGTTTAGGGTCCGACTGCAATTACTGGGGCCGGCGTCCAGCTGCTGCCCAGCCCCGGTTCGCCGCAGAGCGCGTGCTCTTAATTCAATTAGCGCTGCCCCGAACGCTCCCTTGGGGCTGGTGGGCGGCAGGCGACCAATTCCCCTTAACGAAGACGTTGGCTGTTTCTGCACAGCTTTCCCCCATCCCATCATGGGCGGGCGTCAATCAAAGCATCCCCACAGCACAAGGTGACGTCGGCCACGCAGCAGCACGACCCCAAAACCCAGAAACCCATTTACATGCAAGGGCTGACGGCCGTGCTGGAGCTGACAATCGGTACGCCAGGCACCGCTCCGCTCCCGCTCCTAAATGGCAGCAATTACATAAATTAAGGCTGGTTAAGCAGCCTGTTGAGTTGGCGTCGCCTGGAAAATAACAGCGCTGGATTTTCCTTTTCCTTTCCCCCCCCCCCCCCTCGTTCCCTCTCATTTTTTGGGGGGGGGGTTTGCTTTCTGTTTTTGGTGACGTTTGGACCGCCGTGGGTCAAACGCACTGCAGTGGGGCCGTGCCCAGGGAAGCACAGCGATTGCTGATGGACCGGCAATTAACCAGCAAGGGTGACTAATAAATAGGGAGTGATGAATAAAAAGAGGTGTTCAATAACCAGGGCGATTAATCACGAGGGGTGATTAATTAACCCCCCGGGGAGGAGGGTATCTCCACGTGTGCTTCGGGACCGGAGGAGCACATCCCACACACGTGTACCCTGCGTGGCCAAACTCCCATTCACCATGCGAGGTAGCAAAGCTGGAGTGGGGAAGGGAGAAGGAAGGGGAACGGTCTGCCTCCATTTGTGCAAAGCCAGCTTGATTTTCCACCATGAGACTTTTTCCCCTTCATTCAACTAACACGCCACGTTCCGGCCCAGCCTTTGGTTTCTTTGTCTCAGATCTTTTCTTCCCATTTGTGCTCTGCTAAGAGGTAGGGGGGTGTGGGGACACCCCAACCCAGCTATTCCCCCATAGGGCTGAGTGTCCTGCTTAGGGCTACACATACGTCCAGGGTTTGTTTAGCTGCACTCCATATAAAAGAGCCAGGCCAATCCAGAGCAGCCCACAAGCTCACAGCCGTACTGCACTCCTTTTTGTTCCCTCACCCAGCTCTTCCCAAGGAGAGGGTGGGGGGGGAAAGGGAGAGAGGATGGGCTCCCAGATCAAAACAATAATCAGCTAAATGAATTCCGCAGCATTTTCCCGCATGACTGCGAGTGATAATTTAGTGCAGCAGCCAGCTGGAAGCAAAAGGATTAATTCTGCACTTAGTGACACCCCTGTGAATAATTCATCAGACGCAGACCCCTTTTTTACTGACCCCCCCGGGCTGCAGCTCCAAACCCCCCCGGCCGGCAGCAGGGCTCCCTGGGGAGGGGGCAATGAAATCACCAGAAATTAACTTTATGGATATTAGGGTTGGTTGGTTTGGTTGTTGGTTTATTTTTGCAGAGGGGCTCGGGGTCAGTCGCAGCCATCGGATCGATCGCCCAGGGATGAGGGTGAGTGGGGTTCTCCCCATTTCCCCATGGCTGATGCACCTTCCCCGTGCTGGGGGGTGGGGGGGGGTGAACAAATGGTGAAGGATGGGGAAAACTGTTACCACTTCTAACCAGTACACTGTGAATATGGGAAGTCTGGGGGGTTTGCCATGGAATGGGGCCATCACTGCCCACTGGGTTGCTGTGCCAAGGGATCCCCCAGCCTGTCCCCATGCTGGTGATATCCAAGGCTTGGGGTGTGCATGGGGTGCTTGGGGCTGCGTGGGCTCCCTGCAGGGCGTCAGAGCTGATGCTCTGATGCAGGCAGACGGCTGGGCACAGCCCTGCAGCCTGGAAGGAGGAGGAGGAGTAGGAGGAGGAGGAGAAGGAGGAAGGGGCAGCCTTCTTTCTCCGTGGTGCAACCCTAAAGGTTGGCACGAACGGAGATGAAGGTAGCCAAGGAGGATGAGCTCAGCTCAGCGCAGCTCACCCGTAGCCAGCTGGACAAGGAGGGGTTAACCAGATGGGCACACATCCCCCTGCTCTCCCCAACCCCCCCCCCCCCCCCTCCAAATAAGCGAGGTGTTGGCTGCTGGAGGTGAGCACATTGTGTGCAGACGCTGATGGGAAGGGACAGGCGTGGTGACACTCTGCATGGGGCCACTGAGTGCCATCAGCCCATGCTGGCACCCGCTCTCCGCCCGGTCCCACATCCCACACACCCGGCATGAGAGCGGGTTGGGGTGAGAAACCAACAATTATTGCAATGAATGAAATGCACCAGCAGGTTTGATGGGAAATCACAGCCTGGCGGGCGTCTGGGCGTTCGGACGGCCTCCCCTAAGTCATATTTTATTTATGGCTTCTCCGAACGCGTTGGCGCAGCGTTTCGCTCCTCAGATACAGAAAAACACATGGGATGGGGAGAGCCATGCCCCTCCACGACTGCTCCCAAATCCGTCACTCAAAGCATCCCGTTGCCCTGGCAACAGGGGATTGGGAAGCACGGAGTGAGTTTGTTGGGTCTCAGCTCCGTCTTTGGGATCTCCCTGCCTTTATCCCCTCCTCGCAGCAGGGGTGACACGGGCACATCCCAATGGATGTGACACCCAACGGGTGCCCCGTGGCATGGCCCTGTGCATGCTCCTATGCCTCCCTGCCTTTCTCTCAGCTCTGCCCCCGCCGCTCGCTCTACAAGTTGACAAGCGCAAAGCGGTGCTTTCTATCAGAAAAAAAAAAAAAGAAAGGAGCTGATGGAAGGCAAAACCGCCCTCTCTTTATGCTGCCATCAAGGCCTTCCCTTCCCCCAGCCTGACGAGAGGCACCAGCCTTAACTCCTGCTTGGCCAACCCGGGGCGCATCCCCAAACGGAGCTTTCCGATGGGAGAACCATTGGTTGGAACATTTTGGGGAGCTCCTTCCCCTCAAGCAAGGAGGGATAAAGGGATTTGGGATGCTCAGCTTCCCCACCCGCTGGGCTCTTTGGGATGGGTGAGGGCTGAGCCTGTGCCGTGCACTGAACACCTGACCCCAGCGTGCACAGCCCCTTTTATCCAAAGGGCTATTGCGGGCTCCAGAGGCTAATTATCCGCGGTATTGATGATGAAGGGATGGGGAGGGGGCTGCCGGGAAGAGAGGAGATTGAATGTTAACGACCGCTGTCATTAAAGCCAGCACGTAACAAAGCTGAGCAATAATTACCGCAGCGATAGGGGCTGCAGATCCTGATAATGCTTCGTTTGTGCCGTTTCCGCCCTTGTGGCACGTCTGGCACATCAGGGCTGGGTTGGGGTGAATCTCTCTGCTTTGGGCACCTGTCTGCAGGAGCATCCGGTGCTCACACTCTGACTTGGATGGGGACCATGGAGGCTGTGACGTGGTGTCATCGAAAGTGTCACAGATGCCCCATTGGTGGGACACGGCAGTGGGAAAATGGCCGGCGGTGGAGAGACCTCCCTCTGTTCTTGTTAATGGCCTTGGTGGCCCCTCGCTGCCCTGTTGCTGCATGGATGGGTTTGGTGGCTTCTCACTGCCTCGTTGGAGCATGAATGGGTTCGGTGACCCCTCACTGCCCCATTGGTGCATGGATGGGTTTGGTAGCCTCTCGCTGCCCCCATTGCTGCAAGGGATATGTTCTATGTGCTTCTCCTGCTGTCCCCTTTTGGGGCAGCTGTGGTCAGCAAAGCCCACCTGTGGGATGTGGAGCTGAGCTGGGCAGCCTGGGCAGGTGGGAATTTGCATGGGGCTGTAGGAAAATCAGCTCTGCAGTAATGAGCTCTATGGGGGATTTCTCCACTAGCAACGTGCTTGGGGTCCGAATGAAGCCAGGCCTGGGAGGAGGAGGAGAAAGAGGAGGAGGAGGGTGAGAACCGCCTGCTCTGGGCCCCCTTCATTATAGGCTTGCCTAAGGATGAGAGCATTCAAGAGCTGTGAAGTGGAGGGGAAAAAAACCTTCCCAATGGAAGGGGCAGGGCAGCAGTGGGCTGCAAGCGGGGCTGTCTGCTGCTGCGTAGCTCAGCAGCATTCAACAGCGACCTTGAGTTTCTTCTCTCCCTGCTGAAGTGCAGAAAGGAAGAAGCACGGGGGCTTTTCACCCCGTATCCCGCTCTGATGGCAGCAGGCTTTGTGCCACTAATTGCACTGCACCTGCCAAGGTCAGCCCTGCAGCACGGTGGCCAGCAGCAATGTATAGGTGTGCGTGCAGGTCAGGGTGGGAGCAGAGCATCCCAAACCCATGCAAACGGGATTATCCCCATCCCATTCCCATCTTATTGGGGTGATGCTCTGGGTGGAACCCAGCTCCCACCAGCTCCTTCCCATGCAGATAAACCCACCTCTCCGCGGAGGCATGCTGCCCTCCTTTAAAGCAAGCACCCTGACAAACAATCAGCAATTCCCTTCTGCCTTGCCTCCCTCACTATGGTTACTAAAAGGCCCCTCATGTGTCCTGCATCCCGAATCCCCCCCTCCCCTTCCATCACTCCCCCGTTACCATGGCAATGCTGTGATGGAGCGGCACCGGGATGGAGAGGGAGAGACGCACCAACCTGCACCAACCCTCGCTCTGGCGTTTAGGATATTGATGTTTAAATCTCCTGAGATTATCTGGGGGTAATTGGTTTATGGAAATAGAGACAACTCCTGCCTGGGACTTACCAGGACTGGTGGGGGGGCGCAAGAAATGGGGACGGGGTGATGAAGGGGCCGCATGGTGCAGTGTTTCTGCACAACACACAGCAAGCAACAGTTTGCTTGCACTGCAGAGCTCCGTAAAGCTGCTCCTGGCTCTTTGCGTTACCCCAAGCAGACAACCGGAGGTTCCAGACACACATCCCATGGCATCTTTGCACCCACTGGGTGTTGCTGTGGGGAAGATGCCTGGGGAAAAAATATAAGCGATTTCCCCCAGCAAAATTTTAGCCCTTGCATTGTGCCCCAGTGCCGGGGCTCTGCCCGCCCAACCCAAAGCACGGCCGCCTAATTGCATCCCCTGGCACATGCATAATGCAGTTCTCCTTGCCCGGGCTTCTTGTTTTATTTATCAAAACCCTCTTTTATTTATTATGATATCATCCCAAAACCCAAGCAGCCGAATGCTTTGACATCACTTTTGGATTTTGATACTATGCACGCTTACTTCCCAGTGCCCCACGTGTGGATTTACGTCCCAGCAAGGAGCTCCCAGAGAGGTTCTCCCCTGGAAAAACACACTGTGGTTACATAGAATGTCTTACTCCACTAGGCAGGGGGTAAAGTGATGATAGGTGGGTGATGGAGGCAATGGTACCCACATCCTGCAGCCCAAGCACTGTCCCCCAAACCCTAACGATGCGGGTAAGTCACCCCATTTTGCCCCCACATTGTGTTAACATGGACTTGGCAGATACTGGGATTCCAGCCCAGCTCTCTGAGAAGGGGAGAAGCAGGCATCCCCCCTCTCCCCACCCAATTAATTCACACCAGCTGATGCGACGAGGCGCGGAGAGGCCGCAAGCTGCTCCTCATTGCGGGGGGACAGTCCCTCTGCTGCTCACACCCCGGGCATGTGAGAGACATCCCCCCTCCCCATCCCCATATTCCCGGTGCTTATAATGCACTGTAACATTTCCCTCCGCCCCGCGGGCTGCTCAGAGCCTCTGCGTGCAGATCCCAGCCGACACGTGGCTTCAGCTCCCTGGTCCCTAACAAGGGGCTGCCTTGTCCTACACCCCCCACATGTCACCACCCCGCTGTGAGCACCGTGCTGGCTTCAGCAGGGTGGAACCAAAGGACTCCCCATGGCAAACAACCCCGTGTCTGCTCTTTTCCATGCCCAAAGACGCACAGGGCGCACGGCAGCACCCAAAAGAGATGGCTCAGAGAGCACGGAGAGGGACTGATGTCTGTTTTTTTGGCTATTTTCTCCTGTTTTCCCATTTTTTTTCCCATCCTGGATAACACAGCAGGTATCCCAGCACACATCTCGGCTGCCAACGCCTGTACGTACGTCTCCTGGAAAATCTATTGTATCGTACCTCTAGCAACGGTTGCGGGGTGATAATTAGCAGCAGGTTTTAATAGAAAATTCACAAATGGTACAGCTAAGGAAAGCTCAGCACGGAGACAAAACCATTTAAAAATAGCAGGTGTGAGCCGTGCAAACAGCACACTGCCAGCCCGTACCCCCAGTCCTTCTCAGTGCCACAATGAGCTGCCCTACAACACCCAGCTGCAAGGCTTCAGCAGTCAGGATGCTCCTTGGTCATCTGGAGTGGGATTGCGGATGATGGAGTTTGCAGCCTGGGGCTTTGGAGCTGGAGCATCACTGATCCTATGGCCTTGTGGCCCAGAGTGGCTTGGGGAAGGGATGGAGGGGTTGGTGCACACATGGGACGCTGCAAAGTGGGGAGGTGTGCCAATGGTGCGACGCAGAATGGGGTTCTGCATTCAGCGTGATCAGGGCTCCCCTGGAGCATCGTCAGTGATTTATGAGTAGCTATTGGATGGCACGGCTTTATCCGTCCCCAGAGACCCCATAAAACAAAAGTGGGAAGATGGACTGGGGTCGGTGCGAGCTCTCCTCCCCGATGGCTCCCCAGGCTCCTTTCAGCATGCTGCGAGGCATAAAGCGTTGGGCTTTAACTGAGTGCTGTGGTTATGGCATTGGAGTTGCAGCATGGTGCAACCGGGGCCGGGTACCGTGTGGGGCTGTGGGGGTTCCGACCCCCCATAAAGCTGCTGTTCTGCAGCCTATTTCACCCAACCCCTGCCCCCTGCAGCATGGAGGGATGGGAGGAGCGGATCTGGGGGGATCTCACAACCTTGACCCTGGTGCCACCCATCCCTGGCCCTTCCCGCTTCCTGCACCGCAGCAGGCAGCTAATCACATTTGGGGCTGCAAAATCTCATTTAGGCTCTATTAATGCCGAGTTGCATGGCACAGGCCCCGGCCTGTCTCCGATGAGTGGAGCGAGGAAGGCAACGCAGCTCCGGAATGAGCTTGGGGAAGCGGCCAAACCCAATTATTCCTGGGGGGGGGAGATGGAACAGCATCCTCCTCCCACGTGCAGAGGACATCCCTGGCCCCATGCTCTGTGACAGCACCGCTTCTTTCATTATTCACTGCTATTTTGCATCCGCGCTGTCACCTCGGGGGGACCCTGAGGGTGCTCATTAAAGATCACAGGGCAGTTTGGGGCCCCCCTCCCATCACAGCCCTTTTCCAGGACAATCCCTGCCCCAGGCGGGGAGATCCCTATGGGCCAACGTTTGCTGAAGCCATTTGGTTCCATTCCTGCGGCACAACTCCCAATTCACCTGGCACGTAATGAGCGTGCTGGCAGCCCAGCCTCCCACCAGCTCCATTAGGAGAGCTTTACACTCGCTATATTTGTCAGCGCCACTCGCACGATTTCCTTCCCCCTTCCTCTTAAAACAGAGCAATTTTTTTTTCTCTTTAACCCCATTTGCTTCTCCCAGAAAGGCAGCCGCTTTGACACTTAAAGGGACTCGATGACTGAAATTGCAGGAATTAGTGCCAGCAGACACCGCTCGCTCCACACGTCGATGCGAGGTGCTTCCCAAAGGGTTCCTGCTTTGAGATGAGCGAACTGCATACCCTTTATCCCCACCGAGCCCCCGCCTCCAGCTCTTTGCTCCCTTGGAGCTGAGAAAACGCATATTGCTGCTCTGCTCGTACCAGATTCCTGACCTCATCTCAATCTCCATAAATGCAAACAGGGTATTGGGACAAAGAAATTCCCCCCAACAGCCCCAGCACCCCAATGTATCATTTCCATACCATCTAGGAAGCAGAAAATCTCCCCCCTTCCATGCTTCGAAGCCCGTTTTGGAGATGAGGGGTCAACCCTGAGGTTCCTCTGGGTGGGAGACCCCAGAGCCTTGTGATGTCCAGAGCTTTGGGAAACAGCTTATTACCAAGGAAAAATCAACTGGCAGAAGGTGAAGGCCATTGGGAGGGTGGCTTGGTGTCGGCATCGTGGTCATCTCAACCTTAAGCTCCCTTCTGGTGCCTCTCAAAGGAGCAGGACGTAGGGCATGTAGGATGCTCAACAAGGGACGCTGAGCATGGGATGTTGGGTGTGGGATATGGAACTCAGGGTGTGGGATGCTGGACACATGATGTGGGATGCAGAGTGCCCAGGGGATGCCTGTGAAGTCCCCGATGAACCCATCAGCCTGACAGCCTTTCAAAGGCCGACAAATTGCTCGCCGGAGCGGCGTCATTCATCGCCCTGCCGGCAAAGTTTGTTTTTTCAGCCTCATTGGGTTTCCAGTGAATGGAGCAGCTCGCAGCCCTTCTCTTCAGCCCAGCGGTGGGATGACCCTGGCTGTCACCGCGATGAGTGACACGAGGTGGCCGGGGCACAGATGGGAGACACGTGCCATCCATCACCCACTAACAGAGAGCTCAGCCCCGGTGAGGAGAAGACAGAAGCTTTTATCGGGGAGGAAAGCTTTCATCCATTGCTCAGCGAGATGGGGCACGTGGCGTGCACATCCACACCCCAAGAACCCTGCCATAGGTGGGCAAAAATGACCCAACTGCCGCCCCTAACGCAGCTCCCAGTGGCCATATGCATGGGGAGGGAGGGCTGTGATCCCCGTGCCCTGAGAGCAACAGATTGCTGCAAAGGATGGGCACCCGGCTGCCAGCTGGCCTGGCAACATGCCTTCATGGGCTGGCAACCAGATCTGTCTGCCAAGGAGAGTTCCAAAAGCTGGCATCTCCCCACGGCTGGGTGGGAGGAGGCATCCCTGGGGGTGGTGCTGTGGGATTTGTACTCACCCAGCCCGACCGCTCTCCTGTGGCATTGAGCACATGCCACATGGGTGGCTGGAAATGCCCGGGCTGGTAGAGTGCAGCAAGCTGCAAGGTGCTGTGCCCAAACCCTGGGACAATTAGGGACCTTCTGGCTCTGCAACGTGCTCGAGGTGCCTGAGCAGGCAGCAGAGCCTCTCACTTCGTGCCGAGGAATACATTAGCCACAGGTTGAGGGGAGATGAGAAAATTGTTATCGCCATGCCTTGCCCTTTTGGGAGGAGCTCAGCGCCCATCCATCAGCTTCTCTGCGTGATGTGGACTCCAACAATGCGCTCTCCTTTTACCCACCCCCCCTTTCCCCCCCCCCCCAGCTCCCTTCTGCCCAAAACACTCAGCCCCGCCACGATGATCTCAAGGGGAAACTGAGGCACTGTGCAAGGCCACTGCCCCCCCTCACCCCTCAACAAGCAAAGGGCTCTGGCATCACCCCATCCCCTCCCAGCAGTCAGCTCTCCCCTGCCTCCCACCTTCTAATTTTTAAATAAAACCCATCTCGGCAAATGCCTGCATGCTGACATCAGCAGCAGGTGATTGATTGTTGCCAAGTGCTGCATTCCCCCCGGGGGCCCCACAGAGAGGGGGGATTGCGTCGGTGCTGCCTGAAGCCCCCAACCCGCTCCCGTCCCTATTGATCGCCATCGCCTCTTCTGTCTAGACATGTGCTGAGCAAACTCAATCAAGCCTCACTGATCACGGGTTCTGCCCAGTAAATATTCCACTAATTGGAATGGGAGGGCAAGGTGTAGGGATTTCGGGGCAGCCATGGGGACAGCTTTTTGGACCACCATTGGGACTGCCATTGGGATAGCCCTGGGACAGCCACAGGGACAGTCTTGGGACAACCTTTGGGACTGCCTCTGGGATAGCCATGGGGACTGCCATGGGGACAGCCTTTAGGACTGCCATTTGGGATAGCCATGGGATAGCAATGGGACTGCCTTTTGGACCACCATGGAACAGCCTTTGGGACAGCCTTTGGGATGTAGGCGGAGTGCTGGGAGGACCCCAGAGCACAAGACTTGGCCCCATCTGCATCTCAGCTTCCACAAGAGATGTTTTCACAGGTGTGAACCACTCCCAGCAGAGATGTGCTCCCAGCAGGGTGCCCCTTGGGCAGGGCCCATCCGCTTCCCTTTGTTTGCACAGCTTTTTGCAGCACACCGTAGAGGTGCAGCCTGCTACTTTGCTAATGCTGACAGTTTCCAGAAGTCTCCATCTGAGCTGGGAGATGAAGCATTCAAGATTTACAAGCCCACATGCCAGCGGTTGGTGTTTTATGAGCCACTCACTGACACCATGCCTGGCTCCTCCAGCCACAGGGCTGCGTTTTGGGGCTAAAATCCCAAAGTTTTGTGCCCTGTTCTCCCATTCTCATGGCCCCAGCATCCCAAACCAAGGTCCCAGCATCTCCTCCGTGCACTGCACTAACCTGTTCTGCCCATGGGCTCGAGTCCAGGCTGGATTCAGGTGAGGAGAGGTGGAAGGTCAGTGGTGGCTCCAACGAAGAGGAGGAGGAGGAGGAAGGCTGCTCACCTGTGGAGTCACCCCGCATCTCCAGGGAGGAGCTGAGCACAGGGTCAGCCTGTGGCACCTGGGGGTGTGGAGAAGGCTTGGAGGGGCACCCCCACTCAGCCAGAGTCACCCTAGGACCCATTCTTTCAGATTTAATCATCCTTCTCTACCCCCACACTTCCTCATAGCCCTCATAGACCAAACCTTATAAAAATAATAAAAATAATAATAACAGCCATTATGCAATAAATTCCTCCTATTACCAAGCTCTCCCAGAGCTCCAGCTGCAGCTGATGGGGACCAGGTTCTCCCAGCCTGAGAGGGCAGGGCAGGGCAGGGCAGGAAGGTTTTTGCTTCCATGGGGTGGTGCATCAGGGGCTGCCTGGAGGAGTGAGGAAATTTGGGGTGGGCTAAGGGGGTCATCGCCCTGCTGCAGGTCCTGTGCTTGGGTGGGAAATAGGGTGAAGTGAGCTGAGGAATCATAGAATGGCTTGGGTTGGAAGGGACCTCAGGGATCACCAAGTTCCAACCCCCTGCTGTGGGCTGGGTTCCCACCCCCTTAGGTCCTGCCCCAACCCTAGTATTCTCCCTTGCTCCCTACCTCTGTGGCCAGTGAGTGGTAGGCAGACTCAGGTGAGTGCAAGGGGACACTGGGTGATGGCCCAGCTGGGGATGCAGGTGACGGTACTGTGCTTGCTGCTTGGAGTCTTCTCTCCTGGGCCTGGGGTGATGGTGCTGGGGACACCACGGCGGGTGGCCGGTGCTCATGCAGGGCAGCAGTGAAGGCCAGGCGGCCACAGTGCATCGCTGGCTGCTCACTGCCTGCTCTCAGCAGGGCCAGCACTGCGCTGTAGCGGTACCAGTCCTCATCTTGCCCTGCCAGGAGCTTCACCCGTGGCTGGTCAGGACGAGGGTAGATGGCAAAGAAGGCTTCACCCACCCTCCTCCTCCTCAGTAGGGTTCCAGGGCAGTGCAAGGCTTCGATGTGGAGCCGCACGTCGTGGTTCTTGTCGTTCTTGCAGTAACCTGATGGGAGCTCTGGGTCAAGCCTTGGTGTCCCTCAAATGCCACCAATGCAGGAGCCCGCTCAGGTGCTTTGGAGACCAACTCAGGCTCAACAGTTTGCTGCAGGAGCAAAGCTATGGGCATGCTAAGGAGAGGGTTTCCAAGCCTGGGGTCCCTCTTTGCCATGAGCCCATCCCTGGGGCAGAGAATACCATGGGATCCCCCTTTACCACAAGCCCATCCCCGGAACAGGGGACACCATAGAGGTCTCCTGTTATAAATCTATTCCCATGGCATCCAGCATCTCACCTCTGGGCAGGGTGAAGGTGAACTTCTTTCTCTGGAAGGCACAGACTTCCCCCAGGTGACTCTGCAGCACGATGTCAGTGGTGCCGGTACTGGTGGACAAGCTGTCCCCATTGCCAATGCGCAGTCGGACATCGTCCCCACTGTCCCTCAGCAGTGGGTTCTCCACGGAGAGCCGCAAGGCATAGCGACCACGCCGGTTGAACTGGGCACTCAGCACCTCGAACTCAAAATCCAGCACCTTGTTCTCAGCTCGGAGCCGCCAGCGCTGCAGGCTGGCAGGAATGCGGGACTCCCCAGCCATGGGGATGGGGATCCTGATGGAAGGGAGCTCCCAGAGCCCTGCAGCAAGCCCTGGGCTTGTGTCAGAGCAGAGCAGGCTCTGCTGGCGCTCCCACCTCTTTCAAGCAGAAAAACGCCTGGGGGTGCCCCTGGGTATGTGTAGGCTTCACATCTTGGCAGGCAGCTTTCAAAGGTGATGCAGTGAAAGAAGAATCCTTGCCCTTGGTGCTGTGGGGAGATGCTGAGGGTTTTCCTTTCCCTCCCGGTGCAAGGACGGAGGCTCTGAGCTCCGGTTTGTTTGTAAGGCAACCAGGTAACTGCCAAACGGTGGCTGCCTTCCAGCAAACTGCCCAGAATATCCAGGGTGATGCTGCCTGTACACTGGAGCTGGGTGTGCTGGTATGGAGTGCTCCTCCGGCCCTTTGTCCTGCAAACCCTAAGACAGGTGGATGGGAACCCACCAGATCCCGTGAGACAATCCTGCTCCTCCTGATTCTTGGGGCCTACAGCGATGAGACCCAGGTGCCAAACGTGTGGCTGCCTCTTTGCTTTGCTCGTCCCTGTGGTAAGTTTTCAAGTGGGGTTGTGCATGGAAGTGTCTCCCCATTGGGTTGTGTGATCCAAGGGAAGGGATTGGGGTGAGCACAAGGGATGAGAGGAGCCCACACTTGTATCTGGACTGCAGTTTAAGGGTGGAAGCTGTCTGCAGGTGGGATGGGAGCACTTCGGGGAGATGCTTTCCCTCTAAGCTGCTCTCCTTCAGCTCAGCATCACGAGGGCTGCTCTTCCCATACAGCTACTGCAGCCAGCTGAACATCCAGTGCTCAGCCCACCGGGGGTATTTTGGGACTGAGCTCACGGGGTGGTGGGCAGGGAGCTGGAACAGCCCCTCTGAGCCCCCAGCCCTGTCACATCACATTCCCCAATCCCCATTGAAAATAATGTGTTCCCACAGCCTTCGGGATGCTTCCAGTGAAACATGAGCCGGGGCCATGCTAGCAGATGGCCCTTTTCCTAGACAGCCCGTCCATCCATACAAAAAACTGCATTCCAGCTCTTCAAGCTTGAAACAACACTGTTATCCTTCTGGGGACCGGGCAGGGGATTCAGCAATACTTGGGACCCCGGGGCTGGAGGTTTATGCTTATTTGATGGCATGGGAAAGCAGGCACCTGTGGGGTGCCAGCCCCAAATCACTGCTTCCATGAATTCCTTTGGAGGTGCGTTTGTATATTATTTACTTTTTTCCTCTTTATTTAGGGGGAAAAAATATAAATGTTGGGGTTTGGGCTTGTTGTGCTGACACCCAGCACAACCCCACTGCATGCATTGCAGTGCACGTCCTGGGGAGGGTGGGGGAATGGGGCGGGATTTGGGGGGTCTCAGGCGCTGGATAGGGTTTAATGCAGCAACTAGGCATGGAAATGAGACATCTCTGCCTGTAGCCCTAATCAGCCTGCCTAATTTCCTCCCTGCCTTGTGCAAACACATTACCAAGGCACCTCTAATGATGGCAGCACCATCAAAGAGCAATTTTCCCGTAATTTCACCCAAGGCACAGTTTACTCAGGCAGCATTTCCCAGCTGCACCAGAGGCGCACGTGCAGCTTCCATCATCCCACAGCAGCAAGGGGGGGGGGGGGGACACAGTGAACAGGTGCATGGGGCATGGCAAGCCCCCGTGGTACTCCTCATAACAACCCCAGGGGGGTGGGGGGAAGCCTTGGCTCTTTGAGCCTGGCCACAAGGCTTTGGCTAAAAATTAAGCAGAATCCTCCACGCTGATTAATTTTCCCTTTGCTCCCTTGTCACATGCTGGGGTTATTGGGGTGCTGTGAGCCACTGTATGGTGAGCTCGGTGGCTCTTGGGGGAAGTGGGGAGCACAGATTGGATGAGGAGGAAAGAAAGGGATGGTCCAAATCCTGCTCTTCCCCCAAGTGGGGTGTTCAGGAACCCCTCGTTGCTGCGCTGGAATGCAACAAACATTCCGGTGGGAGATCTGGGACTGTCACCTCGTGCTGGCGGCACCTGGGGCCATCCTTACCCCAGTCCCAGACTGCCTCAACCTGCCCGTTTCCAGCCTCAACACAATGCAGGATTGCACAGCGTCCAGCTCTTGGGCAGCCCCCAGGAGGACGCCTGCAGAAAACAGGGACGTCTGCAGCATCTTGGGTGGGCTGGCACGGTGCGGGGGCCCATTGTGCTCTCATTGCCCCCCCCAGCTGCCAGCACAGGGGCAGGGGGATGAAGGAGGCTGAGGGATGAAGGAGGTTGGCTCTGCTGCCTCCCCTCCCCGGGTAATCAAAGGGGAGAGCGCTGCACGGGGTTGGTTGCTTTTCATTTCCTAAACCCCAGGGTGGCCCCGAGCCAAGGCCTCCTCGCCATGGAGGGGATAAAGTTCCCGACGCTGCCGCCGCCTCGCCGGTGCGCTGAACTTTGTCTGCAGGATCGTATGGCTGCCGCCGCGCCGTGCTGATGCTCTGAGCCCTGCACAGCCGTGTCCGTCCCCCAGCTGAGCCACAGGTCAGGAGCAGGTAACTTTGGGGGCTTCTCTTTTGGTGTTTTGGCAAAGTTTGGGTGCTTGAGGTGGGGGGTGAATCCGTCCGAGCTGAGCACTCATGCGTGAGTGTTTACATAAGGAGCCCAAACCCCTTTAGTGGCCTTAAAGCCAAGATTTCTCACCCATCAGCAGGGCTTTGGGGGCTCTGCCCTGCCCGCCCCCACTCCCCCCGAAGGTGCTGCTGCAGAGTGCTTTGCTGCAAACCCACAGCTTTTCCCCTCCGCTGCTCCTTGCGGGAGATGAGCGCAGCAGGTGCTGCTGTGCCTGCAGGATTTCAAAGCAAAGAGGGGCAGGAGTTTAAAAATAACCCCTAAAGGCCGATTTGCTTCTGTGCTAAACTGCCTTTGCTTCTAATGTTTGGGTCATTAGTGAGCATGCTGGTGGTCTCCAAGGTGGGTCAGCCCATGGACATAAGGGGTGCACAGAGCTGGGGGGTCCCACTGGGGTGGCAGGGGTCAGCAGAGTGGGATTTGGGACCTGCTGGATTTTGGGACCTGTTGGATGCGGCTGGCTTTGTGCTGAGTGTCGGGATGGAAAACCATCTCTGCAGACCCCCATCTGTGCCTCACTGCCAGCACAGCCCCCTGCCCTCCCCACGCCTCAAGGGGGCTTTCCAGGGAGGATGAGGATGTGGGTCAGGGTGTCCTTGTTGACCTCAAGGAGGACTGACTCAACCCCATACTTCTCGGACACGGGAGCTGAGTGGGGGCTTCCCGCAGGCTCCAGCCTTTATCCATCAAACCCCTCTGTGTCCACAAGTTGGGAAACTCATAGAAAACAAGCAGTGGGGGAAAGCTGCCCTATTCCAGAAAGAGGATTAAAGTCTCCGAGCAGCTCTGGCAGCTGCTAAATCCCCCTGTAGGACCCAGCATCTCACTCAGATGTCCCCGTTGGGTGTCCTCGGGGGCCACCTCCCCGTGGGGACAAGCAGCTCCTCCAGTCACTCTCACTCAGCAATTGAATTAGAGGAGATCTCGCTTAAACAACAACCCCCCGGCCCAAGCGCTCCCTGAACAATTGTGAAATGAGATCTTTATCATTTTTATTAAAAGCCATACACGAGGCATTGCCATTATCCCCAATAGGAGGAGGGAAGGGGGCTGGGGGGGGGGGGGGGGGGATTCCCTTACAGCTCCCCCCCCCCCCCCCCGCCCGTTTAATTCATAGCGGTGGGATGCAAAAGCTCCCCAGAGAGTGATGGATGGTGGGAAATGAAGAATATGAAGGAGCTTTATTGAAGCCATCAATCCCTGTGATGCTGTGGCGATCAAAGGCCCAGCCTGTTTGGGCAGGGTTAGGTGGAGGAGCAAAGGGATCAGGTTTCGGGTAGAGGAGAGCTGGTGGGGTGGGAATTTGGCATGCTTGGCTTTGCCCATCCCATGGTGGCAGCGCCTCTAAGGCTGCTTCCTCCTGGCACCCTTTTGTCACCGAAGGTGGCCGGGCTGCTGTCACCCTGCTGGTGGGAGGATGAGCTTGGAGGTGGCCCCGTGGGGTGGTGAGAGGGGCATGGGCAGTTCCATTTGGGCCATTTGGGGTGAGATCTTTCACACGAAGGCTGCAGCGCTTTGACTCTGCAGTAGGGGACCCTCCAGGAGAGGAAAGAGTCTCCCAGGTCTTGTGAGATATTTGTATGCTTTATGGGCTCCTTCTACCTCCTTTAGGAGTGCTACATTCCTGGGTGATGAGGTCAGAGCCGCTTCCCCATGCAGGCAAAACCAAGGGATGGCAGGGGAGTCGATGCTCCGGGGTAGGCACTGGGGACCTGAGACCCCCCTGGGGAGTGGGACCCTCACCCAGAGCTGATGGGAAGCACCAAGGGAATATCAACCCGCACCTTTGGAACCGCTGAGCAGTGTGTCAGGAGTCCCCATGGAGCAGTTCTCAGCCCCATGGTCAGTTTGGTGACATCCCAAAGCCCTGGGCTGGCACATGGGGACAGTGCTGGATACTTTACTTGGGGTGAAGCCCTTGGGGAAGGGAAGGTTTCCTTCATCTCTTTTGATGCTTTACAGATGGAGTGTCCTTTATCTCTTTGGGTGCTTTCCTGCCCCGCTATGGGTTCGTGGTCCCTGGGGCACAGGGAAGACTGTATTAACAACAGTGATGAGCTGAGTCACAGAGCTGCAGGACAGCAAGGGAGGGTGAGGGGCCGTTGGGCCAAAGTCATCAGTGCTGTGCAAAAGGGAAAACAACGGGGGGAAGGAGGAACAAAATCTTGTTGCGTTTGGCACCAGGACAAGCCACCCCTTACTGCTGTGGGATGAGCTCGCTTTGGCCAGGGGCAGGTGCTGGGGCTCCAAGCACCCGGTGGCAAAGGGACACAGGGGACACGAGCCACTCGCCTATTTCTTTCCTGCTTCGCCAACACCCCCTGAACATGACCCTTGTGCTGGTTCTGCAGCCCTTCACGTAGCCACTGTGAAGCAACCCAAACAAAGGCTGCGGCTCTATCAGCGTCCCAGCAGTGAAGGTGGGGATGGGTGGGAGTGCCCTGGCAGAATAAAGCCTCTGTGCTGCTTGCTTCCAGCCCTGTATTCCCAAGGGGACTTCCCCCAGGCCCACCTCTCTGCCTCTCCCTTGGGTTACTAGGAAGAAGGCGCTCATGGCAGCCAACGGCTCCGGGGCCGCACACGGCTCACTGCTGGATGACAGCTTTGGGGATGACCTGGTGTCCGACTGGTACATCTATGAGACAGCAGAGCCGTCTGCACCGCAGGATGAGTAAGTGCTGCGTGTCCCCAGGCGGGTGCCACCTCCTTCTCTTGTCCCCACAGATGGACGCAGCTCATTGCATGAGGGGTTCCGTCATCCTGGCCATCTGCTCTGTAACAAAGCATTCTCCAAACAGTTTACCTGAGGTGTTCCACCCGGCCTGGGTGCACCCATCAGCACCTCTTGTCCCTCTGTTGATGGCATTTAATACTGAGCAGGAGAGCCTGATGGGGACAAGCCCAACCATTGCCACAGGGTCCTTAATCTGTATTGTGCAACCTCTGAAACCTCCTTGCCCAGCCCTCCTGTGCCCACAGCCCTGATAAAAACCTTCAGGGTGTTGGCTCTTTCCTTCTTGGTGTCCCCTGGTGCTGAGGGCATGCAGGCAGACTGATGATGCTGCATCCCATACAGACCCCAAAAGCTCAGCATCACGGTGCTGGTGAAACCCAACTGTTTTGGAGCTGGAGCTACCCTCGAAGCTGCGATATTTGGGGACAGCAGGAACTGTCTGGTCTATCCAAGGACAGCTGTTAGCAGAGGGAGAAGGCAGAAACCACAGAGCTCTGCTGGCAGCAGCCTGTCCTTAAAGCCTTCCTTGGAGGGTGGGGTAACTTTTGCTGCCTGAACAAATCCTAAAGGGGAGCACAGGGTCCGGGAGAGCGTGGGTTCCTGGAGGGCCACTCCCTGCTCTTATCTCTTGAGCTCAACCATAAAATGTATCTCTCAGGGTGACCTCAGCCCCACTATCAGGGCTGCGTGGCCATGCTCCTTGAAGGTTCTTTGCTGCTGCTGCCATCTGCGCATGCATGGAACATCACCTCACTATCTCCTTTTCAGGACTCAATATAACCCCAATTATTTTTCCCCTTTCTCCAGCATGTTTCCTAGCACCATCCCAGAATGTGACCCCACCGTTTCCCCCAGGCTGTACCACACCTGTATGGCACCCATCTCCGTAAGTACCCGTTCTGGGATGGTGAGCCACCTGCCCCATTCAGGCCGTGCACAACTGCTCCTAAATGGTTCTGCACGGATGTCAGCATGGTTTCCCTCTTCCGGCAGCTGGCTGTGCTGCTGGGCTTGTCCTTGATGGTGAAACGCAGGCGTCTCCACCGGGATTGCTGGAATGGCATCCCTGGGTTGCTCAGGTACCATGCCCCAGCATCCCCGTCACCCTGCCCAGCTGGCATGCAACAAGCCAGCTGTAGGCTTCCATACACCAAGCAATGGGATGCCAGGCTTGTTTCTACCTCACAGCCCAGCTAACTTCCTGGAGGAGGAGGGCAACAGAGGGCTGATGGCTGCGGTGTTCGGCATCCTCTTCTCCTCGCTGTGTGTGCTGGTGCTGGATGCCGATCCTCTGCCACTCATCACCCACTCCTCCCAGCACAGCCGAGGTAAGGCAGGATCCACCCCAGTCTCATGGAGCCGTGCAGCACTTTCTGGGCAACCCCTTCACTCTGGCCCCTACTGAGGGCTCCTGTCCCTTCTGTTTCCCCTCCCACACAGAGTACTGGAAGATCCTGGCTTTGCTGTACTACCCTGCCTTCTACTACCCCTTGGCTGCCTGTGCCACGGTGGGGCACAGGGCCAGCTACCTGCTGGGCTGCCTGCTCTCCTGGTGCCACTTTGTTGTCCATGTCTGGCAGAAGGTGGACTGTCCCCAGTCGCCAAAGGTACACATGATGACATCCCACCATCAGGGAAAGCTGGCGTGGCTTTGTCGCCTCACTGAAGAGGTGTCTTTGAGATATCAGCACTCAGGTTGAGACCCTGGGCTTGGTGGGGTGTGGACTGTGACAGCTCTGCTTGTCTCCAGATATATAGGTATTACTCCACGCTCTCTTATGTCCCCATCATCCTCTGCTTCATGGTCTTAAGTCTGTGGTACCCAGCCCTGCTGATCAGGAGCTTCATAGGGAAGGAGGAGACCTCAAATAAGGAGGTAATGAAGGTCCATGGCATGGTGGGAACACAGGGGAGTCCCACATGGTTTTGGAGCTGTAAGAATTGGGGTGTTCCCAGTTTGGTTCCCAGCAGCCTGCCAGCCCTCTGAAGGCAACGTAGCACACATGGTTTGTAGCTCTGTTTATCTTGGTGGATTTGAAGAGGGGAAAATCCATCTTTGGAGTAAACTCCTTAGTACAAGAGGCTTACGGCATCAATGGGTCCCATTCAGGCCGGACTGGGGTCGCCTTGTGTTCCCGGCAGGCAGCAGTAATCCTCAGCCCTTTTGGAAATGCTGGGCTTTGTTGGGTGAAGGAGGGGAGAAAATCTTCAAAAACAGCACTCGGCCCCAGCATGGACCGAAGTGACCCCGCTGTGGGCTGGCTGGGGGGGAGCAGGCGACTTACTGCTGCTTTGCTGAAGGTTACAGGGAGAGGCTATTACAAGAAGTACCTCAAGGCTGTGCTGTCCAGGCGGCTGCAGAAGGGGAGGTAAGGGCAGCCTGGGGATGAGGACAGCATCAATGGGGCAGAAATAGCCCTGTAGCCCTGGTTTTAACAGTAAAATAATATACAAGCCACTCCTGTCACCACCTCCTTCCTCCTGCAGCACCCCGAAGCTAGAGGAGAGCCTCCTGTCCCGGCTCCGTGCCTACCTGTGCTCCTACATCTACGCTCCAGAGGAAGGTAGAGTGCACTCCTCATGCAGCAGAAGCTCTGGAAACAATCTGCCTCCCCCAGGGACAGCAAATGCCTTCCTTGGCACCGGCCCCAAAGCATCTGTGCCACGGCAGCTGCTGCCCGGCACGCGCACAAACTGTTGCAGTTTGGGCTTGGAGGAACTGGGGGCTGGGACCCCCATGGGGCACGGGATGGAGTGGGGCTGCTGCTGCGGGAGCATGAGGATTTAGAGGTTTGCAGGAAGGAAAACCTCAATTCACAGCTGGTTTCTCCCATTTGCAGGTTTCCAGCTCCCACTGAAGCTCGTCCTGTCCATGACCACATCGGTCATCGCTGTCTATCAGGTGACAGGGGTGGCCCAGTGGCATGCAAAGGCCATGTCCTCAAAGAAGCAAGGGGACCACTGCCATGTGCCATTGGGGCAGTTTGGCTTTGGGGATGGTATTAGCGTGCCTCGAGGTATTACCATCTCTTGGCTCTGCCTCAGTCCCCAGCACTTTGCTCACAGGGCTCAGCCACCCTTAAGTCTTTAAGCCAACGCAATGGCTCACGCGGCAACGCTCCCTTGCAGGTGGCCCTGCTGCTGCTGGTGGCCTTCGTCCCCACCATCCAAATTGTGCGAGCAGGAATGACGAAGGACGTGGTGGTGCTGCTAGTGCAGTTTGGGCTGGTGCCCTCCGAGAACCCGGGCATGCCAGGGGACATGGAGAAGGAACTCAGCACTGTCAAGCACTACCTGTGGTCGCTGGAAGGTGGGTGGGGAGCATCCCCAAGTTTTGAAAGTCTCAAACCCAGATCCACCCTCCTGGAAAGAGGAGACACAGCTTGTGCCTGAGCCTGGAGCTGTGCCAGGGCTCCCCGAGCAGCTGCTGCCTGCCCAAGCGCCGTGCTGCAGATGCCTCTCCTTGGACAGGTTTGGAGATGTGCTGGAATCGAGCAGATGGCCCTGCGGCCCCCGCTGCTGAGCGGGCACCCGATAATTGAAAGCCCTGCGTGGGGCTGGCAGGATGCCCCCTCCCTCCACGGGGCATTTTGGTGACTTTTCCAGAGTCGCCAAGCCTTTCTCATCCTCTTGACCTTTGTTCTCCTGCCATTTCCATCTTTCCAAGCAGATCCCTTTCTCCTTTCTTGCTTCCCACTACACAACATCCCACCAGGCTCTGCATGACTTGCTTGCTGCTCCAGCAGGGAGCTAACCCAGCAATAATACCCCTCCTAATTTGCTTGAGGAACGTTATCCTCCTGCCTTCCTAGGGGATAAAAATGTTTCCCCTTGTTTTGCATCCCTTTTGCAAGAGGGATGGCGGGGGGGAGAATTGAGGCACGGCATGCTGCCTGGGAATCTGTCCACACAGCACCGGCACCTATAGCTGTGTGATGCTCCCAGGGCCTGCAGCCCTTTAGGGACAAGGCCCAGCTCCTTGTCCTCTTCCTGCAGTGTGCTACGTGTGCTCTTTGGTGCTGTGCTGCCTGCTGACCCTGGCCATGCTGCTGAGGACGCTGGTGATGCACAGGTAGGGCCCCGTGTCCCCTCCATCACCCATGCCATGTCCCTGTCCTTGTCCCCCAGCCCAGCATTGGCTTCTCTCCCCTGCAGGAGCAACCTGAAGGCACTGTACCAAGGGGCTGTGCTCGATGTCTTCTACAAAGCCCACATCCTCCGCCCATCCCGACAAGCCATCGTCTGCTGGATGAGCTTTGCCAGCTTCCAGACAGCTTTTGCCTGCCTGGGTACACGTTTCTGGGGGGCTATGGGGTGGAAGGAGGTGGCAAACCCCATTTCCAAGAGGGAACTTCATATTCAAGCAGCTCCGATCCCCCTTTTTGGCCCCATTTTGCAAAACTCTGGGGCTTTTGTTCATCTATTCCCTCAACACAATCTGTCCTTCTGCGGCGAGGACCAAATGGTGGGAGAAAAGAGGGGTCTGGAGGGGGGGGAGTGAGAGCCGCCTTGGCTCCAGCCCAGATATTTTGATCCGTGAAGCAGTCGCGGCATCTCATGCAAAGGCCTGTCTGTCTCCTTCGGCCCCGGCCGTCGCCTCCCGAAGTCTGTGCCATGGGGTGTGAGATGGGTCAGAAATCCTGCCCGGGCTCAGCCTGGTTCAATGCCTTAAAGCCCTGTTTCCCAGCTGCAAAGCAGAGCACTCGAGGTGGAGCGCGGCATCCGATGGCGCGAGGAGCCGCAGCCGCCGCCGCTCTCGGCGTGATTTATGATTAGAAATCACAGCTCGGGCTGATTTTATGATGAGGCATCACAGCCGCAGCCCCCGGAGATGGCTCCTCTCCGTGGGGATAAAGCAGGGCGCGATAAGAGAGGCTGAACTTGTAATTAGATCCCGCACAGAGCATTGTGTGCGGAGCGGGGGAGGCAGGGACGGCTCGTGCTTATTATGGGATTAAAGTGAAAGGCGTGCTCAGAAACAAGCACAGGGGTGGGAAGGAGAACAAGGACCATTTCTCCTCCCTTCCCCGTGGCAGCATCTTTCCCCCGTGCCTCCCTCCCAGGTCTCCTCATCCAGCAAGTGATTTTCTTCATCTGCTTTGCTGCCTTCACCTTCCTTGTCGTCATCCCGCTGCAGTCTGGCACAAGCTCATACCTCTTCAAAATCGTGCAGAACATGTGGTGAGCACTGGGGACAACCCAACTGGGTGCCGTAGCCAAGGTTGTAATGAGTTATGGGGTGTCTGGCCAAGGGGAGGCTGCACCGTGGGCACTGGAGATGGTCTCCCCTCCCACCTTCCAACCTTTGGGAGGATGGCCTCAAGAGATGATGGCCTCAAGTTGTGCCAGGGGAGGTAGGAGTTGGATATTCAGAAATACTTATCAGAAAGAGTGGTAATGCATTAGCACAGGCTGCCCAGGGAGGTGGTGGGGTCACCGTCCCGGGAGGTGCTCAGGAGGTAGATGTCACACTGAGTGATGTGGTCTAGAACGATCACAGGCACGGTGGACTGGATGACTTTAAGGGTCTTTCCAATCTTAATGATTCTATGAATCACCTTCTCTTCCGGCCAGGCCCTTCTGGCTGACTCTGGTAGTGGCTGTCATCATGCAGAACGTGGCAGCTCACTACCAGTTCCTGGAGCAGCATCCCCTGCGGAAAGAACTGACCAACAGGTACGGGCATGTGAGCTCTATGGGGCAGAGCTGACCAGCGATGTGGGCTTTTGGGCTGCCATGTGCCCTCTACCCCGAAGCCCCAGGCTCGTGCTCCTTTTAAGGAGAAACGGAGACCCTACACGTGGAGGCAAATCTTTAAGTCTTGACCACACACCAGCAGGGCGTTCACATCTCTCTGTGGGATGGAGCCATCTCAGTCCGGGATGGTGTCAGACTGGGAGGGAGAGAAGGGTGGGAGGTTTATTTTGGCAGCTTCCTCTGGTAGGGAAGGGCTGTGTTCCCTGTCCTAGGCTGTTTGTGTTCCTTATTCCTCCTTTCCCATCCACAGACGAGCTCTCTACATCATCACCTATCTGCTGTTTCCTATCAATGTGCTGGTGGGGGTCCTGGCAGGGGTCTGGAGGATGATTATCTCTGCCCTCTACAATGCCATCCACTTCTGCCAGCTGGACATCAGCCTACTGAACCGTGGTGTGGAGACTTTTGACCCAGGTAGGGCAAGAGGCAGCCCTGGTATGGGGACCACCATCAACTCTAATGGGGATCTCCAGCAGCACAGGGCCACTTAAGCTCCCAGGGCTCGCATCTAGGGCTCCTCCATCACCTGCTGGAACCAAGGGTGGGTTCAGGTCCTTGTGCTCATCAATCAGCAATGGACCATGCTGGCCCCAACGTGTGTTTCCTGTGGGCTGTCCCACATATAGGCTACCACGCATACTGCCACTACCTGAAGACAGAGGTCAGCCAATCGCACCCACTGATGAGAGCCTTCTGCCTGCTGCTCCTTCAGCCCACGAAGCCACAGGGGCCACCAGAGCCCCAGACGGGGGACCTGGAGGAAGGTGAGTTCTTACAGCCAGGCCAGGGTCTTCCAGCACACAGAACATGCTTCTGACTGCCAACTCCTTCCAGGCCTCCAGCTGATGCACACCAAGAAGGCACCGTCAAACGGAGGCCGGTTGAAGAGGAGCCGGGCACGCTGGTGGTTGGCCTACACCCTCCTCAACAACCCCTCACTGATGGCCTGCCGAAAAACCGCCCTCTGCGATCCCACAGCCAACGGGGCCCAGCTCAGCTCCCCCAAGCCCTGACCTCCGCCCCCTGCCTCTTCCCTCCAGTCCCATCCCACCTCCCATTGACTTTCCTCCCATGACGGAAGGAGGCTGGGCACTCCCGTCCCTCTCCAGCAGTGACAGCACTGGTTTGTAGCTCTGGGGCCATGCGGGATGCAGAGGTGAGGACACAGCCAAGGCAAGCGGGCCTAAGCCTGAGCTGGGAGCAGAGGCTTGGTGAGCCAAGCTAGATCCTTCAGCCATCCCAAAAGTCCTCTTAGGGTCACTTCTGAGATAAGTCCACTGAGGTCCCCTCCACCATCACCGTCCCCATCATCCTCATGGGTTTTTCCCATTTCATGTGCTCTGTCTTAGTCTGGGAGGTTGCAGAACAGTTCATTTGGGGCTCCTATAGCTCTTATCCTCCAGTTTGCCCTACTGGGGCTGTTTCCTCCCCTGCTGCCACCCCGTTGTGCTCAAAGTTAGCTGTTTTCCAGGACCAGCCAGCCCCAAGCCCATAGAGCAGCATCATGCCTCCTTGGGCCATGCCGAGCTGGGGAAGAACAATAAATCATATACCTCATTGCTACAACTGGGGTGTGCTTGCTCTCTTGGTGAGGGTGTGGCACACCTGGGGACACCCGGAGTGGGGACACCAGGATGGCCACAGTGGTGTTTTGGTTGATCTGCTTGACCTTATGGGGAGAAACCATCAAATCTCTGCTCTAAGCCCCAAAAAGTCTTTGGTTTGGTCATACTCAGCGGTTAGGTGACAACAGGGTGTTGGAGTCCACCCTTGAACTGATGATGCTGGGGACCGCTGGTGCTCCATGTGTGTGGGGCCTCAGAACTGCACCTCACAGCCTCCAGGCTGCCAGGGCTCAGGGAAAGGCAGTGGAAATCCCTGCAACGTTCTGCAGCTCGGGGCCATGGGTGGAGTTGCCGCTCTGCATCTGTTTACACAGCCTGTGGCTTCCTGGAGATGTCTTGGCTGGGACCGAGGTGAGAGATGACAGGAGGTGGCTTCACTCTTTGTTTTCTTTCCCCTTCTTTGGCATAATCAGGGTGCCCTGAGGGTGAACTAAGCCTTTCGCTGTGGCTTCTTGTCCCTGCAAGCTCGCTGCTTTGCACGCAGCCCTGGTATGGCTGCAGGCGGGTGTCTGGCTCTGTCCCCACGTGTCCCCAGGGCCACCATCCTCATCCCACCCTCTGTGATACGCCTGAGCCTGCACGAGGTGGGTCAGGGAGCTCCTCTTGTTAACAAAAACCTAAAACACAGATGTGGGGAATGGAAATCCACCTTTGCAAACACAAGGGACGCACTGCCATGGGCACAGAAGGCAACTGGGCCTCCTCCCAGACCCCACACAGTGTGGACTGAGCTGCCAGCCCCATCTCTGCATACATGGAAGGGAGAGTATCAACAGGGTGACATGGCTGTAGGGCGAACTGCCTCCAGAATGCGGAAAGAGCCCGATGGAAGCATCTCATCCCATAAAATGAAAGCGAAACTCCGCACAGGACGTTGCCCTCCCTGCGCTTGCACTGGGGCTGCGGTGTTCTTTCTGCGTGTAATGGGAACAATATGTGTCTGCTTGCTAGCTGTGCAGCTAGGGGGGGTGCTCCCTGCCTCCATGAAAGAAACCAAATAGGGCTGGAAAGCTTGTGCAGAGGCCCCCGGCTCCAACAGCTGCTTTACAGATGTTTACGTCTCTGCCTTCTCCTCCCTGCTCTGCTCTGTGAGCAAGCTGTGGGGGGCACAGAGGCAGCAGGCTGGTTTACAAAAGGTATTTATTGTGCTTGGTACATGGCTGGCGGCACAGCTTTGGTTACAAGGCTGCAGGAGTCTGCCTAGCTCCTGCAGGCGCACGCTAGCAGAAAACATGAGGATTGCTCAGTAGTCCCACCATGAGCCCACAGCATCGGGGGCACAGCTTGGATGTCCTGCAGAGAGATGTAAGGCACTTTGGGATAATTGGTTTCATGTGGTCTCTTTGGTCTCTGCTCCTCCCTCTGAAACTGTGGGGTTGAGAAGCGCAGCTTGGTGGGACCGGCCCGGTCAGGGGGTTTGGGCTGTGGGCTCCAGTGGTGAATGGAGAGGAAAACATCTGCATCACAGCTGTGTGAGGCAATGAGGTTGGCAGGGCCTGGTCCTGGGACACAGGGTGGGCACAGACACCACGGATAGTCCCTCACCCAAACAGTCCTCTGCAGGAAAGGCTTAGCCTGCTCCTCATGGCCTGATCCATGCCTGGTACCGGGTGCTCTGCACCTCCCCTACTATATCAATCACGCACAGAAGCACTGTGCTGCTTCCATTCCCTAAAGGACCCCACCGCAAGGCTGTCTGGCCCTGCAGCAAAAGCACAATGTGGATCTGCCCTACATCACCCAAGCCTTTATGGAGCTCTCAGCTCCAGCTCTGCCCCTGTGTACTCAGGGTCAGACCAGCCCTGGGCTCAGCTCTCAGCCGCACTGGCGCCCGCCTGCAGTTCCAGAAGCTCAGCAAACGCATGGCACTATGTGAAGGTAAATGATAGAGAAAGTGGGGGAGCCCTGGTGTCAGTCGCTGCTCCCCTTCACCAGCCCAGCACGATGCCCAAGGCCAGCAGCAGGGTTAGCAGCCCAAACTGGGGCACAGCTCCTCCAGCCATGCCCTTCACCTCCCTCGGCACATGGTAGACGATGACCAGCTTCTCCCCAGCACCGACGGGATCCATCTCATCACCCTTGTAGCAGCTCCGTCCCCCCAGGGGGCTGGCATGGGGGTCATCCTGCAGCAGGTCTTCAGCTGGATTCTCCGATCCGGCCAAGGCCACGTTAACCGACACCTCTCTTGTGCCCACATCGTTGATGGCAATGCAGGTGTAGGTACCTTCATCCTCCTTGCTGAACTTGGGGATGGCCATGGTGCCATTCTTGAAAACCAAGAAGCGCTCTTGGCTCTGTTTGACGCGCCCGGATGGGGAGAGGCTCCCATCCCGTGCCACGTTGGGCCCATCAATCTCAACACCACGCCCGGGGGTCTGGATCCTCCAGCGGATCTGGGGCAGGGGGCTGCCCGCCACGCTGCAGTGTAGGCTGAGCGTCAGCCCATCGGGCAGCACCGTGTTGTCCAGTTTGGACAGATAGGTGAGCTGCACCGACGGGGCCACGCACTGATGCGCTGGGATGTCGGTCACCGCTCGGCCCCGCATCCGCCCCGGTGCCGCACAGAGCGTGGATCCACCCTTGGTGAGGGACACCGAGGTACTCTCAGCCCAGCGTTTGAGCCAGAAGAGCTTACAGGAGCAGTTGAAGGGGTTGTTGAAGAGCTGCAGCTGGGACAGCGAGGGCAGTGGGTGGAAGGTGCCATCAGCCAGCGTGGTGAGCTGGTTGTCATTGAGCCACAGCGAGCGCAGCTCCGCCAGTGCCTGGAAGGCATCTGGGGGCAGCCCGGCCAGCCGGTTGTTGTTCAGCTTGAGGATCTGCAGCCCGCTCAGGTTGCGCAGGTCTTGCCACGGGAAGGTGACCATCTTGTTGTGGCTCAGGTCCAGGTTCTTCAGCTGTGACAGCATGGCGAAGGCGCCCGGCTCGGCACCGCTGATCTGGTTGTAGCCCAGCCACAGCGACTGAACCTCGGGCACCTCGGCGAAGGCGCCGCGCCGCAGCCAGCCGATGCGGTTGGCTGACAGCGTCAGGATGGTGACGTTAGGGGACAGTCCCCGCGGCACCTCGGGCAGCTCCTTGTAGGCACACTCGGCCAGCAGGCGCCCGTTCTTCTTGGTGGAGCAGGAGCAGGGCCCGGGGCAGGCCAGCCCGCGGCACAGCAGCACGGCGATGCCCAGGCAGCACAGCAGCGGCCCCATCCTTCCTCCTGGGGACAGACAGGGGACGTGAGGGTGGCCGTGAGAGTAGCCAGCATAAGATCTGTGCTTGCCAAGCGCTAACGGGAATCAGCCCTGCGATTATCTGCAGTGGTAATGGGGAATATTTGAAATATTCCCCACTCTGAGCAAGGCACAGCTATGCCAATAGCTCCTGGCTACCTCCATGATCTTAAACTATTTCCTTCCCACTCCAGCTCCTTGACAAAATGTCCCCCTGCCTCTGTTCTAGGCATCCTGCATCCCTCGGGCCTGGGGATGAAAGCTTTGAGCTCCGCATTCCGTACTCCACATTCGGACCTCACTGCACCTCTCCTAACGCGGATCACCACCACCCCGTCTCCCATCCTCAGCCTTTCTCCCCTCAAAGCACCAACTCTGGGCCCCTCAGCCCTCCAACCGGCCGCCGGGGGGGCTGCTGGAAGTCTTTACGTGCCGAGGGCAGAGCTAACTCCTTGCTGGCCTGGCGCGGCGGCCGCAGAGCCGCGTGCAGGCTGTGCGGCGCGGGTCCCACCGCGGAAGCAGTTAACTCAGCGAGGAGCTGGCAGCCAAACCCCTTTGTCTCGGCTCCGTGCTGTTGCGGGGCAGGAGGGGAGAGGGTGATGGGCACCGAAACGCTGCGCAACTAGTTTATTATTTTTTTAGCGGGGGAGGGGGAAGGGGGTGAGCCATGCTGCTGCAAAAGGGTAAGCGCAGAGAGCCCCAGCTTGCAGGGAGAAGCCACCACCGGGGCTGGGGCCGGGGCCCGGTGGCACTAGGAGGTCCTCTTTGGGGTGCTCCGTGGGGTGCATGCACGGATCGGCCCCGCACAGGATGGGTGCGGGCACGGATCCGGCCCCGCTCAGGATGGCCGCGCACCGCGGGTCCCCCCACGCCCCATCCCGCTCCCCCCATCCCCGCGCCCCCGGTTCCCGGCAGCGCTTCCCGGTGAGGCGTGGGGGGGCCGTTCCCTCTCCCCTCCGGCCGGGCCGCGGCAGCCGGGGGCGGTGCGGCGGGCGCATACCAGAGCCGTGAATAACACCCCCCCCTCCGCCTCCCCGAGCAGTCCCGGACACCCCTCCTCGGCGCCCCGTCACCGCACCGCTGGTTTCCCGGGGACGGAGCGCCCGTCGCTCCCCACCGCGGCTCCGGGCTGGCGGCTGCGGCTCCTTCGGCCCGCACCCGGCTTCTCCTCCCCCTTCCCGCTCCCCCGGGCCCTTTTGTTTTCCATGGCACCGACCCGCTCCAGCTTCTCGCCTCGCCGAGGATCGCAGGGAAAAAAAACACACAGGCGGCCCCTCCTCCCCCCGCGGCCCCACCGCTCCCTGCCCCAAAGATCTGAGGGGAGGGGAGGGCTGCGCAAAGGGCTCCCAACCCCGTCCCTCTGTCCCGGGGGGAGGGGGGGGTGTTGTCCCTTGTGTAGCACCTTGCCCCGTTCGGTGGGATACGCAGGAGGAGACAGCATCGGGCCGCAGAGCATCCCTTGCTCTGTGCCCGAAGAGTCCCCACCCGAACAAAGTGAGGCTGCCAAACCCTGCAGGACCCCCACCCCAGCTCGGTCCTGTGTGGAGCTCCAGCTCTCTGCTGCCTGCGCCGACACAACCGAGGCCGTGAGCGGGGTTAAAAATAGTGCGGGACGATGGGATTAACAGGATCGGAGCGGGTCACTGGGGGGCTCGCAGCGGGACCTTCCCCTCCACCCTTGTCCCCTCAAGATATCGGGGTCAAACTCACAGAGCTGCGGGCGCCCAGCCGAGGCTCGGAGCTGCTGTTGAGCCTTTCCCTCGGGTTTTTGATCCGGTTGTGACACCACCGTGGGATGAGCATGTGGTCACCGTCACCCACGGGCGCGTCCCTCTCCACCCGGGGCTGGTGGCACGGCTAAGGGTTAAAGCCTTCGGTGGGGACAAACCACCCCGCTGTGCCCCGTTAACCCTTTCGGGGCGGCACCGGCCTGGAGAAACGTCCATGGGATGCGGGGGGGGGGGGGGGGGGTGGGATGCGGAGCTCCGTCCTCGTGCCCGCGGGCACCTGGCGCTAATGAGCACCCTCCCGAAAAGGAGCAAATCTGGGAGCAATCCAGCACCGGGAGGCAGCTCGTTGCAGCGAGATTCCCAGTAGATGCGTTAGACGGGGAAATCTATTACCCCCTAATTAAAGGGAGGCAGGAATGATTGTTCTTTTTCTATTCCTCTTATATTCCTAGGCATGAAACTCAATTAAAGTGCATCCGCAGATGGGGATTTGTCTGCGCGGGGTGGGGTGAGGGGGCTCCCTGCTTTACACATGTTTTTAAATGCTGCAGCAAACACCTGGGCTGCCGTAGCAGAGCCTCGAACAGCGAGGATTTGGGGGATTCGGGCGGGGAGAAACCCCTCCGCCTGCCCCCTCGGTGCTTTGTCTGCCTTCTTCCCGTGCCGTAGGAGAAAGATGCAGAGCCAGCAGAGCCGGACTTAAAATAGAAATGCCGCGCTCCGGAGCTGAAGAAACGCATGGCTGAGGGAGGATGGGGGGGATGGACGGATGGTGGGTGGGCTCGGGGTGCCTGGCTCCCAGTTTGCTGGCACCGGGGGCTGTGGGCTGCTCTTCCTCCCTCCCTTGTGCGTCTCCCCGGTCCCCTTCATGTGGGTGAGGTCGGCTGCAAGCGCAGCTCCAGATAAGAAAGGCAATCAAAGGCAGCCTTAAATCTTCACCATGTAATCGTGGGCTTAAATCAGCCGTGGGGCGAGAGCAGAGAGCTCCACGTTCATAAATCCAGTCCGATGGGTGGGGGACGTTGGGAGTGGGGACATTTGGAGGCTCGGGGTGGCAACGTGGTGCTGGGATGCGTCCGTGTAGGGGCACACGTGTAGGGCCCCGTGAAAATATCGTTTGCGTTTTTATATAGTGTATATATATATATGTATATATATATAGGGAATGCCTACAGAGTGTATAATATATATTTGGTTTGCTGTATTTTCGTACGTGTGATACGTTTAGGTTTATTCGCGTGGTGTGTATGGGCTGAGTGCACACAAAATGTGTGTGGATGTAAGGCTTATCTGTGTGAGTTCGTGGCACGTGTGTACAAATGGGCATCTACAGCTTGGACGTGTACGTGTGGGGTGCGTGTACGTCTCTATATGTTTGAGATACGTGCCTATAGATAAATATACCCTGTGCTCCTAACACGCTCTGTGCACAGAAATAGGCACACGTAGGCAGCTTTGAGTCCCTCCCGGAGCCGTAGGACACAGCCCCACGCCATCTTCCACCTCCGCACCGTGCCGAGCCGAGACGGAGGGACACCGGGGGGCACCGGAGGGCACTGGGGGGGGGCACAGGGGGCCCGGCTGCAACCCATCCCCCCCCCCCCACCACCTTTTAACCAAACAAGCACGGAGGCGGCTGCACTTTCAATCCCTTTTATTGACTCTTTCACAGACAGAAGGGCGCAGGAAGGCGCCCGCGGCTCTCACCAGCCCCGGGGTTCCCGGGGGGTGGGGAAGTGGGGGGGGGGGGGGTGTTCCCTCTCCTCCCGATGGGGCTGGGGGTGGGCACGGACACCGAACCCCGCCCGCCCGCCAGCAGCACGGGCTCGCCTACGGCACAGACACTTGCTACAACGCTACTCTACCCAACACACATCGACGGGCACCGGGGGGACCGGGGGGGGGGGGTCGGGGGGGACTCGGGTCGCCCCCGCAGCACCGGGAGCGGGCGGGGGGCGCGGAGCTGTCCAACGCCGCCGGGTGCTGAACGGTGCCGCGCTGGGGAGGGCTGAGCGCACGCTCGGCACCCGGGGAACGGTTTGGGGGGGATATCGGGTGTTGGATTTTCCCCGATTGGCCTTTTTAAAAATTATTATTTAGTTCACCTTTTCGTTTTTTTCGTTCTTTTCCTTCAAGTGGACCGAAAATAAAGGGTGAGCTGTGGGATCGGGAGGGAGGGGGACTGGGAATCGTTGCGCCGCAGCGGCAGCGGGGACCAATTCGAATCTGAACGGAAACGAAATTGGGAGATCAGCGACCCGCTCGCCCCCCTCCCCCCCGGACCCGAACCCCTTCCCCGAGGACCTGCCGCCTGGAGGAGGAAGAAGAGGAGAAAGAAGGATGCATGGGGGGGATTTTTTCCGTCTCTCCTTGCTCCTTCCCCAAAGGAGAAGCGGCAGCCTCCCCGAGGGGCTGGGAGGGCTGGGGGCAGTGGGGGGCAGGGGGGGTGACTGGGGGGCTCAGCGGGGACGCTGCCGGTAGTTCCCGTTGATCTCCTGGGAGATGGTGACAGCCTCGGCGCCCAGCGGCAGCTTGTCGCTGTACTCGGAGCGCACCTCAAACTCCTCACCGTTGGTTTTGGACTGCGACTCCGCCATGGAGCTGGCTGCTACACTCTCCTCCCGCTCCAGCTCCGTGGTCTCCTCGGCTTCTCTCCTCCTCCTCCGCCTGCCTCCTTCGTCATCATCTTCCTCATCCTCGTCCTCTTCCTCTGCTTCCCCTTCCCCCACCTCGCTGGGGTTGTAATTCTTCTCGGATTCCAGGTAGGAGGTGCGGGGGTCGAAGTCGGCAGCCATGTGCTTCTCCATCTGGTCTGGGTTCTGGGCTTTCATGATCAGCTTGTAGGTTTTGCCCTGGTACTTGGAGAGGAGGTGGCACCACGTGGCACCCATCAGGGGGAGGGTGGCCAGGAGCAGCAGAAAGATGCTCACGACCACAATGATGATGAGAGAGGGGATCTCCTTTTTGGTGGTGAAGACCACTTGGACCTGACAGTCCTCACCCAGGTAAGTGAGGCACACCGAGTAGTTGGTGCCAGGCTTCAAACCCTGGAACCAGTATGAGTTCACTCCTTCCTCGATCTTGGACCACTGCACCAAGGCATGGCCACGGCTGCTCTCCTGGCACAGGTAGAGCATCCTCAGGTGCACCTTGTCGGGCTGCACGTAGGTGGGCGTCAGCTGCACCCGGGCATCGCGCTCCGACACATCCAAGGCTATCACACCCAAGTCAAAGGTGTGCTGCTTGAAGTCACCGCTCTGGTTGAAGGCATGGTTGGAAATGTATCTGCTGGTTGGCATGGAGCCACACTTCTTCTCAAAGGGAGGAAGCTGGAAGGGGATTTTCCCATCTCCCGTGGGCTCCATCCCAGCTGCTGAGGGTGGTTGGCTCTGCCGGGTAGGGCTGAGGGGTTTGCTCCTCTCATCGGGTGTGAGCACACTGTTCTTTGCTCCCTTGGCTCCAGGCTTCTTGTCACCTGGCTGTGTTTTGCCCCCTGTTGGGTCCCTGCCAGGCTGCAGCGGGTACTTCTGGGATCCTGCCACAGCCACATTGACTGAGGTCTGGTTGCTCCCCATTTCGTTGGTGGCCAGGCAAGTGTAGGTGCCCTCCTCCCTCTTGCTCAGGTGAGGAATCACCAGCGTGCCATTCTTGAAGACCAAGAAGCGCTCAGGGTCCTGCTTCGGGGGGTCCTTCCCTGCACTCTCACTTGGGCTGCCGCTGAGCTCCAGGGTCTGGCTGGAGGTACGGATCTTCCAGCTGACTTCGGGTGGTGGAGCGCCCGTCACGGCACAGTGCAGCGTCAAGGTGAAGCCATCAAAGAGCTCTGTGGTGTCCAGGTTGGGGTAGTAGGTAAGCTGCACAGAGGGTGAAGTGCACTGTGTGTCTGGGATCTTCCCCACCGGCACCCCACGGAGCTGCTCTGGGAGGCTGCAGGTGATGGACTCCTTCTCCGGGATGGAGATGAGCGTGCTGTCCATCCACTTCTTGAGCCATTGGAGCTTGCAGGAGCACTCGAAGGGGTTGTTGTAGATTTGCAGATGGGACAGGGAGGTGAGCGAGTCGAAGATGCCTTCGGCGAGCGTGGTGAATTTATTGTTGTTGATGCGCAGAGACCGCAGGTCCTTCAGGGTGTGGAAAGCCCCTTGGGGCACCACGGCCATGTGGTTGTTGTTCATCTTGAGCAGCTGGAGGGCGCTGAGGTTGTAGAGGTCCTGCCAGGGGAAGTCCACGATCTGGTTGTGGCTGATGTCAAGGTTCTTCAGCTGCACCAGGATGGCGAAGGCGCCGGGCTCGATGGCGCGGATCTCATTGTGTGCCAACCAGAGGGACGTCACCTGGGTCACCTCCACGAAGGAGCGCCGCTGCAGCGCTGTGATCTTGTTGGCCGACAGGCTGAGGGTGGTCACGTTGGAGGGCAGCCCAGTGGGCACCACCTGGAGATCCTTGTAGGCGCAGTCGGCGAACTGGTGGGCGTACTTATCCACGCAAGCGCAGGGCTCGGGGCACGCCCGGGCCGAGCCCAGCAGGGCCGCCAGCCACAGCCACAGCGCCGGGGCCATGTCCCCTGCCAAGGGACACAGGGGCTGGGTGGGCGCCCGCCCCGTTCCCTGCCTCCCGGAGAGAGACGGCGGGGACGCGCCCCATTGTCTGTGCCCGGCCCCCCGCAGCATCCCCGCCCGCCCCCTCGCTCCTTCTCCTCACGGCTTTCTTTCTTATTGCTTTTCCTCCCCCGGTTCTCGTTTTCTTTCCTCTTTTTATTTATTTCTTTTTCCTATTTTTGCTTTTTATGTTATTTCTCCTTTTTTTTTCTCTTCATCCTTCCACCCTTCTCTCTTCTCTTCACTTTTCTCCCTTCCTTCTCTCTCTACTTTTCCCCTTCGCTATTTCCCCTTTCCCCTGTCTCTCCCAATTTCCTCCCCATTTCTCCCCATTTCCCCCCTTCCCCCCCCGCCCCCCCTTTTCTCCCCGTTCTCCCCTCAGCCCTACCGCACCGGGAGTTGACCCCGCACCTTACCCGCTCCTAAGTGCCGCTGAGCAACACGCAGCTCTTCTCCCCTCCGCTGCCGCTCCTCCGCATCCTCCTCCCCAGCCCCTTTCCCCGCAGCCCGGAGGCGCCCAGAGGCGGCGGTGAGGGGCTCGGCGTGCCGGGGGCACCCCGCACCTCACCGGGCTCGGAGCTGCGCACCGGAGCGGGGCCGGGCGGGCACTGGGGCTGCGGAGCCGAGAGAGGAGGGAGGAATTAGCATTTCTGCCAGCCTCCCCCTCCGCACGGCCGCCCCCTTCCCATCCCACCACCCACCCACTGCCGCCTCGCCAAGCCCCGCAGCCGCTCGCAGACCCCGAAAATAAAGCTAAGAAACGCCAAGAAGCCCCCTCCCCGCCGAGCAGGGATAAAACCCGCACGCACGAGGCAGCAGCTGGGATGCGGTCTTTCCACCTCCCCCCCCTTCCTCCCGCTCCCGTCGGGGCAGAGTACGGAGCCGGGACGCCCTCGTCCTTTGGGAGCTGCTTGTGCTCGGGCTCCGGTGCTGGGGGAGCGGGGAGGATGTGTCCATACCGGCCGCCCCCCCGGGGGGTGGTTCCCTTCAGCATAGAGCTGGCTGAGTGCAGGGAGCCTTAAACTTGAAGGTGGGCAGGTTCCCCCCGACGTGGGGGTCTCTTCTCCCTGCCCTGCCCTTCCATGAGAAACACGATGAATAATTGATTTTGTTAGTGGAATCGATTCCTGCCTCTCTTCATCTCTCCCTATATTCCTCCATCCCTCCCTCCATCCCACCCTGTATCTCTCCCTTTATCCTTCCATCTCTCCCTGTATCCCCCCTTCACCCACTTCTCTGCCACAGGTCCCCTGATCCATATGGCTCATCCTGCTCCTCCCGCTGCCCCACAGCTCCAGAGGTCTGGGCTGTCCCTCTGTGGGGGTCCCACAAGCAAAGGAACATCCTCACCCCCTCTCCCTGCATGCTGGGAGCACAGCTCCACATCCCTGCCCTGATGCCACGGGGATGGGTGTGCTCCATGCTGGAGGGCAGAGAGGGAATGAGCCTCACCCTTGTAGGGTCTCCAAGCCCCCCAGTCTGTCCCATCACAGCGCAGGTTTGAACGAGCCCCGCCAACATCCCCACACTGCTCTGGCGGAAGATCCACAACACATACCATGACACTCCCACCTCAGGACGGACTCCTTTTATTTCCCAGCACCAGCGAGGCCCTCACAATGTGCTTTCAGAAGCAGCAATGCAGTTTGTGCAGAAAGGACAGTGGCGTGTCACTCCTCCTGCTCCCGGGGAGCAGATGGCCTCGGTGTGGCAGCAGCCAACCCTGCATGTGGGGACAACAGTGGAGCCAAACAGCTGGCCAGGGAAGGGCTGAGCTAAACATGCAGCAGAGAGCACATCTCCAGCATCTCGGGCTGCGGTGGGGCCGAGATGTGACTCACTGCTTTCCCATCTTGCTGGCTGGTAGCCCAGGCATGCCCTCACCCTCAGCGTGACACTCACGCAGACACCAGCAAGCTGCAGCTCGGGGAATTACGGCATCGCAGGCTCAGAGTTGAGTTTTATAGGCATTTTGTTTTTCCATTCTGCTCACTCTGAACGCCCACGGACTGTTAGCTGGGATCTGGGCTGAGGAGGTCAAGACACAGGGATGCAAGGCTAGCAAGATGCTCTCAGGTACATTAAAGTAGGTTAAGATGCTACAGGGATGTGGCCAGCACCAAGAAGATGTTTGCTTTCTGGTTCAGCGGCTGCCCGCTGCACTTTGCTAGCTCTTCCCTAGATGCCTTCATTCATCATGCACAAGGAAGAAACTCAAGTGTCCCCGATCTGGCTCCCAGACACGTTTAGGGAGCACTGGAGGCTGCACACTATGCTCAAAATGGGTCACGGGATGAGCTGAGCATGGCAGGATGGATGATGCAATTGTGCCTCTATTTCCCATGGGGGAGAGTGCCTGGAATAAAAGCAGGGCTTGGAGCTGTCCTCCAAGAGAGGATGGAGGAGGATGGAGATGTGGATGGATGGATGGAGGGCTGGATGGATGGATGGATGGATGGATGGATGGATGGATACATGGATACATGGATGGATGGATGGATGGATACATGGATGGATACACGGATGGATGGATGGATACATGGATGATTGGGTGGCTGGGTGGACAGAAGGATAGATGGATGGGTGGGTGGGTAGATGCATGGGTGGGTGGTCAAGTGCATGGATGAGTATAGAGATGGATGGAAGGATGGACAGATACTAGGATGGGTGGATGAATAGATGTATGGATGAGTACATGGATGAATAGATGGACAGACGGGTACACTGATGGGTGGATGGAAAGATGGACAGATGCTTGGGTGGATGGATGGATGGATGGATGGATGGATGGATGGATGGATGGATGGATGGATGAATAGATGCATGGATGGATACGTGGATGGCTGGACAGACGGCTTCAGAGCTTTTGGCCTGCTCACACCACCTCAGCCCCAGACACCCTGACTTTGCATGCCCCTAAACACGTGACAAGCTGTGCTGAGGGCCAGATCTTCAGCTGGTGTTGCTCAGTTCAGTGATTCCCATGGTGTAGGCGAGAGCAGACTCCCAACTGGAGGAATCTCTGCTTCAATGAGGGCTTGCTGATTTACAACCTGTAATGTCCACCTGCTGCCTGGAATCATCTAGGGGACGAATCCCCCTCCCCATGCATTGGTTATTTAAGGAGAAGAGCAAGCATCCAGTGTGAGCTCTCCTGGGTTCTTCAGCTTTTAGCCACATTTTATCCCCTTTCAGGTCAGGTGAGGGCATCAAGTCTCCGTGCTGGGAGCATGGATGGAGGTGATACTGTTTTTCCCTTGGATTTGCATCACCTTTTTAACAGAATCCTGACTACCCTACCCTCACTCTTGGGTGGCCCCTGGGATCTAAACCTGTTTTGTTGTGAAGAGATAAACATTTAATAAAACCACCTAACCCAGTTAACCTTTCTCAAGCTCGCTGGAGCAAAGACTCCCCTGCCTTGGACCTCCCCCCACCCTGGCCATCCAAGCTGAGTGATCTTGCAGGCTATAATCAAATGCAGAGGAACTGGCCCTTTGGCTCTAATTAGTTTTGCATGAGTGTTGGGGGAAGAAATCCATTTTCATAAACAGAAAGGATTTATGCTGCTCCTTCTTGCCTTTTTTTTTTTTTCTTTTTTAAACCGAGTCCCAAAGCACTTTGCTGAGGGCTAGCAGGGAGTCGTTTTATGAATGGTTTAGATTGAGCAATGCATTATTAATAACAGCCAATCAGGCAAGCAGCGTATTATATATCATTGCAGGAGATTCGCTTAATTCAGGAAAGTTATTTATTGCTAGCACGAAAGAAAACTCCTTTCTTCTTCATACCTCAGCCTGAAGGTCGGCTGGGAGCTCTCAGGAGTGGGAGCTGATGGCAGCTCAGGGGTCCCCCCACACCGGGGCACCCCAGGCCCTGCAGTGCCTAATGCCAGCAGAGCCCTGCGCCTGCTCGATGAGTTTTACAGCAGCTCGGGGCTAAAGATGGCAAATCCGGCTCCTGCGGCCCATTGCCCCCGCTATTGTTTTACAAGGCTTTGATGAGGCCAAGTGACAGCGAACAGATGGGCCCGGCTCTCCGCCGGCTGTGCCCTTCGTTGCAGGGTAAGGCTGGGCACAACCCCATACGAGACGCTGGAGAATCCCCAAGGCGAGCGAGACGCGGATTCCCCCGCTGCAGCGGGAGGGTTGCATGGGGCTCCCGGCCCACCAGGTTGCACGAGTGGGTGCACACGCGTGTGCCACAAAGCGAGTGTGCCACAAAGCGCGTGTGCTGAGCGGCTGCGCGAAGGGGACATCTGGTGGCGGCTGTCCCGCACTGCGGGGAAAGCGAAGGCAAACGAAGGGGGATTTGACTCGGAAACGCCTTTATTGAATACAAAGAAACTTTTGCATGAGGAGTCGATACTAAAAATGCTGCCGGATGTTCAGCCAGCCAGCGGGGATGCTGCCGGTGGGGCCATCCCAGCAGCAATCCCATCTCAGCCTCTGCCCTCTGCCTGGCCGTTGGGCTGCAGCACCGGAGCATGCAGATAAGAATTTCATCAGAAAACTGTGGGGGGGTGGGGGTAGGGGGTTGTTTTTTCCAGCTGGGAATAATCTTCCCAGGGAGCTCTGGGACAACCTCTATCAGAATGGGGGGCAGAGGGGCTCGAGCATCACTGTCTTGTGGAAGAAAGCAACGGTTTGAGCAGCCCTCCCTGCAGCAGCGTGAGGTTTTGTTATCTGAGCACAGCCTGAAGCTTAAACAGGAAGAAAAGTTTAAAAAGGGAGTAGCCTCCATATCCAGCTCCGTATCGCAGAGGCAGTCCTGCTCCTGCTGAAGCACTGCTGGAGGGTGATACCAGGGACAGTTTCAGGCTTCTACATCTTTTCTTTCTCAGAGAAGAGCCCAAACCTGAGCTGTCCCCTATGCCCAGAGCTGTCCCTTTGCCCCTGGCGATGCTGTCATGTGGGCCCTCCAGGCAAATCTAAGGAGGTTTTGCTGCTTTCCAGAGAAGAGAGAGATGGGGTTGCTGTTCAGCAAGCAGTGAAGTCCGACGTCACACTCATCACCGTGTCCTCCTCGCTGTCCTCCGAGCTGATGATGATGCTGCCATCCTCTGCAGAGGGAATGGAATGCGGATGAAGCTCCAGAGGGCAAAGCCTGGGCTCCTGATTGCTCTCATTATGGGGGCCCCCGTAACGACCCACCTGCATCCCGACTGCTGCTCCTGATGGCCTTGGAGGGGGGCATGCGGCCGTTGTGGCTCTGTGCGGAGGTGCTGGGGCCCCCTCTGCCATCCCACTGTTTTGAGCTGGGCTCGCCACCGTCCCGCTCCAGCTTCAGCAGCTTGGGTGAGATCTGGCAGCTCCTCTCCATGTGAGACTGGCACCGCTTGGACCGCGTGGTGGCTTGGGACACCTGGACAGGGGACATCAGGTAATAGGGTGGCTCCTCCAGGTCCCAAAAGCTCCTACCCCAGAGGGGCACTCCTTACTACGCTCACCCCCATCTCAGAGAGGCTGATGGTGAAGGTGGGCACAACATCCTGGCTGCTGTGCTGCAGGGGCTCCTCCTGCTGCACAGAGAGCGCAGAGCAACGGTTATGGGGAAGCTGGGAGTTGCTCTGTGGGATGGGGAAGGCTTGCAGGTAGGGGAAGTGAGGAGCCATCCCCGAACTGGGACAGGGCAGAGACATCTCACCAGGTTGTTCTCCAGGGCCTCCTCCACCACGGGGACCGGCTGGGGATTGCCACCTGCAAGAAAGAGGGCAGGGCTGCAGCCCGCAGCATGGAAGGGAGACCAGAATGAACCGTTTTGGGACGGCCAAGAGGCTGTGGAGCCTTTGGGCAGGCACGGAGTTTAAACAGCACAGCTGTCCCATCACAGGCAGAGTGATGTGGAGAGTGACGGGGGAGGCAGGGAGATGAGCAGCGGATGCTTGCTGGCCACGGTGCCCACATCTCACCTTGCAGCCCCTCGATGCACTCAGCCAGCACCTGCAGCCTGGTGTGGCACTCAGCAAAGTCCTCATGCTGCACCAGCTCCCCATCCGCCACCGGGCGCTGCCGCCGCAGCTCCTGCAGCGCATCCTTGACGAAGGGCTGCATGTCCATCACTTCCTGCTCCGTGGCATAGAGGCCCATCTTCTCCACCAGCCTCTCGCCCGCCTCCATGCTCCTCAGCACGGCCTGCACGCGCTGCAGCTCCCCCTCCAGCTCCTTCCGGCCCCTCTCCTCCCTCCGCTCCACCAGCGCCAGCAGCTCCTCCTCCTCGTGCCGGATCAGCCTCACCAGCTGCTCCACGCGCTTCCTCACCAGCTCCCGCACCCCGCGCCCCGCCTCCTCCAGCCTCGCCGCCTCCTCCTGCAGCACCGCATGCGACGCCTCGAAGCTGCCGCGCCGCCGCGCCAGCTCCTGCCCCAGCGCTGCCAGCTCGTCCTGCCGCCGCTGGATCTCGGTGCGGATGTCGCAGTAGAAAGGCGAGTGCTGGGCGTCCAGCAGCGCGCAGGAGCAGCACAGCGGCTTCTCGCACTTCCTGCAGAAGATGCTGGCGGGGAAGAGGAGCGCACGGTTGGCACCGCGTCCCCATGCGCAGGGCCACAACGCGGGGCTGCGTTGCTCACCTGGTGACGTGGCCCTGCTCGGTGTGCCCAGGGCTGGAGCAGAAGAGGCTGCACGACTTCTTGGTGCCCTCCAAGAAGCGATGCGCCGACTCGGCCCGCAGATCCTCCACCTTCCTGGCTTCGTGGCTCCTCTTCTTAAAGAACCACTGGTGGTCCTCAAAGCAACTCGGGCACAGGAACTCCTCACACTCTGAGCACCACACGGCCGCCGCCTCCTGCCGGCACCGGCTGCAGCTCAGCCCCCCGCTGCTGATCCTCCGGTAGATGCGCAGGCGGGCCTGCAGGCTGCTGAACAGCACGTTGTCCACGTCGGGGATGCCGTCGGGCTGAGGGATGGGCGCCTGGCACACGGGGCACCGCCCCACGGGTTTGTTCTCTGTCAGGCAGCCCAGGCACAGCGTGTGCAGGCAGGTGAGCAGCTTCAGGTTGGGCGATTCCTGCCGGCAGCCCTCGCACAGCACGAACTGGAAGTCGTCCTCCCCCCGTGGCCCAGAGGAAGCGGGGCGCTGGGAGGGTCCGGGTGCGGCCCCCGGCTCCTTAGGGGCAGCAGAGCCATCTGGGTAGGAAGAGGAAGCAGGAGAAGTAGGGAGAAATGGGCTCTGTGCATTTGGAGTGCTGGATTCAGGGTTACGCGGGGAGGATCCAAGTGTGCCAATTGATTTTTTTTCCTTTCACTTTTGCTCCTTCCGGATCTTGCCGTGGGGGATGCAAGAATGGACAAATCATGTCCCCACCATGTGGTTCCAGCCTCTGGGGTGCTCCCACCAGCCCTGTCCCCAAAGCCCCCCACAGCCCATCAGCAAGCCCCATACAAAGCAGGGTGCCTCCCCTTGCCACCTCCCTCCACATTTTCTGTATCCCCCCCCAGAGAACAGCTTTGCACCTCAGTTGTGTCCCCATTGCTCCCAACCCACACGTGCAACCCACCCACAGGGCCTATTGGGGGGCTCTCATTCTGCATATCTCCCACCCCCCCAGCCCGCCTCCCCCGGCAGTAATAAGCGGGGAGCAGGCACACGGCTGCGGGGGAACCCCATTTACCTTCTTGGGACCCGGAGGTCCGGGGGGCTTCGGGGCTGCCGGGCATTTCGGGGCGCTGGGCCGGAGGCTCCACTTTCGTTTTCGCAGTTCGGCGTGGTGAGGAGGAGGAGGAGCTGGGGGAGGGGGGAAGGCGGGGATGATGGGAGAGGGCGGGACGGGACGAGGCCGGGACGGGGAACGGTCCCGCGGGGGTCCCACGTCCCGCCCGTCCCGTTCCTGCCATCCCCCTGCACTGGGAGGGAGAATCTCGCGTGGGGGATGCTGCTAAGGGGGGATGTAGACCTATAGGGTGACGCTACGGGGGGAATGCCGGTACCCACAGGGTGATGCTGTGGGGGGGGGGGGATGTAGACACCCACAGAGTACCACCCCCTTTTGTCGGCTGCCGAGATGGAGGTTGTTTTATCGGCACGAGAAGGCCGCGTGGAGAGGGATTTGCAGGAAAAAATATCGATTCCCCTATTTCCTACGGGGCGGAGAGAACCCGGTAGGGCTCCGGGACCGTCCGGACCCCCCCGAGGTACGCGTGCGGCAGGGGACGCGATGCTCCCCGAGGCCGCCGGAGCGCATCCCGAGCATTGCACCCGCCGGAAAAACTCACCCCGCCGTGAGCCCTGCGTCCCTCTGCCGTCACAGCCACACGAGGGGCGGACCAGGAAGCTCCGGCAGCTCCCTCCTTCCCCTCCGCAGCATCCTCATCCTCATCTAGGAACCGCCGGGAGGATGGAACCCGCCGGCTGAGGCTCCAGCGAGGAAAACCTGGGCAGCATTGCTTTACTGCAGCAGCGGCAGGGCCGTTGTCTTTTATTCTCTCGGCGTTGCGCGCCGCAGCGGGGAGATGTTCAGCAGGTCGGGATACCAGGCACTTCCCTTGGGGGATTTTGACCGCTTCCAGCAGTCCAGCATCGGGCTGTATGGGGCGCAGAAGGGCTTCTTCTCCTTCGGAGACAAGACAGACCCCCTGGGACCGGCCAGGAATGCTGCAGGTGAGTCCCGACTGCAGAGGGGAGATGCTGCTGTCCTTTCCTCTGGGGCTTTCAGCAGGGTGTTGTGCTGGCCGGGCACTCTCACTCAGCCTGAATGGGGTTCGCTGGTGGGTGCACATTCCCTGTCTCCCTTACAGACTCCTCCCAGGGCTGGCTGTCCTGGATCTGCCATGGGATCATCACCTCCTTGGTCTTCCTACTGATGCTCCTCACCTTCCCCATCTCAGGCTGGTTTGCCTTGAAGGTAAGGGAGGAGAGCAGGAGAGGAGCAAGGTGACAGCCCACGCTCTGTGGGTAGGCAGTTCCTGGCGTTTTACTCCTGTCCCTGTCCCTGTGTCCAACCCCCAGATAGTGCCTACCTATGAGCGAATGATCATCTTCCGCCTGGGCCGCCTCCGTGCACCACAGGGCCCCGGCGTGGTGCTGCTGCTGCCCTTCATTGACCACTGGCAGCGTGTGGATCTGAGAACACGGGCCTTCAATGTGCCCCCCTGCAAGGTGAGCCACCCTTGAGGCACCCCAAATACCCAGAGCAGCATTCTGTCTATCCTCATGGTGAGGCAAGGAGCATCACAGGGCTGGGAGCCATGACAGCCATGAGGCCTGGGGCTGGGGAGGCACCTGCTGACCTCACACACCTTGGTCAATGGATGTTCCCAAGTGGAGACATCTCCAAAACATCAGCCCGTATCCAAATGTCTCTCAGTAATGGCTGGAAGTTGTCATTCCGAATAGCCCAAATGTCATCACTGGGGTTGGCTTTGCTTCTAGCAACCCTATTATTAAAGAGTCGGGAGAGGGAACCATCCCTTGGTTCCCACAAGGCTTGGGCGTGGGGTGCAGCGGGGCAGACCCTGACTCCCTCTCCCAGCTGATCTCCCGGGACGGTGCGGTGCTCTCCATGGGTGCCGACGTGCAGTTCCGTGTGTGGGACCCCGCACTGTCCGTGCTGGTGGTGAAGGACCTCGTGGCGGCCACTCGCATGACAGCACAGAGCGCCATGGCCAAGGCCCTGGGCAAGAAGAGCCTGCGGGAGATCCAGGGGGAGAAGCTACGCATTGGGGAGCAGCTGCTGGTGAGAATGGCCCTGGGTGTTCCCTGGGTGGGGTACGCCTCGTGTCTAAACCAGCAGGACGCTGAGCTGTGGGACCTGTGGTCTCCGTGTTCTTCCGGCCTCCCACCACCTCTCTTCCCTTCTTCCCTCAGCTGGACATCAACGACATGACCAAGTCCTGGGGACTGGAGGTGGACCGCGTGGAGCTGACGATGGAGGCGGTGCTGCAGCCCCCCCGGGACGCCCTGCTGGGACCTCTGAGTGCCATAGCCCCGGTGCTGGAAGGCTCTCCCCCACAGCTGGCTGCCCACCTCCTCGGCAGCACACCCAGCACCCCGGAGGCAGGTAGGAGCCCATAACCTTTGAGTTCAGAGGCTGTATGAAAGAAGAGCCAAAGTCCTGCAGATACCATGGCCCTGTGAGCGCAGCACAGATAGATAGGCTGGGGGCAGCTCAGGTTTCATGTTGAGAGCTTGGCACGGCTTTCAGGAGGGGTGGGAAGTGACAGCGAGATTTTTGCCCAGGTGCTTTGAGTCATGGGGATGGGAGGAAGATGCACGTGTCAGCTCAGGCCCCTGCTTATTCCTAAGAAGGAAAAAATGCGCTCTGTGGTTGCAGTGTGACTATGCTAAATGTGTCATCCCTTCAGCAATTTTGGCTCAGGAAGACTGGGGCAGGCAAGGGAACGAAAGCTATGGGGGTCTGGTGGAGGTTGGAGGAGGGAGTGCCATGCTGGTGGGGGTCCCTGTGGACCAGCAGAGCTCATCCTGAAAGTGTCCCCCTGTTCCATCCCTTTGTCCCAGCAGACAGCGTGGGGACAGTGAGCGAGGTGGACCCCCCCAGGAGGAGGCTCAGTGTGGCCGAGCTGCTCTCAGCCGTGGAGCCCATCCTCTCCGAGGCTCTGGTGAGCCAGGTGGGAGCATCCTACCAGGTGGACATCATCCTGCCCTGCGGCGCCCGCAGCACCTTCTTCATAGACCTCTCCTCAGGTGGGGTCTCACGGTGGGGTGGGTGCCCTGTGGGATCTCCTCGTGGTCGGTGTCCCAGCTTATGGCTGTTCCTTCCCGTCCCATCCGTGTCCCACAGGCAGCGGGCGGGCTGGCTGCGGTGTGCCCCAGGGCAGCCCTGACGTGGTGCTGGAGGTGACAGAGGAGGACCTGCAGGAGCTGATGCTGGGCGAGCTGCGGCCCCTGGCTGCCTACATGAGCGGGCGGCTGCGGGTGCAGGGCGACTTGCAGCTGGCCCTCCGCCTGGAGGAGCTCTTCAAGGCTGTGAAGCTGCACAGATAGAGCAAACGTGTCCCTGTGCGTGTGTCTGTAGGTGGGGGACAGCAGAAGGACATGGTGAGGATGCTGCCTGCCCTCCCCATGGGGTGACAGGAGGCAGGTGAAGGCCTGAGTGGGGAAACTGAGGCAATGGAGGCATCGCTCCCTGGCTGAGCCCCTCCACCTGCCCTTGTGCTCGTCTTTTCTCACCCCTTGCCTACAATGCAACCAGTGGGCACCCCAGCTTTGGGCTGTGTGGTCCTCGCAGCTGCTGCCTTTTGGGGAGGGAGCAGAGGTGGCATCCGGGGAAGGAGCAGCCAGGAGTTGCCCCTCCCAACACAAGAAGTGACGGCGTTGATTTGTGTTTCTGCATTGTGTGATGTGAGCTCTGTCTGCGCAGCGTGCGTGGGGGCTGCGTCCAGCCGTGTATCCGTAGCTCTTTATTTTGTAAGCTTCCTTTCTATCCCAATAAACATGCTCTGAGGGTAGCAACAGGATGATGGCTTCTGTGGGTGCTCCCCCGTGCCCCGCTGCACTGAGCCGTGCCTCAGTTTCCCCATTCCTACCGATAGCCTGCGTGGGGATGCTCAGCACCCAGAGGTGAAAGCATCCCTGCTTTGGTTAACCCCAACCGGCCCAGGCTGGGGGTACCCCCTTTCGTGATGTCCCCCTTCAGTCACAGTCCTTTTAGGGCTGCCACCCCTTTGGTCGTGGTCTCCACTTGACGATGGCCCCATAGCCCACCAGTGGGGAGTGGATGGAACGTTGGTGAGGAGCCAGGGTGCAGCCCCTCCCAGGGAAATGGCTTCCGGGCAGCAGTCGACATAGAGCCCGCCCGGAGGAGGAGTTTGCAGCATCGGGAAATCGAAACTGAGAGACGGGAGAGGCGGGGGAAGTCCCGGAGCCGTGGCGCGCCATGGCGGGCCACAAACCGGCGGTCCCGGTGAGCCCCGGCCGGCAGCGGGGGGCGGTGGGGCGGGGGGCGGCAGCGGGCTGTGCCCGGACGGGGGGGGGGAGGGGACGGACAGGGCTGTGATGGGACCTTTTGGGGGGCTTTCATCCTTTCAGGCGTATGGAGTGGGTGCGATGGGAGTGTGGGGCTGCAGAGTAGGGGGGCGGCGGCAGGGAAGGGGACGGGGTGGCAGGGCGGGCGGGTGCACCCCGTCCCATCCCCACCCCGCCGGGTGCGACGCTGCCAACGCGTTCCCTTGTGCTACGGGGAGGGGAAGTGCTGAGCGAGAACCAGCGCCCCGCGGGTAGGAAGTGGCCGCTCACCTGTACCCGGATGGCGGTTCTGAGCCTCCATTCCCTCCCTCGCCCCCCCAAGCAGCAGGAGGACGACTTCCAGTCCGTGCTGTGCGAGAGCTGCCGGCAGGAATCGCCTGACCTGAAGCTGCTCACCTGCCTGCACACGCTGTGCCTGGGCTGCCTGACAGAGAACAAACCCGTGGGGCAGTGCCCCGTGTGCCAGGCGCCCATCCCGGAGCCCGACGGCATCCCCGACGTGGACAACGTGCTGTTCAGCAGCCTGCAGGCCCGCCTGCGCATCTACCAGCGTGTTGTCAGTGGGGCCGAGCTGCTGTGTGACAACTGTGGGAGCAGCAGTGAGTACTGGTGTCCGGAGTGCAAGGAGTTCCTGTGCACAAAGTGCTTTGAGACCCACCAGCGCTACGTCAAGCGGGAGAACCATGAGGCCAAGAGGGTGCAGGACATCAGGGTAGGATCGCCGCAGGAGTTCCTCAAGGGCACCAGGAGGACCAGCAGCTTGTCCTGCCCCATCCCAACCCACCAGAACCAGACTCTAAGGTAGGTCTCCTGGAGCGGGAGCTTCTTGTCATTCATCTTTGGGCTGAGTGAGGTGGTTCTGTTCCTCTGCTGGGGGCCACCAGATGGAGAGGTTGGATGGGAGTGGGATGGGTGGGATGCAGTGACCAGTGGAGAGCAGGGGGGAAGCGTTTAGGCTGCTGGTGGGGCCAGAGGAGGGTGTGGGGTGAGGATGAGGAGGTTGCTGGAGCCCAGGAAGGCGGCTGGTGGGATGTCTAAGGTTGCCCAGAGAAACTGTGGATGCTCCATCCATGGAGGTGCCCGAGGCCTGGGCAGCCTGAGCTGGTTGCGGGGCAGCCAGCTCATGGTGGAGAACTGGGATTGGTTGGGCTTTAAGGTCCCCTCCAACCCAACCATTCTATGATTCTGAGAACAGATCATCGTAGAATTAGAGGTTTGTACAATGGCGTAGGACGAAAGGGTTCCTAAAGCCCCCCCAGCTCCAACCCCTGCTGTGGGAGTCAGGCTGCCCACGGCCCCATCCATGGCCTCGGGCACCCCCAGGGACGGGACACCCTCACCTCTCTGAGCACCCTGTTCCAGCACCTCGCCACCCTCTGGGTAAATACTTCCTTCTGTTCTTACGTTGCTTCCTTCATCTCGGGGCACGGCCCTGACGTCGCTCCGCCTCTTCTCACCTTCACAGCATCTACTGCAAGCAGTGCTGCAGAGTGGTGTGCTGCATCTGCGCGCTGCTGGACACCGCTCACAGCGGGCAGCACTGCGACGTCAGCACGGAGGCAAGGCTGCGGTGGGACGAGCTGGCAGCGCTGGGGCAGGAGGTGGCGCGGCGGCGGGGCGGCTTCGAGGCGTCGCTTGCGGCGCTGCAGAAAGAGGAGGCGAGGCTGGAGGAGGCGGGGCGCAGGGTGCGGGCGCTGGTGAGGAAGCGCGTGGAGCAGCTGGTGAGGCTGATCCGGCACGAGGAGAAGGAGCTGCTGGAGCTGGTGGAGCGGAGGGAGGCGAGGGGCTGGAAGGAGCTGGCGAGGGAGCTGCAGCGCGTGCAGGCCGTGCTGCGGCGCATGGCGGCGGGCGAGAGGCTGGTGGAGAAGATGGGCCTCTATGCCACGGAGCAGGAGGTGATGGACATGCAGCCCTTCGTCAAGGATGCGCTGCAGGAGCTGCGGCGGCAGCGCCCGGTGGTGGATGGGCAGCTGGTGCAGCATGAGGACTTTGCTGAGTGCCACACCAGGCTGCAGGTGCTGGCTGAGTGCATCGAGGGGCTGCAAGGTGAGATGCGTGCACGCTGCTCCACAGGGCTGGGTGGAGGCTGAAAGCTGGGCTGAGTATCGTACGTTGGGATTCACATCTCCTCCTACTTGGAGGATGGTGATAGCTGCCCTCACCCCGAGGTTGGGATGCCACTGTTGCTTTCCTCACTGCCAAAGCAATGGTCGTCTCTCTCTCACAGCGTGCAGCCAGCCCCCAGGTGCACTGTAAGGGGAGGAATGATGGTAAGTCATCTGTGCCCTGGGCTGGGGGAAGGTGAGTGGTGTGGACCTGGGTGTGCAGAGCGTGCAGGCTGCTGTGGGGGGTGGGCAGGAGGGCTGGGGATGTCCTCTCCAAAAAGCGTGGCATGCACACAGGTCACCTCTGCCCCTGAGCCCCGGTGTGCTGCCATCTGCTGAGCACTCCATCCATGCTGTCCTCGCTAAGCTCCCTCTCCTACTCCCTTCAGCCCCACTCCCTGCAGCAGGTCCTGCTGTCCCCCAGCAGGACATGCCATCTGAGGACAGCAGCACCCCAACCCTCGACCTGCAGCCTCAGCCCCATAGCCCAGGAGGAGACCCACCCCCCGCACCGCCCACCCCTGCTGCACAGCAGGATGAAGGAGCAGAAGAAGGCTCAGCGTTGCCTCTCGGTGCCACTGGGGACACCACATCTCTCCCCAAGGGCCTCCAGGGCTCCGTGGTTGCCCTGCAGGAAGATTTTGGCTGCTGGGCCAGGGCACACCTGCAGCACACAGACGAGCTGCTGGGGGTCACCACTTGCCTGCTGCAGGCTCAGTGCAGGCAGAACAAGCACCTGATGTCCCTGAACCGTGGGGTGCACTCCATGGCCCGCTCCCTCAGTGCCATCGTCTCCTCTCTGGGGACAATGCTGCAACCAGGGCCTCAGGATTCCAGATCTGTGCCCACCCCACAGGACCTTCCAGACTTGAGCTGGCCCTCACTGCCCTCCAACCTGCTGGATTTGTTCTGCCCTAGCAGATCACAGCAGAATGAAGATCAGGGTCCTGCAGCATCTCCCCCTGCTGCCAAGGCCCCCGCCATACCCCCATCACCCAAGGCCCCCAGCCCAGAGCTGGAGAAGGAGAATCCCAGCAAGGGCAAGAGAGATTTCCTGCGGAAAGAGCACACTGCTGGCCTCAAGAAGCGGAGGAAGAAGTGAGGGGAAATGGTGTGCCCTTTGTGGTACCACAATGATACTCCGGGAGGATGCAGGAGAGCAGTGAGGAACGGGCTCCATCTGCAAACCAGGATGCCTGGAAAACCCGTGGAGGGTCGCTGCAGGGGCAGGCTCCCCATGTCACTTGCTGTGCCAATAAAATCTTCCTGGGCTGAACATTTGTCTTTGCTGGTGTTGCAGTCCAAAAGGGCTCCCCTGAGAGCTTCCCAAATTACGTCCCACTTCCCCCCATGAAGGGTTTGAACATGTCCACATCTCCACAGCCTGAGCATTGCTGGAGAGCACAGGAGTGCTGGGAACACAGGGCTGGTGGGACAGTGTGTCCTCAGCTTCTGAATCGCAGTAATTTCATTGCATGATGCTACTAATGGCCTTTTCAGCTTTCTGGCACACATGGGCAGCTCCACGCAGGTCAGCTGGATGAGCAAGCATTTTACCAGACCAGCCTCACGGCTTGAGTTTGGCCTCTGCAATACATCCCAGTGGGGCTCAGGGCTACCCGCAGCTCTGGCATCCGCGTGGCAGCAGAGGAGACACAGCCCCACAGCCACCTGCACTTCCTGCAGAGGGTTTCACAACACCCATCACTCTCAGACACTTCCAGCACTGCTCACCCTCCTCATCCCGCTATGTTTTTGTTCTTTCAGAAGCTGTCCCTGCTCCAGCCACCACGACAAACTCCCACCAGGTGAGATTTGCTTTCTGCTCACACCCCAAGCCATCCCAAATCCCAGGGCTCCCCATGACATCTCCAAGCACCCCTGTACCTCCTGTTCATTGCCTCCATCTCTGCCCCTTGCCCCAGGTTCTCTGTTGGTCTCCGTGTTGTCCCATCACAGCCCCAGACTGGTATACTGGGTGGCTGGACCTGGGTTTGCTCACCAAAGCAAGGAGTGTGGTGGGACTGTGCATCATCATGCCTGCCTCGGTGTCATTACCTAGAGGTTGTTACCTTGGGTTCAAACGAGTGGCCTTGTGTGGTTGTGCTCTGGTGGCAAAGGCCACACAGGGATGCTCACTGAGCTCCGCTTTGCCCACTTAGGTCCCATTGACCTCCACCCCCGCCAAGAGGAAGAAAGATGAAGGCACCACCACGCTGCCCTCCCCTGTAAAGGTGAAGAAGGTTGAGAAAGACAACGATGAGTGGAGCATGCCAGTGATGCCACAGGAACCAAACTGCTTGCCCCAACCCCAGACCAGCTTTTCTGCACTCACCATGGCTGCCAGCAGGGAAGGCTGCCTGCTGAACAGCGTGCCAGACAGCAGTGATGAGATGCATGACTCAGGTAAGCAATGCTCCTGCAGGCATCAGGTGGATTCTGGGGAACAGTTTGCAGCATCCCCAGGAGGTTCCCAAGAGGACAGTCAAGTCTCAGTGCATCTTCTTGTTCAGACGGTTGCTCCCCATACATCTCTTTGGTTGGCCAGGGCACCCCAGCTCAGCTGATGATGCTGACAGGGGGTCACTTGGCCCTTGTGCTCACTGCAGGTCAGACAGTCCAATGTCCCAAAGGTGACATGTCTTTTCTCTCTGGGCAGATAGCGACCTTCTCAACTTGGGCAGTGATGAAGAGGACAGCATAGATGAGGAGTTGCTGGTGAGTTAAGATCCTGGCAAGGGAACTTCTGAAATCCTTCCTGAGAGCCAAAATACCTTTGTCAAAACCCTTCAACTCTGTGATAGCCCCATCTTTCCTGCCATCTTAGAGCAGAAAGATACTTGATAAGGTTCCAAGCAGGTCACTCCAGGTCCTCCAGCAGACAGTTTGAATAGATCCCTTTGGTCACCTCCAGGACTCACAAGCACCCCAAGCTGCTACCCTGGTTCTTCCTGAGATGTTTATTAAAAGCTAGACATTTGCTCCTCCAGGACCCCAGTCTGCTTGATGATATGCTCGAGGATGGCACCAGCAGAGACAACCCACACCTTCCCATCTGCCTCCAGAACACACTGGATGTGGGACAAGGATCCGTGGTCTTCTTTGACGTTAAGATTTGGAGTAAGATCCTAAGTGGGAATGTGTTCTGTAATGAGTGTGCCATGTTGAAGCTGGCTTAGACCCCCACGTATGGCAGTATCACTTTTGATTTTTTTGGGGTGAGCAGAAGTTGGGAAGTTTGGTGAGGTATTGGCACAGGCTGCCCTCAGAGGTGGTGGAGTCACTGTCCCCAGAGGTGTTCAGGAAAATGATAAATGTGGCACTGTGGGACGTGGTCTAGAGTGATTACAGGCATGGGACTGGATGACTTTAGTTGTCTTTCCAGCCTTAATGATTCTATGATTCTGTGAAGTTTAGACATTTCTGCCTTGGCCTTGGTGATGTAAGAGAGGGGACAATCTCTTGAGACCCTAAGAGATCTTGCTTTCATGTTTTGAGACACACAGGGGGCTGTTAAAGGCTGAGTGACTCAATGTTTTATTTCCCTGCTGAATAAGAGGTTAATTCTTGCTGTTCTTCCTCTCTCGTCCTCTTTTACTTTCCCCTCATCCTCTCCAGAAAATGAAGTCATTCAGATGGTGATGGTTGATAAAGAGAAAATACTCTCAGCCTTCATTGAGCCCACAGTGTGTTTGCCCAACTCGATGGCCAAAACTAAAGGCTATGAGGTGGGCCTGGGGGATCTGCTTTCCCACCTCAGCACCATCCACAGGCCTATCCTGGCTGCCTTTAGTCTCTGGTCACTGCCCCTTCTCACCCTCCTGAAAAACCTGACGGCCGTTGGCAAGAAAGAGGAGTTCTTCTCCGTGGTGTACGGCTTCCTGGATGTTCTACCCCTAATAAAGGAGAAGGTCCCCGAGAAGGAGAGCTGCAAGCTGAAGAACTTGGCCAGCAACTTGCTGTGGCGGGACCTCAGCAACTGCAGCACCCTGGAGAGCGCCAGAGCCACGAAGGATCTGTGCAACGTGCTGGAGATCGACCTGGCGAACAAACCCGGAAAGCTCCTCAGCCCTTCCAATCTGGAGTCCTTCATGTCCCTGCAACCCCTGCTGGACAAGAGGCTGCTCAGCCGGCCCTCGGCCCAGACGTTGGCTTCCCACGGCATTGGCCTCCCCGAGCTGCACGCCTGCTTCGCTCATGACCCTGCCAGGGGTCTCCCCAAGATGTGTGCCTTGGTCAATGCCCACCGGCATCACTCCGAGAAGAAGGTCCGTCACCTCAGCAAGGTCAAGGCCTACTTCCAGCAGCAGCCGCTGGCGGGTAGCAGCCAGGCCTCGGTATGTGACGAGTAGCTGGAGGCCACGAAGACCAAGCAAGACTGCTGAAAGGTAGTGCGAGCCGAACCCATTCCATTGCCCTGCTTGGGATGCAACCTGGGTTTGGGATGTGAATGTCCTGTGAGAGCACAGGATGGTACTCCCCAAATGCAGTACCAGCCATAGCGTTGCTTGACGTGGTAATGAGCTTAATTGCCCTCTCTGTGTACACATGCGGATGAAATAAATTGTTTCTCTGTTTTGTCACCTGCTGCAAATACTTTGCTTTACTCCCCATTGCCATGCTTAGTGTGGAGAAGAGGAGGCTCAGGAGGACCTCTGCGCAATACAACTCCCTGACAGGAGGTTGTGTCGAAGTGGGGGTCGGCCTCTGCCTGAGGTAGCGGTGATAGGATGAGAGGTGATGCACCTCAAGTTGTGCCAGGGGAGGTTCAGGTTGGGTGTCAGGAAATAATTCTTCTTTGAAAGAGTGATAATGCATTGGCCCAGGCTGCCCAGGGAGGTGGTGCAGTCACTGTCCCTGGAGGTGCTCAACAACCGTTGGAGTTGTCACACTGAGTGATGTGGTCTCGAACAGTCGCAGCCTCCCCAGTGCCTTCTCCAAGCTAAAAGCAGACCAGATAACCATCTACAGCTGACCTGTAAGAGATATCCCAAGTTAGTAAAGGGATAAGACGTTTCCAGACCTGAGTCTGCCCTTAACTGCTGGGGTTATATCTTGAAATGCTGCATCAGAGAAAAGGTGAGACTTGTGTCCAGATCAAACAGATCTTGCAGGGTGCGTGGTCTGGAGGTGGAACACGTCCCCTGGGAGATCTTGCAGGGCTGCTTAGAAAAGATGTTAAAAAGAAACTGCAGTTAGCTGCACAGCACATTTGACACCAGCTCCTCATTAGCTAATTAACACCATCCCCAGGGGACTGGGTGCTGCCAATTGCCTTTGATGGGGGTGAGGGCTACAAAAGGCCCTGGGCAGCCTCCTGCCCCTTATGCTAGGCTCTGGTGGGTAAGATGAGGCTCACAAGCTGCCTGGGCTTTGCTCTTTTCTGCTGCCTCCTGGGGATGGGGGCTGCTTACACATCTTGGGGCTTCCTCCGAGGAGAGACGGAGCTGTGGGGGGCTCGGTCCTTGGGGCAGCCCCATGCCTTCTCCCAGCCCTCCCCATGGGCGTGGGTGGATGTGTCCCAGCTCCAGGCTGCATCCCCGCTGCACCTCGTGTCTGTGTGGTGCCAGGAGGCACAGATGGTGGTCACAGTGTACAGGGACCTCTTTGGCACCGGGCGCCTGGTCCGGGCTGCAGACCTGACCCTGGGTACGGCTGCCTGCCCAGCCACGGCCCAGAATGCTGCTGAGAACACGGTGACCTTTGTGGCTGCGCTGCATGAGTGCGGCAGCACCCTCAGGGTAAGGGTGGAGGCTGGCTCCTTGTTTGTACCTTGGGGTGCTGTGTAGCAAGGGATGCTGAGCCTTTGGGTGTTTGACTGGGGAGTTCTGGATTGTTTCTTCCATTTTTTTTTAGCAGGGTTGGAAGCAAACTTAAAGAGGAAGCAGCTGCCAGCCCTATGAGTGCTGATTACTTTGCACTTGATGTTGCCAAAGCTTTTTAAGGCTGGTGGCGCTGCTCTCTGATGCAATGCTTAATGGAGCATAACGGTTGGGCTCTGTGCTTGGGGAAATGATCACAAGGTTTTCCTTGTAGTTGAGAGCCTCAGCTCCTCTCTGAGGGCTGCAGAGCCCCAGCAGCTGATGTTAAGTTTAGGGACATCTGGGTGCTGCCTACTGTTGCTAGAGCATGTGTATAGTAACTATTGAGTCACAGCCTGAGCCACTGATTGAGCACCTGGGGAAAGGACCCGGTCAGCCCTGGGAGCACAAGTGAAGGCAATTCAGCTATGTGATAGGAAGGGGTGGAACCTGGCTGCACCTCTCTTAGACCTCATTTAAGGGCTGACTGCCACTGGAGAAGGATCTCTGGTTGGAGATCTCTCCCTTGTGGATTTTTTCCCTGCAAGCCTGGGTCTTTAGAGATGGGTGAGCACTTTTCCTGTTTTTTGTAACACCTTTCCGTTGCATTGGTCCCTTTGTTGTTACATCTCCTATATTGCCATTCCACCACATTGATCTTTCTGATTCATGCAGAGTGGTATGAAGCTGCTTTGAAAAAAGCTCTATCCTCTGGGAGAGGCTTGGGGCTCCACACTTACGGCTGGAGGAGAAGGGTTCTTGTTGACTGGGTAATGCAATCTGCCTCTCCCCAGGTCACCCCTGAGGCTCTCATCTACAGCACCAGCTTGAATTACAGCCCAGTCCACGCTGGCAACCCCATCATCATTCGTACTAGCCCTGCTGTAGTTCCAATTGAGTGCCACTACCCAAGGTGAGTTGATGTGGATGGGCACCGAGCCCTCCTGCAGCTGCAGAGCCTTCTGATCATGAGCATCACTCCTCAGGAGGAACAATGTGAGCAGCCACGCCATCCAGCCCACATGGGCACCCTTCCGCTCCACCCTCTCCTCTGAGCAGAGGCTGCTCTTCTCCTTGCACCTTATGAATGGTAGGTTTGGGGCAGGGGTCTCCCTGGTGCATGGGATGGGTGAGCTCCCCAGGTGTTGGTGCGGGACTGACAGCCCCAGGGCCTTGTGCCCCAGTAGGGTTCCTTGTGTGGGAGCGGTGAGGCAGTAGAACCATCCTACTTCCATTCCAGATGACTGGAGCACCGAGAGGGCCTCTACTGTGTTCCAGCTGGGGGAGATCATCCGCATGCAGGCGAGTGTCAGTGTGGGGAACCATGCACCTCTGAGGCTCTTTGTGGACAGCTGCGTGGCCACCCCCAGCCCAGACAGGGGCTCCTCTCCCCAGTATGCATTCATTGACTTCAGTGGGTAAGAGCTGTCTGTGCCCTGGTCATGGGTCACCTCTCTGTAAGTCTTGGCTCTCAGTCACCTGACTGACCTTTGTTTGCGCCTAGGTGCATGGTGGATGGGCGGCTGGATGATGCCACCTCGACTTTTATATCCCCAAGGCCCCGGCTGGATGTGCTTCAGTTTGCCGTAGATGTGTTCAAGTTTGCAGGAGACTCCAGCAGCCTGGTAAATCCAAGACAGTGAGCTCCCTTGTTTAGGTGGTGTCCAGCCTCATGCCATGGAGTGGGTCAATGCAGCTTTGTTGGAGTTGTGTTAGGAAAGTAATCTCATAGAGTCATTTGAGTTGGAAGTGACCCTTAAAGTCCATCAGTGCAACCCCTGCAATGCACAGGGACACCCACAGCACATCAGGTGCTCAGAGCCCCCCAGGCTGACCTCAGTGTCTGCAGGGCTGGGACACCACCACCTCTCTGGGCAACCTCTGCCAGTGCCTCACTGCCCTTAGTGTATGAAACTTCCTTACATCTGATCTAAATCTCCCCTCTCCTAGTTTGAATCCATTTTCCCCCTCGTCCTACCCCTCAACAGATTCTGCTTAAGAGTCTGTCCCCTTCTTCTCTTACATCAACATGTGGATGAGGTGTTACTGCTTCTGATTGTAGCCCTGTGAGCCCAGGCTCCATGGGGAATGCTTCTGGTCAAGACAAGCCCCCTTAGATTAGACTTTAATGGTTACACTCAATGTTCTGAAAGAAGCAGTGATGTTTAGGGTGCCCCAGGGAGATAGTGGTCCCTTACAGGGTGTGGGGAAGCCATGTGTGTGCCTGTAAGGTGAATGACCACCTCATGCTGCTGCTTGGTCTCTCAGCTTTACATCACCTGCCACCTGAAGGTTTCTCCAGCCAGCCAACCTCCGGACCCTCAGAACAAGGCTTGCTCCTTCCACAAACCCAGCAGGCTGTGAGTAGCTGGGATGTGATGCTGGGCTGCCTGTCCTGAGCCCCAAAGCACAGTGGGATCTCTGCTACAGGGCAGGATGGTGACTGGGCTCTCTTCCAGCTGGGCGCCTGTGGAGGGCACACGGGCTGTGTGCTCGTGCTGTGAGACACAGAGCTGTGGCACAGCACGGCGCTCCCTGCAGCCCCTCAGCCCATCCCATCAGCACAGAGGACGATCCCGCAGAGAGCTGCCCCTGGGTCCCACACTGGGAGAAGCAGATGTGATGCTTGGCCCTCTGCTCATCCATGGCCTCCAGCAGCACCCAGCAGCAGGCAGGGTGCCCTCAGCAGGTGGGTAATGAGGATGGGGTGTGGGCCCATCTCTGCCTCTGACCACCTTTGACTTCTCCTCTGCAGGTGCTGGAAGCCACGTGGGGCTGGGACTGGCTGCTGGCTCAGCAGTCCTGCTCATTGCTGCTCTGGGAGCCCTGGCTGCCCGCAGGACACACTGCAACCCTGTCTGAATCTAGTTCTTAACCCTTAGCTTCTAATATCCAATAAAAAGTAAACCTGACCCACAATGGGAGACTTTCTGGGGGCTGAAGGGGGGTTCTGGCTCATGCTGTCCGTCTGGTGAGTATGGACTGGTGGGATGGGAGTCCCTACTAAGGGGGGCTGGAGAGGTGCGGGGAAGGTTTGGCTCTTCCTGGGCTGCAGGGAGGCAGGAATTCCAGTCCCTGCCCCAAGGACTGTTTATGCGTTTCATCCAAGGCTCGTTACATATAGATATGTGTAAACTGTCCTTGGAGCAGAGGCTGGAATTTCAGCTTCTGCTTTCCCTCCTCCCCCCCCCCCCCCCATCACAGAAAGGGGCTTTTCCTTCCTGCATTATGGAGCTGGGGCTTTTCTGCTCAGTGCAGCAGCTGGCAAGGTGTGATCCTGCTCCAAACCTGACAGGAGATGCTCTTCTGCCAGCCTCGTTCTTACTCTTGCTCTACTGTTAGCAAAGATATGGGTTGCACCCATGGGTGGCCATTCCCTCAGCAGCCCTCATCCCCTCCTGAGCAGGGTCCGTGGCTTTTTCTTTCTGGCTTTGTGTTAAAAGCACAACTCCTTTCTGCTTGTAAGTCCCCTCTGTATAACATGGGGAAAAATGCTGCTTTGGGTCTTGCCCTGGGACTTCTGATCTCTGCCTCCTCCAGCTCTGTGCTTACCCTCTTTCCTGCCTGTGCTGGCTTGTGGCCAAGCCATCTTCTGCTTGGAATAAAGTCAGGACAGATTTTCCCTTTTTCTAAGACAAACACCTCCCCAGCTCTGGCTTGATAGGCTTCTCCCTGCTCGTGGCAGAGGGGCCCCTGAGCTGCCCCCTCCTCACCAGCCGAGGCTCCTGCCCTCGCCCTGTCCTCCCCGGCCCTTGTTTACTGATTCAGCAGCGCCTGCCCCCCTTATCTGCTGTCAGAGTGAGTGCCTTTGCCAAATGTCCTCCTAAAGGCAGAGGCTCCCTGCTGGAATGCCTGGCATTTCTACGCAAGCACCAATCTCAAGGTATCCTAAACACCAAGGAGAAGTCCTGGCCTGCTCCACAGGGAGGAGAGCCAGCAGGAAGGCAGAGCGTTGTGCAATACAGCATGCTTGCATGCGCATCATGCTTTTGGGGTGTTGTGCTAAGTTCAGTGGGGTTTCTGGCTGGCAACTGACCCAAAGCTCCATCCATTTCCCAGTGACCAGCTGAGCTCCACTTTAGCCCCCTGACTCAGTCTGCTGCCGTCTAGCTAAGGGCATCACAAAGGTGGGGAATGATTTGGGGTGCAGAACAGAACACCCTTTGTGTCACCATGCATGAAGACATACAGGCACCCGAGGAAGGGGATGAGAGCACGTGGGGCTGAGTTTTAAGCAGCTGTCCATTTGCTAAGGGACAGCCCTGGGTATTTTGCTGGGTGCTGGGCAGGGCTGGCTAATGCAGGCTGCAGGACTCAGCCCTGCAGGAGTGCTGCAGCAGGGTGTGATGGGGCTGGCTGTGCACAGCTGCACTCATGTTGCTGGTGAGCAGTGGGATGCGTAAAGTCCCTGCTTGGGATGCTGTGGAGGGGCCATGAAGCAGCAGCATCCGGAATGGCTCCAGGCAGGGCTGGGGGTGGTGGAAAGCCCCCACCTCTGACCCCCCCCCCTCCCACTGCATCACCTCCCCAGGAGCCTTGAAAAGCCCCTTATCACCCAGCACAAACCTAAACTAGCTGCTTAGTCCCCGTCTCCCCGTCTCCGGCTTCTGCTGAGTTTTCTAAACAATTCCCCCAAAGAGGCTGACGAGGATGTTTTTCTCGCCTTGAGCAGCCTGGGATGAGGGGCACAGCACCCCGGAAATGACTCTGCCTCCCCATCCCCACATGCAGACAGCACAGGGGGACGGGGGATATAAAGCACAGCGGAGCTGGCCTAGCTCCTGTGCTGGGTGAGCTGGCAGCAGACGGGATGCAAGGCAGCTGCGTGGTGCTGGGGCTCCTGTGCTGCTTGGTGGCCCGGGTGGGCTCCTACACGCCCTGGGACCTCTCCTGGGCAGCACGAGGGGACCCCTCTGCCTGGTCCTGGGGGGCCGAGGTGCACTCACGGGCAGTGGCCGGCTCGCACCCAGTGGCTGTGCAGTGCCAAGAGGCACAGCTGGTGGTGACGGTGCACAGGGACCTCTTCGGCACCGGGCGTCTCATCAACGCTGCTGACCTGACTCTGGGCCCTGCTGCCTGCAAACACTCCTCGCTCAACGCCGCGCACAACACCGTCACCTTCGCCGCCGGCCTCCACGAGTGCGGCAGCGTCGTGCAGGTGAGATCTCATACCTCAGGGTGGGTGGTTTCCTCCCAGACAGGAGCATTTCTTCCCCCGGATCTGCTTTGTGCTTGGAGACCCTCTGCGTTTTACCCTATTCTTTTTTTTTTTTGCATTTCCCAATGGAAAGAGACAGCGGTGGGTGGGTGGGTGGCAGGGGAAGGTCTCGGTGCCTCGTTGCCAACTTTGTGCACTTTCCCTGCCCAGGTGACGCCAGACACCCTCATCTACCGCACGCTCATCAACTACGACCCCAGCCCTGCTAGCAACCCTGTCATCATCCGCACCAACCCTGCTGTCATCCCCATCGAGTGCCACTACCCCAGGTAAGGGCTCTGCACCCTCACTGTCCCCCCATACCCCCCCAGTGCCCAGCCGAGTACTAACACTGTTGCTTGCCAGGAGGGAGAACGTGAGCAGCAATGCCATCCGGCCCACCTGGTCCCCCTTCAACTCTGCCCTGTCAGCAGAGGAGAGGCTGGTGTTCTCCCTGCGCCTCATGAGCGGTATGCGGGACGGCACCCTGTACGCCAGCGGGGTTGTGCCACCATGGCACAGCTTCCAGTTACCCAGCTGGGGCACTCAGCTGTCCCAAAGCCATCACCCACACTGCTCCCTGGCCATCACTTCCGCTGTCCCCTCTCTCACCCCCTTGTGTCACTGCCGTGCCCTGCAGATGACTGGAGCACAGAGAGACCCTTCACTGGCTTCCAGCTGGGCGACATCCTCAACATCCAGGCCGAGGTCAGCACTGAGAGCCACGTGCCCCTGCGGCTCTTTGTGGACAGCTGTGTGGCAGCCCTGAGCCCCGACGGTGACTCCTCACCCCACTACGCCATCATTGACTTCAACGGGTGAGCCTGGGGAGGGTCACTGAGCTCAGGAGGCTCAGCGGGATGCTGACCCACCCCACTCTGCCCCATGTCCAGGTGCTTGGTGGATGGGAGGGTGGATGACACCAGCTCTGCCTTCATCACGCCCCGTCCGCGGGAGGATGTGCTGCGGTTCAGGATCGATGTCTTCAGGTTTGCAGGGGATACCAGGAACCTGGTAAGGCTGTATGCTGTGTCCATCCTCAACACCTACCCTGAGCCAGGCTGTCTCCAGGGAGAGGTCACTAGCCCTTCCCCTGCCTTCCCACAGATCTACATCACCTGCCACCTGAAGGTGACCCCAGCAGACCAAGGCCCAGATCCCCAGAACAAGGCTTGCTCCTTCAATAAAGCCAGAAACACGTGAGTAGCTGTGGCACGGATCAGGGTGTTTTATGGACTCCAACTCAGGAGCCAGCACCCAAGCCCCAGATACGGGACACAAACCCTCTGTGTGGGTCTGTGGGGTGCTGGATGAGGAGCCACCTGATGCTGAGACACCACCTCACACTCCTCCAGCATGCGTTTGCCAATGTTCTTGGTGACCTTTGGGCAGAAGTGGGGGGGGGGGGGGCTGGGGAGTTCCCACTCACCAGTAACAGTGCTGCTGTCCTGCTCCAGCTGGGTGCCAGTGGAGGGCAGCCGGGACATCTGCAGCTGCTGTGAGACAGGCAGCTGCGAGCCGCCCGCGCTCTCCAGGAGGCTGAACCCCATGGAGCGATGGCACGGCCGCCGCTTCCGTCGTGATGCCGGTAAGGTCCCTCGGTAGGGTTGCGGAGACCCGGGCAGGGGGGAGCGCAGCTCACGGTTCCATCCTTCCCAGGGAAAGAGGTTGCAGCTGATGTGGTCATTGGCCCCGTGTTGCTCTCGGCGGACCCGGGAGCCGTGGGAAAGCAGCAGGAGGGCGGTGATGGTGAGTCCCTGCGGTTGTGCCCGTGTGGTGCGGCTGCAGTGCCCTGCTCTGACGGCTGGGTTTGGGTTTGCAGGTGCGGCGGTGACGGTGCCCAGCGCGGGGACGGGGCTGGTGTGCGTGGCCGTGGCTGTAGCGCTGGCTGCCGTTGGGGTGGCTGTGGGTATTGCACGCAAGGGCTGCACCCGAACCTCGGCTGCGGCATGAGTGCAAGGCGAGCTGTGAATAAAGCCTGGAAAGGACAAACTGTGTCGTGCTGTCCCTGTGTGCTGCTGTGGCTCTGGGGTAGCAGAGTCCCCATTTCCAAGACCACCTCTACCACTTGGGTTTGGGGTTGGGGGTTGCACTGCAATGGGGCCAGAGCACTGCCAGCAGTGGGGTGCCCCAGCAGGACTTTCAGTCCCCCCCGGTGCCCAGTTCTGCCCTGGTGGCTCTCCATAGGTATCACTGGGGTCTGTCCACGTGGTTGGGTGGCCCTAGAGGTGTCCCCAGTCTCTGGTCACCACGTGTTAGCGATACAGCGACTGCACAGAGCATCCCGTCTCCATGCCCTGCTCGGGCTCTGGGGGTTGCCCGTCCCCCCAGGCCGCGAGCGAGCGGCAGGAGTCCAAGAGCTCCGCTCCTGCCCGCACCCCTTCAGCTCTGCGCTATTCCCACACTGTACATCTATGTCAGTTCCCGCTGCCACAACGATCGTATGAGGGCCCTGGCGCGCAGCTGCTGGAGCAGAGAGCGGCTCTGAGCTGAGTGCCGGAGCTGCGGCTGGGAGAAGCTGAACGAGCCGAGCATCCATGGGCTGCAGCTGAAAATAAAGACGGGTAAGCACGGAGGAGCACAAGTAGGAAATAAAGATAGAGGAACCAAACACAGCCCCGCGAGTCGGAACGGCGGCGCGGCTCCCGCCGGCGGGCGCGGGAACAGGGCGGACCTGGGTGGGGACTGCAGAGTAAAGCCCAAACGCGACGGAACGCGGTGGGCGGGGCGTCTGTGGGCGGGGCCGGGTGCCCTGCGGGGTCCCGGTAGCGGTTCCGGGTCGCGGTGGCGGAACCTGCGGGAGTGGAGCGGTAGCGCCATGGTGGGAGCGGGCCCGGCGGCGGAGCGGGGGAGCCCGGGGGCCTCTGGGGGCTGCGCGGTGCTTCGCCGGGCTCTGAGCGCTCCTTTCCTCCGCAGCGGTTCCGGTTCTGCGGGGATCTGGACTGCCCCGACTGGGTGCTGGCCGAGATCAGCGTGCTGGCCCGAATCGTTAAGTGCTTTCCCTCCCCCAAACCCCGTCCGTCCCGGCGCCGAGTCCCGCTTTCGGCAGAGCCGGGGGCGGTGCTGAGCCTGTTTCTCCCTGCAGTCCTCGGTGAAGCTGAAGCTAATCTGCGCTCAGGTGCTGCGGGAGCTGCTGGGAGAGGCCGTCGACGTAAGTGTTCCCACCGGGAACCGTGCGAGCTCCCAAGCCTCTGCTTTGGTTATAGTATTACAGTACTATATAGGGCTGTAGTACCGATGGAACGAAAGAGGTGTGTTACTGTGTAATTAATTAGTACATGTGCTTCTGTCCCACAGTATGAGAAGATCCTGAAGCTGACGTCGGACGCCAAGCTCGGTGAGCCCCATTCCCCTCCTGCTGCTGGGAGCCCCGCAGGAGGCAGCCACCCCCCAGGGGTCTGTCTGTCACTGAGCTGAGCCCGCTCCTCCCCACAGAGTCGGGTGATGTGAAGGCTGCTATTGCTGTGCTCGACTTCATCCTCTCCAACGCAGCCAAGCACAACGTGGATGGCGAATCATTGTCCAGCGAGCTGCAGCAGCTGGGACTGCCCAAAGGTGGGGTGTGGGATGGGGACACAGGGGGCTCTGCCACCACACATCTGCACCGTGTGCTGCCTTGTCGTGCTCAGTCCTGCAGTGAGCAGTGCACGGTGCTGGCTGTCCTCTCATGTCCATGCTGTCTGTCCCCAGGGTGACCCCTGGCTGGCTGAGCTTTGCCCTGTTTGCTCCCCGCTGGGGTTTGGCTGCCCCGGGGCAGGAGCTGGCAGCAGTGGGTGCTCACTGTTTCTCTCATCTTCCTTCTTGGGCAGAACATGCCACAGGGTTGTGCCGCTCCTACGAGGAGAAGCAGAGCTCCCTGCAGGACAGCCTCAGGGCTGGCAGTCTCCGATGTGAGTGTCCCACTCATACCACTGGCATGCGACCCGTAGGGGCAAGGCCGGGGGGGGTCTTTTCCCTGGAGATGTCCCATCCAAGGGTGACGCATTGGCTCTGTGCTGCCCTGGCTGAGCTGAGCTGTGGGACCAGGCCTGGCACTGACACAGCCCTGCATTGCAGTGAGCCGCCTGGATGGTGTGTCGTGGCGGGTGGATTATACACTGAGCTCCAGTGAGCTGCAGGAGGTGGGCGAACCTCTGGTGCACCTGCTGCTGCGTGTGCGGCATCGGGAGCACGGGGAGCCCGAGGCCGTGCCCATGGCCTTGTCATCAGAGAAGTTCCGGGTGCTGCTGGCAGGTGAGGATGGGGTGGAGATGGGGCTGAGGGAGCCCAATGCCTTCGTTCAGGGCTCTCCAGGCCCTCAGAACAACACTCCATGCCACAGCCTCTCCACCCCGCAGAGCTGAAGCAGGCCCAGGCGCTGATGAAGACCCTCCTCTGAGGACAAGGCCCCGGCGGTGGTGTCACAGCGTGCAGTGCCTGATAATAAAGTGCGGGAGCGAAGCCCGAGTCGTGTCAGCCTCTTCCTGCCCGCGGGGTTTGCGGGCCGTGCAGGCCCAGCACAGCCGTTGCCGTGGCGACGCGAGGGTGGCGCTTCCCGGCATGTCCGGGGTGGAGGCGGGGCCAATGGGAGTAGGGGCGGGGCTTGTCAGGCAATGGGCGGTTGGCGGGGCGGTCCCAAGCGGAGGGAAAGCCAATGGGAGGCGAGGGGGCGCGTTCCGCGCGACGGAACAAACCAATGGGAGGCGGACGGGGCGTGTCGCCAGGCAACGGGGCCGCCCTCGGCGCGGAGCGGTCTCCGTGTGGCGGCGGTGCGGCGGTTGTGTCGCGCTGTCGCGATGCCCGAGTGCCCGGAGCTGCACCTGGCCGGCCGCTACATCAACGAGGCGTGCGGCGGGCTGGTGTTCGAGGGCGGCGTGCAGCGCTCGGCCGTGGGCCGCGGTCCGGAGGTGCCGTTCAGCAGCGAGGCCTACAGGGTGACGGCCGACTCCCGCGGCAAGGAGCTGCGGCTGACGCTGGAGCCGCTGGGCCCCGGCCCTTCGCAGGCCCTGGTGTTCCGCTTCGGCATGTCGGGCTCGTTCCGGCTGTGCGAAGCCTCCAGCCCGCCCCGCCACGCGCATCTGCGTTTCTTCACCCGCGAGAGCCCCCCCCGCGCCCTCTGCTTCGTGGACCCTCGGCGCTTCGGCACCTGGCGGCTGGGAGAGGCCTGGCAGCCCGACCGCGGGCCCTGCGTCCTGCTGGAGTACCCGGCCTTCAGGTGAGTGCCCGGCCTCCTATCGTGGTGATGGGGACAGAAGGGCAGCGGGGTGACGCGGCTCCGTGCATGCCCCGTGCTATGCTACAGGGAGAACGTGCTGACCAGCTTGGAGGATAAGGCTTTCGACAAGCCCATCTGCGAGGCGCTGTTAAACCAGAAGTATTTCAATGGGATTGGCAATTACCTCCGTGCTGAGATCCTGTACAGGTGAGCTGCCATGACCCTGAGTCCCTGCAGCCCCATCATCTCACTGTGCTGAAACCACACTGCGTCCAGCCTCTTCCAAAGCAAAATGTGAGCACCTCAGGCTGTGTCAAACTTGGGTGTAACAGATGGACTCTCTCAGGGCGAAGATCCCTCCTTTTGAAAAGGCTCGGACTGTGCTGGAAGCCCTGAAACATCCGGAGCAGGTGAGGAGAAAAAGGTGGAGGATGTGTGGTGCTTTCCAGGCTGCTGTGCTTGGGCCTGGTGGCCCCTGCTCTTCAGTGCCATTATGGATTTGGATTTGAGCTCAGCAGTGGTGGCCCAAGGTTTGGGCCATTTTCAGTTCACATTTGGTATCATAGTGTGGTGGGGCAGTACATTGTCACAGGGCTCTCACGGAGTTCACACAGCCCCTTGCCTCTGTCCCTGCTGCTGGCAGGAGGTGTTTACTGCTTTGGACAGGTTTTGGGGGTGTAACTGATTGAACCCTTCCTGCTGCCATCATCCAGCAGCCACTCAGGTTTCCCAGCATAACAGCAGGCATTTTTCTTTTGTAACGTGCTGCTTGGGGTCTCTCTCATCAAGCTTGTTGTCGTCCTTGCCATAAACACCCGTGTCAGAGCATGCCTGCTCCTCCAGTGGAGCGGCAAGTGAGCACAGCCGTTCCATAACAGCACACATAACAGCATGCAATTGCACACAGCCATGCCAACAAGCTCTGACAACTCCTCAGGCACGTGCCAGCAGATCAAGAGGGTGAAGAGGAAGTGGCAAGGAAAGGAAACATCGTGCAAGCTTGAAACCTCTGGGGAAGGCTGCAGCTGTACCTGTGGCTGGCTTGCTGTCCGCGTACTCTAATCTTGTAGCCCCAGGGGAAAGTGGGTGGCTGTTTTCAGGAAGTTTAAAAAAACAACAACAAAACACAACCTGAGGCTTCTTTTTAGCAAACTGCTTGTGCTCCTGTATGCTGCCTCTTTTTCATGTCCCTGTAGCTGCGCTGGTAGCACACAATTCACAGCCTACAATGTGGCCTGTGTGTTGGCATGTGCCCTGGCAAGAGGCTGAGGGAGGATACAGGATTTGGCTGGTTTAGGGATGAAGAGATCCCAGTGGGGTAGCTGGCAGGTGACTTCTCTGTCCATGCAGAATTCTTCCCTGACACTGAGTAAGAAGCTGAAGCTGAAGCGGGATAACCCAGATCTCCTGGAGCTGTGCCACATGGTGCCCATGGAGGTTGTGGCAGCAGGTAAGGCTACAGGGCAGGGAGCCGAAGGACAAAGACCCGGCAGCTCCTGACGCAGGCTCTGGCTGGAGAGAGCTTTCTCTCCATTTCTTTGCCCTCTCTTCCTTCCTAGACAAAAATCTCTTTGACCCTTCTGACTTGAATAACTATGCTGCCTTCAAGAAGTGGCTGCAGTGTTACTTAGTGCCTGGCATGAGCTCCCTGCGGGACCGCAACAACAGGACCATATGGTTCCAGGTAGGAGTCTGGCGTCTCTGCTTGGGGTTGGGTACCCCTACTGCTCCTCAAAGGGGATAACCTTTCTCTTGTGCATTGTTTCCCCAAGACCACTAAGCTGTGTCACTGGACATCTCCCTTTCCCAGAGCCTGCTGTGACCACTGGACATGTAGGTGGTGGTGACAGGGACACAGCTGCTGAGGGACAGAGGGCAGCCTGAGCAGAGGGGCTGGGTGTTACCAAGGGGTTTGGCAGCACTCTTCCTCCTTCCTGAGTGAGGTGCCATGATGGGGCCTTACAGAAGGAGCACGGAGTCTCAGAGACAGACAGTGCACCACGTTCCTCTGGGTTTGTGGGGACAAGTGTCTCTTGCCTATTCTTGTCTTGGCTGTGGGGTGCAGAAGGGTCTCATTGCTCCTGCTGGGAGCTGCTATGGGGTGCTTTTATGGGATGCTTGCTGGCCATCCCTGTAGAATGATGTTATCCCAGTCATTGCTCTGTCACCTTCCTTGCAGGGAGAGCCTGGCCCCATGGCTCCCAAAGGTGAGTGTCCTCCCTCCTCCTCACAAGACCTACTCTTGCTCCGGGAGGGCTGGAGCACAGGGAGGAACCAGTCTGCTCACAGCCAGAGGAGCAGTCTTACTGCAAAGGCGAGTGCTGCAGGTCCCTGGTTTGCTGACAGTCCTGTGGCAACTGGGTGGCACCAGGGGATGGAGCTTGCTGTGCGTGTGGCTTCCTAGTAGCACACCAGCCTGCCTGGGCACAGCTCCTGCACCTGCAGGGTGATTTTCAAGGCCAGCTACATCCCCTTCCTTGCCTGCCAGGCTCGGAACAGGAGGGCACGCTCTGGGGCTGGGTGTGAACAGAAGCCTAGTGGCTTACTGTGTTTTGAGAATGTATTTGTTGGGAGGGGAGGGGAACCACCTTGAGCCCTTCCTACACCTGAGTTCCCATTCACTGCTCAGGATGGTGTCCCTTGTCCCCGCCAGCCCCCTAACCTGGGCATGTCCTCTCACAGGTCAGAAGTCCAGCAAGAAGCATGCTCACCTGAAGGCAGACCCTGAAGCTCCAACCCCCACGGTACGAAGTTTTGTGGTTGGTGAGGCTGCTGCTGGAGCTAGAGGCTGATTCCTTTGCCCTCTCAGCCTGCTCCCACAGTCGCCAAGTGATGCATGAATCTTCATGTTCCCCTCTCATGTGTATGCTTCTGCTGCTAAGCCCTGGCTCTGTCCATCCAGGTCACAACACGTGCTTCAAAACGGCGTTCTGGGGGTGCAGAGAAGCCCCCAAAGCCAGCCGTGAAGGAGGAAGAGAAGGCAGTGCCTGTTGGGTCAAGGAAGGGACGTGCCTGTAGGAGGAAGAAAGTAGCTGCCGCTCCAACCTTATCTGAGCCAGATGCTCCGGTCAGAGCAAAAAGAAACCGGACGTCAGCACGCAGGGGCAGAGGTGAGGCCGGTGGTCCATGTGACTTTCGGACTGCGGGGGCGCCAAAGGGCAGAAGAGCAAGCAGGGTTCTGCAGGGCAGAGCCAGGTACCCCCTTACCTTCTGCCTTCTTGTTTCCTTCTCCACCTTCCAGGTGCAGCCCCTGTAGTGTGAATACTGCACACTGCCTTCCGCACACCTCAGCCTTTGGAAACGTGTGACACTGCATCTGTTGTGGAGACACGCTGGCCTGGGCTGCCTGGTGTTGCTTTCAGGCATGCCTGCTTGTAGCACTTGCTCCTTGCAGCACTGCTGCTCTTGCAGCCTCAGGGATGGGGGCAGGCTGGCGCTCCTCCCCCTTTCTGTTCTTAAATATTTTTTTTTACAACCTTCCTTGTCCCTTCTGAGTGGTTTTAGAATCAGTTCCTCAGAGGGGCCACTGATCGTGCATAGTATCAGATTCTGATCACTCCCTATACCTTAAATCATATCCTCTCTTCCTTTTTTTTAATTGCTGCCTGGATCACCGAAAAAGCTGGTTTTAGATGATTAATTAAAGTATTTTGTGTAAAAATTGCTGTGCCTGCTTTCTTGTGCTAAGGCTAACCCCACCATGCCCAGCCTCTTTCCCAGATGGGTTGGAGAAACCCCACCTCCAAAAGTAAAGGTAAGCACTGCCTCCTTAGAGGAGGACACTGAGAGCAGCAGCAGCTGTAACAGCGTTCTCATGTAATTCTGTCTTATTTGTGCCCTCTTCTGCCAGGGCAGTGCAGGAGACAGGAGGAGGAAGGGAAGGGAGAGCTGACTGCACTGCTCTCCGATGGCTGGTTGAGGGACTGGGGTAGACTCTGCTTTTCCCTGGAGCTGCTGACTCTTGCACACATCTTGGGAAATATTCTCACTGGACTGTGGTCGGCAAAAATGCTTGGTCCTCCTTCCTCTCCAACCCAGCAAGAGGGCACTGGTGGCCAGGCTCAGTTCCAAGAGGTGACAGTGCACTTCCATCAGGTTACCCAGATGTGCCGTGGGGGAGCCTCAGGCTGTGATTTAAGCTCCCAGTGGTGGTCCAGGTTATTGTAGCACCAGCATCACTGCCTCAAAACCAGAAGGATGGAGAGCACTTGGAATGGTGTGAAGGAAAGCCTGATGCCCTGCTGCTCCAGTGGCAGGTGGCCCTTGGCTACCGGCCGCTCCAGGAGGTCACATCTGGGGGAAAAGACAGCTGGTGAAGCTAAAGTGACTGACCTGAGCCCCAACCCAGACACCCTGTGTGCACTTACAGCATCGCCTCTTTAACGGGGAGGGAGGTCTGCAGCCAAGTGACAACTGTGCTGCCATGTGCCTCATACAGCCGGACCACCACAGCCTCGGGTCTGTCCTCAGCCTTTGCAGACACAACATAGAAACGAGTTCACACAGAGGAGATGGGAACATCCTAACCTACATCTCTATACCTCAGCCACACCAAAATGATCTCGACTGAGCTGCTCTGACATGCAGAACAGAGGAGTCACTCAGCCAAACCTGCCTGCCACCCAGTGCTGGGGAGAAAGCAGACCACAGTGAACAACAGCAGCTTCAAAGCTGCCCCCTTCACCTCCCTGCTTCTTCCTGGGGGACTTGCCTGCTTGACAGTCTCCAGAACAACTGCAGGTGAGCTCAGAGAAAAGGCACTCCAGGCTAGGCACTGCAAAGAACTGGCCGGGACTGCGTGGAGGGGGAAATTCAAATTGTAGGCACACTGGATCACGCCAGCATCCTGGAAGGAGCCTGCAAAATGAGAACCTCCAGTCAGTCTCTATGCACTGACAGCCAGAGATGGGGGCACCCTGTGCCTACCCGAGGCTCGCTGGAGCATCCTCTACTCTGGGTGTCCTCACAGTGTCCAACTCTGCTCATCACTCACCCTGGTGAGGCATCACAGCGTAGGTGAACTGGTGGTGGGCAATATCTGCAGTGGCATCAGGGGCCTTTGGTGCTCTCAGCCTAAGGAAAGAGGTGGGTAAGGTGGGACTCTCCACAGGATCTTCTGTCACCCAGCCCAGAGCACTGGCAGGACAACTGCCTCCTCCCCCAGCTACTGTGGGTCTGGACCCTGAGGTGGATTCTGGCAACAGACTCTAGACATGGCATCCCAGAAGCTAAAATCAACCTCTGAATGGTGGTTTCCTGTGAAACTTTTAGCCGATAGACATGAAATATGGAGTTTCTCATAGCTTTGCATGCATATGTAACATTGACATTCCATTTTCCCCCTTAAGCCTCCCCTCCTGGGGTGTGTTTTGGCCAGCAACAGAAAAATTACTTGGTGCAGATGTGGCTCTGTGCCATCTAGCATTATCTATGAGTGTATGCCACAGGAATTACATTATCTTAGTCAATTTTAATTACATCAGCCAACAAGTTTTAGAAGACAGCCACCCACTTAGGCTAATAACAGACTATTTCCTTATTAACTATGATCATTCAGGACCAGACGCTGCCCTGACTTGAAACAGACACCTCAGAAAGCACAATGACTGCTGCAGCTCCACCCTCACCACAACCCCACTCACAACGAGAGGCTGAGGACGTTCCTGTGTGCTGATGCCCCGTATTTACAGTCATTCAGCACTGCCACCCCGAAGCCATGCTCAGAGAGATCCATCCACTTGTGAGCCCACACCTGCAGGAGATACCAAGGGACATATTCACCTTACAAAGCCTGGGAGAAAAGCAGCTCCTCATGGGACTAGACCTCCTCTCACCTCAAATCGGGCCCAGTCCCAGGATGTGTTCCAGTGTGTTGGCCTCTGCAGGTGCCCAAATTGGATTTCGTAGGTAGCATTTGTGCTCCGGACCTGCACAGGGAACTCCACCTTCAGGAACTTATGAGATTCCTTCCAGTCAACCTAAATGCAATAGCAAAAAGGCACCGTCATGGGCTGACAGGCAGGAATTGCAATCATCCATCCCTGATGTGCAGCAGCCAGCAGGCTGGACCAGGTACAATACAACAGCCACTAAAGACTGAAAGCAGCAGAACTGACTGACTTCTTCCACCTTGTCCCTCAAGGGACCTCATACAGGGACTACCTTCACCTTTTGCAGAGGACAATAAGTAGTGGGGGCCCCCAGAGCAGGAGACAAGATGGGGAATAGAACACAGAACCAAGGTTCAGCTCCCCAGGGAGCACAGCAGCCACTAGCCTCACCTGGGTCTTGAAGCAGATGTACGGACACATGGCATCCAGGATGATCTCCTGGGTTAGGGTGCTGCTTTCCCCGACCCGCAGAGAGAAGCTGGCACTTCCCCGCAGGCCCCCTGCCAGGGTGATTTCCAGAGGCTTCAGCAGAGTTGTCACTGGCTTCCTAGAGACGGGGGTAAAGGCAGAGCTAGTCCCAGCCCAGCAGATCCAGGCTCCCAAGTCCCAGTCCAGCCTCACACACAGCAGATGCTCACTTCTACAGAGTGAATGCCCCAAGACAGGAGAGGTGCTGAGGTTTGGTTACAGCTAAAACTGACAGGGAGGTGAGGACCTCAAAGCAAAGTCAAAACTTAAGTGCTGCGGGCAGTGCTCCTCTACCTGGTCTCCAAGTGATAATCCATCACGTCCCAGGCATCCCAGTACAGGGGAACATCATCAAAGAGTGCAAACTGGTTGGCACGGCAGCCATCAGCAACTGACTCCCTGGAACAAGGCAGAACAGAGAAAAGCAGCTTAAGAAGTGGCAGTGGTGAAGGGCTCACAATGAGAAGAAGGTCTGAGAGGCTTTAGGCGCCCAGATGCAGGAAGCAGGTGAGAGACTCACCTCTCAGATTGCGCCAGCCGAAGAGAGGTCAGGCGCCCCATGGCATCCAGGCAGACTGCAATCAGCCCATTCTCCATGGTAATGGAGCCATCCTCCTGGGAGAAAAGGACAAACAGATTTCACAGACTCATGCCTTCGGGAGCTGAGGGGGTGTGAAGTTCCCAGCTATAGAATTGGATCCCCCACGTTTCTCCCCAGTCAGCTTTTGAAGCAGGTACCTCATTCTGAGGACAAACACAGTTATGCTTACCTGTTTGATCACTGCCACAGGCTGAGGGGGCAGCAGTGATTCCCTCACTATAGCGTAGCCCATGCTGGGAGCTGTCACCAGACCTGGAAAGGAAAGAGGTTTTGTTTCAGTATCTTCTCCAGACCCATCCTTAAGTTATGCTGTGTTGCCCTGGTGCTCTCACGTTCACACCCTCCTCCTCTTTATCCGTCATTCAGGGACAACCTGAAGTGGGATCAGAGTGGGATCAGCCCTAAGAAGCATTTTGACAAATCAGTAAACCCTCTCCAGGACAGGGAGAGGCAGAGTAATTCTTTGCTGGCTGTCTCTGCCACTGTAAGAAAACCTGATGCGCGCCCTACCTCCAACTTAGACATACCTAAAGCCTCTGTTCCAGCTGTCCCGGTCCTGGAGATCACCTCTGTCCGCTCCCAGGGCAAAGTGTTCAGCACCAGAGTGCTCTCAGCTCTCCCAGACTTGAGCTGCAGCAGTTCTCCACACAAGGACTGCACGGCTTCCTCCTGCAGGTGAGTGCCAGCCCTGCGGATCTCTGAGCAAAAAGCAGCCCAAATTGGACCCAGACAGGCAGTTTCCCACACCTGAGAGCTTCCGGAGCTCTCGTGCAAAGTACATCCACTTTAACTACTTCCAAGCTACAATTACTAATTATTCTTAATATTAATTACCATTATCTATTAAGCAAAGTTTATGATTGTTCTTCTTAACTTTGTTATTACAAGATTACAGCGAGCTATGCTGGTTCAATTGGAAAACTGCTGAGCTGTAATAAAGTAAGGAACTGCAATTGCCTGTGGGCAGACAGGAGCAATCTTTAGCTCCCACCTTTGCTGGTGCAGAGAAGTCAGCAACTCAGCATGTTTCGCTCATTTCCTGGTTGAATTTGCCCAATTACTGACACATGCCTGCACACACTGCGCTGCACAGGTCTGACCCACATTGTCAGGCAGTCTGAAATTGAAACTTCTGCAACAGGCAGGACTCAAGGTGCTCCCATAGGTAAGTAAGTGCCCTCCTAGCCCAACTCCCTGCTCACCTCCATAGTACTGCAGGGCATCCCTGACCACGAGCTGGATACAGCTGCCTGGCAATACGTCATGGAACTGGTTGAGCAGCAATAACCTAGAACAGAAAAGAAACCACATCAGGAAGCAGGGGAGAGCACTTGATTTGTTCTACCTTACCAAGCCCTGTTTGCAAGATGGACAAACTCAGCAACTGCTCCCTATGCCCCCATTAGGAAACAATGGGGAGATTTTTTGCACAGCACACCTTAAATCCCCTTATGTTAGGACACGCCAACTGTCATCTTAGTAAACCACAACCATAGGGATTAAGAGCTGATTCTTTTAATCCCTTAGGACTGCTAGATATATTATTGCATGAGTTCAGACCAGTCAAAACTGGCCAAGGATAAGCGTAGGCTGGAGATGTAATTTCTAGGCAGCACAGAAGTAAAGGTTTGGAGCTTCCAAAGGATTTGGAGTGAAGGTCTGAAGATTCCAACAGGATAAGCAAAGCGCTGAAACTCTTTCCCATTAAGTTCTCATCAGTTTATGGAAGACTTACTGTTTGCACAGCAGTCATGCTTGTGTACTTCCTTACCTCCAGAGCTCCTGCAGCTGGCCAGCAGGATACTGGAACGTGCCACCCTGTGCCACAGCCAAGGTGCTAAGTACTTCCACGTCATGGAGTATTCGCTCGCACTCCCGATTCCCCCTCTTTATCTAGTGCCAAACAGGAAGAGAAGGAAGATCCTTAGAAAAGCAGTAGCCAGGAGTGGATCTTTAACACCAGCAAGCAAAAGCACAGATCCAGCGCAGGAAGGTTGGTTACTTGTAGGTGTCATGAGCTGCCACTACTAGCTTTCTTTTTTGGCTACAGATCAACTTGGCTTTCAGCTTTAAGGCCACTTTAATCCCCAGCACAGGCCACTGCTTAACCCCCAGGCTAGGCTCCACTCACTTTTCTGCTCTTCTAATCCTTCATCCCTTCTCTGCAATTATCAGGGCCCTGGTAAAGTGCAGGACGTGGCAGTTATTGACCAAAGGGGGTCTGTTGTGTCTTGGCTCCCTTCTCACCCCGGAAGCAAGTCTGACTAAAGACTAACAGCAGATCTGCCTTCTGGAGTGCTGGCCGCATGGTGGCTCCCAGAGGTGAGGCACAAAGGGCACTACCCAACCCCTGGAGCCACGTGAGCAGGAGCGAAGAGAAGTGAGAACAGCCACCTTCCCTGAGCGTGAGGGATCCCATTGCCCCATCCCACACATGCAGTCACCTGGGCCTGGGTGGTGTATGTGCCGTTGTGCAGCTCGAGGAAGAGCTCTCCCACCCAGGTGCACAGCTGTGAGGACTCCTTCTCCAGGACAGAAAAAAAACGGTCAGGAGTGGAGATCTGAACCCTGTGGGAGAGAGGTACAAACAGCAGTGAGCCAGGAGAGAAGCGCATGACACAGCTAATGGGGTATTCCCACCAGAAAGGCATCAGTTCCAGAAATGAGGCTTCAAAAACCCCAATACAGAACTAAAAGGGATGTGCAGGTGGACTCTTGGCTGGCCAGAGATGCAGACCACTTACACTTGGAGAAAGGAGACCACTAACAGGAGAAAGGAAACAGTCAGCTCTGAAATCCTCCCATACTACAAACTGCAGGCAGGAGACAGAGTAGAATGATGCAAGCTAGCTGAGGAGCAGCAGCTGTTTGATACCTTGAACTGCTGTTAAATCATTTTTCTCCAGGTCAAGCCCAACAGCCCTTTGTCTAATCTACACGCTGTGTACACAGCTGCTTCAGTAGAAGCAATGGAGTCCATGGAGGCTGAGACAAGTGCTCTGTGCCTGTGCAAGGAGGCAGGAAAGGATCTTTCCTCTCACCTTGGCAGCCCATCTGTATCACTCATCCTCTTCATCCTGTCCAACATGTTTTGTGTGGGGCCACCTCCTCCATCTCCAAAGCCAAAAAGGACAGCACTGTGGTTCACACGTCCTTTGTCCCTGTTATTCTTCACTGTTTTCAGCATCTAGAAGGAATTTTGGACAGCTGCAGTCTGCTGGTACCCAGCCCCAGCTCTCCTTGCTCCACATAAGAAAGTCAGCCTTGCCCCTCTCCCCCAACCCAAACCACGAGAATCAGGCATGGACACATCACAGAGGCAGGCAACTACCTACCAGCTTAACTAAAGGCCTTCATTTGGTAATCCCACTCCCATCTCAGGCAGTGCCCCTCCTAGGAGCCTCAGATCTGGCCCCACGAGGTTGGCATTGCACTTCACATGCAAGTTTGGCAAGCTCACTTACCTCCTCCACTCGCCCATGCATCCCATAGGAGTCACCAGGGGGGAAATGGGTCAGGACTCGGGATCCATCGATGCCTTCCCAAAAAAAGGTGTGATGCTGCAGACAAGCCAGACAAAAGTATGGTGTCTCAAAGAGCCACAAAGTGCCCAAATGTAGGAACACAGACCATGAATCCCAGGAGTTCCCAAAAACTCATGCCAGCACAGGCAAGTGATCAACTCATCCCTTGCTCAGTGTTTCAAGGCTCCCAAACTCATCTCCCACACAAAAGTGCATGTGGAGTGTTCAGTTCAACCACATCAGCACAGAACTTGTGCACTAGAAGCCCATGCTCCCTTGCAAGCCTTGTCATGCACAAAGCCCAGCACCCAAGCCTCCAGGGAAGTGCAGAGGGGACAGGCACCTCAAAAACCTGGAGGATCCACACTAAGCCTTCCCTTTCTCTCCATGTCACAACTTTGAGTTTCTGGAAGAAAAGCCTCTATCACCTCAGCTAAGGACTGGCTTGAGCTGTGGAACAAACGGGTCCAGCCCTGCAGACAGATTCTAGTAACCCTTCGTCCACCCCTGTGGAGAAGGGAAGCACAACTCACTGGGAAGGTGTTGACCAGGTTCCAGCTGAGCTTCTGAGTGAGGAACCGTTTGATCCCACAGCCACGCATCAGCTGGGGCAGCTGGGCTGAGTACCCAAATGTGTCTGGCAGCCAGAACTGGGAGCAGAGGAAGAGAAACACAAGAGTCACACTGACCTGAGTTTGTTCAGGGTATTCAGGCTCTAAAACCTTAATGCAGAGGGGAAACAAGATGTGCTAGAACAGGAGTAACTCTAGACACTTGCCAGAGACTAGCAGATAATAAAATCAAGACCTAACCCTGTGCTAACGGGCAGGATATATGGATGATTGGATATTCACTCATCACAGCTTTAGTTGCAATAATCAGGCCTAGGTGAGGCACCTGAAAATTATATCTGGAAGGCAAACTGGAGAGAAATCCTGAAGCATAGCAGGAGGTGGAAGTAGACCATGCGCAAGGAAGGCATGCTGGAAAAGAGCAAGTACCTCTGAGCAGATCTGGCCAAACTGCTCCTGGAAGAACCGCTGGCCCTGAAGGAACTGCCGCACCATGGACTCCCCACTGGGCAGGTTTCCATCCTGGGAGCAGAGCACAAGGAGTCAGCATCCTCTCTTGCAACACGTGTGCCAAGCCAGGCATAGGAGAAGCCTCCAGCCCACTCCCACTGGCACCCTGCCCACAAAGGATCTGAACACAGCTTGGTACTGCAGAGGGGAGATAAAAAGCTGTGGTGAGCCAGGCTCACTGTGTTTCTCACCATTTCCACCCAGGTGCCTCCAACAGGAATGAACTGCCCCTTCGCCACGTAGTCCTGAATCTGGGCGTAGAGTCCAGGGTACCAGCTCCGCACCCATTCGAATTGCTGTGCCTGCCAGAGCACAGAAGTCAGCCCCAGCTCCCACCACACTGCTCCACATCAATATTCCTGCTCTCTGTAACCACACAGGACCCTGGTCACCCCCATCTTGTTTGGAGTCACACTGGAGAAGCAGCATGCCACAAGCAGAAGAGCTTCTCAGTGAGCTTGGCATCAATTCTTCGTGCTGCTCAAAGCAAACCACCCCACTCCCAATCCTCAGGGCTGCCTAGGCAATCCCTGTCCCTTACAAAAACTCCCTGGAGATTCTTCAACCCTCCCATGCAAAAGGCAAGCTGCAGCTTTCAGAGGCTGCTGCATCCCTCAGGTAAAGACCTTACCTGGTAACCCTAAAACCAGCCCTGGTGAGCTGCAGCCTGGCCACTCTGAGCTGCAGGCTGCAGTGACCCCTGGGGGTTGCAGTGACCCCATCCCTCCAATTCAGGAGGGAGATGGCTCACCTGGGAGCAGGCGAAGGTGAGCTCTGGGTTGTGCTCCATCAGACGGATAACCGTGACCCAACTGCGAGCACATTTCCGGATAGTCTCCTCATATGGCCACAGCCAGGCTACAGGGACAGACACACAGCCCCACCATGGTTATTAGTTGGCATAAGCACCATCTCTGGCTGCCTGGGTAAGGCAGGCTCCTTTGGGAATGGGGCTGTGCTGTCTTTCAAATATCAACAAACTAAAACGCAACAGCAAAATGCTATCCTTTGACTGATGTGCCTGACAGCACCACAGTCTTGGGCCTCTGCTGCCTCTCTGCTGAAACTGAGGTGCTCTCCAGGGACTGGAAATCGAGGAGTGATGGCAGAAAACAGTGGTCTGTAATCTACCTCCCATCAGCAGCCCCATCAGCGCTTCAGACCGCACAGCTAGCCAGACACACACCCCTCTGTCTCATAGCCCCATCAGACCAGCTGTGTGGTAGCACCATCTCCCTCTGGGCTTGGTGCCTGCAGCCCAAGGGCAGCCAGCACTGCCATCCTGGCCAGTAGAGAGGGAAAGCTGTACTGCTCTCACCAGAGTCAATGTGGCAGTGCCCCATGGCGTGGACGGTGTGCTGGCTCTCGCCGTTCCTCTGGCTGAAGATCGCTGCAGCCAGCTCACGGGCAGCAGGGAAGGTGGATGGGTCCTTAACATCACACACGTTGACAATCTGGTTGGCAGCATACAGGGCCTGGAAGCTCCTCTGGTTTTCCTCCCCGAGGAGCTAAGGGTGGGAGGGAGGACAGCTTGACTCTGAGCTCTCTGGCTCTCTGCACCAGCACGGACACATCTGCCTCAGGGAGAACCTTCTACCTCCTTCCAACACCTGACTCTGCCAGTGGTTTCAGGCAGACACCACATCCCTGCTACACAAATAAAACCTTGTCTTTGCATGTGTTTCTCTAAAGCCAGGTTACACATACACCCAACACCAAAGGGCTCTGGCCTAACAGACCCTGTTTTGGACCAGGAGGTAGATGCAACAACCACCTGTGTCTTCTCCTCGTTTGGTTTTCTCATACTGCAGACAATGTCAGTCATTCTAAAGCAGTGGGAGCAAATACATATTCCTCTGGGGCCTCCTGGTGGGAGGAGACAGGTCTTGGGACATGGAAGAAGGGGATAAAATACAAAAGTTGTAGAAGGTAGAAATGCTGAGAAAAAGAAAGAGAATGAGCACACAGACCTGGGCCATGTCCAGCAGTATTTCCAGATCCACCAGCAGCTCGTAGACATCCCTATTGAAGACGACCAACTCAGCCTTGCTCAAGGTGAACCTCCGGTCAGGGTCTGGAGGGGCTATCATGGAGCCCTTGCCAGCCCCAAAGAGCCCATTGCAGGCCAGCTCCACATACAGTGTCAGACTGCAGAGACCAGAAGGAAACCATCAGGAAACAGATTACAAGCACTCAGCCGGGAAAGCCCACTCCTACCCCACAGCAGGACTAGGCCAACTGAACTTCTGACAGACACACTGAGTACCCTGATGCAGGCTTGAGTATCGCACCCCAGCTTTGGTTATTTCACCACCAAGCTCCCCCAGCAGCACAGAGCTTGGCCAAGCTGACCACTCACCTGTGGGGCTCTGTCTCCTTCAGGCTGCTTGTCAGTATGTAGCTGGTCTTCTCGCCTTCCTTAGTCAAACCCTGAAGGGGAAGGCAGCACATTTAACCCACATTTACATGAGCTCATGACAGCAGGGTTTACAGAGTTGCTGGACAGCCCTGGGCTGTAGTCCCAAGTGTCACAGCACAGTGCTTCCTAAAGGAGTACTAGACTACCAGCAGGCCTGACTGTCAGGACTGAACTTTGGACACAGCCCACAGACCCTCTGTCTATCACAAAGCAAAGTAAGCAAACCACAAGTGTTACCCTCTCTCCTGCCTCACACGCCAGCCTCTTTGTGTGGAGCAAGGAGTTGGACTCGATGATCCCTGTGGGTTCCTTCCAAATTTGGATATTTTCTGCACTGAAGTTTTTCACATATTTAAAGACTTCTCAAGCAGCTTTGGTTTATTTCTTAAGGCTGAACCACAGCTATACACACTTCATGTTTTCTTTCATGACCGTGCTGTTTAGACCTCCAGTTATTCCTGGTTCTCTCCCTTTGGTCCATGTGTTATTTCCCCCCCAACAACACAAGCAGATGTTACTCTGAGGAACATATAACAAACAGAAGGAGATTTCTACTGCTCCATTAGAGAGGGCTGAGGGAGATAACTGCTCTGAAGATAGCAGAGTACCTGGCACAGCTGGCATACACATGACCTGCCCCTCCTTACCTGGACTGGCTGGGCATCTCGCCACACCATGCCTTCACCATCGCTCTCCCAGACAAAGTGCACCTCCTGTCCTGCCCATGCTGGGGGGATGCTCAGCTCCACCCTAAACCAGCAGGTCTCCCACCTGGAAGAGAACGCACAGCACTTCACCCACTGCTGAGACCTTCCCAAAGAGAAGCCTCGTGCCCTCTGAACCTCTGTGGGCAAAGCGCAGCAGGGTCACCAAACAAGTGCATTGTGCTCAGTGCAACAAAGCTATCTGTCTGCACAGACATGCTTTAACCAGCTCCCTGTGTGGCTGCCAGTGACCCAGCATCAGTTCAAGGAGAACACAACACCTACACAGGGCAGTCCTGTCCCATTTAAATACATTGGACCTCCCCTTCCAGCAAGCTGCTGACCTGTCTGCTCTTTAACCACAAAACTCTGGCTTATGGCACTGCTACAGGTTAGAGATGTGGCAGACAGCCAAAAACCCAGCCATGAAGCTCTCCTCTGAGCAATCCGTAAGGTAATGAAATCAGAAAGGACTTGCTTTGATATGAAACAATGGTGACACAGAGCTGGGAGGAGTGGCTGACACACCAGAAGGCCATGCTGCCATTCAGCAAGAACTGGACAGACTGCTGAGTTGGGCAGACAGGAATGTGAAGAGCCTCAACAAGAGCAAGTGTATGGCCCTGCACCTGAGTAGGAACAATTGCATGCACCTGTATAAGTTAGGGGCTGATGTGACAGAAAGGAGCCCTGAGGAAAAGGCCTTAGGGGTTCTGGTGGACAACAGGCTGATCACGAGCCAGCAGTGTGCCCTTGTGGCCAAGGAGGCCAATGATATCCCGGGGTGCATCATTAAGAGAGCAGCCAGCAGGTTGAGGAAGGTGATCCTGCCCTTTGCTATGCCCTGGTGAGGCCTCATCTGGAGTACTGTGTCCTGTCCTGGGCTATCCAGCTCAAAAAACACAGGGACCTTCTTTGTGGCACAAAGGGCCACAAAGATGACCAGAGCTTAGAGTACTGCCTGTACAAGGAAAGGCTGAGAGACCTGGGACTGTTCAGTCTGGAGAAGAGAAGGCTGAGAGATGATCTCATAACAGTTTATAAATATCTGAAGTGTGGGAGTCAAGTGGACAGAGCCGGGCTCTTTTCAGTGGCGTGCAGCAATCAAACAGGGGTCAATGGGCAAAAACTGGAACATGGGAAGTTCCATACAAACAAGAGGAAGAACTTCTTTACTATCAGAGTGACGGAACGCAGGAACACGCTGCCCAGAGAGGTGGTGGAGCCTCCTGTGGGAATATTCAAGACCCACCTGGACACCGACCTGCTGTAGGGAACCTGCTTTAGCAGGAGGTTGGACTCGACCTCCAGAAGCCCTTTCCAACCTCTGGATGCACAGCCCTTACTATGACTCTCAACCCCGATGGCAGCATGCAGGCTGCACAGGCTGCTAGCTGGGCACCTCTCACCAAAGCACACGGCAGGGAGGGGCACACGGTGTCACCACCAAGGCTGCCAGTTCTATGGGTACCGAGAGCCCGTACTCACGTGGGCCCAAAGGTGTCCCCCACTCTGGCCGGCCTGAACTCTTGTGCGACGGCCTCGCTGTAGGGGATCCGCCGTGGGGTCTGGAAGCAGGAGAGTGAGGCGGGTGCGCAGCTGTCCCCATAGAGTCTGTAGGCAGACATGGCCGGTATGCGGTGAGCTTAGGCAAGGGGATAAGGCAAGCAGGGCCCCCCACCCCATCCCCAGCTCCTCATGATGCTGAAGGAACAACAGCTGCCCACCCGAGGCCGGGCCTCTATGCACTGAGGCGCCTCGGCTCTTCCCTCAGCGGGATACAACGAGGTAAGGCCTCTCCCGAGCAGGCAGCACCCGAAGGAGAGGCCCTCCCACGGCCCACCTTCCTCGCAGGTTGCAGTCGGTGAAGTAGGTGGCGGACACGAACTTCTCGACGCGCTCCAGCGCCGTACGCCGGTGCTTCAGCATAGCGGCGGCCATGCCGCTACTGCGCGTGCGCCTGCGTGCCGCCCGCCCTGTCGCGACTGGATGCGTCGCGCATGCGCGGGACCGGGCTGGGGTGAGGCCTGTAGGCCGGGCTGGGGCGTGAGGCGAAGCCTGAGGAGAGGCCTGCAGGCCTGGCTCAGCCACTTCGGGCAGCCGCTGCCCCCCGAAGCGCTGTTGGGAGAAAGAGAGCCCTGCGTTGCTGCTGCATGGGCACTTTCCTAGCAGCTCAGTGGGGCTTTCTCCCTGGTTCTCACCGCTTGCTGCCCCGGTGTCTTCATGGGGAGCCTGGGCCCCATGTCACGCACTGCCCATCCTTGGGAGCTCACAGTGTGGGGTGGGAAGAAGGATCCGTACACAGCAGTTAGCCCTGATATTTTAATGGAAATACTGCACTACAGTCAAGTTTACAACATTGGTATAGAAATCACATGGATAGTGGGCCGAGGATCACGTTACAGAATACAAAAAGCAAGTTCAAATAAAAAGAGAAGCCTTGTTGCTATGGTACAGCCAGGCAGGGCGGGATGGCCCTGTGACATGCAGGCATTGCCCCCAAGCCAGGCCTCTGCCGCCCACATGTTCACTGCTGGATCACCTTCAGCATACAGAGGAAAAAGGGGTGGGGAAGAAACCTTTCCAATGGAATGATAGGGAACTTATTGCTGGCAAACTCTGGCTATTCCCTGCTGGGCGCTTCCCTCTATTTTCCTTTCTCCATAGGAGGCTGCCGGTCACCACCACAGCCAGACCTGCCTCCTGCACACGGGCTGCCAATGAGTTGGGGCTCTGTCTGCGCCCCTCGGTTCTGCACAGCCGGCTCTGCTGCAGGAGGGAGACAAGCCGCCAGCCCAGAGATCCCTGCCAGATCATTGTCACAGCAGCAGCAAAGCCACGCTCCCAAACCAGGAAGGAGGGAAGCAGATTTGGGTGCTCAGACTGGCAGCACTGGTTTGTGCAAGGAAAGCTGCCTCCTTTGAGGAGGAGAGACAGTGCAGTTGTGTCTGTCGTGGCTTACGAAGTCTATACGTCGACTTCATTTTAAAATCAGAATCTTCCCTGTGTTTAAATATCTGCCAGCGCTAAACTTCTATACTTAAAAAAATATATATCCCATATGTGGATTTCACTAGTGAAATGCACCGAGACCCACCCCGGCCCCTGCCCTTCTCTTGCACGCGCACACCAACACACACACAGAGCAGCTCTATCCAATACTGGTTTGGTACTTAAGATGTTTTCTCCAATACTGAGAGGGAAAAATACACGAGCACAATCAACCTCAGCTAAGTAGCTCAGCAACACCTCCCAAAAGCGAAGGTCCTTGGAGCTGGAAGACTAGGTGGATAAAAACTACCCACCGGAACGAAAACATTAAAAAAATTAAAAACTATATAATATATATTTATATATCTCAACAGACCGCTTATACCTCAGTTGTGTGAAGCACAAAACACGCACGCTGCCTCTGCTTTTTCCTCTCAGATTGTGAAGCCAATCACAACAAGGTGGGACACGCTCCCTCTCTTCATCCCCCAGTGCTGCATGCTGCACGGTGCATCTCAGACCAGGGACAGGGCTGTGGATGAGCGAGCGTCTTCCTCCAGTAAGAACAAAGACATCGTTTTTATTTACAAAAAAAAGGAGAAAAAAAAAAGTTTCCACACAAAAGCACTACAATGATAACTCCCTTTGGTAAAAAGTGTAATAAATGTCCTCATAGGTCTGTCTGTTGGTACTAATTCTCAAGCCACCTGGTACTATGGTACACAAGAAGCTAGTACAGTTATGCTAGCACATCAAGCATACTTCCTTTAATTAAAAAAAAAACAAAAAAAAACAAACCAAAAAAAAAAAAAACCCCAAAATTGACAATTTGTACATTTATTTACAAAAAAGGAGGGGAACATGTTAAAATTGTGTTGTTCTCTGTTGTGTGTGTGTACGTACATGTGTGTGAAAAGCTGGTGCATGGCACTAGGAGAGACTAGTAAACAAGCAGGTACAAAAAAACAGTTCCACTGGCACTAGAAAGGACAGACCAATCTGCACTGGTTGAGTCCAGCATGGGAGGGAGGGGAGGGAAGGGAGGAACCGAGGGTCCGGGGGCCCACCAGGGAGCCCAGCACCTCTGGGCTGCGGGACACATCCAAGCAAGGAATCTGAAGACCACCGAGGCGGTCAGGTGGTGGAGAGCCTCCTCCATTTCTCCTCCCTCGCTGCTCAGGCCGCCGGGGAATAAAGCCTCAACACTGCTGGTGCGTATGAGCTCGTTGCGTCTCTCCAGGACCGCTCAAGTTCAGGAGGGTCCTTCCCTGTGGGGCGCATGCTGAAGTCCAAGGGCCGGCGGGCAGGGCTCCCAGCAGGTGCTGGGACACCCGTGTTCCTACAGAGAATCCCGCTGGTGACAGCTTGTACCAGCCACACACTAGTCAAGTGGCCATGTTACGGAGATACACAGTGAGGGGAGAAAGGCATCTTCCTCGTTTCCTTGATGCGCACGCACACACACACATCTCCCGGGATCTTCCCTGGCCCAGGGCATTTACGGTGTCTTGAATATCGTGCCGTATTTGACGCGGTACTTGTTAATGCTCACAAAGTGCAGGGTCTCTGTGTCACAGGTGGTGGTGCAGGGCACCAAGCCCTCCAACCCTTCGCCCATTAGCCACTTGCTCGTCTCGGCTGCCATCTCGCGGGTGACGTGCTCCTTGGTCCATTTGTCCACCCAGGCCTGGAACCGCTGGTGCAGCCGCTTGCTCACTCTTTCATGGGACTACAGAAACAAAGAGGTGTTACAGAGAGGTGGCTCCAGCCCCAAGCTGCAGCGTAACGCGCGGCAAAGAGGCCAGGCTGTGAGGCAATATGGCCAAAAGATCTGCGGCGCAGGTGCTGGCCCTTGCTGGAGGCAGAGGGAAGGTCCTGAGAGAGGCCTCCACAGGTCTCCTCCCAAGAAGCCTACCTCTAAGAGAATTACAGGACAAGAAGAACTCGGAAATACCAAGAGATTGTGCCAAAAACAGGCCATTCTGGCGTGGTGCTCTTTCTCTCTCCTTTTTTTTTTTTTTTAAATATTTAAAATGTATTTTCTTGCGTCCCACCATGCAGTCCAACAGGTTTGTGGTTAAATGTTTCTGCAGTTCCTTCAGCATACTGAGAAGTTATACTGTGCGCTACAGTGTAAGAGGTTCAGTAATTTGACTAAGTTAAGATGCTCTGCGATAAGCACCAGCACATGGCATCCTGTTTCTAAGGTAGCTTTTCCAACCTTGTGCCAATTGAATTGGGTAGATGGAATTCAATCAATCAAAATCCTCAGTATCGACATTTCAAAGACCCAATGCTGAAACAGAATACTCTTATCTGACGTGAATATGAGTTTAACAAAATTACAGCTCATTAAATAAAACCATTACTTGTATTTCATCAGCAAGAAACAGATGAGAGCAGTCGTTTTAGAAGTTTAAATAAACGTCCAACAGAGCTGTGAAGGGATGATTTCCTAGGCAGGAAACAGAGGACACCTCTCCCACTCCCTCGTCTCCCAGCCGATTTGCTCAGCGGTCAGTAGTTCGCTCAGGAAGACAATAATTGAATAAACAGAAACCCATTCTCTGCAGCTACAGAAGAGACTGCTGCTGACAGGGCCTCTCAGGTACCTCTGCTTCTGGTTGCCTAAGCCAGCAGCTTTCACCAAAGTCTGGCACTTTTCACTTTCTTTTGACATTCTAAGCAACGGCACTCTGGTTAATGTTTTGTTTTAAGTAGATTGTAAAAATATTAGAGCGAAGTACTTTAAACTTCAAGCCTAAATAGCCATACTAACTAGAGTTTGCTCTTAAAGCTCCCCGGGTTTTCTCTGCTGGGCAGAAATATTTCCATGGGACGAGAACAGTGTCAGAGCACTCTGAACACCTAACCAGTTTTCTCCACCCAAATCACTCCTTGGGACCAGGATTTCAGATCCCCAGGAAAACGCCCATGGTGATTTGTGGAGCTGTGAGCTTCCCTGCACTTGTCCTTGCCACAAAAGCAACGGCTGTAGAGCAGCTGCTGCCATGTGTGTGTGGGGCTCCGCCGTGCAGGAGCGACCGGAGGACTCCCGCTCTCAGTGACTGGGGACAGGAAAGGCTGAGGGATGGTACCCAGAAGGATTGGCTGGGACAAAGAATGTTTGATGCTCTGCACTCTGATTTCTCGTTGGGGAAGCCCTGGAAGAACAGGACCCCTCAAAAGGCACTACAATTGCATGCAGAGGACAGGTCTTCCCTAAAACAGCGGGATCACCATGCAGGGAAAATGCCTCCTGGATAAAATTTTGAGGAGCTAATGGTCAAAATTACTGTCCTACCACAATAACACACTCTGGAGAGGAGGGGAGGGGCGAGAGGATGAGCAGAGTAGAAGGCAAGAAGAAAAGATTACACCTTAGGAACATTCAGTAGATCTTTGGTGTCTGGGGAAGACAGAATAGCACACCATCCTCCTGGCAACACAAAGACTGCTAAATGTTACCCTGAGACCCCAAAGGACATTCCATCTGACTCTTCCCCACCTGACTTTGGGAGCAAGAGGTCCCAGGAAAGCCCAGCTGCCCACCCCAAGTCCTTCCGCTCGCTCCTACCTGCTGAGCTCGCAGCAGAGCGGTCCTCCTGTACATGTAATCCTCCGATTTGATCACGTACACCATCTTATAGGAGTTCAGTTTGAATTTACACTCCAGCTTGTCCAAGCTCTCCACGTTCTCCATGGACTTCTTACTGTTTCCCTCCTTCCCTTCCTTCTCCTGCTGCTCCCGACCACGCTGACACTTACGGATCCGCCTCAGATTCCTGCAAACCAGAGAACCCCTCTTGGAATTAGTGCCCACCCTCTAGGACTTCAAGGCTGGAGGTAGCTGGTGGATCTGCGCTGGCCCCTCAAGAACCTGACCAACAGCTTGTATTAAATTCATTCAGGTTCAGGCCTCTACAACAAGTCACGCCAATGGGATTTATCTAATTCTGAAACCACGGCCATTTGCATTCAGCTCCCTGCTCACAAAAAGCCCTGGTGTGGCACCCAGTGGTTTTAGGCAGAGGGTTACTGTAAGCCAAGGCAGGAGTGCCAGAAAGCAGTCCGGCGAGTCCCCAGCCCTCACCCTCTCTGCCACCCGCAGATCATGCCATCTCTCAGTCACTGGAGAGCAGGAGCCCAGGGTGGACCCACAGGCTTTCTGACAAGCAGTAGCACGGTACCTCCACGCTGCACTGCCAGGGTAATGGCTTCTGTAGTGGCATTAAAACGCAGGTGAGATCAAAGGCCCCAGAGCTGCAGGAGAGTGCAACCCTTTGCCTTCCAAGGGACAGATCCATCCATCAGGGAGGGTTCACGGCATAGCCTGGCCACTCACCTGGGTAGGAAGACTGGTTTCTGGGCCAGGTGCTCCCGGAGCTCAGGGGAGGTAGAGTCAGAGTTGACGTACCGCTCCACGTAGTCTGACCAGCGCTGGAAGGGAGCACACAACAACATCAGGCACTGCTTTCCCACTGAACCACACGGGGTGGTAAGGAAGCTAAGCTGCAAGTCACACAGGAGAGCACTCGGACACCTCTGAAGGCTCCCTGTATTTAATTCCTACAAAGGCAGGTACAACGCTATTCTTTGTGGTTTTTTGGCTTCTCTAATACAAAATAAACCAGGAAGGATTTACCTACTCACATCACTGAAAGCTTTACAATGCTTTGTTGACGTCTCTATCTTGTGCAGACAACTGACTGGACATCCTCGTCCAGCGTACCCTCGACCATCACAGTCAGCTCTCTGGCCAAGCAGCTCTTACCTCTGCTTCTACAGGGTCATCAGAGTTCTCCTCCTCTGTGTCCAGCAGTTCAATGGTTAACTGAACTTGGCCTCTGCTCTGGATGAACATCAGCTGTAAAGCAAAAGGCAGAAGGGATTCAGTGAGGTTCCAAACAGAAAAAATATACCCCTCCACTTTTCTCGGGGGCAAAGGGACAGTGAAGCAGCTTGCGTAGTCTTAAGGCAAAAAAACTGCTCCCTGCATTGCTGCCAGCAAAGGAAAAGCACTGACAGCACTGCACACTCTTTGAGGAACAGAAAAATGTTAAAGCTTTTGGAAAAATCCTTTTGTGTTGATTTTGGAGAGGCACAGGTCCCTCGTGAGCCCAAAGCATAAGTATGAGGGTAAAGGAAGAGAGACTATCCACAGAGGCTTTTCTCTATAGTACTGTGCTAGCTCAGAAAGGGCCTGATCACTTCCTGCATCTTAGCAAAGAAAGCATGGATTTGATTAGCGCAGCACACCACCTTTATTCAGCCATGCGTACAGCCAGCAATGATTTAATGCCCAGTTGGTATTAGCAGATCTTTCCACGGCCCGCAAAGGTTGAGACACAAGAGAAACAGGAAAGTTTGAGCTAACAAATTCAAATGGGGGACAACAGTGAAGCATCAACATCCTTGTGTGCTATTCCACCTTGCCCGCTGGGACCGATGCAGGCTCTGCCACGGACCAGCTGACAACGTGCTGGAAATACCACCAAAGCGATGCTTCTGGGCACCTGAAGTATGGGAGCACAGCACCGAAACTTTCAACTTTCCAGGCTTTCTGTAGCTCTGGAGACCTCAGGTCTCTTGGGTGCCTAACCAGTGCTCCGTTTCCAAAGGACTGGCACCTACTTTACAAAGCAAGCCCTTCCCTGCTCGCTGCTGTCCCACCAAGCTCTACCTTGAAGCAGTTCTCCTCCGACATGAGCTGCTCAGCTTTGCGTTGGTAGGTGGCCTCCAGAAGGTTCCGAGAGGACTGCGAAGCCAGGAGGCCTCCTGTGGCCCCGTTGTTGTTCTCTGACAGGTAGAGGTCTGTGACCTGCACGCAGATCTCATCGCTCACTATGTGCTGGAGCTGCCAAAAGGAAGAGCAAGGGGAGAGTGTTTGTGAGGGAGCTGTTAAACCCAAGCTGGAAAAAAAGAGACTGAACGCCTTTGTGCTCCGTGTTATCCTCTTGCAAAAGGTATTTCTCTTCGCCTGGGGCATCCGGGAGAGCTTGCTGTAACATGCAAACCAGGGTGACCTACCAAAACCCTGAGTGCAAAAACCAGCTGGGAAAATGTGAAAGGCTCCAAAATACCCTTTGTAAGTGGCACCTGGAGGATTCTGGCTTGAAAGAAAAGCAGCACATAAGGTTACACATACATCTCTATTTGCCTGCATTGTAGGTTTTAGAAACAAAAGCTAGAGTGGATAAGGAGGGATTTGCTGACTGGAGGCCGCTACGTGCCTATCAGCATACAATAACAAGAAACAAAGATGTTACCAAGTGCTTAAGCCCTAGGGGAAAAAAAAAGGGGGAAAAAAAGGTAGTAAAAGAGGAAAAAACTACGTGCAGGAAAGCCTGTGAGCAGCAGCAGGGTGGGAAGGGCTGTGCTGTTCTCAGCACAGGGCTGCTACTGTCTCTGAGGACAGTGGGGAGAGACATGATACCAACTCCTCACTTGGTACAAGTTGAAAATCGGAAATCGCTCAACTGTCTTTCCAATTCAGTTAAGCTCTGGACTGAACCCAAGAGCTTCTGAAAAGCTGCTCCAACAAGAACTGGCCTTTCAAGCAATCCCACTCCCTGCCTCTCGCATCTGGTTTTGTTCTTTACGCTACAAAAAGGCACATGAAGAATTTTTCCCTTGGTCACACATTCTTCCTATGTGCCCAATAAGAGGACTAGAATGAAAGAACCAGCCTGAGCTGCTCAAGCAGGCAGATAAAAGAGACGAGGCTTTTTAGAACAGGCACGTGCTGCTCTCATAGCACTGAAGAGAATGAAAGAAATTATTTAAATGCTATTTAATTCTTTTTCAAAGTTAAAGCAAGATTAGCTCCGCAAATGCTTTCAAGTGGAAACTTATATCCCTACAGCTTCAGGAAAACAAAGGGAGAACCCTACACGCAGAGAAAGGATATTCTTGATAATTTAAATACACCAGAAGTTACCTTTCATCACCTCTCCTCTGAGCAGTCTCAAAGCTGGGTTAAAAAACACCTGCAATTCAGCTGCTTATCCCCAAAATGCCACGTATAGGTGACCGACGCATCAGCACACACTCAGGGACACAAGCAACCTTCTCTGCTCTAGCCTGGCACCCAGCCCCAGCCCAGCCAGCACCCACCTGCCGCACGATGCTCTGGATCAGCTTGTCCATGGTGAAGGCAATGTAGGCATGAATGGTGAACATCTCACGCAGGGAGTCCTCGTACTGCGACGAGTCCATGTTCCCATCCAGGAGGTTACGCACCATGTCCAGGAATGCCGGGTAGTAATCCTCCACATCGATGTCCACTGCAACACAAGAGCAAGAGGGGTGAGCATGAGAACACCAGGAAGGCCCTTCCCACTCCTCGTAGGACAGGACGGAGCAAGAGCTCCAGCCTTCAGCCAGCTTTGTTACTGGAATTTGTCATATGATTTCATCTTTTAAAGACCATGGGCCATGGGGGTACTTCCACAGTCTCTGCCTTTCCAGCAGTAGCCTCCTCCATGAGGTTTCTGGTTCTGAAAGGATTTTACAAAGTTTGTCATTAGGGGACTCAGGGATGCTTTAGATACGCAAGTGTGAAATTAAAGCTCTCATGAAACAACTGCCGCATGGTACTGCTCTGCTGCGACTCTCTCCTGCCCCACACCTTCCCATCTCAACTCCCTGCTGCACAGTGACAGTAAAAGACAGAAGCACCTGTGTGCCCCCAAGGTCACTCACTTGGCTCCTTCAGCCTCAGCTGGATGGCGGGGCTGTCGCTCTTGTCCCGCTTGATGCCCAACACTTCCCTCTCCCACTCCCTCTCCCGTGTCTCCTCTTCGATCTGCCGCTCGGCCTGGGTGCAGATCCGCAGCAGCCGCAAGCACAGGATCTGATGCAGCCGCATGAAGATGTACCAGTTGCTGTTCACGTAGAAGAGGTTATAGACCTCATCCATGCCCCGCAGCTTCTGGGCCGTCGTGTTGTTGAACATCAGCTTGGTTTTGGGAGGACTGCCCCCCACACCGTTGTGCTTTTTTGCGGCTCCGGTAGCTTCATCCACGTCCATTTCCTCTTCTTCCTCCTCTTCCACGTCTGAGAGTTCACCTCGCTGAGCAAACAGCAGGTCTGGAATGAAGTGGTACATGATCTGCTTGATTTTATACTTGTCCTCCTTCTGGATTCCCGTCTGCCGCTTCACGTGGTGGATGATGAGGGAAGCAGCATCCTCCAGGATCTGCTTGTCTTCATAGGCTAACGAGAGGTGCGGGCCTGTGGGAACCCCAGCATTGTCTTCTGAAGCCTGCTCTTGCCTCTACAAGCGAGAAACAGGACACAAATTAGTGCCACAAGCACCTCCCTCTGCCCACAAACCCTCAGAAAGCTCTCCCAACGACACAGACTTCCTCTCTCATTACACCCCCTCGCAACAGAGGAAGCACCAGGCCTCCCTCCCACTGCTGCCAGAAGGCTCTCTGCAACAGATGCCAGAAGTTCACAAACATTCCTCCTGTTTACAAACCTTCTCCACCCCGTTTCTGCTCTAGAAATGGAGCCCACCTGCTACCAGCAGGATGACAAGCCTCCGACACAAGCAGATATCCCAACACGGAGAGCGCAGCCCTTCCACAGTGAGCATCCCACTTCCCAACCACACCAGCACCAAGAGGAAAGGAACTGAAACTGCATGTGCAGACTATATCAGCTCGAGGGAAGGAAACCATCTTACCTCATCATAGATGCTTTCAATCTCATTGAGGAGACTCTTCGACCTCAGGACCTTGGTATCGTTCTGCTTGAAGTTGATGCCCTGGTGGTCCAAGGACTTCAGGTAATACTTCTCATTCTGCTCTCGCCAGACTTTATTAAATCCTCTCTGGGCTTCTCGCCACTCTTCCTCTTTCATCTTTAACCTTGGATCAAGAAAGCAAGGGTGAGATAAGAGACATAAAGGTCTCTGAGCTTGTAAGGAAAGCCTGAGACCTGGGAAATGTGCATCAATGACAGCAGTCCCACTGAAAGGAGTTTCACAGGAGCAGCACTCTGCACACCCTTTGCTGAACAAAGCTCTCTGAACATCTCCGGACACCTGAGCTTCCTGGGAACGCACTCCAGAACCTCAGCTCAGTATCTCAAGCAAAGCACCTGGTGCAGCACAGCCAGAGCAGCTCACAGAACAGTGTCCTGCAGCAGGGTGGGCACACCGTGACCTTACAGGTACTGGTGGTTTCCCTTCCCAGAGACAGTAAGCTTTGGGGGGAAGGGTACCTCCTTGTAAGCGGTGCTACAGTTGTGCTTTTAGAGAACACTTCCTTGTTTACACGCCAAGAGGATAAGAACAACACATTACTGTATTAAACGCATACACAGCCTCCTCCTTACACATCTCCAAAGAGCTGCAGCCCCTACTCCTTTTTTTGTGATGGTTGCAGGGAGCTGACAACAGGAAACCGATGGGGATCCAGGCGTGGTGCCTGGCAGTCAGAGCCCACAGCCACGCACGGCCATGGGATTTGGAAAGGGATCGGATTCAGCCCTGAACAATCCACACGGCACAGACAGCTTCCTCATCTTACAGACACTGCTGTGCACAGGCTGGAGAAGAAACAAGGTTCAGAGGAGACAATAAAAGCTCTGCATCCCCCCAGCTGAGCGTTTGAGTTTCAAAAGGTGATTGTTATAAAACATAGCAACCGATCAGAACGGAATGCCTTTCTCAAATTGCGTCCCTGTGCAGGTCAGACCCTCCAGGGGCAGAAATCAGCTACTTCTACATAAAGGTGGACCAAAGCAGAGCCCCCAGGGCACAGTGTCAGTGTGGTACCTTTTCAGGACAATGGGAACAGCAACAGATGGGTTCTTCCGGAGCCCATCAATGATGTCTGCTGCTTTGTCTGCATATATCCTCTGCAGGGCCTTGCGGTGGATCACCTCCGAGGTGCCTCCCAGGGTGTTGTCCAGCCGGAACTTGGCTTGCTCCTCGGCAGACAAGCGTGAGAGTTTCTTCTGGATGGCCTCAAGGACGCGGATCGTTGCCAGGTTGGTCTCCAAGACAACGTCCAGCTGAAGCGAACGGTGCGTTAGCCAGAGTTGAATAGATAAAACATGATACTTTACAGAGACTAACACTGAAGCGACATGAAACAAGAAGCCGGGCGTGTTTAACAAGGTGGATTCCAGAACTGGTTTCCATGTTCAGCTGCGCTGAAATAATCCAATTATATTTTATCTGCAGCCTAGGTAATGGCGCGTCAGAATTTAACGTCTACCAGAACGATGCTGTTAAGAAATTACATTTTCCATATGGGAGCAGAAAACAATTGACAGTTCCTCTACAAAAGGACATGACAGATCTGAGCACATTCAGGTAATTGCCAAGCTAACTCCCATTTTAAGTCAAGAAGTCAATCATTTAACATCCTGAACGTATCGTTTCTTGGATTATTACAGGGGAACGCATGTTCTTACAAGCTATGTGGGCACAACGGGCAAAACAGATGCATTGATTATATGCTGTCCGTTGAACAATTCCATCTGGAGTGATGTGAGAGAAGAGCTCGGTGCACAGAGCTTGGGGCAGGGGTGGTAGCTTGGAGAGACATGTGGTTACCCCAGTGCTGCCTCTTGCTTTCAGACAATGCAAGCTCTTACGCAGAGAACGTGTGGCAGACAATAAAAACAGACTGTATGAAGCAGCATTAAGGGTAGAATTAAATCATTAGCTATTCACAGAACCCCAAGGCTTCCAACGAAAACAACTTACCTCAAAACGCTCATCCTCACACCTGTAGATGTGCTCTTCGTATTGTGTCTTCTTGGAGCTCACAAAAGTGGAATCTTCAGACCAGGAAGGGAAGGAGACCCAGGTGTCATTCAAAACCTTGCAGTATGACAGAGAAAGACAAGCATCACAGTCAGTGTTAGGAGGGGAGTGTCACAGAGATGCTTGGCTGCTGATGGGGGAGCAGCAAAAATTGCTTCTCCCTTCCAGTGCAGAGGATGCCCAGCACCCATGGGGCAACCCCAAACAGCCGGAGATGAAACAACCCAGCGGTCTGGAAAACTCATCCATTGGAAATGTAAGAAAACACTTGCAAGGGAAGAGAGAAAGAGAGGTGAAAGGAGCCTTTCCAATCCATTGGAAGAACTGGCTCACTGTGGTTCACTCATCCCATGTCTGATTCACCACTGACAGCACCAGGCGGTCATCATGCTAACCATGACCTTTAGACTTGAAAAATCAAGCCTAATTTTCCTCATCCTGAAGCCTGAACAACTGAGACATTAGAATCTTGCAGAAAGAAAAGTTTACAACAGCATCACACAAGGTACTTCTGAGAGATGTGTTAGTACTCAGATTAAAAACTTACAATTCTTTCTTGCCTGGGTTGTTTTCACTACCCTGCCATCCAATTAACCATGTTATCAGTGTTCACTGCTTGACTTGATCACCTGCATTCACCCTCATTTCTCAAGGAAAGGAGGCAAAACCGTGATGTTCCAAAATCTTCTGCCTGTTTGTTCTCCCTGCTGACAGCAGTCACCCAGGAAGGGGGCTCCCAACACCAGTGAAGGAGCAGGATCAGCCAGCACCACTCCTCTCCAACCAAAAGGTGGATGCATGAAAGGACCCAAGGAGTGCATCCGGTCCTGCCGCACTGTGCCAGGAGGCCAGCTGTGCCACTAGGCCAGCAATGCTCCTGGTTGGGAGCCAACCTCCTGATACAGCACACCATATCTCCACGGCTCACCTCAGCCTTGCAGGTGGAAAGAAAGACGCGTGAGAGGAATATGAAGGAGAAACGATCTACAGAAGATGTGATTTTCTTTTAAGCTTGGACTAGAGACAGCTCTGAAAGCAGACTAAGCAGGAGTTTGGTGAAAAAGGCAGCAATCACCTTGAATTACATACTCCCTCGTAGAAATATTTAAACTTCACAGCTATTGAGGTTCTTTTTTTTCCAGATGCTCCCCAGAGATTTATGCAACTCTTTCAGAAGCACTACTGGACAAAAGCAGAGGGCAGCCACCAAAGCCCCGTGGACACTGCATCTCCCAGCCAGCTGCTGGCACAGCCTCGCCCTAGGAAATAGATCCTGGATCCAATCCACGTTTGCAAGAGAGCCGTGCACTCCCTCGTGCTGTGCTGTCAACAGCCCTCCTCTACCACATGGCTGCTGCCTGGGAGCTGTTTACCTCTTTACACAGCGGCGTCCGCCCCGTGCACTTGGGCTGCTGGTAGCTCTTGGGCAAGGCGCGGTAGCTGGAGCCCAGTCTTTTACAGGAGGCATAGTCTATCTCCATGGCAATCCCTTCAGTTGCCCGTTCCTTGGGATATGTCTCCATGTGAACAGACTCCTTATAGCCCAGAAAGTTTTTAAACCAAGTGAACAGTTCGGGGAATTTCCTAGAAATAAAAGGAATGAAGTGAAAAAAAAAACAACCAGCTAAACAGAAAGCAGCGTGCAGTGCTGAGCTGTGATACTGAGGCTAGAAATGCTTGCAAGAGACAGAAGTTGCCCAAGAAGACCCTCTGATTTACCAGGTTGGTGTGAGGACCTCTCTGCTCAATCCCACTTCCACCTAGTGGGAACCAAGTACCCGTCTGTTGGTCAGGTGGTGGACAGCTGCAGTGATATGAGAAATCGGGCCTGTTACTGGAATCACTGCTCATCTATTGCTTTCCTATTACATGATTGAAGGTAATGTCTGACTTCAGGGTAAGAGAACTGCAGGACACCTTTTCCAATGCGGATATTCACCCTTCCAGCCGGTAGCACAGGTAGAAAATGGAAGAAAAGCAGATTTTTTTGGTTGAATATTTCACCTTCCCTAACCAAAACTAGCTTCCTGCTTATGCCCGATTCCAGTGGAGCTGCAGAAAGCATAAGTTCCTTGGGGCACTTTCCTTGCACAGCAACCAGCGTAATGGGGTCCCGAACCCAATTTACATTGCTGCTGCCTTCTGCCTAGGAACAAGGAGCTCAAATCACAGAAGCAGTTGCAAGCTGATGAGAGGATAATTATTACAGTGATTTTAGGTGATTAATACAGACTCGTTCTGTACAGTACTTGAAGTTATAATTTCTATTTAAACGACAGTACTGATTATTGGGTTTGCCTTCAGGGCAGAACACAGTTGCTTTTTGCTTTTTTTTTTTTTTGGTAATTTTAATGGGTTTGTATAAGCACTTCTTTTTTTTTAGGGGACATTTCCTGTGTAATTGGACAGTCGAGCTTTTTTTGAGTGAAATAATCTGATTCCAGAGCATGAGGCCACAATAGCATGCTGTGGACTAATTCTGTAATACAAACTACACAGACACCAAGGTTGGCATTTCTTTCCCTGCTGTGCATCACCAACAGATGCATTGGATTTAGCTTCTCCACTCACACAAAGAAGCAGGCTCCACTTACCCCAGGAACGGGGAAACTAGCTGCACCAGCTCTGCACGGGAGATCACCTCCTGATTGAAAATAACCAGGCAGCGAAGGAAGTTTTCATACGCTTCTGTGCTTCGCAGAGCTTTGCGGACCTTGGGGAAGAAGACAAAAAAGGGTTAAGGTGAGAGCAGCTCGTCCATCAGCACCCAGGAGGCCTGCATTCAACACTGTGCTTCCTCCACCTATGCAGGACTTTGTCAGAGAGGCTCCAAGGAGCCAGAAAAAAGAAGGAAGCCATCTCCTTGCTGGTATGCCTGCCACTCAAGTGCATTACCTTGAAGAAGGGAGTTGTAAATGAAGAATGAAACTCCCAGCAGCTGGACCACAGACAAACCCAGTTGTGCCTGCAGCACCACGGACCCCCTTGGGTGGGGATCAGGGCTAAGAGACCCGTGTCACAGCGAGCACCCCTCCAGCCCCCACCACGTTACAGCTCAAATCACCACAGACGCAGCAAGCTCTGCAGCCCTCGGCATGAGAAAACAGAGCAATTCATTCCAACACCATTACTTTTCCCATGAGAACAGTTAGCATCTACACATCAAACAGATCTATCATTATTAAGAAATTCGTCATTACAGTTACAGTTCTGCAGCAGGGATTTCTACGTTTACTCATGGGAACACCTACGCATCCTCCAAGCGACAGAGTGATTCCCAGTCACCACCAACTGGCTTAGTGCACTGCAAAGCACACGTCAGCACGGCTCTGATGCCAAGCCTTTCTCCCACAGAGCATCAGCAGCAGGTGAGAAGCTAGAGAACGACCCCCAGGGAAAAAAAGACATAGATGTCCATGTAAAGAACACCAGTGATCTTTTAAAAAATGCAGCAGATCTGACACAGAGGTCAGACAATACAGCTGAGGTCAAGCAGACCGATGTTATCGGAGCGGCATATATATCACAAACTTCACTGTGACAAAAAAAATCAGGACGTATGCAGGCTACAAACATCAATCAGTGACACCAGAGCACACTCTCTCAAGTCTCACCACTCACCTTCTCAAAGAACAGGGATTCTGTCCCCACACCATGCTTGCTGGCTTCTGCCAAAGACTGGTCTTTTAAACCAAGCAGCTTTGGTTTCTTCTGTTAAGAAATAACACAAAAAAGGGCTGTTCAGCAGAGGAAGTCACTGTATTTTGACCATGCATTACGCAAGGGGGGCTTCAGCCTCCAGACCACTTACTCTCAGACAGAAGAGTGGCTTTTTCAGAAGGAAACTTGTTTAAAATGTGGCCTCCGTGTTAATCTACTCATCTTTAATTAGTTGCACAGAACACCAAGTATTTTTAATACAAGGTCATATCCTTTCCTCTAACAAGTTGACTGAAACAATCACTGCTTGTAGTATCTCAGTCTCTAACTAGTGTGCAGAATTACCAAACTATTTTTTAAACCATCATTCATTCAGCTGATTCTCAGACGTCCCTAAAAGCAGTGAACTTCTACCTCCTGCACTCCACATCAGAAAGGCTTAAAGCTGCCTCTGAACAGGTTTTAATTTGCTGCATTTTGAGGAGAAAAGCTGGAAGGGGAAGGAAGTCACTGGATTTAAACGATACAGCTAGATGTGCCAACACTTTTCTTCCCCACACAAGACATACCACACAAAGCAGGCACACCTGTCCTAATGCAGAGGCTCTAAACCACCAGACCATTCTGACACAGCTAAGCCTTGCACTCTCCAAATGCGAGTAAGCTGAAGAGGGCAAACTCAGCTACAGGAATCATCATTCATCGCTGCACGACAACATTTATCGTACGAAAAATGAATAAGCATGATTCTGCTCTATGTTTTGCTTTAGTTTCCTGGGAAACACACAGCTGCTGGGCTAGCGGCACGTGCCATTACCTTCACTGGAGGGGTTGTCCCCGCGCCCGAGTGCCGCCGGATCTGACAGCCGTTCTGGTTGGGTCTTTGCTGCTTGTTGTTGAGCTGCGGCTTCTTTACTGTGCCACCGTGATCGTTTCTCACCGACTCCACTTTCTCTGCAGTCGTCTTGCTTAACAGCTTAGTTACAAACAAAGCCAAGAGACCATCAGAGCCGAGCTTCACCTCATCAGCCAAACACTAGCATGCCTGCTCCTCCCAGCTCTAGGTGACCAATCTACTTTACTGCAGTTATGGAAGTCTTAGAACAACCCTTCCAAGCAAAGGAATTGTATTGAAAAGTTATTAACAGAAAACAGTCTATCATCCTGACCCATCTCCTAAACTCAGTAAAAGACCACTCCAAAAACGCAAGACAACAAGAAAAGCCCGTTGTTCTGAACACTGGCTCCCTACAGGAGCACTTCCCCACTAGGTACTCCAGCCCCAGCCTGCCTCAAGTAGACTCACCACCGAGCTGTTGGCATCTGGCAGAAACTGCCCAAACTCTGAGAGCAGATCCTCCTGGTTCTTGAAGAGACGAGCCACCTGCGCGTACACCTCCTGCTCCGTCAGTGCTGGTGTGTAGTTGCCCCCTGCCTCCTTGGCATTGCGCTGCTCTTTCTGTCGTACAAAGAGAAGGGTCAGATGAAAGGACGTCTGAACTGTTTCAGTGACAAAGGAAAAAAGCCCTCGGTAATACAAAGAATGAAGCAGCAAAGGTCTCAGCACCTTAAACAAAGGACTGTGCTAAACGCCCAGCTGGCTGTGGACTAGGGGGGCACTGATCAAGGAAGTGATTTCTTCACTTTTAACACAACCAGAGCTCTGCTTAGCTTGCTGGCCCATGCCAAGCAATGAATTATTTACACTGGAAAAGATCTACACAAAGAAGTCCAGCAGAAGACCAGAATGCCCATCTCGTGCAGCAAAGAAAGGGGAACAACTCCACCTGGCACTGCCAAAGCTCACCTGATACGTATGGAGGATCTCCAGGAAGGCTTTGTAGATGTCTGGTTGTCCCTGGAAGCGGTTCTTGATCTTGTTGACATAGTTGATGGCGTGATTAAACTCGACGGGCTGATTGTTCTGCAGGGATGGTGTGGTTCCCAGAGAGATTGTCACAGGTGTGTGAGGCTGCACCGGCGGCGAGCGCGGGGACGCGTATGGTGGAATTGGGGGAGTCTGTTGGCTGGCAGGAGTGTGCGCCTGCAGCTGTGATGGCTAAGGGGAGAAAGAAGGAACCACGTCAGACAAGGGCAGATCCTTTATGCTTTGAATAAAGGCACCTGTATGGCACTTACATGCCACATCCTGAGGAAACGAGATGGTGTATAAATATACATGGTGCCAACAGGGATTTCTCCGAGTTGAAGCATCACAAGCACAGCAGCTGGACATTTCCCACTACTACACCCAGTCAAGCAATCTCTACCCATATCCCTGGGTGACTTCTGATGTGCTTCCATCAAATACTGGTTTGTTTGTGTTTGTTTGCTTTTTCATTAACTGATATTAAATAACTACTCCCTCCCCAGGCCGAGGGAATTTTAGCACTATCTTCCACAAACTCAATACTTCCAAGTAGCTGTCTAAGCAAAAACTGCTGTCAAGAGCCATTTCCCAATCAGTGTTTTAAAGATTAACAGAAGCACAAACAAAGGCAGACTGAGCAGAAGAGAGCCACTATCCAAAGCAAACAAATAAACAGAAATTGGGTGGGCCAGCAGAGATACATTTCACCAGGAAGACAGAACACCAGCCTGTCCAACTTATCCTGAGCAGCTGCCTCTCCTTGCCACTTGCTTTTGCCTGAGATCTGACAAGCGATACATTCAGTCATCAAAAAACAGAAGCAGAGCATTTAGGCTCTCTGCAACACTGCAAGTTACTTTGTCTCTAGTTAAGAATGCTGGGAGTAAGGAAAGGGCAAGGGAAAAAGGCAGATTTTTCAATATGGAGACCAAGAGTACATAGTTAAGAGATTAACCCTTGAAATTTTGGGGGTTCTTTCCCTCCTTTGCACATTTGGAAGTTCAAATACACCGGATTTTATCTCGACTGAGCTCTTAAAAGCCTCTTGTATTACCCTATTCTGTTTTCAATCACATAAAATACATATGGTGGATGCAGCATCTGGATTATATCTAAAGCAGAGACAAATTCCCTTTGTTATTGAGAGGTCTCAGTTTCAGGCACACAAACTGATACTTAAGACAACATTGTGGTCATTTGGTTTGAACCCTTGCACTCCAGTTTCGTCAACAACGCCTGCACCCGTCCAGCTGATGTCTGAACCAGACAACCCTTTCTGTTTGTTTTTGTTTTGCAGCAGCTGGCCAGTCTGAAAACAAGATTTTGAGCAATACAGTGTCTACCACGTCACTACGCCAAGCATTTGGAAACACGCACAAACTTTCACACCGAGGGTAACGTCTTCACCATGGCCTCTGCTTCACGAGGAATTTCTTGGGATTTGGGTTATTCTGAGGCAACAAATCCCATTTAATTCCCCACCTCCACACCAGTGTCAGCTGGAGGCAGCCAGTGCCCCATGCGGGAGCCAACAAACACCACTCGCTCGCTCTCACCTTGCTGATTTTGGCGGGTGGTGGCTGCGGCGCTGGCTGTGCTGGTGTTGGGGTCGATTGCGCTGAAGGCTGCGACTGATGCTGGGGCTGGGGCTGCGGCTGGGGCTGCAGGCCGTGAGTGGGGATCTGGTGAACCTGCCCCGGGGTCGTCACGTTCACCATATCGTTTGTCTGCACCTCGATCTTGTAGCCAGGAGGCAAGAAGGTGTTGAAACCCATAATCAAGTCTGGGTGGCCCTTGAAGAGCTGTGATACGCGGCTGATCACTCCTGGAGTGTCAATGCTGAGCAAAGAATAAAATCAGGATGTCACCATCTTTTAAATCCCTCCCTGTGGCAACCCAAGCTCTGCGCGCAACAATTCTCCTTCAGCATTTCTGTCTTACCGTGTATAACCTATGATGAACCTAAGAAACACAGCAAAACTCATTCCTACAAATACATTACCAACCTTAAGAATGACATAAGAATTATTTCATTTGTTCAGACTGTTTTATATCGATGAGACCTAGCCACAAGTCTGACCATTAGCAGGCAGGCAAGACCACCAGACAGCCAGGTCAATCAGCTAGCAAGGCTTGGGAGCTTGGGAACTGCAGCTCTAGGCAGAAATTCTTTTAGTATCAGTGAAGAAATGGATGTAAGTGAAGAAATTCTGAAACTCTCAGAACAGACTCCCAGAACAGAAAGCACACAACTGCTTTCACACTACCATGGAGATATGCTGCTCTGGAACGGAAGGTTGAGCTCCTGCTCTGCGCTGCCGTGCCCACAAACATGCATACAGTGAGAGTAGCCTGGGTGGAAGGAGCAGAATGAAGCTTGTTACCTCTGAGATTTGAATTCCTTCATAATATCCAAGAAGTCATTGTAGACCTGTGGCTGACTGCCGAACTGCAGCTTCACCTGGTCAAGGTATGACAACGCATCCTCCACCTGGAGACAAAACAGACAGCCTGCATTGGCACAGAAGATTCTATGTCACCTCCATTGCTCAGCAAAACACATATTTGAAAGCACAGCTGGTAGTCCTGAGCCTGGAAGGGGAATTAAGGATCGTGATCTTGGTTGGAGTAATACCAGCACCACTTAAATTAGAGAAGCTCAGAAAACCACACCAAAAAGAAGAAAAATAAATAACGATAAACAAAACAAAAACAACTCAAATCAACAGGATGAGTCAGAAAGGGCATTCTCCAAATTTCCCATGTCACCACCAGTGATGTGACTGCTAGGATAAACAGAACTAGACTGAGCATTTTTCCTGCATTCATATGTGGAAATTATTATGGAAGTCTAAGAATAAGCAGAAAGTGGAAATGACATATTCAGAGGAATAGATGCCTGCCAGGTACACGCTTTCTGAACGCCAGACATTTCAGTTCGACACACAAGGATTTTGAAAATGGCAACTGTGGGCGGCAAATTGTTTTACGCCTCAAACAGCAAGAAGTTGATGAACCATTCGTGTACCAACATCCAATTTCCAGATATACTGAAAGCACAGCCCAGCCTGACACGAGCGCTCTGCGCCGTTTGTAATCAGCTGCACGTGGGCCCTCTCCCTTGTTGGGAATTAAAAGACAGCAAGGGAGGAAGGGTGAGCAGGGACAGAGCCAGCCTCGCATCTTGGAGGGAAAGCCAGCAGTTTTGGTGGGAGAAAGAACCACGTCTCACAAAACCATTTTCAGAGGGGAATGGAAATGAAGCAGAAAGGCGTCCCGTCCAGCAAAGCGCTGGGTTCCAGCTCAACTGGAAGAGACCTGCCCTGTACGTGGGACAAGGTATCAATTCATATGTACGCCTTGCTGCTAGAGCCGAATCTAATGCAACTACTTACAAGGGCTACTTTTGGTGGAGTTTTCTCTTTTTTAAGGTTTTACAGCACGTAAGCTGACAACAGAGCCTTCTGCACTCCCACCTCAGTCCTGAACTCCCACCCTCCAAAGCCATGCATTCAGAGAAGCCCCAAACCTTTGGGCTGTCCCACCCACGTCCCTCTGTTACCTTGAGCCTCTGGAACTGCTGCTGGCCCTGCACAGGCACGGCCGGGGGGGCCGGGTGTGCATGGCTCTGCACCACCTGGCTGCCATGTGGCTGCACCGGGGCGGTGTGGTGGTGGCCGCTGTGCACTGCTGCCAGGGCCGGCCCGTGGCTGCCTGAGCTCTGTGGCATAGCTGACACCTGGAGAGACAGAAAGGACCATGAGTGTTTCTCTCATGTGGTAACAGAAGGATGTAATGCACAGGGAGTGTGATTCAGGCAGAGTCAAGGCTCTCTCTTCTATCTAGAAAGGTTGGAAGGGATCCTAAAGCCCCCCCCCAGCACCATCCCCTGCTGCAGGCTGGCTGCCCCCAGCTCAGGCTGCCCAGAGCCCATGCATGGCCTTGAGCACCTCCATGGATGAGGCACCCACAGATCTGGGCAGCAGTGCCAGCGCCTCACCGCCCTCATGGTAAAGAATTTCCTCCTAAAATCTGGTCTATATCTCCCCTTTTTTAGTTTAAAACCAGCAGCGGAAGCCTCTCAGAGCAAAAAGAGGCACCTAACAACCCTGTGGTGACATCTTCTCTAACAGTTCAATTGTTTGAAATCCTCCAGTCTAAATGCCAGCCAGTTAAGCTTAAGATCACCCAAGATATCCAAAGTCTGTCGCAGGGACGCTGTTAGAACAAACCTCCTTGCTAATGAAACATGGAGCTAATCTCTGTGCACTTGTCTCTAGGATTCGGAGACTGTGATCTGAATCATTCAAGAGAGTGTTGTTCAAAAGAAGCCAAATAACATCACATTTTGTGGTCAGGCCCATCTAAACAACAAAGCTGGCAACCTTAATGTGCTTCACAGAATCACAGAATGGCCAAGGTTGGAAGGGACCTCAAGGATCATGAAGCTCCAACCGCCCCACCACAGGCAGGGCCACCAATCTTCACATTTAATGCCAGACCAGGCTGCTCAGGGCCCCATCCAGCCTGGCCTTGAACAACTCCAGGGACATCCACAGCCTCTCTGGGCAGCTGTTCCAGTGCCTTACCACTCTCAGAGTAAAGAGCTTCCCCCTGACATCCAACCTAAATCTTCTCTCCTTCAACTTAAAACTATTTCCCCTTGTGCTGTTATTATCTACCCTTTCAAAGAGTTGACTTCCCCCTTGCTTGTAGGCTCCCTTCAGGTACTGAAAGGCTGCAATGAGGTCACCCTGCCAGCCTTCTTTTCTCCAAGCTGAACAAGCCCAGCTTCATCAGCCTGTCTTTGTAGGCGAAGTGCTGCAGCCCTCTGATCATTTTTGTGGCCCTCTTCTGGACCCTCTCCAACAGCTCCCTGTCTTTCTTGTACTGGGTGTCCCAGTACTGGACACAGGACCTCATGAGGGCAGAGTAGAGAGGGACAATCACCCCCCTGCCCCTGCTGGCCACCCGTCAAGTGAGACCTATGAGAAGTTCATTATTCCATCCTAGTTTTTTTCCCCCTAGGCGACTGAAACAAAACCTTGTCCCAAACCCGGACTTTTGCTGTGTAAAAGCAGCGTGTTGAGTGGTTGAATCATAATTTCCCACCCAGGATATGGCAGACCCACCTGGTAGCTGGGAGTTACCGAGTATTGGATCCCCGTGGCAGACTGCATGGTCTCTGAGACTGCCTCATACACCGGCGGTGCCGGGGCGAGCACACGGTGCTGGTGCTGGAAGGCGTCGGTGCTGCTGGTGATACGTCTCTGCTGCGCCGTGTACACGGGTGACTCCTGCTCATCCAATCGCCGCTTCATTCTGAACTCATGCTCAGGAAGCACTAAAAAACCTGGTAAAAACAGAGCAATTAGAGAGGGACATTGATTAATCACTCCCTGCCAGCGTTGGGAACACCAAGTTTGCCAGGAGCAGGTAAGACAAGTTTCGTGCCGATTCCTTTCTGTTGCTATCTTGAGATAGGGAAATAGAATTAAGATTCGGCATTCTACATGAAACGTGTGATGCAAACACACAGCTTTCCTGTTAGAAATAAAGCCCTGCTTTCCAGTCAAGGATTTGTTCTGTTACTGAAAGCAAAGACCATCCTGAACCTCCTTGGCAGCCCAGACTGGATAGGACTCAGGCACCAGAGATGCCTTAGAGCACAGGAGGAGGGCAGAGGCAAAGCTCTCTGCCCCATGCTGCCTTTGTACAGCAAGCCCTCTCCAAAGCAAACCTTCAGCCAGACAGACACACTGACTCTGCCTGGGTAACGCATGAAGCTCCCCTAAAGTAAGTGTACAGGGCAGCCTAAACCCTTCCCTAACATAACAGACCAAGGTACTGGGGAAGTATTCAAAGGTACTGCCAAAAACACACCCGGCAGCCAGCTCCTCACCCGGCTCCTTTCACGTGGTGGGAAGAGCTGCCTGCTTTAAGTCTGCTTAAAGCTGCTCTGCAAGTTGCACCTCCCAGAACACCAGCCCCAAAGCTTCCGTATGTACCCTGAGCATGCTCCAGGAATTTCCTCAGCTCGTTGTACTGCACCAGGTGTCTTTCTGCTCAGCTACAGACAAACGAACAGCCCCTCAGGCTCACAGGGAGCTGCTCTCATAGCCCTTAGCTCTGAACAAACTTCCAGTTGTATGCTAATGGAGCCTGGACCAAGCAGAGCAGGTTGGCAGCGAACCCCGGCACTTTGCATGACAATGCCAGGCCCCGGGAGCCGAGTATGGGCAAAGCCTTGGTGGCATCCATTTCTAGAAGGCTCCACCAACGTGGAACTGAAGCCCTGGGCTCTGCCGACAGCCAAGCACTGCAACTGCCCCAGCACCTCCATCTCATGGGGGAACACGTGCTGGCAAGCACTCCCATAGTGCATTCCTTCCATCCCTGAGGTCCCACTGATCTTTACCTGGTGTGTCCCACAGATTTGCTCCGTTAGAAGGGCAGACTGCAGCGTAGCAAGCTGTATCTGCTGCAGAATGGTGCTCCGAGGGTAACTACGACCACAAAGCCACTCAGAACTTCTGCACCATAGAGCTGACATCACAGGCAGCGCTATGGTTACCGTATGGTTTTCTGGGCAGTGGAACACAGCCCTCTGATGGGCACCCATCACCCTGCGGACTTTGACTCAAACATTTAGAAAGCCCCAATTCAAATTGCATCATCTGTGATCTTAATTGGAGAGCGAAAAATAAAGACTGCAAAATACAGAATGGTCTGCATGAGACTGAAAGCAAGTCACAAACTTTAGGTACTGTCCTCCATCAAAAGCATTCATCTGAGGCTCCCGACTCAGCAATGGCTTTACAGAGCAAGCTCCAGTCTACACAGACCACACGGACCTGCATCCCTCCCTCCCAGCACCACTCCTACCCAAGCTATCTTTTAACTTCAGTCAGAGCATTTCTTTACGGGAATACACCCCTCCACAGGAGGACAAAAGCTCCACTCTGCTTTTTCACTTTCCTTTTCCTGGGCTGCAAGTTCTCCCCTTGCAGGAGGGCAGTGAATCGTGAAGGTCTGCTGTCTGACACCTGTTGAAGCCACAACACTTCTGCACATAAATGGTGCTTTCAAGAACAAGTTGTGAAACCCCACAAGAGAGATTTCAGTCTTTGCAGATGCAGACCCAAGGCACTCCTGAAACAGGGAAACAGCACAGCTGCAGGTCAAGCATCTGAGATTTGCAGGGGCTGTTTAAAAGTCCTTAGCTGGCTGCAGCATGCCAGCCACAGGCACCCTGTGAATCTCTATGAACCTCTAAAGAGGAGCTCTGATGCCACTAAGAGCCAGAGATGAGGAGAAATCCCATGCAGCGGGCACACTTTTGTACATCACCTGCTGTCTGAAGCAGGCTGAAGGACACCCGAATGCACAGATCCTCCTATTAGCAGCATTTTTGCTGTCTCTTTGAATTTTAAGCATTAATACCTGGACATAGCTGTGCTGAGTGAGGAGGGTTTGCTCTCGAGGTGGAAAGGACCCAAAGCTTGGAAGCAGCACACGTGTGGCTCAGGATTACAGAGGTGACATCCTGGCTGCCTGCTCGTGGCTTGCCCTGCCATGTGGGCTCTCCCCGAGCCTTGACATCCTCACTTATGCTCTCCCTGCTCGCATGCAGGCAGAATGAGCGCAGTACTTGCAGCCACTCTTTACCTTCACTGCAACAGCAGAGCCAAGGGAGCTGGGAGAAAGTGGCACAGCACTGAGAGTGCACCCATAGCCCTGCAGCTTGGAACAGCAGCCACAGAACTGCGTTGGCTTCACCAGCCATGACGACTTCCCAGCGCAGAGCATGGATCATACATCCTGGGAAGGCAAGCAACTCGCTCCTGTCATGGTTATGCCTTTCCAACAAGCTCACAGCAGAGGCTGTTGGCCGTAAGCACAGCGTGAGCCATTTCTTACAGCACCTGTTCACAGCAGTGCTCTTGTGCATGCTTAAATGCAAAGGAATCACATTCTTATTTATGTACCACTTCGCTGGGCGTGCTGAAGGTTTCTACGCAGCCTCCCCGTCCCCCACTGGACACAGTGATCACTCAAGAATCACACACAAGTTGGGCTTGGAAGGGACCTGTGTGAGAAGAAGGGGAAGGGGAGGTCTGGGTGCCCTCTGGCCCCTCTCCCCACTGCAGCCCCAGCTTTGCTCACGGTGCCCCTCAGCTGGGGGGGGGGGGGGGGGTGGGGAGGACAGGGGGAAGATGCGGGCTGGGAGATTGCAGCTTCAGCTGCCAGCTTCCTCTGCACTGTGGGGCTGTTGCTAACGCCGTGCTTTTATGGGACGGGGGGGAGGAAGGATCCTACAGGTGCTTTGAATCAGCGTGCGGGCACCGCGGCCCGGAAACCCTCCGCGTGCTCGCTTGGAACTGTCTAGAGAGACGCGAAAGCAGGAAACAGGAGCTGGAAAGGCACGGGTGGTGGGCTGGGCCCGGAGCTGCGAGGGCCGCGTTGAGCGGGGCGGGGCGAGGCGGGGCTGAGGCGGCCCCACGCAGGGGGCGGAGCGGGGGGCGGGAGGCTCCGTCCCGCAGCGCGCCCAGCGCTGCTCGCCCCGCCCGCCGCTCCCGCCATGCCGGGCTCCCCCCGCGCGCACACACACACACACACATATATAGACACGCACACACACCGGGAGTGAGGGCTCGCCGCGGCACCGGGCCCGGCCCCGCCCCGACGGATGGCTGCTCCCCCCCACCCCCCACCTCACAGCCCCGCGTCCCCCCAACGCCGCCGCTCCCCTTACCTCGAAGCGGCGGCGCCCAGCGGAGGCACGCTCCCTCCCGGCTGTGGGCTCGGGGTGGGCGCGGCCCCGCGCTCGGCCCGCGGGGAAAGCGAGGGGCGCGGATGGGGTAACCGTCGCTCGGCCGCCGCGGCGGAACGCTGCCCGCTTCTCTGTTCCCCGGGAAATCCCGCCCCTCCCAGCCGCAGGGAGGGGGAAGACCCGCGCGGCGATTGGTCGAGCACCGAGTCGCTCAGCGCGCCGCCCAACCGCTACGCTCGGCCCGCCCCCTTCGCCCGCCCCCATTGGATGCGGCCGCCAGGAAGGGGATGTGGAGAGGAAGGGGAGGGGGGAGCGAGCGCCCGAGAAAAATGTCCGTACAGCCAGCGCGCCCCGCCCCCTCCCGCCCCCGCAGCCTCCCCATTGGGCGGCGCGCTGCGGACACAGCCAATCGACGAGCCGGACAGCTCCGCCGTCACGTCGGGGGGAGCAAGCCACGCCCCCTCTCCGGGGAGCCCTTTTGTGGAATGTTTACATCGGGGCAGCGCGAGGCGGCCCGGGGCCCGACGGCGCCCATTCGGGCGCCGTCGGGCCCCGGGCCGCCTCGCGCTGCCGCCTTTTGTCCCCCGACCCCTCCACTTCCGGGAGCCAGCACGTGGGGGGGGGGAACACAGCGCGCAGCCAATGGCCGCGGGGGGCGTGGCCGCGCGGCGGCGGAGCGGGCGCTCCCCACCCCCTCCCCTCACACACACACACACACACACACACACACACACATACACACACATCCGCGCCACCCCCCCCCCCCCCCCCCCGCCCGCCCGCCCGCCCTTCGCGCGCGCTCTCGCGGCGACCGTTGGGCGGGCGGGAAAACCTCGGGCGCGCGCCCCGTTTTCTCCCCCTCCCTCAGCGTTTCCCGGGCCTCCCCCTGAGGGGCCCGGCGGGCGGGCAGCGGCTCTGACATACCCTGAACGCGCAGCGAGGCGTCCTGAATGGAAAGGGGAACTCCCCCCGGGGCCCATTGGCCCTACGAGGCCGTTCGTCACCGCCGGCCCGCCCTCGGGGGGCTGTGTGGGGCGGGGCGACGAAAAACCAGCCTGGAGATGAAATCGCTCCTCGTCTGCTCGCTTAATGTTAAATACCACAAGAAAACAAACAAACAAACAAACAAAAACCACCCCAAAAAGCTCCTCCCCCTCGCTCCAGGATTATAAAAAAATAAGAATATACACATTCGAAGAGCTTATTACAGTATAAAGTTCCCGATGCAGCTGGGCTGGGAACGCACACCCTCAGGGCTCTGCTGCTCTGCGTACAGTCTAGATGGTCCCACCGGGAAAAACAACAACAAAAAAAAGACAAACAAAAAGGACAAAATTACAAAATAAACCATCCCAACCCCTTTTCCCGAGCCTCGTCCTGCCCCGGCTTGCTTGAAGTAAGGCACAGTTCCCAGCTGGCAGGGCTGTGTCAGTGCCCGGCTGAGGCTTTCTGGCCGGCAGGCAGCAGGCCGCGGCGCTGGGCGTGCTCCAGCACTGCGCTGTAGCAGAAGTAATACTGCTCCGGGGTCTGGATGCTGAAGGCGCGCTGCGTCCTCATGCGCTGCACCGTCTGCTGGATGTCCAGCGTGCCCACGTCCTGCAGCTGCGACAGGCAGATGTCCAGAGCGCACAAGGTACCTGGGGACGAGCGCAAGCATCGCTCAGCCAACGCGCCGCAACGCAACATCCCCCCTGTGCTGTCCTCCTTACCCGTCCTGCCGATGCCGGCGCTACAGTGCACCACGAGCGGAGGGCCCCCCGGGTGCCCCTTGAAGCGCGGTCCCAACGCACTGACGGCCACACGCTGCTGCTGCTTCACGGCCCCCAGGAAGTCAATGAGTGTGGCTGCCGACGAAGGCACGCCGTAATCCGGCCAGCTCAGGTACTGGAAGTGCGAGAGCAACCGCCGCTCCCTGCCCTAGAGGTGAAAGGGGAGGGTCAGTGGGACAACATAGCTCCATGGCACCCGCTGGGCACACACCTTAGCACACACCTCGGCACTGTGGAGCTCTAGGATGGTTTTCTTGTAATGGCTGAGGTTCTCCACGCCCAGGTTGGTGACGGTCAGCGCTCCAAAGCGCATCTGGAAATCCTTCTCCAGGGGCCAGTACTGGCCGCACTTCCTCCTGCCCCCCTCCTCCAGCCTGCGGATGGGACGTAGTGACAGGGGGACAAAATGTCCTCCCTGCCAGCATCACGTGGTGCCCTGTGCCCCCCAAGGGCCTACAGCATCCCTCCGCAGTGGGGCAGCTTAGGAACACCAGGTACGTGGGCAGCAGAACACCACTGGCTCTCCTCTGCACCGCACAGAGGTGTTTTCAGGGTGTTCCCTTCCTTTGGGATGCAAAGCGCTGCTCTCCGGCTGTGACAGCAGCTGATCCAATAGCAAAACCACTCGTTTTGCCACCCAGGGCACTCACCGAGTTGTCATCACGATCACCAGGACGTTCTGCTCCCACACCATGCGCCAGAAGTCACCGTAGGTGTTCTCCAGGGGCCCTGCAGGGACAGCCTGCTGTCACCCAGCGGGGCTGGGCAGGACAGGCAGCCCCTGGGCATCCATGGACACGACAACCACACAGAAGGTGGTGACAATGGAACAGGTTGCCCAAGGAGGCTGTGGATGCCCCATCCCTGGAGGCATCCAAGGCCAGGCTGGATGTGGCTCTGGGCAGCCTGGTCTGGTGGTTGGCGACCCTGCACATAGCAGGGGGGTTGAAGCGAGGTGATCATTACCGTCCTTTTCAACCCAGGCCATTCTATAATTCTATGAACACACGGCCCTTACCCTGCGTCCCAATGTACGCATTCCTCTGCTTGTAGCCATCCATGTAGCTGGCGTTGATGTAGTCGGTCAGCTAGGGACAATGACACAGCATGAGTGCACCACGGGGATGGCTTCAGCATGACCCCTGGGCTCAGCTCCAAGCAAGCAAAGTGAGCGAGAACCCAGGTGCTGAGTGTCAGGGATGGGCTGGTGGCACAGTGCAGAATGAGAGGGGGGCTCACCTCCGGGCGGCTGTAGGGCTTGGCCAGCTTCACGCGGGTCTGGTCCAGGCAGGGCACATCTCCATAACGGTTCTTCTCCTGGTTGTAGGGCGCCCTGGGGCAGGGACAGGGCAGGGCAGCAGGGCATCCCAAGGCAATGCCCGGGGCTCTGCTGCCATCACCTGGCCGCAGCCCCGGGAGCGGCATGCACCAGGTTCCCGCTGCCCCTCCCACCCCATTCGACTCACAAGGAGCAGGCGAAGGTCCCGGCCGGGCTCCGGCGCCGGATGTCCTCATACTCCTCATAGATGCCGCGCTTCTGCTTGCGGCTGACGTGCTCCAGCAGCTCCTGCGGGGTGAGGGCCTTGGGGCCGGGCACATGGAGCGAGCCGTTGTCGCGAGGGGTCACCAGCGGCACCAGGATAAGCTCATCCAGGGGGTCGGGGTGCCCGTTCTGCTGTGGTAGGAAGCGGCAGTTCCAGCTGAGCGGGTCCAGCTTGAGGCAGCCGCCGAGGGTCTCGGGCAGGCACTCGCGGGGCAGGTGCTCCTTCAGCTCCGACATCTTCACCATCTGCACCTGCAGAGGACAGGCACGGGCACTCAGCTCAGCCGGCAGGAGGGCCCTCCTCAGCTCCCAGGCTGCACGCAGCTCTGACAAGCAGCAGGGATCTTCGGGCATACTGTTTCAAGCAGCAACCAAGTTTATCTTCTCCCACGTGGCTCATTTTCTTTCCCTTTAAAGCTCCCAGCCCCCAGGAGCCTGCAGCCCCCACACTCACCCTCTCACGCAGCTTTTCCTTCAGCAGCAGGCTGATGATGGAGTAGGGCACGCGGAACCACATGGGTGCTCCCACGATGAACACCTTCTTCAGCCTCGCCGGGAAAGCGCCCTGCGGACAGTGAGGGCTCGGGGACGGCTCGGCTCCATGCTGCAGGACTAACCCACGCCCAGCGTGTCCCCACAGCAGTGACAATTGCAGGGACCCGGGGCGAAGCGGCTCCCAGCACAGTCCACGCTCCAGTCCACACCGATTTCCATGTGGCCAGCAGAGGGCTGGGCTTGGTGAGCCAGCGGTGAGGGCGGGAGCGGGGCTTTGAGCCCCAGCTGCTATTTACTGGGAGCTCTTTTTCCGGAGAAGGGAGGAGGCACGAAATGCCAGCACCATTAAAAAATAATTTGCATCTGTTTTCATGAAAGCGCTGCCAGCAGCTGTGTGAGGAATCCAGCGCGTGGGGACAGCTGATCCCCTGCCGGTGCCTGCGCCTCCCCGAGGGGCTGTGGATGGCACCCAACCTCCTGCATCCCCCCATCCCACCCCATCTCATCACATCCGGCTCCATCCCATCCCATCCCATCCCTGCTGTCGCTACCTTCAGCAGGTTGAGGATCTTCTTGCTGAGGTCCAGCTCGAAGTTGGTGTACTGCGAGCCCGCCATGTCGTAGATGAACACCAGCCCGTTCCTTTGTGTCTCGAAACTGGGCAGGGGGAAAGAGCAACACCACTCCAAGATCACGCATGCGCCCTGCACCCCTCAGTGACCCCTGAAGAGTCTCCTCTGTGTTCCCAGTGAGACAAAGCACCTCAAAGCTGCCTCTCCCTCACACCCACCCTGAGCCCACCCCAGCTGCACTGCCCACGGTGGCTCAGCCCACAGACAAAGCCCAGCCCCAGGAACGGGGTGACTGGGCTCTGAGTTCCAGCAGGGCTCCCAGGGCCGGGGCTTTCCAAGGGCCGGAGATCCCCGGCACAGTAACACGAGGCACATGCGGACGCCTTAAGGATGCCACTGATTTTTGCCATGCCTGGAAGGCTTCTCAACGGGCTGTCATCAATCCTTGGCATGCAAACACGGGGCAAGCGGCTGCTTATAGGCTACTTGAACAGAGCTGACAGAGCTCGGTCTGCAAGCAGCGACAAAGCAGCATCCAGAATGCAAGGCAGTGCCGCAACACAGGGCTCACCTCTCCACGGCCCTGTCCAGCAGGTAGAAGAGCGCCTGGAGCACCACGTGCTGCACGCTGCGGCTGGGGTGGTGCAGCTTGGCCGTGAACAGGGCGATGGAGGCCCCCGAGGGGTCCCGAACGCTCTGTGGGAGAAAGCGAGGTCACGGCGTGCCCGCAGGCAGCACCGCACTGTGCCCTGCCACGCCGTGCACCTACCAGGATGGTGAACTTGCCGCTGAGCAGCTCCGAGCGCAGCGGCTCCTCGTGCGGCTTCAGCTTCACGATGCCCTCCTTGAGCCGCGTCTCCTGCGGCAGGGACACAGCGTGACCCCCAGCACCACACGCAGGGATGCGTGAGCCCACGAGCCCCCGCTACGTACCCGGTAGGAGTGGAAGAGCTCAATGGCCCGCAGGACGTCGAACTTGCGGGCCATGAGGAACTTGACGGCCACGTTCCAGGAGAGCGGGGACACATTGTACTGGCCTGTCCACTTGTTGATCTCTTCCAGGAACTGCTTGGTGGCCTGCAGGACAGAAGGGCATTCCCATTAGCATCCCCCAGACTCCCCAAAGGCAATTTGATGGGGGAGAACAGGGTGGCGTAACACGGGTAACGTGCAAGGCTGGCACTTGGGCTGACGGTCCAAAGTGACGTCAGACGGGCCAGCACCAGATGCGCCCCAAAATGCGATTTACCGAGGAAGGCTCCCCACCCTCTCGAGATAAACCGAGCAGGAGAAATATTGGGAAAAAAAGCAGAATACTGCGTCACTGCCGTGTCCCAGATCCCCAAGCACTGGGACAGCCCCCCTTCCCACCCGCACATCCCAGGGCGATGCTCGGCCGCCAGCCCCGCTCCCGAGCCCAGCAACATCCTCCCGCAGTGACGCACGGCCGGGGAGGAAGCCGGAACGTCACGGGAGGTGCGGGGCGTGGGAAGAGCGTGCACACAGCCCCACACAGCCCCACGGGCACTGGGGGGGGGGCCGGCACAGTAACGGCGGCGGGGCAGAGCCTGCGGGAGACCTGGGGCGGGGATGGAGATGATGAGCGGGGGGATGCGTAACGGGAAGGAATGGGGACGGGTCGGGGGGGGGGGCATGCAGACAGGAGGCGTGCAGATGGGGCGGATAAGGGGCAGACGGGGGAGCCAAGGGGGCTGCTGCGCGCGTACGGAGGCTGCGTGGATGCAGGGGGAGAAAAGCCTTCCGCCGCCCGGGTGCCCGCAGCAGGGCCGGGGGTGCTGCCCAGCTCGGCCGGCACCTACCTGCTCCTCCTCGGCGCTCAGCTCCGCGGCCATGCTGCGGCCGGGCCGGGCGGGCCGTGCTAGGCGGCGGAGCCCATCCCCGGAGCGGCGGCACTGCGGGCACCCGCCCCTCCCTGGCGGCCGCTCGGCGGCGGCGGCGGCGGCTCCGCCCCGGGGTGTCCGCGGCCGTGAGCGGGGAGGGAAGAGAAGATGGGAAGGGAGTGGGGAGATGGGATATAGATGGAGCGAGGAATGGAAACGGAATAAGAAAGGAAAGGAGAAAACGAGATTAAAAAAAAAGAAAAAAGAAAAAAGAAAATGAAAACGAAATACAAATAAAAATCTTCAAATGAAAACAAAATACAAACGTAAAAAAAAAAAAAAAGGGAAGAAAAGAAAAAAATGTGTAAGGATCGCAAAGCGCCGGGAAGTTCCGCTCGCCCCGGGAAGCGCCGCGCCGCTCGGCTGGGGGTTGGGCCGCCGCCGCTCCCCGCCCCGCTCCGCTCCGCCCGGCGCTGCCCCGCGGGGGCGGTGGCAGGAAGCGCCCGCAGCCCCCTCCCCTGCGCCCGGCCCGCCGACGGAGGGAGGGGCGGGCAGGAAGCGCGGCGGGGCGGGGGTTGCCGGCAGCGGGCTCTGCCACCCGGGAAGCGACGACCCGGCCCCGCTCGGGATGGGTGGCACCGCCCCGAGGGGGGGGGCCGTCCCAAGGCCGGGGGTCCGCGCGCCGCAGCCGGAGCCGGGCCGGGGACATTTTGTTCGGCCGAGGAGCAGCGCGCTGGCAGCGCGCCCGCAGCCGGAGGGTTTGCACCTAACTCGCAGAAAATGGAAGAAAGGGCAGAGAGAAGCGGCTCGGCCCCTGCCCCGGCCGCGATCGCAGCGGCGTGTGGCTGACTCCCACCCCACAGCCCCTCTCCAAACGCACGCTTCCCCTCCGCCCTTTTTTTTCTCCGGCCCGACGGCTGCTTTGAGAAGGGGAACCGCGGCATCGGCGTGCTCTCGGCCATCGAGCGGAGCCCGCAGCCCCTCGCAACTGCGCTTCTTTCCTGCCCGTCACGTCGGCAGATGGCCGAAGGGCAGCGCGGGGCCGCAACCCGAGCTGCGGCTTATCCCGAGGGAAGAACCAGGCTGCTCATCCCGGCAGCAGCAGAACCAGGCTGGGGACGAGCCGAGAAACGGCCCCGGGGCCGGGGTGCCGCCTCCTCCGCCCAACGGAGCGCAGCGGGGCGGGCCGTCTCCCATTGAGCGCCCACCGCAGCGCTGACAGCTCCCGCTGCCCGCAGGTACAGCCCGCAGTGGCTGCGGGGTCAGGTGGTGGAAGCAGCCCCTGTACGTGGCATTACATGGAGCGTTGTCTGGGGACAAAACAAGGGCGTGAGGGCAGAACACGCGCGCTGCCGCTATCTGCACGCACCAGCGCTGCTCTGCCTTCCTCCTTGGCGCAGCCCTGCTCCGGCGGCACTGGGAGGAGATCCCCAGAGCCACGTTTTTGCTTGGTAATTCATCTCTATGTCTCCAGGGGCTCTGCTTCAGCTTTTTAACCTCCCCATCAAAAACGATGCGGGGTCGGTGGGCATAATGGTTTCTTCTTTGCTGAAATTGCCACAGGGAGACACAGTGGTCCTGCCTGCAAAGGGAGCTGGCACAGGGGAGCAAGGAGGTAGGGGCTGGAGCTCCTCCATGTACCGGGGAGAACCAAACCCTTCAGTCAGTGCCACAAACCAGGCTGTTGGGCTCCCTTGTTGTGAGACACAGTGTGCGTTTCCCCTGAGGTAGCAGGAAGGTGCTCAAGGATCTGTACTTCTGAGAAGCCTTTTATTTGGCACAATCAGTGTGGCAACGTTTTGAGAGTGCGATCGTTCCTTCCTCCCCCTGCAGAGAGCAGCCCAGCACACAGGCTGTGGGCTCACACAGAGCTGGGTTGGAAGGCAAGGAAATCACATTTCTCAGTAACACGTGGGCATGGAAAGCCCTGCCTGGGGAGCTACCAAAGCCTGCTGCAAACTTTCCTTACTAGAAGCAGACTGAATGCAAAAAACTTCCATTGAGAAGGCCTCGGGCCTGAGCCACCCACCCTGAGCACCACTCCCTGCAGGATCATGGCCAAGCCAGGCAGCAGGGGCTGAGCTGGGAGCCTGCAGCTCGAGACTGACTTCACACTGCAGAACCACCTCTGCAGCAAACCAGTCCCGCTAAGGACCCTGGCAAAAAAAATCCAGTGGCACATGGAACAACACACTCCATTTCCGTGCCCTTTAAACAAAGTCATCCTATAATCATTACCTTTGTCCGCCTCCTGGGAAGCATGAGTGACAGTGAGAAGCAGAGAACCTTTAGCATGCTCCTAATTCTCCATCTGACTCCCTGCTTCCTCCTGGCCCTGTGCAGAATTAGCTGGCTGAGGGGTGGACAAGTGCTCCAGCTCGTAATGTCCATTCCTAGCAGCTGCCTCGGCGCTCGGCTGAGCCTTGCCCGCTGCCAGCTTTTTGCTCTTCTTGCTCTCTATGATCTGCTGGAGCTGGCGCCCGGCGTAGTCTGGTTTGGCAGTGAGCGGCGTGGCGGGCACAGCGAGCCCCAGGATGTCAGGCACCATGTACGGCCGCAGCCAGCCCACCAGCGGGGTGCTGCCGGGGGTGTAGTGGGTCTGCTTGTGGTAGAAGAGAAGTCCATCCACCTGCAGGAAGGAGAGACAGCAGATGAGAAGCTGCTGCAGGTGAATGGGGGAGCGCTGGGTCACATCACTGCTTCTCAGACACCTCTGCCAGCTGGATCCTCAAGCAGAAGGGAAAGAGGAAACCTGCTTGCTGAGCTCCTGTCCTGAATGATCAGCACGAGTCCAGCGACCGCTGGATGGCTTTAAGTCACCCAAGGCAAACAGATTTAGACTGATGTCAGCAGGGACCAGCACTCCTCCTCTGGTTGCTATGATCCCATTCTGCAGAAAAGCCATCCAGCTCCTGAACAAAGCAGCACACAAAAAGACCGTTTTACTGGATTAGGGTTATTTTAAATAATACATTTGGAGAGTAATTAGTCAGAGCGTGTGACGCCAAGGAGCTCTGCTTCCTAACACTGCCACAGCTCTTTCAGCTTGCTTATGCAAAAGCAATTCTTAATGTTTCCCAAGAGAGAACTTCTCCAGCAATCAATGACAGTTAAGGGCACTCAGAACTTTGAAGGTTCAGACCCCAACTCTTTGTGCTACCATTTCCACACTGGGCAGCACTGCAGCCGGCTGACATTTTCTGCACTTCCCCACCACGCTCAAGTATTCCCCCCCCCCCCAGCCTCTTTTTTTCCCGTGCTTCCCAGGGGAGCACTCTGCAAGGTCAGATCCTGCTGCAGATCGACCGGCATTGGAGGCGGTGCTCATTTAGCTTGGCCTCGCAGGCTCTTAAAGGCTATTTACCCATGAAGAAGAGTGGCTGAGTGGGCAGAACAGATGAGAAGAGCCCACTTCGGGCTGCCAGACGTGGCCCCAAATGCTCCCGGGCCCCTCCTGCAGCTGCAGCCCCCTATATCAGAGCAGCACCTACATCGTATCAAGTAAAGGCATGGCTGAGAACAGAGCAGGCACGTGTCCATCTCTGCTCCTGGGCACTAGCTCCCTGCAGGGCCATGCTGCCTACTACACTACTGAAGTCCATGATTTTTGGTCACTGTGAAGAGCTTGCAAAATAATTCCAGAGAAGGGGGATTCCTGTCCTAGGGAAACAGGAAATCAGCCCAGTAAACAGCATGAGCTTATGAAACTGGCTGGATATCTGAAGTGCAAGGCTTCTCCCTCTCCTTACGTCCCAGGAAGACTCGAGGAGAGGAGCCAGGCTCCGTGGCACCATGCCATAACCTTCTCCTGGGCCTGCACATCCCAGCAAATGCACAGCCCCTTCTGAGCAATGGGGACTCTGCAGCACCCACAGGAATCTTACAGTGACATCAGCCTGGGAAGACTCCTGACTTCCAGAACACTCTGAAGAGCTTCCCCAAGCTGACAAAACCAAAGGATTCTGCCTGGCAGAGGGTTAGGTCATTTTATTCCATCCCCTGATTTCTCCTAAGTTACTGTAGTTCCCATTCCTTCTAGTTGTCATCATTTCAGTTGTTGGCCACGTCCCTATCCAGAGTCACTGCTCTGACACCAGCCTCACCAGGACAAGGGCCAATAGCACCTTTATACAAGTGAACCTTTTGAGCAGCTGGCTTGGCAGGATTTCATGTTTCATGGCCATGCCTTGTCACATTTCAGGTGCTCCACACCACAGAGTCACAGACTTTGGCTCTCCCTTTCCTTTCTAGAAATTTACATGCCATTTTTCTCAGATCCATTGGTAGCTCAGGAGCTCTTAAATAAGATCCCCTCCAAAAAACACTTAAAATTCAGTGCCAGTCGACTGAACAAACTTGCTTAGCGTGGTTCACCCCAGGATGCTGGGACCAGGCATAAGGAGATATCCTTATGAGCATGTATTTTGAGCTGTATTTTGCCTCCTGAGAAGTTCGGTTCCGGCTGCCCCGTTGCTGGAAGCTATTCAAGGGGATTTCTCGGGCTCCCTCTTGTGGCACATGGTGAGCTTCATTCCTGGAAACTCAGCAGCGTGGTTTCTGTGGGGCTGTCTTTGTGCCAAACTACACCGCGTTTCTCTTCTTGCCGGGGTCGTGCCCTGACACACTGACCAGGAAACCTGGGGACAAGCACAGCTGGAGCACAAGGAGCATCTGCCCAGCTCCTGCAGTCCCCCCTGCGTTCCACAGGGGCCTCTCTCCATAAGTCAGGATGCTCTTCAGCCTTTTGCCACAGAGTAAAGGCCCCAAAAGTCATAAAGCTTTCCTCGGGAGAGGCAGAGGCAGGCAGGAGCATTTGTCACTGAGCAAATCAAAAAGACATCCCAGGTTTCCTTCAGCTAACACTCCCCTACCTGTGCTCAGAGCAGCGTCTGGCATGGTCAGCCAGCTGCTGGCACTTGGACTTCCTTTGGTGACTGCCCTGGCTTAAAGGAGAAGAAGAAAAAGCCAACCCTCACAGCCAAATCAGTCTCCTCTAAGATGAAGCCTGCACTCACACTAATCACTAACCGGGGCCAGGACAGCAGAAGAGGCACACTTGAATCAGTGTGGCTTTTGGCTTCCCCATTGTCTTCTGTTTCAGTGCCAGGTAAGCCAGGGCAGCCACCAAAAGCTGCTGAGCAGTTTGTACTGGGACTTCTGACTCACTGCCTGCAGCCACACACAGCAACTGCCTGGCACACCGCTGCCTGTCCTGCCCTTCCTCCCACAGGTCAGAGAGGCTGAGCAGCGCTGCTCCTACAGCTGGAAGAGAAAATGCATAGTCCTGTTCAGCTGCTCTCGCTGGGGGAAGGAACGTCCACCTCTGCCAGCAGGACCCAGAGGCAGGAGGCTGCTGGTTCTGGACCAGAAGCAGAAAACAGAGCTCACACCATTGCCATCCCCCCGCCCCCCATGAGATCCAGTGGCAGCAGCAGGACAGACCCATCTGAACCCACCCCAGCCATTTCTGCTGCAGCCATTTGCCCTACCATGTCTCAGCTGTCCATCACTGTTACCTGAACCCCACAGAAACCGCTATGCGTTTAAACACACTACTCTGTTTCCTCCTCAGGAGAGGCAGGATAGCTGGATGCCGTGCAGACAGATGGCAGCATCTAGACTAGGGAGACGCAGAGCCTGTGGCAGATGTCAGAGAAAGACACCAGCCTGCCTACCTCGCAGACCTCCCAGAAAACCCCACCACGTAACTGAGTACGGTACGGCAGCATGTAGTACCAGCTTCAGCTCTAAAAAGATCAGCTGTCCATCATACTTCCACACGAATGTTAAGCTTTGCTCCTCCTGGAGACAATCTAGGCATCTGCATCAGCCATCCCCACAGGCAGCGAGGACAATCCAAGCACAGGGAACACTGGGGTTTAACTCTCGCTGACCAGCTCGACTGCATGTTCTCACCTCAAAGGGGAAGTTCCTTGTCAGCACCTCACACAGGCTCTCCGAGGTACAGGAGAAGTTCTGCAGGCCCACAAACTTGTACTGAGGGAACAACAGAGAAGAGAGAAAATTACATGGCTTAAAGCTTGGAACAATTCACCGAACCGGAGGTGGTTAAGGAGGGAGCCTTCCCTCAGTACAAAATCTAACATGAACAACAGGATGAGTAACAGGCAGACAAAGTAACCAGACAGGAGGTCTCAGGTACAGAGCACATCAGTAAATTGTTGACCTTCCTGTTGCAGGTTACCAGGGGTCTAAAATCACGGATGGGCTCAATGGAGGAACAGGCCAACCCTGATGTCTGCTGGGACGGGCAGACCCCTGCTATGATTCTAACAGCAATTGCCAAGCAAACCCTGGGTGGGGAAATCAAAGCGACAGGACCAAGTCATTCCCTGGTGCCAGTCATATTGCACTGAAGTGACAGGAAATACTTGCATGAAATCTTACAAAAGTCAGCTCGACCTTCTGAGAGGACAGGGACAGGAGCGGTCTGCTGCTTTACAGATCTCCCCCCAGTAATAGAAAGTGACCTTTACTAGAAAACCTGAAGCTTGTTACAATCATGTCCAGACAGTACAAAAAACAGAGTGCCCAGAACAACCTATTTCAGGAGGCTATCCCAGCTCCAAATGACCCCCTCTGGCATCTTGTTAGATATACAGATGGCAGGGACTCTGCACACAGCTCCCATGTGCTCCCGATACCTTTTCCTCAAGCATCTAAGGCTGCAGGAAGGACTCTTCAGGGGAGCTGACCCTGAGATGCTCTTTTAACCGAAATAGAAAGTGATGACCTCTGAGCAGGATGCAAAGCAGACAGATGTCTGCTCCAGGCTGCTGGCTCAGCCAAGCAAACCTTTCCACCTAGGAAATGAAAGCTGAAACGACTCCCCACCCCCAGCCCCCTTCATTAGGTAGCTGTCTTCTGGATATTCTCGTTGGAGTCAGAACAGGATGTACTCCAAGCACGGATATCTCCGCTGCTGGCACAGGAGCCTCCATCCCCATTAATGATGAATCTGTTCCACGCTCAGGAGCTGCTCTGCTTGCTGTGCCCGAGCACACATGGGTGGCCACACAGCAATCACATTCCGCCTCACAAGATGCACTCCATAAGCCAGGCTGACAAATCCCCTTACGTCCCCAAAAACCACTTTCTAAGCTGCTGTGGGTGCCAGGTCTGACCTCCACACAAGACTTCAAAGACTTCAAAACTATTATCCTTGCTCAATAGGGGCTTCAGGGGGCAACACAGCATCCACCCCTACAACTTCAGGGACTGGCTTGAGCTGGAGACAAGGCTAAAACTTCATGGTCTTTTACTCCTGCTTTGTGAACCCGTGAGACTACCACCAAATAATTCCCATTGTAATCAGGCTGCCAATCAGCTCTGGCCCCGTAGAAACCACATTCGTTTTCCATTCCAAGTGAAAGCTAAAAACAGTGTGGAAGTTAGCTGATACCCTGCAGTGTGATCTCCGTCAGCACTCTGGCTGGAAAGAAAAACCTACATTCATTTACAATATTCAGTGGTTCTATTTACATCCTGAACATGTCAGCCCATTTCATCAGAGGTACGCTTTGAAGCCTGATCTGTAAGGAGGAAAAAAAAAAAAACAAACCAAAAAACAACCCCCCCCCCACAAAAAAAAAAGGGAGAAAAAGCTTCCGCCTGTGAACAAAAGTGCTGAAGCCTGCTGAACAGGAGAGCTTACCCCCCACCCTCCTCCTCCTCCCAGTACAAAAGAACTTACTGGATTAATCCTGCTTTTTTCTCCCAGCCCTTCCTCCTCTTGGATCTTTGAGGAGAGCCAGAAGAATCTGAAGTCAGTCTGAGAAAGGAGAAAGAGGCTGAATTATTATCCACCATACATCACTCATCGGCACCTGTGGGGCTGCAGCTCAGATCTGTGCCTCCATTCCTCCACGATCACACAGGAGATTTACAAGCTGCAGAACCAACTGATATGCCAGCCTACTTCCCCAAATAAACCCCCAAAATTTCCACAGTCACTAGACTCTAAGTGACAGACACTGCTGCAGAGATGAAACATCCAAGCTGCTGCACATCAGGCTGTGACCAGCTCCAGCTGCAAAGCAGCTCCCGGAACAGGGAGCACAGGAGAAGGCAGACGGGAGAGATTCAGTACCTGACAGTCGTAAACAGGGTGTCCCCTCCAGCACATCACATCGAGGATGTAGTACGTCTGCTCTGCTTCGTTGTAGATGCAATCCAAGATACAGTACACTGCGCACACAAGCACAAGGTCCAGATGCACTCCTCACGCTGCCCAACCCACCAGACAAGTGCCAGATCAAATCTCTCCTGCATTAAGCTCTAGCACCGATGTAGGGCCAAGAGGTGTAAAGAGAATCCCTTCTGCTATTAGGGGTTGTGACCACAAAAAGCTTTTAGCTCCAAGAATCCAACAAGGCTCCAAAGTTACCACCCAAAGCCACAGCAAGCAAAGGCATATTTCAGGAAACGCATTCATCCACCAGTATCCACCTCCTCAAAGGGAGGAAAGCAACTGAATTAGGTATTAATAAAGATTATGCTGTAAGCAGCTCTGCTACAGAGAGAAGATGCTGAGGTTTAAGAGCACCAATTAGCCAGGCAGTTAACTAGAAGAAATGTTATCTAGCACAAAGGTATCTCAGATTGTCTACTTATCCTCAGAAATACATGAACATCCTGAAGCTTACTAATTCCTGCCACCAAAAAAGGGCACAACTTTGGGACCCAAAGGAGCACCATTGGGCGTTCCTCATTGGTATATGAGCACACATATGTCTGTGAGGGCACACGCTCACAGGGAAAAGCCAGTGGTTCTCTTCTACCTGCCTATCTCTCTAAAGCCTTTTCAGAATGTTACCTTTCTCACTCGTTGTATTGTGCCGGTTTCCCCCTGGCAGCAGGGATGGGAACCTGTTGACACAGAAGCCACTCTTGGTGTAAGCTGCTGTGGAACCCTGCAAGAGAACAGGAGACAAAGAACTATCACAAACACGCACACCACTCTCCTATCACAGCAGTGATGGCACCCAAGGTGCTGGAGTGCAGGCTGCCCCCCAGAGCCCACCACAGCCCACCTGCAGGAGAGATCTGGCTGTTCAGAACAGCTCCCAGCACCCAAATGCCTGCAACTCACAGGGCAGCCTTGTGTTGTTGGTGGGCATAGTAAGAACACAGAACCCAGGCACAGCTCCCTTACTGGATTCTAAGACATTTCTGCTGCTGTCTCTTACCCTGGAGGCCACCACCAGCGCCCTCTTCCCAACAGGACACACCACCACGATCCACTCCTGCTCCAGATCCGCGGGGACATCGACCAGCCACTCAGAGAGCATCAGCTAGGCAGAAATCCAGAAAAAGCAGTCTGACAACTCTCTTACAGCTATGGAAAACTTGCAGCTCACAGATAAAGCTGGACGGTTTTGACTCAGCTTCTACAGCCACACCGTGTCCTTCAGACAATCTGCACTGCTCACCACCTCAGATCACAACATCCATCTGCCTTTAACTGAGCTGCGTACCAGACTCTTCCCCTAGATCTCTTCTCTTGCTCCCCAGCTGCTGACTAAACTTTGGAGTACAGCATAGGGCTCACCAGGGCATCCCAGCACCTTGCTCCCCACATCAACTCTTGACTTCATTTAAGTATGTGGCAAAGGTCTGGGATTCCTGAATATGTGGAGAGATGAGAACAGAGCAGTGGACATCTTCAGATCCCCCATTGCCTGGCTATAGCACCCCAGAGACCTCCTGGAACAAACAAAGCACTGAGGCTGAGAAAACTCATCTACAGATGTTTCCTAACGTCACAGATATGGGGAGAGATGGAAACCGTGAACCAACAGTCGTGTAATGGGACACAAGGTCACAGAACTGTTGGGAGTTGGAAGTTAGATGGCCTTTAAAGGCCATCTAGTCTGACACCCCAGCAACGAACAGGGACACCTACAGTCCGATCAGGGTACTCAGAGCCTGCGCCCTTCCTTATACTCCCCGTTAGATAAGGAAGGCCACTCTCAGCTCTCCCCACAGCTTTCTCTTCGCGGTGCAGCACAGCCCAGCTCTCAGCCTGTCCTCGTACGGAAGCGCTCCATTACCTCGGAGCACTTTTGTGGATGCACACTCCCGCACTGAGGGCTCCCATCCCCGCCCCCCCGGCGTTCCCCTCATGCCGCCCCTCACCTGGTTGGCGTAGCGCTTGGGCAGCCTCCTGCTGGCTTCCACCTCCATCTCCTCCTCCTCGTCGCCATCCTTCCCCCCGTCCTCGTCGCTCTCCACGCCGGCCCAGTCTCCGTCCGCCAGCCTGCGGGCATGGTTCACGTAGTCCAGCCGCCTCCTGCGGGAAGGAAGCGCGGAGTCCCGCTGTCACCGGGCCCAGCGACACCGCGGCCCCCCGCCGCCCCCCGCCCCCCGCCCGCTCACTCTCTCTGCAGACACAGCAGCCGCCGCCGCCGCTCGGCCTGCCCCAGCCGATCTCCGCGGCCTTTGTACGCGCTGAGCCGCGGGTGCGGCGCCGCGGGGCTGTTGGGAGCCGCCAAGGCCACGCCGCCCGCCAGCGCCGCGCACAGCTCCTCCATGGCAACGCGCGCCGCACGCACTTCCGCCCGGCGGGCGGCGAGCTGCGCAGCGCCCCCTGCCGGCCGGGAGGACCTCGCCGCGGGCCGGGGCGGCGCGACACCGGGGGGGACCGGGGGCGGGCGGCAGCGGGAGCCCCGGGGCGGCGGCCGGCAGGGGGCGGCGTGCGGGCGGGCGGCGCGCCGTGCGTCACGGCGGGCGGCGCGGCACCGGCACCGGCGGCGAGCGACGAGCGGCCGGCCGTCCCGCCGCAGGTCTGCGGGGAGCGGGGGGCGGGAGGAGGCGGAAAGGAGGAGGGGGGAGCGGGCAGCAAACTTCCAAAGAGACGTAAATACATACATCGGCAATCCCTGCGATTAGCCGACGGGAGCCCGGAGCGGCGCGGCGGCGGCATGGGGCAGGCACGGCGCTCCCCCGGGCCCCGCGGCCCCGCTCCGGGGATGCCGCCCGCCTGCGGGGCGCGGGCCCCGATGCAGTGAGGCGGGCGCGGGGCCGCGACGCACCGCTGCCGCTCCGCCGGCGCTCCGGCGCGGGGAGGCCGTGCCATGGCGCTGCGGGGCAGGGCGCTGTACAACTTCCAGAGCGAAAACAAGGAGGAGATCAGCATCCAGGAGAACGAGGAGCTCGTGGTGTTCAGCGAGCGCTCGCTGGACGGCTGGCTGCAGGGCCGGAACAGCCGCGGCGAGACCGGCCTCTTCCCGGCCTCCTACGTGGAGATCGTGCGCCCTCGCGCCGGCTCCGGGCACACCGAGGGCTCCGGCAGCCCCGCCGGCTCGCCCGGCCACCTGCACGGCTTCTGCGCGGCGCCCGCCGGCCTCTCGTCCCAAGGCAGCTTCGAGGATGACGACGACGACGATTGGGATGACTGGGACGACTCTTGCACGGTGGTGGAGGAGCCCCGCGGCGCTGCCGGCACCAACGGGCACCCAGCGGCAGGGCTGGAGCCCTACGGAGCGCCCCGCGCCAAGCCGGCGCTGGAGAGGCAGGACAGCGTGGGCTCCTCCAAGAGGGGCAGCGTGGTGGGCAGGAACCTCAACCGCTTCTCCTGCTTCGTGCGCTCGGGCGTGGAGGCCTTCATCCTTGGCGACGTGCCCCTCATGTCCAAGATCGCCGAGGCCTACGGCATCGAGATGGGCTCCAAGGGCCCGCAGTGGCGGGCAAACCCGCACCCCTTCATCTGCTCCGTGGAGGATCCCACCAAGCAGACCAAATTTAAGGGCATCAAGAGCTACATCTCCTACAAGCTGACGCCCAGCAACTTCAACTCGCCCGTGTACCGGCGCTACAAGCACTTTGACTGGCTCTACAACCGCCTGCTGCACAAGTTCACCGTCATCTCGGTGCCCCACCTGCCCGAGAAGCAGGCCACCGGGCGCTTCGAGGAGGACTTCATCGAGAAGCGCAAGCGGCGCCTGATCCTGTGGATGGAGCACATGACGAGCCACCCCGTCCTGTCGCAGTACGAGGGCTTCCAGCACTTCCTCCGCTGCCGCGACGAGAAGCAGTGGAAGCTGGGCAAGAGGCGGGCGGAGAAGGACGAGATGGTGGGCGCCAGCTTCCTGCTCACCATCCAGATCCCCACCGAGCACCAGGACCTGCAGGACGTGGAGGACCGCGTGGACGCCTTCAAGGCCTTCAGCAAGAAGATGGACGACAGCGTCCTGCAGCTGACCAACGTGGCCTCCGAGCTGGTGCGCAAACACGTGGGGGGGTTCCGCAAGGAGTTCCAGAAGCTGGGCAACGCCTTCCAAGCCATCAGCTACTCCTTCCAGATGGACCCCCCTTACAGCTTAGATGCCCTCAACAATGCCATCTCCCACACGGGCAAGACGTACGAGGCCGTGGGGGAGATGTTTGCAGAGCAGCCCAAGAATGACCTCTTCCTCATGTTGGACACTCTCTCTTTGTACCAGGGGCTCCTCTCCAACTTCCCGGACATCATCCACCTCCAGAAAGGTAAGGGGGCTCCCCTGGGGTGCTGCTTCTCTCTTGGGGATGAGGCCAGACCAGCTCTACAGGTCCTGCATGGTGGCCCTATGCGTGGAGTGGGATGGGGACGCAGCTCTCTGCTGCGCAGTGTTGGGGATGGGGGATGATGATGGACGTGGGAGTGGAGATAAGGAAGGGATAGGGATGGATGTGAGGATGAGGATGGGGGTGAGGATGGGGTAGGGATGGAGACCATCACGTGTGGCAGTGTCCCCTGATCACCCCTGCTCTGGAGGTGCTGCTGGGGCTGCCCGGTCTAGGTTCGGGTTTTGGACATGCTCAGTACTCAGTACAACCAGGGCCAAATTCTTTGAGTACATCCTTGCAGATTAGAGAAGAGGTCCGTAGGTTCAGCACCCTGCTGGCAGGACCAGAGCATCCCATCTATCCCAGGGTGTCCAGGGACAAGGAAAGGGCCTCTGCTGGGTGCTTTCTTGGGGCTGGTCAGCCCCGTGCTTCTGTCCGGGTGTGACGCACACCCAGGGCTGGGTGTGGGAGCGGGGCCAAAGTCCACGCACCCCTCCCAGGCCACACCAGGGAGGGGATGTCCATGTTGGCTGGTGGCTTTGGGTCCCTGCATTGCCCCACAAGGAGCATGAGGAGAAGGAGCGGCTCTGGCTGCTTCCTTGCACTCTCTCCTGACTTTGTTTACCACTGCGGGCTGGATCCCGTCCGGAAGCGAGGCCGCGTGGGCAGAGCGGAAGGCAGGATTTGGCCTCCAACCTTTGCTTCCTCAGGGCTCCTCCTCCTCCTCCCCGACCTCGGGTCCGTGCTGCCTGCAGGGGCAGGGAGAGGGAATGAGGAATGAATTCCCAGCGACCGCTGGAGGCCGGATCCTGTTTGCAGGCAAACAGCCTCTGTGCTGAGGACAGGGAGGAATGCAGGGCCAGAGCCAGGCGGGGTTCTTTCGAAACTGAGCTATAAAAATCAGTGGAAGGAGGGGAAAAACTGCTGTCAGAGCATCAGCTGCGTCTCAGGCGTTCTCCGGGATGCTGCAGTCAGCAGTGTCCTGCCCCACTCCATCTCCCACGACGGCTGTTCCATCCCGCTATCAGCCCTGCTGTGCTATGTAGCAAAGTTTCTCCCGTTCCCAGGCAGGGACAGCGGGCTGGGATGTGGGCTGTGCATACTGCCTGCCAGCTGCCGAGCCCACTGAAAGCTTCAGCTCCATCCCCAAAGCCTGGTGCTTTGGTGCTACGGGGGGAAGCGCTGCTCATAGGGCGCTGGTGTGGCTCTCACCCCTCCCCTGCCTCACCAGGAGCCTTTGCAAAGGTGAAGGAGAGCCAGCGGATGAGCGACGAGGGCCGGATGGACCAGGAGGAGGCGGATGGGATTCGCAAGCGCTGCCGCGTGGTGGGCTTTGCCCTGCAGGCTGAGATGAACCACTTCCATGAGCGGCGCGTGGCCGACTTCAAGAGGATGATGCAGTCCTACCTGAAGCAGCAGATCATCTTCTACCAGCGCGTCAGCCAGCAGCTGGAGAAGACGCTGCGCATGTATGACAACCTCTAACACACCTGCCTGCCGCCCGTCCCGCATCGCACCGCTTCCAGCCACGGCCTCGCAGAGCATCTCTGCTTGGGAAGGCTGAGAACGGGTGGGAACTCACAACGCTAGTGACCAAATACCTTTGGGCTTTCCTCCAGCCTGGCTGCAGGACCGTGGTGGGGACGTGGGTGCTCCCACGGGGCAGATGGACGTGTGTGCCCATGGCACCGCCCGGTGGTTTTTAGCTTTCCAAAAACCCGTCCTCGTGGAGCATCGTGGCTCAGTGGGAGGAGAAATCCAAGCGGTCGACATTTTGCACACTGAAAGTTTTTTTTTGATGGGAAAGAAAACACAAAAAGATCTTTATTTGGAAGAGGTTTTTGTTGGGTATTTTTCCCCCCCTCCCCCCCCAATATTTTCCATTTTTTCGCAAACGTTTCTGCAGCATTTTTACCAGTTTTTAAATAGACGCAGGCCAACGGAAATCTCTTTTCTCAAGCACTGCTGTTGACTGGAAAAAGGGATATAAAAAACGAAAACAAAAAACCAAGCCAGCCCACAGCGTTTTCAATAAAAAACGTCAGTAGAAACATCCCTCCCCCCAGCTCTGTCCCTGGGATGTTGCTGGGAAGCAGAGCTGCTCCAGGAAGGGCTCTGTGGAGGGGGCACGGCGCTGGGCATTCCTCCCGAGCATCCCCGGTGGCGAGCGCGCAGGGCTGGCACGGGGGCTGTGTTTGTGAAGGGAAATGGTCGGGATAAATCACAGCCAGGGAAGTCGGGCCGGCCTGGCCAGGCTCCAGGGTTAAAATTAGCCCCAGCGTGCGGGCCGGCGTTGGGATAACTGCAGCGCTGGGAAGGCAGCGCACTGCACTCGGCCGTCCCTGACCCCCTCATCCCTCCCCACGGGGACAACAGGACAGCCTCGAGGAGGGGTGTGCTTCCTCCGGCATCCCATTCCCATCCCACCCCATCTCCAGGCTGTCCTATCCCCATCCTGTCCTGTGTCACCCCATCCTCATCCCACCCCATCCTCAGCCTACCCTGGTCCTGTACTTCCCTGTCCCCATCCTTCCTTGGCTCCATCCCTTTCTGTCCCCATCCCACCCCACCCCGTCCCCAGCCCAACCTGGTCCTACCCCACGCTGATCCCATTCTACCTTGACTCCACCCTGCCCCAACCCAATCCTACACCATTCCCATCTCACCCCATTCCCATCACACCCTGCCTACATCCCAGCCTGATCCCATCTTCCTCCGTTCCCGTCCCACCTCATCCCTATTCTATTTTGTCCCCATCCTACCTTGGCTCCATCCCATCCAACCCTATCAAAATTCATCCCAATCCTACCCTGTTCCTATACTTTCCCATCCACTTCCTATCTTGACTCCCTCTCCCCCATCCCCATCCCACCCTGGTCCCATCCTACCCTAACCCTCTTCTACCCCATCTCCACCCTACTTTGGCTCCATCCCATTCCACATACACCCCACCCCATCCCCACACCTGTCCCCATCCCATGCCATTTCTTTTTGGGGTCCCCATCCCAAGCCATTCTCCCCATTGAGATCCAGATGCTGGGGAGGCTGGTGCGGGCTCTGTGGGCTCACAGTGGGGCCGGGTGGGTGCAGGGACAGAGCCTGCCACCACCATCACTGGGTTCGTGGATGGGAGACCGCAAACTTGACCTTGGGAACACCCCAAAGGAGCCTTCAAAGTAGGGAAGAGAACCCAACAGAGCACACCCATGGCTCCAAATCCCTGTTCCTGCCTCTCTCTGGCCTGAAGGCTGTCGGAGGACAACACTGCAGCACTTGCCAACAGCGGGCAGGACGCACTGGCAGTGCAGGCGGTGAGATGGTGATGTCCCCGTGCCACTGGCAGCACTGCCAGGGCCAAGGAACCCGCCGGGCCGGTTGGCAGGGATGGGTTTGGCAGCACCACACGGTGCCGGGATCGCCCATGTGCAGGGAGCAGGAGCAGGCAGATGCATGTGGGGCACAGCGTGCCAGCTGGGGCTCAGCAGCACCTCATCATCCCTGCGTGCCTCGCATATTTCGGGAGCATGGCAGGGCAGTGAGCCTGCTGGACGTGGAGGTGTGTGGCTGTTTCTGGGCGTGTTGCTGCACAGAGTTCAGGCCTCATTGCTGCCTGCCGGGCGCTGGGTGTGAGCTGGGGATGGGGCCAGAGCTGCCTTGCATGTCAATGCGCGCAGTGCAGCTGCTGGAATGCTTTGTGCAGCCAGCCCTGCCTGGGGAGTGAGGCTTGCGGCGTGCCCGTGTGCGGGGAGAGCTGACGGAGCCTTCCGAGGAACCTGAGCCCAGCTGGGCGTTGCAGGAAACCTGCTGGCCTGCATGTTTGTTCCTGTGCAGCAGTGCCTGGAAACCAGCCCGGCAGCCAGGCTGCAGCAGAGCCTGTACCCTCCTGGTGCTCCCACATGGGGCAAGAAGAGGGCAGGTCCCTGTCCTGGGATGGGGTGCGTGGCTCCCACTCTCACATCCCCATATGCACGTATCCTGCTGCGTGCCCTGAGTGCTGCTCAGGACTTTCCACCAGCACGACTTGGCCCCACAGAAGCACACTCAGGACCGGCTCCTCCAGGTTGCTGCCTGTCCTCTCCTGACCCCGGTGAGCGGATATTGCGCAGGGATGGAACCACAAGCCTCCAAAATAACTCGCCTTGCTTTCCGTGCTCCCGAATGTAGGCCATGTTCCTCCCATTGAATCCCTCGGGGTTAGGCAAGTGCCTGCCCCGCAGCACCCACTCCTGTAGCAGAGCTGATCCACAGCCGTGCGCAACACGGAGCCACGATGACATGCAGGAGGGAGGGAGAGCCAGCACGCCTCTGCTCTGCACAGAGGGCCGCCCTGGATTTGGGGAGCAGCACCACCCAGCAAGCTGCTGAGCTGCTGCTATCCATCCATCCCTGCATGGGGCTTGGTGGGGGCAGGACCCCCCTGGCACCCAATGGGCTGCTCCAGCAGCGGGGCAGGGCAGGCAAACTTGCTCATAAACACAGCCAGGAAAGCTGCATACAGCACAGCTCGCAGCCCCGGGGTGCTGTTTTGGGAGGGTTTGACCCCAGATGAGAGGAGTGCTGAGGGAGCATCTCAGCCCGGCTGCAGCACGCAGAGAGCAGGAGAGCCCTACAGTGAGGAGCTGCAGCCGCGCAGCGTGTTGTTGTTGTTGGGTCCCATCCTGAGCACAGCACTCAGTTTTTCCTCAGCTCATTTCTATTTAAGCGCTTAGAGGAAAACTTGAGCAAGAGGCCAGGGCTCGGCACGCTGCCTCCAAACACTGCGCTGCAGCTCACGGCTTGCCAGGGCTCAGGCAAACCGGCTGCACCTCGGGAAAGGCACTTTATTCCGTGCACTCCTACCAGACTGAAGCATACAGCGGGAAACCAAGCCGTGCCCGCTCCCCCCTCCAGCTTTGTGCCTGTGTGGGCACCTGGCCCTGCGTGCAGCCGCGGCTGCTCCGGCTGTTTGGAGGCAGCACGATGTGTTTTGCTCATTTCTCCTCCCAGGGTGGGCGGGGGCTCCTTGGATCCCCTTGGCGTTGGCCACGGGGTTTTTCCAAGCCTTTGCTCCGTCACTGCAGCCCGCCTAGCCCTGGGGGATTTGGGCAGCTCCATCCTGAGTCTGACGTGATGCGAAGCTGCTCATCTTCATCCCTCTCACCCACCTGCACCCCCAGCACCTTGGCTAACCTCAGGTGCCCCCAGTGCGTACCCGATGGCAGCGCTCCCTGATGGTGTTTTGGCCCCCCCCCCCTACCCACTTGCCCCTCTGCCCAAAGCACTATGGAGATGGAGGGGTCCTGGGTGGCCATGCTGGCAGCCCCCCACCCCCAGGTCCTGCTGTGCCCGCGGGATGCCGGCTCCCCTGGAGGAGGAGGGGACACTCTGGGGGGCTCCCACCACTCGTGCCCCCGCCCTGCACCCTCACACCCAGTACTGGTTGTTTTTCAGGGTGGGGTTGGATGTCCGGCAGTACTGCAGCAGCTCGGGGTCAGCCGGCACGCCAGGACCCTGCGGTGGCGGAGCTGTGCCTTTGCCATCCAGGGCATTGACAGTCGTTAGGGGGATGCCTTGGTTGGGGTCCGTCTTGCGGAAGGTCTCCTGTTCCGGTACAGCCCCGTTCTTGGCCTTGGAGGCAGGTGAGCCCTGCACGTGGTGCTTGCCTGTCTTGTTGCGCTTGTGCAGGTAGAAGAGCAGGGGCAGGATGAGGGCCAGCAGGAGGATGATGAGGCAGATGGGGATGATGATGCTGAACATGTTGGCCTCGATGAAGCCTAGGAAGGTGCCACCCTCCCCAGGGCTGGGGCTGGTGGGTGGGGGCACAGATCCTGGCTCGCTGGCATTGGGGCTGCTCCGTGCCGTGCCCTGCAGCTGTGGCACCAGGGACGATGGTGCTGGTGGGGCCAGGAGCAGGGTGACACCATAGGATTTAGAGGCATTGTAGGGCTCGGTGACATACCCCAGGGACACCAGAGCTGGTGGCACGCCAGCAGCCACCAGCTCAAAGGTGAAGCTGTCACTGTGCGGGTGCTGCTGGTTTGTGTCTCCATCATCCAGCACCTCCAGCCCCACCAGCCCTTGCTCCAGCTCCTTCTGGCTGAAGGATTCAATGGGGACGGCGGGCTGTCCTGGCGCACGGGGCCTCCTGATGAGGCGGCTGCTGCGGGGTGGCTGGCGGAGCCTGAAGACTGGGATGCTGTGGGTGCGGTTGGCCAGCCCACTGGCATCCAGCGTGCTGGTATCCAGCAGGGCTGTGGTGCCCCTGGGCCACACGCTGCCCGGCCGCGCTGTCACCAAGGCACGGACAGTGACGTTCACCACCCCAGTGCTGTTCATTGTTTGTGACCTGGTGAGGAACCGGAAGCTGTCCTCGGACGAGGTGAGCTTGGTGAAGGTGAAGGTCACCTCCCCGCGCTCCAGCTGTGCCTGCGAGAAGCCCTGTGCTGGCTCTCTGTTGACCTGCACTTGGCCAAACCTCGGCTCCGCGGTGATGGTGTAAAGGGCATCGTCCTCCCCGAGCTGTGGAGCCACATGCTGTGGGGACAGCGTGGCCCTATTCAGCTCCTGCGGCACCTCCAGCAGCTCTGCACTGCCTGTGGGCAGCACCACCACCTCCAGTGAGATGCGGGCAGGTGGGTGCCGGCCGTCAGACAGGCTCAGCGCCAGGGACTCCTGAGCACCACGGGCTGCAGTGACCAACAGCACGTGGCCATCATTGATGTCTGCCTGCGTGAAGCGCTTGATGGGCACCTGTGGGTTGCGAACGTCAGCCAGGTGTCCGGCCTGGGGGCTGCCCAGCAGGCTGTACACCAGCTCCTCTGGGGAGCCCTGCGGCTCTGCCACGTCCAGGTGCTGCCTGGACAAGGTGATGGTGGAGTTGGGCAGCACCCGCAGCGCTCCTTGCCGCTTCACCACCTGCGGGGGCTTCTGGCTGCTGCTGCTCACCGTCACGTTGAAAGCTTCGGAGATGAGCACCCCTTCCTGAGGGGGACGGATGGAGCGCTGCGCCCGCGGCCGAAGCCAAGCCTTGAACTGGAATTGGTCCTTGGTGCCACCATTCTCATGGTGCGCATACACCAGGCGCCCAGCAGTCAGGTCTGACTGCAGGAAGAAGGGCTGTGAGCGCTCCAGAGGCGTATCAGCCACCCAAAGCTGTCCGTGCACCGGCAGCTCCGTCACCAGGAAGATGACATCGTGTGCATCCTGCTCGGGGGCTGGGATCTGGCTCAGGAGGTTGGATGCATCCAGCAGTGAGGTGCTGATCTCTGCTCGTTGAGCCTCTACGAGATGGAGACCTGGGGAAAAAGGGGAAGCCAAAGCTCAGTCAGAGCAGAAGAGTTGAAAGCGACGGGGAAGGCAAATGGGATTTGTGAGCTTGGCAAGATGATGAGGGGAACTGTAGAATCACAGAATCATTAAGGATGGAAAGACCAGTAAGATCATCCAGTCCAACTGTCAGCCCATGCCTGCGACCACTCTAGACCACATCACTCAAAGGAGTTATATGCAGCCACCGGGTGGATGCAATTTGCTAGATATTGGTTGATGCAGTGTCAGTGTCCGTGCACGTTGTACCATAGTGCTTTTTCTTCCAACAAACAAGCTCTCCTGAAGTTTGCACAGCTTCGTCCCCTTTCAGGGGGACTGCGCAAGCTTCAGGAGAGCTCGCTTGTCCTTTGCTTGTCCCTTCCTCATCTCCCATCCTTTTTCACCTGCATTTCTCCATAGCTGAGTCGAGCGCTGGGGACACTTCGCCTCGAACGATATCAGCACCAGCAGGATGAAGGAGTCGGAGATGGTGGTGGGAGCAACCACGCGGAAGCGGATGGCATCCTGGGTGAGCCAGAAAGGCTTCTCCGGCATCTCATGCTGGTAGAAAATCATCCCAGCATCCACCTAGAAGGAAGAAAATCACACTGATTTCAGCTTAATGGCAAAATAAACTCAGGGCAGGGGGCTGTCAGGGCAGGACCCTGAGCTGTAGGGTGTTGGAGAGCTGGGCCTGGGCTCCACCTGTGCCTGGGTGAAGTTCCTGACTTCATCCCCATGGGCAGTGCGTAGCTGCCCCAGGCGCGGTGCCTGCTCGATGCTGTAGTACAGGGCAGTGGGGCCGGCGGGGCTGCTGCTCACCGCCTGCAGGTTCTCACTGGTGATGGGCTGCAGGGCACCTGAAAAACACATTGGGATGGGCATCAGCCTCACTCCTCTGGGCTTCCTGGGTGCTGCTGCCCCGAGACCCACACGCACCTGGGCAGAGGGTGAGGCTCTGCTTCTTGGCCAGGCTGATGTGCTCCTCTCTGTGCGCCCTGACGAGGAAGAAGTGCCCGGGAGACAGGTTCTCACCATCCCACAGATCAAAGGCGAAGCCTCCATCCAGGGGCCCTGTGGAGAGCACGGAGCTGGGGCCCAGGGCAGACCCTACCCTGGTGCAGGACCAGGGCGCGGTGCCCACCCCAGTGGCACACAGCATGGGGACAGCTGTACCTTGGTGCACAAAGAGGATGACGCCGCTGTCAATCTGTGCTTGCGTGAAGCTCCGTAGTGCCGTGCCGGGCGCCGAGCGCAGCACCACCTTGCCATTGGCTGGAGGCTGGATGGAGAAGGTGACCTCGGCCGCTGGGCTGTCCTCATCCTCAGCACGCAGAGCTTGGGGGCTGATGGTGGCAGCGGTGCCTTCCCGCAGCTGGGGGACAGGAGAGGCTGTGACCCTCTGGGCACCCCAGCAGAGCCGCGTGCCTTGCACAGGGAGGCACATCTTGGCCGTACAAGAGCTCCTTGTGCTCTGTTGGGTGATGCACACATCCCCTGGCCTCTGCCCAAGCCCTCATTGCCCTCTGCCTGTTCCCCAGCACGTTCACGGGGCACAGTGCCCAGGACTGCTGCCACCCCACACCTGCAGCATCATCCCACTGTGATGGGCTTTCGGTGCCCGGGGCTCAGCCCCAAGCATGCAGGGGGTGGAGGCGAGCAGAAGGCAGCAATGCACCCTGTTGCTAATCCTCTGCCATACGCCTGCCTCGCAGACCTCGGGATTATTCCTGTCCCAGCGTCGGGTTAGCACAGCACTTTCCAGCTGGCCTCTGCCCACGCATTTCTTGAGTGGGTGTGGGTGCCTGTGGTGAAATCAGATCCATCAGATCCCCCATGGGAGCAAGGAGCGAGGCTGGGAAGTGCAGCTTCAGCGAAGCAGGATGGGACAATGCAGCCGGGCTGAACAGGGCTGACCTGTAAAGCTGTGCCCCACGTCCTCCCTGGGTTATTACAGCCAGGCTCCCTGCACTGCCCGCATGGACTCTGCACCCGGCGCTGTGTGCGTGCAGCAGGGAAGCTGCGTGCGATCTCCATGCCGGGCCCATGACCTTTACCCGCTGAAGTCATCTCCCGAGAGCACAAACACATGCCCGGCCCCTCCTTGCACTCAGCGCTCCTCCAGGAAGCTGGGATGTGCTCCCTGCTCCAAACCCTCCGAGAATGGAGCTGTGTTGCTGAGAGTGTTTGGGGGCCTTTTCCTGCCTTTAGGCAGCTCTGCAGTGTGGTGGTGGCTGGAGGGAATGGGGTCCCTAAGTGCCAGGCTGGCTGGAAACCAGCGAGGATGAGGCAAAGTGAGGATTTTGTGGGGGATTTTGGCACAGCTGGGGCAGATCAGGGCTTAACGCACAACAAAGGGGATTTGCTGGAGGGGCTGTGCAAGCACTGTGCGTACAGCCGGAGCTGTGTGCCTGGGGGGGCTGCCTATGGATGGAGACCCCCAGATTTGGGTCGGCATCCCATCCACCTCCCTCTGGGCAGCCCTGCAGCTCGGAGCCTCCTTCCCAAAGCACCCTGGCTGTGCCTGCGGCTGGGGTGGGTGAGGAAGGCCGGGGGTTAGGAGACGTGGGCATGGGGAGAGGAGCGCCTGCTATTCCCAAGTAATTGGTATTCCCTAAACTATACAGCAGGCAGCGGCTGGAGCGGGCGATGCTCCCACCTCGTGGACAGCTCCAGCATCGCTAGGGGAGGAGGAGGAGATGGAGGAAGAGGAGGAGGCGGAGGAGGAGCAGGAAAGGAGCCGCCCTCCCCACCGTGCCCATTACCTGGAGACCGGCGTTGGTGCGCAGTTGGGGCCCCCTGGTGCCGCGGGGCAGGATGGCGATGAAGACGGTCCCGGGTTGGCTCTGCCGCTCGGAGGTCGAGGCGTTGGCCACAAGCGTGAAGCTGTCGGTCCGGGCATGGGGAATGTCCTGCCGGTACTGGATTTGCTGGCTCTGAACCTGCGGGAGGGGGCCGGGTGAAAGAACCGCATTGGGTGTTAGGATAACTGGTTGGGTATTAGGGAAAATTTCTTCTCCAAAACAGTGGTGAGGTATTGAAACGAGCTGCCCTGGACGTGGTGGAGTTACTGTCCCTGGAGGTGTTCAAGAGCCATGGAGATGTGGCACTGAGGGACATGGTCAGTGGGCACGGCGGGGATGAGTTGAATTTGGTGTTCTTAATCATCTTTTCCAACCATAATGATTCTATGATTCTATGGGAGGATGCAGGAGCTGGGTGCCCACCAGTAGATCTGGGGCATCCCTACCCCGGGGCCTTCCAAACCCCACTCAGGTCTTGGGCTGTGCCCCCACCATGCCAGACATGGACCTGGCCACTCCAAGCCCCTCCTATGGACAGATCTCTATGAGCAGAGAAGAGGAAGAGGAAAGAAAGAGGAAGATGAAGAGGAAAGAAAGAGGAAGATGAAGAGAGAAACAGAAGGGAAAGAGAAGAGGAAGATAAAGAAAAGAGGAAGAGGAAGAGAAAGAGGAGAAAAAGAGGAAGAAAAGGAGAAGAGGAAGATGAAGAGGAAGTGAAAGAGGAAGAGAAAGAGGAGACAAAGAGGAAGAGAAATAGTAGAGGAAGAGCCCAAACTCCCTCCCCAGCCTCCTGGTGGGAGGAGGCAGGAGCTCAGCCCACCCCCTGGGCAATCTGTACCTCTCTCCAGGTGAAGCTGTGCAGCCCCCCATCCTGGGGCCGCTGGCTGTTCAGGATGGTGCCAAAGCGGGGAGGCTGGAGCACCATGAACTGCATATCAAGGGCTGCAAAGTAGGCACTGGGGATGTTGAGAACAGCTGTGGAGATGGTGGCAGAGCTTCCTCCCGGCACCGTGATGTTGTGGATGTCCAGGGGGATGGTGGCAGGGAGCACAACCAGGCTGACAGCCACCCCCACCAGTGGGTCTGCTCCCCCAGCTGTGACATCCACGACGAACTGGTCCCGTTCCTCCTCTGGCTTGGAGTGCAGGTAGAGCACTTGGCCGCTGTTGATGTCCTCCTGGGTGAAGGACTGGATGGGGTCCAGGCTGGGTGGCTCATCCGAGTCCTGGCCATGTTGAACCATCACCAGGAAGCCAGAGACCGGGGGGCTGCTCACCAGGTAGACGATATCCTGGGGTGGGATCTCCTCATGGGTCACCTGAGAGCATGGAAAACACATGGCATTAGCAGGGGCCCGAATCTCATCTCTTCCCCTGGGCAAAGCCTGACATGGACACACGTCCTTTCTCCATACAGGTGGGTGTTACGTGGGGTCCCTGGTTTGGTGGTCAGGGAGGAATGACTAGAAAAGCGATACTCACCAGCAAGTGCTCCTCCTTGATCTCAGCAGCTTCCCCCTGGAAGACGTGTATCTCCTTGTTGTTGACAATGTTCAGGGGGCTGGGGTGGGTGTCCAAGAAGATGGTGATGGCCAGTGTGTCCTCTACTGCCACCTCGTTTGCTTCCACAGTGAACTGGAGCTCATCCCGGGCGTTTCTGCTTCCGTTGTGGTGGTAAGAGATCTCTCCTGCCATCAGGTCCCTCTGTGAGAAGGCCATGACCGGCTGCTCCCCTCGCAGCACAGTCCCCCACCTCGGTGGGGCCGTTACCAGGAACCGTATCTCTTCGTCTGACCTGATGTCCATGTTGGTCTCCAGGCTGAGGACAGAGGAATCGATGCTCCCTCGGCTCCCTTGGGGGATGGCTAGGCCAGTGTTGTTGACTATTCTGATGTAGGGCTCTGATGCTTGTACCTCCAGGAGGGCAGTGGTTTGGTGGAGGCCATCGGAGACCTGCAGCTGGATCCAGCCCCGGTCTGCTCCGGAATGGACAAAGAGAATCTTTTTCTTCCTTAGGTCGTCCTGGGTGAACCGGTAGAGCTGGTGGCTTCTGTCATCGACGGACACGATGCTGCCAAACAAGATGTCCCTCCTTGCCAGCACCAGCTGTGCGTCAGAGAAGCCAGAGTCCTTGTCAGTGAAGGCAATGTCGTCTGTCGTCAGCAGGTGCTGCCCATTGCGCACCACGTTGAAGACCTTGTTCACCACCTGGACAGGAGTGTGGTCATTGATAGGCTGGATGGAGACCCTGAAAACACCTCTCACCTCCTCTGCTTCAGGCTCAGAGCTGCCCTCGCCCTGCCTGATGGCCACAAAAGGGATATCATCTTCCAGGGTTTCGGAGTCATCGTGCTGGTAGAGCAGCCGGCGGTGGAGGATGTCGTCGTTGGTGAACTCTGTGATTTCCTCGCCGGAGGGCCAGCCAAGGGATGTAGCCCAAGCCAGCCTGCCATGTGCCGGCCCCTCAATCACTTCGTAGATGTAGTCCATGCTGTTCAGGCTCTGCACGAAGAGGTGGTCCTTGGAGATGACAGCCTGCCCGCCTTCAGGCACGGTCAGGAGGACGTTGGTCAGGTCGGGTGCATTGGGGTCCCCACCGATGCCAATTGTGTAGGTGTACACGGGGGAGTGCTCCTCGCCAGCATGGACACGGAACTGGAAGCTGTCCTCAGCCTGCTGAGCGTTCCTGATGGTCGCGCTGTAGCTCAAGTGATTTCTCTGCAGATCGTCCTGGGTAAACCCAAAGCCTTCAGTCAGCCTGTTGCTGAGGAGCTCCAGGTTCCCCTTCTTGGGAGCCTGGATGATCACATAGTGGAAGGGGACTGGAGCAGAGTTTGGGTCTTCCAGCATTGCCTCCAGCTCCCTACTGGTGATGTTTTTGTGCCGCTTGTTCTTCATCTGGAGGGGGACCATGGTCTTCATCTTAATGGTGGCTCTTTTAATACTTATGGTAAAGGTATTGTTTGGCAAGACCTTCTGTCCCACCTGGACATTGAATCTTAGCTTCTCCGTGATGTCTTCCTGCCGGTGCTCTGGATCTGTGCTGAAATACTGGATACGCCCTTGCTCCAGGTCTTGCTGGTGGAAGGACTCAACTTTTTTCCATTCCCCTCCTACGCTCCCTTGTTTCTGGATCTCACCGTACCTGAGGGGCTCTGTGAGGCTGTACAGGATGGCAACCCGCTGCTTCACAGCATTTGTCTCCACGGACAGGTTGGCCGTGGTGATGCGCACAGCTCCTCCTTGGGAGACGGTGAGCCCGGTGTTGTTGTGCAAGCGGATGTTGGGCTCTATTGCGAGGATCCTCAGGGTGGCAGTGGGGCTCGGCACCGTGCCATCACTCACCTGGAAAGTGAGCTGCAAGTCTGTCCCACTCTGATGCACGTAGACCACATTGCCTGCTTCCAGGTCCCTGCAGGAGAACTCCTCGATGGGCACCCCAGGGTGGAAGTCGTATTCCACATAGCCCTCGTCCTGCTGCCCGCCGTGCAGCTGGAACTCGAGGTCATCGCAGGATGTGTCGTCATCCAGGGCCTGCAGGATGTCCATGGTCAGGTGCTTCCGTGTGTGCTTCAGGATCGTCATGTGGTTCCCATGGGGAAAGATCACCTGCGGGGCATCGTTGATAGGATTGACCATGATGGGCAGCAGGTAGGTCTGCCCCTGCCGCAGGCACTCGGGGATCCCCTGCTGGGCAGTCACTGTCACCTCCAGCATCAGCTGGTCCATGGGGCCCTCGGTGCCGTCGTGGATGTACCTGACTTTGCGATTCACGATGTCCAACAAGGTGAACTTTTTTCTGCTCCGGGAGCCGGGGATGTCCAGCTCCAGCTCACCATGCCTCGGGTCACTGGTGATGCTGAAGAGGATTTGGGACTGCCGGATGCCTGCAAGACCCAAGTCCACCGTGGGCTGTGCGTGTTTCCATTCCACAAAGGCCATGCCCCCTTCGGAGACGATGAGGGGGCTGACGTGCAGCAGACGGCTGACATTGGCGAAGGCAGGTGGGAAGCTGCCATCCGGCTGGCACGGTTCTGCCAGGCCCAGAGCTCCATGCCAGACATCAGGCGGCGGCGAGGTGGGCGCCTCGTCCTGCTCATAAGCCTCCTCATAGTCCCAGTAGTGCTCCTGCCTTCCACAGCCAACTGTGACGTCCCTCGTCACCACAGCGTCCTGCAGGCTTCTCCGCTGCTGGTTTATGCGCAGGTCCTCCATGCAGCCAATAAATGAGGTGTTGGTCAAGGTCCACACTGAGGTGAAAGCGAGGTGGTGCGCCCTGAGCCTTTGCAAGGCTTTGTCATTCATGCCTCCAATGAAGAGGTTTCCCTGGAGGTCCAGGCGGCTGTTGATGCCGCGGTTGGATGTGGACGAGGCATAGTAGTCAATGAGGATCTCCAGCTTGTGGGTGTCGGTGTAGACCTTGACGTAATGCTGCTGCTCGTCACTGATGAAGATGTTGTTGTGCAGGACGATGACACCATTGCCCTTCTCAACAAACCCTCTCAGGCGCCCGTTGGAGATCTCCAGATAGAAGAAGTCGTTCTCCAGCCCTGCGTGGTAGATGAGGGGTGCCTGGGTGATGCTCGTGGTGATCACAAACTCGATGGTCCCCTCCTCTCTCGCCTCCCACGTGGGGAAGGCAATGTAGGACTGCGGCCCCAGGAATCCAATGGGCTCCTCGGGCTCTGCAGAGAACTGTGCGCTGCAGCCTTCCTGCACCTGGTGGAAGACCTTGGAGCTGCTGTCAGAGGACAGTGGGGAGAGGACATCCAGACCATTGAATGTCACAGTGTGGAGGCAGCCCCTGAAGGGGGGGCTGACCCCGGCGAGGTACGGCAGGTTGAGGCTGCCTGTCCCGCCTGCGTAGAGGCCGTGCTGGATGTCCAGCTCCCGCATGGGCCCCGCGATGTCCACGGAGCTGTTGAAGAGGCCGTCGATGGTCAGTGTCATCCTGCCATCCTCCAGCAGCAGCTCCACGTCGTGCAACGCCAGGTTGTCCAGCTGCAGCTCTGCTGGGGACTGCAGCGTCACCTCTTCTGAGCCCAGCCGCAGCCTGGCCTGAGGAGAAGGAGATGGACAGGGGTCAGGGCTCAGCTCAAGCATGGTGTGAGGACCCCTGGGGGTTAAAGTGTCCCAGTCCCTCCATTCACTTCTGCGTGCCTCTGCAGGGTCCTCCATCCCTCATCCCTTTTCTCCCCATACAGGAGCTCTGCCACGTGCTGACTCCACTTTCCAGCCCCATCTAACCCTTCCACACTGCTTGGGTTGCTTCCAGCCCTCATCAGCCTGGCAGGGGAAATAGCAGGTTTATATACATTCTATATATAATATAAAAATAGCAGGCGTGGGGGTGGGAGGGTACATCCCCACAAGCAGCATCCTGGAGCCTCTCTAATAGAGGGTTGGCCAGGGGGCCCTGAGACGCATGGTCAGCTGCTTGCTCGCTCCCTGCCTGGCCTCAGATGTGGTTCGTGGACGCTCCCTGCTCATTTCCTCTGGTGGATGCCAGCACCGTAACCACAAGAGGAAATTGTTCTTCTGTCCTCGTCCCTTCCCACGCCCCGGCTGGGCTTGGTCTGCGGTGGGCTGGGAGCGGCCGCTGGTGGAACCCTCCATTTCTCCAGTACCCTCTGCTCATTCATTCCCCTTCCAACCCCCCCGTATCTCCCCACGCAGCGGGTTCACTGCCCACGGGGCTGACCTGCAGGGTGCCGGCTCGCAGCTGCAGCAGGAGGTGGTCGGGCTGCCCGGCGGCCAGGAAGAGCAGCCCGCTGCCCTGCCCGGTGTACAGCTGGAGCCGCAGCCGCACCGTCCGCGAGGCGTCTGCCAGCGGCATCTCCACGAAGCTGTCCCCGAAGAACGAGACTGGGAGGGGAAAGGAGAGGGTCAGGCGGGGGAAGGACCCCTGGAAGGACCCTCCCAGCCCTGTGTATGAGCGGGAGACCCCTTCCAGCAGCCCTCCCGTCGCTACGCTGCGCGTAGCTGGGAGCTGCATCCTCCTCCGGCGGCCACACGATGGGGCCCGAAGGCTGCAGCCTCCAGCCTCCCCGTTCTCATCCCTCTGACTTCTGTGACCCTGCCACCCCCGCGTCCCGATGGAGTGGTGGTCGTGCCCTTCCCAGGTTCCCCTCTATCTATTTTGCACCATGGTGCAGAATTTCCCCTGCTGGAGTGCTAAGCGCGCGTGTGCCATCCATATGTGGTTGCAAGAGCTGCTGCTGAAAAGGGCTCAAGGCCTGTAGCTGTGAGCATGGTGGGCTCAGCACAATGGCATGTGGCCGTGTGATGTGTCACGGGGTGTGCAGAAGGCACGATGTGAGGGGACCATGGGTGCAGCTGCACCGCACACCTGCTCGGTGTGCCAGCGGCTGAGGGCACGTATGCACGGTGCCTGCATGCAGAGCATGTGTTGGTGCATCCCAATGGTTCACCTCTGGGCCTGCAGGAGGACACACTAGCCCTAAAAGCCATTTAGACTCTGTAGCTGCCCTCTGAGGGGCAGCCCCAGCCTGCGCCGTTTGGAGACACGCACACCTCCTTGCCCAGACGTCTCCAAACACCAATTCCAAACATTGGCCCCAGTTTGGTTTGGGGGTCTGGGAGAGCAGCATCCCCCAGCCATGCTGTGCAGGGGAGAGGTGGCAGCATGGGAACACCCAGCACTACTAACAGCGAACCTCTGACTCGGGGCTGCCAACACGTCTTACTCAAGCCTGCTCATTTCCTGGTCGCTGTGCATGCCGTTGGCATGAGATGCTTTGGCTCCTTCTTCCTCCAGCCCAAGCCAGTGAATCACAGGAGCCCCATCAGGGCCATTATGGGCTGTCCTCCTCTGACCTGCTCCTGCAGAACCAGCCCCACACTCCCCGCTCCTGGCACCACGTTGCATGCAGCGCTTTGCAAAAAGGCTTTTCCCTCTCCCTTTTCACCCCCACCCCTGTGCAGGCACACATGTGGGCACAGTGCTTGGGCCCCAGGGACATGGTGTGCCCGCTACGTGCTGGTTCCCCATGTGCTCCCACCTAGCATTTGCTGCATTTCAGTTTTGCAGCTTCTCCCATCCCAACCCATGTGGTTTCCAGCTGGGCACCCAGCTCTGCTGTGCAGCAAGCTGGGAGGCTTGAATCAAAGGGCTGAGGCCTACAAATGAACCACCTCATCCCCAGCGGGGGACCCCACTGGAACAATCCCCGTTCCCAGCTTGCACTGTCCTGTAGCAAAGCGCATGGAGGCGAGCAGGGCCCCGTCACACTTTCCAAGCAGCCGGCCAGCAGATTACAGGCTGCACTGTCTTTTTCTTTCTTTCTTTCTTTCTTTTTCTTTTTTTTTTTTCTTTTCTTTTTGCATTGAAAATAACAAGGAGGAAAGCCAAGAGCTGCTCTCTGAGCAAACCCCGGGCGCGCGCTGCTCCCGTGGGGCTGGGCAAACAAGCAAAGGCTCTGTGCTCACTGGGAGCCCGCCCCAGCTGCCGGCCACGCGCTGGCTATGGGATGCTTGGCCAGGTTCCCTGCCCTGTCCCTTTCCCTGGGGCTGTTTTCTGGTGCTTAGGGCAGAGCTTGCAGAAGGGAGGTGCGTCATTCCCGGGGGGCGTGGGGACCCCGTGTCCCAGTGGTCCCCTCCGCGGGAAGGATGCTGGGCATGGAAAAAAGGGAGTGAAACTGCCCTTGGCTGCTCAACAAGGCTTCATTGAGGCCAGCCATGTGTGTGCAGGGAGGGGATGGAATGCGTTAAAGCGGCCCTTTAGCTGCACCCCAGCACCTGAAAGGCGCTCTGTGTGCAGCCCTTCCTGCCGGCCCCGCTGGGTTTTAGGGTGGGACACCAGGTGGGGAGTGAGGGCTCCTTGTTGCCCCGAACAAGCAGCCCTGTGTGCACAGTGTCCGGCCCGGTGCATTCCTCCTCTGCAGCGTCAGCCTTGGGGCTGGATGACTTTATAAGGTAGCACGTTCCCAGCCCTCCTGCTCTGCCATGGGTGGCCCCGCTGAGTCGGGTGGCAAATGGGGCTGTGGGATGGGGCCGTGGGCAGCCGGCAGGAGGAAGCGGTCCCTGCCCACCCCGCAGCCCTGAGGGAGTGAGGAGAAAGGCTGCATTATGCTGCGCATTCCCTCCGATTTATGGCGCGGTTTTATTTATGGCTGGGGAAGGAAACGAGCAGCCTGCGAGGCGGGTGAAGGCAAACACAGCTCTGCTGGGAGCAGGGGGTGTGGGGCCCCTCCAGGCTCCAACCCCGGTGCCATGGAAATGAGTGGCACGGGGCCAGCCTCGAGCATCTGACCCCAGTGGGGATGTCTGCAGTGCTGGACCTTTGGGGTACCGTCCCCATCACAGCAGCCGTGATGGCACCAATCCACCCCTGCCTGCTGCAGGATGGCTGCTGCCATGAAGGAGGGCTTCTCCTCCTTCTCCCCATGCCTGGCTCTGTCCTTGGGTTGTGAGCACTGCTCCCTCACCTCACACCAGGGCCACATGTGCTGCTCCCCACTCTGCTCCCCACTCTGCTGCTTTCCAGGCACAACAGGGATTGCTGGAAAGCATCAGTGCAGGGAGGGCCGCGGAGCCAACGCTGATAACGTCGCTGCTCTGGGGGGGGGGGCTGCACCACCCCCGGTGTTGGCTGTGAGATCATCCCTTGGAAGGGTGCTGAGCTCTCCCCTGCACGTCCCGCTCGCCCCCAGCATCCGCCTCTACCTCCGCCCGCCTCCGTTTCTTCCCAGCTGCGTCCCCGCGCTCCTGCCCTGGCTCCCACACAAAAATGCCGTTCTGCGGCCCACGGACTGCGGGGTCAGGCAGAGCCATGGCCCTGCTCCTGCGCAGCTGGAGAGGGGCTGCCTGCATCCAACCCCGCAGTGCTTTGCAGTGATACAGGGCCAGCAGCTTGGCCTCTGCCTCCCCAGCTGTGATTGGAGCAGCCAGAGGGCTGCTGGCATGGCCAGGTTGCATGGTGCCGGCATCTGGGCACAGCTGGATGTGACCCCCAAGGGTCAGGGTGTGCAGCCTCAGCAGTGCACATGCATCTGGCAACACACATCCCATGGGCTCGTGTCATGCCTGCAGACATGCATCCATGTGTCTGTGTGTCCATGTGTCGGTGTGTCCCTGCGTCTCTGTGCCTGTATGGCAGTATGTGCGTGTGTCAGTGTGTCCCTGTATTCCCATGTCCCTGTGTCCATGTGTCCCTGTATCTATCTGTCTGTCCATGTGTCTTTGTGTCTGTGTGTCCCTGTCTGTATATCCCTGTGTCTGTGTGTCCCTGTGTCCATGTGTCTGTGCATCCCTTTGTCCTCTTGTCCCTGTGTCCTTGTTTCCGTGTGTCTGTGTGTCCATGTACCCAGGTGTCCCTGTCTGTGTGTCCATCTGCCATCTGCATGTCTGTGTGCCCATGTGTCCATGTCTGTGTGTGCCCGTGTCTCTGTCCATACATCCATGTGCCCATAAGTCCATGTGTCCCTGTGTCCCTGTATCCATGTCCCTATGTCCATACATCCATGTGTTCCTGTGTCCCCGTGTCCTTTTGTCCCTATGTCCACATGTCCCTATGTTTGTGTATTCATGTGTCCCTGTATCCATGTGTCCCTATGTCCATGTGTCCCTATGTCCATACATCTGTGTTCCTGTGTCCCTATGTCCTTGTGTCCGTATGTCCATGCGTCCCTATGTTCATGTATTTACGTGTCCCTGTATTCATGTTGCCCTGTATCCATGTGTCCCTATGTCCACATGTCCCTAAGTCCATATGTCCAGTTCTTCCTGTGTTTGCATGTCCATGTGTCCCTATGTCTGTGTGTCCATGTGTCCCTCTGCCCACATGTCTCTATGTCCATGTGTCCGTAAGTCCATATGTCCCTACGTTCATTTCTTCCTGTGTTTGCATGTTCCTGTGTCCCTATGTCCGTGTGTCCATGTGTCCCTATATCCATGTGTCCCTATGTCCGTGTGACCCCGTGTCCCTATGTTCACATGTCCCTGTACCCTATGTCTGCGTGTCCCAATGTCCACATGTCCCTGTGTCCATGAGTCCTTACGTCCGTGTGTCCCTGTGTCCATGCGTCTGTGTGTCCACGCACAGGACAGGGCCGCTCTCCCACTGAGGGGTGCAGGCTCGGGGCCGGCTCAGGGCACGTAATGCTGCATGCTGACGGATCTGAGGGATGCATGGAGCCCAGGCCTGGCTGGAAGCGGAAGTTCTGCTCAGGGAGGAGAGTGGGGGGGAGAACGCGGGAGCGTTTGGGGGAAGCAGCGGTAAATGGGGCTTTGTGACGGCCCTGCAGCGTGACTCAGCCTCACGGCGGCCCCTCTGCCAGCAGAAGTTGGCCTGGAAATATTGTATCAGCCCCAGAGGACGTGGTTTCCAAACCATCCCAAGGCGGATTTTGTTCTCTCCCCCCTTCTCTCCCCCACGGCTGCCAGCTCTCCCGGCCCCACCCTGCCTATGGCACTGCAGCCAGCTCTGTGCTCCCGCCGCCCACCCAGGGATGTGGGACCCATCGTGCCCCCATCCCGCACAGCCACTCGTGGGGTGTCCCGTGCCCCCCTGCCCGGCCGTGTTACCGGAGCGATGCAAACAAACAGCACTGAGCTGGAGGGCTGCCCGGCGGCCGCGTCCCAAGTCTGGCGTGGGACGGAGCGCCTTTGAAGCGCCAGAAGGATGGGATGCATCAGCCAGAGGCGGGCTGCGAGAGCTGCACGGCAACAGCAAGCATGGGGGGAGATGCTGGAAGCCCTCCTCGCCGCGTTCCCATGCAGCCAGGGGCCCCCTCCCCTGTCGGCCCGGGGTTTCTCAGCCCCACGCCTTTCCCATCTATGAGAAACCAGCCGAGGAGTTGTGTTTATAGAGAAAATAACGGCGCGCCTGCCTCTATTTATAGCCGGGTGCCGTTTGGGGCAGCTGGGCCCCCCCCCGGGAGGCATCACAGCCACCTCGGCCCCATGGCCCAGCGGAAGCGACCCCGCTCGCAGAGGTCCCTGCATGGGAGGAAACCGGGCGGATGGGGATGTCACCCCACAGAGCACTCCTGGCCGAAGGGAGGGGATGCAGCAAAACGCCCTGGCTGTGGAAGTGCCCCAAATAGCCAACGGTGCCCATGTGGTTTCCCCTGGCTGCCCACAGGAGGTGTGCACATCGCTGTGAGTAAGGGAGGAAAACAACCATCAGAAACCAAAAAGGTTTGGGCAAAAAGCAGCCCGGGATGCTCCCGTCCTGCACTGACTCACGGCCCATAAAGGCTCCTTTAATAGCTGTGAGTCACAGCATGGGGCATGCTGATGGATGAAGGTTGCCTTCATCCCCCTTGGCTCGCAGCACGTGATGGCACCGCTGCCGTGCCACCGGGCGGATCCCCCATGCCATTCTGTGCTGCCATCCATTTTTAGCAGCTCTCTCTTTCCCTGGCATGCTTTCTGTCTGTCCGTCTGTCTGTCTGCCAGGAGCGACCGTTGGGCACACCGTGAGCTGGGCCAAGACTGGGACACATGGCTTTGTCACAGGGCTGCGGGTACAGCTCAGGGAGCGGAGGCACGGCCCAACATCCACCTGCCCAAAAGCAGCCGGCCAGTGAGTGCCCCATCTGAGGCCACTTTCCCCAGGTGCTGCATACGAACAGAAAACTTTGCTCCTTTGACAGCCTCCTCAGATGAAACACCCATGGCCATGCCCACGGCTGTGCCCATAGCTGTGCCCATGGCTGTAACCATGGCTGTGCCCAAGGTCATGCCCGTGGCTGTACCCATGGCTGTGCCCATAGCTATCCCCGGCTGTGCCCGTGGCTGTACCCATGGCTGTGCCTATGGCTGTGCCTGTGGCCAAGCCCAGAGCCCAGTTTAGGCACACATCCACACCCAGCACCCAGGGAGCTGCATTCCCGCACTGCCCGCACCCTAACGTTTGCTCCTCGGGGCTGAGCTTAACCCCAAGTTGTGATCCTCGAGGAATGCGCTTATTATATATCTGCCTGCAGCCCTCTGTTGCTAAATATAAGAGTGAGAGGAGAATTTTCCTCCTCATTCCCACGACACCGGTTTGCATTCCCCCCATCAGACTTTTTCCTGCTCTTTCCCATCAGCTGGAAACTTTTCCAGCTGCTCCAAGCGCTGACCTCAGAACATGTGGGGCCTTCGGTACAAGAGGTTCAGAACAAGGAGAGGTTGGGTCTTCGAGCGGTGCTGGGGTGACACCCACGGGCACAGGACGGGATGTCCCCATAGTCACAGCAGGGTGACAGCGCTGAGAGAGACACGGGGCACTTTGCCCTTTGCAATACATGGCTGCTGCACGCACACTGCCCATTTTGGGTTGGGCACAGTGGGAAATGAGTGTAAAACCTCTTTCCCTCCCAGCCCCGAGGTCTGTGCTGTCCCCCTATCCCCACTGCCGCGCCCTGCCCTGGGGTGGCACTCTGGGGACATTCTGCAGGCTTTGCTGTGCCCATGGAAGCCTCCTCCCTGCCCAAGCCTGGCAGCCACCACTCATAGACTCTGGGATGCGGTGGGGCTACGTTTACACCTCCGGAGGTAGCGCAGCACTGATCCCACACATGAAGTGGGAGCGCTGTCCGGGACCCAACGGTCAGTGCTGGAGGGAAGAAGTGCACTCTGTTCATTGATAAAGGGATATTTTCCACTTCACTTGCCAGTTGCTGTGATATTTTGGTGCATGGAGGAAAGAAGGAACAAGCCCGGAGGGAGAAGAGTGTGCCCTGGGATGCCACCTGCTCAGCCCTGCAAAGCATCCCACGTGTGCCCATCCCACCCGCTGCCCTGTGAAGCCTCCAGCAGGACACAGGACAGCCGCAAGCACCCTGCCCAAAGCAGGCAGCTCCTTGGGCACCCAAGGGTGCTCGTGCCACCCACACTGGGTGCCCTTCCATGCCAGCCCTGTCGCCTCCAGAGCACAGAGTCCCACAGCGGGTGTTGGGATGGGGCTTACCTGCAGCTGAGGGTCCCGCATGGAAGGCAGGGGGCTGGTGGGCCAGCAGCAGCAGCAGCAGCAGTGTGTGGGGACCACCTCGGGGTGCCATGGTGCTCCCGGCCGGAGCTCTCCGCCCGCGCCCGCTCCCAGCCGACGGCGGCTCCACTACTATATTTAATAAAGTGCAGCGAGGGAGGGACCGGCGGCTCTCCCGCCTGTCAGAAAGGAGGAATTCGCTCGGATTACAAATTTCCCCTCTTAAAGGGATAGAGGCCTCCCGCTCCGTGGCCCACCCTGCTCTCAAAGCGCCCTTGTTCCTACCAGGGCGGTGTGAGTGTAGAAAAGAAGTGCCTGCCCTGTGGGGCTGAGCGGGCGCCCTTGGGTGCTGCCGCCCATGGAAGGGGCTGCCAAAGGCCTGCTGCAGGGCAGGGAGTGCCGGGCAGCGCTTGGACACTGAGCATGAGCATGATGGCACGGAGCGAAGGCTTCACTCCCCATTCTGGAGCCTTGGGGTGCCAAGCCAGTGGTTCACCCTTGGGTGACACAGTGTCCCCACTGGGGCCATGCGAACGTTTGCCCCACTTGCAAACGTCCTCCTCCCTCCATCCTCCCAACTCCAGGCTCCCTGCTGAGACCCCGTGAAGCTCACACTTCCCTCTTTCCTCCCATTGGTGTCTCAGGTCCCACTCCCCCAGGATGTATCCTGCTGCTGGATGATGCTCAGCTCGCTCCCCACTGCATTACTTCCAACCTCGTTAGGGCCCGCGGTGCCACTTTGCCAGCATCTGCAACACCTTGCAGCTCCGAGTCATCCGCAGCCGTAATTAATGTGTTGTTTACTCTTGCTTTCAGATCATTAATAAAGACATTAAATAAACCCAGGATGTGCCATTCTCTCACTGACTTTTTTATGAATAATCGTCAGGGGCTCGCTAAGTTCATTAGCTAATTCTATTTAGTCTGTGGGTTACATATTATCCAGACTTGCTGATTTGTACAGATTCAATTTTGCCAAGTATTCCCCTTCCTGCTCTTCATCTCCAGGGCTGCGAGGAGCTCTGCCTTCCTTCACGTTCACTCCATCCTTGCTGTACTCATCCCCTGAGACTGATGGAGAGGAGGACATGATCCTGGTCATCTCCATTACCTGCTCAGGGAGCTAGAATTGAGTTGGAATGGACCCTTCAAAGCCATCAGTGCAACCCCTAGCAATGAACAGGGACAACCACAGCTCCACCAGGCGCTCAGAGCTCCCCAGCCTGACCTTGGTGTCGGCAGGGTCTGCCTGGAGCGCGCAGCCCTTGGCTGGGCCGTCCCATCCGGTGCTGGCAGCAGCGAGCGCATTCAACGCTGCTGCTGGGAGTTGGCTGCTCGGCAGCTCCTGCGCGGAGAGAGAACCGAGCGAACCCGGCTGGGACGCGGAGTTCGAGCGGCCGCCGTGCGGTGCCCCCCCCCGCCGGGACCCGCGGTGCCAGGAGATGGCACCAGCGCTCCGCGGCTGCGGGGACATCCCCCTGCGGGGAAGTGGGCAGCTATTAGGGACGAGGGCTGAGCTGCTGTGAGGTTGGTCCCTGCTGCTCGGCCCGGGATGGACAGGAGGAAAACGGTGCAGGGAGAGAGGTTGCAGGGATGTCTGGAGTCGGGGAGGGCCGTCCAGGAGCTGCGTTGGTTCATCCCGTTAAGGACCCCCAGCGAGAGCGCAGTGCAGGCGTTTGCGGCTCTGGAGGCTGTAATTCTGCCAGGATTGATGGGGCGGAGTAGCGGGGATGTCTCAGGCTGAAATCCGCGGCTTTTAACCAAAAGCTAATATTCTCTTTCCAGCTGTTAATTCCGGGAGCCGGGGTATAAATTAAGGCTCCAGACTCGCCGTAATGTTCACATGAGCGGGACGAACGGCGTTTCCTTTTCCCTGTGGCACCCCCACCTGTGGCACTCCCACCTGCAGCAGTGCTGCATCCCAGGGAGAGGAGCACAGCGAGCCCTCAGCTCTGCCCAGCACAGCCAAAAGCAGCCCGTACGGGGTTTCACGGGGCAAAGCAAGCTCTGGTTGTGCAGCGTCCCCATGGGGGTTTGCATCAACAGGCTCCGTGTGCTGGATGCTGGGTGTGCATAGGGTGTGCTGGAGGGAAGGGGCTGCCAGCTGGAGCATGGGCAGCACTCAGCCAGGGGGAAAATGCCGTTCCCAGTTCCCAGACAGAGCTGCCAGCAAAATGAGAGCAAAATGCAAATGAAAGCTGATAAAAATTTACTTGGCAGCGTCCCCTTTAAGCACCATAGATTTTTATCTCACTCTGGTTTTATTTGCTGGGAAGGGAGATGTGGAGGCAGAAACATTCAATTAGCCCAGCCTGCCAGCCCCCAGTTGTGCGGTGTGGGGCCAGAGCTCGGCTCATGGGATGGGTGCTGGGATGTCCCCTTGCCCACCCGGTGACATGCCATAATTTGAGGGCTGTGGTAATTGCCATGGTAACGAGAGCCACGGTTCTGTCAGTATCTGATCCTCAGTGCCTTCATCCCACCTCATCCACATGGGGCAAGATCTCCTATGGGACAAGTGTGGCTGGTGGGACCACGGACTTCACGTCCCCAAAACCAGTGCCAGCAGTGTAGGATCATCAAACCTATTTCTTACCCAGCCAATTACCAGTGCTAACCAGTAACACTGGGAGGGGAGAGTGCACCAGGGCCTGGCTGAGGATGGGGATGGTTCTCAGAGCAGCCCTATGGGTTTTCATTGGAATCTGCTCCTTCGTCAAAGTGAAAGCGTGCACAGGGAAGGTCAGACTTGATAAATCTCCCCATTTTGAAAGCAGATGTTCAGAAACGATCAGGAATGTCCCATTCTGCTGATTTGTAACCATGCAAAATGGGGGAGCGCTGGTGCAAAAGGTGTTTTTTGGTTGGGAAATGTGAGTTTGCAGTGCAACGTTTAAGGACCAAGATGACAGAGGACCCTGCTCTCCCTGGTGAGCCATCCCCCAGTCTGGCCCTTCCCTTCCTGTGGCCCTGCTCCAGTTTCTCCAGGTGTTCAGCAGCTGGTGCCGAGGGATCTGCAAGCCCCACACTGCATGGGGAGGTCTGAATGCTCCTTCCTGGGATGGGACACGGCCTCTGTGGTCTTTGCCATGGCACTGGGACACCTCAGGGCATAGCGATGCACAGATTTCGGTGCCCTTGGTGAAGCAGGCTTCATTCCACAGCCAGAAGAGAACGGGATCCTAAATTGGATTTGTGTGCTCACTGGGAATGGGCTCCAGATCATTGGAGCTTTAGAGCTGATGGATGCAAGATGGTAACGGCACCACCCCACACCAAGGAGCCACGCACTGTACAGCAAGTGGGTGTGCGAAAGCAGCTCCCATGGAGAAGTGGGGAGAGCACACGGGCTGCCTGCAGTCCCCATTCAGGTTGGTTTTGGGGTGCAGCGGGGTCCTCGGCTATCCACAAAAGGGCTGTGGAGCAGTTCTGGGGGCACCTCGGTGGGCCGGGTTCCAGCAGATGGCACTCCAGAACGCACAGACACGCAGCGCTGCGCAGATACCGCCCGAAATGGCTTCCCCTGCGCTCCCCAGCAGCTCGGGGCTGGCTGCACCCTACAGCACCTCCCGCCCCAAACACAGCCCCTGCTTTGTGCTGCGCTGTGCGTCCTCACGCCCTGAGGCTTTCTCCAAGTTGGAAACACGAGCAACGCACCTAAATAGCTCAGAATGGCTGCAACCATCCCCCAAAACGGAGAGCACCGCAGTGTTGTAGCCAGCGGCCAGGGCAAGGGTAAGGAACTGACCCCATGGAGAGCTTTGGAGGCTCCAGTGAAGGAGTGGGGGCACACGTAGGCGGCTGCAAGGAAAGCAGGTCAGGCACTGCCACAGTGCAGGGCTGCATGCAGTGCTTCAAAGTCGCTCGCTGTGAGAGGGAGAACAGCCTTCCCACGTGTGCAAAGGACATTTCCAGAGCTCTGATCCTTTGATTAGAACAGATCCTAAGAGAAAGCATGCTGCTGCTTGAAGGCAGGGAGAAAAAAAAAAAGAGCAGAACCGCTCCAAACTGATGGAAACTGAGCTGCTAATCATCAGAGAATAATGATCAATTTATTGGATGTGATACATCTAATGATGAAATACCAACTGTCTTCCCTAATTCCTGTGACTAATAGAGAAGGACACAGTGAAAAAGCTGGCATGGAAAGAAATACCAAAGCAGGGCAGTGAGCTCTTACATGGGAGCAATGGGATGAGGAGCAAAGCTTGGAACAGCCGGGAGGGGGGAGCACAAATCTGTGCTCTGCACCTGGCAATGCCCCACACATGGGCACAGCTCTGGGTGGGGAGCAGGGCTGCAGCAAAGTGCCACCCCTCAGCACCAAGGTGTTGGGTTGACAGGGACAGACAGCTGCAGGACAGTCCCCAGCTGCTGCTGCAGGGCTGGGGCCACCAGCTCTGGAGCGCGTCACAGCGCCGGCCCTGTATACATATCTATTTCCAGGTTTGGGAAGTATGCATAAATAAACCCAGCCAGGCCTGACAGCTATTCCCAGACAATAAACACCTGCAAATTGCTTGCTGCGATGCACTGCTGGAGCCTGGATAGATGCTGAGGGTCAGATGGTGATCTCCCTGCCCTGGAATAGGGCTGAGCACTGAGGATGCACCTGCACCTGCCCCCACCACAGCTCCATTCACCCATTGCCACCACCAGCTCCAGTTACTCACCACCATCAGAGCACGGCTGGCTGGCCTTTATAGCACTGTTTGTATAAGGGATGGTATCAGCACACCAACAGCAATTATTCCTGGATAAAGAGAAGCACTAATGCTGCCGGCAGCCCATAGGTTGCTGCAGAAGCACTGCTTGGGGATGCAACAGGGTAGGAACAGGCAGTAGAGGAAAATACAACAGCAACCCCCTACACTTACCCTAAGGGATACTCCTAGGGTTGTTCCCATAAACATATAAATAGGGTCCATCTGGTCTTAATTATTCAAATCAGCTGGCAGGGTAATCAATATAAGCAGCTAAAGGCAGCTGGGGCTAATTCTGGTGTTGCTGCAGAGCTGGGTGTGAGCTCTGCTTGCATTTTCTTTCTTTTTTTCTTTTGTAAACCACTCATATACTTGTTATTGTGCACAGCTCTGAGGCAGCACTAATAAAGTGAGATGCAAAAAGCAGGAGAGCAAACTGAGGGCTCAGCAGTGGGGGTGGCACTGGGTAGAGGGGCTACAGCACATTGGGGTCATGAATGGGATGGTCCTGGGGTCACCTGGTGATGGGAGGTACCCTGAGAAGCCCTACCATGGACATGTCTCAGTGCTGGGAGCTGAGATGGGGCTCTTTCTGCTCCCTCTCCCCCCCAGCCCTCATTTTGTCTCGTGTTATGGCAGAGGAATGTTTGACTTTACAGCCACGGTTTATATTGCCAGGAAGTAACTTAACTGCACTCACTGAGCATCGGAGCTGCATTTCTTTTTGATGATTTCCAAGACTGATGAAGTTCTCTTGGGGAGAAGGGGAAAAACAACCAGCAAAACACGATTTGGTGCCGGGCCTGGAGAATGCACCCAAGGACCCCGAGTGGTTGGCTGCAATTTGGTGTCAGATGCAATTTGGGGTTGGTTGTGAGCCAAGTTCTCCAGGAGCGGGGTCTGGAGCAAGGCTGCAGCTGGCCCTGGGCACTCACAGGCAGCAGCAAGCGGTTATTTGCAATTAATTAATTGCTGCTCCTATTAATTTGCTTCTGAAGACGATGGTTGGGGGATGAGGTCACAACTGGCAGGGACGTTGCAGCAGGATGCGGGGTTCTGCGGGGTGAATGAGCAGCATTCAGTTTTGTGAGGGTGCAGAAGGAAGGAGCCGTCGGGATGCCCAGCCCACAGTGCCTCAGCTGGGGCCGAGGAGGTCTGCACTCCTACTTTCCCCACAGGACCCTTTGAGAAATGGCAGCGTTTCCACCGGCCGTGTGTTGGATGTCCCCTCCCGTAGCAGCCGGCTGCCATGGCACCATCCCCTTAACTCTGCCCTGGGACACAGCAGGATGGAGAGGGAATGCTGGGGGTTCCACAGGGCACAGTTTGCCCCCCGTTAGTGGACAGCCCCGTGCCCCCGCTGCACGGCCCTATTGCAGTAGGGCTCTCCTCTCCCCAGTGAACGCCGTGCCAAGTTAACATCAACGTGTCTGTCAGGAAAAATTAATTTTTTAATTAAAACCAATTTTTTTTTTTTTTTTTCTTTGGTGGTGCTTTAATGTCTGGGTCTGGAGTAATTATTAGTAGCTCCGGGGAGACTGCGCTTTAGAAAAACTGTCAGTGCTGCCGTGAAGGAACTTCTCTGATCTGCAGCACCCGTGTGCCCCAAATGTGGGCTCTGGGGGCTGGGGGTGGGGTTCTGCCCCATGCAGGATATAGGGCAGCTCTACGGGCTGGGTGCTTCAGGCAAACCCACCTCTATGCTCAATTAGCAGCCTGCACCTCGGAGAGTGGGAGGTGATATAAATATTTTCCGTGTAGTAATAGGATGGGTTGGTTTTTTTCTTTTTCCCCCTGTCTCACAGTGCTGTCATTACAGCACTGATGTGACATCCAGGTGTCAGGAACAGCTGGGTGGCAGGAAGAGCAGAGCCGGAGCTGGCAAGCAAAGGGGGGCACAGAGCATCATCCCCTTCCCTGTGCTCAACCACCGGGGGGAGGGTTATTAAGAGCTGGGCTCCTTAAAGATGCAATTAATTATTCACCTGCCTCCGAATTAGTTGAAGCAGCTCCTAAGCTGCAGTGTAAATAAACCCTTCCCCACTTGCCTCTCCTCCCCTCGCTCGCAGGCGCGCACCCCAATCCCAATGTTTATAAAACCCAGCATTTCAGCCAAGCCAAACCAGCAGTTATTGTAAATTACTGCAGCTCCAACGGCTTCCCGGGATCTCTTCTGAATTACACCAGCCAGGATTTAACTCATCCTCGTGGTGCTGGGAACCAGTGCTGTTTGCTCACTTGCCGTATTTTTAAGGTTATTTTTTGCCTTGTTGCTAAATCCCTCTTGTTCCGTCCTGCCTCCCCCTCCAGATCCATCTCCTTCACCTGTGCTATGTGCAATAGGTCCTGGCCTAAGCTATGCCCTGACCTGGGGGCTCATACCAGCTCCCGCAGTGCATTGCTCAGCCAGGGGTGAATGGTACCCAGCCAGGGTACCCCACTGGGGATGAGAAGCACCCAAATGGAAATGAGTGGTGCTCAACTGGGGATGAGTGGTGCCCAACGGGAGGTATGCAGTGCCCAACGGGGGATGAGTGGTGCCTAACTGGGGATGAGTGGTACACAACAGGAAATGTGTGGTGCCCAACTGGAGATGAGTGGTGCCCAACTGGGGATATGCAGTACCCAACTGGGGTTGTGCATTTACCCAACTGTGGATGTGCAGTACCCAACGGGGGACGTGTGGTAGCCAACTGTGGATGAGTGGTGCCCAACCATGGAAGTGGGGCTCCCAGTGGGGCATGAGTAGTGCCCAAGGGGCCTGAGTGGTGCCCAACTAGGGCGGTGCAGTACCCAATTGGGCACGAGTGGTGCCCAACAGGGGATGTGTGGTACACAACTGGGGACATGTGGTACCCGTTGGGGATGAGTAGTGCCCAACTGGGGATGACAGAGGTGACCAACCAGGGAAGTGTGCTTCCCAAATAGGGGTGTGCATTACCCAGCAGGGGCTGAGTGGTGCCCAACTGGGGATGTGTCATTCCCAAATGGAGATGTGTGGTACCCAGCTGGGGATGGGCAGTACCCAACAAGGGATGAGTGGAGCCCAATTGGGGATGTGTGATACCCAACTGGGAATGCACAGTACCCAACTAAGGATGTGTACTACTCAACTGGGGATGCACAGTACCTGGCCAGGGATGTGTGGTACCCATCTGGGTATGTGTGGTACCTGGCCAGAGATGCTTGGATGCTGCTTGCCAGGTACCTGCAACCCCGCATCTCTCCCTCCCAGGAGGCTGCCTGATTGCCTGGCTCCCTCATTAGGATGAGATCTCCTGGAAAATGGGTAAACAGAAGCATGTGAATGAAGCGCTGATTGCAATCAGCGGGGGCTGAGAGTGCTGGAGGGCCCACGGCTGCTTCCAGAGAGCTTCCCAGGGCAGTGCTGGAGGGGCCGGATCCGCTTCCTGGGGCCTGGGTTTGCTGCAAGGAGCTCCAAGAGTGATGGGGAGCTCATCCCAGTGCTGCTCTGAGCAGGCTGCCCGGGGCTGGGCCACCCCATCTGTATCCTCACTTCAAACAGCTGGAGCACAGCACTCACTCCTTCCCTTTGCTTTCTTCTGGAGCCCAACCAGCCCGGAACCCCTCGGGGTGCTCTTCTCTAGCACTTCATTTCAGGAACCACTTAAATTCAGGCTGTGAATAATTCACCGGGTGCCCACAGTGGGTGCACCGCCAACCCCTAGACCTCAATAATTCACGTTTCCACCAGGGGCTGATGCACTTCTCTCGGCTGCACGGGCCGGAATCACTTCTGCTCCCCAGGAAAAGGGTTTTAAGGCCAAATGCACCTCTTTAAAGCAGTAAGCCTCCTTTAGACCTTTAAAGCAAGGTGGAGGTTTGTTGGGCAGCCTACGTGACTCTGGGAAAGGTAATACTGAAGCATACCACTGAATACAGCGAGCTGAATTCGGTGGCCGTGGCAGTGTGATGTTGCACGGTGCTCTGGAAAAGCCAGAGAGGGCCTGAAGCAAAATGCGTTTGAGTCAACTGAAGTTAACTTTGTTGGGCATGGGGCCAGGCCTCTCTTTAAAGGCTGTTTGCTGGAAGGGTGGTGGATTGCCTGCAAAAAATACATTTTTGGTCACTTCTCATCCCAGTGCCATCAGGCAACACACCCACATGAGCCATGTGTGGGCAAGCATGTGCAGGGGGAGGTTGGAGGAGCCCCTTGAGGTGTAGGGGTGCTACGGGGTCTCTGCAGGGCCACTGCAGCCCTCTGTCCTGTCCAGAATTTGGATATTTGATAAGGACACAGAGGAAATGCCCCGCTCCTTCCCACAGCCTGCCCAGCACAGGGCCCCTTCCCAGCCGTCCTGTACAAGGTCTCACTGTAGCACGTGGAAATATCTACCACGCTCCTATTGCCTGCTGTAAAATATTCTGCCTGCATCCCAGCTCTCAAGCAGCCCCTAAGGAGGGCTCGTCAGCGACTCGCTGCGGAGCTGCCAGGGGGAGGAGGCAGCTCGTTAGCGCTGGCACATCACCCACCAGTGGCATGGTGAGGGGTCTGGCCCCACGGCACGGGACGTATCCCCCCCTGGCTCTGCAGACCTCCGGGTGGGTAACTGGGGGGATGCGGGGCTGTGCCCCTCCCTGCACATCATCTTCTCTGCCGTCATTGCTATTCACAGTGAGCTTCCTGCCCTACTTGCATCCAGTTCATTTCCCCGTTCTGAAATAAAATCTGACTCCAGGCCTTATTTGGTAAATAGCGCTGGGAGACGTGGGGCTCGCTCTGTTTGCTCCTGACAAGGCTTTCAGGATCGGGGAGGCGAGATGGCAGGAGAGACAGATGAATAGGATGCAAAAGCAGAGCAGGAAAATAAACAGGAGCTCAAGGGAGGGTGGGAGAGGAGGATGGGTGCCACGATCCTGGCGCTGGGCAGCAGCACCCAAGCACACCCAAGCTGCAGGTGCACAGGGCTGTAACCTGTGTCTGTCTCCAGCTGTCAGTGCTGTAAATATCTCGGATGCTCTTAATGCTTTCTAACAGTGGAGGTGCTTGAAACGCAGCCCGCCCGGAGCCAAACCAACCTATTGGAGGGCTCGTAAATATCCCCTCTGTATTTCTTCTCTGTCAGACGGCGGCAATATAAAGTGAGTGAGAGGCACAGCCTCAGCATCCAGACCTCAGCTTCCTCCTGCACAGTGCCGGGATGGCTTGGAAGGGATGATGTCCCACCGGGACCCTGCGGCGCTCTGAAGCACAGCAGCTCCCCTGGGCTCCTGCACAGCCTGGTGCTGCCTCTCCCCATCCTTTTCCCATTGCCTTCCTTCAGATCCGCCTCTTGAAGTGCGGCAGCCCTCACAAAAGAGTCGGTGTCCTCATTCTCCTATTTTTGGCAGTTTCTCATCCAGCTCCACCAGGTCCGAGCGAAGAGCAGAGATGAAAGCACTGCTTGCCGCTGCTGTGCGTTTGGGGTCGGGGACAGCTATTTCAGTTCCTGATGCTGTGCAGGGGGTTGGGGTGATGCTCAGGGCACCCCATCCGTCCTACCCTTGCCTTACAGGGCTGGGAAGGCTCTGCAGCCCAGCCCTGGGTTTTTGATGGCTAACAAGCTCCTGCAGCCAGAGGAGAAAAGACAGAGGGGGAAAGTGGGGAGAGCATAAAGAAACAGTTCTCTTCTAACGTTTCTCTTTTCTTTTTCAGCATGAGCCCTTCCGGGAGGAGGTCTTTAAAATTAATAATGTTCTTTCTTTCTCTCTCTCTATTCCCAAGACTCCTGGGTTAAATTAATGAAACGTCAAACACTATTAAGTTCTGATCATGTGTTTGTGATAACGAAGGACCGGCTCCCAGCCAGTGTACAACTCTGAGCTGTCCCCCCCCTCCCCGCTCACTTTTGCTCTGATTAAAACTCCCTTTATTAGATTTGCTCTTTCATCTGCTCCCTCTGATTCCTCTCGCAGTGCAGGGCTGAGGGAAGCCGTTTGGTGCAGAGGAGCACTTCGGGCTTCCGAGCACTCTTCAGCTCGTTTCCTGCTGCGTGCTGTGCTGGGAGCTGAGCCCACAGCCCCGGCATCCCCCAGGGCTGCACCAGCCCTGCTCCATGCTCGAGGCATTGGGTGCTGCGGACACCTTGGGGCTGTCCCAGGGCAGTGCCGTGCCCGTGCCCGGTTTGCTCTCGTGGAGCTGCACTGAAAGGCTGCCCGTCGCCCACCCGTGTCCGTGTGATGGCACCGCAGGGCTGGCAGCTCTCCTACAGAGTGACCCCGGGCTCACACCCGCCCGTCCATCAGCGTGGCAGCAGTAATTTGCAGCTCCATTAGCACCGGGAGCCGGTGCAGCGGCCTCGCAGTGTGCCCGTTTGATAAGAGGCAAGTTCCACCGAATAATGAGCAGTAATTGGATTTCAGGGTTAACCAGCTTGCAGCAAAAATAGAAAAGAAAGGAGAGCCATTGGATATTTCTGTTCTGGCTCATCAGACACTGGAGGTTTATCTCCGCTGAGAATAGCACAGCAGAGGTAAAGTTATTAGTGGCCATCGGAGCATGGTGATACCATCTCCCCGCCTGTGCTCGTGGGCTGAGGCCACGCAAAGGCCGTGTGCCCATGGTGGGACCCTGGCAGGGTGGCAGTGGCACAGGGCATAGGGGGCACGGAGGCTCCGTGAGTCACCGAGAGCACCCAGTGAGATGGATTTGTATGGCAGCAGTGCAGAGCACTCTGTGTGGCCGGGCATTGAGAGCCTGGCTTGTGAGAGGAGACTGAGAGCACTTGGCTTGTTGAGCCCAGCAAAGGGAGAGAAAGCAGCGATATGATTGCTCCCCATAAATATACCAAGCAAGAAAACACCAGGTACAGAGAAGAACCATTTAAGCTAAAAGACCATGCTGGCACAAGAACAAATATGCTTAAACTGGCTGTTGCAGGCTGGAAATCAGGAAAGAAAATTTTAACCGCGAGAGCTGTGGTGCTGTAGAGGAAGAGGAGGAAAATACTTCAGTGCTTTGGAAGTGGCACGGGATGGGGTGTGGAAAGAGGAGGAACACAGCAGACACAGAGAAAGGGAGGGCGGTGTGCCTGTCCCAGTGCTTCAGGGTGCATTCATGCAAGGGTAAGCAGCCCCAGGAGGGCTCTGGAGGCCCCTGGGTGACACGGGGTGCCCAAGGTGCTCCGCAGTGCCCCATGCTTACCACCTCAGTGTGACTCCTGTGGCCTTCCCCAGCTCTGGCAGGCTGCTCCCTGCGTCCCCTTGGCGTGCCTTGGGGTTGAGCAAACACGTGCGTGAAATTACCGTGAGCTCCTTCTGTATTCTGGGGCTGCCTAAAGGGCTGGTGAAGAATCTGCTGATTAGGGCTCTAATCAGCTTCGAGAGCAGGTAATTTCTCAGCTAGAGATCATCTCCAAACAGGAAATCAGATTCGGGAGATAGCTGCTTTATGCATCATGGTGGACCGGAGCGAAGCTTGTTGTGATAACAAGTGGATCTGGAATAAGAACGTCATTACTAATGTTATGCATTAATTGCCTTACGATCCTCCTTGCAGGTGCTTTTCCTCACTTATCCCGGTGCCAGTGGGGCGGGAATCGTTCCAAACCCAGTCCAGATGTGAGGCACAACACCGAATGGAGCGGCTGCTGGACGGAGCCTCAAAGGTCACAGCAGCACGGGACTGGCTGGTGTGAAAGGGGCACAGCACAGCCCCCGAGTGTCCCGCAACGATGGGTCTCACGGACGAGTGCGTGCAAAGGCAGAGGCGGTCTTGCAGAGCCATAGCCAGGGGTGAGGCTGAGCCCCGAAGCCTCGGCGCACCCACGGATGCGAAGGGAGCAGAGCTCCTATCTTTGCGCTGAGGGGTCGGGGCTCCACCGCAGCGCCCTCCCAGCACAAGGGGCTCTACGCGGCCGGCTCTCTCCCTTTAAAGCCAGCCAGGCTGCCCCGCCATTTGTCACCGGGGCCGAGCGCGGGAGGCGCGGGGGGGGGGGGGGTTGGGGGCGGGCGGGGGGCGCGGCGGCGGCGGCTGCGGGAGGTGCCCGGCGCGGCGGCGGCGGCTGAGCGGAGCCTGAGCCGCTCTGTGCGGGGCCGGCCGCAGCCGGAGCCGCAGCCCCGGGGCGGGAGCTCGCCCCCGCCGCTGCCGCGGTGCCCGGGGAGCGCGGAGCCGGGCGGAGCCGGAGCGGCGGAGGATGCGCCGGGTCCCGCCGAGCCCAGCCCAGCTGCAGCGCGGCGCCGCTCGCCCGACTGCCCATAGGAGGTAAAAAGGCGGTGGGAGATGCGGGTCCGGGCGCGGAGGGAAGCGCCGTGCCCCCGGGGAGCTGCCGGGTATCCGCGGGCGGGGGAGTTCCACGCTGCCGGCAGCTGTCCTTGCTTCGGGGACCCTCTCCCTTGCTGCGGGAGACAAGGGAGGGTGCCCGGAGCATCGCGCCTGGAGCTCCGGGACAAGGCGGCTCGGGGACGGTGCCCTCAGTAGCTCTTGATCCGCTGCCATTCGGTGTTGCAGCAGCAGGTGACCGCCCTGCTCGGCGCGAGTCCCTTTCCCAAAGAGGGCGAATCTCAAGCTGCCCCCTCCCCTCGTGCTACCCGCCTGGCACGGCAGCCCACCACCGCAACGGCGACCCGAGGGCCCCCTGGGCTCTGCTTTCATCCGCTGCGCTGCTTGCGGAGGAGAGAGAGGGGTTTAATTACCCTCCCGTGTCAGCTCGAGAGAAATCTGCCGGGACACAGCTCTTGGCAGGTGCGAGATAACAGGAGGGTTTAGTGCACGGGAGGCTGAGCCGAGAGCTGCTCGGTGGTTTAATTGGCAGCTTCGTAGCAGGGTACGGAAGATGGTGTGGGCTCCAGTGGCAATCCTATTGGCACAGCTGGCAAAGGAAGGATGGATGCTGAAGGCTGGGGGTTCTCTCAGTGCGTTCCTTCGGTGCTTTGGGGCTGGATGCAAAGCAGGTGCTCTGTGTTGGTGGCACAACATCACATCGCTACTGTCCTCTGAGGGCTGGTGCTCTTCCAGCACTGCTCTGCTTCTGAAGCACGCAGCTCCCAGGGGAGCCCTCGCCCTGGTTGTCAGGAGACGATGCACTGCATGGGGCACTGGGGAGCTGAGAGTGAGCAAAGCGCCTCCGGGACCTGGGCTTTGCACAGCAGTCTGCGGGGCGGGAGGTTGGATGAGCTCAGGGTCCGCCGAGCATCTTCTGTCTTCCTCCTGCTCAAATCCCTGAGGTGCTGAACCAGCTCTTGACATCAGCATCTGAAGGGCTGCAGTCCCGCAGCCGTGGGGAAAGCCTCTCTCCTTGCCCCACCACGGCTGCAGTATGGGCATGTATGGATCAGCTCCTCCTCCCCGTCCCGCTGCTCCCTGCTCCTCATGCCCCGGGACCCAGGTGGGAGGCAGGAGCTCCGCTGAACCCTCAGCTGTGGGACCCCACCACAGCTGTGCCACCATCACGAGGACACCTTTCTGAGCCCTGACCCTGTGCAGTGCTGGGCTGGGAAACGCCAGCAGGAGGTGGAAGGACATCACATTTGATCTTATCCTTCATCCAGATGTGCTGAGCTATTCTCTATCCTCATTCCTGAGCTTTCCCAGGGGTGCATGGGGCAGATGTTGTGCATGCTGCAATGCTCCCAAGCCCTCACTTGCCCGGTGGTGTGAAGATGCTGGTGAAACTGAATGAAACCGTAGTTTTTGGTTTTTGTAGTGATGCTCATTGCTTTAGGGGCTGGGAGGTGCAAGTGGTTGTGCTGTGCTCCATGCAGGGGAGTGATGGAGCCAAGCAGCCGTGGGGCAGGCTGGACTGAGCACGAGCCGAAGCCACACTCACTGCACCAGCAACAAGCTTTTGATGCCACCTGTGACGGGAGCATATTTAGACCTGATATATATCCCCTGCTCTAGCTTTGGGCTTTGGATCAAGGCATAAGAGCTTTTGACGCATGCACACACAATAATGGAGGGAAAAAAAAAAAATTAAAACCACAATCCTCAAAATGTCTGCAAATCCAAGAGCTTATCCTCACCCCGGGTAGGCAAAATTAACCAAGTGTAGGATCAGTAAATCAGAGATCAGCCACTTTCATCATCGAACATAAGAAGGCTGCGAGCTCAGCTGGCACGGAGCACTGAGACCTTGCAGGGCTGCAAGGATCCAGCATTGCAACCTGCTCCAGCACCTGCAGGTAGGGCCAGGCTGCCACTTATAGGGTTTTTGGGAGGGGTCAGGGGCGTAGTGGAGTGGGAGGTTGGGCAGGCAGTGAGCCTGGCTGCAGCACACAAGCCAGACGGCCTGTGAGGCAGTGTGGTTTATCAGAACAAGGCAGCCTCCACTGTAGCTGAGCATATGCGGGGCATGCGTCGGCAGCAGGGAGGGGATGGGCTGGCATCTGTCCTTCAGATCCATCCTTCTGCTACACTGAGAGTGTGCCCGGCCTGGGCAGGTGGCTTCCCATCACCTGCTTGTGGCTCAGGGCAGTGCCAGCTCCTGGAGCACCCGCGCTGCCAGAGCCTGGGGTCAGGCCAGTCCATCTGGGGATTCATGGCATTATCTCTTAAATGCCTTTAAGCGAAATGGGATGGCCGGGCTGATTGGATTGCACTCTGTAATTAATTAGCTGGGTGCACCGTGCGGCAAGCAGCTCCGGTGGGATGAGCAGAGGACCTACCAGGAGATGCAGAGCTCTGGGCTCCTTTGCTAACAAAGCCAGGCAGGAGCGAGGTGCCACTGCCAGCACCTGGCCCATCTCCAGGCAAATCATCCTGGGTTCCATAGAGCTGTGGAGTGGGCTGGGACCCCTGCGCCTTCCCACAGAGACCAGGGCCTGCCACACTGCCCAGCCCCGCCAGGTGCCGTGGTGTGGTGCTTGCTGTGCTTCGCTCGGCTCCATTGTCTGCTTATAGCAGCAATCCGTATCCTTAAACGGAAAGCATCCCTCTTAGGTTAATTGTTTTTCTTCCCTTTGTGTTTACTGTGGGGATTAATAAGGAGCCACAGTGTAAGGAAAAGCTGAAACGGCTGCTTGTTTATTGTTCAATTTGGGGAAAATGCTGCTGACGGCTGGGCTCAGCCTGCCTGGCATAGAGGGACTGGGCTCACAGTGCCCACATCCCACAGGCAGCATCCCTGGGACTGCCCAGGAGATGGGGCATGCCTGTGCCATTGCGTGCAGGTGTATGAGGGCCCAGGGAATGGGTGGGAACTGCTTGGGTGCATCCTCCTGCAGTGCAGGGACTCTGCTCTGCTCATGGGGGATCTGTCTCCAGCCCTGGGATGGCAACAACCAGGGCTTCTTCTGGGGCTGCAGCTTCTCCTTTGTCTGCTGGGTGCTCATGAGGTTGGAACAGAGCTGGTTCCACCAGTGGGAGCTGGAAGCTGTTTTCTGCCCTGAGCTCCCTGCACAGGGATTGGGCTTGTTGAGCTGCTGCTGTCAGGGTGTGGCTCAGCATCCCTGATGGCACGGAGGGGACAGGGCGGGTTGCGTGCTATCCAAGCAGCCCAGGGCACTGCTGAGGTGCACAGAGCCCTGTGCAGTGAGGGCTGATACTGGTTGGAAAACAAAGCACAGCATGTGCCAGCTCAGCCTAGCCCACAAAGGAAAACCACGTCATTTGTAAAAGAAAAGCTTTTAAAAATAGATCTCTTCCTTAGCAGAGAACGCCGCTCAGAAAGAGTCAATGGGTTCTGTTTTAAGAGTTGGGAAACAAAGCACCTGGGGGGCTCTGCAAGGGAATCTCTTGGTGTAGATCTCCCAGTGCCAGCTGGGGCTGTGTGTGCATCCATGGCCGCGGTGCACACAGCCTGGTGTTTGCTGGTGTTTGCCTCTCCTGCTTGTATCCACGGGGGATCTCGGCTTTTAGGGATGCTGGCAGTGCTGGGGCTGGCCCAGCACGTGGGCTGAGCTGTGAGCTCAATGAGCTATGAGCACCCTATGAGCACCCAAGCTCTCCTGAGCAGAGCGCTGGGCAGCCCACTGGCAGCTGCTGCACTGCTGGTGCTGGGGCCGTGCTTTGAGTCTCGCATGCCCTTTTTTTGCGGGGGGAGGGGAAGCAGAGCATCCTTGGTGGGCAGTGCTGTGCATCGTGCCCTGCTTCTCCCGTCCTCCCCCAGCAGGAAGGGAGGCGGTGGTGCACCCAGCGGAGCCTGCCTAATTTCCCCTAATTCACTAAGGAGCCCTCTTGTTTGCCTCGGCTCTGATTAACGAGGCGCGTCTCACTTTGACAGCGTGTCACAAGCAATAAATTCAGGCTGAGCTGCCGGGCGGCGGGGACGCCCTCATGTTCCCATCTCCCTGCTGCCGGCTCTGCCTCGGTTTGCACCCCGGCCCTGCAGCGAGAAGGGGGTGGCAAGGTCGGGTGTGGAAGGGGCTTCCCGGGGGCTGCCTTAGCCACCGGAGCCTTGGTGGCTTCTCGTGTTTTGTGTGCCCAAGTTGGAAATGTAAAATGTTCCACCAGGGAATGGATGGAGAGGCGTTGAGTGGCTGCGGTCCCTGCTGTGTGTTTGCAGGGTTGGGCCTGTGTGCCCACCGTGGTGCCGGTGGGGGTAACAGAAGAGGGTTGTGCTGACCCCACCGAGCTGGGGACAAGGGACAAGGGACAAGGGACAAGGACGTGCTCACCCTGCTTGCCCTGTCCTCACAGGCCCCGTGAGATGCAGCAGGCTGGTGCTGTCACCTCCGCTCATGTGTGCTTGTCACCTCACGCTCGGTGACACCAGCCTGCTCTCTCCCAGAGCCATTAAGGGACCGCACAAGCTTTCTAATCAGCGATGGGAAGCACCACCTATTAGCACTGCTCCTCTTTGTGTTCTTGATGGATTTTTTTGAAAGCCTCTCTCGCAGTGGCTCTCCGCTGTTGGCTTTTGTTTTGTCCTCAATAGCTTGTCTAATAAATGCCATTATCTCGGGCACAAATCTCCTTCATGTCTCAATTCCGAGCCGGTAGTGATGGTGGAGTGGTGGCACTTTGAAAAGGGGCACTGTCAGGGCTGCCGTCGGCTCCCACACCTGTCCTGGAGCAGATAAGGACAGAGCACACGTGGGCACATAGCACAGGGGTTGGTGTGGGAGCAGTGATGGCAGCAGTCCTCTCAGTCCCTGCCGCCCCTCTCATTAGAGGCAGCGCGCTAACAATCTGGAATCCTCTCTAATTCCAACGGCTTAGAGGGGTGAGGAGTGAAAGGTTGCAGGGTGAAGCCATGAGGAGTGTTTCCTGCAGCTTGGAGGTGCTCTCTGCAGCCAGCGTAGCGGTTGGGTGCCTGCATGGCTGCACGGGGCTGGCACCTGCGCTGCCCCAGCTCCCGTCCTCCCCTTTAGCATCAGCACTTCAACCTCTCAGCACTTAACGCAGCGCAGCATTTTGTTTAGTGGAATTTTCTCTCTCTTTTTCTTTTTTTTTTTTCCCCCAACAGATCTTGCATTTTAAAGCACACGCGCCATGCACGCAGCATCCAGACGTGCTCTCGGCTTTCCCCCAAACGTAATTGCTTCCAAACTGCAGATAGTTGGCAAAAGCAATTTTCTCTACATTAGGGAAGGCTCCGGCACATCCCATCCCTCTGCGGTTGCTCTCCCAGCCCTGCCTTCTGTCTGCAGCTGTGCGGTGCTCAGGGCCTCTGTAGTCCTTCCCCTGCCTTGCCTAACTCTGTGCTGAAACTGGGGCTGTTGTGTTGCCACTTGTTCTGCCTGGATGCTTTTTGTCACCTCCCGATGGAGGACAGCCTTTGGCTGTGCAATGGCTGTGCCCTGCTCCAGCTGGACTTGGAGAAGCAGGACCTCGTGCCAAGGACCAGATCTTGGAGATGGTAATATAAACAGGATAAGTTGTGTGTAAATGCACCTAAACGAGCTCTGTGCGTGCTGCAGCCTCCCTGCCCTGTGCTGAGGATCCTCGGGCGCTGGTCTGCTTGGAGAAAGAAATGGGCACCTCCCAAGGATGATCTGTTCATTTCCAAGGGACTGGGCTTGGTGTGGAGGGGCAAACACTGGAGTGTGTTCCCATAGGTGCCCATTGCTAGCAGGCTTAGTACATATGATAAATAGAGCCACAGAACCATTTGAGTTGGAAGACACCCTTAAAAGCCATCAGCCCACACCCCCTGCCCTGAACTGGGACACCCACAGCACATCAGGTGCTCAGAGCTCCCCAGCCTGACCTCAGTGTCTGCAGGGATGGAGCACCACTGCCTCTCTGGGCAACTTGTGCCACTGCCTCACTGCCCTTAGTGTACAAAACTTATATCCAATCTAAATCTCCCCTCCACTACTCCCTTTGGGGCCTCAGACCCAGAGGGACTGTTTGGTGCTGGTGGCTTCAGCTGTCCCCAAAGTCTGGTGCGCTGTGCCTCATGTAAGTAGGTCTTCTTGCAGCTGTATCCTTCCAGCTGTGTAGCTACGTGCTGTCTTAATAGTGTCAAGCTCACAATGAGCCCGGGCAATTTGCTTTATAAAGCAACGCACTAAATGTGTCAACACTCAGCGCATGTTTTTAATATAATATTTCAGATTGTTTTGAAAGAAGCCAAGATCCTTCTTTCCCTCTTCATTAGGAACGCTTTATGTGAAAGAGATGAACAATAGAGAGCGCGTGCCAGGGAGGAAGCTTTCCCAAGTATTTGTTGCTGCTGAGAAATCAGCTGCTGCTTACAATAAAAAACTTCAATGCATAGCTACGGGGGTAATTAAGCAGTGCACGAGCTGCCAAGGGAGGCTGCAGGATCACTAGACAAGAGGTGATGGCCTTAAGTTGTACCAGGGGAGGATCGGGTTGGGTGCTGGGAAAAACTTTCTCTGAAAGAGTGGTCAGGCACTGGAATGGGCTGCACAGGGAGGTGGTTGTGTCACTGTCCCTGGAGGCGCTCAAGAACTGTAGATACGTGGCACTGAGGAGCGTGGCTAATGGGCAGTGTAGCTGGTAGGTGGACGGTTGGAGCAGGTGATCTTAGAGGTCTTCTCCAACCTTAATGATCACCATTGCTGGAGGTGGTAAGGCCATGCTTGACCATGTCCATTGGGCATGGTGAAAGTCCTGCCTCGAGGCGAGGGAGATGAGAAGAGTCCCCAGCAGCTCCCGTCTCTCCGTGGGGTGGCAGAAGGATGATGTGACGGCTCTGCCAGGAGCTGTCTTGGGCTGGGTTTGCAAATTGTGCTCTGTTTAAGCCCAGAAATGAAGGCTGTGGTTTTCAACTCACTTCCCAGCAGGATCGTGGGTGGGTTCTTCTGCCGCTCTTCTGGCTTCCAGCTGGGAGACTTGATCTGGTTCCATGAGAAGGGTAAGACCTTTCGTGTGGCTGGCTGCAGTGCTCCGTTCTGACTGGTGCTAGTCAGAAATAATCCAGCTGAACTGCTCTCCTCGGGGAAACTGGGTTCCTGTCTCTTCTTCCAGAGTTCCTTTCATCTCGAGATGGAGGAAACTTTCAGGGAAGCTGAAACTTTGCTTTATAGCTGGAGGCTGTGGCCAAGGGTGGATGGGGCTGTGATGAAGCAGCAGCTCTCCAACCAGCACAGCCCCTTGGCTGGGGGGTTTCTGCGATGCCCACTGTACCAAGGAGCTGTGCTGGGACCTGGCTGCCCAGGGATGTGTTGGGTTGGGGGTGACCCGGAGCAGAAGGTCAGCATCCTCTTGTGTGCTCAGGACAGGAGGATTTGGCTTTTCTTCACTTCCTGCTAATCCTGCTGCTGAAATATTCCTCCTGCAGACCTGCTGGCTTTTTTTTTTTCCTTTTTTTACAGCTCCTAAATGGAGAGTTTAAGCTCATTCTTTTCTTTTCTGTGAAAGAGGCAGTAAATCCTTTATCCTGGCTGGCTATTTCTGTGCGTGCATTTCCTCATTGTGCTGCAGCTTGTCGGCTGTGTCAAAGCCCAGAAGCCTTGGCCTCTGTTGGATTCCAGGTTGGATTTCTCAGTATTTAACAACACAGCCTCACTCGGACCAACATTTCTTTTCTCTCTTTTCGGTGTCTTTTTGCAAAAATACCTGTTTAAAACAAGCGTTGACAAAAGGGAGCAAGCAGAGAAGTAATGGCTTGTCAGCTCCGTCCTCAGCACGGCCCGGCCGTGGATTTTGGCATGCAGGGGGATTAGCAGGTTTAAGAGGGCGGCTGCCGTGTGCTGTGCCAGCAGTGGTGGCAGGGCTTGGGCACCTCCCAGCGTTGCTGTGGAGCCGCTCTGGTGCTCTTTGAAGGCGATCTGGGCTTACCACTGCGGCCATGCACCCAGCTGCGGTGGCTGCTTGTGCGAGAACAAGAAGATAAACAATAGAAACTGTGATTAATTAGCGTAGCTAATTAGCGGGGTTCTTGGCCAGGCTAGAGCTTGGGGGTAAAGAATCAAGATGAGAGGAGAAGACTCCTTGGCTGTGTGCAGCTCGGGTAGAGGGACCAGTAGTGCTCAAGGTGTTAATTACTGCACCATAATTCGAGTCAGCGGAGTTGTCTCCGAAGCTGTGCTCTTCTTTGCTCTTCATTTGCAAATTTGTGCAAGGACCACGATCAGCAAATACATTTGCAGCAAGCGCGTGGTGGGCCTAGAGATTTGGAAGAATCCTTGGCAAATATTTGCCTGCCTTCACGGCGAGCCTCGCGGATGCTTCTCCTGACCTGGATGCTGAATGTGATTGGCGGCTTTGGGTAGGATGTCAGACCTTGGGACGGGGCCGGGAGTGGCTGCTGCTGGACGCTGAGGCTAACAGCATTTCCTTCCATCCTTTTCTTCCTCCTGCCCTTTTGCTGTGCAGCACGTGGCTAACTTCAGATGTGATACACTTGACTGCATCCCTTGTAGGAGCACATCATTCCCATTAAAAGGTGGCTGCAGCTAAATACCATTTGCTCGGCGAGGTCTAAAGCGGTGCCCTTTGGAGTGATTGGGAGGCACGGCCACTTTCCCGAGGACAGGAGACTATTTTTCAGGGCAACTTCTCTTTATTATTAATTTGCTAAGCACCGACTGATCAACACTGAGATGCAAAGAAAGGATGTAAGCTCTGCCACAGAGATCTCACGGTGAAATAAATGTGTTAAATCATACCCAGGCTGGAGATAATAGCACTGCATGCAAAGGTGAAGCTGGTCAGAAGAGAGGTGAAAATGCTTTCTTCTCCATCAGGCAAGGGTCTTGCTGCTTGTTCAGGCAAACGGGAAGCGTTGTTCCAAGGACATCTCATCACTTATGTGGAGGAGAGCTCCCTGGCCATATGGGTCCACTGAGCTTGGACCATTGCCTCCCATGAACGGGCCCTTGGCTTCAGTGGCATATAAATGACGTTCTGGAGCCCATCCTTCCCAGCAATGCACACCTGCCTCTAACTTGGGATGATTTTCCCAGCTCCTTTCATTTCCCTAACGCAGCTATGTGAGATGGGTCTCTGCAAACTGTGCAGAGGGGGAAATACTTCCTGAGCATTCTACCGCTATGATCGTGGTTAATGAAGCTTCTGCCAGAGCTGTCCCAAACTGTGCTCACCTTGTTATACCCTCAGAGTCCTGATATCCTCCAGCAATTACAGTGCTGTGACTCAGACAGTGCGTTTTGTGCCACAGCTTGGGGGAACCGCAGGCTGTCTCCTCCCAACCCCAGGTGCCCAACTAAAAAGGTAAGAGACCTTCTTTAAAAAAAAGAAATTAAAACATTCCCCACTGGTCAGGATTGTCTGTAGACTCTTTGCTGCGCTCAGAAGAGACCATTTGGACTTTTAAATGCACGCCAACCCAGGGCCATGAAGATGGCTAAAGGAAACTTAATTTTAATTGATCGATTCAGGTGGAAAATCTAATTTATTTGAGTAAACATACGGTCTTAATTTCTGGGGGGAGTATATTTCGTTTTGTCTGTCCAGTCAGCTGTATGTGTGTGCGTGTGTGAGCTCTCAGGCACGAGATGGTAACTCATCACTGAGGCTGGGTCCATGCCAGGCTCCAGGAGGAGGTTGCCCAGCAGAGAGGTCTGTGCCAGGCCTCATGACTCAACGGGAGGGTCCTCTGCAACCCTTCTCCCTCTGGTTCCTGGAGGAGCTGCTCGAGACCCATCACTGCAGAAGTCTGCCCTTGGCCCCAGCATCTGGATCAGACAGAGATGTCTGACCTTAATGGACCCCTTCCTTCTTCCCTGCCTCATACCACCGCGTGAGCCATCCTGGTGTGATGGGAGGCAGGTGGGCTGTCGTCTTGATGTGACTGGAAGTCAGGCCTGGTATCCCTGGTGGGCTGCCATGTTGATGTAACTGAACTGCAAACCTGAGAATGAGAGGAGATGGCCTCAAGTTGTGCCAGGGGAGGGTCAGGTTGGATGTTAGGAGAAATTTCTTCTCTTTCTGAGTGGTCAGGCAGTGGAATGGGGCTGCCCAGGGAGGTGGTGGAGTCACCAACCCTGGAAGTGTTCAAGAACCCAAAGACGTGGTTAGTGGGCATAGTGGGATGGGTTAGGGTTGGACTTGGTGACCTTAGAGGTCTTCTCCAACCCAAATTATTCTATGATTCCGTGATCATGGTGGACCTGAAATGCAGGCCTAGTGTTTGGATAGCAAATCTCTTTCTTGGTATGGAAGTGTGTCTTGCAAACAGTCTGAAGATATCTTTAGCATCAAGAGCTGGCAGAAGTCATCTTGAGGAGGTTAATCTGCAGGCTGGCATTCCCTGTAAACTTACCCTTGGTGTTGTGTGTGTCAGTGAAACCAAATATAGATGGCCATCAGAACCTGGCTTTAGGGTGAGGTTCTCTCCAAGGAAGCCAGGCCCAATTTATGTATAAAATTCCTCATTTAAAACTTGCAAGATTTTAGCAAAATGTAATTGCTATACCCAGGATGATCCTCTTGAACACTTTCCCTTAATGTGGTTTTGATTCTGACTGCAAAAAAAATGGTAACAGAGACTCAGTGGGATGCCTTTTAGTTGGTGCAGCAGTGCATCTAAACAATGCACTGAGTTGCGAAAAAGACTACCAGGAAAAGTTAAATAAAAACAAAACAAAAAAAAAATGGAAATAATAATAATGGAAATTAACTGGTCAATGAACCAAACCACCTTGGAATTTGTATCTTTATCTGTATTGTGGATAACCCATGTTATTTTTCTCATTCACACCAATGCCTTTCATGTATCCAAGCTGATTCCAGAGTCTGAGCCCCCTCATTCCAAGAGCAAGAGGCTTAAATTTCCCAGCCTGGAAGTTTAATGAGGGGCTTTGGATAATAACAAGAAATGGTAACTTAACCATGGGCCAGCTTTTTAAGTCTGCAGCTCCGCAGGAAACTATGTGACATAGCCAAGTGGCCAGCGCAGCCCATGCCAAATGCTGATATTAAATTGCCTGGGGGTTCTATTTTGAATGCTGCTTCCCAAGTATGTCCTAGAAAAACAGATTGGACTCAAGTTTATGCACACAAACTATCCAAGGATGAAAATTCAGGCGAATACTTGGATAGATGAAGATAAAAGTTTGCTAGCAAGCAAAGCTTGCACTCATTTCGGTCCTTGTTCAAGGCTTGGGTTCTAAAATTTCTGGAAGTATTCATAATATAGTGATGGGCTGGAAAGGAAGAAATATAGAGGAAATATTATCTGCTCAGTGTCCTTACAGCACATCCAAGAAAGGAAAGGGAGGCAGACAAACCACAAATTCAGCAATTAGAAAATGCATACATTGCCATTAGCAAGAGTGGGAGTAGGATATCTGGCTGCTGAGGGTGGCCAAACCCTATTCAGTCTATGCACGCTGACCATCAGTGCCATATTTCTAAGCAGCCAGGTGGCCTGGAAATTCAGATGCCACATTTTTTCTTCAGGTACTCATTGAGCGGATGAGCAAGTGTAGCACACGGTATGTGCAGCACATGGCATGCGTAGCGCAGGGTGGTCTGAGGGAAAGTGATGCTGCCCCTGTGACAGTCAAACCCACCATGGTCACAGGCTGAGGTGGGGACTCGAGGCTGTGCTTTCCCATCCTGACACCCCCTGTGCCTTCTCCTCTGCAGCGCCCCACACCCGGGAGCCATGATCCACCCCCAGCAGCCGCAGAGCCGCCGGAGAAGCCCCCTGTGCCCACCCCCCCGGTGCTGATAGCCCCTCTGCTGTAGCCACACGAGGGCCCTCCAGAGGTAAGGACTGCAGCCGTGCTGTTGCAGAATCGGTGTTCGTGGCTGAGGAGTAGAAATTGGGTTTAGAAATCAAAATCTTGGTGCTTTGGGCTTGGAGACTTTTAAGCTTTTTTTTTTGCTTGCAAGCTTCCCCTCACAAGCAGCATTGGGCATGTGTGTTAATGTGTGAGCACTGCAACTTTTCCTTCTGTTGAATGCCTTGTGTGGAGCAGCTGGGATGGGCAGAAAGATGTGGGTGCCCTGAGCACTGTGCGGGGAGGGCAGAGATGTCTCCTGCAGGATCTCTCTGGCCTGACCTGTCCCATCTCAGCCCCCCAAAACCCAATCCCAGCCCATGTTTTCAGTGTGATGCTCTGCAGGCAACTCAACTATTAACCGAGGGGAAGCGGGAGCTGGTTAGTGCTGACGTCCTCAGCCATAAATATTTTGCCCTCTCTAACCATCCCCGTAGCTCCAGCATTCCTGCTTTCCTAAGAGTTATTTGACTCTTTGTGTTGCGCTTCTTAGACAAATGGCTTTTAAATAAAACCCTCTGCTAGCTCGTTAGGCCTCCTGTCCAGGTCACTTCCTGTGCGGGTGATTTATAGGGCTGCTTTTAACATTTTATTAACTTTAAATCGCTTGGGCCAGTCAATCGGAGTCCATCCCATTAGCTGCAGCGAGCAGCAGCCCATCTGAATCAGGCTCCCACAGCTTCCCCTGCTCTGAGAGCCTCTGCAGGGTGAGCAAAGGGGAAGAGCAGGAGGATCCTGATAGGGAGGAACAGATCTGGGAGGGATAAATGAATCGCAGAAAGGTTAAGGTGATAACGGAGCTTTAGATCATATCTGGGGAGCCGGCTTATCTCCTGCTGCTCCTACGTGATTTTTGGCTGCTGCGTGCTGAGCTGTGCAGGGATGGGAGAGAACCAGAGCTTGGTGAGGAGGAGGTGGCTGTGGGATGCTCCATGCAGGGCATCTCTGCTGGAACATCCCTGATGATAGCACGTGCCTGTGTTCCTGCAGCAATGCCTGCCTCCTTGCCTAGTGCATGCATGAGCCCATTTAGCCCCTGGCTTTCCTCTAGCCTTCCCCCAGCCTGGCTCCTGGCATCCCACCTGGTCCAGCCTGCTTTGTCCCACCCATACCTGCCCTGCAGCTCCTTGGAGCAGTGCTGGCTCCAGTGCAGCCCCCAGCTGTGGGGTGAGCAGGGCTGAGCGCAGCCCCAGCACAGGGCAAGCTGCTGGGGGCCAAGAGAGCTTCACCTGGGGATCCAGGCCTCCCACCAGTGATGTGAGGCTGCTGCAGCAGCTTTGATTATCTCTGGTTTTGTTCCCGCTCTCCCCCCGTGCCCTGTCTTTGTTCCAGCTGTGCTTGGAGATGTTATTCAGTGGAGTTTTCCAGCTCTCGGTAACAGGGGGAAAAAAACGAACTCCTGCACAAGCTGAGCTAATGAGCTCTCTCTGGAAATAAAAGCATCCTGAGGACAGCCTAGCCATACAGAACAGCCTGTGCTCTGCAGCTGCTCTGGCCACCGCCTCCGAGCCACATCCCAGTGCTGGGCATCCCGTGGGGCTGTGACCTCCCATCCTCCACAGCCCTCACTCATTTCAGGCAGCAGGAAAGCTGAGCCAAGGTTTCTTCCCCCCTGTTGTGGCTGTGCAGGGCCAGGATGCTGGTTTGGGATCATCCTTGCTGGATGTGCCCGCTGTCCCAAACGCTGATGCAGGGCACGCTCACAGGACAAGGTGATGGGGGGGACGCACATTCCATGGAGAGGGTTGGCTGTAAATGGTTGGAAAGGGGTCTGGGTTGTGCCCTGGCTCCCATCTCCCAGGTATCCCCCCTGCGTGTACGCTGGGCTCATGGCAGGAGGGAATTTATCTCATGGCAGAGCGGGCACTTGAAAGCTATTGCTTCTGATGTGCCTGTGGTTTGCTGAGACCTGTATCTCCTTTGTCATGCTTCTGTCTGTATTGGCCCCAGGTCCCAGTGCAAAGGGGAGGGGATGTGTTTCACCTGAGCTGTGATTTTGAGGAAGGGGCTGAAGCCTGACCCACTGCATGAGCGCCAGCCTCTCTGCTGGTGCACAGCGTGATTTCCCTCTCATCCTCGCAGCTTGTCCCAGTTCTCAAGGTCACACCAGTGACCGGAGCGATGCCGCCTGCCTTTGCTGCACTGCTCTGCTGCGCCCAGCCATGGGTTGCAGGCTCCCCCCCCTTTCCTCTTCTCATGCTCTACTTTTCCAGGCCTTCCCGCTGCCACCGCTTGGGCAAACTGATTGAATTCAGGGAGAGCAGCTCCTTGCTGAAGGCTTAAATACAGTGGTGTTTAACTCCTGGGTGGGAGCGCAGGCAGGAGGATCTCTGCCTTTCCAGGTGAGCACACAAATCGCTCCCTCTGCCTCCAGCTGCTGCAGTGCCTGGCACACGCCATGCAGCTGGAGGAGAGGCTGCGCCCTGTCCCTGCAGGCAGTGCCTGCCACGTGCTCCAAGGGACCCACAAGCATCTGGGCAATGATGCATGAAATTCTCTACAAGAATCCAGGGGCTGGATGGCAGGTGTGGCACTGCTGGGAGGTGCCTCAAAACCAGTGTGTAGCCAGAGGCAAATGGAGGCAGAGCAAACAAGAGCTTGCACTGGGAGGCTTTACAAAGGAGAAATAAACGTGAGGCAGCTCACTGGTGCGGTGATAGTTTTGGAAAGCTGAGCTCCAGGAAGCTACGAAGCAATGAGGTCGGGACTGGTATTGGTCATCAGACTGGCACCAGGACTGGCCCTCTCCACTTGCACTGACTTTGACTTGAACAGCCTCATTAGTGAGGAAAGCGTCCCTGAGATAAGTTACTGCTGCTGTAACAAGTGCAATTATCTCCTTCTGCTGCTATTCTGGCTGTGGGCATTGAAGTTTGTTGCTATTATACCATTTCATTGCAGAGCTCTTGTGCACAGGAGAGCGCTTCCAGGAGAAAGTCAAATTACAGCAAGCCTGTTTTTGGGAAAGAAGCACTCATTATCAGCTTGATCCCATTCAGTCATCTCATCGTGTCAGAATGGCTATGCCCGGGCAGACTCTGCCTGTCCCCTGCTCACTGCCTGAGCTCCATGCCAGCCATTGGCACCCTGCTCTCCCAAGCCCAGCATTACTCAATGACACATCTCTGGGAACATGTAGTGGTGGCAGCGTCTCACTGAAGTGGAAAGATGAGGTCTGAGACTGTAGGAAGTACTTGCTTGACGTTTATTCCATCTTCTCATTCAACCTACCAAAGCCCCGAGGTTGAGGCCCTGGCGCTGCTGCCCAGAGCTGTGGGTGCCCCATCCCTGGAGGTGCCCAAGGCCATGAATGGGCCCTGGGCAGCCTGAGCTGGTGTGGGCACCCAGCCCAGGGCAGTGGGGTTGGAACTGGGTGGGCGTTAAGTTTTCCTCCAACCAAAGCCATTCTATGATTCTCCATGAGAGCTGTGAAAAGCTCGCAGAATGTGAGCAGGGGAAGCTTGCAGCTGAGTGTCGCAATAAGTGATGAGTGAGTGGTTAGGATAAGTCATCTGTCATAAAATCAGCCGGGAAAGATTGCTGCTTTTTAATAAACAAATGGTGAGCAGCGTGCCTTGGTTTGAGGCAGGCTTACTTTCACAGTGATTCATGGATTTTTCCGCAAGGAAAATCACCTTTGCGGGGCTGGCTGGTGCGCGGGCGCCTGCTTGCCTTCATGAGTAATTCCCCCCACAGAAAGCACCAGGGTGTGTGAAAATGATGAACTCCTCCCCGGGCGCCACGTGGGGCTTGGGGAGGAAGGGTGCGTTTGGCTGCAGCGCTGGTACTGTGACCACATCCTGCTGGAGAGCCCCATGGAGTGGGAGCAATGCCCAAAGGAGGTGAATCCGCACAAAGTAGAGATGAGGTCCCTGGGTGAGGCCATCCTGGAGCTGGGGATGGCACGTTCGTTTGGAGATGGAACTTAACTTTGATTTCTTGCTGAGGTTTTATTTATTTATTTATTTGCTTAGTGTTCTCTACACTGGAATAGTGTAGAGATGCTAATTTGACCCAGGTTCCATGTTTCCATTCATGGGAAAGGGAAGGTGGCATGATGGTGGGTGCATGTGCAGGTGGAGCAGCAAAGTCCCCTCTTTGGCTTGTACATCTGGACCTGGGGTGGACAGATAGACCTCAAATATCCCTTCTTATGAAGTACTTTGAGTCAGAGCAGCCCAAGGTCCCTACTTTCCAGTTTCCCCATGAAAGCAGTCTGTAGGACACTGGCTCTGCTGCATAGACTGAATCCCAAGCAAAGGCCTCCAAAAGCTACCCTGTGCCATTTGGGATCCCATTTCAGATGCTTCCTTGGGTGCAGGAGGCTTTTACACCTGCAAGAAATGGCGCTCTGGATGTAATGGGCAGGCAGACCTGGCTGTTTGCATCCAGGCTGCTTTGGGCACCCTCACAAAATTCAACTCTGGTGCTCGATGGGCTCAGAAATGTCTTCCTAGGAGAGCAGGGAAAGAGTGCAGGCTCCTGCTGAGGCAAGAGGCTGAATGCACAGCCTGGCCCGCCATGAGAGAACCACCCAACAGTGTCATCAGCCAAAGGGCTGGGCTTATGGGAGTCCCCTAGGCACTTCGCTGTTGGCTCTCGTGGTCTGGTGCCCTGTGTGAGGAGGGGCATAGGGTAGACCTCTTGAGATTGAGGTGGTGGATTCACTGTCCCTGGAGGTTTTCAAGAAACATGTAGACATGGCACTGAGGGGCGTGATGGTGATGTGTTGAGGTTGGACTTGGTGATCTGAGAGGTCAGTGATATCCCTTTCAAAATGGCCAGCGCTGATGACGCAGAGTAACCAGGAGCCTTCAGGATCTGTGTGCCCCCATGATCCTCTGATCTAGAGAGACATATGAGTGGCAGAGTTGAGAAGTCAGCCTGGAGGTCATTCCAGCCCCAGGCAGCATCCATCAGGCTGCCATGCTCCCTGCTGCAGTAACACCAGGAGGCATCACAGTTCTGCCCAGTCCCCATCCCGGTGGCTGCTCCTTGACACCAGCAGGGCTGCCCTTGGCTGGATGTGTTCCTGGACCAGCACACCGCCTCCCTCCCCAACCCACCCCACCGCAGTGCCTATCACGTATTCATTGCAAGGTCCCTGTGCTTCTCTAAGCCCAATATACTTTGAATTACTGCTCATCTATTCCTCTTGACATCCTCATGCTCATAACTAGGGAGCCTGCATTACCCGTTCGCACATCTGTCAAACTGCGTGTTCCTTGGCCATTTCCAGAGATACATAAAATTGCCCGTGTTTATGACATTATTGACAACCCACCCAGTCTCCTTCCCCCTCCCCAGGCCCAAATGGCTGCCTCGCTTTATGAGGATTGATATTTGGGCAGTAAATATTTTAGAGCCTCATCTGATGAGTGTGTCTGTGCGGGTGAATACATTTCTGTCTGAGGACAGATGTTGGAGCAATCTTCAATGGGGATGTGGGGCACCGGCTCCCTCTCTACACCCTTTGCAGCACCTCTGTCTTTCCTTGGCAGTTCCCCAGTCCTGTTCCTGGGGGGCAAAAGGAGTGGGAAGGGGCACTCCGAGGAGTGCAGTGGGAGCGACTGGGGTGGCTCGGATGGCAGAGCTCTACCTTTTGGATAGCTCCTCACTTTGTGATCCTGATTTCTGCAGCTGGGTTGAGTTTTTATGGGCAAGGCATTGATCTTTCTCCAACCCTTGGAAAGCTCCAGGGCCTGCTGTGCTGAGGGAGTAGGTCCAGCCCTTTGGAAAGCAAGGGAAAAGAAGTGCAAGGCTTGCTGCGGCTTCCAAGCGATGTATTTTGACTCTGCTATTCTGGAAAGGCAACTTATCTCCAGAAGTTTGAAACCACACATGGGTAAACTTCTCTAAAGAGGAAACAATTTGAGAGTGGCGTGTTCTCAATGAGCTAAACAATTTTCTCTTGCTGAGCAAAGCAAAGGAGCCTGATTTCAGCTCCTCCACAACGTTTGCTCTCTTTTCCTTCCATCAGCAAAAGAAAGCGCTTCAGGGTGCCCTGGCTGCGTCCATCAGGGTGCGTCCTGTGCAGGACAAAGGCTTGTGAATGTGATGGGGAGAGGAGGAAGCACTGAGCTGCTCCCTGGGGTTGGTACCTGAGGTCCATCAGCCTCCAGGCAGCCCCGCTGCAGGAGCCGAGCACGGAGGTGAGGAGTTCAGCGGCGATGAGGGATGCCAACCCAGCCCTGGCCGGTCTGCTCTTTTGTGGCTATAGAGTATCTATTTATTTATGATTTCCGTGGGTGGTGTTTGGGATGATCTATTGAGCCGGAGTGAGATATTTTGAGGCACGGCGAGATATTTTAAAAACATCTCATCACTCTGGAAATATCCATGGTGCGATAGCTGTGTATTAGTCATTCCGAAAGGGAGTGATTTCAATGAAAGAAAAAACATTTCATCTTGTCAGAGCATTTTCACTCACTGTCTGCCAGGCAGCTGCTGTCAGTCTTCAGACTCTGTTGCTGGTTTTACTCTTCTCCAGCTCTGCCCTTTCATTTTTTAACAAGAAATAAAAAAATAAAAATAAATCCCATAATGGATATCGGTGGATATGAACTCGTCAATTGTCAGTAAGAAAGAGCCTTTCAAAAGGTGCTGTAAAACCTCTCTGGATTATTTCCAGTGAGATTAGTCCTCCCGCTGTCTGAGCCCATTTGGAAGAGGAGACTCTTCCAGGTGCGTAATGCGCCCACCAAGATGGCAGGAGGGATTTTCACTTTGGGGGAACCTGCCATCAATTGCCTAATACTCAGCGCTACCATTAGGGAGAACATTCATCACACTCTGCTGGGCTGTGCTCTGCTCTCCATAGGTCTGTTGATGGGTTCTCCCTCTGCTCTGCGCTCTGCTTTCCGTAGGTCTGTAGCTGGGTCCTCCCTCTTGCGGCCAACACGTGCTGGGAAGAGGGATTTGTCTGGGATGCTCTGATCCCATTTGATCATTCCCCATCATCAAGCTAGGGGTAATTACAATGTAGTTAGGCTGTAAGTACCATGCACTGCTGCCTTGCGCTACGTAATTGCCACTGCCTCGTGTAACCAGAAGATGACTGCTCAAATAACTAAAAATTATCTCTTTGCGGTTAAATGCTCTGTTGGAATCAGGGTGGAAAATCATTGTGTTTACACCTAGAGTCTTCTCATTTCAATTGCACGATGGTTCTGCGAGGTGACCACACCGTAAAAGTTCATCTTCCTCTTCAGCTGTTGTGGAGGTGGAAGGTGAGGAAAATGCCTTTTCCCTTTGAAGTGCTGTGTGGCATGGATGTGGAACGTTCCATCCCTGTGGTGCACGTCACAGGATGGCTCAGGTTGGAAAGGACCTTAAAGACCATCCAGTTCTACCCCTCCCATGGGCTGAGTGCCCCCCCTGCTCAGGCTGCCCAGGGCCCATCCATGGCCTTGGGCACCTCCAGGGATGGGGCCCCCACAGCTCTCTGGTCTGTGTCCCCTCTCCAACTCTCAGAACTGCTCTAAATACGGATGCTTATACTGAAGCCTGTTTCTCAGCTGATTCCGAGCCAGGTTGCCTTAGCTACTGGGTGCTTCCAGAAATGGGTGAGAAAACACTGAATGGCCTCTCAGGGTGTTTTGGAGAAACCAGCAAAAGGTGACTCAGTGTCTCCCTGCAGTGCCACCAACCCTTCAGTCACCTTGCTGGGGCTGGGGCCATGCATCTGCTGACCTGCTCTGACCAGGGTGACATCCACCCCAGTGGCTGAGGAGGGCTGGTCCCCATCAAGCCAAGGTTGGTTGTTGGCCAAGGAGGTGGCTGCTCCATCTGGACAAGGCATGTGCTGCATCACGCTGCTGGTGGTGAATGCAGCCCCCTCCGTGCCCCCTGCCAGCCTGAGTCAGCACCGTGCTGCTGCTGTCATCATGCTCTTTCCCTTTTTTAAAGGAAAAAAGTAAAAAAAAAAAACACCACAACCCAGTATTTAAAGTATTTAAGCAGATGGGGAGCCACACAAAATACAGTCGGTGTGCGGATCGTGTTTCATGACTAACAAAATATGCCAGGTAGGCCGTTCCACTTGAGATATTTTCAGGAATATAATCACTTTCACACATCTTCATAAATTTGCCAAAGTGTTAGTTTTCCCCCATATGGATCTAGGAGGATACATACAGCATGTCATGACTGTTGCACAGCATCTTGACTGCCATGTCTTCGTGTTTTCCCCCCTTGGGCTGTATTGCAGTTAAGTTTGTCTCCCCATTGCCCACATGCTCATTGTAATTAACACAGCAGAAGGGCTTTGGCTCGCTCCTCAGAGCCCACCACAGTGGCTGGGCTAGGCTGGGAAATCCCAGTGGGCAGCCAGAGGTAGGGGGTGTCACAAAGTTGGATATTAGGAAGAATTTATTCTCAGAAAGAGTGGCTGGGCATTGGAACGGGCTGCCCAGGGAGGTGGTGGAGTCACCATCCCTGGAGGCGTACAATAAACGTGTCAGTGTGGTATTCAGGGCCATGGGCAGTGGGTGATATTGGTGGTAGGTGGATGGTTGGACTTGATGATCTTGGAGGTCTTTTGTAACCTTAATGATTCTATAATCGTAAGGGGCCCCAAGGGCTGCGTCTTCCCCTGCGGTTGAATGGATGCTCCAGCACAGCACTGAGGGATAAACAAATGCAAAATATTGTGAATTCATTCACTCTCAGCATTGGATTGTGTTCTTTCCTTTTTCTTTTGGTATCATGGAAAATTAAATATAAGGACCTGCTTTCTGCATGTTATTGATCTTTCACTCAAAATCTGGGCCCTTTTCCAGGAAAAATGAGCCCTTTTGTGAACAAAGAGACAGGCACCTTCCCAACAAAAGTCAGCTTTCAAATTCAATGTTCTGTGTGTTTGAAATCTCACGTTTCTGATAGGAAAATATGAGTTTCACTCAAATCTGCAGAGAAGTGATGCTGGAGGAGGGGGGAGCCTGCCCTGAGCGAATTGACGAGCGCTTTAATAGCGGATTGCTGAAGGGATTTAAAAGCAAACACAAAGGCAGCCTTGCTGCTGGTTCCTAGCAGCTTGTTGTGAGCCTGCAGCGTGAGTCCCTGCTGGCAGTGGCCCAGCTGTCCTTGTCCCCTCGCCGTACAGCTCTCAGTGGTGCTCGCCGGGCTCCCCCAGGGCTTTGGTGCTTTGCATTCCCTTCCTTGTAGCATCTTGCTGGTTCAAACGCTCCTTACGCTCCCTTCTTTCTCACACCTTGCCAGTTTGGATGCTGAGCTGGTGCAAACTGGTGCGGCCATTCCTTTCCTTGGTGCACACTTGAGCCTGCTGTGCCACCCCACTGCTCCACACTGATAGCCGGGCTGAGTCTGACCAGTGCTGTCTTGCAGGTTAAGTCATTAAATCCCTGCAGCTCGTTTATTTGTTCATACAGCACTTGGGAATTGCCTGGGAGGAGACGTGTTACGTTGGGCTGTGCTGCTGCACGGGTGCTCTTCTTTGGGGCAGGGCTCCCAAGCTGGGTGTGCTAAGCACGTGTTCACAGCACACCCCCAAAATATTATCTTTTTGATAGCAGAAGGGTGAGGGAATGAGCATGGCCCCTGCAGTGCTGTGTGCCCACGGCTGGCTTCAGATTTCCCCAGCTCTCTGACTGCTGCAATGGGTTGCACCAAGCTTGCCCAGTGCCCCCAGCACTGGAGTTCTGCTGAGTTGGGGCCGGGGGCTGGAGATGGATGGCATCGAGCAGCGTGCACGCATGGAGCAGACAGCTTGGGCATGTTCCAAAACACTTCCCACGCCCCCAGGCTGAATTGTAAGAAGCCGGGGCATCTGCACGTACAAAATGCTCTGGGAAAAAAAAAATATATATATAAAAGGGAAGGGGAAAAAAAAAATCCCGAAGGCGGCACAGCACCCACAAACCGGTGTCTGTGTGCACAGGGGCGTTGGTTTCAAAGGCTGAGCAGCTCCGGGCTCTCTGCAGAGGGGCAGAGCGCAGGGGAGCAGCACGGTGCTGGCCATCAGCTTGCTGCAGGCCCATCCTCTCGTGGTGTGGGGAAATGGGACGAGGAGCCTGAGCTGCCCAGGACCTGTCTGGGTGAGTGTCTCTTCCTGATGTTCCTCTGGGGTGGTGCAGCTTGAAGCAGGGTGTTGCGGGGCTGCGTTATTCCCTGCAGGGTGCAATGGGTTGTGAGGGCTAGTGATGTGAGACGGAGATGGACTGCGTCCTGGTGGTCAGTCCTTGCTGGGGGGTGTACAGTCGGAGAGGGAAGCTTCCAGGGCCCCTTCAGATCCTGGGGGAGCTGCTTGAGACTGCTTTCTCTGCCTGGTGCCTGCTGTCGGTGCTGGGTGTGAATGCAGAGAGCTGAGCTGCGCTTGGAGCATCAGCGTGTTCTGCTGTCCTGCTGCCTGTGAGGAGGATGGGGTGCTGAGTGCTGGCATGGTGGGTGCCCCAGCTCTGCCACCCCTCATGGTCAGCACCAGGGTGCTGGGAGTTCTCCCCTTGGCGAACCTTGCAATGGGCACCATACCTGCCGTGCCCTGGGGCTCTCCTTTATCCTGTTCAGCAGTCAGCCTGGTATTTTTAGGGGGAAATTGAGACTGCTTGGGAAATCTGCCCCAGGGTGAAGAACTTCGCCAGTCCTTTGCCAGCACAGCAGCAGCAGTGCTCCCCAGGACATCCTCATCCTACTTGGCCATGGATATGTTCCCTCGGGAAGGAAGGGGCATCCTGCACTGCTGCTACCCGCCTGCTGCTCAGGAGGAGGAGGAGTGGGCAGTGATGAAGGCAGAGCGGGATGGGGCGGCCCTGCGTGCCCCGGGGGCCTGGCTCGTTCCCGCTAATTAGCAGTGTAACCAGCCATCCAGCAGCCGGGCTCCTGGCAGATAATTACCTTGCTCCGCGCGAGGAAGGGAAGAGAGACTGGCTGTCCACAGGGACTTGAGAACCCTCCCCATTCTTCAACTCATTTAGGAAAGGCAACTAAAAAAATATATAGATAGATAGATATTTTAACAAAGCTATTTCTGCCAGTCAGGGAGGCCAATTTGTTACACAAGTGACACACTTGATTTTACCTCAAGGAATGGAAGGTTTTTCCACTTAGTTTTGGTTTCCACTTCCCAGTGTTTGGGGTGCAGGGTCCCAGGGCTGTACTGGAGCCCCGTGCCTCCTCTCCCTGTGCCCTGGTCCTTCAGGTGGGCCAGGAGGTCAGAGCCCCCGTGCAGCTCATGTCCCTTTGGAAAGCGGCCAGTAGCTCTTGGTGGGGCCTTATGGGGTGTTGCTCTGTGTGTTCCTCTGAGTGTTGCTCTGTGTGTTGGTCTGTGTGCTGCTCTGTGAGCCCTGCTGAGGTGTCTGCGTGCCCAGGTGCTGTGCAGCCCATCAGCCCCCAGCACCATGCTCTGAGGGTAGGGATGCTCTCTGTGCCAGCATCCCCGTTCTCCTCCTTGTGGCCTTGGGATGCTGTGAGCACCTCACCATTGCTTTTTACAGAGTGCTCCCTAAATACGGCTGCACCGGGGCCAGGCTGGCTCATGTCCCCTGACTCCCTCTGTGTGTTCAGTGCCTGGGTCACATTCTGGGAGTGCTGCTTCATGCGCCGGGGGATTCTTCTGCAATGACAATGGCGTCTGTTATTCCATCTGTGTCCGTTACTCCATCTGCTCTGGGCTGGCTGGGTGATGGAGGGGTTTCTCTATGCACCACCACCAGCTCTCTGCTCCGCGGCGATCCCTCCTTGCCAGCAGGTACTTTGTCTCCCAGCAGCTGGTCTGCAGAGAGGAAGCAGGGACAAATTGGCACCCGCCACACTCCTGGCTTTTCCTCTCCTCACATGCCAGCCCCACCTCCCTTCTCTTTCTCTTTAGAGATTCAGGTCATGCCTGGAATTAGGGCTCCCTGGACTGCAGAGGAACAGTGGTTAAACTGCTTACCATCGATTAGGCAAAGTGGTTTGGGGTTGTTTTGTCCCCCTCACCCCCCTGCCCACAGGGTGCTGTCAGCACTGTCTTTAACCTTCCCGAAATGCAGGTCCTGGTGTGCTCTTCTGCATGCTAGGAGTATGGGGGGGTGAGCCCCCAGTTGGCACCTACAGACTGCCAGCTGCTCCTGCTGCTGAGACCTTGCAGGAAGGCATTGTGCTCAGCCGGCTGCGTTCATCACGCTGCTCCGGCTGGGATCAGGCGCAGATAAGGCGATCAATAAATCCTCCTCTCGGCTGCAATGTGCTGAGAATATTTCGGGGAAGGGCACGGAAGGCACCAGCCCCTGGCCTGAGTGCAGGGCAGGGCTGAGGGAGGGCAGCCGGCCAGCCCAGCTTGCTGCTGCTCTGTGGCATAGCTCCGTATGTGCCAGAGGGGAGAAGAAAGCTGTGCTGCTGTGCCCAGCCCGGGCTGTGCCGCAGAAAGTAGGTCAGGCTGCTGTGCAGTACTGAGCAGGGCCCTGAGTGCGGCCACCCACCCTGGGAGCAGATAGGAAGCACCGGTGCCACAGGGCTCGGGGACGGCAGGACAGCATCCCCTCGTACTGACACAAGGCTCCATGTGCTTAATGACAGCAGTTTTTGGAGCCTTGGGGCTCCCCTGGGTGGGGAAGGAGGGGAAGGTTGAGATGAGTAGCCTGGTCGCACAGCTTGGGCTCAGGCCAAGCTCAGGTCAGCCCATCAGCACCTCCAGAAGGCTCCTGAGCTACGTGGAGAGGGGAAAATGAAGAGGTGCTTTCATGGTAGAGGTGTTTTAAGTGCAAATCAGGAGCACTTGGCCAGCAGAGCCGGAGCGCAGCACTTTGCTGTAGCTGCAGGCACCTGTTGTGAGGTGGAAGCAAACTCAGAAATTGCCTTTGCAGCACCGGGTAGGGCAAGGTCTGCCCCAGCGTTGCCAGGGACCAGTGTGCAGCAGGAACCTGGGGCCATCTGCGTGCCAGCCCCATGCATCCTCAAAATGCTTGCCCTGTTTCAGCACCTGGGGACGTGGGTAGAGCACCAGGGTGATCCCACTGCCCCCTCAGAGCTGGGGCAGCCCTCCCCTTGTTGCGGCTGGGGGACTGGTGGTGAGGATGCTGCAAGCCAGGCGGGGGATAAATTGAGTGCGTGTATCACGGGCAGGTCTGGGCTGTATTGATTTTCAATGAAAGGCTGTGTCATGAATTTTTCTCTCCTGCTGTATTTGCTGCAAAGGTGCATCTTGACTGCAAGCATTAACCGCTAACTAGAGAGCTCATTTTTTCCCCTTTAGGAGGAGGGGAGGGGGGAAGAGAGAAAAAAGAGAGAAAAAAAAAGAAAGAGTGGGTTTGCACACGCTCCTTTTAAGCACATGATGGATGCAGTGGCTTTGCTAATCCAACAGCAGAGCAGAAGTGGGTAGGAGCGCAGGGAAGCACTGCGTCCGGCACTCCCAGGAGTGATGGCTGTGCGGTGGCATGGGGCTGTGGCCCTGCTCCCTGCTGTCCCCAGGGGGGCTGGGGGAGCCCCAGTGCTCCTCCTTACCCCACCTGAGGCCCCTGGGTGAGCCTGAGGGTGTTGCTGCTCTGAGGCCCTCCCTGCAGGAGGAGCGGTGCGGGAAGGGTTAACGCTGCCGCCTGAACGGAGCACAGCCCAGCTGAAGTGGAGCAGTATGCAAATCTACCCACTTTCATAAACTGCTTAATTAGGCGAATGTTAATGAGACGTTAATTACTGTTGTGCCGGCGAATCCCACGGAACGGAGATTATGTTTCTCTTCAAACATCCAGTCTTAATTATAACTTGCACTTAATCCCGCCGCCCTGCCGGGGATGGAGCCGGCTGCTGAGGATGGGCGTCAGCTCCAGGGTCACCCACAGCCCCATCCCTCTGTCCGGCCCCACAGCCCCCCAAGGACACCTGCCACTCGTGCTGGCGGGGCCTCTGGGAGCTCCTTCCCCACCTCCTGCACTGGCGTGGATCCATGGCGCTCCCTATAGTTGCTGTGCACGTGTGGGTTCTGGTTAAGCATGCATCCGACTCGAGTTTGCTGCTACAACAAGCAGGGAAACGGCCATTCCCAATTTTGACACCTGTCACTTTACAGAAAGCACTCCTCGAAGTACTGCTTATAGAGGAGCAGCAGCCCCGTGCTGCCCACAGCCGCCTCCAGTTGCCGGCTGCAACATGAAGTAAAGGGCAGGGGAAGGAGAAAGGAGGGTCTGACTCAGCCACGTGGTTAGATTGGCATTCTCACGCAGGGAGCCAGGCACTGGGGTAAATCCATTCCTACAGCGCCATGTATCTCCACTGAGTGGGAAGCTGGGGAATAAATGGATGTTCTTCATACGTTATTATGGCCTGACAGCGACGAGGCAGACAGCGGCGATGCAAAGGTGATTAATGAGAAAGTTTGAGCTAACGAAGTGTAGTCGTCCCTCATTACGGGAAAATGAGTTCCATTTACCACCAGCCATTGGGCTTGCAAAGTTGGGAGTGCTCTCCTCTCTCGCTTGTTTGTGTTCTTTAAATGCTGGCTAATTTATTTCCTATTTGCCTCTTGCGAGGGTGGGTGGCAGGGAGCGGAGGGCAGCAGCCTGGCCTGCACCATATCAACAAGTCATTCAGTAAGAGGTGTTCTGGGATGTACTCCCAGTCCTCTCCCTCTGTCTGGTGTACCACTTCAGTGTGGGTCTGTGGGTTGCTGTGGGCTGATGCTGGGATGTTGCTTGGCCCAGGGATGGCTATGGCTTGGTGCCACTCAGTTGCTTTAGCCTTGCAGCGCCGAAGGATTTTCTCTGCCAGATTTGGGGCGGGCTGGGCAGGATATCCTCAGCCTGGATTTTGAATTGTCTTATCGCAGCCGTGCCCAGAGGCAAAGGTAAAGGCTGGGTCAGACTTAGCTCTTCTCCAGTGCTTCTCATGCTGGGATTTATGAGTGATTCCCAGAAAAGCCAGCTATGGCAAATCCCGTCCTGCCAACAGGGCAGAAGGGGATGGGGAGGTGAGGGCAGAGCTGTGCAGAGGAAGCTCAGGTCCATGCGCATTGCTGCCAGAGCCTGCTGCCTCTGGTCTGAGCACCTGGGCTGGAGTGTGAGTGCATGGGGTGTGAGCAGAAGCTGTGAAAAGACAGCAAGAGGCCATTGGGGGGTCACTTCCATGGGCTGCCCTTGTTACAGGGAGACCTACTTGGTGCTGGTTTCCTTCCTGCATCCCCCTGGGTACCCTGAGTGCTGCAGGGGGTCTGGTCTCAGAAGGGCTATCACAGCCTCTGGTCCTCTGCACAGTGCATGGGACACGTGGCAAGACTGCTTTGGAGCACAATGTCTTTCTCCTGCTGCAGAGGGCTGGAAGGGGAACACCGTGACCCAGATAAGCTGCCTCAGGTATGCAGCTCCAGCTGAGATGAATAAAGCAGTGATGGTGCAGCAATGAGCTGGGAGAGAAGTTCCCAGCAAGGGCACCTGGCTTCAGCTGGTAACACCAAGCTGGGGGAAAGCAGGGCAGGGGGCACGGGAAAGAAGTCCTGGCATGACAGGGCCAGTGGGAACAGAGCCACTTCCCGTTAGCTCCCACGTTGCTCTGCCTTGCGCTGCACTTACGCCAATGTGCACGATAGCAGAATGTGGCCCGGGCTCTCCAGCAGCCATGGAGACACAGGAGGCCCGCAGCGGAGTGCTTAAAGGCTAATGAAGATGCACTAGAAAATGATGAGCTCTGCAAGCACTGTTCCTGTGTGCTGGAAATTGGGGTGCCGTGAAGTGCTCTAAGCCCTTAGAGCTCTCTTGAGGAGGAGCGATCTGCGTGCCGAGCGGTGCTATTCTTGGAAAGGGCGGCTTCGCTGACTATCATCTGGCTTTGCTGAGCTAGCTGTGCAGGTTGGCGCCAGCAGAAAGCATCTCCTGCTCGGCCGTTGCCAAGCCACCTACTTGGAGTGGGTGAGGACTTGTTTGCTCCTCATCCCAGCTGGGAGAAGTGAGCGTCCCCGTGGGAGGGTGGGAAGAGGGAGCAGCGCAGCGGCAGCTCCCGAGGGATGTCGGAGGCACGTCCAGCATCACCCCCAGCTCCGGGATTTGGCTTCAGTGGTCATTCTGTGCAGAGAGGCTTGGCCGAGGCAATAATGCATGCCGATAGGGCTGGCTCTATCTGGTACAGACCCCATGCACTCCTCAGTGCCAGACCTCTGAAGTGTGGGCGCAGCCCTGTGTTGCAGGTGGGCCCAGACTCCAGCCCGGGTTCCCCACTGCTTCAGGCACTTGTGGTTCCCCAGGATCTTCTGTGTGGGAGCGAGGAGCCTGCTGCGCTTCCAAGCAGGGTGGGAAGCACCCTCTGGGCTCAGATGCAGAGCTGTGCTCCTCAGGGGACAGCCCCCACCGCTGCCAGCCCTCCCGCTGTGCCGCGGATTCCCCTCTGTGCCGCTGCGAGCAGAAATCCGCACCCGCCCCCCGCGTCAAGCGGTTGCTTTGTGCTGAATTAGGGCTGCTTATTCATCTGTTGTGCAAGGAAGGAGCTGGGAAGCGTCCCTCTAGCGTTTGCTCTCGCTCAGACTCCGTCATAACCTCAGTGCATCACTCGGCTCCGTCCTGCCCTGCATTGGGTGTCCCTGTCCCTGCTGGGTGCTGTCAGCACTCAGCCTGCACGTGCGTCCCCAGCGATGGGGTGAGCACAGCTGTGCATGCAAAAATGGAACCAGGAGCCCTAAGCAAGCAAACAGCGGCAATGAGGGAATGTCTGCGTTGCTCCTGCTTTCTCTCATTCCTTTTCTTCTCCCCTTTCTGAGCTAAATGCCCTTGCCCAAACATAGCCAGGACATGCCCTCCACTTTGCTATCATGGCCAAAGTCCTTACACCCAGCCTAGGAGCGGGGCTAGGGGGCTTTGCTATCCCTGCCTGGTGTGGGGGGCCCATGCAGCCCCTTCTGCTTGCTTGGGGACACGGACCTGCCTGGCTCTGCTGGAGGATGATCAGCTCCAACAGGTTTTTCCCAAACATTTCATTTCTGGCAGTCAGCATTGCACAGGGAGGAAATCCATTCAGAGAGGAGGTTCCCAGCCAGCTCTCATCACAAGTGGCACTGGAGGGCATGGGAGGCTGCTCCCTGCCAAGGGGTTGCACCGGGCATGGAGGGGTGTGAGTGGACTTCCCCACTTCTGTGCATTGTGTAACCAGTGGCAGGGCACAGAGAGCCTTACCCAACCCTCTAAATTAATAGCAAAAGGTTAAAAAAATTCATCTCCCCCCTCACCGAGGATGGAATTTTGGGCAGGCCGGGGTGCTCTGGTGGAAGCCACCAGCCAAGCCTGACTTCCTTTTAAAGATGCATATTTTTTACTCTTTCAGTTCTTCTCTTTTCTCCCCTTCCATTTTCCATCCCATCTCCACACATTTCCTTTTCTTCCCCCCCCCCCCCCCCCCCCAACCTTCCTCCTCCCTCCTCCCTTTCATGATCTATTTTCAAATGCTGGGAAGGGTGAGATCCGGGGAGAGGAGGAGTAGCTGAAAGAAGAAAAAAAAAAAGAGTGGTGAAATTATTTCACACTTTTTTTTTTGGGGGGGGGGGGGGGGGGGGAGAAGAAAAAGGTGTGGGTTTGGGGAAAGAGAAGAGCTGCAGATCCCATGGGACACAAAGCAAAGCTTCATTCATTTCCTTGCTGCCGTGCTGTTCCGGTGGCAGGTAGGGATGTTGGTATGTGCACAGCCCTACGGCTTTATGGGGTGCTTTGCTGGGAGCTGGGGGAACACATCTGCCCCAAAAGAGTATCCTGTGCCAGCACCGATGCTGAGGGGAGAAGGAAATGGGAGCTGCTGGGAAATGGGACTTCGATCCAAGCAAAGTATTTGGCCACATGTAGGGTTGGAGGAGCATTGCATGTATTGCTGGCATCACCCGCCTGTTTCTTCTGCTCAGTGCTGCAACGACAGCGTGTTTGATGGTTCCTCCTGCTTAATAAATAGGATTAAGACCAGCAGCGGTAGCACTTGCTGAAAATTAGGAGTTTCAGGTACAGATAAACTCTTTATGTGGCAATATCTCCTTACACTCACTTGTTTTTCCATTTAGAAAACTGGAAGTACCCATTTTGGCTTGATGCGAAGCAATCTTTAGATTTGATTACTTGGTTGGCTGGCCACTCTGAGGAATCTCACGCTTGGTTTGCTGGGGGAGCAACACTTGGAAAGGGGGAAAAATGAGGCCAGAGGCAGCTTTCCTGAGATGGGGTTCTGTGGATGTGGGTGCCATGCCTGTCCCACACCTCCTGCCTGCACGCTCAAGGCATTGCCTTGGGGGAGTGGTGGGGATAAGCAGAACCTGCACTGGAGCTGGAGAAGAGCAGAGCTAGAGGAGGAGCTGGAGAACAGCCTTTCAGTCCTTCATGGGAGCTTATAAATAAGATGGAGACCAATGTCTTATGTGGTCTCAAAGTGACAGGACAAGGGTGGATGGTTTTACACTAAAAGAGGTGAGATGTCAGAAGGAAATTCTTTACTCAGAGGCGGTGAGGTGCTGGCACGGCTGCCCAGAGCTGTGGGTGCCCCATTCCTGGAGGTGACAAGGACACAGGTGGGCCCTGGGCAGCCTGAGCTGGGGGGGCAGCCAGTCCATGGCAGAGGTTGGAGCTTGATGATCTTTAGGGTCCCTTCCAACCCAACCATTCTCTGCTTCTATAAGAGCAGAGCTCAGGAGGAGCCAGGCGCAGCCCTGGGCAGCACCCAGCAGCCCCAGCTGCCCCGCCATGCCCCATCCTGGCAGACCCTGCCACCTGGCATTTCACACCTCGGGGAGGGTGACATTTGCTTTGCGCCATTTACACGTTAGAAAGCTGGCATTTCACCCCTAGAGGAGGCTGATATTTATGAACTGGGGCACTGGCATTTCATTCATTGTTACCATCCAGTGATTCAGACAAGGTCGCATAGCCAGAAAGGTCAGCCAGGGCTCTGCTTTTCTTTGCTGCTTTCCTTTCTTTTTTTCCCCCTCGAGGGAAAGAGGGAAAAACAAAGCAAAGCCACGCACCAGAACTGCTGATTGCCATTTTTCTTGCCTTAAAAGTGTAAGTCTGCTATGTTGAATAAAAAGCTAAGGCTTTCCAAAGTCTTCCTTGCAAAGCTGTCTTCTCAAGATGCTTATTTCCTTTATTTTGCTGGGATTTCCTTTCCTACTTCCCAACAACAAAGCATTTCCCTTTTGGACCACCCCCCTGGTCCTACCTCTGCTCTAGTGCAGGCCAGTTCCCTCCCTTGGCCTCAGAGCTGAGCTGAAGTCTATGTGATCTTCAATGCTTGATCCAGGGGCCAAAACACCACCTAGAGCGCAGGCTTCATCCCCGGAGTTACCATACCAGGTGGTTGGGTAGTGCCCCACTCAAGGTGGGCACATCCCCACTGAGACCACAGGGCTCTTGTTGGGCTAGGGCAATCTAGATGCTGCCAGGGCCTGGGAAGCGTAAATAAAATCAATAAGAAGCTGCTAAATTGTGCCTGAGCCCTGCGAGGAGAAGCACAGGGAGTGCTGGCTGCAGAGATGTATCTGCTGCCAGTCGGCGTGCTGAGGCACATTCATTAAGTATCTTTAAGATGGATACACCCCCCGATTCACCTCCTGCAAAAGCCTGGGAATTTATTTCCTTCTGAACCATGCCATCAATCAGTGCTGACAGCACCGCCTCGTGCAGCGCAGCATTGGGCTGAGCAGCCACAGCAGCACAGCACAGCATGGCACAGCACAGCATGGCACAGCACGGCACAGCGTGGCTCCCCTTGGGGGGACCTCGGCTCCAGGGTACCCCTAGGATGGGGAACCCCATGGCTCTGCCCTTGGGCACTGCCTCCTTGGGGCTTCATCGCACTGTAGGTGCCCTTGCGCTCCAACTCCAAGGTCTTTGCAGAAACTGTTGACCATGCACAACTAGATTTGCCTTGCTTTTATCAGAGCAGGCAGGCAGGAGCAAGACGGATCCAATGACTCTAGCTCACGTCCAAGGTGCTTTTTGGGGAAAAACAGCCATTTTTGGTGCTGGCTGGAGACCCTGCTCGCACCCGGCTCTGCGGAGCGCACGTTGCTTGGCGTTACGCAGAGACCTGGGTTTGACTTCCTGCTGTAATTTCTTCTGATGCTTTTAATTTTTTCACCCGTATCAGCTGGGAACCTCCCGACGATCCCCTAAGAGCAGAATAAAGACTTGTCAACCTTTCCTACACATTCATTAAGATGAAAATAACTCGCCGCAGCCCTCACAATGCTTGATTTTCTGCTGCTTCTGCTACGCCTGAGCCTTATTTGATTGACTAAAGAATCTTGAAGCTGAGGAAAGAAATAGATGAAGTCGTCCAATAGTCAGATCCGCGATGGGAGCCGTCCCTGAGCGGCAATGAGGGTCCCAAGGCAGCGCGGTGCCACCCGGCCCGGCTTTGTTCCGCCCGCTCCTCCCGCGGGTGCGGGGCTGTGCCGAGCGTTCCGGGCGAAGAAAGGCATTGTGTGCCCTGTGATATGGAAATGAGCGGGGAGGTGAGGGCAGGAACGAGGGTTTCTGATGGTAATGAGGCTTTCTTTCCCCGCACCAGCCCTGCCTTTCAAAGCTGGCCGGTTTCAAGGTGTTGTAGTCATTCCCCGCGATCGTTTGTTCTCTCTCTCTCTCTCTCTCTTTTTTTTAACCCCATCTTCCCCTTGAAGACTGATTTCCTCCCTCTCTGAGCATAGTGGCTGCGGTTGGTAGTGCCCGTGGCTGCCTAAAAATGGTGCCATATTTTCGGCATCAACAAGACCAAGGGCCGGGTTCTGCACTTTGGCCACAGCAACCCCAGGCAGCACTACAGGCTTGGGGCAGAGTGGCTGGAAGACGGTGTAGAGGAAATGGACCTGGGAACACTGGTTGATGCTTGGCTGAACATGAGCCAGCAGTGTGCCCAGGTGGCCAAGAGGGCCAATGGCATCCTGGCTTGTGTCAGCAGTAGTGCAGCCAGCAGGAGCAGGGCAGTGATCATCGCTCTGTGCTTGGCTCTGGTGAGGCTGCACCTGGAGTGCTGCGTTCAGTGTTGGGCCCCTCACTGCCAGGAAGACACTGGGGCCCTGCAGCGTGTCCAGAGATGGGAACAGAGCTGTGAGGGGTCTGGAGCACAAGTGTTATGGGGAGCGGCTGAGGGAGCTGGGATGGGTCAGTGTGGAGAAGAGGAGGCTCAGGGCAGACCTTACTGCCCTCTCCAACTCCCTGACGGGAGGTTGTGGTAAGGTGGGAGTCAGCCTCTGCTCCAAGGTAACAGCGATATGATGAGAGGTGATGGCTTCAAGCTGTGCCAGGGGAGGCTCAGGTTGGATATCAGGAAAAATTTCTTCAGAAGAGCGGTCAGGCAGTGGCACAGGCTGCCCAGGGGGGTGGTGGAGTCACCATCCCTGGAGGCGTTCAAGAACTGTGGAGACGCGGCACTGAGGGACACGGTGGGATGGATCAACAGCTGGGCTAGATAATCTTAGAAGTCTTTTCCACTCATAATGATCCTATAATTCTGGGGCAGCTTCACATGGTCGCAGTGCCCCTCCTGCCCTGGACCGCAGCACATTCTGTCCTGGCTGACTTCAAGACTGCAGATCCAGAACGCAGCCGTGTTGCTGTGGGGCACAGCCCCAGTGTGCTGCCCCCGGGCTGTGAGCAGTGCTGCATCCCACTGAGCTTACCCACATCTCCCTCCCTAGCCAAAGCCCTGCAGCCAGCTGGTGGCTGCTCCCACCTGCCCGGCGCTGTTCAGCTGCCTTATTTCATCCTTCCTAATTCTACAAGACGTGGCAGTAAATCCATCGCGTATGCGCGGAACCATGTGGGGCGTTTAAGCGATCATTTGCATCCAGATGTGTTGATGGCTGTGGGGTATCTCCTGACAATGTGGGTTTGTGCTGTATATATTGCTCTGTGCTGAGTAGCAGAGCTAACATTTGGAATCAGGCTTTGATTTGCTGGAGTGAGCTGGCTGGGGCTGGGCCCTGTGGATGCATAGGGTGGCCCTGTGGGGGCTGCCAGCTCCGTACCAATATATACATGTGCTTATAGGGGTGCAGGTGAGCAGAAGGAGGGTTATTTGGGGGCCTCCTTGGCAAAAGACCTGTGGTTTGTAGCTGTGCCCCACGAACCAGGGCAGGTTTCCCCCTCACGAGCTCCTCTTGCTGCCCTGGACTTACTCTGTGTTCCCCCCAGCAGTTCAGGGATGTGGTGTGACCATCACCCACTGGCCTGCCCCAGCTCCATCCAACACCCCTGTGGGAGATTTCTCTGCCAGCATCACCTTGCACAGGCCTGGGTGGATGAAATGGACTTTGCAGTCCAAAATCCCTTAATCTCTCGTATACTTAACTGTATTAGCCAGATTACAGGAGTCAGAGACACAGTAATTGCACTCAGCGGAGGACATGCTCCGCATTTCATGCTGGGAGGAAACGCGCTATCCATTGCCTCTCTCCCACCCATCTCCACTGAAGTACAATGGAGCCGTGATAAGGACGTGTTAAACACGCCAAGAAATGTCACATCCGAAGTACAGCACAGGCTCCCGATGTTAACCTGTCAGCCTGGCAGAGCTGCAGGGATTGGAGGGGGGGTTCTCTCCTCTTCACCCTCCAGAAGGCTCTTTGCGCTGCCAGGCAGTTGTCCCCAAGCAGGGACTGAGCCATGAGCTGTCCCTTGGCAACACAGCCCCCTGCATCCCACCTCTTCCCACATCCTCCTGCCGTGGGGCAGGCTGAGCACAACCTGTTGCTGATGTGCTGATTTAAAGCCCCCCTGAAGATGGGTGACGTCAGGAACCCGTCTGTCATCTTTACGGCTGGCTGCCGGCGTGCCGCACACTTGCCGCTGCCGGTAACTGATTGCAGAGCGTGCTTTATTGTCTGAGGAATACTTATGCAAACTAACACAATGGCTTAATAGGGAACACCTGGAGAAATCTCCAAAGAAAACGCTGTAAATTCCCCTTCCCTTGTATTTACGGGAAGATTTTTTCACAGATATTTATAATTGTTGTGATTCCTTTGCACGGGTTTGCATAGCGTGCTGTGGGAGCTGGGGAGGCACCGAGCACCAGGTGAGCTCACACCAGGGTGGGTGCCAGCACCTCCACACGTGTGAAGGTTTCAATTTCTCTCTCCTTGGCTCAGGTACGCACCAGCACATGACCCAGCAGGGTGGTCAAGAGCTGAGACAGGAGGGCTGGAGCCCTGACCGAGCCTGCCTATGGCTCAGCATGCCCTGTGTCTGTCCCCTGGCCAGCAGTGCCCTGCCAGCCCTGTGTGCTGCTAGGGACCAGAAGCAGGACCCCAGCTGCTGGCACGGTCCTGCCAGCCTGCCTGCATTCCCTTTTGCAGTGCCCACTGCTGGTAGTGGCCAGCCCACTGACACATCTCTCTCTGCTCCCTTCCAGGTCTCACACCTAGCAGCGGGTCCCTGCAGGACTCCAGCTCCGGTAAGTGCAATGTGTTTCCTCCTTGCTGCTAGAGCACCCGCATTGTGCTGGGGGGCAGGGTTCAGCCGTGGGGGCCGGGTTGCATTCCCCACTGCCAGGCTGTGCAGAGGGTCCATCCCAGAGCCCTTCAGCACAACGCAAGTGCAGCACGTGTGCTGGCGCAGTTATCTCCCCGCCGTGTGCGAACTATGCATTTGTTGCTGCCTTTCTGCAGTCTGTAAAGGGGAACTGTGTGGCCATCTTCAGTCCTCGCTGGGTAGACTATGCTGGATGAGAACGTAGAACTTCCATTGAGTAATTCCATGGTGGAGTGCAGGGGGGGGGGGTTGGAGGAGCTCTGCAAAGATCAGAGGGCAAAGCGCTGGGCTGGAGCAGAACAGAGCCTCCCTGGGGATGTGGCGGGGCAGTGGGTTTGGATGTGGCTGGCTCAGAGCACCCAGGATCTGGAAGAACCATGAAGGTCAGGGGTGGCAGTGCTGGCCATGCGACCTTTCCAGTAGTGTGCTCCTTGCAGCCACCCTGCATGCTTTCTTCTTGTGAAGCATGTATCGGGCCTGGCAGGTTCCCTGGTCCAGCAAAGGAGCTCAGTAAGCAAAGACAAAAACCCCTTGGTTTTTGTATTTCAAGATGAAGCACGCTGGGAAAGCTGATGCCAAGCTTTGCGTGCACAGATGTACCCAGGGCCAGGCTCTAGAGACGTGTGGCCTTGCTGTGCAAGGCCATGCAAGATCATGTCCTGGCTGGGGCTTGGGTCACACCACAGGGCAGTGGTGCTGTGCATGTCCCCGTGACAGCTTTGCTGGGTGCAGCGAGGCCATTGCTGCTTCTTCGAGCCAGTCCTTCAGCTTTCTCTTTGTTTGATGTTTTTGCACTCCCAAAGTCACCCTGGGATTTCTGAGTGTAATTTAAACTAGCAGAAAAGGCCCTGCTTCAGTGCAGAGAGAAATTAGCAGGCCTGCCTCCAAAGCAGCAGGGCCATTGCATGTTGTGTTGCCTTCCTATCTGGCCTCTTTGACACGTTTTCTTTAAGGAGTACACATATCAAAAAGTGCATCTCCTCTGTTTGGCACTACCCGTAGGGCCGATAATTGAGTCCCACTGCACTCATTGGCACTGCTTCGTTGCTGCTGTCCCTGGTCCACGTGGCCTGGCTGAACTGCTGCATCGCTTCCACAGATTGCAAACAGTTCCATCCATGCCAGGTTCCTTTTGCGCTGTAGGCTGAGACAAGAAGGTCAGACTGGAGAGGCATGGCTTTGATTTCCTGAAGGGAGAAAACCATAGCAGGCTTCCTGTGCAACAGGACTGCACTGATGTACTGTCCAACCGTGGGCACGGATGCTGGAGCAAACCACAGTGAATTGCTGCCACTTGTGTTGACTGTGCTTTGCAGAGGTGCAGAGATAGCCCCTTGGGGTGCCAGATGGGGTGCCAACAAGGGACACCTGCTGCTGGGATGACTGGCTCAGGGATATGGAGCACTAGCATGGACACCACGGCCTGGCATCAGTTGTGCCAGAGTCAGGGCATATGGTAGACCACTGGTACACAGTGCCTGCAGCACCCTTTACTTCCACCGCAGCTGATCATCTGCAGTTCTTCCTGGCATTCCCATCTCCTTCTGATTCATGCACCCCACCTCCCAGCAGTGTCGCATCATGCTTCCCCAGATTGCTATTCATGTGAGAGCAGGGCAACCCAAGCTGCTGTGCCTGCCGTGCACTCCTGCCTTCCTCTTCTGCTGCTGCGGCATAAGCTGCTGTGCAAGCGCCTGCAAGCCCAGGGGTGTCCACGGGAGGGCTGGGCATCCGCCCGGTCACACTCGGTGCCTCGGTTCTCTGAGGAAAAGGCCGAGCGGGAGCCCCAGAGCGCTCGGTGCTCTGCATCAGTGCGCTGGTGTTGGGACGGCCGTACCGTGCAGCGCTGTGTCGACAGCATCACCCGTTTGGGCACCGCTCCAGCGCAGAAACTCTGTCAATGGGTGGTGAGCAGGCTGAGCTTTCCCAGGGCAGGCCTGGGTGACGTCAGGAAGCAGCAGGCAGTGCTGCCATCCCAGGCAGTTCCTCACAGAGCTGCAGCCCGTGATGGATCGGGAGCTGCCAGCCTCCGCCTGGCTGTTCGCAGCATGGTGAAGGAGGGCACGCAAGCACGTGCCTTTCACAGGACGGCCGTGGGGCGGAAAACAGCCCCAAAGGGAGAAGGGGGGTGCGAGGCAGCCGGGTGGCACGGCCTCCCCCAAGCTCAGTAAGCATCTCAAGGCTGCTTCTCCCCAAATTTTCTTACTCTCCTCCCGCCACACGGCACTCCTCAGCTTCGGCCGTGTGTGTGAGTGGCGATAGAAGCTCACTACCCACGCAGGGCTCCTCTCCGTCACCGTGTTTAATTGCAGCAGAACGCGGCGAGCTCTCTTCCCGGCGCTGCCCCGAGCGCGGCTCCGTGCTGCCTTCGCCTTCACCCCCCTGCGCTCGCTGCTCAGCCCCGCCGGCTGCGCGGCCGTCACGTGCCGGTGAGAAACGAGCTTCATCTGCACTGAAAATTAATCACATTGTCATGCTGGCAGGGGATGAGGCAGCTGCACGAAAAGCCCGGCTCTCGGGCTAATTTATCACGGCGGCCGCGTGCGGAACCGCTCCGCAGCTCGGGCAGGGCAGAGCGCCGGTGTCGGTGCGGGCACCCCGGGGGAGATCCGCGCTCGTGGCTCGGCCTCTGCTTTGCAACCAGAGGAGCCTGCTGGGAGGCGGCTGCGGAAAGGCGAAGGGCTGAGGCGCAGTGACACACCTGCCCTCTCTGCTGGAGATGACGCTTTGCCAAAGCAGCCCAGCGGAGCTGCCCGCTGTGCCCACCGTCCCCAGCAGAAGCAACGCTTGCAGGGTGAGCACGTGAAGAAATGAAAGCCGGCCTTCCATAGCGCTTGTGGCTGGTGGAAGTGGGAGGTGCCTGGCTGGGCTGACGTCTCCTCTCCCTTAATGACTGCAGCGCCGCTCGTCAGAAGCAAAGCCCGCACAGGTTGTGCGCTGCGGCAGCGTGCGCGCCTGTGACGTGCTGCTGCGAGTATGTGGGAGCAGGGCTGGGCTGCTCGGCTGTGCTCCGTGTCCCTGTGTGCCAGAACTGGATATGGGGCATCAGGGGTGGCAGCAGGCGTGCTGCTCGCTCCTGGTGCTGCACGGAGGGATAAATGCGCATCTTTGGGGATACGGATCATCCATTCATAACCCTTGCGTTGTCGCTGCCTGCGGCTCCTCTCCGTGTCAGCACGGGTCTGGGGCTGAACCTGTGCTCTCTGCCTGCTGCCTAGGCTCCTCCTGCCGCCTCCCTGATGGGCACTGCGGCTCCAGGGTCATGCTCATCCCCATACCCTCTTTCTTATGTCCATCCCTAGGACAGACATGGGTTGCTCTGATGTATTCACTGCCACTTGTCTTGTGGAAAGTAATTACTGATTGCTGACAGTGCTTTGCTCTGGAGTGCTCGTTAGCTAATTGGACGCCTTCCAGTGAACCCCCCTGTGCTGGGGAAGTTGCATGTTTGCTGCGGGCTCCTCTGTTGCTCTGTCTGCTCACAGTGTATGGAGCACTTGGAGGAGGCAGTGGGTGCTAGCTTTGGGCTGCTGGTTAGCGGAGAGCAGAGCAAAGAGTTGCACAGGTGCCTGGTGCAGTGATGATGGAGCCCTCAGTTGGGATCTTGGCTGCCCAGAGAGAGCCCTACTTAGCAGGACAGACAGCCATTGCCAGGGACATACCCACAGGAGGCAGATCAGCTTGCCCACAGCATTCTCAGAGCCATTGTGATACCTCTGCCCAAGCAAAGGGCTGAGCTCTGTGCTCTGCCTTCGGCTTGCTGTGTTTTCTGCCTCCTTGAGCTTTTGCACCCTCAGCCAGAGCTGGAGCTGCTGGGCTGCCCAGGGCCGCTCCTGGCACACCACGCAGCCAGCTCGAGGGAGCTGCAATACCCTGATAGGGCTCTGCGGAGCCTGATTCCTAGCCCTGTAATTAAACACCCAGCTGTTGAGGTCTTTTTATGTGTATTCAAATTGAAACTTGGCAGGGTCCTGACTAGCAGGGAGCTGGATTCCGTGGCTAAGGAGATCTGTTGCGCTCACACAGTAAACTCCATCCTAGCCTGGCTAGGTTGGGCAACAACCCCTGCCAGCCAGAAATGCTTGTAGGGTGGAAGGCACTGCTGGTGTGGGGTCCTTTGGCCCTACACGTGGGGTTCCTCAGCCAGAAGGCATCCCTGGAGCTCTCCAGTGGGGCACACAGTGGGGATGGGGAGCATGTGGAGGGAGCCCTGGGGCAGAGTTGAGCCGCAGGTGTCCTGCCCAGGGGACACTGCTCCTTGGGTTGGTCCATCAGCAGCTTTAATGCATGTGGAAGTAAATGTCACTTACCAAATTTATGGAAGAGATGCCTCACTAGTCTCCTTTTTAAGGTTATAATAAAAATTAAACCACATTTTCCCCCAAGGGGGAACTGCAGACTGGTGTCGTAAAAAACCCATCGCTGTGTGTTGTGGAGCGGCACGTGAGCGCGTGTGTGGGGCGAGCAGGACCACAGGCAGGGCAGCACAGCAGGCTGTGCTCACGTGGCCGCTGATCTGAGGAGAGCCGTTATTTTTTATATGTATATTTTTATATCATAATTTCCTGGCCGCATAAAAAAGCCCAGGCAGTTACACGAGCTGGGAGCAGAGCTTCCAGTATGAAAACCTGGCACGTGGCTTATTTATGCAAGCTGAGCTGCAGTGCATAAATGCACCTCCCTCTCCTCCAGCTTCGCAGTGTAATGATGGTGTGGATAAGCCTTCCTTCAGGCAGGCTCCTTTCTCCAGCGCCAGGCCGAGGAGTCTCCCTATGCTTGCCAAGAGGGGTCCGTTCTGCCCCATATCCCCAGCTCTGATTTATCAGCGTGCCTCAGCAGGGCACTGGGCAGTGCCTCCCACTCCTGCTCGGTCCAGCCATCGGAAGCCCGGTGGGACTCGTGACTGCAGAGCCACGTGGTGCCAGCACCGTCCGCTCACAGGAGGCATTTCTTTGGGGTTAAGCTTGGCTGGGAGCTCGGCCTGCCGCTGTGCCGCCTGGCTGGGCCGGGAGCTGGGCCTGGGGATGTTCATCAGCTCTGGCAGCGGAGCTAATGCGATTAAGGGCTTTTCTTGCCCTCCGCTCAGTGCTCGTTAACATTTGCCTTCTAAGGCGTTTATGAGCATCGCCGTTCATCTGGCCTCAGCTCTGGCTTTTGATAAGACGTGCACATGACTGGCGGCTGCGGAAAGGCTTCCCGAACCCATGGCCGAGTTGAGGCAGCAGAGGAAAGGGATGTAGCCAGGGAGCCGCATTGTGTAACGCTCTGGGAAGAAGGGAGCCCTACTTACAGCTGGGGAAGGCAGGTGCCTGCAGCCCACCAACAGAGACCTACAAACAGCTTCCTGGGGAGTCGCAACCCCGGCCTCCGCGCAGGCGGGGAGATGAGCCCGTTTTGGAAACCTCCTTCCCAGCTCCGTCGATCCAGGACCCAGGGAGGTATTTTTACTTAGTCTTGCAAGTAGGTCTTGAGGCATCTCTAAGTGGGTGCTTCACAGCCTGCATGCAAATAAAGGCTGCCCGCGTGCCCTGCGAACCCAACCCAGCAAAAATCCTGGGGTTTGCTCCGCCTTCTGCTCGCGCTCTCCTTCCCCTTCACACCTTCCCCAGCAATCAGGGGACCTGGGCATTTCCACATGGAAGCTGCTCGCAGGAGGTGCTTCTGTGCTTTCTGTGCTGAAATGTTTCAGTCTGCACCGAGCCACAGCAGAAAGATTTTTTTTCCCCTGAATATTTTAATTCTTTCGCCGAGAGAGAGAGAGAGGGGGGAAAAAAAAAAGAATTTCCCATGGAAATTGCATTTCCTATTTGGAAACAGGTTGTTAGGCGCCCGTCAGCACTACAGGAGGCTGCTTTTCCAGGGCTGATACCTCAGATTGACTGATTTCAATATCTAGAATGATGCGTGCTTTCATTCATCCCATTCCCTGGGTTGGAGCTTTCATGGTTTTCCTTCCCACTGGTGGACTCTGCAGAGCCTGCTGCCGCCTGGCTGGGCCGAACAAGCAGGCCTCTCATCTCTGCCTGCCTGCCCATTTCTGCCAAACCTCCAGGAATTCAATATCTTTGAGATTTCCAGCTGTCACTCACCATCTATCGAGTTTGACTGCTGAGTTGGAGAGTGATTAGGGGAGACAGGCAACATGCTGAGCACGTGATTGCAGAAGCCTCACTTTCTTAGGGAAACCTTGGTCAGATAGGGAGAAAAACCACTAAAAATCTTCATTTTGGAGGTTTTGCTTTGCTCTAGCTGCAGGTGGCGGCTGCCCATATCGTGTGGCAGGTGTCAGGTCAGCAGGAAAAACATGGTGTGAGCATCTGCATCAGCACTGTGCATTTCCAGAGCATACCCACCCAATTGGAGCCATTCTCTATCAGCCATGGAGGTTTATATTAAAATCCCTCCTTGTGATCCATATTATACTGCACACTAGGGTGAAATGTTAGTAAAACAGCATAGCTGCTATTAAAATACCTTTTAAAAACAATGAACTGGGTTTGTATAATCGTTAATGTTGGAAAAGACCATTAAGATCATCTAGTCCAACCATCAGTGGTTCAGTGGGAGCCCGGGCATGAGGAGCAGGGTGGCATGGATGGGGCTGGGATGCTCACACAGCTGGTGCCTGCTCCTGCAGCCCCTTCCCTTCCCTTCCCTTCCCTTCCCTTCCCTTCCCTTCCCTTCCCTTCCCTTCCCTTCCCTTCCCTTCCCTTCCCTTCCCTTCCCTTCTCCCTTCCCTTCCCCTCCCCTCCCCTCCCCTCCCCTTCCCTTCCGTCTGGCAGCCCAGCACCAGGCATTCAATGCTTTTCCTTTAGGTCTTTTTCAACGAGAACAAGTCTTTTATCTGTTGACTGTGCAATGGTGCTGGAAACGAAGCCCTACAAATCTTGCAGCTTTTCATGGCCACCTCTGCCTCCTGGGATGCCTCTTTGCTGCTCGGGGTGTACCTTGAGCTACAGGAGAGTGCAGGGGACAGGGGAACAGTTAGAGGGGGACAGGGATATGGGGACAGAGGGGCCCACAGAGCCCAAAGCTGTCTCCACTCAACTCACAAGGGTTTGCAATAGGAAAGGGGAGGCAGAAGTGGATCGGCAAGGCAAAGCATCTCGTTTTGCTTAATGATGACTGACTGCGACAGCCCGCATCTTTAGTTTGAAAAGTATCTGTGAGGTGCAGCCTGCTTCTCTTAAACGGGATAATTATGTTAATTAAAAATGCTTTCTTTATAGCAGTTCTGATTAATAAGAACAGCACCGATGCTCTCTTTAAAGGCACGAGCCTTCTGTTGTGCAGGAAAGTGGGCTTTTCCTAGCAATGGGTGGCTTTGGGGCAATGCAGAGCAGGATGGTGTGCCACTCCTGCAGCACTGGGCAAGGACTGCGTGCCTGCCCAGAGCCACACAGGAGAGCATTGGCAGCACGGCGAGGCGCCAGCCAGTAGAAATGCTGCTTGTGTCTCTAATTGCTGTTTATTTCCTCTGCAAAGTAGTGGGGTAATTAACAAGCTCCCAATTAAGAAAAATTGCCTGGAGGGGAAAAACAGGTAGCTGTGCCAAGAGGGCTGGGCTGTTGCCAGGGCACGGGGCAGGGTGATGGCCCTCCTGCTGGCTGCTCTGGTGGGATGTGCCCTGGGGACACAAGGGCTCCGGAGGGCACAGCAGTCCCCCATGTTCCTTGGGCTGGGTGCTGGAGCCAAACACAGCCAGCTGTGACCCCTGACATGACGTAGGGCAGCTGGGTCACTGCACCAGCTCCCAAGTCCTATGGGAACAAGGCTCATGGAAACACCTGGCAAGAAGGAGCAGCTGGGTGTCAGCCCTGCAGCATTTGGGATGCCCACCTGTGCCCCCTCGGCTCCCTCACCCTGTGTGTCTGTGCCCCATGGCTGCCCCCGGCCCCCAGGCTGGGCTCTGTGCCTCTCTTCTCTGCCCCGTTTACCTCTGCTATATTTACATGTCTATTTTATGATTTCAATTTTTAATGCTTCTGCTCTTTGAAGATGCTTAATGCTTTGGAGTGGAACATTTTCTTCTGAGTCCTGAGTGCCAATTGAGGACAGACCAATAAATCAGCTAATAACTGGAACCTCATTTTCTGCTCCCATGGCTGCCAGTTAACCCTCCTGGTGCTGCTCAGCCCTCCCCATGCCTCCCCTCTCCCATCCTTCAGGCCATGCCATGTTGCTGTAGCTGCCCTGCCACTGGCTGGGCTGGCTCCTTAGTGCGGTGCTGCCACAATCCAGCACCTCCACTGTGCCCCTGAGGAACAACATCCGCAGGAACTCCCCTCCCACTGCTTGCACAGGTGCTCCTGAGCCTGGCAGTGCTGGAGGAACCCTGTGGGAAGGCATCCAGTCCAAGATGAACCTCCGGACAGGCGCTGCGAGCCCATCAGAAGGCAGCAGGGCAAACCTTCTGCCCACCCGGTGGTTGCCCTGCTCAGCGTGGAGCACCCTGGCCTGGATCTGCTTTTTGCCAACAGCCCTGGCAGCCCATCCCACTGTCAGTGCTCCCAGCGAATGCTGGGAAGCAGGCATCAGAGCCCCACCATGCTCTGTGCATTCTGCTGTGCTCCACTGTGTTTAACCACAATTATATAGACAATTATAATGGTCTGACATGGCTGCAGTTTCCAAAGCCATATGCAGATACTTAACAACCCACAGCAGTGCTTTCCTGCACGTTGAGTGCTGCCCTTGTGCTATGGGGACCTGGATCCCCTGCAACCAGAGGGCTCCGTGCTCCAGCCTTGGGCGTGCAGAGCATTGTACAGGCTGGAAATGGAGGCAGAGGTACAGGGATACAATTTGCTGTTGGAAAATACATTTTTTATCAGCTTGCATTATCAAAACCGGCGCGCAGCATTCAGATGGGAGAGCCTTGAAGCAAATCATTTTGACTTCCGTCTGTTGACAGTGTCCAGGAAATTCAAATGCATCTCCGTGATGCGACGTGTTTTGACTTTTATGTTTTAATTCAATATCCAGGTTATAGTTAACATTTTTTTTTTTATGGTCTGCTGTTTGAGCAATGAAAGACTTTTTTTCCCTTACCGCAATGTTTCCCAGCAGAGGCGGCGCTCTGGTTTTTCCTGGGCCCTGTTTTGCAGATGATTTTGATTCATTTTGCTTGGTGCCAAACAAAACTTTTAATTTAGGAGCCTCACACAGCGAAGTTTCTGACAAATGAGTGGCTTTTCCATTCCATGCGTTCTGCAGAGCACAGAGCACAGAGCACAGAGGCATGCATTTGTGCATGTGCATAGGCAGAAAGGCACTGCTGAGGGTTTTTCAGTAAGAGCAGGCGGTGTGCATGCTGCTGGGCTGTAACACCCAACGCAGTGCGTGCTGCACCAGGGCTGGCTGGGAAGGTGCATGGTGAGCTCCCTTGACCTCTGCTCGGGGAGGACGCACCATCTCCCTGATAGATGTGTCTCAGAGCCAATTATCCAAGCCCCATTTGCGCTGGGCTTGCAAGAGCGTGTCCCATGACATCTATTAATTGCATTTCAAACCTCGCTTTACCCTCGTTCTCTGCCCAGGCCCAGGTTTTGGGGAGGATGGGTGTGTATGGCAGTGCTGGCACCCCACAGCCAGCCCTGCCTCACATTGTGGGCAGGGACCCCTGTGCCCATGCCACCGCTCTGTACCACACACGCCATACGCCGCAAGCACGAGCCACTCGCCTTCTCCTTGCCAAATACTTATTGTTCCTACTTTGAACTTCTGCACAGGGAGATTTGCCAAGGCTCCAACATGAATCACTAATTAATTCCTGGAGGGTGGTGGGGTTTTTTATTTTTTGTTTTATTTTTTTTTTTGCCTTGATAATTAAAAACAGGGGGAGGAGGAGGCACTTGTGGGGGCAGGAGAGAGGGGGTGTGTTTAGGGACTGCCTCACCCTGGCAGGATGGTGCTGTGGGCACCCTGCTCACACCACCTGGCACTGAGGGTCTGCGCTGGCACTGGGGTCCCAACGTGCTCTCTGCAGAGAGCCTCGCTCAATGCAGAAGCCTCCAACCTGAGCGACGGTGGGGAACCACTCGGCTTCTTTCAAAACGTCGTTCCCTGGGGTTTTCCTGGCTTTGCTGGTGGAGGCAGAAAGCTCAGCGGGGCACCGACGAGAGCCTTGGAAAGGAAAAGGCAAGGTTTTTCACTTGAGACAGAAAAGCCTCATTAAAAGAGAAAAATGCAATCGCTCAGGATGGCAGGGAGCGGGGAGGGCCTCGCTTGGAGGCTGACAACCTGAGGTGGCACACACTGCTTGCTCTGGTCCCCAGCAGCCCCTCAGCGGGCTGGCACAGCACCGCAGTGCCCACACTGGGCTGGTTCTGCACCCCTCAGTGATGGGGAGAGGGATCGGCCTCGAGGGGAGCAGGAGTAGCAGAGCCCAGGGACCCCAGGAGCATTTGCCATAACACTCAGCCCCGAGCCTCAGGGAACCCTTGCCATTTCCACTCTCTTGCTGCTTTAATAACTTGTTCCTTATTGACATTTTTCTTCTCAACACAGGGAAAATGCCAGTGTGGTAATTGCAGTACATGTAAAGCAAGGCACGGTGCTGTCTCCTTCAGATAATCTCCTTCCCCTGTTGCTGAGCTGCTGAGGCCCCACTGGGACTAGCAGTGCCCTGGTGGCAGGTGGGACACACCAGACCTGTCGCTATGAGGATGCCCAGGGGTTTGGAGTGCCACTGCTGGATGTGGCCCAAGGTTAGGGTTTGAGTTAGGGTTAGACATTCCATTCCGTTCCGTTCCGTTCCGTCCCATCCCATCCCATCCCATCCCATTCCATTCCATTCCATTGTACCGTTTTTGGGTTATGGTTAGGGTTAAGCTTAGGTTTAGATTTAGGGTTACGCAGGGATCTCCTCTGAGGTGTCCCCAGGACTGACAGTAGCACCAGGTCTAATTGCCTTGCTGACAGCCAGACCAGTGCCTCCAGGAATGCTTTTACATCCTTGTGTCTGCAGAGATCTTGTGGTTTCTAATACCATCAGAAATCCCTCTTGTTCTCATGTTTACCAGCAGGCAAACGCAGCTCTTGATGTCTGCATAACAGCCTTCCATCTCCCGCTTACCCACAAAGAGTGACAGAGCTATAGCAATCTGGAGAGAGGCAAGCAGAGGCACAAGCCTACTGGGATGCAGGGGAAAATCAGAGTCCTACAGGATGGCAATCAAAAATAGAAATGCCCTCCCCTCCCCCAAGAAAGTATTCAACAAACAGATAGCGCAGGAAATTTATAATTGTGCAAAGCTGCATTATCCACCTTTTCTCACGCAATAAACCAGAAAATGTTTACTGCACGAGCAGAGCAGGAGCTGTAATGCTGTAAAATGTGAGTGCTGGGGAGCCATCTGCTTGTTGCCTCAAGTCTGGAGCAGGGGCTTTGTGCTCCAGCACACTGCGTGGCTATGTGTGCATGCGTGTGTGCAGGGACACTGCCTGAGCCCAGCCCATGGTGTGGCTCCCTGTACCTTTGCTTGTGCCCTATGAGCACACTCAGCATTCACATGAGCTTTGATTGCTAGCAGGAAGGCTCCTTGGCTCTCTCTCCTTACCTCCGTGCTTAGTTTTCCATGCAGGGTGATGGAGAAGCTAACAAGCAATGCGTTGTCAGGCACCCTTTGCCATGCCACGGCCAGGCTGTGCTCAGACCCAGAGGCAAGCTGCAGCAAAAGGAGCCTCATCAGCAGTGCTGCATGCCTTTGTTTGGAGTGCAGCAGTGGTGAAATAGCACCCATGGGCCAGAAATGATACCAAAATTATGGTGCTGCCCTTTGGAATTATTTCACAGCCAATGTAGCTTTCCCGTCCCCTTGGTGATATTCTACCCAGACGTTGCTCGAAGGATCACTGTCTTCTATTAATCCCTTTCTGTTGATGCACCGAATAAAATGCCCTGTTCCCCCTAGCGCTCCTGCTGTCCCTTTTGCTTGCGAGCAGCAAGCTGCCACCGCCCATGGGCTGCGTGCTGCCTGCTGCTGAGTTATGGTCTGAGCACACAGAACAGGATCCGGCCACCGACTCGCTCCTCTGCTGCTGTATTATTGATATCCCAGAGCCGTGTGACTGTTGCATGTATAAATTCACTCTAATTCCTTGTGATTGCAGCTGTGATTACATTACGTGCCAGGCTGTGCTTGCCCTGGCAGCGATCCGCTGCTACAAGCCAGCAGTCTGCGCACGGGCCTGGTGTAATGAGGCTGGTAAATGAGACAGGGCTGGTTTATCCACGTGGGACTGCAGTCCGGCAGGGATCTGTTTTCTATACATCCATACAAGCGTGGGGCCAGAGTCACAGTGGTTTTGCCCAGTGGATGCTCACCTGCATTTCCCATTACAAAGAGACACAGAATCGTAGAATCGTTAAGGTTGGACAAGACCTCTGAGATCATCTGGTCCAACCATCCACCAACCACTGCTGAACCATGTTCCTCAGTACCACATCTGTGCGTTGCTTGAACACATCCAGGTGTGGTGATTCCACCACCTCCCTGGGCAGCCCATTCCAATGCATTATCGCTCTTTCTGAGAAGTTTTGCCTGTTACTCAATCCGACCCTCTCCTGGCACAGCTTGAGGCCATCACCTCTCATCCTGTCGCTGTTACCTGGAGCAGAGGCCGACCCCCACCTCACCACAACCTCCTGTCAGGGAGTTGTAGGCAGTGATTAGGGCCAGGTAGGACTAATCGTGTGAGTAATGCTGTTGACTTAGATTCTCCTGTAAACATTGACAGAATCAGCCCCCTGTTACTCGACAGAACACACTTCCCAGCAGAAAATACAAACAAATTGCTCTTCGTATCATAACATTTTAAAATAAAAATATCAATAAGGAGCGAAGTGAAAACCGCATTTTAGATTCAACAGATTATTCAGCAGAAAACGCGAAAACAATGAAGCTCCTCTGAGTATGATAATAAGCAAACACAGACATATTGCTTTTTCAGATCACAAAATCTCAATACTGAAGATCAGTAGAAACCTAAGTAGAAAATGCTTTTTATAGGATTCAAATTCCAATTAAATTAGAGCAGATTATTCAACAAGAAAGCCTACAAAATGAAGTCTCGGTTTATGTATTGGAAAGCAAAATGCAAATATGTTGCTTTCCGGCTCGCAGGTTTCCAACCCAAAAGACAAACTTACTTTAAGTAAAAATGATTTCATTCAAATTCTGGGGGAATCGACTAAAGGAACTGATCCTCAGCTGAATTATTCAGCTTTTTTATCAACAGACTTATTTCTTCCCTCTTTATTCTTAATTTCCCTATTCATAAATCCCACCGCTTTGTCAGTCAGAAGAAATTCTTTCCAGTATCTTTGACAAAGCAAAAATTAGCAGGGAAGAGAACTGCCACATAAACTGCAAAATACTTCCTTGCAAGGCAAGCCGTTTTTCTATTCCTGGAGATTTAACACCCAAGGAAATCAATGGGATCATCTCATCCAACCTTCCAGCTAGCTCCCTACCCTGTGGCTCCCAGCCAGGGCACGGGGATGGTCCCAGTGCTGTCCCTTTGGTACCCACCGTGGCTAAGGAACAGGTGCAGTGGGCAGGGGCTCCCCGTGCTGTGCAATGGGCATCTCTGGGGCACAGCTCTGCCTTGGGAAGCTCTGCTCTGGGCTGTGTGATGCCATCAGGCAGAACAACATGTGTTTCGGCACACGGCCCTGCCGCTCCCTTTCTTTTGCTCATACACAGTGGCAACTCCTTTCCAGTGTGCAGTTTTTTGGCTTTACTTGGATCCATCTGAGCTCACGTGGGTTGTGGGTGTTTCCAGGGGAAACACCGGTGATCATGAATCTTTCCTTTTGATCTACAAACATCAGTCTGTGCCAATCTAAAGAAGACCCAAAGGTTGCAGTAAGAATTTGAGTCAGATAGGTAGAACTAAATAGAAATCTTAGCTCTGTAATTTTATTAGGAATTGGGAAAAGTTTTAACGGGGGGATTAAATGTATCTTTAAATACAGAACTTAAAAAGAAGGATGGGATTTGTTCAACCAACACACCAGAGGAACTGTAGAACAATTTGTAGAGCCTCGTTAAAAAGGATATGGTTCTGCAAAGCTTTTCAGCCTTGGCGAGGAGCTCTGAGCCCACTTCTTGCTCAACCCTGCGCTGCTTGCAGGCATGGGGGGCTGCAAGGATGGGATGGGGCCTTCCTGCCGCCCCCTAGCCTTGGGGCTAGGATTGGAGGCACTCTGAGAAGACTCATCTGGTGGAGGGCAGCCAGCCCACAGCAGGGCGTGGGGCTGGGTGGGCTTTGAGTTCCCTTCCAACCCAACCGTTGCATGATTCTATGGTTCAGTGAAGCTATGAACCCATGATCCTATGATCTGTAGGCCATGCACCATGGGAAGAGAGGTCTGTACACCCACTGCAGCCAGGGCACACTGTGGATTATGGCCTACGGGGATGCAAAAGGGATGCTGTGGCTTTGGCAGAACCTTGGAGAGCATCTGGGAAGTCACTGAAGATGGCTTAACGTGTTTGAGAGGCCCTTGGATAACTTGGTGCTGGGGAAGAAATGTCCATCAGTGTTTCCAGTGTTGCAAGGAAGGACAAAGTGAAGGGACAGCATTGTCCGTGCGTGTGGGAGCTGGGGAGGGGGAGAAAAGGATAGGAATGGAAGGAGGTGAAGGGCTGCTGCCTCCATTTCTCTTCCTATTAGGGCAGCTGGAATAGGCCTTGGCGTCCCCTCTGTGCAGAGTGTAATGGGCTTTGTGCAGAGCTCCCTGCTCCACCAGGAGGGAATGAGAAAGCAATGTCAAAGATATGTTGGAAATGTCAACAGAAAGGCCCTGCAAGATTGACTGCAGTCTCGTGAAATATTTAATTCTTTCACTCCTTATGAAGAGAGACGTTAGTCGGGATGAAAGATTCATGCAGGGGGAGCAGGGCACGAGAGGAGGGGGAGAAATGTGGGAAAGGCAAGGAGAGGCTCTCCCATGGCTGCTGCCCTGCCCAGCTGCTGTTTGATCTGCCTGCCTGCTCCTCCGTGCTGGATGTTGCTTCATTATCTCAGCCTCGTTTATTTCCATCAGCATATTTCTCCCCTTCTATTGCCTTTATCTTCACACAGATGCCCATTGCCAAGCGCTGCTCGCCCATGTGCCAGCCACCACGTCCTGTCCCAGTGCCCAAAGCACTGGGGCTGTGCAGGGAGAGGGGTGGTGCCTCCCGGTGTCCCCCAGAAAGCAGAGCCTAGCGGAGCCCTCTGGCTCCTGTTGTGATGTCTGAAGCCACGATAATCAATGTGAGGTCATGCAAGCACAGCCAGAGCCCGCTGAGGAAGGTTCTCCCCGACTCTACAGTTCTGGAGATGTAACAGGGAGGAATTCCCACCAGCGACAGCAATAGAGATGTAAAATTCAAAAGCAAAAAAAAAAAAAAAAAAATCATCTTGAAAAAACCCCCTTTTGATTCCGCTGAATAGGGTTCTTTAAATAATTTCAAAACATTTTGATAGTCGCTTTTCATTTCTAGTTCTTTCTGCAAAACTATATATTACCTTGGATTTATTAACCTAAAAAAAAAAAAAAAAAAGAGAAAAAAGGAAAATTTCTTTCATTTTGAATGTGTCAAAAATGGGACATTCTGACCCCTCCGAGCCTTTCTCTGGAATTTTTTGCGAAATGGGTAATTTGTCACAATTGATCCCTTTTTTTGGAAGGCTTTGAATTGCTACAGACTGATATTTACCCATGAGAAAACATTCAAGTGACAAATTCCCCAGCAGGTTCTGTGCAGGATGTGGCTGTGATTTCAGGGCTGTGATGCCCGGGTGGGAGCGCCGGGTGCCCCTGGACGCCCCTCTCCCCTTGCAGCTCCACCAAGACCACGCGTACCGCCATCGTGGGCGGCCATCGGCAGCGTTAAACCTTGATAAATGCCTTTAATATTTAATTGCTCTTTAAAAAACATAAATAGGCAGGCTATTAAATGCAACTCCTCGGGCAGAGTGAGATGAGTATGGTACACAGCAACCGGCAGCATCTTGTATGATGCACTTCGTGTGGTTTGGAATTAAGGGCTGGAGATATATTTCCTTCTCCTTGGTATGCTGGTGGGAGCAGGAAGCTGGGAGCACCCTGAGCAGCCTGCTTCCTTCCAGTCCACACCGTGTCCCGCTTTGCGGTGATGGAGAGGTGCTGCACTGCATGTCCTTGCTCACATCCATCCCTCGGGCAGCCAGCTACACCACCCCAATGACACACAGGCGTCTGGAGAAGAGGAGGCACAGGGGAGACCTTATTACCCTCTACAACTCCTTGAAGGGAGGCTGTGGAAAGGTGGGTTTGGCTTCTACTCCCAGGTAATAGTGATAGGATGAGAGGGAATGACCTCAAGCTGCCCTGGGGGACGTTCAGATTGGATATTAGGACAAATTTCTTCTCCAAAAGAGCAGTGATGCACTGGCACTGTTTGCCAGGGAGGTGGTGGAGTCAACTGTCCCTGGAGGTGTTCAAGAACTGTGGAGGTGTGGCACTGAGGGACGTGGTCAGTGTGCATGGTGGAATTGGGTTGGACTAGATAATTTTAGAGGTCTTTCCCAATGTTAAGGGTTCTATGATTTTGTGATGCTGTAAGCCAATGCTTGGGGCTGGTTTGTGCTATGAGTGAGGAGATAACACAGGGAAGACTGAAGCAAACCAAGGAAAAAACCCATATTAATATATCTTCTGAAGTTTACAGAAGGTTCAGCTGATGTGTTGAGGGAAAATCTGGGCTTTTGAGCAGGACAGCCGCTCCCTCACCACTCACCAGCAATCCTCACAGTGCAGGTGGGAGTAAGGCAACGAGCATCCTTGCTGCCATCCCCTGTGCACTTGTCCGCTCCTTCAGCACTGCTGCACAAGCGCTGGGTGAGCCTTCCTGCACCTCCAGGCTGATTTCTCAATCAAACGAGCACTTGAGGCTCCCAGAGTTCAGATACTTGTCTCTCCATGCTATGCCTGCCTCTTCAGCACAAACAAGTGGGCTGGAGATCCCGAGAGAACGCGCTGTGCGAGGGAGCTGCTGGTGGCAAGGAAACAGCCGCCGCCTGCGCTCAGCTCCCTGGCGCTCGCCCGCAGCAGTGTCTGAACCACCACCAGCTCTGCCTAAATATGGAGACAGGCTGCAGGCCTGCAACAGTGCATGGAGCTGCCGTGAGTGCCCGGGGATAATGAGTCCACCATCCAAGGCAGCATGCAAGGTGCCGCCTCGGTCCTGCAGAAGCTGTCAGCTTCCAGCTTTCTGCCTGCTGCTTTCTTCCTCTCCTTCCACTTTTATGCTCCCTCTCCTACAGAACCAAAACATTTTGGAGACTCTGCACTCTGTGCTAGCCTATTATTCACAAAACCTCCTATCTCCCTGCTTCAGGATGCTGCCTGGATCCCACCAATTACCAGCTCCCTTGATGTATAACACCATAAAACCCTTAACCTCATTATAGAAAATTTCTTTTGAATGGCCTTTAAAAACCATCTCATTACACAGGAAGAACTGTAATTACCTTTAACAAGACAGAGATATTGTGCGAGCGAGCGCGTTCGGGCTGTCAGAACAGCGGCGGTGGGAGTTCGTCTCCAGTCGGTGGCACTGCAAGGGCAAACGCTTTGTAGCTCCCTCCCCTCTGCCCGCCTTCTGTGGGCAAACACAGTTCCTTGCTTGGCCTCTGCTTCCCAGGGGAAAACCTGCCGCTTGCAGGTCTGCTTTCCTGAACGCTCTTCATCTCCACGAAGCTCTCACAGAGCCCATCCCTGCTCCAAGGCACCGTGCAGGTAATGGATCGCGCGGTCCTTGCTCTGCAGATGAGCTTGGCCAAGTGGTGTGTGAGGTTGGAAGGAAGGATGGTGTCATTCCCAGGGCTTGGCATGGCACAGCCCCATCACTGTAGGATGGTAAAACCCATTGGTTTGGGACAAATCCCATTGGCCCTTGGGATCTGATGGGCTGAACACCAGCATGCTTCTGCCCAGCTCTAGGGATGGAAGAAGCAGTTCTTTGTAGGCATTTCCACCTTCCTCTGCTCGTTCCACCTTGGCCAAAGCTGACCCAACAGGTGTGGGCCTGGCTCTGCACCGCCAGGACTTGGCTCTGCTGCTGTGCCACAGCTTGTCACAGAGGGGTTAAGTTGTTTTCCTTGCTGCATGCATGTGACTCAAACAATGATATTTTTTCCAACCAAAATTTTTCCATCCCATCTGTCACTAATGTCAATGCACTTCTTTGCCCAGATCCAGATTTAAAGAAAAAAAAAAAAAAAACAACCAAAAAAAATGTAAAATCTAGCATTATTTCAGAAAAATCTGAGTACTTGTTGCCAGAGCTGTGATATTTTCCCATTCTCAGAACTTCGCTGTCGCTGTGCTTGGTGCTTGCCTGCTGTCCTTGCAACTGCTGGGCACAGGGAGCAGCCAGCAGCTGGTGCTGTGCTCCAGCAGCTCCAGGGGATGTCCTTGGCTCTCTCCCTGCTGGCAGTACCATGGGAGAACAGTGGCTTCATGCCACGCCACTTGTGGAGCTGGGCACCCCTGGGCTGCAGCTCCCCATCCTGCTCAGCTGCAGAGCAGCATCGCTCAGCCCTGTGCTCGACCTTTCAGTGCAGTGCGGTGACGTTGGCTGCCGGAGCAGCTCTTGGCTCCTCTTGCTGCCTAATGAGCCTGTGGGGACCGAGGGGAAGCAGCAGCCAATGAACATACAGAACGTTGAAAAGGTCAGAGCTGTTCAGTGTGACACAATAAGGAACTGAACTTGTGAGGCGTTGTGCTTCTGCTCGCCGCCGGTCTCTGGGTGATGCCCGGGCATGGGGGCTGCAGTGCATCCCAGTGCTGTGGTGTGGCTGCCTGAGAGGTGTCTGCTCACCCTCTGCCTGGTGCCATTGGGCAGTGGGGCTCTTTTTTACTAGGGTGTGCCCAGTGCCCTCGGTGTGGCAGAGCCCGGTGATCTCGCAGCCTGCCTGGCTGTGGGAATGTGCTGTGGGCCCCCCAGAGCCTGGAGAACAGGACGAGGAAGCAGACAGCTGTGTGTAGCAGGCAAGGAAAAGGTCTGTTTAAAGCCCGCTTATTCCATCCCATCAAAGCCATCATGACAGTTTCCCACTGAAGGCTCCATGTCAGCCCTGTGCTGCAGGGACAAGTATTGAAAGTATCAAGCAGCACGTTGTGCAATTCCCCTTCCTGTGGGCAGGAGGCATTTGAAAATGACAAGCCATAGAGCACGTAGAGTGCAAGGGTGTAAATCGTGAAAGTGAACACCAAGGCATGGGGGAGCACATGGCTCAGGGTAGCTCTCTCTGGTCACAGTGTTCCCCATGATGCTGGCTGCTGTGCTAGCCTTGCTGTGGCTGGGGCTTGGCTGTTTGCTGGCAGAGAGGATGAGGATGCCATCTCCGGGTCACCTGCCAGCTCCCTGTGTGCCAGCTCTCATGCACCCAGCCCAACTGAGGGCAATGTGCACGCCAGCCCAGCATGGGGCTTTGTCCAGCCCTCAGCTTTGCTGTTCTGAGTGCTCATGTGTGTCCTGGGGACTGTGTTTTGTGTGGCGTGTAGTTCAGTGAATGCATAATGTGTTGTTTCAGGGCTTTATTGCTGTTGTGCAGCACTGATGTAATGGCATGCGGGGAGCTCTGGCATTCCTATTAGCAGCTGGAGAGGAGCAAAGGAAGGATGCTCTTCCTCTCCGCGCCCATCATCTTCCCCTCCTGATGCTCTCAGCTGTGATATAGTGGTCTAAAGGAGACAACTTGTCTCTATTAGCACTCAGTGCTGAACAGTCAATTGGATCGTTAGAAGTAACTATGGATTGGCCTTGTTTTCAAAAGGGATCAAAAATATTTGGCCAAAACCCTGTTGGAGCATTTTCAGCTATTGGAAAACCTTCTGCTAGACAGCTTGGCTGCCCTGTACACAGAGCCCCTAGCAGAGCCATGCTCTGAGGTTTGTGCTAACCTCAGCATGGGCGCACAGCGCAGGAGGGGCCAGCAGTGCCCTGCCATGCCTTTGTCCCTGCCTGGCTGCTGTGGGGCAGGGGGAATTGTGGGTTTACAGAAGGAGCCCCCAGCAGCTGGTGGGGTGAGCAGGCTGCTGCCTTCATGCTGCGTTGGGTGGAGTTGGGAACATTGTCCTCTTTGGGATTTTCCGGTTGTGGGTAGGACTTCACTCACGTTCCCAGATGGACCCAAGTGAGCTTCATCCTGAGCAGGGCTGTTACCTGCAGGACAGGACCCGTTGCCCATGCCACACTGCTGCAGGCACAACCCCAGGGCCTGAGCTCTTGTGCTCCCTGTGCTGTAAGGCACTGTTTCCCTGCACTGGCTCTCGAGCACCTTGCAGGGCCAGGCCTGTTGCACTTAATTGTAATATCTAATTTTAGCTTAATGGCACTCATTCACTCTGCAGTTCCCGGAACGTGTGAGTGACACAGATTAGTATTGCAGAGGAAAAGTCAAGCCTCTGGTGCGGGATCAATAGATCATAACTGGATGGCGTTAGAAAATACATCTTGTTAGCAGTTCATATTTTGGCACTTTCCATACATTACTGTTGCCCGCTCCCTGCTATCCGGGAGCAGCTGTGCACGTGCTGCTGATGGCATCTGTGAGATCACGTCGACTGCTTGGGACCACGCTTTGTGGCTTTTATCTGGTGGAAAAGACAGTCAGCCCAGCCAGGAACGGTGGTGCACAGCTGTTCTGCATCAGTGGAGTGTGCTGGAGAAGATGCACTTTCCCCAGGTCCCCGGAGTCGTTGGGAGCGGTGCTGAGCTGTGCTCAAATGGAAGATGCTTATGCACACTTCTGTAAGCAGTGAAGTGACTCAGGTTGCCCACTCAGTCTGTTCGTCCCCAGCTGGTTCCCGCAGTCCCTCCGGATGTGTCGGAAGCATCCTACATCAGACCTGCGTGCACTGTGCTCTGGGCTGGAGGCTGTGCTTGGGAAAAATAGGCCAATGCTTTTCTCACGCAGGCAGCACTTATGGAGGCTGCGTGAGGAGTGTGGGCACACAGCAGGGTGGGCAGTGAGGACGTCCCCTCCTGCACTCCTCAGCAGCAATGGGGATGCTAGGGCTGCAAGCTGGCTGTGTGGGTCTCCTTTTTGCTTACCCTTTCGTGTAGGGGTTCCGAAGCTGCTCAGTTTTACCTCTACACCCAGTGGGAAAACCTCACTGCAGGCAGAGATCTGTTGGTGTCTTCCAGCTGGAGATGCCGCCTTTTTTGCTAATTCAATGAGTAATATCATCTCTTTAAATCTGTCGGCTGATTCAAATTAAAAAGGGACCTGTAGGATCAGGAAGAACCTCATCCTCCCTTCGGGGGTTACCTTGCTCCTTGTTTAGGTCGGTTCTGCAGGCTGATAATTCCATCGGAAGGTCTCCCGCGACGCTGCGGTAACCCTTGGATGCTGTTCAAGTGCATCGTGGCCCCCAGCGTGCGCTCATTGCCTCCTAATTGCTCTAAATAAGTTGGGAATGATGAAATTAAAGTGCCATTGATATCAGGCAGCCCTGGCACACCGCAGTGCGAGGGAGGCAGACAGATGGGGAGATGTTTGGGTAATAGGAATTAGATGTGGTTGGTACCTTGTCTGGGACCCTCCGCTGGGTATGGGTGCATTCTCAGCTGCCCAGCTGTGGTAGTGCCATGCAGGGGAGGAGCATGGTGACCCAAGCCCCCGTTTTCAGCACCTGCAGGGGAGGCTGTCCCTGGGGCTGCACTCGAGGGCATGCTACTGGCCCGTACTGTGGGCTTACAAGTGTCTCTGGGCTCACGATCGTGCAGCTTGTGGCTTTCCTGCAGCCGAGGAGCTGCAGCCACCTCCCTGCAAGCCATCACAGCCCTTAGCCCTGACCTCTCTTTGCTGTAGGAATCTCTGCTCTGCTAGGTGTTTTGGGGACAGCCTTTTCAGGACATGGCACAGCAGGCTGTGGGGTTGGTGGCTGCCACCCTCTCTTGGCACCCAGCCCCTCTGTACCACATGCCTGGCCGTGCTGAATTATTGATGAAAGCCATGCGTGCTCTGGTCAGCTGCAACCTTGGGCTCCCCTCTGGGTGCACCTCTGCCTTGTGCTGCCTGGAGCTGAGCTAATCCCTTCTGACTGCTCTCACTCATGCTCCTGCTCATCCCTGCTCCCTCCTGCTCCCTGCTTCTCCTTCACCACCTCCAGGAGGAGACTGCTGCTGTGCCAGCTCTGTCCCCTATCCCCCTGCATGGCAGATCCCAGGACAGGACCTTCCTGCACTGTACTGCTTGTAGGGCAGCAGAAGAAAGGCAGAGCTGATCTCGCACCCATCCCTCCCGGATGGGGTTCACAGAACCTTGCACCCAGAGGGGAATGCGCTCACCGTGGCCACCCCTCACAGCTGCTTCTCTGCATTCAGGGCTGTAAACATCCCCTTAATTTAGTGCCTGCACTGCACTAAAGCAGCAACCTTAGCACAGCCTCTGCATAACAACCACAGAGGCTGGGGATCCTTTAGTGGCACATGGCAGCTCCACATGTCCATTGCAGCCCCGGTATCTGAAGCCCTTGCCCCATCCCTGTGGATGCCATAGCCAGGTGACATCACGGGTGACAGAAGGGGCTGGTGCTGCTGCCATGCTGTCCCAGTGCTGAGCCACCCAGGGTTTGCTTTTGGGAAGCAAGTCCTAGTCCAGCAGTGATGCTAACTGAGTCCAGTGGGTAGGCCAGGCCCAGCAGCAACTTGCTTGCTTCCCAAACATTTCTTCTGGCCAAATGCTGTAGCAAAAGGTGTTTTTTTGCTACACGGGAGAGAATAACAGCCCTGACCTTGAGGAGAGAAATGACGAGGGCTCCGAGTTCTCTTTCCCTTTTTTTTTTTTTTTTGTTGCTATTTTCCTCACAAAATATTCAAGTTGAGAGGGATTTCTGCTTAAACAATTTATGCCCAGTGGATGGATTTATTTCATTCAGCTGCCAGCCACAAGAAAGCTGCTCTATTCCCTGTGGCACGGCATTTCTTTCCATGCTCATAAATACTCTGCGCTAAGTACGACTCCGTTCCGGCAGGCAGGACGGCACAGTGCTGTGGCCCCATGCCCACGCACCATGCCTCCCTGCCTGGCCCAGCTCTGCTCCCTCACCATTTCCTCCTCCTGGGGATGAAGGCTGCGCACAAATCGCTTTTGTCCATGTCCTTGGCACCAGAGATGCTCTGTGGGCAGCATGTCCCATCCCACCCGCCCGCTGCCTCCCACGCTCAGCCCAGCACCCGCTGCCTGCTTTGGGCAGGAGATGAGCAGGGTGCTCTTCCAGGTCGGCTGGGAACTCAGCACCGTTTCTGTGAGGGAGGAGGGGAATGCAAAGGCTCACTTTGGGATCGGAGTGATTCACTGGAATGAGTGCATCAGAAATGCAAAGCGAGTTCTAAGGCTTGACGGCAGCGTGTGGAGCTGGGGTTAAAAAAGGAGATTCTCATGTTGAAAGGTGGGCTCAGGGGGAGGGAAAGAGGGAGACGGTTTCTTTTAAACATGTCAAAGCCAGCCAGTTTTAATGCTGATGATGAATGACATGATATTCTTTCCTGGAGCGCCGTTCCGTGCAACGGGACGCGTTTGGCAGGATGGACATCACTTCATGGTTCAGTCAGCTCCCCAGCCTGCTCCCCAGCCCCTTGTACCCTCAACTCAGTATGTCCCTCTGGCCTGCACCCCCCAGCTGGGACCTCCTGCCTTCTCCCATCGCTGCTGGGTGGGTTACACCAGCACCCACGTGCCGTAGCTCCTGGGCTAGGGAGGTTTAACTGAGATCTGGCAGCTCGAGGTGCCGCATCCCTCCCTGTGGGCAGCACTCCTGCTCTCCAGCTCTTCGTTTCCAGCCTGCTCACCTCTCCGCGCACTACTCTGGGAACAGATGGGCTTAATTTCCGCCTGCCGCCCCTGCGCTTTGCAGGAGGCTCGAGCTTAGAGCACGTCTGCTCCTACTCCACGTGACAGCCTCGGGCTCCTGCCCAGCCCCAAGCCTCACACCAGGACCCCACACAGCCCTCTTCGTGCTGGGGGCTCTGAAACCAGGCTGCCACTCGGATCAAGCTGTCTCCGTGTCACCTGGGCTGAGCAATGGCTGAGCATCGCGCGGCTGATGCTGCTGAGATGCTTAGGCTAAGCTCCAGCTAATCCTCTTTCCTCTGGCACTTGGGGCAGCGATCCCACCAGAGCAGCTCGGTGGCACAGCCCAGTGCTGTGCGTGCTGGAAGGTGATGCTGCCTTGGGCAGCTGAGTGCTGATCCTGGGGCAGGGCAGAGGGAATGAGCCCTACGTGTGGCTGCTGGCCGGCAGCTGAGGTGCCAGCTCTTGTTTCTGCAAGGTTTTACAGCATGCAATTTCCTCACTTGGCCTCTTGTGGAACATCAGCCAGATTTTATGGCCATGACGTTGGGTTGGATTGAAGGCTCTGGGTTTTCTGAGTCTCATCTCTTTGCTCCTTGCTGATGCATTCGGGAGCCCCATGGCTCTCCAGGGAGTGTTAAGGGTCCCTGTGCTGTGCAGGGGAGCGTGGGCCCTTGTGTCAGCATGGGTGAACCGGGAGGGGAGGAAAAACACTGTGCTTACCTTGCTCTGCACAACCCCTCCCTGCTATGCCCTTCTGCCAACCTCCCTCTCCTCCTGTCCCACAGGGCTCTGTTCCAGGGCTGGTCCCATGAGCCAGGAAGGCTTGCACTGCCCTTTGTACCCGGGGCTGTGGTTCCCCACCCTTGCTAAGCTCCACAGGACCCCCCTCCAGCTCCCAACACGAAGCTGCTGCACTCTGCTGCCACGGTAGGTGCCCGGGCTGCCTGCTGTACACCGCCCTGTACTGCTGTATGCTGCCTTATACCGTCCTATACTGCTCTATAGTGGGGAGATCTTGATGGTAGGTGGATGGTTGTACTGAATGATATTGGAGCTCCTTTCCAACCTTGGTGACTCTATGAATCTATGATTGTGATTCTATACTGCCCTGTGCTACCCTATACAGCCCTATACTGCCCTGGGCTACCCTATACAGACCTATACTGCCCTGTACTGTCCTATAGTGGGGAAATATTGGTGGTAGAGGGATGGTTGGACTGGATGATCTTGGAGCTCTTTTCCAACCTCTGGTGACTCTATGAATCTATGATTCTATGATTCTACACTACCCTGTACTGCCCTATAGTGGGGAGACCTTGATGGTTGGCGGATGGTTGGACTGGATGATACTGGAGCTACTTTCCAACCTTGGTGACTCTATGAATCTATGATTCTATGATTCTATACTGCCCTGTGCCGCCCTGTGCTGCCCTATACATACCTATACTGCCCTGTTCTGTCCTATAGTGGGGAGACCTTGATGGTTGGCGGATGGTTGGACTGGATGATCTTGGAGCTCCTTTCCAACCTCGATGACTCTATGAATCTATGATTCTGTGATTCTATACTGCCCTGTGCTGCCCTATGTTGCCCTATACAGCCCTGTGCCATAGGTTTCCCTCTCCAGCGTGCTCCACGTGCATCCCCACTGCAGCATGCAAAGTGCTGGGGCTCGTGGGAGGTCCCACCAAGAGCACAGAGCTTGCACTCCCCATAATTCAGGTTGCAGTCAACAGCAACCGCTCACGAATCCAGGTTGTATTTAGCAAGCGGTTTTGGCTGGGGGAAAAAAAAAAAAGAGTGAAACGCTGAAAAGTTTCATTTTGACATTTTCAAAATGAAACCTTTCAGCCATCTGTTTGGAGATGACATTTCATTTTGAAATTTTTCTAGGGTTTTTTTTTTCTTTTTTCTTTTTTTTTCCTTTCTTTTTTTCCCAGCTTTGGGGGGGGGGGGGAGGGGGAGGGAGGGGGAAGGAAGCCACCTGCGAAACAAAACGAGAGCTTCATTGCAGACCAAACAACACCTTCCCTTCAGCCCCGCGTCAGTGCTGGGGTTTGGAAATTTGTCCAAAGGAAAAAGAAATGGTTTCCCTCACCTGGAATTATTTCTCTCCTCAGCTTTGGCCACCAAAAAAAAAAAAAAAAGCAAACAAAGCAACAACAACAACAACAACAAATGCTCTGTTTTCCCTGAGAAGGTGTTGCTGCTGGGAGGAGGTTGGAGGAGGGGGTTTGCAGTGGGGTTCCTGCACTGTGGCGTGGGGTACCATGCAGTGCTTTGGGTTTTCTGAGCAAGAGCTGCATGCTGCTGCTCCAGTGCCTTCCCTGCCCTGCCCCTCTGCTTTGGTGTTTTGTTGTTCCCATCTCCCATTCTTTTTCCTCTCTCCTTTTTCTCTCCCCCGGCCCCCCCAACCCTTCATCTTTATCAGTAGCTAATGAAACAGGCAGGGAGAAACCCAATTCGTACAGTAATTAAATTTACTTAGCGAGTATTCAGCTGGAGTAATGAGAAGTTTAATTCAATGATTAGTTTTTTTTCTTTCATTAATTAAAAATGGAACAGAGGCGCGGTTACAGTGGGGCTGCATTGATCCTCCTCGTGGAAAGCTGCCCATGGATGGGGAGGAGGAGGAGGAGGAAGAAGATCTTTCCCACTTCTCCCCATCCTCCCTTCCAAGCCCCCCTCCAACGCTCTCCCCACACACAAGTGGGTCTTTCTCCCCCAGGTGACCCCCAGGTCGCTCAGGGCTGTTCTGGGGGACCCAGAAGCCCCTCTCCCCCCTCTCCCACCCCTGCTCCCCCCCCCTTTCAGCTGCGGAGGGGCTGAGTGCTGCCTGTGGGTGTGAGCTTGAGGAGCGTGTCCCAGCCCACGGGAAGGCTGGGGTGGGAGAGCTGTTTTCCTTCCTAGCGAAACAGATTTTGAGCTATTTAAACATTAAATTCATAAGCATGTTTTTACTTTTTTTTTTTTTTTTTTTTTTTTTTTTTTTTTAAGCACGTCGTGTGTGATAGCAGGGGTGGGGGGGGGGGGGTGGGCAGGGAACGTGGAACATTGGTTGTTTCCCAGATATCAGCTCTTCCTCCAGCTCTTCAGTGGCATGGGGAGCTCTGTCCTTCGGGGCACAGCTGGGCAGGTGACATTCCCACTGGTTGGCTCCTGCTTTTCTTACACTGAAGCAGCTTTTGGAGTAAGATCTTCTCTATGAGCATTCATAAGGAGGTGTAGAGCGTAAGGGCAGTAAGCAATGAACCATTGGTTCCTCAACAGACGGATGCAGGATAGACTCCACTGCTAGGGGAGGTATGTGGGGCTGCCAGCTCGCCTACTGCTCTCATGGGGATGGTGCCATGGAGAGCACCAACCAAGGGCTGGGAGCAGTGTGTGCAGGCAGTGAGTTCCCAGGGCACCCAGTGAGGCTGTGGGGTAGGAGGCTGCAGGGTGCGGTGCAACCTCCGGCAGCATGACAACAGAGCTAATAAGAGGGCTTTTGCATGCATGTGTTTTTTGAGAGATGGCTGTAAATGATTCCCCAGTGCTCTGGCCCAAATCTGTCCTGGTAGCTGTCAGCAGATCGATGCGCTGCTAAGCACAGGTCTGCTCCATTTCCACGGGAAAATGGCTTCTCCCGCGCGGTTCATCCTGGCTCTTCCAGCAGCAGGTCCCTAAATTTGGGCAGCCTTGTTTTCCTCTCCCTTGCAGCCTGATTTATAGCTTTTTAAATATCATCTCAGACGAAGATTAAGCTCCGTTTTGGGAGGGAGAGGGGCGAAGCGTTCGCAGCTTTTTAATTTCCCTCCCGCTTGCCTCCTCTAAATGCTAGCTTACAGCCCTAATTGCAGCACCGTTTCCCCACAGTGCATGAGAGCAAAGCTGAGGAGTGGCCCTGGCAGCCGTTCCCCAACACCCCGCCTTCATCTGAGCCGGGTAGGTAGCCCATGGGCGCTCTGCAGTACAGCCCTGGTGTGTCTCCATCGGGACCACAAGGCCTGGCCTCCTCCCAGCTTTCTCACTGGGACAGTCAGGAGGGATGGGAGCAGGTTTCAGCTCGTACAGTGCGTCCCCACCCTCGGCTGAAATCTGTGAGCTGTCAGCTTGATGCGAGCGCCGCGTGAGACGGCAAACATCAGAGCTGGCTGGGCGCGGGCAATTTCCCAGGATGTCAGTCCTCGGGAGAGAACAAAGAGAGAGCAGTGAAGAGCAGAACTCGGCTTCCTAATGAAACAAACAAGAGAAAATTAGGATGATTCAAGCAGCTTTTATACAGCGGAGCTGGGGAGGGGGTGGTGTTCGCATCGGGTTTTGTCCAAACAACATGATGGTGGAGCGTGCTCCGCTCTCTGTCCCATAAGGGCCACCAGCAGGGCTGTGCCTGCCCGGGACACAGCGTGGGGTCACCTGGGGCTACATCCACATCAGGTTTGGAGAGAAGGGGATCAAAGCAGAGAGGCAGAGCTGGCTGCCCTACTCAAACACATGCCCACCGGTGTGTAATTTCCCCTCTACATCATGTTCTTTGCTCAAAGCAGAGAGCGGGCTGCATAGGATCAACCTGGTGCATGCAAAAAGGTTTCCATGTCCTCACCTTGCCTTATGTTCCCATGCAAGAGGGGCCCACAGGTGGCTATTCCTGGCTCTGCAGAGGGGTGATTCCAGATTCTTGTTGCCAAAAGTGGGGTGGGCACAGCCCCTCACCCAGCCCCATCCCACAGCTGGCACAGGGCCCCCGGTGCTGGGGCTCCCCACTGAGCGTCTTGTGGGTCCACCATCTGCAGGGCTGGATGGTGCCATGGGGCCAGATGACGTCAGGGGACTGGTTGATGCCATGGGGCTGGTTGATGCCATGGGGCCGGCTGATGCCACGGGGCCAGTTGATGCCATGGGGCCAGATGATGCCACGGGACTGGTTGATGCCATGGGGCGAGCTGATGCCATTGGGCTGGTTGATGCCATGAGGCTGGTTGATGCCATGGGGCTGGATGGTGCCGTGGGGTTGGTTGATGCCATGGGGCCGGATGGTGCGGTCACAGGTTTTATTCAGCTCTGAGGCAGGGCTAAGCCTGAGTGGATTTTTAATGCATGAATTTTTAGTGTTTAAATGGAACAAGCCTTTGAACCTGTGTGGTTTCAGAGGGATGTTTCTCTTCCTGTCTGAATGTGTGCTGTAAATGCTTCAAAAAACCCTCCCTCCCCTCCTGCTCCAGCGATACAGGAACAAACTTGCAATAGCTCAGGTTTTCCATTAAACCACTGTGCCACAGATTTGCATTTTTAAAACAAATTTCCAGCATCGGGGTTATGGGAAAAGCCTATAGGTGTGAACACCTCCTGCCTCCAACCTCCACCAGTCGTCTCTGCCCCTTCACCCAGCAGGGATGAGGAAATCCCCACCTGAATTTCCTTTCCACACTTCCCCACCTGGCTCTCAAATTCAGCCAGATTTCTCTCCAAGTCATCCTGCACTGAGGGCTGATAAAGCCATTCACATTTTCGCTGTTTAATTTATTTTCTTTTAGTAACACGTTAGCATCTTGCACCACTATTTATTTGTTCAGATAAGCCAGGGATGGAGCCTGGCTGCGAGCCCAGGGTCAGTCAGTGTCATTGCACGTGGAGGGGGGCAGCAATGTGGATTGGGGCTGGGCTGACTGCTGCATCATGGGGAGGTTATGGTCTTGTTAAGGTGTTTGGGGATGAGGGGGTTGGGCTCTGTGTTTGGCTTGTTCCATGAGCGTTTGCCATGATGGAATGAACTGGGGCTTGGAAGGGAAGCAGAGGTGTTTTAGTGGCATTATCAGGAGCGAGAAGCACATCCCTTGTGCTCTGAGTGTGCTCCAGGGTGCACCCCCCGATGTCACCACTCCTCCTGCTGCAGGAGGTGCTCCCAGCAGTGCCAGCATGCTCCAGAATTAGAATCCCATTCACCACTCTTTGCTGTGTGAGCTTGGTGAGGCTAACGACGCTTTAAAAAGAGTCTCTTGCCACTGAGATCAGCAGCTCTGACTCAGAGCATGCCGGGGAGCAGACGTGCTGAGTGAGGCAGCCCTGCTGCCGTGGGGCTCACCTGGATGGGTCTCCCTGATGGTAGCCCCAGTGTGGGGTTTCAGCTCCCGTGGCTTCGTGCCATGGTGGTGGTGTGGCTGGGGAGGGTGTGAGCAACGCGCTCAGCCAAACCAGCCGTGCTGCACCACTCATCGCCTCCACCCACACCGCACCTTCCCCTCTCTGAGCCCCTCCTCGCCGGGTGCTGGAGCTGGGAGCGGAGGCAGCTCCAGTTTTGTGAATTAATCAAAGACAATGCAAGCCCTAAGAGCAGCTGATTTGGAGAGCCCTTTGCAGGCGGGTGTGCAGTGCGAGTCCTTAGTGTGTCTCTGCCAGGAGCTGCTGCTCCAGCTCCAGCCACATCCTGGGCCGAGCGGCTCCTCATCTGAAGATAAAACTAACAGGAACAAACGAGGCAATAATATCGACTTTCATCATTGATATTCCCATTTATCTCCGTAATAATTAGTAATTCTATTGCTGTGAGAGTATGGCTCATCATCTCCCTGTTTCAGGGGAGCATGTTCATGGCATTGCCAAGAGCAGCCAGGCACGAAGCACTGGGCAGGGCTGGGCAGGGGGGCTGCTGGGCACAGCCTGGGGACAGGGGATGCCATCGCAACACCTTCCTGGAGCGTGACGCAGCTCCGAGTGGTGCCAGCAGCCTTCTGTCAGCAGATGCCAGGCTCGGTGGGAACCAGGGTGCGAATTTGCGTCTGTCCTTGCCCACCCCCAGGGTGGGTGCCATCCGGGCACAGCCCTCCCACTGCCTCAGCAGTCCTTCCCGCCCTCTTTTCCCAGCCTTCCCTGGCCGGCTGTGGGTACCTCGTGGTTTTGTAGCCCTCTCTGCTGTGGGACAAATGCAGGCTGGTGAGACCCCCAGGTCAGGCTCTCCCACAGCGCCTTGGCAGCCCTGGCCCCGGCTGCTCCCTGCGCTGCGCTCCCTGCAGGGCTGTTTCCCACGGCACTCCTGCCCTGAGCGGTGCTCTCCGGTGTGCAGCATCCCGAGCGTTATCCATTCTGCAGAACCAATGCCACAGCAGCCGCAGGGCCCGGCGAGCGGCGAATGCAAATGAGGGGCAGTGTTTTTATTAGGATTTAAATGAGTTTAGGGCTGGTTAGAATTACAATTCGAATGGAGCCAGGAGGGGCTTATAAAACCTGCACGGGTTCGTACATCACATGGAAAACGCAGCAAACCCATGGCTCCAACCAGACACCTTGCACAGCAGAGATGTGGGCACCCCGGCTCCATGGCTGCTGTGATGGGGGGAACAGTTCCAACCCAAGGGGGATGGGAGCGATGGGGGCTTGGGCTGCTGGCAGTACGCTCTGATCTCTGAAGGGTATAGCTGCATATTTGAATGAGAAATGCACGGCTCTATTGAAAGCCCAGACAAAATGCCTTTTGTGCTTCCCCGCATGTTTATTTGCGTAAGAGGGTGTTTTGCTGGAGAAACATGGGCAGGAGCTCGGGGGAGAGGCGGCAGAGGCGGGGGTGAGCGTGATGGGAACTCGCAGTACAATTTCAGGACACTTAAGAGCCTCTTATCGTCGGTGGCGAGACAGCGACATCAGAGGCAGCTCTGGCAATTGTCTGAGACAAATTGCTTCATTTGATGCGTTGTTGGTAGCGTGCTGGTTAAGCTCCTGGGCTATGAATATACAAAGCACAAGAGACACGCGTGCATGTGTGTGTCTGTGCGTGCTGCCAGCCCCACCAGGAGCCATCTCCCATCGTGACCTTGCGATGTGCACAACGTCCTCAGCCACAAGCGTGGCACGGGGACCCATGGGGCTGGCAGGGGATGCCCAGTGGTCTCAGGGGGGTGGGATGCGGTGTCATGTTGGTGGCAGCTGCTGAGTTGTTTGTTTGGGGCCAAAAAATGGAAAGCTGGAACATGTCCTAGGGCATCGCTCAGCCGTTTGCTTGAGGATGTAACTGCTGTTTTCCCTTAGAAAGAGCAGTTTTGGTTGGAAAGTTCCGTGACCGTTACCTTAGAGAGATGGGTGCGTCCTCTGCCTCTCAGATTCAGTGGCACTTAGCAGAAGACATTTTATTTAAGCTAATTCATACTGAATTGTCAAAAATAAGGAAAAAAAATAAAGGCAATCGTAACAATGACACTAACAGGGACGCATTTTCCTGGCCATGGCTTTTATCACTGCTAATTGTGCTCCCTCTGCTCTGCAGCTCCGCTCCCTGCTCCACACTCAGCCTCATGCTGGGAACAGGGGGTCCTGCTGTGGCATGGCTGGCTGAGCACTGCTACTGCTGCCAGGTGGGGTTTAGCCAGGTGGGTGAGTGTGGCTTTGGGCAGAGCCAGCCTTCAGCCCGCCCATCCCTGCCCACTGCCATCCAAGCTCACTCTGCACGCCGAGGAGCGGAGCTGGGGAGAGATGTCAAGAGTGGTTACGGCGTGTGAGCGGGCTGAGATAAAGGGATCCATTTTCATTCTCCTGCCTGTCTGCTTCAGTCAAAATACTGCTCCGCAGCCAGTGGTGCCGTGTGTCAGCCCGACCACACCGGCTAATGCACGGGCTGCTGCGGTAGGCGCTCCATCTCCCCGTACCGCAGCTGTCCTCAGCCTCACCGCAGCCGCTGGGGCTGCTTCCCCCTACCCGGCGCCCACACTGCCCCGCTGTGATTCATGGCTCCTGCCCAGCTCTGGGCTGCAAATCGCAGCTGCTGGGCCTGCGGGGGTGCAATGGGGCTGCGGAACGGCTCCGGCCCCGGTAGGACCCAGCAGCCACTCCCGACCCATCCCCCCGAATGTCACTGGCTTTTAAGTGCACTGGTGGTTTAAAATAAGAATAACCTGCTCCAGGGCTTCTTAAAGCGTGGAATTAAATATGGTTCTGGTCTCTAGGCAGAGCCTGACTCTTCAATTCTAAATCTGCTCAACCAAGCAAAATATTGCAGGGGGGAAGGAAATCAATATTTCTCAGGCCCAGAGCAGGGAGGGAGCCATGCGTGTGGCCACAGGCATGGTGCAGGTGCAGATGTGCAGGCATCAGGGCAGGAGCATGCACACACACACAGTGCCAGGAGCTGTGGGAGGAGAGAGATGGGTGCATGCCCACTGTGCGGGGTGTGTGGTTCCTGACCCGGCACAAGGCTGGGCAGTGACACCCGGCCCAGGGGAGGTGAAGCTGTTTAGCTGGGTCTGACAGGGGATTTCTGCCCCTCTGTCATGGCCCTGCTGTCCTGGCACTCCCCTCTCCATGCCCTCCTGTGGTGCTGGGAGGAGGGAGCAGCGTGCCCACCCTGGGAGCACGAACAAAGATCTCCATCTGCAGCGGAGAGGGGAAGGACAAATGTTATTGACCCACTCTGGCACCCGCCCAAGCCGCGGACACTCACTCCTCCCAAAAAGCCTCTCTGATAGCTTAATTTCTTAATTGCTGTCTGCGATCAGGATGGCAGCCCTGGCTCTCCTCCAAGCCGTGTCACTTCCAGCAGCCCTGGGCTCTCCACTGCCTTGCTTGGATGCTGCTTTCAGCCCTGCTGCCTGGGGCAGCTCTCACCTCCAGGGCAGTTGCTACTGCCCAGGGGGATCATCACTATCCCAAGGGTGTTTGGGATGCTGAGCTCCAGGATCCCACTCCAGTGGTATGTTGTTCCTCGTCCAGAGGGATGGAGATGGGCCATGTGCCTGGGGCTCCCACATAGCACCTGGAGGAGATGGGCACCTTAGATACCCAGTGCTGGGCATGGATGGAGGTGAAGCAGGGGTTGGGGCTGCCCCACAGGCCTGGCCCTGGGCTGCTGGCAGCTCCCAGCCATTCTGACGCCCCCAGGACAGCACAGGGCTATACCCACGTGCAGTGCAGCTTTTGAGCTGCCATGCAGCAAGGCTGTATATCTCAATAAGCAGTGCTCTAAGGCAGACCTGAAAATAAATATTTGAAGAGGAAATAGTACTCTGTCTTCTATTGTCCCTCTTCGTTTCCTCTCTCTATTTCTCCCCCCTTCTCCTGTCTTTCACGTCTGGCTGAACACGAGAGTTCATTGTTAAAGGTGTTTTGTGTTGTTGCGTTTTCCCTTTCTGTGCTCTCCCAACGAGGAGGCTGCAGGAGCAGCTCTATTAACAATTCTCACCCAGGCAGCAGCAGGGCTGTCTCCATGCCAGGCCTGTCCATGGCCAGGTGTCTGGGTGCTTGTTTTCCTTCCCCGCTGCTTAGTTTGTTCGCCGTGGTAAGACACAACTGGATGGCTCTTTCTCCTGCAGGGAGCAGAGGTATGTTGGGATCAACCTGGCAAAAGAGTGGTTCAGCCAAACGCTGCGTAAGGCAGAGCACAAAGGGGAGGCTGTGCTGGCCATCCCAACCTCAGCTGGTGTGATGTTCCCATGTGCACCTGTGGGCTATGGGGCGAGCATTGGCACCAGCCAGAGCCCTTCTCTATCGCGTATAAAAGGAGAGGTGAAGAGTGGTGGTGAGAAGGGAATGGGGAACAGAGGGAAAGGGGGAGGAAATGGGGCTGAGAAACACAGGTGTGGTGGAGGATGTGGGAGACGTCACGTGCAGGGAGGTGGCCCCAAAAGCTGTAGCTTTGGGAGAAGCCTTCTCAGCCTGGCTACGCGTCTGTGAGCTGCCCTGCTATATTTAGCAGCCCTGTGCCCTTCGCAGAGCTCTACTTGCAGATGGTGGGGAGCAGCGTGCCGGGAAGAGGATGCCGTGCTGCTGAGAAGGGCTGCCCGGTGCAAGGGGATGGGAGCGAGCGCTGCCCTCACCCTCCCAGCAGCACAACCAGCACCTCACCCTATGGATCGGGCTGCCAGATGGCCAAATATCTGCTTGTAAATTAGCAATGGGAAACGCGAGATGTGCAGCCCTAAATGGCAGAAACGCAGGGCCGGGATTGGACTCTTCCTCCTGCAGTCGGTCTCTGCAGAGCAGGGCTGGGCAAACCCATTACCGCAGCGGCACAAGGAGACCTCAAAAGCAATGAGCACGGGCACGGTGCTGCCAGCCCTCCCTGCTCAGTGGCACAGTCACGGGCCATTACTCAAGCGTGCTCCGCCGCTGGCTGTGTTTGCATTAAACCAATATGCAGAGAAACACTGCTTTTCTCTCTAGGAAAAAAAAAAAAAAAGAAAAAAAAAAAAAAAGCTTCTTGTCCTGTATCTGTGCAGCATCTTGCTGAATGGGATATGACTGGAATGAGATTTCCAGGCAGTAATGCAATAGAAACGCTCCTAATTTGCGTGTGTGCATGTGTGGGACAGGCAGTGCCCGGAGCAGCGCCGCACGCAGCCCTGCCCTCCCCAGCACACGGTGGGGATGCGCTCTGCACTTCCTCCCTGTGCCTGCCCAGCCTCACCAGCACCCCGTGCTGCTTGGGATGGAGGCCTCCGTGCTGCCAGTGACATCCCTGCATAGCAGTGCATGCCAGCAGAGCGTTGCCTGCCTTCCCACACCGTCCCCGGCCGTATTTATAGCTCGTGGCGGCGTTACCCGTGTGGATGCAGATTGTGCGCCACGGTTTGCTATAAATACGAACGCTCTGTAATTATCGTTAGAACTATTTAGCCTGATTCAAAGGTAGATTAAATAATGAATGTGTGTGTGTGTGTGCGTGATACGCCTGTCGACATCAACAAATGGAAAGAGACATCTCTGGGTGCCGATCCGGAGGCTTCCCCTGTGAGGAAGTTGGGGGAGGAGAGCAGGGAAGGAGCAGGGAGTGCCTCCTATTGTGTGGTTCCAGGCAGCACCGCACGGCTCAGCACGTTGCAAGGCAATGAGGGCTCTGTGCCCCACGGAGGGCTCTGAGGCTGGACAGCAGGTGCTGCAGGGGACACCTTGCCCAGGGATGGGTGCATGCAGGAGCCACTTGATATTCGTGGCTGCACATCGTCACACCTCTCCCCCCGCTGCTTTCCCCGAGCCTCAGGAGCACCGGGAGGTAATTTCAGGCTAGGTTGCAATCAAAGGAATGTGATAAGGCTCCCCAAAGCCTCCCGGCCCCTTGTTTGGCATGGTAATTGATTTTCTCCAAGGCTGGAGGCTGTGCGTGGCCCAGCGCATTGCCATCCCCGCTGGCCACAAGCTGCTCCACGCAGAGCCCTGGGGTGTCTCCTGTGGATAGGTGGAGAGCAGCTCCATCTGCAGGCCCAGGGGCAGTGACCAGTGGGTCCTTGATGAGGATGGACGTGGCTTTACCGGCATCCCGAAGCAGTGAGTGGCACAGGACTGGCATGCTTGGGCGTAGCAGTGGCACTGGCATTTGTTCCAGGAATGGTGCTTGCAAAGCCAGTGGGAGGAAGAGGAAAAATCACCATGGCTCCACTGCAAGAACCTCCATCAAACACCCTTCCCTGCCTCTCTCCTTGCTCTGCCCTCTCCCATAGCCACCCTGTTGACTTGCACTTGGTGTCTGTGTCCCACCACAGCTGTTGCCCCACTGCAGGGACACAACACCAGGATGGTGAGGGCAGCGGGGCTGGGAGGAAGGGTTCCATCACAGTAACTAATAACTCCGTGCTGACAAATTGAATTATACCTTTTCCAGTTCCCTGCACTATTGATCAGAGAAAAGGTTTGTGTTTCTGTTAGGATTCTTTTTTTTTCCTTTCTCCTTTTAAGTTACAGTTGTGATGTCCTGGGGGCTTATAATGAACTAAATAAGGTCAGGTTAGCAGAAGAATCAAATATGCTCTGGCAGCAGAAGCGTGGGCTTCTCCTGGTGACTCTGAGCAGAGAGGAAAGCAGTGGGAGCAGCAGCGGCTTGTGTTGTGTGCTGCCCTACTGCACGCCAGCACCCAGACACAGCCTGCTCCAGCCCAGTCCCTGCCCACCATGCTTTGCTCCCCTCAGTCCGAGTCCCTGCTTGGTTCCCAGGGCCACGAAGGAGGGCCCCATCCCTCTCGTTGCCCCCTGCTAAGGTGTGCTCCGGCTGGCACTGACCCGATGTCCCTGCTCACATGTGCAGCCTTTCCCCTCCCACTCTGCCCTGCTTGAGAGTCCAGCTGCATCGGTGCTGGATTAACATTCCCAGCACAGTGTCACTCCATCACCATTTCTGTTAAACTCATTTGCTATCTAAAGGAATTCATTTTCCACTTTGTTTGCCCACAATAAAAAAAAAGCCCTCTGAGCTGAGGCCGTGACGTGGGCAAGTGGCTGAGTGGGCAGCAGGGCAGCAAGTCCCCTCCCTCTTTGCATGCTGGGGGTGGGAGGGTGTCCCTGCCAGCCCCTCCAATCTTCTGCTCCCACAGTGCTGCCAAACAGGCCAGTGAGATGCTGCTAGCACTTTGTGGCACTGGGCTGGTGTTTCTCCACAGCCCTCTGCACCACCGCGTTCGAGGCTGATGGCTGCTGGCCATCAGCTGCTCTGCAGCTTTGCTGTAAATCCTGGCCCAAGGGGAGCCTTCCTGCTGCCTCGCAACAGTAGCATCCTTCCTACCTTCCATCCATTCATCCATCCTTCCATCCATCCTTCCTTGCATTCTTCCTTGATCCTTGCATACTTGCATCCTTCCATCCACCCATCCATCCATCCATCCATCCATCCATCCATCCATCCATCCATCCATCATTCCATCCCCCATCCCTCCCTCCATCCCCCATCCATCCTTCCTTCCTTCCTTCCTTCCTTCCTTCCTTCCTTCCTTCCTTCCTTCCTTCCTTCCTTCCATCCATCCATTCTTCCATCCTTCTTTCCTTCCACCCTTCCATCCTTCCATCCATCCATCCATCCATCCATCCATCCATCCATCCATCCATCCATCCATCCATCCATCCTTTCACCCATCCATCCTCACAGCCCCTTTAGATACTGAAGGCTGCATTCAGCTCTCCCCAGAGCCTTTTCCTCTTGGGACTGCACAGCCCAGCTCTCAGTCTGTTGTCACAGGGAGGTGTTCCATCCCTCGGAGCATTTTTGTGGCCCTGCTCTGGACATGTTCCAACAGCTCCATGTCTCTCCTGTGCTGAGGACCTCACATCTGGATGCAGCATTCCAGGTGATGTTTCCCAGCATGGAGCAGAGGGGCAGGATCCCCTCTCACATCTAAAGCCCCATTAACCCCTGGATGCCTGTGCTGATTCCCAGCTTCCAGCAGCCCTCATCCCCTGGGACTCATCAAGGCCGGGTGCCAGGTAGCATCCCCCCCACACCCCTGAGGAAATCCCCATTCTAGCCCCACTCTGATGTGGGATCCCCGCCTGCAGCATCATGCCCTGCGCCATCCCCGCATCTGCCCCGCCGTTGCTATGGCGATGTTGCCATTCCCTACCTCGCTGGGGGAAAAAAAGCCTCCAAACATTTAATTCTGCAGCCCACCTGGGAGCCTTTTAAACTCCCCGTTCGGTGTTGACATGTAATAATTTTTTCTGCTTTTAAGATTATCCTAAAAATGCTCCTTCTCTTTCTCTCTCTCAAAATCTCAGCAGTGGCGCCTCCAAAAGAAATCAGCATAAAAAATACCGATGCATGTTGCAAATAGCAATTTGTCCCCGTGGTGGGGAGCAGGGACGGCAGGAGGGCAGCAGTGCCACCGCCCAATGGAGCCCCAGCGGTGCTGTAGGCATCTATGCAAGCATGAAAATAAGGCAAAACCTCCCTAGAGAGAGTGAATTACAACCCAGCTCGGTGACACGGGGCTGTCCTGGGGTCCATGGGTGGCCTGGTCTACCCCATCCCCTACGGGAATTCCCTTTGCAGGGGAGCAGAGCCCAGCAGGATGCCCGGGCGCCGGGCTGGGTACCAGCACATGGGTGTCTGCACACCTTGCACCGAGCAGACGGCCTGCTCTGAGTACCGGGATCCAGCAAGCCTGTGGAGCAATTTAATCTCCAGAAATAATTTAATATGGCTTCCTCCAGAGTACAGCGGTTTGGGTTTGTTGTTTGGTTTGGTGGTTTTTTTTTTTTTCTGGTCAGCCATAGAATAATTTAATCCTGCCTTCTGTGTGAAGGTCTATTTTGAGCCCGCCACCTGCAAAGCGTTTTAATCCCACATCTCACAAAGTAATTCAATCCTCTCCCTTGGTGAGTAATTTAATCCTCTATTTCCAGGGTAATTTAATCCCCTCCCTGGGGAATAATGGAATATTTTGATCCTCCATTTCCAGAGTAATGTGATCCTCTACCTGAGTGGCTCAATACCTTAAGCCATCACCTGCAGAGCTGCGCAGACGCCCGCCTGCAGGCTCTGCCACAACAGAGCTGGCAGCCCATGGCTTGGATAGGTGTACTCTTTACTGGATAAGGGGCTGGCTGGATGGCCAGGCCCAGAGAGTGGTGTTGAATGGAGTTACATCCAGCTGGCAACCAGCCATGAGTGGTGATCCCGAGGGATCAGTACTGGGGCTTGTCGTGTTTAGTATCTTTATTGGTCATCTGGCTGAGGGGATTGAGCGCGCCCTTGGTAAGTTTGACACCAAGCTGGGAGGGAGTGGCGATCTGCCTGGGGGTAGCAAGGCCCTACAGAGGGATCTGGACAGGTTGGTTCACTTGGCTGAGGCCAATGGGATGAAGTTGAACAAGACCAAGGGCCGGGTCCTGCACTTTGGCCACAGCAACCCCAGGCAGAGCTACAGGCTTGGAGCAGAGTGGCTGGAAGAAGGTGTAGAGGAAATGGACCTGGGAGTATTGGTTGATGCTTAGCTGAACATGAGCCAGCAGTGTGCCCATTTGGCCAAGAAGGCCAATGGCATCCTGGCTTGTGTCAGCAGTAGTGCAGCCAGCAGGAGCAGGGCAGTGATCATCGCTCTGCGCTCAGCTCTGGTGAGGCTGCACCTGGAGTGCTGCGTTCAGTGTTGGGCCCCTCACTGCCAGGAAGACACTGGGGCCCTGCAGCGTGTCCAGAGATGGGAACAGAGCTGTGAGGGGTCTGGAGCACTGCCCCAGTCAGGCTGAGCAGTGCCAGAGGCAGTCCAGCAAATGGTGATTGCCTTTCCTAGGGACAAGGAACTGAGGCAAAACCACTTGCCCAGGCTGAACACAAACCGTCACTGCCTCCACTGCAACTTCCGCACTCTCCGGTCCCCCCAGGACTGTTACAATTCTGCTTTTAAAACAGCTTTATACAAAAGTCTGTCCTGGATATGTCATCTCACATTCCAACATGATCTATTAGACAAATACTTTTTTTGTGTGCAAAGCGCTCCCGAGTACCTGCAGGCCAGAGGGGAGAGAAGGGCCCGAGTATCTTTAAAAATCCCCTTCTAAATGTCTCCAAAGCAAAGCCTGCTCTGAGGGCTGTCCCTGTGCCCAAGCATCAGTCACTGCCAGCACAGCCAACCACCACTTGTGGGGCACCTCTGGGTGCTCTGGGCCGGGATCGGGGGGGGGCAGGGAACACCTTCCTGCTGCCCCCAGAGCACAAGCTGCTGTACTGAAGCAGCCCTGCTGCGCTCACCTCCTCCCTTCTAATGAGCCGGGTGTTGTTCTCCCATCTCACGTCTGAATGCACATTGTGGGTAATTGATGGACAGGACCCGGCCTCTGAAAGCTATCAGCATAGCAACTGTGAAATCACACGTCCAAATATGTTTATCTTCCTGGCGTTTGGGGCCTGAGCACTCTCTGAACACAGATTTCCCTACTTCAAGGAGGAGAGCAAATTTCCTTTAAAATGTCAGCATAGAAATGAGAGATAAAAGGGGAGACACGGGGCTGCTTAAAGCCTGCACACGTGGCAAAGCTCAGCCGGGAGGGCAGGACCCGTGACTCACATGGGGCTGGGTGCTTGGGGTGGGTGCTGGTGCTGTGGGGTGCCAATACTGCATCATGGGGTGCGGGAGCCCCTTGGCACTGCCCCTCCATGGCTGCACCTCCCGTGGGCTGTGGCACGCTGGGGCTGAGCCCTGAGACTCAGGCTCACACTGTGCACCCCGGTGCTCTCGGCAGGGCTCTGGAGAGTGCGGTGAGTAACTCTCGAGTGCAGCAATTGCTCTCCACACAAGCACCTCTCCACAGCTCACACAGTGGCAGCGGATGTCAGATGGTGCTCCTCGGCCCAGGCACAGAGGACTGCGGGTGAGCTGAGGTGAGGCAGAAGGAGAACTTTCCCGGTTGGCTGTAAGGACGGAACACGTTCCTATCCTCCCATCCATGGTCTGGCCACCACGGAGCAATGCGCCCCGTGCCAGCAAGGTGCACCACGGCGGGTCTCAGATGGAGATGGAGCAGCGACGGCACACTCCCTCTGCACTGCTGATTGACAGCAGAGACGCACGGCCGCACATCTTGTTTTCAGCCAGCTCGCTATTTGGGTTGGCAGAGCCTGGCTCACTCTCACGACCGGCGCTGCCTCTCACTGTCAGTGCAGCTCCGCCGCCGCGCAGCCTTCCCACAGCCTCCTCCTCCTCCCCAACCTCTGCTGCCACTCTGCTCACGTGTCCGCCTGCACCATGCTCTGCCCTCTCCATGTGGATTTGCTGCTGTTTCAATGCAGCCCTGCTGCTTGCTGGCCCTGGTTGCCCCCTTCTTGCACCGCACACGGCTGGGGTCCCTCCTTGCCAGCACTGGGATGCAGCCAGCTTCGGTGCAGCGTCTACAAAGTCTGAACCCTCTAGGTTCAGTGGCCCCAAACGCACAGTTTGGGTGGAGGAATGTGCACAATACCACAGCACTGTCTTCTGGAAGCACTGCTGCAGCAGCGAGGGCGGCCACATCCCATCCTGTCCCCTCCTCCCTAACCCCGTTTCTGCCGGAGGAGAAGCTCTGGCACGCGCAGCTTCCCCAGGGCCGCGTGTACCCTCCTCCAGCAAACGCGTTTACCGCAGCGCAAAGCACAAACTTCTCTTCCCCGCGTGTGACTTCAGGCGGTTCCGTAGATTAAAAGATCTGTCTTTCTCCTTGATCCAGCAGGTGGGTCTCTGGTGGCTGTTTCAATGCCGCTCCTTGCATGGGCTCTGGGACGCCTGCGCTGAGGTTCTCTGTAAACTCAATTACACCGCGGTAATAGCATGGTATTGACTCAGGAGCCTCAGCAGCACAGGGCTCTTGCCGTTTATTAGTTGTTTAATTATATGCCACATCAGGCCAAAATAATGTCATTAGCTAATTAGCCCATGTTGGGGTTGTTTTGTAGTTTTTCTTTAAGGAACGTTACCGTCGGTGAAAGGGGACAGACCAGTGTCCCTGTACGCCCATCCCACGCACGGATCCCCTGCGGCCTCGGGAGCACCGGGCTGTCCCAGAACCAGTGCCGTAGGGCTGGGACCCCTCTGACCCACAGTGAGCTCACAGGGGCATGGCCACGCTGGGGTTCTGGTCTTGCGCAGGGCTGCTTGGAATGATGGAGCAGCACTGTGGCGTGGGAAAGCCTCATCTCCCCAGGGCTGTCATGCAGGCGGTGACCGGGCACTGCTGGAACCCGCACGAGTCAGTGCCCCCGTGTTCGACACCGGTGTGACTGCGCACCGCGGGATGAGCAGCGATGTGACAATCAGCACCGAAATGCCAGCAGTGTGTACTGCATCCATAACCCACCAGAGGGGGTGACAGCAGCACTGCCGTAGGGCTGAACCCTGCGCTATGTTCTGCTCGCTGCTGGCTTTGTCCTTCAGCCCACCCAGCTGGGGCACTTCCAGGCTCTGAAACACAGCTGGCCTTTTGGGTGCCCCGTGCCCTTGGAGCTCCGTGGGGATGCCGTGCCCTTTGGAGAGGTTCGAGAGTCCATAGCAAATAACTCCAAAACAAACCCTCCCTTTGGGTCCTGGAAGGCACAAGTTCAGATGGACAAAACTAACTGGGAGTTAATAGACCACAAGGAGTTTTAAATATGACCTTCCAGAAAGGGGGAGGGATGAAGACTTCCAAAAAATGAGAATCCTTCTCTTTCTCAACCTTATCTCCCCAGCACTTCACCTGATTAACTGGAGGCTCTCTGTAATCATTTCTTTTTTTTTTTTTTTTTTCCCAGAAAAGATAATTTTTGTTATTTTTTTGTTAAGAAGCACTAAGGAGAAACAAAATTAGGCTTGTAAGGAGAATGAGTTACATCCTTAAGCTGGACACTGCTCACATGGCTCCACATTGCTGCTGCGAGATAATCACCCATTCTCCCATGCTCTGCCGCTCACCTTAATAACTCTCCCAGGATTTGATGTAATGGTTTACATAACCTTTCTGAAGCATCCTGAATTCTGATGCAGCCAGCACTTAAATGTGACATTGAGTCAACTCTGAAGTGCTTTACAGCTCGCTGCTGCTGCTCGGGGCTATCTGATATAATGAATGAAAGTTTCCCCTACCGAGCCAAAGCGCTGCTGACTCCCAGCACCCGAGCTGTGTGACCTCACACCAGTCCTGGCTGTGGCTCAGTGGGAAGCCCAGAACTGCTGAGGGCTGTGCAGGGTGCTGATGGACAAGGTGCATCCTGGCACCAGCAGGGTGCCCCTGGCCGTGGGCTGCAGCCATGGAGCTCTGTCCTGTGCTGTGAAGGCTCGGGTTCGATCCCACTCTGGCACAGACCCGCCGGCTCGTTGCCAATTAGCTAATACTGCACACTGTTGGGTAAGCACTTTCTGTTTTTATCCAGCCCAAAATTCAGCCCAAGAGAGGAGATTTTGTTCCTGTGTGTGGCTGGAACCAGCACCCCATGCTTTTGAGCCCTGAGCCAGTGTGTGTGCCTGCAGCCTCAGGCTGCTGCCTCCTGTGGGTGTGCCTGGCATCAGGGTGAGCCAGCAGGCAGCAGTGCGCTCACCCACCTGGTACAGAGCTGACACACAGAAGGCCATGCTGCTGTTCAGTGAGACCCGGGCAGGTGTAGGGTTGGGCAGAGAGGAACCCAGTGGTGTTCAACAAGGGCAAGTGTAGGGTTCTGCACCGGGGAAGGAATGACCGAATGCATCAGTGCAGGTTAGGGGCTGACCAGCTGTAAAGGAGATCTTCAGAATAGGACCTGGGTGTTCTGGGGGACATCAGGTTGGCCATGAATCAATGGTGGCCAACGGTGTCCTGGTTTGCCAACAGATGTGCCGTGAGCCAGCAGTTTGCCCTTGTGGTCAAGAAGGCTGGTGGTATCCTGGGGTGCATTAAAAAGAGCATGGCCAGCAGGTCAAGGGAGCTGATCCTTCCCTTTACTCTGTCCCTGTGAGGTCTCATCTGGAGCACTGTGACCAGTTCTGGGCTCCCCAGCTGAAGGAAGACAGGGAACTGCTGGAGAGAGTCCAGCGGAGGGCCACAAATCTGACTGTGGACCTGGAGCAACTCCCTGAGAAGCTGTGGGTGCCTCATCCCTGGAGATGCCCAAGGCCACGGGTGGGCCCTAGGCAGCCTGATCTAGTGGGTGGCAGCCAGCTCGTGGCAGGGGGCTGAAATTGGGTGAGCTTAGAAGTCCCTTCCAACTCAAGCCATCCCGTGAACCTATGACTTGATAGAAAGTTCCATCTGAACCTGCTTTAGAGGTTTCTGGGCTGGATGACCCCCAGAGGTGACTCCTAGACCCCACCACCTCTTGCCTCTGTACTGCTGCAACCTGCTGCATGTGTCCCTGCTGCGGGTGCCTGCCCCATGCCTGCTGGCTGAATGACATTTGCAGTCAGCAGGAGGGAAAAGGCATGGCCAGGCACAACTCATCTGACCTTTCACAGGCAGCCACCTTCAGAAGAGATTAATGCTGCCCGGAGCAGCCCTTGCTTCCATCGCCATGCAGCACACAGGCTGCATGCAGGCAGATGGCTCCTTGGTCCCTGGGTGCAGGGATGGGCAGCCAGCACCTCCCAGCTGGGCTGGGCTTGCAGGCATGGCCATAGGACAAAGATGGAAGGGCAGGGACAAAGGCAGCCATCTCCTGCTGCCTGTGCTGGTTCTGCTGCCTTCAAGCCCTGCAGTAATTTCTGGTGTTGATTATATATGTAAATCTGTATCTATAATTGTCTCCCTCATGTATGTCTGTGTATATATATACGCACACACGAGTCGATGTGTGTGTAGCTGACATATGTGCTCTCAGCCCCCACAACATATGCGGCAGAAAACCGCCAGCGCATGCGCAGTTCCCCACTGGGGCAGTGCTGGGACACACCTGCCTGCAGCATGGCACGGGCATGGGCACAGGCATGGCACCACAGGGCTGGTGGGGTCTGCAGGGACCACAGGAACCCTGATGGACCCAGGGGCACTTTGAGCCACATGATTCAAATCTGTAATTTCCACTTGGGGCATGTTCAGGAGTGGTGTGGAGGAGCAGATGGGACAGAGACTTGTGCTTGCAGGAGCTATGGGCAGGGAGGAGCACGTGTTTGTGGGGTAAGCTGGTGCCCATAGGCAGTTCTCCTGGTGGTTGTGTCCTGCACAGAGCAAGGAACAGAGCAGAGAGGCAGGGCAGGTGTCAGGAGCACCCAGGTGTGCAGCTGGGGAAGAGCCTTTCCTTAAGAGAGCTGTTGGCATTGACATCAGTAGTGTCACTGATGGAGAAATTCAATCACTTCCAATGAGGGAAAAATAATTGTCTTTTGAGGTACAGTAGGTTGTTGTCATTTTCCTATGACACACTCCATCAACTTTCAATTTCTAGCACAAAGCCCTTCGTTCTCGCTCGGGCCTCTCTAATCCTTCATGGTGAGCATTCATGGCAGGAGTGGCCCGGCCCGGCCAAGTTGTCTGCAAGCAAAAGAACCCAACTGTACCAACGTGAGCATCGCCCAGACCTGCTGGGGGTGCCAGAGCAGGGGGATCAGTTGTGAAACACAGCACCTCCCTGCGCCCAGGTTTCATGGTGAGGGGGTGCCCTGGGCTGGGAGGGAGCACTGTGCTGTGGCCACTCTTGCCTGGCTACTGGCTGGCCCATGTGTGCACAGTGATGGCCTCAGGGACTTGCAAGCTCTGTGTTGTGTGGGCATCTAGGCCTGCTGTGTGAGGCTGCTGGAGCCAGAAATCACGCCTGGGGCCACAAAATCCATTTCCAGCATTCCCGTGGTCTGGGGTAGATGTGTCACTGCGATGTGGCCTTCTACAATGGTGTGACTGCATCAGTGGGCAAGGGAAGAACCACTGGTGTCATCTACCTGGACTTCAGTAGGGCCTTTGACACAGACCCCCACAGCATCCCTCTCTCAGAACTGGAAAGATGGATTTGATGGGTGGGCTGTTCAATGGGTGAGGAACTGGCTGTGAGATTGTACCCGGAGAGTGGTGGTCAGTGGCTCAACGTCTGGGTGGAGATCAGTGATGAGTGGTGTCCCTCAGGGGTCAGCCCTGGCACCGGTGCTCTTTAGCTTCTTCATCAATGACAATGACAGTGGCACGGAGGGCACCCTCAGCAGTTTGCAGATGACACTGAGCTGTGTGGTGTGGTGACATGCTCTAGGGATGGGATGCCATCCAGAGGGAACCAGACAGGATGAGCAGTGGGCCTGGGAGAACCTCGTGGGGTTCAACACCTCATGAGGCAGCTGAGCACTGGTACAGGGTGCCCAGAGAGGCGGTGGAGCCCCATGGCTGCAGACACCAAGGTCAGGCTGGGGGGCTCTGAGCACCTGATGTGCTGTGGGTGTCCCTGGGAAGTGCAACAGATGGCCTTTTACGATCTCTTCCAACTCAAAGGATTCCATGACTCCACGATGTGAAGGCCACCACCTCCATGTGGCACATACCCTCACTGCCCTGCCTGGGCTCCCTGGGAGCAGCAGTGCTTTTCAGAGCTGACACCCCACTGCCCTTGGGCTCTGCCCTGCAGCTGCGAGCATTTCACTTGGCTTTGAACGAGCGCGGTGCGTTCCGTTTGCCTGTCAGATCCAGCCTGACGCTATTTGGGTAGGAGCAGAGCGGTGGGAGTTTAGAGAGACAAAATGGTGCTTTCTTTTTTTTTTTTTCCCCTTTGCATTCATTGGAGACTTCAAGTGAGATGCACACAATAACGTATCACCCAGCCCGAGTAAAGCTTGAATGGTTTAAAAATACGCTGGTGAACTTTCCACCCCTGCTCACGCACAGGCACCATCCCTTTGGGGTCTGCTCTTTGGCAAGAACAAGCAAGGAGTTAAGCAGCTCGGCAAGGCGAGCTATTTATGGATGTTGCAAACTCCCCACTCTCCTCCATACCCCGCTCAAATCCCTTAATTATCTGCCGTTGTTTCACGCTGGGTCTCACCGCATGCTCCCGGGGGAACCCACCAGGGCTGTGCCAGAGGATGGGCTGCAGGGTGGGGAGGGAAGGATCTGCTGAATGCACCAGAGCAGCCCTGCAGTACGGGCTGCCGTGGGGCTGGGGGCTGCAGGGAGGGCAGGGCTCGCTGGAGCAGCACCCCCAGCTGGGAAGGGACAGCCACACTGGCAGGTTTGGTTACCTGTGTCCCCAGTTTGGCAGATGGGAGCTGCTGCTGCCAGGGCTCTGCACCTCCCGTGTGCCCCCCACAGTCTGCCGAGCTGCAGGCATGCTCTGGGAACATGGAACAACCCCTTCTGCAGCCCCAGAGCCCCCACGAAGGTGCTGCTCCAGGACCATAAGAATTTCAGTTAATTCACTAATAGTCTTACAATAAGCCCACCCAGAGCTGCATGGCTGCTAATGGCAGTGACTCTTTGAACATCCCCATGCAGCACAGCCTGCACCCACCTTCCTGGGCATCTCACACTGGAGTCCCACTCTATAGCTACCTGTGTCTCCTTGCTCTCACCCACTGCCTTGCAGATGCCTGCTGGCTTGTATGAACAGGAGGGGAGTCAAGCTCAAGGAAGGAAGGTATAGATTGGATATCGGGGAAGTTCTTCACAGAGAGAGTGGTGAGGTGCTGGAACAGCTGCCCAGAGGGGCTGTGCATTCCCCATCCCTAGAGGTGTTCAAGGCCAGGTTGGATGGGCCTCTGGGCAGCCTGGTGTAGTACCAGATCTGGAGGTTGGTGGTGGCCCTGCCTGTGGTGGGGGGTTGGAACTTGATGATCCTTGGGGTCCCTCCCAATCCAAGCCATTCTATGTTTCTATGACTCTATGATTGTATGACTCCATGCTGTCACCAAGCCATAGGAGCCATCTGCCCCGCAGGTACCCAACATTGTACCCCTCACCTACCCATCTACAGGCACTGGGGCTCTCCCAACCCTCTGCCTGCTCCCAGCCCACACCCCTGCCCATCCCTAGAGCAGGAGGGCTGAGGCCAAGCCCTGGCACAGTCCTGATGGGCAGCACACATCCTCCTCCATCTGCCTCAGCAGCTGGAGGCGTGGCAGCCTGCAGGGTGCACCCGGGCTCAGGAAACGAGCCTCTGCCTCTGCCCATCCCCTCTGGGGAGCAGCGCATGGGGTGACTGCTGGGAGGGCCTCTGTAGATGGACCCAGGGCAGGAATGGGGGGCTTGGCCCCCAAGAGAGTGCGGGGTCCCCTGGCAGCTGAATCCTGGTGGGTGCTGACAGCTGCTGGGCCGTGAGTTCCTGTGGGGATGTGACTATGGAGCAGGGAGTGCTGCCGTGAGCCCCAGCTCCTCGCTGTGTGAGTTTGCCGTGTTCTCACCTGATTAGCGGATTTGAAATATGGTCTTTGGCTTTGAGACCCGAAATAGATGTTAGGTTGCCTCTGCTCTGCTGGAGGCTCCTTAGTATGCAAATCCCTCCCAAGCACGGCCAGTGCAGAGTCGTGTCTGCAGAGGGACGGCACCGCTGACATCCCAGCTCAGGGTGCTCAGCAGCATGCAGCTCAGCAGGGAGACCACCGTACTCCTTCACCGCCCTTCCCCAGCATGCACCCCTGGCCAGAGTGCTGGAGGAGTAGCTCAGGGCACAGAGTGGGTCCCCAGGCTCTCACCTGCCATGGTTTCGTCCCCATGCTGGGCACAGCAGGGTTACTGGGGCTGGCACTAAGCACGAGGAGCAGCACCCCGCCAGCACCTCTCCTTTCCCAGTGCCCCAGCAGGTTTCCGATGAGGCACCAGGGCCGGCAGGCAGTGACATTCATTTTGTCACTTGTGCTGCCATCACCAAAAAAGGAAAAAAAAGCTGCCTGTGGGGAGAGCTGGGCCCTGTGACATTCACTTCATCTAACAGCAAGCGATGCATCCAGCAGCATCCCGGCACCGTGAGCTCAGAGCTCCGCTCTGCCACCACGGCATCTGCTGTCAGCCCCCAGTCCCTGCACTGCATCCCCCCGCACTGCTGTCCCTAATGGAGACACCCCACATTGCCTCCAGAGCTGGCAGCGGGTGCTCGTTATGTGGCACTAATTGCTTGCTACTTTCACCGTGTTTCCTACCCTGCAAAGATTGAGTCAAAACGGAGCGCCCCGAGGAACCGCCTCTACTAAACCGATGTTCATGAGAGCTGACTTTGCGCTACCTCATTAGGCTCCTGTAATTGAAGGAGTTAATTGATTATCAATAGTTTCAGCTCCCTCTTCCCATACCTGCGAGGCCTTTCTTTGGGATCCCCCATCCATCACGCAGCTCCCTGCAGCCGGCAGCCCGGCACTGTGAGTAGCTCCCCGCATCCCCCCAGTGCCGTGTCTGTTTTCCAATGCACACACGCTATATTTGGAGAGGTGCGCGTGGGGGCCCAGCTCCGAAGCGCCTCATCCCCCAGAGCCCCCGAGCCAGCTGCTTGCAGCACGGCGCCCGGCCCACGGCATGGGGCTGGGGCAGGGCTGCACGGGGGCTGTGTGGGGGCTGCTGGGTGCTCACCGCCTTCCTGCACCCAGCCACGTGCTGCCTGACTCAGCTGTGCGCCCGCAGGAAGGTGCTTCATGTCCCCACCGCCTGTGTTTGTACTGCCATCTGTCCGTCCGTCCATCCATCCATCCATTCATCCATCTGTCCGTCCGTCCGTCCATCCATCTGTCCAGGGCAGGGGTGCTGCCATGCCCGTACCCTCCATGCTGCGCCACATTTCTGCCGGCAGCCACAAGGGAGAGACGAGGCGAGAGGAAAGCACTGCTCCCCACCTTCGTTAGCTGTAACGAATGAGCGGTGTGTAGGAATGACATGACACCTGCTTTCCTCTTTATAAATTCAATAATTTATAGCAGGTATTAAGGGCAGAGCAGCCTCCCGGATAAAGGCTGCCATGCGTGCACGCTGGGTATTAGCCAACGGGACAACAAGCCACACTCCGATAACACATGGAGATATTTACCCTCTCCCTCTATAAATTATTAAGGGGCTTTTTGCACATAATTACACGAGCGTTTATGTTTCTCACTCCCTGCCTTTAATCCCTTTTGGGAAGGTGCCAGGCAATGCTGCCCAGGGCTGAGCATCCATGTGCTGCGAGGGTGGTGGCAGGGCCTGGTGTGCTGGCACGGGCACAGCTCGGAGCTGCCCGGCACGCTGTGGGCACACGGCAGTGCTGGGCTCTGTGCTCAGCCGGGGGGAGCAGCAGAGGTGTGAGCCCGAGGGATGGGGCCAAAACTTGCCCCGCGGCGGCCGTGGGAAAGTGCGAAACAGGCTCCAGTGTTTTAATTGCTCTCCAACTGTGCATGTAAATCAATGATACACAGGTGTAATTGGGCATGCAAATGTCACTAGGCGGCTGTTTACATGTGCGGTGTACATGAGGGGAGTGCGTGCGTGTGCAAAGGAAGACCAGATATTGGTAATGATGACACCGCCATGGCTCTCTGGGTGTCAGGAATGCCACCATGCACCTGGCACAGCCACAGGGCCCGGCCCCATCACAGCATGGGCAGAGGGGTTCCTTCCCCCACCTTCCTGACCCCAGCTTTGTCCCTTCCCTTGCAACTCCCCCCCCAGCTTTCTTTCAGTGCTGGCTCTTGACATGGCTCCGCTGTCCCCCCAGTGCTCACTGCGCTCTCCTGGCCCTCTCTGCTTTGTGCTGAGAGCTTTAATCATTGCTTTGTCCCATTGTGCCGCTCCTATTCTTGTGCCAAGCTGTTAAAAAGCTGTCACTGTCATAACTTCCTTGTCCCAGAAATTATCTTTCATCTCCTGGATGTGGGCTACAATAGGCGCCGAGATGCTCGATATTATTAATACCTTCTGCATATGTGTCAATGAGCTCCAGGGCTGAATGGAGCCCTTCCACAGCCTGTCACACAGCAGCGCTGCTGGGCCTTGGGTCGGGCTCCAACTCTGGCTGAAGGTTGGAGGATTTGGGGTGCATGGGATTGGGGCACCTTCTGCTCCACGTCCGTCGGCAGGCCAGGGCAAGGCACGAGGCAGTACAGAGGGAAACCATTACGATAATACTTGATAACCATCCTCAGTTCTGCTCAGGAGCAGGCGTACCATGCAGAATTTGGACTCCCTCCAGCTGGTAATGAGAAGCCACTGGACTGACTCAGCCCGCTGCGAGGAGGCACCAGCACACGGCCAGATGGCCGCGGGGACGGGGGAGAAGAATATCCTGCCTTGCCCCTCATCCCGCTCCCCACACACATCCCAAAATGCCACCACCTCCGAGGAAGAGAGCACCTGCAGGCAGGGCACACTCGTGCCCAAGCAGCCCCACGGTGTGCACAGTGCTGGGCACGGCGAGCAGCTGGGGATTGCAGCCCCCACCCCGTGGGAGCGGCGCAGAGGGGCGGGCGGTGGATGTGGTGCTCCCAGAGCCGATGCTGGCAGTGCTTCAAGGTGCGGTGCATCTTATCTCTGCCTGGCATTTGCATGGATTTTCTCAGCTCAGCTCGTTACTGCAAAAGTGTGAAAATCTGAAAAGAGAAGGAACTATAATAATAACGGGAGGGATGAAAACCCGTCCCCCTCCAGCCAGCTCGGCCCCGGTGCCATGCTGGGGGGACACAGCGCGCCCCGGGGCCTTCGGCTGTCCGTGCCCCCACGCCAAGCTCCATCCTCGTCCCTTGTGTGCCACGGGGTGGGGACGGCTGTTGGAAAGGCGGTGTTGGGAGGCCCCCTGCTTCCCGGCAGCGCATAGCACCGCGGCTGTGCGGCACGGCCAAGGCAAAATCCCCCTCTCGCGCACCAGACAATGCCAGGAATTATTCTGGAGTGCTGCTACCGAACGCGCAGTGCCCTGCACTTTAGTGGGCCTTTAACGGTGTGTGTGCGGGGAGGAGGGGGAAAAGAACTGAAAACAGCATTCGGCGCTCTTAGCCCGTCTTTTGTCCTCTGTTTTTTCTTCCTGGACGCATTCAGCTCGCCGGCTTTGTCTGTGTTGGTGAAGTGCTATTAACATCGATGGCATCGCTGAAATAGCCGTCATAATAGGAGGCATCGATCTGCGCGAGGAAAGGCCTGAGCTGCACCGAGAGGGGCTGCGCTGCGCTGCGCTCCCCGTGTGCCAGGAGCGGGCAGCCGGCGGGTGGGCAGCGGCACTGCCGGCTGATTCAGCTGCAGCGGGCGAGCTGGCGGCGCCCACCCCTTGTTTGTTCCCGTGCTGCTCGGAGCTGGAGGATCGCTGCTGCTCTGCAGGCCCCGGGGGAGCAGCAGCACGGGGTTTGCCCCAACGCCCTCCCCAGGGGCTGGATGGCCGCCGGGCACACGGCCCACGGAGGGAGCCTGTCTGCGTGGGAATCCCCACTCCTGCGCTCAGTTAATGGCTCGTGGAGGAAGGCCAAGCCATCCTCTTCCTCAAAAGCTCCCAAGGGCTTTAGGGCCGCCCGAGGGAAGGATCCCGGGGCTCAGTGCGGGATACCCAGCCCCACGCCGAGGTCCCGGCTGTGGGCTCCTGGAGCAGCCGCCTCGCACCCAGCTTGGCCGTGCGGGACCTACCGGGCTGCTCCCCAGGAGAGCCCTGCTGAGAGGAGGCGGGAGGGGAGAGAGCACATCGGGAGCAAAGTCGGTGTTTGCTATCACCGGGGATATCACCCTTCGATAGAAGAGGGGCCGATGCCTCTCGATAAATCGGCACCCACCGGGGCAGGGGTGACGCGGCGGGCACAGCGCAGAAGGCCGGGTGCTGCCCGGCGCCGGCCCCTGGGGATCGGCGGCGCTCAGCCCCGCGCCCGGAGAGCTCCCCCGGCCCATCGCCCCGTCCTCCCGCTCCGGCGCCGGGCTGCGGTGAGGAAAGAGGAGCGGAGCGCCGGGCAGTGGCGACGCGCGGCCCCGGTCCCTGGGGGCGCCGCTCCCCGCACGGCGCTCCCGCAGCCCCGAACCCACCGCCCCTCGGCGCGGGGTAGGCGGGAGGAGGGGACTGGCGGCGGCTCCGCACCGACCCGCTCGGCTCTGCGCACCGCCCCGCGCCCGCCGGCGGCTCCTCCCGGAGGGGAGGCGGGGGCCGGCGCGGCGGCGGCGGCGGCGGCGGCTGCACCGGCTCCGGCTGCAGCCCCAGCCCCAGCCCCAGCCCGGCCGCGCCGAAGCAGAGCCGGAGCCCGGGCCGTGCCAGCCTCCGGCGGGGCCATGCCGCCGCCCCGCAGCACGGCGCCGGGCGCGGAGGGGAGGCCGCCGGCCGCGGTACGTCCCTAAGGCGGCCCTGCAGCTCCCCGTGCCGGAGCGGAGCCGGGGGCGGCCGGAGCCGGGCGGACCCACGAGCCGGGAGAGCCGCCGCCTTCCCGTGCGGCCGCTGCGGAGAGGGGGAGCTGCGTTACTGCAGGTGGAGATTTTGGCGGAGGGGGTGGGGGCCGGGGGAGATGCCATTTCTGACCGAAGGAGATCGCCGGCGAGGATGAGATGCAGGTAAGCGGGGAGGCGATGCCGGGACGGAGAGGGCGCGGGGCGAGCGGAGAGCGGGGCTGCCGGGCCGGGTGGGGAGGAGGGGAAGCGTACCCCGGGCCCCGCCGGTGGCCGCCCCCGCCGCCCCTCTCCTGCCGGGAGCCCTCCTCGCTGCTCCCCCGGCCCCCGCCCCGCCCTGCCCGCAGCCGCATCCCGAGGGGCAGCCCTCCCGCTCCCCGGATGGAGAAGCCGAGCCGCCCGGCAGCGGATTACACATGCAGGTGGGGTACGGCCGGGGCAACGCTCCCCGCCAGGGAGGGCTGCGGAGCCGGAGAGCGGCGGCGGCCCCAGCGTTGCCATCCGGGGCCGGGGCCGGGGAAACGCGCCCCACGGCTGCGCCCGGCCCCGGGCGGAGGCAGGCGGGGACGCGCCGCCCGGCCCCGGGGTGCGGCCCGCGGGAGGGGGCCGGGGGGTATCGCTGAGCCCTCCGTCGCCATCGGGCTCGTGGACGGCCAGCGGGGCCGCGGGGAGGTGCCGGCGGGTGAGAGGGCCGAGGGCTGAGGGGGAATCCGGAACGCCGAAGGGTCCCTCCGCCCGGGCTCCGAATTGGAGGGAGAGCGGCGGGGAGGTACGCTGACAGCGCTTCGCCCTCGGTTTGCGCCCGGCAGGAGGAGAAGGGGTTAATGGTGAAGGGGCTCTCGGGGCAGGAGGGCACGAGGGCTGCCCCGACCGCCTCCCCGGCCGCCGCTTGTTGCTCCGCTGCTGTCCGTGAGTGAACGGATTTTTCACCTTGCGCCTCGCCGAGTGCAGACAGCCCGCAGCGCGAGGCAGCCGCACGGCTGGAGCTGCCACATCCGGGCTGAGGTGGGAGCGCTGATGCCGCCGAAGGGCTTCTGCCCGGAGGGAGGGTCGTGCGTCAAACGCCTTCGGGCTCCGTGCGAGCGGCTTTCCTTGCTGTGGGCTCAGCCGCACCCCCGGCGCGCCCCCCAACCCAGCGGTGCCCAGCGGTTGCCCAGGCAGACCTTCCCTAAAAAACGGCCCTCCCTGCAGCTCCCCCGGCAGCCTCAGAGGCCCCGTGCGGAGCACCGGGTACCCCTCGAGGGGTTCCCGTCCCGGTGCGGTGCCCGCAGCTGTGGCACCGCCCGGGGGCTCTCGTGGGGCTCGGGAGGGCGGAGGGCGGTGCTGCAGGAGTTCCGTGTGTAGGGCTGGGAAGGGGTGCGTTCCCCGGGCACTTGGCTGGGGGGATTCGTTACAAAGCGGGCGGTTGTAGCTCCATAATATAGCACCATGCTGCCGTTATTCCACACCTGTAATGCAATTGCTCAGTGATACCACTAATTACCACTGCTTCATGTCACCGGAAGGTGGACGGCACGACGGAATGACTTACTGTTCCTTTGCTTTCCTGCTTAAGACCGTCGTCGTAAGGATGCCAAAGTTTGCACTGCTCGCTGCACGTAACAAGTGTAAAACCCTCTGACGTGAGCTTTCATTTCAGGGGTTGATAAATCACTTTATAATATCACCACAATCGCAGCGTAATTGCAGCATAATCACAGTCGCTGGATTCTAAAGCAAACGGAGCCCATCATGGCTCAGCGAGGACTGATGGATGCACGGGGTGCTGCCCCCGGACACCGGCGTCGGGCAGGGTGTGCTGCTGGTTTATACGGCAGCCCTCCTGGTGGCACAGGATGCAGGCATGGTGCCCCGCACCACGGCGGTGCTGGTGGGGTCTGTCCTGGCAGAGCAAGAAGCCCACAGGTTTGGGTGGGCAGAGGGATAGCGTGGCTCCGGTGGGGGGAGAGCAGCGAGCTGAGGACGCTTAACTCAAATCAAACAACCCAAGGAAAATAAAGGGAGAAACCAACCGAAGGCCATGGCCTCAATTTTCTTCCAAGCCCATTTTTCCCCCTCTCTCTCTCTCTCTCTCCACCTGGGGGAGGAGAAATTGGAGCTGCGGAGGGGAACGGCCGCACGCAGAGCGTTCCGTGCCACTGCCACGTGCCCCTGCTCTGCATGCTGCTGGGGCTGCACCCTCACCCTGCCTTGGGGCCTCCCTCCTCTCTCTGCCCACATTTCCAACAGCCTGACGGGGTCCAGGTAATGCCCACATGGCAGTGCCCCCCGAGCTGTCCAGTGGGGTCGGTGCCATGCTTTGGGGACAGGCAGGTGCTGCTCCTGCACAACGCCCTGTGCCCACCCCACAGTGCAGCCCAGCCCCGGCCCTCCTGCCGCCCCACGCTGCTCTGACTTATCTCACTAGGACCCACAATTATTATGGGTTGGTTTCTTGTGTTGGTTTTTTTTTTTATCGTTTCCGTTCCGTTTCTTCATCAGAATGCAAAACATTAAATATCGCTCTTGTAATTACGGTTAATTTCATAACCAGCACCTTAATTGGATTGGTCTCCGATGGGGAATTCTCGCCGGAGAGAGAAGCAGAAATATTTTGGTGCAATCCATTCTTCCAGCTCATTGTTGAGATTGGAGATGTCGAGTGTGAAATGGGAAACAGCCAATATGGACCTGGAGGCACCCGGGGGGGGGTGAGGGGCAAAGCCTGGGCACGTGCACAGGCGCTGCTGGGTGCTCCCTCCTCCCACATGGGCACGCTGGGTGCAGCAGGAACCCCTCCCTGCCCACAGGCTGTGCTGTGCCATGGCCGTCCCACGGAGCTGGCGCTGGGCCCTGGGCCGGAGCTGCGATTTGCTCTGGGAAACATGGAATTGTGCTGCCATTAGGTGCTGCCATTAGGCTGATTGGCACTCACTCTGTTTATCCTTTTCAATGGGAAACGATACGGAAGCCGAACCGAAATGGAAACCCTGGCCTTGCATTTCCGATTTAATTTCCATGCGCTGCGTTTCCACGTGATTACTTTTGTTCTCACATACAGCCCGGAGTGCAGCCTCTGTGTTATTATCACCACCGCTGGGGAGGAGGAGGAAGGGGTGGAAAGCATCGCTTTCAGCTCAGGCGGAACAAAACCAAAGCACCGCGCAGCACGGCGCCAAAGGCAGCTCTGTGCTGTGGGAACAGCCCTGCTCCTGCCCTGGGGACAGCCCTGCTCCTGCCATGCCGTCCCATTGCACCCTGCAGCCACGGGGTCAGGCTGGGGTTGCACAGACTGGCCCCATCCAACGGTGTAGGACAGGGCTCCACCGCGGCTCTGCACTGGTTGTTTGTACCTGATGTGTTTTATTGTTGGATGAAACAATAACAACAAATAGAGGCCCTGAAGACAAGCCATAAATAATGCAGAAATCAAACAAGCCAGAAAGGGGAAAGAAAAAGGGATTCTACGTGTGAAATCATCACAAAAGCCGGGCAGGGAAGAGGAATCTTCTTTGCGTTCACCATCACTCGTGCTTTCCTTTGCTGCCTTTTTTCCTCCATTTCTCTCTTTCTGGACATTCCTGCAGCGTTGTATTCGTTATTTCATGAAGGATGCAATAATTGGGACAGGTGGAGATGTGGCTCACAGGAAGGCTCCGGGCAGGAGGTGGAGGAGGGGGCACAGCGATGCTCCCCTGCTCTGTGGTCAGCCCCTCCCAGAGGGCTGTGGGGCTGCTCAGTTGGGGCAGCAATGTGATAATACCGGGACCGGTCCCAACCAGAGGATTCCCAATCAGCAGCTTCCCTGGAGCTGTGGGCTGTGTCCTCTGAAATCCTCTTGCTGTTATCCTAAAGGTTTCCGGGGGACGACGCGGTGCTCTGGATCAGCCTTTTTTTAGGGCATTGCGCTGGTTGTGGGTGTATTTTAGGATGAGGCGTGGGAACAGAAGCGGTGCTGTGAGTACGGGCTGACCTTAAATGTAACGTAATGGATGTGCCCACGGTCTCCAGCAGCAGCATTGCTCCGTGGGGCTGGGATGAGCCTGGTCCCCATCTGCTGTGGCTGCACAGCATCAGTGCCTCCATCCGGGGCTTCACCTCGGAGCAGGATTGGGATGCAGGGGTGGGGCACCCAGACTCTGCACAGCAAGGCATGCTCCGGGCTGCACGGGAGGGCATGCTGCCCTGACCCCACAGCACTGAGCGGGATGCTGGATGGGCTCCGGCAGCTGCCTCTGTCCCATAAGGGCACAGCGAGGTGAGCGCTGCCTTCCCAATGTCAGCGTGACCCTGGCGCCTTCCCAGGAGATGCTCCTTCGTCGCTCCAGTGCAAATGTTTCCATAGTCCAAGGTTTTTTCCATCCCCCTTCCAAAGCTACATGCGGGGAAGCACAAAGCTCTACCAGATCCCCTCGTGCTGCACTGCAGCCCCCTCAGTCCCGCTCCTGCCCAGCACTCACTGCTCACTGAGCTGGGTGCCTCGTGCTGAGCGCCTGCAGCAGCCTGTGTCCCCAGAGGTGGGTCTCTCAGAGGGGAGGCTCACTGCCATAAATAAAATGAGAAGCCCCATCTGGACAGCTGGTGCATGTCCTTGGACTGGGGAGGTGATCGTCCCTCTATACTGGGCTCTGGTGAGGCTGCACGTTGAGGCTCTTCACTGCCAGAAAGACATCGAAGCCCTGCAGCATGTCCAGAGATGGGAACAGAGCTGTGAGGGGGTCTGGAGCACAAGTGTTATGGGGAGCTGCTGAGGGAGCCGGGATGGTTCAGTGTGGAGAAGAGGAGGCTCAGGGCAGACATCATTGCTCTCTGCAACTGCCTGAAGGGAGGTTGTGGTGGGGTGGGGGTCGGCCTCTTATCCAGTTAACAGTGATAGGATGAGAGGTGATGGCCTCAAGCTGTGCCAGGGGAGGGTCAGGTTGGATATCAGGTGGAATTTCTCTGAGAGTTGTGAAGCATTGGCACAGGCTGTCCAGGGAGGTGTTCCAGAGCTGTGGAGATGTGGCACTCAGGGACGTGGACAGTGTGCATGGTGGGATGGGTTGAGGTTGGGCAAGATGATCTTGAAGGCCTTTGCCAACCCTAATGGTTCTGTGATCCTTCCTGCTCTCCTGCTGACCAAGCCTGAAACATCTCCAGGGCACTGCTCCCAGGGCAGACCTTCAGGGGACATCCCCCAGCAGACACAGCCCTCCGGGCACTGCTCAGCTGTAGGCAGCCCTTGGCCTGGCTGCAGCAGTTTGGTGTGCATGGAGCAAGGCAGGCTCTCAGCCTGAGCTCCACGGTGTGCTGCACCTTCCCGTGCTCATTTATCTCCTGCTAGCTCAGGGCTCTGCACCCGAAGCATCCACAGCTGCCTTTGCAATTACTTATTGATCACTTGTCAGGATGTTTTCTTTGCTGATGGGTCACTGAAGCATGTGCAGCCAAAGAGAGAAAAAAACCTTGAAAAATGAGGGAGCAAAGGTGTGAGGAGGGTGAGCAGCTCTGCACAGCTGTGATCTCAGCAAGAGGGCTTCAGCAGAACTGCAGAGCTGATGGGATCTCCTTGCCAGCACCCTACTGACTTACTGCCCCGGGGCAGTGGGGCTGCTGCAATTTGGGAGGAAGAGCCATAGCCTCGGGGAAGCCCTTTGCGCAGCAGTCCCATGGGTCGGGAGCTGTGGGCACCTGGTGCCAGCCAGGCCGTGTCGGTGCCGGAAGGGGATTTGCATCTTGGATACTTCTTCATGCTCTTTTACAGCCCCGGAGCAACTGCCACGGCAGATCAGGTTGCGGTGCACCTATTCCAGGCTCCATCTCGGAGCGGCTGAAAGCAGATCCTGCAGCTCAGAAATCCTTCTGTGCAACCCCCCGGAGCGCTGTGCATTCCCAAGCAGGGAGATGGTGCCATCCCACCTGGGGTGGGAGCGGGGAGGTGGAGGGAAGAGGCCGTGAATGTGCACTGGACGCAGAGGGAGTGATGGAGAGAGGCGGAAATGGGCACGAACGTGTTCGGCAAATTAAAGCTTCTCCCTTTGTTTTGCTGCTTTGCAGATAGCTACAGGAACACTTAGTGCAGAGCCTGGGGTCTGGATAAGCAACTCTTTTAGCAGCGGGAAAGGTTGTTAAATATTTATTTGTAAACCTGGAGTCTTTATCTCTAAAATGTAGTCAAGTTCAATAAAACTTGATTTAGCTGGAGCAGCTTCGAGGAGAGCACCGACTCCGAGAGCTGCATGCCAGTGGCTCCATGCAAAGGCGGTGGTACAGAGGTGGGGTTGAGCCGGTGGCTGACCCTTTGCCCACACCTATAGCCACAGCCCCATCCACAGCCGTGCCCTCAGCCGTGCCCCCCAGCCCTGCTTTGCCCCGGCGCACTGTGGGGCCCCAGGGATTTGGCTCGCTTCGTCCTCGATTGCCTGCGTCGCTTGATGCTCTCGAAAGCATCTGGTTCAAGGGTGAATGTCTCACGCGCTGTAATTTATGAATGCCAGGTGGGCTTAGTGCTGACGCGGGGGTTTTGCTGCTCGCTTGCTGTCGGCGCAGCAGATCGCACGGAGCGGTGCAGCTCCAGCCCCAGTGCCGGGCACCCTGCGGGCAGCAGGCACGGCGCAGCCAGGGCTGGGAAGCAGCAGCACCGCGGGGTGAGCCCAGGCGCACGGTGGGGCTCCTTGGTGACATCCCGGGCTTGGTTTCTCCAGGGATGTTCCTCCCCTATCCATCACAGCAGCGCGCCCCGCTCACGTCAGCGGCCCGGCCCCAGAATAGCATCTTTCCTCCCAGCTCAGCGGGTACTGCCGCATTTAGCACCGCTCCCGTGGGCCATCTGTGCCCCTCGGCAGCTCTCCCCCAGGATGGGGCTGTGCCTCCGAGCCCCCGTCCCCAGGCAGCGGGTGGCAAGGCTGGGTGCTGGATGCCACATCTCTGGGCAGAATTTTTCCTTTGGTTTGCACTGATTTGATATTTGCCTGACGCTAGTGATTCCGGCAGCTGCTCCCTTCTTATCAATTCACTTTCTATGTTGGTGCCAGAGGGCTGCAGTGCTCCCCAGCTGGTACCAGCTCGTACATCGCAGCCATCAGCCCCGATCCCAGCTGGGCACATGGGGTGGGGGCTCAGGTGCTGCGAGGTCAGACGGGGTTCAGGGTCTGCCTTGTGGCATGCCTGGAAGGGCTTCACCTACTGCATGGCCCAACGGAGCCATGGAGGATTCCACAGCACACGGCCCAGCCAGAGCACAGCCTGGCATGCCAAGATCTGCTGGGCCCCGAGATGGTGCTGGTGGGTGGTTTTATGCCCGTCCAGGATCGCTCATCCCGGAACCTTAACCTTGCAAAGAAATGCTGAATTTATTTTTCTGCATCAAAAGTTACACTTATGCCATCTAGCTCTATGAAATGATGCATATAAACAGACACAATTAAAGTAACGCACAGAATGTATACCAGGCCCATAAATAGTGCTGCAGTAGGGAAAGTAATGGACAGTGTATGTAATGAGGGATATAAAGCAATGCAGCGATAGCCATAAATAGCGTTGGTAGAAGCGATGCAGAGCCTACACATAACAATAGATATAAACAATGTCCAGAGTAGCTGCTCATCTCATTTGTAACATTAATATGATTTGATTCCTCACAGCAGCTTACACAATAAGGGAAGGAACGCCACGGAGGCAGAGTGAGGGAGAACTTCTGCTTTCTGTCCCGATCCTGGACAGGAGCTGCCCATACAGTGCCCAGGGAAGGCCACCAGTGCTCCCAAGACAGGCAGCAGAGGGCCTCACAGAGGGCCTGGAACCAGGAAACGGGGAGCCTGGAGGAGTGGAGCCCTGAAGCTGTCTGACCACGGCTGTGTTTTAAGAAGATCACTGAGGGATGCTGTACCCGATGAAGCACAGATTTCTTATGCAGCTGCAATCCCCAGACTCCCACTGCATAAAGGGAGCCGGTCTCTTACAAGGACCCCCAGTGTCTTAGATGCACTTGCACAACAGCCCCATGTAGGAATGCTCAAAGTGCATCTGCTGTCTTAGAGATATATATGATGGCCCCTATGTAGCTGCATGCAAAATGCATCCAGTGTCTCAGAGATAAGAGCTCGATACCCCCAAACAGGGGCACACAAAACAGACCCAGCGCTTTAGAGGTGTGTGTGTAGGAGCCCCTCTATCAGGCTGCACAAAGCGTAACCAGTGTCTCAGAGGAGCCCTTATCTGGGGGTGTGCAAAGTACAATCAGCGTGTTAGAGGCATGCACAGTGACCCCTGTATAGGGCCTCTCAAAGCACACCCAGTGTCTTGGAGGTGCACGTGTGAGGGCTCCTATATAACTGCACACAAAACACACCCAGTGTCTTAAAAGCAAGAGCTCTATGGTCTCTTACAGTGGCAGTGAGTGTGCCCAGTATCTTAGAGACACACACAGAGCAGTCCCTATATAGGGGCATACAAAGCACACCCAGTGTCAGAGGCACGTGTGTAACGGCTGCTGTATAAAGGCTTGCAAAGTGTGCCTGAAGTCTTAGAGGTGCAGACACAATGGCACCTCTGTGTAGGGGCATGCACCTCTATATAGGAGCATGCAGAGCACACCCTGTGTCAGAGGTGTGCTCACAACAGCTCCCTGATATGGTGTCCCATCTCTTGCCCGTGTGTGAGAGAAGCCTTCCCACTGTCTGTGCGTGTGGTGATCCCTCTCCCTGCAGTGTTCCGGCCTCACACCGGCCACTGACCAGGGTCTCATCTGGTATTTTTTGAGGGTTCTGAAATCAGAGCAAAATGCCAACAGAGTTCTGACCTTGTTAGGTGGTAGATAACGTCACCTCTACCGGGACGGTAAACCACCTTCCTCGTTTCTGCGCAGTGTTTGCTCACCTCCACCTTTTCTCTTTCTCTGCCCTGTGTTTTGCAGGTGAGAGATAGGATGTTAGCTGGGGAGGCGAGTATGCGCAGCCCAATCCTGGCCTGCTGGCAGCCAATTCTCCTCCTGATGCTGGGATCCATCCTGTCCGGCTCTGCCACGGGCTGCCCTCCGCGCTGCGAGTGCTCTGCCCAGGAGCGTGCTGTGCTGTGCCATCGGAAGCGATTCATGGTCGTCCCGGAGGGGATCCCAACGGAGACCAGGCAGCTGGACTTGGGTAAGAACCGCATCAAGACGCTCAACCAGGATGAGTTTGCCAACTACCCTCACCTTGAAGAGCTGGAGCTAAACGAGAACATTATCAGTGCCATTGAACCTGGGGCTTTCAACAACCTCTTCAACCTCAGGACGCTGGGGCTCAGGAGTAACAGACTCAAGCTGATCCCCTTGGGGGTGTTTACTGGACTCAGCAACCTTACCAAGCTAGACATTAGTGAGAACAAAATTGTGATCCTCCTAGACTACATGTTCCAGGACTTGTACAACCTGAAGTCTTTGGAGGTAGGGGACAACGACCTTGTCTACATTTCCCACCGGGCCTTCAGCGGCCTCAACAGCCTGGAGCAGCTGACCCTGGAGAAATGCAACCTGACCTCCATCCCCACGGAGGCCCTGTCTCACCTGCACGGCTTGATTGTGCTGCGGCTGCGCCACCTGAACATCAACGCCATCCGGGATTACTCATTCAAGAGGCTGTACAGGCTTAAGGTCCTCGAGATCTCACACTGGCCCTACTTGGATACCATGACATCCAACTGCCTCTATGGGTTGAACCTGACCTCCTTGTCCATCACCCACTGCAACCTGACGTCCATCCCGTACGTGTCGGTGAGGCACCTGGTTTACCTCCGGTTCCTGAACCTGTCCTACAACCCCATCGTCACCATCGAGGGCTCCATGCTCCATGATCTGCTCAGGCTGCAGGAGATCCAGCTGGTGGGAGGGCAGCTCACCACGGTCGAGCCCTTTGCCTTCCGTGGCCTCAATTACCTGCGCATCCTGAACGTGTCAGGAAACTTGCTGACCACTCTGGAAGAGTCGGCCTTCCACTCGGTGGGCAACCTGGAGACGCTCATCCTCGACAACAACCCCTTAGCCTGCGACTGTCGGCTGCTGTGGGTTTTCCGACGGCGATGGAGGTTGAACTTCAATAAGCAGCAGCCCACCTGCTCCACCCCTGAGTTCGTCCAGGGCAAGGAGTTCAAAGACTTCCCCGATGTCCTCCTGCCCAACTACTTCACCTGCCGCCGAGCTCGGATACGGGACCGCAAACCTCAGCAGATCTTCGTGGACGAAGGCCACACGGTGCACTTTGTCTGTCGGGCAGACGGGGATCCGCCACCCGCCATCATGTGGCTTTCTCCCCGGAAGCACCTCATCTCCACCAAAACCAACGGGCGGCTCACTGTCTTCCCTGACGGCACGCTGGAGGTGCGCTACGCCCAGATCCAGGACAACGGCACCTACCTATGCATTGCCAGCAACGCGGGTGGCAACGACACCATGCTGGCCCACCTGCACGTGCGCAGCTACTCCCCAGACTGGCCCCACCAGCCCAACAAGACCTTCGCGTTCATCTCCAACCAGCCCAACGAGAGCGATGCCAACAGCACACGTGCCACCGTGCCTTTTCCCTTTGACATCAAGACTCTCATCATCGCCACCACCATGGGCTTCATTTCTTTCCTGGGCGTCGTGCTCTTCTGTCTGGTGCTCCTCTTCCTGTGGAGCCGGGGGAAAGGCAACACCAAGCACAACATTGAAATCGAGTACGTGCCACGCAAGTCTGACGCAGGCATCAGCTCTGCCGATGCGCCGCGCAAGTTCAATATGAAAATGATTTAACCAGGCAACAATTTGCAAATAGTTCTTTTTTTTTTTTTTTTGGTTTTGTTTTGTTTTGTTTTTTAAAGAGAACATTATGAACAAATAGAAAAATAATTTAAAAACATTGGTACAAACGTACCGACCTCTCTCCTTCCACCACACCCTCCGCCCCAGTCCAAACTCTCTGCACCTGCACTGTCACCACCTCTTTCTCCTCCTCTTCTTCTTTATACCAGGAAAACATTCAGCCGATGTCTTCAGGACTCCTGTGTTTGTAAGGACTTTGTCTGATGGACTCTGGTGTCAGATATAATTCTGAGAGGGAAAAACAACAAGGGGGTGGGGGGGGGGGGGGAAATAAACTAAAAAAAAAAAAAAGAAAAAAAAGAAAAAAAAAGAAATAAAATCAATAAAAAGTTACAAACTTTCTTCTGTAACTTTGATTTCAATAATTATGAATTTTTATGAAAACTTGAAATAATAAAAAACCCTATTTCCTATAGATAGTCGGAATGCAAAATTTTGACTTCTGTATCTCTGGCGACTGCTCGGTCTCTCCCCTCCGGAGCTGAGGTCTCGGAGGCACCTTCCAGGAGGCACTTTCCAGCCGTCTTGCTCAGAACAGCCCCAGGCAGTGACTCTCCTGCTGACACCAAGGGCTCTTGCTGCCCACAAAAGATACTTCCCGTGGTGCCCTCGGCCCTGCGCAGCGCACCCAGAGGAATTCAGCTTCTTTGCCAAGGACCGGTTGTATTTTTACAGCCAATTCCCAAATGCCCGTCTGAGTGGTGAGCTCAGCCCTCAAAGCCCAGGGGAGCAGGGCCGAGTCTCTGATGTGCGTAAGCAGCACACAGCAGGGCTGTCCGCCCACCCTCTGTGTGCAAAGACGGCGAGCCCCGGTGCAGATGGCATTGGGACTGGGGATGCCTGGGGGTCTGTGGGAGAGGACCTGGGAGAGGACTGTCTGCCCTGTTGCCAGCAGCACAGTTGTCTCTCCTCTCCAATGGACATCGTTCCCTGCAGGCAGTGATGCTGCAGTGCTGTAGCAAAGGCAGGCAGTGCCCTGCTGGAACCCAGCCCTGCAGCACCCAGCAGTACAAGCAGTGATGGGGTCCGCTGAGGTTTCCCACCTGCAGCGACTCTCATGGAGGATTTGGGCACACGGCAGCTGGCAGTCAGGCTTGCAAGCACCCTCAGGCACGTCCGAGGGAATCTGGCTTCCAGGCTCGTCTGGAAATCTGAAATCACACACATATATAAATACACACAGACACAGACACGCTGCCTGAGCCAGAGGGGAACAGGCCCGGGGCTGCAGCACGGCGGTGGGGCAGGCTGCCCTGATGCTGCTGTGGGTCACCCATCACCATGGTGGATGGATGTCAGGAAAAAGTTCTTCTCAGAAAGAGTGGTGGTGTGCTGAAACAGGCTGAGGTGGGGGGGTCACCCTGGAGGTGCTCCAGAACCATGGAGATGTGGCACTGAGGGACGTGGTCAGAGGGCATAGAGGGGTGGGCTGGGGTTGGACTGGGGGATCTTAAAGGTCTTTTCCAACCATAATGATTCTATGATTCTTCTATAGTGTCGGTGGCACCTCGGGGGATGAGCCCAGATTTGCATGCTTGGCTTGTAAAGCACTTAAGGAGTCTTTGGGGATCAAAGTCACTACAACATGATAAAAAATAAGCAACAGGAACCTGGAGTGCCAGCAGAGAAAAGAATGGATTTTCTTTTCTTCTAGCGATGTGCTAATCTAGGAAAAACAACCTGAAACATCTGTGCTCATGGGAAGAGGGATTTTTTTGCTGGTTTCAGCTTTCCATTCACCTTGAAACAAAACATTTTGCATTTCTTTCTCCACAGCAGGTTTCAGGAGCTTCATGTTTTAGCTTCTCATCATCTCTAACCCATCCTGCCTTTTCAGTTTTGAAACCAAACTATTTTTAAAGCCATTTGCTCTGTGTTTTGCTTTTTTTAAAAGAGCCGAAGCACAATGGCTTTGTGCAGGCTCTCCCTCCCAGCAGTGCTTAGCCACCATTTGCAGTGATCCAGGATGAACCCACAGTAACAAACCAGAAGTTGCCTGCAGCTCTGTGTGTCACAGTGGCCAATGGACGGACCCAGTGGTGCTCCCTGGAGCTCAGCCCTCAGGAGGAGCTGTGCCCAGCACCACCGTGGGCCGTGCTCTGCCCCACACAGGGTGTGCCCATACCTCTGCCCAAGCTCTGCCAGGATGATGATGACAACTCAATCGGCAGTTCAACAGACGGCGGAGGGGTTTCCACATTCCTGGGCAGCTATTAACGCTGCCGGTCTGAAAGAGCTTTTTAATTGACTCCAGTTATCCTTTTTTAATGCCGTAATTAAAAGAGCTAATTCAACACACAGAGATTTAAAATAATAATAATAATAATAATAATACTAACAAGCAAGTCCAGCAAGGTATTTGCAGTGCACAGCAGTACCCTAGCAATCAAAGGGAGGAATCAGGTCTTAAAAGGGAGCTTTAGAAAAGAAGAGAGAATATTACTTCTGCTCTGTGCAAGGTCCTGCAGCCCTCCGCCCCTTCCCAGGCACCCGAACACCCTGAGCGCACAGCTGGGGGGGCCCCCAGGAGAGCCACCCCCCGTGCTCATTATCCGCCCACCTGGCAGTGCACCATCCGCTTTTTTATCTTTGATGCTCTGTGAGCTGGATCATTTCTTTTTCTCAGTTACCGGGTGATTAAAGCAGATGGATGGAGCAGAGGAGAAGCATTTCAGAAGGGCCAGCATCTCAGATCAGCAATTTTCTTGGCCATAAAGATGGGGAGGAAAAAAAAAAATAGAATAAACTCTTTCTCTCTCTGCTTTGCTGAAATTTACAGTGTGTTTCTATTGCAGTTTCACCAGGTGAGAGCAGGGGCTGACTGCCAGCACTGCTCGTCAGGCAGCCACGGGCTGTGCGTCACAGTTAGATGCTTTTCACTTCTTGTTTTTAATAAGGATAAATACAAAGCTTTATAAAACAGCGTAAAGAAACAGGAAGAGATGAGCTTAGGGCATGGAGGGGAGGCTGCTCGTGAGGAGCTGCCCAGTTCCTCACAGCCTTCCCATTTCTATCAGGCTTTATCACTACTCCATTTTTTTGCTCTGTTCCCACTAACTGCCCTCCTCTCTTACCTCTCCTTCAGTCGATCGTAGACTTTCTCCCCTTTTCCTCCTTATCACTCTGTGCACCTCTCTCCCTGCTGCCATTCCTCTGCCTGTGCTCTCCTTGCTCTCCTCTCATCACACACCTCCCCCGGCACTCCTCTCAGTGGGTCCCATCCTGCACCCTGTGCGTGGAGGGGATGCTCCACATCCTTCTTGTGCTGGGGGCCCCAGGCCTGGATGCAGAACTCCAGATGGGGCCTCACAAGGGCAAAACAGAGGGGGACAATCCCCTCCCTGCCTGCTGCCACTGCTGTCGATGCAGCCCAGGATGCTGTTGGCCTTCCGCACTGCAGGAGCACGCTGCTGGATCATGTTCAGTTTTTGTACACCAATGCCATCATTCCATCATAGAAGGCCATCAGATGGGTCAGGCATAATCTGCCCTTGATTAAGCCACACTAGACGCCTTGGATCACCTCCTCATCCCTCATGCGCCTTAACATCTCTTTTAGAGATGTTTCACATTTCTATTTCTCTGTGATCTTCCCAGTCCGTAGTTATCCAGGTCTCCCTTTCTCAAAAATGGGAGTGGTGGGCTCCCACAACCTGCCCCATCCCCTGCTCCCATCTCACCACTCCTCGCCATCTACATGCCCCCCAGCCCTGCCCAGCTCTCTGCCAGGCCGTGCCCTGTGACCTGTGGCACCCGACTCTGCAGGATGGCGCAGAAGGGCCCTGCACACGTGGGATGAGCACCCTGGAGAAGGTGGGGGCTGCAGCCCTGTTCCACCCTGAAGCCCCGCTCCTCCAGACCCCAGCGCCAGGCCTATGGCTTCCCTCTCTTTTTTTCTGGGTCCCTATCTGCTTGCTTATGACAGATTTACTGCAATTCTACTGCTTTATGATTAAAAGCCATAAATTTTACTGGGCCTTTTTCTTATTTTCCATAATCTTCAGGATTCAAGGCAATCAAATTTTAACTGGAAAGCATGGGCTGTGCAGTTAGGTCCCACTGTAATGGGGAACGGTTCATTTCCCAATCCACCTTCATTACCGAGGTACTAAAGAAATATTGCCCCGTGAAGGGGATTTTTCCTCTTTCCCTTTAAAACAATGCACTCAGCCGAGCCAAGGATCAGAGGAGCAGTGTGAACCTCGACAAAGTACAGCGTTCCCCCCACTGCACCTGCAGTTTTCAGGCTGTTTCCTGGTGGACTCAGGCAGTGCTGGGGGTCTCTGGGTGCCCAGAGCCGGGTACAGGATGGTGGCCGTGGGTCCCACCGGCAGGCAGCTCCGGAGACTTCATCATGTGCCTGTTACAATGCAGGTAATGAGACATTTTGGTCAAATGGGCTAATTTATTCCAGTGGCACTTTAATAACAAAATCAATAAAACTACACTTCCCAGCAGGGCTTTTTCATATGCTAAAGCTGCAGCACATCGCCTGGATATTCTAAATTCTCTCCCCGAAATAAAGTGCAAAGTTTAGAAGACAGATGACACCATTTGCAGCACTAGCAGGATAATGCCCTAATAAATCCAGTGCCACCTGGGCACTTCGGAGCTGTCACACACTGCATGTGGTGGCCACACGTTCCAATGACGTTCAAAAGCAGCAGCTCGGATCAGACAAGACGCCTTCCTTCTCCCTGTCTTCCCACCTCACCATCCCCCCATTAACCCCACACTGCTGTACCACCACTCCCCACACCCAGCCATGCTGACGTCCCCCAGCGGTTCCCCCTCCTCTCCTTGTCCCTCCAGCTTGTGTTTCCTGAGCCTATCAGTGCTCCCCAGCCCTGAGAGCTGCAAAACCAATTAGCTCACTACAAAGGCTGAGAAATAATTAGGGACTCCACCGAAAGCACAAAACTAGGGCATCTCGCCTTAAATAACTGCCAGGAAGTGTCTCTCTGCACTGACAGTACCCTGCGATTGCCTCAAGCAGCTGATCAGCCCGTTTGCTGTCCCTCAGCTCCCAGTCCAGCCATAATCACTGGAGGTGTCTCAGCCTCCAGCTCATCCCTCCCACAGGTGCATGTGCTCTGCTGCTCCCAGGCACCGAAGCAGGCAGGCAGCCCCCATGCAGATGTGGGCACTGCTGGTTTGGGCGCTGCCATCCAGTAGTCCTCCAGCTCTGGTTCTCCCCTGGGGGAGCAGCAAGGGAAAGCAAGCACTGAGCACAATAAATATTTTGCATTCCCATAGCATCCCATCCCACCACACTCCACCACACTCCACCACACTCCACCTCCCATCCCATCCCATCCCATCCCATCCCATCCCATCCCATCCCATCCCATCCCACCATACCCCAGCCCAGCCCAGCCCAGCCCACCCCACCCCACCCCATCCATCCCACTGCATCCCACCACACCCCACCACCTCCCATCCCACCCCATCCCATTCCATTTTACCCCATCCCAACACACCCCACCCCACCTCATCTCACCCCATCCCACCCCATCCCACCCCACCCCATCTCCTCTTGCAGGAGAAGGAGCACAGAGCAGATGCCTCTGACATTCCCTGTGCCCCGCCTCTCTGCTGCTGCAACAATCCTCCTCCAGCCATTGTCTGAGCATGAAGTTTTGTCACTTATTAATGGTATTTAATAACAACCTGACACTCAGCCCTGCGTCTCACTCAGCCCTGTGACAGTGCCTGATGTCCCAAGCCATTTGCGGAGGAGCCCTGCACAAACGCCTCCCCAGCTCCTGCTCCCTTCCAAGCCTGGCCTGGCGTGCACCACATCTCCTGGACTCAGTGCTGGTTTCTCGCTGAGCCCAGCGTGGAAGCAGAGCACCCTCCTGCCCTCAGCCCACCCCTCCTGGCATTGCTGTGCTGAGAGCACTGGCAGACAAAGTGTGGAAGGACACGTTCTCAGCATGGGGACAGACAGCAAAGGCCCTCAGGGAGACGGCACATGACACAGTAACCCCAGCCCTCAGAGGCTTTATGGCCTTATAGTTCTGGGTTGTTTCCTGGTCTGGCACTAACAACTCCAAATCCAGGCTCGGCTCCTTCTCACTGGCCCAAAGCGGTGAGAGATCAGGTGCCCACCACCCACAGGAGGTTCCCTTACCTTATCCAAGGACATAGGCTTGGGGAAGATAAAGAACTCCATCCTTCCTTGGATCAGGGCTTGGGGCTGGGGAAGGTCTGCACCCTGGAAGGACCAAACTGAGTCACTCAGGCATGGCCACGGCAGAGGGAAGGCCCAGGCAAGTACTGCATAACTCTAATAGCCCTCCTGCACCATCCTACCAGCCTCAGGCAAAACGAGGTGAGAGAGCTTCTAAGCCACGCAGTCTCTGCGGCATTTTCTGATTAGTCCTTAACAAACCTTTCTTCCTTGAAGTCATTTGATTGCATTTTTTAATCTACTTATGCCCCTGGCCTGCAGCAGCAGCAGCAGTAGCAGTGCGTGCCACACTCAATGTCTGCACAGTGTTTGCTTTATATCAGCCACCCAGCCCCACTTCTCAGATCCAATCCTGCATGGCTGCACCGATACCCCACGGAGGGCTTTGTGAGCAGCTCAGCCCCACACCTTCTCCAGCAGTGGAACCATTCCCCTTCTTGGTGCTGCATGGAGAGCTGGAGTGCAGGGTGTCTCCAGGTCCACGCACCCAGAGCTACCGGTGAGCCCACGCTGTCGGAACCCCAGCGATGGCCACCACGGCATAACCCAGGGAGCAGAAGTGTGACGAGGAAGAAGAGACGTGTGAGATCACCTCAGGTGAACACACTGCCGTGCCCGGTGACCTGCAGCTAGGAGGATCCGGCTCTGGTGCCTTCGAAGGGGACAGATGGCTGTTCTGAAAGAACAGAGGGGGTGTAGATCTGTGCACAACCAGGAGATTCCTCCTGGCACGAGGCCCTCACAGATGGATGCTCCAGGAAGCAAGCAGATACAGCTTTATCCTGCAGCACAAGCATGGCTTTCTTTTCTTCAAACACACACCTAATCATTTTGAAGATCTCTGCCTCAGAACTATCTTTTTGATAAAACTAATCACAGGCTTAAATTACAGATAAATACCCGATATTAAGAGAACAGTCTGAGAAGGAGGAAAGGGGTAGTTTAACTGTGCTCATTTTCCTTGCTTTTCTATAGCACGCATCTCGGGCTATTTAACTGTAGAGCTTACCAAGCTTCATTTTGACAACTCTCCTTTCTTCACAATGTGGCTTCCACCAATGTTTCCCCGGTTCCTTTACCCGTTGTGCTTCTCTTGGCTGTATTACTGCAGCAGTCGCCGTATCTCCAGCCCGGAGTGGGAAGCGGGCAGGCAAAGAGCTGTATCAGCACACACAGAGGAACAAACCCATTGCTGAATAGGCTGAACCCAAAGGTTGGCTGCTCAGCCAGCAGGAGAGCTTCGGCTCAGGGTGCCTTCAGCCCCTGCACGATCCAGGCTCACAAACTCAACGCTGCCTTCCTCTGCTCTGTGGGGAACAATGGCTTTGATCAACAGAAGATTGCTGAGTTAATTGTAATGATATTCTAATAAAGCTGGGGAGATTAATTACGGCTCTTTATCAGAGCTGGCCCTTCGCCAAGGGTTTGCAAAATTGTTTTCCTCTGTTTCTTGTCATTTGAATTTAGGAGAAGAAAGAAGGAAGGTGGGTGCCTTTTTTTCTCCAGCAATCAGGATGGTGGCCTTGTGCCCCAGTCACGCTCACAGCTCACTGCATTCGAGCAGAGGAATGGGGAGGGGGGGAGTGCAGCAAGAAAGCAAATGGAGAGCGACAGAGCAAACCAATTAGACATGATGCAGCACAATTACACTCCCAGTCAATAAGTGGCTTGGTGCAGAGAAGTACAAAGGAAGGCGGTGACAGCACATGGAGCAGACATCACTCCACATGGGGCAAACCTGGGGCACATTACCTCCTTCCAGGATTGGGGGGGGGGTGAAACGCATTTGGTGCTCCCCCACGAGGGCTCACGGCAGCGGTACCAACACTAAGCAGGATGAAGGAAGCTCTTTCCAGAAAAGCTTTGCAGCCTTGCTTGTCACTCTGCCGCAGAAAGCAGGTGTCCAGAGACAGCCAGAGCCCTGCTAAGTGGCCTTGGGGCGCATGAGGCTCAGACCTTCCTGTTTTCCTTGACAAATTGCTGTTCCTTTCAGGGAAGATTTAGCAGTGCCCAGGCAGGTGAGAGACAGAGCTGCAGAGGGATGATCCAGGCTGAAGGCAGCAGATAACCAGGCAGAGCTGCCAGCTCACTCTCCAGGGAGAGGAGACGATGAAGCCCTTCCTGCAGCGGGCGTGCATGGGGTGTGCTGAGGAGAGAGACAATGCAGGGAAGGAAATGTGCTCCTCACCCAGCAGAAAGAAAGCTGAGGATTAAAATAATGCCACTCACTTTCAAGCAGCACCAGAATACTTCCTATGGACGGGTCAAGGCTTGCTGCTGCGAGGAGGACAAATGCCACCATCTCGTCCGCAGCCTCCAGCTCTCCAAGGGGCACCCTCGAGACACACGGCTGCCCCAGGTATGTTTTCCTGAATGGCTCTGGGAAGAAGACACATTGCTACCGCAAAGGCAGGGTGGGAGTCTACATTCAACTGCAGGTTATTACTCCTGTCAAACAGAACATCCCCCTACACACACAGACACGGCCCAGAATAGCTGCTTCCAGCTTGCTGTCTATCTCCTGCGCTCTTCCCAGGTCTAACCAAAAGGCAAAAGACTGTGTGACTTTGGACCTGGGCAGAACAGTGCTTTGGCAGCAGCCTCAGCAGAAAGGGTGCTGTGACATCAGCGTGGTGCCTAGGAGAAAGCAGCTCTGGTGCCACTCCATGCAGAGGTTTGTGCATCAGAGACATCCTCGTGCAGGAGCAGCCCTGCGTGGCCCCGTTTTCCTCACAGCAGAGGAGCTGGCACGCAGCACGGCGCTTTCTGCTGACCCCCTCCACTGCCAAGTACAAGGCATAGCATTCATCTCCGGTTGTTGAAACACAGCCTGAGCTGGGTGGCACACAGCCACGCTGCTGTCTACCATGAAAACGCCGCGGGCCAAGTTCGGCCAGGGTGTGAATGAAAGGGAGAAGATGCATACAGAGCACCCAGATGCATTTATGTGGGCTCAACACTTCATAGAGGCATGGAACACCCAGAGTTAGAAGGGACTCATAAAGGCCATCGAGACCAAACAAAAATCAGACCAAAATTTGCCACGAGCATTCAGGGAGCACCAACCTCTGCACATAGCATGGCCACCTGCTGCCCTTCCAAAGCACCAGAGGTACAGCTCTCCTGCTGAAGGACCAGACCAGGGCCACAACATCCACAGGGCGTGAAAATAGAAAGCAAAACAGGGTAAAAATAGGGTCTGTGTTTGTTCTGTCACTCTGGTAACCATGTTCATTAGGGTTTTCAATGACCCATGAAACTATCTAGCATCCTAAATGTTTGCTACAACTAAGAGGAAAAAATGCTGATGGAAATACTTTTCTCCTGGAGTATGACAGAAACTATTTTTCATTCAGGCTTTTGTAAAGACTATCGAGTTTGGCAAAATGTTGTTTCAGGGGTAAAATCACTGGGGGAGAAAAAAAATAAAGTTTCCAAACCATTTGAAAGCCCTGCAGTTTTCAGATAGGGAAACGCTGATTTTCCCATGTCAGAACAAATTCTTATGCCGTAAACACAAACAGAACTAAAGAAGGAAGGGAGCATCTACCAAGAAGGTCCACGCTGGGAAGCAAAGTGCTGCACCCACCCCAGGAAGATGCGCCCTTCCAGAAGGATCCCGCTGGCCAAAAGTGATCTCCGGACCTTCAGGCGCTCCTTAGGAAAGAGGGGTGCTTCCAGCTGCCTGTGCCCATGCCTGTGCCGGGTCGCAGGGCTGCCAGCACCCCCCAGCACCAGATCCCATAAATAAAAGCCTCGCAGCCGGCTCTTGTGTTCATTTCACAGGCGGCTGCTCTGCTGACAGGTTTCGCACGCCGCTACCGTGTCTTGTCAGCTTTATACGCTCAGGCCAACGCCGGCTCACCAGCTCCGATGTATATACATAAAAATAAATGGCTCAGAAACCCCAATAAAGTGACAGATAACATAATGGGAGCTGGCTTCAGAAAATAAGCTTGTTTATGGAACCTCTGTGCCTCCAAACCTGATTTATGCTGCGCGGGCTCTCTGTGAGGGTTCGGGAGGAGGGCTCGCTCCTGCTCACTCCCACGGGTGCAGGGACAGCTGCCGGCTAGGAGCTGCCTTAGGGCTGTGCCCTCAGCCTTCCCGCAGCACTGTGCTGACGCTGCCTTCCTCCAGCCACCCCAGCCTCAGGGAAGGCTCTCCCCACGCTCACCAAGCCCTCCCCACCACCCCTCCTTGCGTTTTCTGCCTGCAAGCTGGAGGGAGCCGTGAAGCGCCGAGGGGCCGGAGCAGCCAGCAGAGCACATAAAGCAAACCAGACAGTGCCTACATGTGGGCTTCAAAGAGGAGAGCTCCTGATGGCACGAGCAGGTTCTCCTCGCAGCTCCTTTGCTCTGGGCTGCAGATGGTCCTTATTCAATCTCTTGCTAGAAGAGCTTCCTTGCAAACAGGGATAATCCTTCATTTGATGTTGGCTCCCTTGGATATTGCTGTTCACAGCAAGCATTGCAATTTGTGTTTATTTTTGCCAAGCCATGTTTATTCTTGAGCCGCTTTGATTGTTACAGCGAAGGCTGGGATGGCTCTTTCAGTCAAAGCGTCTGTTTCCAGGGGGCTAATAATGAGAGACTGTCAATCTGGAGACACAAGGGAAAAATCGCAGCACCTCCTCTCGTGGCAAACAATCAGCTGCTGCCAGACCCCACGCTTCGTCCGTCTCAATCTCTGATGTGCGGCTGGGAGGTCCTCAGCTCCATCTCGAGCGGATGTGCCAGCAGGATGTCTGCCCCAGCACCTCTTCAGCAGAGCACAGAGGCTCTCAGGGGAAAGCTGATGCCTGCAGGGTGCGTGTGCTGCGAGATGCTGGTGCTCAGACCTACTCATGCACAGCAGACCCCACGTGGGCCTGCTAGACGGGCTGTGCAGGGGCTGGGCACACCAGCGGCTCCCAGCCCCCATGCCCATCTCCAGGTCTTAGTTCCATGAAGATGTTATCCAACCTTGCCTTGTGCTGCCACGTGTCTGGGGCTCGGCTCTAAGGAGAGCTGTGGGGGAGGTTTCCTCTCAAATTAAATAATTAAAATGTTTTTCCCCTTCTAAATAATTCCAATTCTTTTCCCCCCAGCAGACCAGTGGCAATGAATATTTCATACATTCCTTGCTTCACTGCATCCAGCGCATTGCCATTTTAGAAATCATTTCATTGTGTGTATTTTTCTTCTTTTAATTACAGTCACCCGGCACCGAACACTTCCGTAACACCCGATGGTGAGGGCAGAGGGCCGGCCATGCTGCTGCGGGTCACACTGACGGCACAGAGGCACCAGGCTGACACGCAGCCTGCACATCCACTTGTTTCCCTCTGCAATCAGCTCCCTTGGATGTTGTGGGCCGTGAGATGCCCGCAGAAGGGGAGCTGGCTCCCACCAAGGCCCACCCTGCAGCACCCTCAGTGGCAGGGCCAGCAGCAAGTGCCTGAGCCCCATGGCAGGCCAGGCATGCACTGAGAGCTCTGCAATCTGTGGCTGAAGGACTTCCTCATTCAGACATCCTATCTACCGTTTAAAAGCCATCTATGGATTTTTTTTTTTCTTCTTCTTCCAGGAATTTCTCTAATTACAAGGATAGCCCAATCACCTCTTAACTGTTCTCTGCCCTGCCTTCCAGCATGGCAGTACCAATGCCCTCAGTGCCTGCAGGCAGAGCTGGGAGCACAGTGAGTGTCCTGTGCTGCTGGCAGCAGTGGGAAAGCCTCAGCTCCACGCTGCCCAGCGGGTCCTGCAGCTCCCAGCAGGCTCCCAGACACCGTGGGCTGGCAGAGAGAGGGTTACCATCTCCTGGAGCCGCCACCGCAGCCAGCCTGGTGAATGGTATTAGCAAAAATGAATAGAAATACTGCATGAGGCTAATAAGATCTGAGGGGAGCTCCTTAGACAAGCTGATTTCCAAATTGGACTGACTTTAACCTCACATAAATAAAAATGAATGCTGATAAAATATGGTGGAAAAATCCATAAGGGCAGATGAAGGCACTGATGCGTTTTTATCTCCCTCCTGCACTTGCAGTAGGGTCCAGGGTCCACGTGCTTCCCCAGGGCCCCATGGCCCTGGTCATCCTCCAGCTTAGCCCAGGTGGCACAGCAGGTCTGCAGTGGCAAGAGATGTCCTGGCGTGTCCCTCAGACTCCAGCAAGGCTCAGGGCTGCCCGAGCAGAACAGGCCCAGGTGGGAAGGCTGCCTGCACCCTCAGTTCCAGGTATGACGGAGCACATGTGCATGGGCAGAGGTGCTCACTGGCACCATGTTGTAACAAAGCCTGCGCACAGCTGTGTGAGGAGGATGCTCTCTGGTACCCAGACACATCCACACACGGAGTGTCAAATTCAGCTCCAATTCACACCTGCTCCCATGAAGCAGGACTGTGGGATGGCCGCGCATGCCCAGAGCCAGGAGGGTCTCACCAGCATTAGGCAACTGCTTCTAAAAAGCCCTGCCCCAAGGAGGCTGTGGATGCCCCATCCCTGGAGGCATTCAAGGCCAGGCTGAATGTGGCTCTGGGCAGCCCAGTCTGGTGGTTGGCAACCCCGCACATAGCAGGGGGTTGGAACTGGATGAGCACTGTGGTCCTTTTCAACCCAGGCCATTCTATGATTCTCTGATTCTATGAAGAACTCCAGGCTCAGCAGAAGCTGGGAAGGAGCAGCAGGAGGAAGCAGGGATGCCTGGCAGACAGGCGGTTCACACGGCTGCCTTTGAGCCATCATCACCAACCGGACAGGTGCCGGCAGTGAAGGAGGAGGGCAGGGTGTGAACAGGACAGGCACTGCTAGGAAGGTGTGAAGGAGGACAGAACTTCTCACAGGGTGTTTCTAGGAGCTCCTCCCATAGTGTGAGGCCCTGGGGCAGAAGCAGAGCTGCATGCTCCAGTGGGTGACTGACAGCAAGGAACCGCGCGTGGAGGGACAGCGAGGTTAACAGGAGGGGAAGCTGTGAAGGGCCTGAGAGCTGAGACAGGTAACTGCTGTTTGCCAGCAGGAACCAGCAGCGTCGAGGAAAGCACGGGTGACACTGGAGAAATGACAGGCAAGGAAAATGAGCCCCGCAGCAGAGCTCTGAACAAGCAGAAGTGGGAGAAGATTGCATTTGTCAAGGCCAAAGAAAAGGATGTTACAGGAACTGAGCCGTGAGACGATGACACTCCGGAGGAGTCTGAGCAGTCCCTTAGCAACCTGGCAAACTGGGACGGCAGCAGCCACGCACAGCCCGCCTGCGATGGAGCCCGAATGTTTATGGGCCAGCAGATTTATAAGTGAAGGGAAACAGCTGTTTGGAACAGGGATAAATTTGAGCCTGAAGTGAGCAAAGCCTAGGATGAGAGGTAGCGGCCTCATGCTGTGCTGGGACTGTTTCTTGTGGGATATTAGGAAGCCTTTCTTTTCAGACAGAGTGATGATGCAGTGGCACAGCTGCCCAGAGAGGGGCTGGAATCAGCATCCCTGGAGGTGCTGAAGAGCTGTGGAGATGTGGCACTGAGGGACGTGGTCAGTGGGCACAGCGGGATGGATTGCACTGGATGATCTTAGAGGGCTTTTTCAACCTTCAAGACTCTACAATTCAAAGAGGGATGGGTCCAGGGAGCTGGGTAAGCAGCTGACACTGTGTGCCACGTGCTCCTACCAGTACTGAATCCATACAGCACTGAATCCATACAAAAGACAGCTTTTTGACCTAATTCGGGAGTAAAAGGAAGCAACAAACCCAGACCTGGGCACCAAATCTCCAAGGCCTTTGCAGCACCGAAATTCAGGCTCAGAGCAAGTTTCTACGAGAGAGGACTTCTCACACCGTCCCCTCGCTTCTCTCACTGCCCATTGACCTCAGCACTGAAATGTTACCTGCCATTTTCAGGAGGTGCTTTGAGCTGCTTTCAACCCTGAGCAGTGAATCCAGATTGAATGTGGTAAGCATGGGGAGCAGAAGGCTGCAAGCAGGAACCAACCGCACACAACGCATGCAGCCTGAAGACCCCTTCAGCCTCAAAGGGCTCACAGCCTGAAGTCCAGACCTTGTGAAGGTCTCATGAGCTTTACTGGTGGAGCCCTATTGAACTTGACAGCGCGTGAAATTGAGCACACGTGCGAGCTGTGCAGGATGAGGGCTCGGTGCAAAGGGCAGCACGAGAGCACCGCAGGACACAGCATGCACACCGCAGGACACAGACATCACCTCCCCGGCGCTTTGCCCCATTGGAAAAGAACCAGCATGTTGCAAAAGCCCACAGGCAGGTTCTCCTCACAAGTACCATCACAGCCATGCCTGAATCAGAGGATGAGGATAAGGGAAGAAGCCTCTGTCTGTCTCTGAACATCAGACTGCTGTTGTGTGTTTGGGCTGCATGCTACCCGCATGCTGCAGGGCTGGGATGTGCAGAAGGGCCCCCAGGGCTTCCCAGCAGCTCCAGCAGGGACAGGCAGCCAGATATCCAGGGCAGAGCAGGACTAAGGTGAGAGAAATGGCTCATACAAGAGAATTCCAACCCCCCTCCCCTCCCAGTGCAGGTTTCATATCAACTCAGAGACACGCAGGTCAAAGTCAGATGAATTTCAGGGGGAAAAAAAAAGTGAAAATGAGTATTTCTGACCTGTGTGGGTTTTTTCCCCCTTCTTTTCAGTCAGGAAGTGAGCAGGCATGCACAAACAAGAAGCAAAATGAATTGACCCCAACCAAATGAAATAGATTTTCATGGTTTGTTTCTTCCTCGGGGCGTGCGTGAGGGGAAAGGGATCACTGTCAGTCTCCCAGAGATATTTTTTAGCTGTTCTGCTTCACACACCCCATTGAAAAACTCAATTACACCAAGCCCTAATTGCAACTCTGAGGTACCCCTTCCTTCCCTCGCATGGTGCCACGCTGGCTTAGAATTGCTGTTTTCCTATTGCTTTCTTAAGGGAAGGGGCTGCCCACACCCAGAGACCATCCCGTACCGACTCCCTACTGCACAACACCTCGGGGAAAGGGTTGTTACAGACGTGTGCAACTCCACACACGAGCACAGAAACTGTGCAGGGTTGAAAGAAGAACAAGAAATAATGAATCCCCCTGCACTCACTAAGTCCAAACAAATAGACTGGAGTGGGAGCCTGATTTGCATTAGTTTGATTGAAGATGTAATTTGCTGCTGAATAAATGTGGTTGCATCCAAATCAAACCTTTAGTCCCTCAGACATTATAACTCTTTCCTTCCTTCCCTGAGGGTTCGCCAACCTTTAAGGCTGACCGAGGATGATGTATTACGAGAAGGAACGGCCTTAAGAGAGGGCAAGTTTGGAATAGATATAAGGGAAGACTTCTCTTAAGGAAGAAAGGGATCTGAAGGCCTCTCCCTGGGAAGGACCCCCAGAACTGACCATGTCTGTGTCCCTGTGCATGAGCTGTGCCCCAGCACAGCTGCAGCTTCCCACCACAGAGCAGCCCTGGGAGCGACGTGCTCACAGCCTCAATTTATGGGAGGGAAATCCATCACGAGGCATGAAAGCCTTTCATCCAGGGCAATTTGCTGCAGGACTTATAACCCAAGGTGCTGGGAGCCAAGCGGCAGGCAGAATTGGCAAGGAGGAGAGCTGCCTGCCTGCAGGAGAGAGAGGAGAGCTCCTGAGAGAGGTCTGTCGGACAGAGGAGGCAATGGCCCCTCCTGGTTGTGATGGAGGGAAGGGGCAGAGCCGGCAGGCGTCCCTGGTGCCATTTGTAACCTGGAGCCATCACTCAGAAGTAGGGACCACAGCGCGGGGAGAGCCGAGGCCAGAGGAAGGGAGAAAGGGAGAGATTGATTATCCCATAAATCAATGGCCGGGCACTGATTACAAAATAAACCACCAGGACAAAGGTCAAGTGCTGTGTTATATCACCCAGCCCATGAGATTTATTCCCCGTTCGGGCGGTCAGTCCCCCCCCCACCATCTATCATGGGGAGCTCAGGCACGTTCTGCTGGACACGGCCAGGCCCAGCCTGCAGGCAGCAGCACTAGGCTGAGATCCAGCAGCCACAGCCAGGCAGGGCTGACATCCATCCTGTAGGGCCCACATGCCCCCCCCGCCCCTCCCAAGGACCCCCACTTCAGGTTGGCGCTGGGTGCATGTGTCATTTGGTGCTGGGCTCCAGGCAATGCTGATCCCCCGAGAGGACCGGCAGCTTCCCAGCAGGACCCCAGGGTTTGCTGCAAGCCACTCCTGCGCCAGCAGAGCCCTCCGTGCCCACTTCAGTGCTCTGAGCTCTGCAGCCATACAGGGAGAGCTGCGCAGACCATCGCATGGCACTCCACTGGAATTCAGCCTACAAAACTTCATTTTTTCCTCTCTTCTCATTCTAACTTTAGATTTTAAACACTGGCAGCAATGAAAGGAATTCCTAGCAGCACTGTTCATCTGTTTCCCAGAAGCTGCTTGTCACTGACTGTGAAGAGCTTTTCAGTCTGGGTCCCAAAATATAAAGCCCCTAAAATGGGCATTTTTGAGTTCTTCTCATTAATTAGCAGAGAACAACGCTGGAGCCTCAGGACGTGTTTGCTGACACCCCAGGGGCAGCAGGGACACGGCAGGGGGAGAGGGGCTGCCATGGGCAGTGCCCCCGCAGCCAGCACCCACTGCTGTGGAGCACAGCACCACGTGGAGCTGTGGCTGATGGGTGCCCCATTGGCACAGACCACCGCTCCGCACCCCTGCAGGATGGCACTCATGCCAAAATGGTTGCTGTGCTTGGCACCGGCCTGGGAGTTTGTTTTCCTTTCCAGGAGCACAGAACGTTTTGACTCCTATTTTAGCCTGTATGGCAGCAGGGAGGGGAGGCTGCAGCACATGGCCCAGCTTATCCCATGTGAGCCTCAGGGTCACCACCACGCCAAGGGCTCCAGCTCCAACACGGCACCATGTCCAGGACAACACTGTGACCCAGCCTGGTCAGAAAAGCGCAAGGAACCACAGCTATTCCATGGGACTCTACTCCCAAAGGGATGCAGCAAACCCTCTGGAAACACACACAGAAGTGCCTCCACCTGCCACTGTACAGGTCTCAGGACTTCCTTTTCCCATTGTACAGCGTGGCTCCTCAGAGCACAGTGCTCACCCCCAAGCTGGCACTGCTCTCCCCATCACTGCCCTGACCATGGTAGGAAGGAGGCGAAGGCAGCCACCCCCCCCCTCACACCTCTCAACAAATGGGGTGACAACGTGTTATTCCAGGCACCAACTGCCATGCTCCTGGAGGCTTCTGCAATTCCCTTGGAGTCAGCAGTAAATTACTTTTAGGGCCTGGCATGTCTGCTCACCTCCCTCAGGGCTCTGGCCTGCATGGGCATCCATCACTTCTATCAGTTGGTCCCGCTCCACGCTCCTGATGGCGGTAATGAGCCGAGGTCGATGAGAGGCAGCTACCTGTCCTGGCCCTCCCCTCGCTCCTCCCGCAGATTTGGAAGTTGACATTTATTCTGGAAGAGGGAAAATGGAGAGGAGCCTCACCAGCTCCTGCAAATGTCAGGACAGGAATGAGATCTTAGCTAACTGTAATATACTATGCAAATCCTCAGAGTGTGACCGTGTGTTGCCAGGGCTTTTTATTCCCCTCCATGGTAATCAGACAGACAAGGATTAAAGAGTAGAGCAGCCACATAACTGCTGGTCCCTCTGCTTTACCACCCACCACGTGGAGATGGTATCTGAACATACGGCCCCAGGGCTCTGTAACAGAGAAACCTTCAGGGTTAGAGGAAGATTTTGACAGAGCAGAAGAAAAAAGTACAAGCAGAGGAGGATGTTCTCCTAAAGCTCCTAAATGGAGCTTCGCCTGTATCTCCAAAGATGCACCTCCGTCCTTGCGCTGGTGTGCGTGCCATGGGCTGTGGCTGTGCACAAGGCACGTGTGCATGCTGCCAACAGTGAACAGCCCTGCGTACCTGAAAGCAACAGTGCTCCTTGGAGGCGGGATGAGGAGGGACTGCGTGGCATCCAGGCACGGAGCTCCGTCTCCTTTCTACAACGATGTGCTTACTTGGCTTTTTCCTTCACCTTTTTCCCCCGCATCAAGAAAGCTCCATCACTTTCCTCCCCTGTAATGATGTTGACCTGATTAAAATTTTTATTGGATTCTACCAAATAATTTCATACATACTGTTCCCTGGAGCCCTGCAGGGTGGAAAGAAGGTTGGGGAGAGAGAAAAGGAGAAGAGAGTATATTAAGAATGAGGTGGAGAAGGAAAATATTTTATTTTACTCTGAAATGATTTTTCCTGGATGAATAATAGATTAGAGAGCTCTCTTCTTTAAACAGCACTCTTACAAGTGCCCCTGAAACATGCAGGCATGAAAAAGTCACCACTTGAGCATTTGGGGCCTCCTTCAGTAACAGCTGAAGGCAGGCACGGCCAGCAGGCTGAGATGGGCAGCCACACACCGCACCGCAGCCCCAGCCTGCAGTCCCTGTCCTAGGCTGTGAGCAGCACGATGAGCCCAGTGTGTCACAGGATTGCTCACAGACCAGCCTGAGCCTCGGGGATGTTTGAGGCAAATAAAAACATGTGACAAAGGGCTTGGAAGTTGTGACTGCTTTGCGATTTTGGCATTTTTCAGCTGCTTTCCTCACTCCCCATAGGCAAAGTCCCAATGCCTATGTTGCAAGCATAAAAAGCCCTCTGCTGCTTTGCTCTGCTCTCTAGAAAGGAGTCAAGTCTTGGGCAGTTTGAGGAACGGCATGGGCATGATTTAGTCACCCAATTCCATTTTCATGTATTTAAATCAGACGACAACCCCTCGGCCCAGGGACTAGCTGCTCCCTTTCCCAGGAGACACTGCCACTTGCAACGGGCAGCTTTATACCCCAGTCCACAGCACAACAACAACAAAAAACCTTTCAGGGAGCTCAACATTTGCTTCACATGTCCTTTCCAAAGAACCCCCACAGGACTGGCTTGGTTTGAAATGTAGTTTCCCTGGTGGCTGCTTATGAAATACATTTCAGTGCTGTGCAGATGCCTCAGCAGATTGCGCCCCCCTTTCACAGGGGCAGTAAGTCTGCGAACCAAACCTGGTGCCAGCTGAATTTTGGGTGGGAGCAGGTGCATTCAGGTGAAACCAAAGTGAGGAATAAGGGACATCTCTCAGTGGGCACCACTCCTGGCTAGCAGTGGAGATGATTACCTGTAAGCTTCGTGCTCCAGAGGTCATTCTCGAGGTCACGTTGCTAGAAGTATTAAGGCTGTCTGGGCAACCTTTAATATATGTTTCGGAATGAGTCTGTGGGGTGAGGGCTGACTTCTTTCTAGCACCATGTTCTCTAACAATTGCTGCCTGACGTTTCCCCACAGGTGCTCCTTTTCTTCCTGAGGCAAGCATTCCAACGAGCTCCAGGTCAGTGCTGCCGCTCAGGGAGGGGCCTGCAGCCCCCCCAGCCCCTGCCGTGGGTTCCTCAAATTGTGCATTCCTCCTGCTTGCCCACTGGGACAGCACTGCTGCTTTATGTGGCATTCTCCACATGACTCTTTTGTTACAGAGTGGGTTCAGAAGTGTCATAGCTGTCACCTCCCCCAAAACACAGAACCCCACCATCCCACAGCTGGGGCTTCGGGATGCTCTGGCCCATCCTTCCTGCTCCTTCCACCTCCCTCTGCAGCACTCAGGCATCCTTCCTTGGGATTTCAGGCTCAATCCATCCACCTTCACCTCAACTTTCCACGCCCTGTCCTGTGCGGGCTGCTCCCAAACCAGAGCAGGGATTTGGAGCACACAGAGAGTCTTGCAGCAGGAAGGGATCTGCAGTGTAGCAAGCAGCTAATGAATGCTACAGCAAGAAAAGCCCAAGCTCTTGATAGAAATGACTTACAGCATTAAGTTGTGCCCACAGCCCGAGAAATGGAGGGCACCTGCAGCCAGCTACATTGTCCCACACCCAGAGCAAAATGGGCTTTTCTTTGACTTTTATTTCCACACTTAAGACAGCAGTAAAGAAGAGAAGAGCGAATACAAGGCCTCCCCAAGAGGCTAAGCACAGCAATTCACTGTGCAGCCAAACTGGAGCTCAACACAACATGGCAGCTGCTGCTGCAGCCGGCAATGCCAGCTCTGTGCACAAAGAGGCAGCAGCTCCTGCAGCTGCACAGCTGCCTCCATCCCCATCTCCATCCCGTTCAGCATCTCAGGAGGTGGACAAGAAATTAGGCACATTTATTTCTCACCATGACGGGCAATAAAACAACCTACAGGTTCTAACAAAGGCTGCATCTTCCTGGAACTCCCAGCCGCACTCCTCCCACACGAGCCTCTCCACAGGGATGTTAAGAACCGATGACCTGTGCCCAGCCAGGATGCCGGTTCCCACCAGCCCTGCTGCCACCAGCCACCTCTCACCAGGAGGGTTTTGGCAGCTGGGGGCAGCAGGAGGCTGCAGTCACACTGCAGCGCCCTCACCATGTGCCAGCATTCACCAAGCAGCGTGGCACTAACTGGGACCTCAGCACAAGGGAGGCTGGTGCCGTCACCACCTTGCCCTGGGTCTAATCTCCAGTTTGTCAACCCAGCACCTTGCCAGAGCAAGGACTCGTGCTTATCAAACCCAGCCTGGCAGCAGGGAGGGGGAACATCTGGCACAGCCTCCCTCTCCCCATCAGACATGCGCTCACCATTTTTCGTGGTTTCAACAGCTCTGCAAATCCAGTCCCTATAATTACGATGAAAAACCTCACGCTCAACCACAGCACCTTGCAGCCAAGACACCAGTGTGTTTCCAAATAAAAGCTTCGTGGCAAAAATCCTGCATTTCTGTGGAGTCTCTGCTTTATTCCCATCCTCCCTAGCACCATTGTATTCACATGGTCTTCAATTATTTACAAGCACACAAAACACTCCAGCCCACTTTCTCCACTGGTATGAATCAGTGAGGTGCCAAACTAAATCAACAGAGCTACAAAGATCTGCTGCGGAGAAGAATCTGGCCCGCTCTCTCTGAAGACTCTCCTTCCCTCCACAGTATGCATGCAAAAGGAGGATAAAAACAGCTTTCTTCATTCCCTGAGTTTGCCAGCCACACGCCAGCATGCTAATGCCCACAGAGACCTGCTCCCCAACGCTGACCTACTTTCCAGCCGTGTGCCTGCAGTGCACTTCTTGTCTTCCCCAGCAGCCCTGCTGCTCGGAGCAGCCATCCCCACCACGCCCAAAGCCCCGCAGCAACACCGGGTGCTCCCAGCATGGTGCAGGCCCCTGGGTCCTACTGTAACATCCATTGGCTTCAGCAACAGAGGAGGTCTCCTGGTTACTCAGCCAATCCTCGGAGCTGGTGCGGCAGCATCTCCAGTCTGTTCCCTCAAGGCTTTCCTCTGTTGTTTTCATCTGACAGAAGTTGCAGGGAGGCCCAAAGATGCAGCCCCCCTGGCTGGCAGACAGCATGGCCTCCTCTGGCCACAGCCCATCCACTGCAGCTTGCCAGCACCCGCCATTTTGATTCACCTTGGCCAACAGGATCCCCACTGTACAGACCACAAATCAAAGCCCAATGCACTGCAGTGGGTGTGGGGTGTTCCTCTAAAGCCATCGGACAATCCTCAGTCAACCAGTGCCTTTTTAGGACTGATTAATCCCCACAGACACGCTGCCAATCTGAGCTTTCCACAAGAGCAGTACAACCAACCTTTCAGAAACTTTCCAGGGCTTCGTGATCACGCCAAATACAGAAACCGACTTTTGAAAGTCATTTTGTTATTTGCACCTTCATTTAGAATCCAAAAGTAAAGAAGTTCATGAAAACATAATACGAGTGTAAAGAACAGGTCTGTTCTCTGGAGAGTCTCTTCACGCACAGGCTGGAGAACGACGTGCGAAGCCCGGGGCTGCCGGGCATCTCATTAAAAGACAGAGCTTCCACTTATGTCTGTTACCATCAGCAGTTCACAAACTGGGGCCACTCTGCTCAGAACCAGAAGGTTGGGGAAGTGCAAGAGAGGGAGGATGAGCTGGGCTTCGCTGCACCAAGCCAGCTTACTCATCTTCATGTACCACCCCAGCAAGGAGATGTCACAAGGCCTCCATCATGACTGGAATCATAATATCCATGATTCACATGGAAGACTTTTTTTTATACAAAGCACCGAGATAAAAATAAAAGGATGGGGAAAATCTTAAGAAACTTGTTTCATTCCCCACAAGATGGATAAACCGAGATGAATGTAAACAGCTCAACTTGACCCAAATATTTTTTTCGTTGCTGAGTAACCCTGCAAAAATGTTGTTATCTTGGTAGCATCTGTGGAGATTAGGTGGAAGGGAATATTAAACAAACATTCAACTGTCCGTTGTTTGAGGAATTTCAGCCTGGCCACAGGCTCTCCAGGCTGCTGCTTTTCCAACACCCTTGACGCCTTTCAGAAGAGAACAAACAAATGAAGGGAGCAGGAAGCATCCTTAACATTTCCAGCACATTAACATGCTGCTGACACGAAGGTTTACATGAAACATTTGGCTTTACAGCTTTCCAAATTCTTCTGCACCCTAAGAGAAGGATGGGATGGCTGTGCAGGAAATACAAGCTCAGGCCATGGCTGCTGCAGGGGGTGGGAGGAGGGGTAGTCACAGCAGATGGCTCTGAGCCATTTTGGGTGGCAGTAGGCACCCGCCGAGGGCTCAGACTTACAGCCCACACCGGCTGCCATATGGTGCGGCAGTGGCTCAGCATCACGCAGGACCCAATTTATAGCATCCTTGAGGGCTACGAGTACCATGCTACCCTCTTACTGCTCCCAATAAGTACAATCACTTGTTTTCCAAGCATCTTCTAGCACCATGCTACCATATTTATCGATTTTTTTTTTCTTCAGGTTTCTGCAGGTGGAAGGAGATCTGATAGATCAGATGAGAGAGTCAGCTGTGAGGTTTTAGTCTCTTCGTGCTCTGGAGGTCAGGCCTGCTCACCCCTTCCTGCCCTCCCTCCCAACAGATAGCACTGTCTAGACCACAGAGATGCCTTTAGAGATCTCCTTGGCCCCTGTTAGGCTGTGCAGCACTTGTGTGTGTGCACGTCCCAGAGCTGGAAGCACATGGCAAGCAAGGCAGTGCCTGTGACAAAGGGAGCAGGGAGCCGGCAAGGTGGGGTGACTACAGCTCAGAGAACAGCAGCCCTTCCAGCAACCTCAGACCCAGCTGAAATTCTCCTGGAGTAACCCAGAAAAATGAGAGCAGTCCTGGAAGCTGCGGGATGGAGATGGCAGCATCACTGTGCTACCATATGCGCCTGTTAACACTGCAGCCACAGCACAATCCCAGTGCTGTGGTGTGACGGTAGGGCATACCGCAGCCATAAGACAGAGCAGTGGGTCCAGTCAAGAGCAGGGCAAAGTGCAGGAAGTTCAGGGTAAAAGAAAAGCCTGGCAGAATGATCTTTGGCAGCTCTGGTGCATTCAAAGATGGACGCGTAGCTCTCAGCTGCTACAGCAACCCTCTCCTCTGCACACAAATCCTGCTTGCTCTGGCTGCTGCATATCTTCCCCTCCATGCTCCTGCCCCATCGCGACCAGTTTAGACAGACAGAAGATCCCAATTCCAGCTGCTCTAGGAGGTGTAAGAACAAAGGTATCGCACAATGAATCTCTCCAAGCTGGGGTGGTCTGTCAGAGTGCTCTGCTTTGCAGAGACACAGAAAGAAGGGAGTGTGCGGGTGAAGGACACAGTCCAACAGCAGTCTGGCCCAACAGCCACCAGAGATGGGGAAACTGGAAACCTTCTCTTAAGCCAAGCAGGAAGGTCCTTCTGCGCTGGGACAGGAGAGGCTCTCAACTCTGACAGCACACTTTGTGAAACTCTGCAGCTCAAAACATTGTCTCAGTCACACACAACTTCATGGGCTGGGCCTTTTGTCTTGAAAGAGCAACGCAGCTGCCTGGGGGTAGCTTGCACTCAGCTGCTGGAAGGAGGAGGTTGCCCTAAACCACTGATTGAACTCCCAGCTGGGCCCAGCTACCCCAAATAAATATAAAGTGGTTAAGGCCATTTTCTCTTACAGGGTCCTTAAAATATCAGCTCAGTGCCAGTGCTACAGCTCCTATCAGGGCTCTTAGGGAGGACAGCCATCCACGTCTGTGCTAGGCAACTGCAGTTGTATTTCTTTACTTTATGGAGAAACTGGAGTATTTTTAACATACTGAAAGAAACGGCCACTCAGCATCAGCTATTCAAATTCAGTACAGAGGCTGTGCATTCTAACCAGTCCCATTGCATGTACAGCATCCATTAATGTCCTACCCCTCCTTCCATGGCAGCTTCTAGTCCTGGCCTGCTTTGCTTCCCAGCTCACAGCAGTTGTATTTTAATCCTTCAGTGATGCATCTCCTCAACATGCACAACAGCCATGGCCGGGGAGCTTCCTGGAGGAAGTAATTACAGAAATTGAGCTCACCCAAGCAGTTGAAAAAGCTGGTATCTCAGAGCTCCAATTTTTCTCTCTGCTACACTCCGGACCTGCATCAGATTGAAATGCACCACTGGCAACAGGCTTTGCTCTTCTCCAGTTGCTGCTTGAATCTTCACCAGTGCTGACAGCTGTACAGAGCTGATCCAGAAGTTCCAGTTCACCAAGGATCAACCAGTTCCACGATGAAGCTGTCATGGTTACACCAGTGTAGTGCTGAGCCTAGGAGCGTTTGACCCCGCAGCAGTATTTCCAGCCCTGGGACACAGAGGCTTCTGTCTGATAGCAGCCTGCTAAAAGGCTTTGCTTCTCTCACCCTACCTGGCAGCCAACACATCATAGCCAACTCCATAATCCCCCCAAGCAAAGCACATCTCAGCAGCAACTTAATCTGAACTTGTACTTCAGCTCTCACAGCTGGCTTGAATGAAAATGAAAAGCAACTGATAAAGGAAACTCTACAAAGTGAAGTAGGTGGTGAGGGGACCAGAGGCAGAGCATGCAACTGGAAAGAGCAATGCCACAGCACATCCAGCAGTGCGAACATTAATTGCTTTTTAATTATTCCAGTGCTTTTCTTCCACGGTAGTTGGTAATTACAGGAATCCTGCCTGCCCTCCGGTGGCTGAGGAGGAGAGAAAACCAAGAGTGTGTCAGCAGAGCAGGCCCCGGAACTGAGCCTGGCTTACCCCTCGGTGGACAGCAGGAAGCTTCAGAGTTTCCAGCTGATACAATTGCAGGATTTGTTTCTGATCAGAGACCTGGGTAGGAAAGAGCACACCCTGTTTAGCCCCAGGTTTGGCTACGTTTTTTTGAGTCTCTAACGAACAGCATCACCTTCCTCCTGCCCTGCTGCCCACCACACCCCAGCTTCAGCCACTTCCAGCTCTGGGAAAAGGGCCAGCCTGCTTCTCAGTACATCACCTGCTATCAAAAACCCTTACAACAAAGGTGGTCGTGCACACCTCTGGGCTTTTTGGAAACACAGAGAAGAGCCCAGGTTGGGCAAGCACAGCCTGATGAGCATGGCAGCTCTTATGCTGGGTGTTTGGCTGCACAGCCACCGCCAGGTACCACTCATCAGTGCTATCTGACAGTACTCCCATGCCCCCCAGCCTCTCCTTGCAATAGTTCAGAGCCAGCACTAGGCAGCAGGTGCAAACACTCAGACCTCCAGCAGATCTCTTACATGGAAATCCCACCTAGCACTGTGTGAGAACTGACAGATGCATGTTGTGAACAGGCAGATAAGCTGTTGAGAAAGACCTGTGCTTAACTTTCTGGTTCAGATCTCTTCCATCCACTCCAGATTCTACTCAGACACTTTAGAAACAGATATTTAAAGATACCATGATCAAAGTGAGAAGAGGAGGAGGGCAAGGGCAAGAGCACAAGAGTCCATTAATGGGAAATCAGAATTCAGCTATATTCCTTACACAAGACAAAGGTGAGATAAATGCTCTGCAAGGAAAACAACATGACATCACAACAGCACCGACTTCCTAAACATCTGTAAGGATGTTTAGCTCATGGTTTCCATAAGAGAAAGGGCACCAACTCAGGAGTTTTCTTCTGATAGGTTAATGGGAATTTGAAGCAGCCTCCCCATATCTCCAGTTAATTCCAGATGTTAAAGGTCCCAGAACAGCTTCTGTTCTTTGCCAGCCCAAATACAAGGACTCAGACACCTGCCTGGGGAGCAGCCTGCTCTCAGTATAGCAGAACACCCTGTAGCAGGAAGGGAGTAGGACAAGTAACCAGCAGACCTGTGCACGGTTTGCTGTACAAGGAGAAAAGGCTTCCATCTGCACAGCAATCCCACTGGGGCAGCTCAATGCTAGCACGGACATGTTAGCAGCCCTAAGACTTCAGACTCAATTACTGAGAATGCAAAAGAGGTCTAACAACTGAGACACAAGAGCCTCCTTAGGTGCTCATAACCCAAAGACCATAAAGAACATCTTTCATCATCCCTGTTGCTCAGCTCTAAAAAAGAAACAGCCACTAAGGAGCTTGTGACAGTGACTGTGGCCACCAGCAAGTCAGAGCAGCTCTGCTCACACACACAGCATGATGTGCCTTTTTCAGGATGCAATAACCTCCCTCCTCTCATTTTCCCTAAGGCAGGAGGCAACTGGCCCAAGCATCAAACCCCCCAGCCTCAAGCCCCCAGCTTGAGGTAATAAGGAGAGTTCCCTCTGCCCCAGCTTTGGGATCTGCAGGCTGTGCTACTAGCCAGGTGCTGACCCTAAGTCTCCTTATTGAAGATGCTGAGCACTGGTGATCCCAAAGCAGCCACAGGAGCCCAATAAGTAAACAGTCTTAGCCAAGCCTCCTCCAGCTGGGCAGGAACTGGTGCTGATTTCGTAAGGCTATTTTTGCTGGCATGGTTGTTACAATGCCAGAAAGCAACTCATGTATTCAGTGAGAACTCACAGGACAGAGACTGTGGAAACTGCATCTCATCCTGTCTTCCCACCCGAGCCCCTTAATGGGAGGGGGGAAAAAAAGCATCAGCCTTTCTAATACGGGAGAAAATAACTTGTGCTACAGGAGCAGAGAGAAGCTCACCATCCACTTGGTGCAGCTGGTCAACAGCCAACGGCTGCTGAACAGAGGTGGGAAGATTTGGGAGCATACACTGTTGGTGCCCACAAGGAGATAGCCAGGCATGTTGTGAGCAAGGGGGGACTGAAATCCCGGCTTCCACATGGCTGGACCAAACCTTCCCGTGGAAGAGCAGAAGGCAAGTCCCCTGAAGCCTGCAGCAGCACTTTGTCCACGACCACTGTGCTATCTGGCCACTAGGGTGTGACAAAACCATATCAAGGGTACACAGATAACCACACCATTGCCATTTTGGTGCTAAGAAGCAACAAGCAGTTTGGGAACCAGGAGCGAGAAAGGTTTCAGAGGCAATGGGTCAACACATACCTCGTACGACTGCAGACAGGAAGCTCATGTTCCTTTGCACGCTGCTCTGTTCCCCAAGGACCCAATTCCAAGCCCTCCAAAAAAATCGATGAGATAACAAGGAGATGAGTTGCAGCCAATATGGATTTGTCAAGAGCAAATCACATCAAGCCAATCTATCTTCCTCCTATAACAGGGTAACAGGCTTTCGGCACAGACAGCACTACCTGTCAAACATTTCAGCTTCAGAAAGGCTTCTGACACTGTCCTGCCCGCCGTTCCCATAAGCTAGAGAAATATGGTCTTAAGAGACTCTGTGCCAGGACAGGTATAAACCTGCACAGATAACCACGTGCAGAAGACAGATACCAGCAGCCTCCTCTGCCACAAAGGAAGGACTTGTTGATTTAAGGATTTTGGAGGGGTCTGTCACATCCCTGCGCTGCTCAGACCTTTTGCTACTGACCTGGATGATGGAGCAAAAACCAAACTTATTAAATGTGCGAGCGACATGAAGGTGGGAAGAAGGGCAAGTACTTTCAGAAGACAGGATTAGACTGATGAGATCTTGGTAGCTTGAGACAGCCTGAACTTCATCCTCTCTTCAGGCAGATACAAGGGCCATGATTTTTTTTTTCCCCTCAGACAGGAATTATCAGCCTGTCTAAGAACAAGGAAGCAAGTTTTCAGGGACTACTGCTTCACTGGCCTTGCGTATCACAAGCTATTGATGCTGCAAGGGGTCTGGCACCTCTTGTTCTTGACCCCATGACAGCAGTGCCTAAGGTCCACACAAAACTAGCAGCATGTTGCATTAGGCTGGCATGTATCCAGGGCATTCCTTCCCAAGCTGCCTGCAAACAGAATCAATATCCAGCTCAAAGGGCACTGAGAAGGATCAGAAAACATGAATTCCCAATGCAGTAGATAAAGACTGCTCTTTATCTACTGCATCACCGTCACCTCCTTGTAACTGGCATCCCCTCCAAGAGCAGCAGAGAAGGTGTTCCTACACCAGCAGCACATCATGCTAATGATGACAGCTGAGCACATACTAGATCCAACCACTGTGCGTGCCATACTTGTTTCATAATGTTGTCCCAACTGCCTGAAGGCCTTTCCACCACCAGCTGCACCTGGTTCTGTCAGGTGTTCTTCCTCTTCCCAACTACTTCCATTGCCATCTTAACCTACAAGCTTGCCACTGGAAGCAATCAAAGCACAAATCCCCTGCAAAAGTAATGACCCTGGCATGGCACTTTCTGGAAAGCCAAGCCCCTGCAAAGTGCTATATCTCCAGCCTTTGGGGAAGAGACACTTGCATCCATTCTGACCTCTGGGCTTTCCTCTCTGACCTCCAAATCTGCATGTGGTGATCTTGGCACAATCTGCTTAGGAACAAGACCTTGCAGCCCTGTGAACCCTTACGCCCCAGGTAAGTTCATTCACTGCCTGAGCCAGAAAGCAGAGCTTCCATGTAAATGGCATTTATTTTCCCCAAAATAGTTGCTTTCGGTAGCCAGTTGGAGAGAAGACTGTAAAGTAGCGATGGATTGATTTGGCTCCTGTAGAGGTAACAAAAGGGAACATGACCCAACAGCTAAGGCTAAGGAATAGATGGCACTTCCTCCTGCAGCTGCTTTTGTAGAAGGGCACTTCCTTCACCTGTAACGTGGGAATCCTTCACCACACTCCTTGTCTGCACATCTCCTGCGGGTACAATACTTGTTTGTCACATGCTCCAAGAACCCTGAATGGAAAGCAGATGCTTGAAAGGAAAGCAGGACAGGCAGGATGTGGAAGGAGTCAGTGTGGCACTTCAGGTTTGGAAGCATCCAGTCAGCGGGCAAAACCCTTTTCACTGCTGTGGACATGAGCAATGGGTATTGACAAGGCAGATTACACAGAACATCACCCAGACCATGGGCTCTTAGTACCCTGTGGAACATGATTGAACGCTGTCTTATTCCATGATAAAGTCAGGAGTAAAGTGCTGAAGCAGAAATCAGTGTGACTTGGGGTCATTCCAGGGCAGCTCTCTTCATTGTGAAGGGCAAGACGGTCTGTGTATAGGGAACCTGACTGAATTTAAAGAAAGGTCATGGGAGGAGACAAAGCATAAGATGAACTGGCTTGTATTTATTAGACACCACAAAGACAGGAGCAAGCCATCAAAGGCGTTAGCATCCCCATGGTCAGCATGAAACTATGAGGATCTGCCATCTTACTGGTACATATCATGGGCTATGTGTGCCCATCTAGACATCCCTCCAGGCTAAGGAGAATCACAGCATCTGACACCTCTGGATCAGCCTAGTGAGGCCCTGCAGCCTGCCATTGCATTTCTTCCTCCAGGAGAGCTTGGTTATTACTGCTGCACACTTAACAGTACCAGAAAGCCTATGAAGTTTGTAATTGGACTGTCATCACTCCTGTCACTCACATGGATGCCAGTACCACAAGGGTAGCCTAGATGTTTGCCAAGATGAGCCTGCAGCTAGCAGGCCACAATGGAAGCTGAACAGAAGACAGAAAATATGTAAATTTTTTGCCACAAAAATTGTATTTTCAGTGCTGAAAGCCAGTGGTTAGTGATGCTGTTGGCACAGTCAGTTCAGTTCTTAGCTTACACCTCCTTGCATCCCCTGATGCCTTTAAGCTACTGTGTCAGAGAACCTGTGATCAACGCTTTCTACTAACACCGGGATCTCAGATCACCCCAGCCTGCAAACAGTGCCAGCACCCCCGTTATTCACACCTTCCGTCACCTCTCAGCTAGACTGCAGCAGTGTGACAGGCCTTACCTTGAAGCCTGCAGCGTGCAGGGAGCTCAGCTGCAACGCGCTCAGCATTCCTAACTGCCAGGTAATCCTGTTAGCAGCACCACAGCAGGCTGGTGCCCTGCCTACAGAGATCTAGGAGAAATCAGACTCACAACCGCGGCCCTCATTTCCCCACGGACTCCCTGGCAGATCTAAGGCTGCCTTCCAAGATGCAGCGCTGGCCACGGTGTGCTCAATCATCACAGAGCACCACTGTGCCTCACACAAGGGCTCTCATCCACACACAGCAGCCAGCCCAGCCCCCCGGTGAACACAAGTCCTCATAAACATTACCTGCTGCAAGCAGCTGGGCATCTTTGGGCTACCTAATCTGACAGAAATACACCATGGCATGTGGGTGTAACGGAAACCCCTTGGAACACGGTGCTGTGCTGCAGGCACTTAACCCTGGGAGGAAACTGAAGCACCCAGACCCTGACACATTCGCTGTAATGCACAACTCAAAGGTGTTCAGATGTGCACCCTGAGAACACAGGAAGCTCTGGCTACTGGCAGCACTAAGAGCAGAGAGCTGGCACGCTCTTGGTCAGCCTGTTCATCCGTTTTACATTAGCACGGCAGCTGCTCGGTTCAGCTGGAACAGGACAGATGTTACACATGTGAAGAGGAGAAGCGGGCTCTCCAATTCTGGCAATGACTGTCGTGGCACAAACTAACAGAAAGAGGTTCTGTTTGTGCTTCTGCTGAGATCACACAATTCCCCTATGGCTTAGTTTCCTCATCTGTAAAGACAAGGATAACTCTGCTCACCTATCAATCTGATATTTGCATCAGCCGAGAGGAATAAAGGTCTGGTCCCACGAGGTTCTGATTCACTCTGCTGAAGGTGTCATGTTCTTTTAAGACAAGTTAATGGGAGTTCTGGTAAAGAGCAATCTACTTTGTTTGGATGTGCTGGAAGACATGACTTACAAAGAAAGGCAGCCTCAATGCCTCATCTTGCAGATTCCCAAACATCGCTGTGAGCCTTTTCCTTGCCTGCCTCTGCCAATTTCTACCACGAGCTGGACTGCCTTACTAGCTTCTCGTCAAGGCATCTCCACATGCTCCAAACTCATCCCAGACTACATAAGCACCAGTCGGTGAAGGCAGAGAGCCATTAGTACTGCAGCACTGATACTGCTGCTGTCTGCGCCGGAATTAATGCAGCTCAGACACAGCACAATGAAAATATTGACTTTCTAGCTAATCAAACCAGATTCCATGAAAGCTACAACTTCAAACCTCAAAAAAAAATATCCATCAAGGATTCATAAATATTTGAAAGTGCCAGACTGATTGCATCTGGATTACTGCAGCAGGAGGGGCTGAGGTCAGGCTGAGAAGGAGATGGAATAGACAGCTTCTTAGACCTTGATGTCATGCATCTCCCTGCACCACCAGGACTGCACAGACCTTGGCCTCAGGTGAAGCATGACAACTATATCCCAGAACTATGTTATCTATGCCTGTGCATCTCTACTGACCTCAGGGCACACAGCCCACAGGTAGGAGGCAGCATCCCAGCTGCTGGGACCGTGAAGAAGACCAGAAGCCTAAGAACTTGATGGCTCAGTTTATGACTCTGGAATCAGAATACGAAACAGGCCAGTAGAATCTGTGTGCATTTGATTTCCCTCTCAAGTCTCCAGCCTCGTCAGCAAGGTTAGCACGATCTAGTGGGGTGGGGGCAAAGCGGGAGAAGAAGAAGAAAAAGACAAAAAACCCTCCTTCCTTGTTATCCAAGGAAAACAAAATCCAGACAAACATGCAAGATCCAACAAGTCAAGATGCATTCAAGATACTTCACCCCACTGAGAAACTCCCACCTTTTAGAATCACAGACTCAGAGTGCTTCCAGTCGGAAGGGACACAAAAGGCCATCCAGTCCAACTCCCCTGTAGTGAACAGGGACGCCTACAGCTCCATCAGGCTGCTCAGAAAAGAAATGCACATAAAAGAAAATTCAACTGCTAATTCTAGCTTAGAGGAGAGGGGGATTTTCTCTCTCTCTTTTTAAAAAATACATATTTTTAAAGAAGAAAGCAGGATAAATAACTTTAGCTGAGCTGCAGAAGGCAGTTTGCAAAGCCATTTCAGGCTGCCCTTGTCCTCCAAGTCTCTGGAGCCACATTCGTATGCAAGAGAACATGGAGAGAACATAACACAAAGTCCTCTCTTGTGAACTGTATATTTATCTCTTGCAGCCAAGAGGAGAAACAAATCTTACCCTGAAACACAACACTCTCCTTCATCAGCAACTGATGTAGGAAGAGAGTCCCAGATGAACTGGAGGAGCCACACTCCTGAAAGGACAATGCAGACACAAATCAGATGGGGACTGAGGCAGGTAAGTGGGGAAAAGAGGTCCAGAGGCAGAAGCTAACTCTTAGCTGGGGCAGAAGGGGAAGATGCCAGCTCTGGCTGGGCAAAGCAGCAGTGTGCCCATGCAGTACGTGGTGCCTGACGGCCTCCAGGAGAAGACAGGAGTTGATTCATGGAGAGAAGGATGTTCCCAAACCAGTTCACAGTAATGCCGACCTCTTCCTCCAAAAATGTTTTAAATTCTTCCCAAATCCCATTTAGATGCATTAAAGATGATCTGCATGGTTCTGAAGCTAGAAGTTACGTTTTCAAGGTCCTTCCTTGGATCAGTCTGCAGCGCTGGGGATGGGGGTCCCAGAAAGGAGCAGTTCCACGCTGATGCACAGTGCTAATCTCCTCACGCTATGCTTCATACTTCAGTGACATCAGCTTAACCCCAAGTAACGATGCCAGGAGTGTGAGGCAGGGCTGCAATTCGGCTCTGGGCATTTGCAGTGCCAGAGCATGGAGTTCCTATGCCACCAACAAGCAGCAGGCATGCACAGGCTGCCCTGCCCTGCTCACCAGCTCAGGTTCCTCTCCACCACACTGCCCACACTACAGATCATCCGCATCCTTGCTCCCAAGGGTGCAATTGTTTTTTCCTATGAAACAGAGGCCAAGGCTGAAACTTCAGTTTAAGTAATAGTCACTTTAAAAATAAATAAAAAAAAAAATAGCTGTACTCTGAGTTTGTTCATGTAAATCAATGGCATGCTAGCAGATGTACCAAATATCCCCCAAAGTGCATGTGTCAGTGTATTTCTTTCTTCAGAGATCATTAATGGCTCATGACCAAGGTCAGGAGTCAAGTCTAAGACCTTGCTGCGGATATCAAGGAGAGCCTTTGCAGTGACACAGGGCACAACCTGCCCGGCTAATAGACTCGCAGGAACTCCATTCCCAGACCTCAACCATCCCCCAGCTTATAAATAATAAATTGCCATTTTAAAGCTGCTCTCTAGGAAGAACTTCCTGAGCCCTTTCCCACCCTTGGAGACTGTAAACATAGAGAAGGCTGAAACACACACTGGATTAAAATCACTGCGACTAAAATTGCTTCAACGCAAGAACGAAAGCAAAGCAAAATGCCAAAGTCTCCTGGACAAACAGAAGCTGTGGCTGAGCCACAAGCAGCCCCCAGCAGGAAGGGCCCCCAGTCACCATGGGGACAAGGCTGGCACCACGCTCCATCCTGCTCCACAACTCCTCCGAGGCTCCGGAGCAGATGGTGGGCTGCGAGCACAAGGAAGCAGAGACTGGTGAAATGCTGCATGTAAATAAGGCTGCTAAACACTCTTGTTGTGACTCGGCAGCAGTCGGGGAAGGCTATTAAGGGGCTGCTGCAGGCAAACAGTTAGCCAGCAGTAATGAGCAGGCTACGAGTGACTGATTCCATGTCAAGGTTGGGCGGTATCGATCAGAGATGTACAGCTGCAGCCCTGCCACTTCAGAAAAGATGCGAGCTGATGGATCACCAGCAAGGCCCACATCCACACAGAAAGGCACAGGAACATGGTGTCCTCAGGGAACGGGGCAGCACCGTGACTTCAGAGCCATCCTAAGGTGCAGACTTCTGTTCCCAGAAGCAAATGAGGATACTCTTTTTGTTGCTGTTTCACGTGCGTCTTTTCATTACTAATGTGTTCGGGTCTAGAAGCAAAAATCTGGGATAACATTTCCTCAAAGGCTTTTTTTAGCATGGCTCCAGCAGCACGGCAGTGTTCAAGGAGAGAGGAGCAGGAACAACATCCCTCTGGATCACATTTCCCAGGCAAGAAGTGGACAGGCTGGGGCTGCAAAGGGTAGGGCTGCACAGGGAGGCCATCCCTTGTGTCAGAGGGACATCCCCACTCCTGGTGGGACCCGGAGCATCACATCCCAGCTCAGTTTGCAGGGCCTGTATGGGGAGTGGGGGGAGAGGACTGAGACGAAGGATCTGCCCAGAATCAGCTGTGAGAGCAGCCACCGGTGGTTATGGGTTTCTCTGGGTGCCCTGCACCTCTCTGCTCTTCCATCCCTGCTTGGCTCACACCCTCATGGCTATGGATTTCTCCAGATCTCCTGCACCACTCCGCTCTTCCATCCCTCCTTAGCTCACACCCTCGTACTGCCTGAAAAGACTAGCAACAGCCACAGCTCAAGCACTATTTAAAGGCTGCCTTGAGGACTAGAAGTTAATTTTAAAACTAACTGACCTAAGCTCTCTGCCATACTACCTCAGGAGGAGACTGGAAGGGTGGGAGCACTGCTAATGCCTGCCTAAAGAGTATGTGTTTTACCTCCCAGCTCTTATTTCTCATTATTAATGTCAAGGTTTTTTAACAAAATTTGTCTTGGTCAATTAACTCAGGCAGGGTTGCTTGTAACATTCCAAATAAAGCCAGCCACATCCTGCGCTCAGAAAGATGAGCGAGCAGCTCAGGAAGCAGGGGAATGACAAGGGCAAGGCATGACTCACGGCAGCACCGGGCAGAGGATGCCCAGGCAGCAGCAGCTCCCACTTCCCCACACACCGAGGGTAGGACCTCCCGCTGTCAGGGAAGATGAAAAGACTGTTTGGAAGAATATTTGCCCGACAGATTTATCACAATAAAAGCATGCTACAATTCACAAAGATGCTTGTGGCAAAATAAAAATAGAAGAGGAGCCTCCTTCTCATAGAGAGATGTTACTTATGCATCAAAATGCCTCCTTTGCATGCGCTGATTTGTACCAAATTCAATCACAACTCAAGTCAGACACGCTGTTGCTACCAGGGCCACCCAGCACACCCTTGCATTTAGATAAGAATTGCATTGTGGAAATCAGGGCTGATGCACGCTTCTCACTAGTTACTCCTGCTCTGCGGCGGGTCCCTTCTTCTCCTTGACTGGATGGCCACCGTTGTTTCATTGGAAGGCAGTGACCACCGGCATGCCTGGAGCAGGCTGCCCAGAGAGGCTGTGCATGCCCCATCCCTGGAGCTGTTCAAGGCCAGGTTGGATGGGGCCCTGGGCAGCATCAGATATGGAGGTTGGCAGCCCTGCATGCGGCAGGGGGGTTGGAGCTTGGTGATCCTGAGGTCCTTTCCAAGCTGAGGCATTCTATGATGATTCTATGTAAGAAATACACAGGCACAGCTGAATGAATCCTTCACTGCTGAATGAGCCCAATTCCCTTCCACATGGGCTCCAGGTGGGCCCCAACTGCAAAGCACTGCTCCTATATCAAAGCATCAAGACATCAGTCTCAAGAACTTCATACACAACAGAAAGGATCAGTTCCAGGGAAATGTGATCAGTCCAAAATGAAGCTTTGACTATTAGAATTTCAGCTCAGCTGAAACAAACTCTCACATTCAGCTCAAATTTACGGTGCTCACAAAAGCTGCATTTTCATATAAATAGAAGTGACTGCACAAATAGTGAGGAAGGATTCCCGACAGCCACCATCTGAACTCCCCACCTTTCCTGAGGAACATGCTCACGGTGTATTTTTTGCCACAGGAATTATAGCACATGTCATTTCCAACAAGAACATGCACAAGGCTCACCAGCACCTCAAGTCAGGAACACGGACAGCACAGGCACTCCCCAGCAGTGCCTGGAGCTAGCACTGCCTCCAGCCTCCCTGCAGGCCTTCCTTGGCACATCAGCTGCTAATGAAGAGCTGGCAACGAGCACTCCTGGGGGTCTGGCCCACGGCTGCGTGGGCAGGCAGAGCTGGCTGCCCTGTCACCTGTGCTGCCAGATGCAGAGGGACAACTCTTGCACGTCTACCGAAGCGCTGGGTCTCGGTGCGGCAGCTCTCTGCAGCCTGGCCATCTCTGTGATGCTTACCCCATGCCAAGAGCAAACCCACGTACAACTGGATCAGCAAAACACACTGGTAAAAGGGCAGCTCCTATCTGCACCAGATACACATGAAAGCTGCGGCTGATGATAACGAAATGCCAATCTCTGACCCAGAAGCACAGAAAGATTACTGCTTTGATTTACAATACAAACTAGAAAGCAAAGAAAAGCTAGACTGATTTCTAATCATTCATGGAGTTTTAAATTTGTTTGCCCTTCATTCAAAAACAAGGGAATCACACACAGCTGAACAGCCCCTGAGCTGCTGCTGGGCAGACCCGAAAGGTAAGCTGAAATAAAAGCAATCTCACACCTGTTTTTAAGAAGGTAGAAAGGACAACCTAGGAACTACCGACAGGTCAGCCTCACCTCTGTGCTGGTGAATATCGTGGAGCAGATCCTCCTGGAAGCTGCTGTGAGGCAACTAGCAAGGGCAAGTCCTCCTTACCAACACAGCGCCCTTCTATGATGGCATAACAACAGCCACTGACGTCATCTACCTGGACTTCAGTAAGGCCTTTGACACAGACCCCCACAGCATCCCTCTCTCAGAACTGGAAAGATGGATTTGATGGGTGGGCTGTTCAATGGGTGAGGAACTGGCTGTGAGATTGTACCCGGAGAGTGGTGGTCAGTGGCTCAACGTCTGGGTGGAGATCAGTGATGAGTGGTGTCCCTCAGGGGTCAGCCCTGGCACCGGTGCTCTTTAGCTTCTTCATCAATGACAATGACAGTGGCACGGAGGGCACCCTCAGCAGTTTGCAGATGACACCGAGCTGTGTGGTGTGGTGACACACCCAAGGGACAGCCCAAGACAACAAAGTTTCAGTGACCTGAAAATACAAATATAAATAGCAAATCCAGCTTTGGGCTGCCCCTGGCTAGCCCGCTCGTGGCAGCATGGCCCACCACACTGGCCAACAGCTGCCAGCCAGCTCCCTGCTGTACCCTGGGGCGCAGCAACTCATCTCACAGACCCTAGTCAGAAAGAGAGCACAGCCCTCCCAACCCAGTGGTACAGACAAGAGCAGCCTCCCAGGCTAGCACGGGTTTCTCTGTGATGTCAAGTACTGCAGATCAGAAACAGGATCAATACCACACTCTCCTGCAAAACCAGCTCTGCACTGAGGTTACTGAATTGACGCTGACTAGAAACAGAAGCAAACCTGACCCCATTGATTTTCATTTTCCAAGCAAAAGCAGAGAGTCAGGAGACTAGTGGTGCCGAGACTGAAAGACTAATTTGGCAGCAGGGTTAATAATTATTTCATACTTAATATCCATGTTCTTGATCCCGCTGAGATTCAAGATTTCTCTGGGCCTTTATATTTGTGTAAAGTTTTGCATGCATTTAAATGACGGTGGGATCTAAGCCCAAGTTGTTACTAAGCACTAGGTAAGCAAATTTGCTTAATAGGATTTTAAATTTGCCATCATCCTTTTAAAATGTATTTGTTCTCCACTAAATAGTAATAAATTAGCCTAACAGCAACCATTCATATTTCTTTAGCATCTTGGAGGCATCTCAATATGTTTTACCAACCACAGCAGCCCGGTCAGAGGCCAAACCAACTGACACGGGTAGATGTCACAGGACCTGGTCAGAAGATGGGCTTTTTAGTGCAGAAAGCCTGAATTGCTCACCAACATGCTGAGAAATGTATTTATTATTCCAAGCGGGAGGGGAGAGGTGCAGGAGCTGCATGAGAAGAGTTTTAAGTTGATGACAGGAAGAAATCCTTCAACAGACTTTTCTGCCCTGCCCACCTACCCTCTCCCCACCCTCACACCCCAGGAAACTGAGAAACACAGAACAAACCCAGTCCGATGCAGCCTCACACACCTGAGCTTTGGCACGGAGGGGCTCAGCCTGGTGCCTTCACTGCTGCTCATAGCAGTGCCCCCAGCTGCCTGCCCAGCACTACAGCAGCTCCTCACCGCTCTCAGAGTTGCAGCAGAGCCCTGTGTGCAGCCCAGGCCTGCCAGCATCCAGCACTGGCTTCAACAGCCAAGGACCAACAGTGACTACAAACCTTTTATCCCGGGGCTTACCTGCTTCTCAGAGCTCCATCCTACCTCCTGTTCCCTCCCCAAGCCCAGAAGGGTGTTAGCCCACAAGAGGCTGAAGAGGTGACAGACACCCACCTCTGAACCCTCTCCATTTTGGCACTCCTTTGTTTCCCATAGCACGTATCACAACCCCAAGCAATGTCCAGAGAGGCAGAGGGGCTGGGCCAGGCTGACGCAGGGAAGCCATGCTACCTCTCCTTCCAACAGCCACATCCCAGCCACATCACTCTTCCTTCTCTCTCCACCAAACCAAGCTGTTCATCAGAGTGTAGCTGAATGGTAATGAAGCACTCGGTGGAAATAGATTTTTTGTTCCGCCTGGTTGTGGACTGCTGGAGACAGGGGTCGTTAGCTATGCATCACTAGCAAGCAGCCGTTCCCTCATTAGCAGGCCGCTCGTCTACTCCATCCACCTACATTATTGGTTCAAGAGAGTGTGCCCAGCCATTATTGCCCTCAGCAGAAGCTCAGCATAATTGGCCTAGGAGAAATACAGGTTAAGAGCATGAACAGCTCTGCAGCTAACATGGTTTTGCCAAGTCATGATTTTATGAGTTCAGGGAATTGCCTGCCCTCAGGTCCTGGAGTCTCAGGCACGGCGCTTAACCCACCTGTCTGGATCTGCTGAAGAAGATGGGCTGCTTCTAATCCTCAAGGCTACAGGAGGAAAGAGCCGCTCCTCAAAGGGCTGCCAGCCAGACGGATAAGGTTACACTTCCTTTTCTGTAATTCTTCGAGACACAGCACCTGAGACACTGGCAAGCACACCTTGCGGCCTATTTCTAGTGCTGGAGACCCTGAAAACCCCAAAAGGGAAAACAGCTCCAGGGGTTGTTCCCAACGTGGGGCGGCCTGGGGCCATTGTGTGATGGGTGCACATCCTCCTGGAAGTGGTAGCACTGCAAAGAGTGCCACAGAAAGGAAGAAGGAAAAGCTTTGGCAGTAAGTCAACTCGCATCATTCTGATAAAATTCCCTGCAAACTGCTTGAAGAAATGTAATTATTTACACGGACAAATGACACAGAGTTGTGCTTACGGCCTTTTTGATAGCATTGTTCCTGCAGGCTTCCCTCTGCCCCCTGCAGTAGCAGATGTCTCACTCTCCGCATAGAGGCCAATACACAATACAGACCTTGCCCATCTTACTAGTACAGAGACAAAAAATTTCATCAAAGCCCTGCTTCCCACCAAGAAAAATCAATTTTCATTTAAATCAAGACATTTCAGAAAATACTAACGTCACGTGGGCTGTTCAATCGTCCTTCAGGTTTTTTTTTTTTAATGAAACAAAGGCATTTTAGAAATGCCTCGCTCAAAACGACTTTTCCAAACAAAATCATTGTTTTTGTGTTTCAAGATTACTGGCAAGCTGAGAAGGCTGAAATAGAAATGAAATGTTTAATTTTGGAAGAACATATGCTCCATCAGAATTTGTAACGTTCCCTTCAGAGCTGAAGGAAGAACTGACGCTGCAGACCTTCTTGTCAAGGGGGAAGCTCGCTTCTTCCCCAGCCCTAATGTTTATCACTTCTGTTCAGCCTTAACAAAACGCAGAAATACTTTTCGCTTCCCACGTGAAGGTGGAGTGTGGATTCCTGTCTAACCGCCGCCGTGCTCCACCCCAGAGGCAGCTGTGTTCCAGCCTTCTGCAAACCCTCTATTTCATGTGTGAAGGGCTCTGGCTCTCGAGCTGACAGCGGCACTGTGACAGCAGCCTCCTGCCACGGCTGGCCAGAGCAGCGAGCAATAGATCAACATTCCTGTCGCACTCGCTGTCACTACCCGGCCGTTAGTGGGCAAAGTGATGGATCCGCCGGGACTGAATTAATTGAATCCCCATTCTACAGGCACTCTCCAGAGACAGAAGTTGGACAGAGCAATCCGTGTCTTTGGCACAGGAGCGTAGCTTTTGCTTTACAGTACCTCTTTCCCAGAATATGTTTAAAAGTGATTAGCAATTGGTACATAGCAAACTGACAGGAAGCTTCGTTACCTGTACCCAAATCTATGGGTAGCACATCTCCTCTGCTCTGCGTTCACCAGGACTGGGAGAGACCAAGGAAAGGGGCACCGTGGACGACCTGCCCTCCCAAACCAGCCCTGGGACAACCTCACAGATCCAGCACCTGCCTCTGCATGCTGGGTCCTTTGTCCTCTCCCCTAACACTGCTGGAAAAGAACCAATGTGTGGTTAGTGCCCAAGTGCAAAAGCAGGACCAAGGCACCCTCCAGCCTGGAGGAAGGAGAAATTCTGCCTTTCTGGTGCCCTTCTGGTGGGAGCTCTGTGCTCGGAGCAAGCCTCCCTTCTGAGCAGCACATGTGAAGGCATTGCGACTCACACGGCTCAGCAGCCCAGAGGTCCCTGGAACACATGGACGTTAGGCACGCTCTCAGGGGACAAACAGCTTGTGAGTCATTTCACAGCCTTCAAACGTGGGTTTGGGGCACTGGGCAATGAAGAGATGTAGGAAAAAAAGCCTTAAAAACATTGAGTTTTTCATCTTTTACCAAGGTGATGTGGGAAGGGGTGGGATCGTGTGTCTCGGTGGTAGAGCAATTCATGAGGCCCACAAGCTTGCCTGAAAGGAGGCAAGGCAGTCCTAGAGAGATCAATCACAATTTTATCTACCCTTTTCAAGTTCTCATTTCTTTTTATCCCATACCGCCAGATAAAATCTCTGCCTCAAACATGGGTAAGGAGATAGAGCTTCATTATATTATTCCAAAAACATTAGATGCTGTAGGCTTTGCCCTTTTATGAGTTCACTTTGCTGGCACTCCCCTCTCTGCCCCCCCAGATCTCTTCCCTTTAATATTTTTTTTCTCTCCAAGCCAGAACAACAGGCACAAAACTAATTATGTGATATTTCAGATCCATGTTGTGTTAATGGCACCAGATCGCGTGTGACATTTCCGACTTGTTAGACTATTATTCTCGCTTATTGTTATCTCTGCCGCTCTGAATACAGGCTCAGGGCTTTATATCCCCCCCATGCACCAGGCTCCCACCCCTTTTTCCCTCTCTTGTTCTCATTTATCAGCCTAGGAGGATCTGCAGAATATTAAACTGGGCCATGCTGGATTGCTCTGCTCGTTGTGGGCACAGGTGGAAGGGAAGGTAGAAACGGAGACGCAGAAAAAGACAGACAAAAACAAATGCGGACAGGGATTTGTGGGGAAAAGCCACAACAGCAGGAGCCTGCCTGGGGGCATCACTGACTTCAAGTGGAGTTGTATCAGGCTGTGAGACTGCGCCCATCCCTCAGGTGCCCTTCCAGTGAGGAACTGCATTCTCACCTGGCTTGTATTCCCCAGGAACGGATGGGATGCCATGAAGGCCCCTTCTGATGTAGCTTCATCTCCCAAATACCTTGCTTGAAATACAAAATCGTTGCTTCTGCCTACCTGTGGGACTGGCTGTGGAGACAGTGTACCTCCCCATCTTGAGCTCCTGGGCTACTAGAGGAGGTGATAGCAGGGGAAGACTTCTTTAACAGAAGACGTGCTGGTGGGTTACATCATATCTATGGCTTCTGTTGCTGACCATAAACCCAAAGAAATGTCCTTTAACTCTGGGTTTAGTGATCTAGGTTTAGTGACGGAGGCTGAGGTCAGAAAGCACAACAGCCCAGTAAACATCAGCTGCTTTGTAGCTGCAACACAGGGCAGAACAAACGGCAGGATTTAAGGAAGGAGCCTCCTGCCACCATATTCCTTTCAAGCAAATATCTGCAATGCTGCCTCGGGGGACAGAGCTTCCTGCAGGAGTATTGATGCACAGCTGCCATCCCTTCAGGGCTAGTTCATGGTCCCAAGGGGCAGAGGAACACAACATCACGTTGGGTAGCTTTAGCTGCTACTTCATCTGCCTGAAGAGCTCTGATATTCCTAGGACTGTTGAAGGTATTGGCCCAAATGCTGCCATCGTTTTGTTTCACTTCCTGAATGATTGTGCTCCTGGGTCTCTTTAGTCATACAAATATAGCAGCTGATTTGTCTCCACACAGCACTCAGCGAGATGGAGGGTGCCAAGTTCCTCCCGCTGATATAGGCTGTGCAATCATTCCAGCACAGAAGCTATAGAGAAGAAAAAAAGACTGAGAGGGTCCTCTTGACTCTGCTCGTGGTTACTGAGGCTTCCCAGCCTGACACAAACCACTCCTCCCTCTCCATCCAAATTCCCTCACTCCCTTCCAACTTCATCCCCTTCCTTCTCCCTGTTGCCACGACCCCACACTGCTAGCGAGCAGCACTCCAGAGGATGCCCACCTGCCTGGCTCCATCCCGCGGGTCTCTGAATCTCCTTTTACTCTGTTAAGCATCACAGGAGAGATCTATATTGGTAACTAAAACAGGACCAAGGCGCTGGCTTCAGGCACTGTATCATGGTCATCCAAGACATTTAACTGTCCACATGCTCCCTGGCCCACACCAGCCACCACTCTCCCAGACAGCCCTGGACACAGTTCAGGGGATGGCATGAGCCAGGGGCTGTCAGCAGTGAATTGCATGAGAGAGGCCAAAGTTTAGTTGTATCAGCACAAACCACACCACACCACTCCCCCGCAGGACCAGAGAATGGATGCTGGCTTGTTATATTTACTAGAACAGATACAACCTTGGTACAAATGAGTGTTGGAGAGGACCCCTTGCCAGGAATATAATCTCCACTTTTGTTCCTCTAGGGCTCAATCCAGTAAGAGTTTGCAATCAGACACTGTACCCTCCATGCCAAGGAGCTGGGAGAAAGCTGCAATATCAAAACCCACACGTTCTGGGTAAATTGCCTTGTGCAACTCTGAGCCTCTGTCTTGCTTTATTTCTCATCCAACTCTGATACCAAAAGGAGGGCTGAAAGTCTCACCAGCTACCCACAGCAGCAGCCCTTATGATGGAAATCTGGAGGCCATAGATGCAGGCAGGGCTTTGTGAGTTCCCAGACAGGACTGGGTTGTCTGTATGAGTCTGTAGGCTGTCGCTTATTTAACAGACAAATAAAGAGACCCGAAATAAACTTCAGCTGGGAATAGGCTGCTTCCAGGAGCATCTGCAGGGATCTGCTGCAGGGAACAGCCTGATGGGATCTGCTCCAGGAAACAGTGCTGTGCCACTGCAGCATGCCTGCGGACCCCAGGCAAGCAAGGATAGCACATGGGGCTTCTATGCAACAGCCGCTGTCTGGAGACACTTGGGCCAACCTTCAGGTCTGTAACCTACTCAGGCACTGTCTCTGAGCAGCTCCAGGTTCAGACCCCATTTCTGTGGGCTCTCAGTCACTCTCTCGAAGAGGGGAAATCAAAAGGAGACGTCTTACCAAGGAAAAGGGCAAGTTGCCTTGGCTGCACATGCAGCCCTCTTGCTGTGGGATCTGTGTCTCCTGCTTCAGCCCCACACACTATGAACCAGGGCTCATAAGCACCCCCTGCCCAAGCACGTGCCTCTACTCCCTGCCCGCTCCCAGCCCACCCTGTGCCTTCCCCCATCCCACATCACCACTCTTCCCCTGGATCAGCAGCAGCAGCTGCAGCACAATATGCTCCACAGCTTGCTAAGGGGGATGGGAAGAGGAACAGCAATATATAAATAAATAAAATAAAATATGTCTGGCTTAATCCTTTTATCACTGTACTTCTTTCAGTCGTTTACAGAGATAATAATCGCCCAGGCTCTGCAGGAAGCACTGATGGAAGCAAGCACAGAAATCCAGCGGCAGCACCCCGTTCTCTCATCTGCTGTCACCTGGGTGTGAGGCCAGACAACAAAGTGGGAGCGAGGCCGGACCAGCAGCTAGCCCAGCATGGCACTGCGAGGGAGCGGGTCGGCAGCAGCAGGACCAGGGAGAAATGGGGAGGGGGCAGAGCCAGAGGAAAGCACCTCTGCAGAAGTGAGAGAGAGGAAGCAACATAAAGTGGCACAACGGTAACGAGGAACAAAGAGAGAGGGGGAAGAAACAATACGGCAAAAAGCAAAGCCAGCACATGCATCAGGAAATTTAAAGCCTGTCAGCAAAACGCTGCTTTCCTTGCGGACAAGGAGAAGATAAATGAGAGTCAGAGGTGCCACTGCTGGTCTGCGCTGAGTCTGGAAGACCCGCCTGGGTCTCCTGACAGCAGGAACAGCTGGAGCAATTCGGATTCCCTGCTGCGTCCCAGTGCTCCCTTAGGTGTGGCCAGGCCTCCCCATGGCCACCAGGGTCTCTGCTACATTTGGCAAGGAAGCAGGAGAGAAAAGCCTCCTTCAGGGCAAGGGCAGGAGAGTCACAGCAGGCTCCTCCTGGGGAAAAGTGGGCTGTGAGCTGCTGCTGGCCAGGAGCCACCCGAAAACGACAGCAGAAAGCTCAGCATGTGCGCTCTTCTTATCACATGTTGACTCAAATGCTCCCACATAAAATGGCAGCTGTCTCTTCAAGCAAACAGATGCCTTCATAGCTTAAAGGGCAGTGGATCAAGGTCAACTTTTCCCAAGACTGAGCCACCTCCTCTTCCTTTCTGGACCATTAACACGACTCTTCCAGGCAGTGAGGTGTAGCACCAAACCCAGCCTCACTTTTCCCACGCTCTCCCCACCGCAGAGCCCCTTGCCAGGCCTCCAAGACACCCGCAGCAGAGCCCCCAGCCCTGGGCTCCTGCCTGCATGACATGCTGAGCCCCTTCCCCTGCTCTGCCAGGGTACCCTCCTAAAACCTGCCCTTCATGCCATAAACCTGCGGCTGACTGCTGAGCAAGCCACTTCCTCCTGGGTGATTTAGCAGGGACTGTTGAGGAAGCTGCAGTTTGTCTGGATTAGAAGAATTCATCAGGCATGGCACGGCCCACCTGCCTGTCTCCTCTCATTGCCATCCCCACAGCCAAGCCCTTCTCGCTGCCCCAGCTGTCCTGGCCCTTTTCTCCCCAGACAGCCTTGAGCTTTCAGAAGGGGGAGAAGTCAGGCAGGGACAGAGGTGTGAGGCTGCCTCTGCCCTTTTCCTTCCCTGTCATAAAGCTCTCAGGACCAGCTCTGCAGTCAGGGGAATATTATCTCTCCGTGCTGCTGTTAATCTCTTTATGGCATCATTTGACCCTTTCTAACGTCCATTGATTTTTGAACTCTCCTTTGCAGCAACTCTGCAGATCCCTCCGGTCTAAATTACCAAACATCAGCACTGTGGCAAAACACGGGACCAGAGAAAGCAACAGGGAAAAGCCTGTTCAGTAACTACAGCCTCACCGGTCGCGTTGGTGGCCCCATGGCACACCTGGCAGCAGGCACAGAGCTGCCTGCACCATCCCTGCTCTTCCAGCCCTGTGCTGCCTCAGGCACCATCACGCCCTCGGCAAAGATTTGGCCACCAGCACGGCTGAGATGGCTGCACTTATTGCACCTGAAGCTACAGCCACAAGAAGCTGCTGGCCAGGCCTCTCCCAAGAAACCTAATAGGGCGACTCAACAAGAGGTGACGGCTGCTGCTTTTAATTTAGCTGTGAAATGACTCCTCGCTCCAGATTAATATGTTCTAATTTATTTCTGTTTTCCCGAGCTCACCCCTTGTCCAGCAGCACTGTCTCCTTGCCTCATTCTCGCTACTTGTCCTAATGAAATACTGAGCTGTATTGTCTACTATTATGGTAAAATACACAATATATCACACTGATGCATTCTGTGAGTATGACATAAAAATGACGAATGTGCTCTGGCCAAACATTTAAATGTATTCATCTCGCATTAGTGAAAAATGAATATTAATATGCTGGAAAATGGCTCAGGTGATGAGGGCTTTGTGTCATACTGGAGAGGACACTTCATCCCTTCCTCATTTTTCAGCCGGAGTCAGCCCTGCTCCTGATGTAAGCCTCAGGATGTCTAGCACAGGCCTGCTCAGCACAGCTCCAGCCAGGGCCACGGAGAGCGAATGTGGCACAGTGCAGAGGCCTGTCGCAGCAAGAGAAATGGAATCACCGGGTGGCAGCAAGCTGGGCTGTGCCGTGGAACTGATCAGGAAGCACTTCAGCCTCCTCCGGGCACATGGCTGGAGTGGTAGAGCTAGGAGAGCCACTGGGAGAACCAACGCAGCTACCTGCACGGCCCCCTCGCTGCCCCTGCCACCCCAGTCTATTGCTCCCAGTCAGAAGCACAGGAGTGTAACTGACCGTGAGCTAAGCCTGCCAGAAGGCTCTGTGCCCCACTTGTTGGCATCCAGGACGCCCCAGTTACAGGGGAGCATCCAAGCAGCAGTCCCTGACAGCCTCTTTTCACCACAACGTTGCTAGGAGGACTACAGCCAGCGAGCTTGTGCTGCCCAGAACCAGCTCAGATAAATCTGGGAAGTTAGATACTGCCAGCTATGTTTTACATTTACTCTGGGCTGTTAGTATTTACTCTGGGCTGGCTGTGAAGCCTTAATGTGTTCAGGAAAAGAAAGAATTTGAGTTTTTATCTGCTCATCAAATTTGTGCTCTGCATTTGTGGATGTTTACGGCCCTCTCCCTTTAAGTTCTACCTTTCTTGCAAAGAGCAAGTAACTCTTCCCAGGATCTCGGCCCCACTTGGCAGATCAGATTTAGAGGGCCGGGGTGGTATCTAAGAGAAAATGGTCCTGGCTTTCCCTGCACTGCAAATACTTCATGACCTGTCCTGTGTTTGTTAACACCCCTACTCTCACTTTCTTCAATCTCTGACAAAGGCAAAGGTCACTTGGAGGGCTTAATGGGTTGTGGGATCAGTTCATCATCTTTGGACTTGGCCGCATTCACCAGCTGAGAACAAGTTTGTCTCAGCCTTTCATAGTTACTGCCCTGCTCTGTGAGGTGCTGTAAGTAGTTCATGAGTGCAATATCTTTACAGTCAGGCTCGTTCATTATTCCATTGTGCGATCTCCATAACCACAACCGTATCTCTGCAAATCTATAGGGCACGTACAACAGCATACACCAAACGAGGAGGAAAAGCGACAATTCTGACGTATCGGTATAAAAAGCCCTCTCTTCCACTCTGATCCAAAAGACTCGGCACTACATCCAAGGCCCCACATGCCATCGTTAACTCCCACGGCAGTGCCAGCAGTCTCTGGCTTTCATTGGATATTTACATGCACAGAGAAACCTTCGTCCCACATGCATCCCACATAAGCAAGGCAAAGTGGGGAGAGGGGAGGGAGACTTTCAGACTATGCTAGCGGTGTCTCAGACAACACTTTCAGGAAGAGTCACTCAGCTGCCACAGCTTTGCCAGGTTTCCTGGTCACGGTGCCCCTGCAGCAAGGCTAACCCCATGTCAGCAGTGGTGCCGAGCTCACCAGGGCTTCACTGCTCTTCCAGGATACAAGCAATTCCAAACCAGGCCTACCACATGCCCTCTCTCCCTCTGGCCACAGTTTCAAGAGAAGACAAAGCAAATACATGCTGTACCATCACAACATTCGAGACTGCAAACCCAGGGCCAGCCCGACTGCTCCAGGAACACACACCTCCACCAGCACAGGCCCCGGGATGCCTCCCATGTGTCCCGCAGCCCATGCATGCCAAGCCTCTCCCGCAGCCACGAGCTGCAGAACAGAACGAGCCGCACAAGCAGCCCCGAAGGAACGGTGCGTACCCACACTGCTCAGTGCTGCCTTTCATCTCCAGCAAGCCGGCCTTTCTACAGCACCATCAATACAGGATGGAGAAGGAATCGTTAGATGTGGCACTTCCATCAATATCTCTAAAAGGAACAGACGACATGACAAAAGGTGAACCTGAGACCTCTTCAGCCTGGAGACAAAGAAATTACAAGGATCTTTTATTCTAGATGGGTTAGCATTTTGGTTTATATCTATATCTATACCTAATTTATATATCTAGAGATAAAACATCCGTTTTTCCTTTGTAAATGGGAAGGGGAGACTGAAAGCTACAACCTTTGCCTAGAAGACTAAATGGCCTTTGGAACAGGCCGGTAAGTGATAAAAACAACCTGCAAAAGCACGTATCCTTGCATCATTTAAGATGACCTTTTAGAAGGGAGACACGGGAAAAGGGAAAGAGATGGAGAGGAAAAGAGAAAAGCTGGGGAAACAACATTTTAAAACTAAACATCCACTGTTGGCTTTTGAAGCAGCTGCTGCTAGAACAGGAAAATAAAAATAAAAATAAAAGCAAAAATAAAAAGAGATTCAACATTTTATTTCCCCCTATCAAACAATATATCCCAGCTAATGGCAAGAGAATAAAAAATTACCCGATGGAGCCTGCGAGAGAGGCAAGAGAGGAAGAGGAGAGAGCAGGGGAGAGGGAGGAGAGAAAGGTTATTATAAATGTGTCAGGCTTGTTTATGGCCCTTTATCAGCAAGCACAGCGGAAAGAGAGAGGCACCGTTAGCGCATTTAGAAAGTGTTTGGCAGCTTTGTTTGGGAATGTAAATAATCTTTATATTCGAGAGCATTTACGTTCCAAGGAGCATGCAGGCACGTGCCCCCCGCACCAGCAGCGTCCTGAAGGACCTCCTGACACTGCTGTGGGGGCCACAATGGTGTTCGATGGCAAGGGCCCCACCGGGAAGATAAAGGGACTTAGGGGGGGATCGAAACTCAAGCCAAAACCTTCAGCCAAGCTCGGGTGCTGGGCCGCCTCGCCTCTGCCTTGAAGCCAGGGAGCAGGTCTCGCTCCCAGTGCTGCTGGGTGCTGGCAGCATTGCTTTGGAGCAGTGAGGCCTGGCCACCCCGCCGTGCTGTGCTAGCCTGGCCTTGGGCTTATGCAGCCCACCAGGAAATCGCTCCCCTTGCTTATGGGGAATATCAATACCGGGGTGCCCCGGCTCTGAAGAGGGCCGACATCCCGTTTTTCACAGGTAGGACAGGAAGAGAGAGCCCCAAAGAGCAGCGGTGGCAGAGGTGAACCAGAAGAGTTCAGAAGAGAACAAGGAGACAAAGGAGGGCTGGCGGTGCCCCCCTGGTGCAGCGCGGGAGATTCATGCTCCTCAGATTAATTCCAAGGCAGCATTTAACGCATCTCCCTGTGGGGATGAAAGATTTGCCCTGCGTTTCAATGAGACGTTCCAAATCGCGCTCATCATTCTTGGAAATGGCGCTTCGCTGAATTGTCACCTCGCAGGCGCTGAGGAGGATGTGGGGTCGGGCAGCGCGTGGTGGGACGGCTGGCACAGCTCTGGGCAGCACCACTGGCACGGGGCAGGCCATGCTGCAGCCATGGGGTGCCACCAGGTGCCCTGCCACACCGCGATGGGCCACAGCTGAGCTCTGAGCCATCCGGCCCCAGCGCCGCATACCGTCACACTGAAACGCACAGAAGTTTAAGAAGAATCAGCTGCTGCCGACCAGGAGGCACTGAACGAAAGCACAAAGGCTTTCTTTACCCTGTTATTGCTATCTGAGATTCTTCACAACTGCTTCATGAAAAGGTGTGGCTGTAATAATAAAGCACAGATTTTCCACAAGCAAAAGACACGTTCTTTCAACTCAGCACTCTGCAGGAGGCACCGGCACACTGTCACACCTGCAACACCCGCCTGCAAAGGAGCCTGCAAACCACCTTCCCAGTGCAGCCAGCTGCCTGCAAATCCACACCTAAAGGAACTCAGGTGCAGGTGTGTAGTATTTACTGCAAAGCACGACCTGCGTGCAGCAGGGGAAGGAATGCTTGAGCAGGAGGAGTAAATGACTATCGCAGGCAGAAAACCCACCGCAATTCATGCATCACGCAAATGGTTGTGTATATTAAAGCAATGAGGACAAAGGGTATTGATTTAGCACAAGTATCAAGAGTCCCAGGTGCTAAAACCTGAAGAAATACAAACTGTGCTGGGCAGAATAACAACAAAACGAAATGATAAAAGGATATGAGTGTTTGAAAAGACGCGTAGGACGGGCTATAAATTCTAATAATCCATATTTCTCGAAAGCAGCAGCTATTGACTCAAAAACAAAAGAGCAGGCATTGTAATGTAACAAATGTCAGACGGGATAGCAGCAGGAATTCAATTTGCTCTGGCCATATATCAACTTGAAACTTAATGTAATGGCACGTAGTTAAAGCTGCACCCTCACTTAATGGCTATTACCAGTCCTGGGTGGGTTTTCCAGCAAGCATAAAGCAGTGAGTAATTGGCCCTGCTCTGCCTGCATCGCTGCTAATGAAAAAACGCCCTGCTACAGCCTGGCAGCAGCAGGAGAAGGGAAGGCAGGGAACCCAGGCAGAGGCACGCAACGGTAGAGCTGCCAAGAGCTTGCCCTGCCACCATCCTGTGAGAGAGCTTCAGGAAACGACTCCGGGTCTCTGCTGACCAGCATCTCCCTCGTGTGAAGGTCTGGCTCTTTAACACAGCAGCCCAACACCCCGGTTAGCCTCCTGTGTGAACAGGATTCAGGTCCACTGGAGGAAGAAGAGAAACCCTGGATGGTTACACCTCATCCAGCTCCTAAGCATGCACTATTTATTACTACTCGGGCAGCGGCTCTGCAGTCAGCCAATTAAGGCTATTGTAATTACTTCTCTTCAGCGACTGCAAACGGCCGAGTTAAACGACAGATTTCCCGTTCAACAGTTACTGAGGCTGCTGAAGTGAAGAAGCAGAAGCGTCGGCATTGCTGAGAATATGCTCCGACCATATGTTAGAGGCAAGAGATGCTCACCGAATGGATGGAAGAGGCGGCGGCAGGGAAGGAGGGAGGAGGCCTGGATGTGGGACAGGAACCTTTGCAGCAATTAAGCATCCAAAGCAATCAAGGGAGGGCAAAGTTGTAAAGCAGTTCTCATCACTTTATTGCAGATGGGTAGGGGCATTCCCAACAGGCACACAGTAGTTTCTACCAAGAGTAAAGCTTGCAAAATGCCACCCCACATTTGAGGATGCAGTTTTGGAACAACCAGAAATAAGACCAGCCCGTGGGAAAAACCCTCCAGTCTGTCATTGAGCCCAGGGTGGCAGGACAGGACTCAGGGAGGTCAGCTGAAGGTGGCACAGCCAGTCTGCTTAGTGCCACACTGCCCCAGGACATCAGCTGGGTCTCCACGCAGAGAGGCTGAGCTGAGCAGATTGTGTCTCTGGCTCCCAGGGTCTCCAGCCATGCTCCCCAGGGACAAGAGATGCTTACATTGCTGAGAGCTTTCCTGCATCCATCCACGGGTGAGTACACAGCCTGGGCACAACACCACAGAGAACAAGGTCAGGAGCCCAACCGTTTGCTTAGTATGGTGTTTGGTGCTTGGAGTCAGGCTCAGACGGGAGGGAGGAAGTAGATTCTAGGGTTGATCTGAAAGCTAACGAATGCTTATGGAGCATAGGAAGCTGAGTGTGCCCGTGGGATTCAGACCTTACGTGTGAGAAAGCGGAAGGGGGAGTGAGTTTGCACAAACCCACAGCCCAGATTAAATCTTGTCTTTAAACCCTGAGTTCCAGCAACAGTATCTGTTTTAATGCCTACAGGCCTTGCTTCCTTCAGCAATCACAGCCATCAGTCTCCTGTGACTGACAACTCTAGGAATGAATCTCTTTTGAAGCTGACAAAACTCACTCTGAACTGATTTCCTCTGGAGCTCTGTTTATCTGAGGCTGACACTGAAGAAAGCTGCTCGGAAGCAATCAGAGCTGATAGCAGCAGCGTCTGTTTACCCCCCAGACCTGCACTGATGCAGCAACAGCCACCAAACACGGCCAAGTCCAGCCCTGGCAAGAGCAGCGCCTGCCAGGAAGCAGACAGCTCATTTTCTGTTCCCTAGGCCCCTTCCCCTCTGCGGGCCAACACGCTGTGGGCACAGCCTCAAGGGCACCCAGGGCAGGCTGCCTGGCAGAGGGGGACCCAGCTTGACTCACAACGCGGCAGTTGAAAATATTCCCGGCGTCTGTTTTACAGCGCCATAAAGATTTTATGCACTGCGTTTAGCCTTGTGTCTCTGCATTCATCGCCTTAAATGCCGAGCATTTTACTTTAATGCCATGGTGGCTACAAGCAGGAATGCTTAACTTCAATAAATAAGAAGTAATCACATTTTCCCAGTGAATGGATTGAAAATGGCCACTGGGAGAGTTCGCCTTCTGAAGTTCAAGGCCTGGGGCTGTCGCTGGGGGTTTCCAGCAAACTGCAGACACTGCGGAGCATCTCCAGGAAAAAAAAAAATATGTATAAATAATAAAGCATATGCATCTTTTAATTGAGGAACTGGTCTGTAGCTTGGGCACAGCATGCTTGTGCCCAAAAGCCAGCATTAAACATTCGAATTGAAGCAATGGAGGGAAAGAGGGCCAGAAGCAGATGGACTCAAACTCTATTGCATTCGCAAGTAAAATCTACTGGAAAAGCACATTAGCGTTCCTTGGGAACTAGAGCATTTCATCGAGGAACACACACACACAAGAGAAGCTTCTCAAGTGAGTCCAGATCACTCCAACAGACTGCCAGGCACAACTTCTGCAGGTCTCTCGCTAGCTTTGTCCAGGCTTCAGATGCACTCCTTTCATCCACCTGGAAGCTCCAGGCGTCACAATCAGCTGAACACTTCTGGGTGCAATGACTCCTCCCTCCAGGTGGGAGCTGGACCAGCTCACAAAGCCACACTTCAGCTTGCAATCTAGTTATTCGCGGTTAGGAAGAGCTCGATGTCTCATGAGATAATAGATTCATTGAGGCACACAACCAGTGTTTTACCAGGGAATGAATGCACCGTAGGTTAGCAGTGTATTAACCAAGTACGTCTGAGATGATCCTCTCTAAGAAGACTTGACTGAGAAGGTAAAAACCTAACCAAACATCTGCTGACAATGTCAAACACCTTGATGATTCGACAGGTACACATAAGGTAACTGCATCATACCTCCTCTCTCCAACATGCTTCCCACCTCTCACCTCCACTCCCTGCCTCTCGTCCAAAAGGCAAGAAGCCCAGGGTAAGGAGAGATGATGCCTAGAAGAAGGCAACAATTGGTCCCTGCTGGAAACATTCTTGCAGCTCCCAGATCGCCAGACTCCAAAACCGCATTTAGTTTCTCAAAGCTTTAAACTATCAGCTTCACTAAATAATTCCTGAAAAATTTACTGTGAGACTGTAGAAAAGAAAACTGAGATGCTGGTTGGCTTGCAGCTGTGCTCTGCAGCTCACCCATGGCTCCTATTTCCCGCCATAGGAGACACTAGGAATTAGGATGTGGAGATACAAGGCACGAAGCTCATTTGCTTTCTCCATCTCACTCTTTCATTACAGCAAATTGACAACTCTGAAGACAACAACCAGGCACCAGTGTCGTCCCATGACTGGTGGTCCACCAACAATTACGAGAAGACTTTCATTTTCCTGCAGCAATCGAGATCTTCCAGCAGACCCCTGCTCAGCTCTCAACTCTACGTGATGATCCACAAGGTCTCATACAGCAGCTTGCACAACATCACCCAGAATACCTTGCATGCCTCCCTTTGAAGCTGCGACCTGATTACCATAAGCAAGGCTCTGCAGATGTACCTCTGCAAGCCCAGAAGCACCAGGGGAAATGAATATATTAGTATTTATCATATTAATGCAGATCAAGCTGGGTATTTGTTCTGACATTTCAATAATAGCTTTTTCTATTTTTTTTAGGCAGCAGCTTGTATTTTCTTCTGCCTTAAATAATTCATTGTTACATTAAACTTATTTTAAATTGGGGTCTTTTTTTTCATCACACCAAATCCTTATTTGGATGGCCAAAGGGGAGAAAAAGTATAAATGAAAACTCTCACTTTTCTCTCCTCCCTTCTTTCATTCCCTCTCTTTTTTTCCCTCTTGTTAAAATCTCTTAATCAAAGTGACAATCTGTCTTTCCCAGGAAGGAAGCTGGTGCCTTTGAACAGCGCTGCTCCAATAGCTCTCTGCTTTGATGTGGGATTTAACTTCTGCCTTTAGCAATCTCAAGTGCCTGTGTATGCATGCGCCGCGTGTATACGTGTACCCATGTGTGCTTCTGTATGTGTCACTGCTGCACATACACATCCTAACCCCACCCCCCAAAAAAGGGGGGAACAAGAGGGGGAAGGGAAATACAGTAAATGCCATGACTACACATGTCAGTGATGTGATCCCTGTGGAGATGCTGTTGAGCACAGTTCAGAGGGAACCTTGTTCTGTTCCCACAGAATTTTTCAGTGACATCTTCAAGCCCTTCCATCAACTGGTAGCACAGAGCAGCCTGTTACAGGAGACCGACACCCTACAGAAGGGTAGGGATGTGCTGGACCCTGTTCTTGCAGTTTGATGTCCTCCAGGACAATGGCTACAGAGTACGTTCACATCCAGCATCCTCCTGGGTGCTGAGACACAGTATGCAACAGCAGTGATTTGACTGCAGGCTGTTCCTATTCTCATCACAGTCTCTCCCCTGCTTTGACAATTGCTTCCCTCTCCCTTTCCTTTAGCCCTCCTGAGCTCGGTACTGGCTCTGGGGAATAACAAGGTCTTTACCTTGTCACCTCCACTCTGAGGTACAGCACAGCTCTGTCTGGTACCGCACTGGGATGAGCTTTGATCACAGAGAACACAAACCCAGGCTTGAGCCAATGGACTCCTGTAAGAGGTTGAGCTCACCTTGCTCTCCATGGGAACCAGTCGTCCAGACAGCATTTTCTTTCCACCAGCAAGGCTGCCACTCGCTGCAGTCCGGGTGCCCCAGTGCACGGTTTATTGAAGGAAGTACATCGCAGAAGCTGAGAACAGAGCAGAGCTATTGACATCTTCCCATTTCACAGCCAGAAAGTTTCCTCCCTAGCACACAAGAGAAGCACTATGTGCTGCTATGCTACGATTTTACCGTGGTTATTTATCAAATAATTCACCAAGACCTCCGCTCCATTTCTAGTAAGTGCCTTCTGGGATTTCACCTTCCCAATCAGTACTGAGACCTTTCTCATCCTTCAGAAAAGTTTGTGGTCTAAGCAAATCAGATCTTTTGGTTTTGTGTACACTGGAGATTTTACAGGTGCTTCTACTTACAGAGAGTCTTCCCCCGTGGTTTCCTCAAGCAGCAGACCAAATGTATAAACACTTTACAAAATAATGAACAGCATGAACCTCAGAACTACAAATCTCTATAGCAACTTTCAGTTAGAGAGAACAAAACCTCAACAAAAACGGAATCCAATCGTGCCTCAAGTTCCCTGTGCCAGAAGTCATTCTTCAGAATAAAGCTGGTGTCCTCTCATGCTGGCCCACTATAAAGAGGCTGTTTTTTTTCTTTTTGAAAGGCACGCAATGAATTTCAGGTTTTCCCTACTGTTCTTTTGTTTTAAAACCGTGCATGTAAATACATACCAATAAACATTTACACAGAAATAGCGGTGTGGGTTTTTTTCCTCTGGTTTGTCTTGTGTGGTTTATTTCCTGTGTGTGTGTCCTCCACTTCTTCCAAGGGTTACTGAAAAGTGCTGGGAATCTGACTCACGTTTCTACAAGCTCAGGGGTAACACGGTGGGAAACGAAGCCGGTTTTCTCCCTGCCTTCTCTAGAAACATCTGATGAGCCACTGCATGGGACAAACAGGGATGATCCAAGTTTTTCTCCACTGCACCGCTGGGGAAACGCCCTGCTTGTGCTTGTGCTGGCCAAACGGGGAGATACCACAAGAGATTCATCCGATTTCCAATGTCTGCACTGCAAGCAGTAGATTGTAGTCCGACAGAAAATAAGGACAGCCATAAAATAGGACACAGTACTTGGAACAGTGTGGGACCTCAAGCACCAGACTCTGTCTGAGCAACTGCTGTCCCTCATACTTTTTTGATTGAGACATTCTCTGGCCAACCTGATCTACACTGCACAGACAACTGTTTCATCTCTCCCTATTTTGAGAACCTTTCTGCCCTCCCAGGGCATTGTCTCAATAAGTAAATATTGACTCCTGGACCTTCTCCCCACTCCTGCAGATCCCTTCACTAGGTATGCTTCCATAAATCCTCCAGTAGGCAAAACCAAGGCTTATATATGCCTTCTGTGGAGCAGTGAGAGAGCACAACAGCTGTCACTTAGAACAAGGAAGCCTCAAGTCCAGTGGTAGACTGCCTATACCCAGGGGCTGGGGGGAAAAGACTCGGGATAAACTTGAAGTAGTGAGCGGAGCAATCTGGAGAATCTGGAGTCCAGCTTTGTGTTACCTGGTGTACACACACATTTGGAGTCTGCATATTGTGGCTTCAGTGTGTATCCTCAAATAAAAGCCAGGAACGTAGTCTGGCTACAGAATCCCTAGGTCATTTCAAACAATCGAGTGAAGTAAAACGATGGGCTACGCATGTCCCTGCATAGGGCGCTGTGCATAGCCATGTGAGCCCAAAGCTCCCTCCCTCCTTCTTTGCGATGGTGGCACTGCATAAAACTGAGCCTCTTGCTGTCTGCAGTCACTGTGCTGCACTCACCCTTGCTTTACATTCTGCATCTCCCTCCTGAGTTTTCCCACCAGCTTAACAGAGTGTGCACTGAAGAAGGTTCCCCCCGGCCCCTACCCTCATGCATACCCAATCAGGCCTTCTGATTATGCAAATTAAATACAGCAGCATCACCCCCTTGCACCTCTACCCCGCCCTATTCCAGCACAAAAAGGAGAAAAAAGTAACAAACCCTCCATTCATAACCAGAAACATTAATTATACGTAATGATGGGCAGTCAACTCCCCGAAGCGTTTGCATAATTACTAATGCTAATGGATTCAGAGTGCCTCTCTCCTCCTCATGGAGGAAATTTAATTGGAAAACGCATAAAAGCAGGAGGAGGGTGCTCTGAGCAGTCTGAAGTGGCACACGCAAAGCAGAGGAGCTCTCTGGAAATGAAGGATGGAACCTGGTCACTCCCTGTCGGCTCACGTGGCCAACCTGCTGCTTCCTCCTCACCTGGTCCAGCATCACCACTGTTTCTGGAGACAGGCACTGGAGGGATCGAGGGACAGGAGTGAAGAGCGTTCCAGTCAGCTGCTCCAACCCCAAGGGGATTATAAAAATCAGCCTTAATGAAATTAGGAAACGCTCAACTAGATGCCTCAAAGACAGCAAGTAATGTATGCTCCTTTCCTTGGCAGTCAGACTCCTTGGGGGCCTCTCACCCCACACATTTCCAACAGCTGTCTCTCCATTCCCTGCCTGCAGGTAGCTGCTGAGCTGCCCTAAGGCAGACTTCCCTTCTTTCCCCCCACCACTGCCAGTTCCATTGCTACCAGGCTCTGCTCCCTTTCCCCAGTAGAAATGGCCTCAAAGCAAACCGGGCTGGTTGCAGCACCACAGCGAGGGATCCCACCCTCACACATCCTCTGCAGCCTTGGATGAATGTCTTCACTTCTGTCAACCGAATGCTGGCTAAAGGAGGTGGCAGACCTCTGGCTGGGCCAGTCCTGGGGCCTACCTCACACTGCCCCAGGTCAGCGTTTCTCTATGGTCAACATTTTCTAAGGGGTCAACAAGAGGCTGCCTGTGAGTTTGACCTTCACTTCTTTCACCAGTTCCCTCCTTTCGCTCCCCATCCCTCCAGAGCTTTTACCCAGTCTGGGTGTGCATCCTGCAGACAGCACTTGTGAGGCCAGCAACGCTCCTTCCACCCCACTGCCTGAGGCCTGGGTTCCTGAATCGAGATAAGTTTCATCCTGCACCAAGAGCAGCTGGTGAGGCACCAGATGGCTGGGAATCTGTTAAAAAAAAAACAAAAAACTGGGGCTGTGACAGCGGCACTTTTATTGTTCACTCATTCCCCCTGCTGCCAGACTCCGAACGCATATCAAACAGGGCACATGCCCTTGCAAACACTACCAGCCGAGAACAGTGCAAAGTGGTGACAAAGCCAACCCAAGCTCCCCAGCCAAGCCCACCTCGTGCCCCAAGAGCACCGCGGCCCCACTAAGAGACCTCTGCAGTGCAGTGCAGGGAGAAGTGGCCCCTTCAGCCTGCCCTTCCCCTCCAGCCTGCCCCTCCACAGCCGCCAGCAGCAGCCCAGCATCCAGCGGGACCAGACACCGCTCGTTTTCAAATTGTGCCTGTAAAGTACCCTGCACACCTTCGGCAGAGCATAAATAATAAATAACAGCCATAATATGGTCCCCCGAGCAAAGCAGCATTCCATCAGCAAGAAAACTGTCCTCTCTTTCCCTCTTAACATTCCAGTAGGTGCCCACTGCAGCCCCCTGCTCCAGGAGGAGTTTGCACGTCTGCTTTTCATTGCAATCAGCCGAGAATTCAGGGGAGGTCTCGGCTGCGCAACCTCCTTCTGTTGCGAGAAGAGTTTCGTTCACTTTTCATACTTGTGGGTGCGAGGGAGCAGAGCCAGGCACAACATCACTTTGGCGACGAATCGTGCCCTCCCTGACTCCCGACTCACAGAAGCAGCAGCTGCTCTGAGCCTGGGCCTCCATTTTAAACGCTGCCAACAACACAGAAATCCAACTGACACCGACATGCTCCAGAAACAGTGCCTTAGGCAAGGCTGGGTGGAAAAGGTTTCAAACGTCCTTGTCCTCTTCTGTCTGCTCGCCAGGGACCTCCTGCAAGAGCCGCAGAACTCAGGGGATGCTGCACGTTTGCAGCACCTCCACAAAACAGTCAAGCAAAGCCCACGGGAGCCTGCCTTGTGGCAGCTGAAGAACCAGTATGTGCCTGGGCATTTCGTACTCACATGTGTTGGAGTGACTGATTCTGCCTCAGAATATTGTTTGAGCTGTTTGACTTCGTGATAAGCAATTCTGAATTTTACCAGTAGTCCCTGTTCACTGTAGACTCCAAAAACCAGGGTGTAAACCACCTCCCACGGGGGATTCCTAAAGTTCTTTGCCTACCGTTGGCTTTGTTAGGTTTTAATGATGGCACATACAGGCATACAGAAGTTTTGCCTGCATTACAAGAGCTTTGAAATCAGCCCTGGTGCATGTTTGATCCATTTTCCAATACAGCAGAAACGGACGCGGTGCTAGGCATGCTTCCACTCCCTCCAACTAATTCCAAAGCAGCAGGTAGCTCAGCTTCCCCGCTTCCTGAAAACGGCCTTTTTTTCATTCATTTATAACTACAGTAAAGCAAAGGTTGAATCAAAGTAAATATGGAAAAAAAGAAGTGGGGGGGGGGGGGGGGGGTTAGTCAAGAGTTCAAACTGAACAAATCTAAACTTGTAACAAAAAATTATCCACACATGCCTAACGAGAAAGGGAGAAACATTTTCTTGACGTTGTGCTAATCCCACTGCAGCCCACAGGCTGGGAAGGAAAGCAGCGAGGGCAGTTTGGTGTGACTTCACCCCAGAGCTCTGTTCTTGCTTTGTAGCCCCATTGCCCTGCAGCCCCTCGGGGCTCACCTGGGCTGGGTCTGGGGGAGAGAAGAGCTGGAGGGTTTCCTTCAGAGAAAGCAAGGGCTCTCTCCAGGCCTGCAGTGAGGCGACAGCTTGAGAATGGAGGAAATCAGAGTGAGAGCTGGAGGACTGGAAGTGACTGAGAAAGGCACTTCAGATACTCACTTCCCAGAGGCAGCCTGTAGTGACTCTGGGCAGCTGCAGAAAGACTGCTTCACCTCCCCAGACTGACTTCTTATTTGAGGTGGAGTGTTGGTAAGTGATTTCAAGCAGCAGTACTTCACACTTCTATAGCATCTTCAAGAGCAATGGACCCTAACAGTCTTTAGAAATTTTAGATGGAAAGGGTCTCAACTGCCACTAGGATCCAAAAGGCAAGCAGGCAGGCTACAGCCACTTGTACGAGAGCAGCTCACCTAGAATATTGGATTTTCTGAGCCTGCTGATCTCTGAAGATGATGCCCCCCTGACCTTACTGTGGCCTAGTTTCTGTTTACGCAAGGCCTAGTTTCTGTTTATGCACTAACCAGGATGAGATCTGAAATCAAAACCAACACCAGCAGCTTGGTGCTGCTGCTATTTCCTTGGGTTCTCCTGCTCGGGTAACAACCCCGACGTCAGTGGCAGCTCCTTAGCAATAGCTCAAGATACAACTGCGGGAGATTCAGCACTGTCCAAGATGACTGGATGAGTGATTTTGCATTGAAGGGAGCCATAATTGTAAGCAAACTCACAACAGGGCTTGCAGAAAATGCTTCTCAGTGGGACCTGACAGTCCGCCATGAGCAGGGCAGCGTGCAAGGAGGCGCTGGAGGGCGGCTGCAGAACGGCTTCGAAGAACGACGTTTCTGAAAACGGTTATTGGGTGGAAATGCTGAAAGCAGCAAAGTGGCTCCTGTGAAACCACAGCGGCACAGAACAGCACTATTCGGAGCTGTCTGCACAGATCTCTTGAACCAGCGGCAAATTAAATAATGCTGCTTCTACAAGATTAACCCACAGCTAAAACGCTGCATCTTCATAAGGCAAAATCTTTGTTTATTGACAAAAATATATTAACTTCTTTTTCAGTACAGGAAACAAAGACGTTCTGGAGAAGGACAATTTTATTTGCTGTCTCCGATGCTACAAATTTTGGAAATATCAAAATATTCAATAATCATTTTCAGCTACAAAGTCGAAAAGGAAGCAGCCCATTGTCTTCTTCATTACTTGGAAAGCAGCACTGCAAATTTCATTCGGAGTATTTTCAAAAGTTAAAGATTTACTGTAATGAAATTATTTAAATATTGGCAAAGTGTCTCCACTTGTAATTGGCAATGTTTATAAGCATTTGTATGGGGAGCTATATTTCTCTAGGCTAATGGAATACAAGAATTACTCATATGGCGAGCACGCTTCTGGATGTACCGTCCCTCGATCAAGAAGGCTGCATTCCTGAGTTTTAAATCTTTGGGCCTAATCTTTCCAGCGTTCCCACAGGGCATTTCTATGGGCTGCGTCTGAAAAGACTTTTTCAATGTTTTTGGAGTTCCGGTGTGAGTTTGGTACAGGAAAAGAGGACGGGGTCATTCTACAGCCATTTCTAAGCTCTTTCAGGAAAATCAGCACTTTTAGAACTCCATGCCACTTATGGGCCTGCCACAGCGTGCTAAAAGCTTTTTAATGGCAGAGCTTTAAAATTAAAACAATGGCAAAAGACATTAATTGAAAGGTAAGTTACAAAGGGGAGCTGAAGACAAATTATTTGGCCATAAATGCAACTTTAAGCTAAGAAAACATTGTGTCCAGAAAAAAATAAAATGAAATGAAAAGGAATTGCATTCAGCAGTATGCATTAGCTCTCAAATGTCTCCCTTCACACTGCAATTAACTAAACTGCCTTAATCCAATCCAGCCACTGACAAAAAACAACACTGTTGACTTCTCGGGAAGCCATGACAATTACTCAAAGGCTACAATTTGTCAGAAAGCCTTGCGGAGCTGTACCCTGACTGCAGCCTATACTGAGAGACTCAATAACCACGACGTTGAGTGCAGAACTCAGCAGTCCTACAGTCAAAACCGGCCAAAGTTATTTAAATTCTGGGTCTCGACCCTTCTAAACTCACAGCACACATCACGTTCCTTCCTTCCTTCCACAGTCATAGGAATAATGTTTTCCTTGAGAAACAAACTTAGAAAGACTGCAGAAATATTGACTCTGAGTTTCAAGTCAATTTCAATTATACATGCAAAGAGTTTTATGAAATAATTCTGAAAAACAAAGACACATTGGAACGTATTGAAACGGCTAATAATTATTATATTTTAGACAAAAATTGACTCTTAGGGAAATGGAATTTTGGATTTGCAATCAATGGAAAAGCAGACTAGAAATGCTAAAGAAAAGAACAGCTCTTTAAAACGCCCTCTAAACCATCAGCTAATAAGGTGCTTGTGCTAATTCTCAAGGATCAGCACCTTGATTCCAGGACATGATGATGAAAAGCACCGTAAGGCTTTCCCACAGCCAAACACAAAGATAGAGGCCCTCTACGCAGCACAGGTTCTCCCTGCACAAGGGAAGCCATTTCCTTGCCCTCAGGTATAGCAGAGATGCAGTCCGTGCAACCTCCCTGACCTTGCAAAAGGGTCTTAGAGGAAGGATTTCCATCTTTCCCCAGTCCTCCAGGGGTCATTCTGACAGAAGGGAGCTCTGCAGGATAGTTATTGGTGGGTGCTACGTCACAATCTTTTTCTTACTATTTTAAATGTGTATTTGGTAACAACACTTTAAAACGTTAGCTTTGGTACAGTTTGAGGTTCTTAGCTTACCTGCTTCTGAGCATCAAGACCCACACAACCAGGCACAGCCGTCATGGGACTGCCCTCCTCATCAACCCAACAGCAGCTCGACCACCATCTCTGGAACGTGCAAGAATTACCCTGCAGTCACCAGCCCTGGAGGTGTTCAAGAAACATGCAGACGTGGCACTGAGGGACACGGTCGGTGGGCATGGTGGGGATAGGTCAAGAGTTGGACTAGATGATGTTAGTGGTTTCTTCCCACCTCAACGATTCCATGATTCTGTTCTTGTAGCACAGTCAGGAGTAGTGAACACTTCCGTAAGAACACCAACAGTTCCTGCCACCTTGTAGGGAGCTCTGTCCTTGAACTACACCGAGACATGCATCCCCGGTGAGCACGCATCTTGTGCATGTGTAGCAGCTGTTGCCACCCATGCATTTGCTACAGCACCTGAAGCTCCTCACAGACGTGCTTCAAACAGGAGGGCACATGCAAATCCAGTATGCGGCCCAGAGCTGCCCCCAGACCCACGTGTGCACAGGCAGCCTCCTCGCAAACGCCTTCCTTAGCCAGGAACCTGGGTTAGATGTTGAATAAAACATAGAAGATCTGTATTCCAGTCATGATTTCACCAAAGATTCTCTGTGTGACCTTCGGCAGGTCATTTAAGCTCTCTGTAAAAATAAGACTGATAACACTTCCACTATCTGCCTTCCCTATTTAGACCTTAAGCTCCTCAGGCAGAGACTGCCTCGTGCATGCATCGAGTCTGCAGCAGTTGGGGCCTCTAATAACCACTGTGATGAAGGTAATTATTAACAGGAACAATGCAAGCAGCACTGGCAGGGACAGAGTTGCTCTATCCCCACAAACATTGCAAAAGGAAAATAACACAAAGCAGAAAGTTGTGGTCGAGCAGAACAGGGATATTATCAAACGTAAAAAAAATATTTCTGAGCTCTGTGATCAAACTGGAAGGCAGGCTTAGGGCCGTAACGAAACGAATCACATTATGACCTGCTTGCACAGCCTGACAGCACAGCCTCGTGTGGAATGCACCAAGGCTTTTCCTTTCCATTATGCTTAGGTGCTGTGGTGGCAGCTCATTTTTCCTCCTTTTCATAAATGAAAATGTAAATGACCAGCAGTGAGGAAAGTCAAACTCTTGCAGGGGGGCTGCTCCCACGTTTTAGCAGGGCGCAAGGCATCGTGATTTCTCTGTTTGCCTGTTCTTGTTATCTTTTTAATGTTAATGTTAAAGACCTGTGGAGACCGTATTAAAAGAAAAATGGTGTAGAATGACTATTTGAATGGAGCTGAAATGCACCTTTGAGAACAGCACGTTTTGCTTTGCTTCTGCCCACGAGCTGAGAAAGATGTTGTAACGCCAATGCTGAGGTTTGCTGAAAAAATTTTTCCTGTTCCCAGTTCTCTGTTCCTTGTCCTGTCTTTCGGCCTTTTGAACAAACAGCACAAATAGACCTTGGGGCCATGGTCACAGGGTCCCAAGCAGCAGGACTTACCAGCTATAAATGACCGTGCAATACAGCTGCTCCAGCTCATTTCAGACTGCTTCTCCAGTGAGCTCTGCCTGTGGGCGCACAGGCTGCTTAAAGGGTACAGTCCCAGTAAAGCCACTGGGAGCCTGGCAGTAATTAGGTATGCTCTGCTTAAAAGGGAGGTGCAGGGGAGGAGGGAGAAGCACAGCTGTATTTTTATACCCTTTCTTATTGAGTTCAAAACGGAGCCAGAGACCTTTGGGCAGGATTTTGCTTTGCTGATTTCATTTTGGCTCCTGTTTGTTGCTGGTGGTTTTTGTTTGTTTTGTTTCTTCTATTAGAAATTCAGTTCTTGTCTCGCCTGCTTTCTCCTGGAAAATTTTGGGGATGGATGGTGAGCTAATAGGTTTAGGATACCAGAGGAGCCAATAGACTGAAAGAGTTCTGCAAATCACAAATAAACCTTTTTATCTAAAAAGAGGCATTTGCTGAAAGGGTACCACAAAGATGAATTCACTAACCTAACAAATGTTCAGGCCAACCTTCGCATAGCAGGAGGTGCCGACTGCTTAGGAAATTTGCTTCACAGCCCACCTAAAAATGCTGAGGCAAGTGCAAAATCCGTACACACACTTACATGCACACACGGAGAATGGTTTTTACAAGAAGCAAGCAGCTTTCCTGTGAATTCCTCTGTTGTTTATACTGGTTTTGGACAGACAGCACCTGATTCTACTACCGCATCACTGGCCAAAAGCAGCTGATAACTGACCTCTCAGGTACTGAAGCCAGAAATGATGACTGAGATCACTTATGCCACGTTCACCTTTTTATACACAGACACGCAGGTATGTATGTTGCTTACGCCACAACTCCCTTCTGTTGTCACCACGCTGCTGCATCAGTGCTGGCAATGGGACTCAATTACCACTTGTGCCCTTCAGGCCCTCCACCTTCTCATGGCAATGGGAAATAAGTATGACAGAGTAAACCATTTCTACCTGATTCTGAAGGCTCGGGCAAACCTGCCACCTTCGAGTTTCCTGAGCAGCCATTTCCATGTGCGGAGCATGCAGATGAGGGACGCTGCTTCCTTTCAAAACCTAAAACCTGATCAGCTCTAAGGGAAAGTAAAAATGCCACCAGCCCAGGAGCGGCCCAGTAGCCAACTGTGAGTAACAAGATGGATCCATCTCTTATTTCTGACTGTCTTCTTCATAAAGATCGATCTGCAGACCAGCTCCTGTTCAGAAACAAGGTAAACACCCGCAGGTTGGAATTCCTTCTGAGCTTCACAGTGGCGACAGTGCTCGCTGCAGAGCCAAAGCCTTTCTGGGCTCTGTGATTAAGGGATGCTGTACCCCAACGGTACTCAGGCACAAGCATCTGTACAGAAAATTCATTAAGCCAATTGTAAAACTGAAACTCAATATCATGGAAATCTGTGCAGGCCTAAAGTTGAGAATGATCCCCAATGCTCTCCTGAATCAGGGCCAGGATAAGCAAAGAGCAGAGGAAAGGGAATTATTTCAGCTTTGTTCCCTTCTGGATGCTCCATATGCTACAGCCAGCTGTTCTGGGTTTGTTCATACTCACTACAGCGGGCACGCGTGACAGAATCCTACCTCCCTTCAGTGTGACTCAATCATATTGGGTCTCAAATGGTTTGCCCAAACCTCTGATGCAGTTTGTGTTCCCCCTCCCTGACTATATTTTCCCCTGTCTAAGGCTAATGGCTTTAACGATGCACATTCTGAGAAGAGGAAGGTTAGGTGGCTACTCTCTCAGTCCATTCAGAGCATCCTCCCTTACCCACTGCTCATCTACCATCTTATAACCACCTCAGCAACCAGAGGGAATATGTCTCACTAAAAGGACAAACAAAACTGTTTTGAGGGTCAATGTCACAGCCGAGTCTCTTAAAGAACAAAACATTTTCCTTTTAGGAGACTGCAGCAAAGCCCACCACACTGTGTGGCTCCACCAGCTCTGCTGCTCACATCACACAAGCTGCACGTGCAGTGCTGGAGCTGCTGGAAGGCAGCTGCCAGAAACCGCAGCAGCTCCACCTCTCCCCATGTCCTGAAAGGGCGTAAGGCAGCACATCCTTGGGTTCAGAGACTCAGTGATCACAGAGCCTGATGAGCTGCACTGCCATGCAGTCAGCTCTGGCCCCACCACCCAGGTGAGGTCCCTGTCCCCTTCGAGCCTCCTGGCTGCCAGCTCCCTGCAGGATCTCCTGGGAACAGAGCCCCGAGCACAGTGATAATCCAGCATAAGCTGTTCATGGAGAGCACTGCACAGCATAGGCCCAAATCCCAACTCTTGGTTCAGGAGGATCTTCGGCACACAACAGACAGCAGCCTGCACATCCCAGAATCAGACCTCATTTATTCTCTGTGCCCCCCCTAAGCTGCCGGGCAAAGTCTTTGGGATTTAGCATTATCATGCTTAACAAAAGTTGCTGCGATGCTTGCCCACAGCAGGTCTGAAATGTTACGACAAGAAGATTTGGCTGTTCTCCTGCTGCTGTCCCTAACCATCACGTCTCCCAAAGACCCGCAGCCTTCTCTGAGCTTTTCTTTTCTTATTACTTTCATCCATTCAAACAGCAGAAATCCTTCCCCATCATTTTTTTCCAGCAGATCTCTTTTCCACTGGCTCACAGTGGTTCCTCCCACTGTTCCCCCACATGTTGTCTCTCATCTTTAATCAAACTCACTTCCATATCTCCTATTTGATTAACAAAGTGCTGTCTGGCCCTCGGCCACCCTCCGAGCTGGCACGAGCAGGTGCAGCTCTAACAAAATGGCATCAATCTGCATGCACCCTGAATTGGACTCATCTCCCTGACAGAGGCCGCTTGCTCCCAACTATTTCTGAAAGTACAGTCTCATGGCTTGCACATGTGACCAATACAGGAGAAACGGAGTCAGTTCTTGCCTCTCTAATGCACTCCTAGAATCACCCGATGCATAAGACGCCTCATCCTACGTTCCTTCTACCTCCCTGACACTTAAATGTAGTCCTTTCAGTTTGGATGTCAGCGCTGTAGGTCAGAGAAAGCGATGAGCCTGCTGAGTGCTGCTGTGCTATCAGAACCCGTATTGACTTTTCTCACTGCTACCAAAGTGCTCTGCCGCTCAGGTGCTCTCCTGGCTGTTGTCCCATTGCAAGGCTCTCCCATTCAGAGTTCCCTTCCAGCAAAAAAAGCATTAAACATGGTGACAGAGCCTGTCAAACATACAGCCAGTGTCTGGCCTTTCTGCATTGATGCCGCTCTAGCACTACACAGGTGGTGAAGGCTACCTGCACCTGGCATAAATAGAAGGCATCTACAATCACACTATTGCATGTAACTTTAGCCCCGTGTGAAGGCGAAAAACAACCCAGTTCTCTTTCCTACCCTTACTGTTCTCGGGCCCTTTGCAGCAATGCCCACCTGCAGATCCAACCTCAGCACACTCTCCAAGTCCTGCAGCATGGGCAGGTGCAAACTGGAGCATTTTCAAAGGAAATATTTGTGCCAGGAGTATTGAAAACATTTCTAAGCTAGAGGCAATATTGTGCTGACTCACCTCCACTGAAACCCAGTTTTCCGAATCATCATTGGGATCTGCCCAGTGACCCCCAGCTCTTTGATCTACTGGGTTTGTTTTAGGAGTGAAACCTTGTGATTTAGACAGCAGCGAGACGAGAGCAGTGAACTCCTTGCTTCAGGGTGCTGGATGCTATCAATTCTCCCTATGCCAAAGAAGTGACTGCACAAATTCAAGGAAGGAAACTCTCAAGCTGTGGAAAATAATGAAATATTACTCTTGGCTAAGGAAGTAAAAAACCTCTGGAGGTGGAGAGCACACATGAAGGAGGTGCTACAACGTGGCTGCCCTGTATCTGCCTTCTTCCTCAGGCATCCACCGTTTGTCACTGAGGGAGAAAGAATACTTGGCCAGATATACACTTGATCTCACATAGCACAGCTGCTCTTACACAGCTAACTCAAACAAGGTACAAATTCACCTGCATCTCTAAACTACTCACACTACTGCCTGCTGCATCTGCCAGCCATCGCACCACACCAGGAGATGCAGCCAAGAGCCACGGGGTCACGGTCCCATCACCAGCGCACACAGCTCTGCTCACAGCTTATTTGTATTCCCCAGCTTGGACAGGATCAACCCAAACTTCAGCAACATATACATGCAGGGAACAATCTGCACCTCATTGCTCAGTACGAGATGAATGCACTTCCAGAGCCTAAGTCTTGCATGGAAAACATATGGAAGACTCACAGGACGGTGTCTCTGTGAGCACTATGAGAACACGTGCTCAATCACTTTCCTGTGTCCCCTGTCACTGTGGACACATCCTCTCAGAGCAGCTCCTGCATTCGACCACAGATGACTGGAGTTCCACCACAATGCCAGAGAGAAGTGTGCAAGACGAAGCCTCCTAAGGTCACAGTAGAGAGAACATCCACAGCTGCCCCAGCAGCTGGCAGGCTCTGCCAAGAAGCCTTTGCTGAGGAGGTCTCTAGGAAATGAAAGGGAATGACTGAGCGCAGGGACTGCATATGGGCAACATGCACCGAGCTCCTCTGACCCACGTACTGGGCAGCACATCTGCTCTATCATCTCTGCATGCAGGATTGCACACTGTCCCCTTCAGACGAAGCTCAGCCTCATGCTGCAAAAGCAGAGAGGTGCTCAAAGCCAAAGCTTCTCCTTTTTTCCTTGACAGCTCTGAAACACCAAACATACCCCAGCATCTGGCTGGGCAGCCTGGCTTGGGCTGTTGCTTGTTTGCCAAGGAGACTGATTGACAGATTAGATCAGACACACCAATGATGGGCTGGGACATCTTGAAGCTCCATTTCAGGCCGTTGCTGTTTGCAGCACTAATCTCCAGTGACGTAGGGCCCCCCAATATGCATAAACCAGCTGTGCTGCACTGCAAGTAGGACAACGTGTCATGTGTGCTAAGGGTACAGGAAGGGCTTCTAAGATGCCTCGGTGTATGCTAGGGCAAAATATCCCAGTAAGAAACTCTGCCACTGATGTGGAAAAGGCTGAAATTGCTCACAGAAAGTTCAAAGTAGAATAGAGGAGCCTCAGGGTGGGGAAGGGAGAGCTGAAGCCTTCCTCAAGACGGCCTATATGTAACTCATCACAAAGCTTCCTATCAGGTAGGATATTTATAAAGCATTTTCCCACCACGAGGAGATCTCTAAATTCTGCAGAATGAATGCCAAAGAGCAGTGACAACATTAAGCCTTGATCAGGAAGGGTCACCTCCCGCACTGGCTGCGTCGTGCCTGCAGCCATCCATCAGCCCTGCTGTTTGCTTGCTGGCTAAGGAGACTTCTCCCTCTCCTTCTGCATTCCAGCGTGACCTCTGCCTGAGCTCCACTTGAAGTGCTCCGTCTGCAGCCCCCCTCTCTTCCCTGGTGGCACATATACCCACTGCTCCTACCACAAAGCTATGAATCATGATAGAATAATAAGCCCGTTTATGAGCTGCACACAAGCCCAAAGGACCGAAGAGCGGAATAAATCGCTACAAAGCTCTCTAAGCCGATTTATTCATTCAACAGGTTTGTGCTTTCACTCCAGCCTCCTCTAACTGGTGTCCGAACAACATGCAATGCAACAGGACAAACGGCAACCCTCTTTCAAGAGGTTTGTTACTTTTGTCTTTTCAAGATCAAGAGATGAACTGATTTGTAAAGGCTTCGAGTCCCAGCGTGACAGCTGAACGCATCACCGCTCTCCCAGAGTCTCAGGCTTGCAGTAAGGCCTGCAGCAGTGTGCAGTATGTCAATGAGCTGCTAACAGAGCTGGACGGCACACAGCTCCACCAGGGAGAGATACTGCCTAACCCCCAGGGTCCTCTTGTCCTCAGAATGGTGGACAAGGATTTAGTAATGGGCCTCTCTTGAGGTAGGAAGACTTTCACAGTTGAACACAGCTGTGTACTGACTGGTACAATCAGTATCAATAAATAAAGGGAGCTTTGCCCTTCACAACACTCCGTGCAGTTATCTGTTCTTCCAGATACCGCTGCAGCCATATGGTAGCTCAGAATCACTCCTCTTATCTCACAAAGAGGGAAATGAGGCAAGACAGGTTGCAAACACTTTATGAAGTTTGCCCTTTGGGGTAGAAGGACCCCACCATCACAGTGGCCATGACAGAGGCTTCCTGATGTCACAGTCAGGGCAACAGAATTGCAGGAGCACAAAGCCAGCTCCCTGTATGCATCACAGGCTCTGCCCCCACCATTAACATGGACATGAGAAACAGTATGGGCATACTGAAGGAGCACATCGGATCACCCAGTAATGAGCTTTCGATGATGCTGATGGTTGTGTATGCCCTTCTTTCCCACCCCCCAGACCTCGAGAAGAAGTGATGTGCCGCCTTCTTGGAGCCCCAAGGGAGGGCGGAGGTTGAGGCTGGGTATTAGGAAAAGGCTCTTCAGAGAGAGAGCGGTTGCGCATGGAGCAGGCTCCCCAGGGAAGGTGTCATGGCACCAAGCCTGTCAGAGTCTGAGAAGTGTTTGGACAATGATCTCAATTTTGGGCTGCTCTATGTGGGTCTAAGGGTTGGACTCGATGGCCCTTGTGGGTACCTCCCAGCTCAGGCTCGTCTACGATTCTACGATGTTTTGTCAGGCCTGTTACTCAGGTTTACCCATTGCCAGGCTTTCTGAGATGCTGGTAGGAAAGTTTTATTTCTTTAGTTTTTTCAACTTCCTCACGTCTCAGGTGCAGAGAACTTGGAAAACATTCAGTTATACAGGATTTCCCGTGTGAGCAGTCCCCCTGAGAAATCATACCCAAGTACCCAAGCCGAGTTTCTCTGTCGGGGTGGTTGTAAAGCAAAGCGTGACCTAGTCAAATGCACGTGACCTAGCAACTAGAGATCTTGGATCTGCCACTGCATCTTCCCCTGAATTATCTGCCTGGCTTGGGTGACAAGGCTTTCTCACCTGTAAGAAGCAGGTGGCAACTACCCCTTAAATGCTCATCTGTTACTTAGATTACAGCACACCCAGGAGGGCCATATCTGAGGCACGCGTACAGTGCCTCTCCCAGGGCCCCTCTGTACTTCTAGGTGCTACACAAATGCAGAAGTTTCTCTTATAGATGCTTTGGGTAGGAAATATGAAGGAGAAGGAAACAGCTAAAAGAAAAAGACACAAGAAAAAGCATCTGTTAGCAAGTATCTTATTTAGTGACTCTGTAAATTGAAGGCAGTATGGATGAGACATTGAGGGATCTCTCACAGGCCCTTGCTGTTATTGTTTCACAGGGGCATCATAGCAAAAAGGAAGTCTTAAGGATGGTAAGTTGAGTCCTCGATTCATTAGTCCCTACAAGAGCCCCAAAGCAGTACAGCGAGACAGAAAGCAGCAAATCAAACTGCAAGCAGCATCTCTCTGATCTGGGGTGGGGTTTACCCTCTGGGAGGCAGTTGACACCTTCACTGATGTACTCCCCACCAAATCCACGAGATTTTCTGAAATCTCGCTGCAGAACAGTTGGCTTTCCAACCGCGTTGCCCCCATACTGAGAGTATCCCCAATTTATCTCCGTGGGGATGAAAGGAGCTGGGAGGAAAGCATTCAGTTTGTGCTGAAATTAATCCCTCTTTGCTTTCAGAACAGCCCAGGAATCACTCAGCTGCATTTTTGTTCATGGCTAAATGCTGGTGGAGGGTGTAATACGTGGCTTAAAGGCACAGCTCGCTGCGAACACACAAACCGCCAGGCTCACGTTGTCTTCCCTTTGCAACATGACTCAAAGACACTGGGCTTTGAAGGGCTTTTACAAACCCCTTTCCTTTACATAATTAAAAGCTGATTATTTTCGCAACACAAGATGGAATCACGTTTAACCGCCTGATGACAGCACGGAGCTAGAGCAGGGGAGGGGAGGCACACATCACAACCAGAGGATGAACAGCCTGCAAAAACTGTGGAGGAGGAACAGAAATTGCAAAGGAATGAGATGCTGCAAGTGAATGGAGGAGCTATTCTATGCCTGCAGGGGTGTAAATTTCTGCAAAGTGCTTGCTTCAAGATCAGGGCTGAGGTCCATTTAGCAGAGCAGTGGGGGAGAAGCCGAGAACCAAATTAGTAAGGACAATGAATTCCTCTGTGTCCTCGGTGCAGGCTTGACTCAGCACCCATTGCAGTCACTGGAAATCTTTCAAACGACTGTAATGACCCTTACAGATTGCCAGCCAAGCCTGGATTAAGAACCATTTGGAGGAGCCATCCAGAACTGAACAAAAGATGAACTTTACGAAGGCATCCCACATGAACTGAAACCACTTCAGCTCCGTGGGGAACGGGCCAAGGCCTTCTGCCAGAGTGCAGGTGAAGCCACCAGGTGAGATACGATGCGGTTTGAAAAAAGAAAGCTGACTTCATCAATTGCATGACCGGTCATGTGTCTGCAGGAAGGATAACACCATGGCACCACCCGTGCCAACATGTGGTCCAAGAGCAGCTCGTTCTGCATTCAGTAAAGGGCAGCATAGGCAGAGGCAGCTGCCCTCATGTGCCTTGAGTGGGAAGACTTGGTGCAGACCACCACTGGCAGCAGGGCCGCTCCACGGCCAGGCGCAGGACTGCTGGCAGACCCTGCAGGGCTCCTCCTGCCAACCCACAAGGGCTGCAGCCAGAGCTCTGGGACAGCACCCAGTGCTTCACGCCGAGGACATGAACTCATAGGATGTCTGTGTGATGTATCACAGGCCATGAGCTCACGTCTGCCCCGTGCTGCAACCCAGCCAGGAACGTGTCTGCTCAGCACCATGCTATGCGGACTCGCCAATGCCTGCGCAGCTCAGCAAATAGGCAATTTAAATTTGTCCCTTGCTTGTCTTCAAGAATGGCAGCCTCAGAGTGATCACACTGCATTTACAGAAAGGTTTTCTTTTTTTTAATGAAATAAAACCGAATAGCTGCTCCAACAGTGATTTCAACAGCAGGCAGGAAGTTTGGCGCATTCAAGAATCCTTTGAAATTAAGAATCAAGAGCCTACATCATCACGAGCGCTTTGGGACACTTTTCCTAAGAGTTCACAAAGTGCTTTTGAACAAAGGACTCAGCCTCCTGAAGGCATTTTGCTGCCAGAGAGGTGCTACTGTGGCTTGCACAGCCAGGTGGCTTCCAACTGGTTCCAAATAACAGCAACGCAGAGACTAATCCAACATTTCACCGCATTCAGTATCAACTGTTTTCCTCCTCATTTTCACAGGCAAAATAACCACTTAAATTCAGTTTCACATCAATAAATTGCCAAGATAATAGGACAGATGAAAAGAAGAAGGGCCGACTAGCGGGAAAATGTAATAAAAAGGTGCTTGACTGCGCAAGTCAGTACTGGCCTCAGTGTCAGCAGCACAATTAGTCCTCCCCTTGCAGGCCGCATGGTTTGGTGTTGCATTTGACAGACAAATCAATCCTCCCCTTCTTCTAAGCGCTGTCTAATGAATAAATCAGCAAGGTCACTGGTGCTGCTGCTTCGCCCTCTCCCTGCCTGCCAGCTGGAGCTGGACCTGCTGCCTGGCTCCATCTGCCGTGCTTCCTACTGGATCTAAGAGTCCTGGGGAGCGAGACTGCGTGGTTAAAACACAAGACTGGGCAACAAAACTCTTTGGGCTTACTCCTGTGTCATCTCAGGCAAGTCATATCAATCCTTCAGACCAAACTGTGCATTCATAGAATCATTAAGGTTAGAAAAGACCTGTAAGATCATCTCGTCCAACCCTGCACCTACCACCAGTACTGCTCACTGAACCACGTCCCTAAGTACCACATCTATGTGTTTTTTGAGTACCCCCAGGGGCAGTGAGCCCACCGCCTTCCCAGGTACACAGATATGGGTTGGAAGCTCCCCTCACATTGGCCAATCGACCTCAGCCAAGGGGGAAGGAGAGCTTGCTGCAATCAGCCCTTTCCCTGACGGTCACCTCCAGCCATACCCCTCCTGCCTGCCCGCAGCCTCCGGCACAGCAGGTCCACAGCTTTGCTGGAGAGCCCCAAATTAATGTGCTACTGCACTATCAACCAACTGTTATAATGATCTGGTCTTGCGCAGGCAAGGGGGCCCTGAGCTAATTAACACAACAATAGCAGTAATTTACTCAGCACCAAGTATGTATTAAGTATTTTCAAAATAGGAAGACAAGGCTGCTGTCCTCAAGTACTGAGTCTAAATGGACAGGAGAGGGAGATGGGAAAACATGCACAGAGCAGTTGGTTGAGAATGGTGTCATGTCTGAGACTGCCACAAGAACCTTGTAGACCTGTTGTCAAGCTGCCACCCTGCCCTGCAGGAAGTTTGGCTGTGCTTTTCCTCCTCTCCCTAGTCCCCAGGTAATGTAAATACTGTCCCTCACTCGTCTATTTTGACTAGAGCCTTCAGATTTGGAGTGATTCTGATTGGACTAACTGGCAAATGCTTTCCTCGAGGCTATTCCTATGGAAGATTTGCCCTAGAACTCCATGTAAGGCCTCACATCCCATCTCCACATCGCTGAGCTCCCCTGAAATCCCTGAGCAGCAAACACTTCTCGTAAGCCCACAGAAAGTGCTTCCCTCAGTCGAAGCCAAAGCCCAGCATAAGGAGTAAATGCAAATAGGAGCCATAGGAGTGACTGGGAGAAGAGAAGCCCTCTCAAAGCAAGAGGCTGCCAAGCAGGCAGAGGTGTGTGCTGAACTGCTGTGATGACACATTGCTTACAAGGTCTAAAAAAAATTCATTGAGGAGAGTCTATCCCCCCTGACCACAGCCCCCTGTTAGAATGGCATGAAGCTCCTGAGCCCTAGGCTGCGGTCACACACAGTAGAACCACACCCGCAATGCAATGGGGTGCTACGGGAGCAGTGGTAGTTCATTCAGCCACAGAAGGAACACTTCCTTGGAGCGCAGCTCACCTAGCACACTGCTGCCTGAGCCCAGGAGCTGGAAGGATGACTGCTGCCCATCGAGTGGCTGTTGGCCAGCAGAGCAAGGACAGGCCCAGCCATCAAATCTGCAGAAGAGAATCCCCATACAATAATGAGAGATGACTAACTGATAGGCCATTGGTGCAGATATTAATTACAAATACAGCTTTCTGCCATGCAGGCTGTGACAGGCATCCTCGTAATCCTATGAACAACAAGTTCAACTGCATCCTTCCATCAAATTGATGAGATGAGAAGCAGGCAGTCCTCTGGGCGGGCGTGAATCACTGAAACAGCCACCTCGAGGGTTGGATGCAACTGTGTGGTGACAGCACCTAATCTGTTCAGGCAGGAATGAGGGTGGCTGTACCCAGCCTAAAACAGAAGAGAGAAGAGAAACAACGCAATGAGTACCAAAATTCCTCCCTGCCACTAGTTTCCTAAAATCACAGGGGAGGAATGAGATCCAGATCTCTCATTATTAGCCCAGCAATGGCTCCTGATGCACTGTGACCCTCTCAAGCGACTCCAACGCCTAAGGCACCTTAGGGACTTACAACCCGTCATAAAAATATCCCCACTACTGGCCATTTCCACCCTCCCCACTGGAGTCAATGTGGCAGGGGTTGAGGCTATTGTAGGGACAGAACAAGGTGCTGTGAAGATGAAGAGCCTGTTGGACTTTGCACAGCTCCACGTGCTGCAACTTGTATCCTGTCCTCCCTCCCACCACAGAGGAAACAGAAGGGCTGTGAGAGATGTCGTGGCTTGGCTTCCCCTCACTGCTCTCCTCCTCACGCCCAGAACAGAGCCACATGCTGACCCCAGTGTGCCAAGATGTACAAAAGCTGCTGCCTTCTCCTGCTGGTCTGTTGGAACGTGGAACAGTTCTCCCCTCCCTACTCTCCCTCGCTGCCTTTTGTAGTCGTCTGTGTACACAGGTACTCAATAGATGGTTGGGTTGTAAATCTAGTTCTAAGACAGTAAAAATTCAGCTTTCTAAAAAAACATCCATTGTCAGCGAGTCTGTGGTTTTGCAAGCAGCAGGGTTATTAAATGTTGCTGTCAGAACAGCTTTATTTGACTGCATCAGCTTTTGTAGATATAAGTGAAATGGAATTTAGTGCAGCTTGGAATTGCCTCCAACACTGTGCAGCTCGGGAATACAGGCAATGGCCACTGCCTTCTGGGATCTCTTCATGATCGCCAGGCCAGCTGCACACCAAGACAAAGAAAATAGACCCCAGTCTAAGGGTGAAACTAAGCTTTACGTGCCTTTACTCTATATTTAACTTGAGAGACAGATTTCTCCAATCTGAAGCTCTCTAAGGAGACTTATGGACCAGCAAGGGCCAGCTTTTTCCTATGGGTAAACACTACTGGAGCCCCAAGCAGAGTAAAGACCAAATCGCCAGGTCCTGTCCCCACAGCACTGGGGCCGGAAGCAAGAGCTGGTCCTGGGGAAGCCCTAACAAAGCCACCTCTTAGTGGCTTAGTCACGAGACTGACAGCCAGGTCCTCCCAAGCTGCAAAGGCCAAGAGGTGCTATGAGAGACCAAAGAGCAAGAGGACCGCTGTCAGCAGCACAAACCACTGGGCTAAGCCAGGTGAGAGAATCAGGCTCTGCATACAGAGGTGCCAAAACTCTTTAGGGTTTCTGTAGAAAGGCAGAGAAGATGAGTCTAAAGGTGGAGAGGGCAAGAGAGAAGAAAAAGGACTAAGTAAACAGTAAGCAATGTGGACAGCCCTTCTTTGTGGTTCACACTTCGCACAGGCAACAAGAGGACAGCTCGCCGGCAGGACTGGGCATATGCAGCAAAATTCCTATCTTTCTGTTTTTATGAGGTTAAGATTTCCAATGCTGCTTGAGGGAATATTCAGTTCCTCTTTAAATTAATATGAATCCAGCACTGAAACCCCTATGGTAACTCGGCAAATCTCTGCTTTAATATAGAGCCTCGATGTAATTAATATCAGATTGTAGAGCTCTGGGATGTACTGCAAAGAGGTCACAGGAGCGTCTCTGGCATTTTTCTGAAGGCCTTTAGGCTGAATAATATGGAAATTGCATGGGACAAGCACAGCAGCACCATGGCTTCAGCAGGACACCGTCTCCCCCAGGACAGCTCACAGAGGAGGGGCTCAGCCCGTAGTCTCTGTGTCCCTGAGGGCCCAGGCACTAATCCTGACTACTCTCAGCAGCCCACTGTCAGAAGCCTGACACGCTTCCTGCAGGAATCCACACCTCACCTAGGAAACCTCTCAGGGCAGGGAAAACAAAAAGTTGATGATTTTACAGGAAGAGAGCCTCAGTGCATCCTCCTGCTGCATCAGTCCTACAATTAACACAGGTTGTGAGCTCTGTGTCCAAAGCTTTCTGGAGGCACAGTGGACCTACGCAGCCACACAGCCCTGTAAGCTGCACCTTCAAAAGCTGAACTACAGAACTTCAGCTTCATGTTTCTTCCTTGTTGGCATCCAAGTATGGCCAGCCCCTCAGCCCAGGGGGACTGGGACACCCCCAGGGCACGGCCTGTGCTACATGGATCAGTCTGAATGCTGAGAAATGTGCTTTCATGTGCCTCGTGGAACCTCAGGTTACAGTCACCATAGCCAAAGGTTGCCTTAAAAGGACAGAAAATAAGACATAGAGAGGCAGCAAAACAGCGAGAAGCGGATGAGGAGAGCCCAGGAAGTAGATATTTCTAGCTGCTACATAAACCTGACAGGGAATATTAGTCTTAAATAAATGTTGCCACCAAGCCAGTTGGAAATCTGCCTGGCCAATTTTCCTGTCACCTTGCCAGTAGCTGGGGAGACAGCTGAATATGCCAAGAGTACTTTTTAATGGCCAAGAATAGGACTTGCTGCACATGCCCAGACACTTTGTACATACCCAAGTACACCAACTTATCTCAGGCTTGCTCATCTTACACAGCTCTTACAGCAGAACAACACAGGCACCAGAATGATTTCCCAAGATAGCTCCCAATATACCTAAGTGGAGGAAAAAAAACAACAAAAAAACCCAAACCCTAACGCATGCATGCATGCAGGATTCTGCCTGGGAGTTAGCATAAAATGCCCCTATCATCTACACAGACAGCTCTCAGCCCAAGTCTGGGCATATTTTTATCGTGGGTGTGAGTAATGCTTAGATGCCATACCCTGCTTCCTCTCAGCAGTCCAAATTGCTCCCATCCCGGTTGCTCCCATCCTGGTAGCCTTCCAAAGCCTTTTTATAGTTCCCCTAAGAGACACAAAAATTGTCTTACAAGTGGCCACAAAAAGCTCTCACAACATCTCAGCACAAAGAACTATGCAAAAAGCCCTGAGTACACCCAGACAAGAGAGACCAGTGAGAACTCAGCAATGCAGGCAGAATTTGGAGGGTGGAAGCCATCAGCACAGTCGCAGTGACCCAGCCTAGCTACCTCCCAAGCTAGCTGGAGCAGACAAGCACTACTTTGTGTCTCTCCTTTCAGAACTTCTTATTTATATCAGCCCAATCTTGCTAATCATGTGTTAAACACTGTGAAAAGCAGGCACTTCTTGTTTTTAGCCAAGTGAATGTGGATACCAGTACTTACAGCTTAACTCTGATAGCTAACCTGGGAGGAAACTGGTTTTAACTGCTCAGAAACAGAGCACAGAGAGATTCTGCCAAGGCACTCCACTCTGGCTTCACTCTGCTGCAACGGAAGTCAAGCATATAAGCCAACTTCAGGAGGAGCACATTAAGGCAACCTTAGCGTCTCTAAAAATCCAAGCCAGTTTTCCTACCTTTTGCTTTCTTCAATTTGCTCTGTCCTGAACACAATCCCATCTTGCCAGTGTGACAACCTGCTGTCACCAGGCTTTACTCCCCGAGCATCCACAGCCCGCTGATAACAAGGGTTAAGAAGAAAACAGCAGTCTTCTGGTTGGCATTTGCATTTTTGGATTCCAGCCTGGAAATAAAGGAATATAGAAAAGCACTTGTAAAAATATAAAGACAATGTGCTCACATCATGCTTCCATTGACTTTGAACAGTGTTATGCCTGGAGTGAAATGGCTCTGTCGGGTTTAAGCTTGTCCTCAGAAATGCATTCAAGTTCCTCAGCAATGCCATGGGAACTACACGGGTATTTCCAAGGGAAGAATTTGGCCAACTATATTTAACTATTTAAAATTTCAGGGTTATTAGCAGAATACGGGCCAGAGTCCCATAAAAACAAAACAATCAGAAAAACAATGATATTCCAGAATGACTGCGAAATAGCTAACTGCACCCTCTCCTCTCATCAAGGCACGCCAATTTGCAAAGCGATCAGCATGGGTATTGATTGAGACAAGGAAGAGGCAATATTTACCTAAGCACCTGTGCTTATAGTGCTTAGGCCTACCAAACAGCCTGCCATCCTAGCAATCATATACAGTGGGAGAGAATTCTCTGTCATTTCAGCCTTTAAAAAAGCCATGAAGCAGTAGATAGCATCAGCAAAAGGATGCATTTTGGCAGCATGGGAATAAGCCATTTTGTGTTAGAGCCAGAGCCTTCTGTTTTGGGTCACATTGACTCAAATGAGCTGTTAAAAACAAACAAACAAAAAAAATTCCCTCACATTCTCATGTGTTCTCCTCCCCTTTAGTTGCTGCACTCTCCCTTGAAAATCTCTGCATCTAGGGCCACAGTGGGAATTCCTCTCCCAACCTTCTCAAAGAAGTATGCAAGGAGCTCCATGAGAACCTCACACTCCTCTTCCCACACTGCTGTGATTTTTCTCCCACAGTGCCCACCTTCTGAAGGCAGTACGGGTGTTGTGAACAGCACAGGGGTGGTTTGTGCTTATTCTGGAAGATGCCCAGCCCTCCACTCACACCATCTCTTCAGCCCTTCCTCACCACATACCTGAACTCCCACATCCTAACCCTAAATCAAGCTGTTCAGCAGCTAATTCCAGGCATTAAAGGGTAGCAGACATGAGGAATGCTGCTGCGATTATGAAGAGATCTGCAGTATCAAGAACCGGTTTATAGGCCTGAACCATCTCTCAAAGCAAACAGAGACGTGTCCAGAGCATGGTTTCCTGGGCTGTATTGAATAGCATTTTCCAGGAAAATGTTGCTATTGTGTGAGCTGTCGGCTCCAGTGCACTGCACCCACTGCAAACGTAAGGAGGAACATCCAGCTTAAAATGTTATTAACTCAGAACAGGGCACACTTTTGCAACAGACATCTGTTTGTACAGAAATGCTCCTGTGCTGAATGGCATCTCCTCACTGATGAGCAAGCAAATCTGAACCCCACTGAGATTTTATCCCAAGGCAAGCAAGTCTTTGAAAGATGCTCCCTGCCCAACAAGGATCATTAGGACATTCTCCATGTCACTAAGTGACATTTGTAGGTCAGTAACAAAAAAATACACACAGCCAATCCACTGCTCAGAAATGTGCCCAAGTTGGTGGGAAAGGAAGCCCAGAAGAGAAGATACCAAAAACAGCTCTAAAAGTATTCCCGTCTTTTCCTTCCGTCAGCTTGTGGAGCTTGTGACTTCAGCTTGAGTGGCAAGCAGCACCTCTTCCTGCTCTTTTCATGCACGACCTCATTATCACCTTTAAAATTAAGTTCTACCTTCTATGATTTTAGGAATCATATATAGACCTATGGATGTGTTACAGGACATCCCTACACACACGTGCCTCATTTGCTCTCCACTACCACAGAGCTGGCCCATGTACATCTCAATACATCCAAGCAGAGAGCCAGCACACAGACAACACAGCATTTTGAGGGCCCCAGGAAAGGCGTTAGGCTTCATCCCCTACCTTTTAGCACACGTCAGCCCTAAAGGGAAAAGGCTGAGTTCTTCTTGGACATCAGCCTTAGCTGCAATGACAGTGCTGCCGCAGCGTGTGGGCCAGCTGGGCCAGAGGTAGCGGCACAGAGCTGACGCACAGCAATATCAACACCTACCAATTTAGGCACTGCTTGGTGAGGGTATATCTGGAATCACAGTGCTGCTCTGGCAGCAGCGTAGCGCCCACAGTTTTCAGGCACGATGTGCAGCAACAATACAGTTCACATGACCATCAACTGAGTGCGTGAGGAGCTGCCAGCACCCTCAGCAGGCATGGCTAGGGCACACTTCTCCTTCCCAGCCCATTGCAATACACTTTGGAAAAACTGCCTCCCAAGCTAATGCTTTCCCAGAGCTAAAGACTGTTTTGAATCATCTCAAAAACAGCACTTAGCTGCTCGTGAGTTACAGATGATGGAAAACATATTTTGGGGTGGGGGGGAATAAACAATGAAAAAATCCTCTAGCCAGAAAGCATGGCTGGTGCTTGAAACTTGGCACATGGGCTCTCAGTGAGGAGTCTGTGCTGTCCTAAATTGGAAGAAACTTGGCTTTGATTTAACAAAGTTAAAATCGCATACTTAGCATGCACAGGAGCAGAAGCCTTTGTGCAGCCTTAACTTTGCATTAGCATATTCTTTTCCATTTAATTAAGTGTTGCAAATTGTTTTTCTGTTAATTATTTCAGTTATGGACATTATTATTTTCCCTTTCAGAAGGCAGAGTATTTCAGAGGGGTTAATAATCCTGCAAACTCTCCTTTCTTGAACTGTTCATTGCTGCTGATCAAGTTCCACCTGCTTTTGTTAGGCTGCAGGCCTCCAGCTCATTTATAATTGGAAACATCCTGTACCACATACCTCCAGAAGCACTGATATGAGATCCCAGATGGTAGCATTCTCTTTCTTCCGTGCATATAATTTCACAAAAAGGCCCACCGACAGCTACTGTTTAAAGGAGATTTGTGTATGTAGACATGGCAGGTGATCTGATCTGCTCTGTATTAGGGATGGATGAATCAGATGAGAAAGAAACAGAGAAGGCCATATGAGAACCAGGGACTGGCATCTGGAGGCTCCATTGCCAGCACTGCCACTGAGCTGTTATGGAACTGTTAAACTGCTCAGTCCCAGCCTTCCTCATCCGAAATGGGCTGATTATTGACTGCACCTATCTGCTAAGTGCCTAGTGGGTATCAGTTAATATTTGGAAACGCCAAGATCCTCAGAGGGAAGGTGCAATATAAATGCAAAGCAGTTGCACTGCTGCTCTATTAACTGTTGACAGCCTGCTCTGATCCCGTGTGAACTGTCTGCCCGTGCACCTGAACCAACCCCAGGCCACTTATCTTTGCAAAGGGTTAGGATGAATAACAGTCCTAACCAAAAAGCCATCCAGAGGGGAGTCCCCACGAATCTTCCAAGAAGCGTATCGCCCTCCTCCTTGCCATTAGCACACAGAAGCAAGCTCCATTATGCAATAAAGGACTGCTCGGCAAAGCAGAATGAGTTGAAGGCAATATCCAGACTAAATATGCATGAAGTTCTTTCACTATAACTTATTCAAACATTTCACATCTGCAACACTGAGCTGGGAATCTCAGACAGAGCATCTCCACCTCTGTCCCACAGTACTCTTGTATATCCTCCTGCAAAACCTCAGTTTTAACGTGGCCGGTTTCATTCCTGCAACTTGAGAGCATTCAAAACCTCTTCAAAGAAATCAAAAACTAATGAGGACAATATTTCTCAACCTGAGGCTCAGCAGCTGGTCATGAAACATCTCCTTACTTTCCCTCCTTCTGCAACACCATCCACACACCATACAAAAAAGCAAGCAGTGCACAGGACAATGAAGTAGTGGCTTCTCAAAAGGCCTAGATTGTCCCCACACCGAGAAAGGCAGAGGAGTGCACTACAAGACCTAATCTGTTTTCACCTCGAAGCATCACGCAAACATTAACCTCATGAGCCCGATCTGTGGGAGGTGCTATTATTATTTCCATTCTGAAAAAATGAGTCTAAAAGATTGAGCAGTACCTTCACAAGTGGATTCTGGCCCCATAAACATGGAAGGAGAGGAGGCAGCAGCTGGACAACCGTGGTACGCAACTGCACCCAAGGCAGCGTTCCTTACTGCTCTGAAATCCATTCCGAGGCCCTTAAGATGGTAGTGCCTCTCCAGCTTCCTTCGCTCTCTCTTCAGCCAACTGTGTTTATCTTGCTGTTAAGAGTCACGCACATCCCAAAGTAAATTATAAGGCCAGGGCACTAGATAGGGTCAAAGGCTAGCATACGAATTTACTGTACTGCCTCCACTCTCCCAGGAGCCCCTCCTGAGTCCTAATAAAGATCTCTGAAACAAGATGCTAATGCTGGATTATCCAGGTAATCTCCCCGAGTTACTTCCCCGGTTTGCCTGGTTATAAATAATGAATTAGGCCTTTACTTATTATTTCTTCTGCCCTCTGGGGTCGCTGCAAGTCTTGGAAAGGAATACAAATTTAAGAATATTAGATCCACTTATTAATATCAATTTCTGCCAATCCTGCATGAGAGATGTTCCTCGCTCAGTGCATGCTATTGATAAAATGAAGCGGCTGGGATGTTAATGGCATGGATCTAATAGCTACGAACTGGTCCAGCCTTACTCACCATTCCCATAAATTGAATTTTAAAAAGGCAGATGGGTGCTTCATAAGTGGAAACAGAATCATGTGCCAGCTTTCATTTCTTTTCCATTCCTGAGCACGGGTGAAATTAAAGTCTCCCCACTGACTCTGTCCACATAAGCCTACCACTACGATTAGTCCCAGTTTTAAGGGTCCCCGTTACTCCTACACGGGATTTCTAAAGCAGCCCAGCCGAGGCATCTTAACCATTTCACTGCCACCCTCCAACACAGCATGCATTTGGCTGAACACAGACAGCAGCCACATAGGCTTGCAGAGCTCTTCAAGCTGAGTGAACCAGCACGCAAACCCGAACCAAATCTACACATAATCCCTCTTCTTTCTCCCTCATGCCTTCTTCCATCTGTTCTTTGGCATTAGAGCAATTAATTTCAGTAATAAGTATGTGCACGCTTGCAGCATTGAACTGGATGGAAGTCTCCCATCACACTCGAGGGGCTGGAGCTGAGTTTGCCCACCACCTGAGTGCTGGTAGACTCAGACCAGGCAGCACACTTCTGCCACCAGGCTCCTGGGCCTGCCTGCAGGTCTTCTGCCCCCGTTCTGGCCAGGACCTCTTTGCCAGCAACAGTGATAGCCAAGCGTAACAACATGCAGGTGGGTGCCAGTGTCATTACCAAGAACTCAGATGACATTACTGCCTCTTGGCTCCTCTGCACCTACCACAAACTGAGATGGGCATGTGAGCACACACAGCAGACTTCACATGGTTCAACCAACTACCTTAGGTCCACTCACAAAAAGGAAAAGGTATCGCCCAGCTGAGGGGCAGGGACAAGAATTGAAGCAAGCAGGAGTTTTCAGTGACCACTGCTTGATCGTGTAGACATTTCTGAGCCCAAAGGCCTGCTGAGAGCCAGTCTGTGTGGGGCAGGATGCTATCACTGCTGGCCAGAATGCAGCAGACCTCCTAATAGGCAAGACCTCTGGGACTTCAGCAAGTCTTGTATGAGCGAGGCCACAGCAGATAGCAGAACCAACCTCCATTCCTATTCATTTGGCATTAGGCTCAAACACAAGCCTAGGAACCAACACACGCAGTATCCCCTTTGGCCAGGGATCCTAAACTGAGACAGAATTACGGGATTAATCAGGGTTCACTTAATTAATAGATTAGACTCAGAGGATGATGCTGATTTGATAGCGCCAGGACGCAGCAGGTCAGCAAAGACAGAGCCTACACCCAAGCACCTCTTCCATTTTGTCAAACTCTCCTACATATGTAGAAGCATAATAGAAAAATAACGATAGCTGTTAATTTCCCTGAAACTGCAAGCACCACATTGTGTCCTTACATAGCGCTCTGCTTAGTGGGACTCTGATCTCCTCCAGCACCCCTCAACACTGTTAATTTGAGAGAGCGATGTCAGCCAGTGATATTTTCATGGATAAAGGATGCCTCAAGTGTAATGCCAAGACTAAAGGGCTATAAAAGAGCAACAAAAATCCAGATGCATTCCCCATTTGTTGTTTGAAAAGAATACACCACTGCTGGCAAGGCAGAGCAGAAGAGCAGGACACTGCTAAGAGCACCTATGTGTATTGCCTCTTAGAAGAAGGTGGAAGGTACCCTTGAGTTCAGGTGGCTATATTTGTATACAAGAAACGTGAGACAACAGCCTCAGCCTCTCTACAGCAAGTCTGCTCTGTATAACCAATAGTTCTGCATTTATTACAGCATTTTTTAGAGCCAACTCTTGGATTTTAAGCACATCCCCAGTAAAACCCAGGCCAAGACCAGCCACCGTTCCTACCCTTACGGACACACTTCTGAAGGCATCCTTGTGAATAGACCTCCTCCATAACCCTCATGCTACAGGCAACACCAAAACTTGCCCAGTGAAATCAGCAATGCTTTAGTTGCTGTTGCTCCTACACAGTCCACCATCTCCTCACCTTCAGCTTGTGGTCACGCTGCAACAATCTTTGTAAATCTCATCCAGAACGCACGAGGAAAAGACATTTCCCTTTGCAAATAGTTTCACCAGGTTTCAAAATACTTCAAGCCCACACAGCATCAAGAAACGTGCTGTTTCCTTCCTTCTTCATTTAGATGTCATTCCATCTACAGCTTTGTGCTGTGGATCCCCTCTCTGTAAGCATAAGCACAGCTCTTTAAAGCTCTATACATGTTTAAAAGGCATCTTTCCAATATCAACCACGTATCTGAAACAAAATAGAAGGTGTATGAATCACTGACACGGAAGATGGTTGGCATAGCTAAAGGGACTAGGACTTGCTCTGATTGATATTGACCATGCAGTGGGAGATCCTTACTGGAGATCTTCCCCTGGTTCACATTTCAAGCCCCTCAGCATATGCAGATGCATTAATATTTACTTAAGGAGCCTCTGGATGTCACACTTGGCTTAGCAGCAGCACACAGTACTAGCCTCCTCTCTTGAAAGTGTTCATGCTGCCTCACAAGGCTGCCTCTGTGCTTAAATTTGGACTTTACACTCCTCTTCTTTGAAACATGGACCATTTGTTCTCCTTCTGTCTCAGGTGGCATAATTGAGTCCCTTGGGGAATGCTGATAATTAAATAGGAAGTGAGATTGTCTAAGGCAGCAAAAAAAGTGGATGGTTACAACTGAGAGATGTCAGATGCAGCTTTAAGTTCTGCTGCCAACTAAAAGCCCAAACCACACAGATTAGGGATTTCAGTGGTGAACTCGAGGTCCCAGTGTGAAGGTCACAATATTGGTTATTCTCTCCTTCTCTGTGTTATTACAAAGACCACAGAGAAACTGTCTGATTGCCATATCTTGAGTACTGTCTGAACACACGCTCATCACCCTACCTAAAGGTTTCCTTGTGATGTGGATGGAGATGGAGTTTTATCCTCTTGGGTTTGATATGAGACAGCTGTGTTGGAAACAAAAAGTCCTGCAGCAAGCTTGGGAAGTAGCAGAGTATGAACTAAGAAGCACGGAGGGGAGAGGGAGCTGTGCTATTCAAACCTCAGAAGAAAGGAAAGTCTTCAGATCAGCTCTATATTTCACTGACAGGCAACGCGAGCATTTTAAAGCTGGTGCTGATCTGCCAAAGCTAGGGAAGAGTAAAAACAACACAGACAATTGGCGCTGCTTCTGCTGCATTTTGTATGAAACGGGGTAATCTCAGAGGCCTATGAACAATGTATTAGAACAGCCTATCCCAGAGCTTAGAAATGCACGAGCAAGCAGCTGGCTGCCCATCCACCTGGGAAAATAGGAGCAGGCTGAGCCTTGCCATGTTTGAGGCAATTAAAACAAAAAATAGGCAGACTGAGAAGGAGTGAAGGAATTCCCTCGTATATTAGAAATAGTGCACGAAAGGCTCACTTCCTAGTCCACACACCACAGCATTTAATGTCGCTCTCAGTGTATCGCTTGACATGATGCCACCAGGCACAGCATTTGACATTATCCTCTGCAGATCAGGCACACAGAAGGCTTCAGCCTGTTGCAACACCAGCCCTGCCTCCCTTCTCACAGCTTAGAGATAAGTATCTGAAAGATCTTGGCCCAGTTCCAGGTAGGATGGCCATAATGGCAGCTGATATGTCCCTAATACCACCCATCTTTAAACTGCTCTCATAAGCAGAGAAAAACCCTGACCTCGGCAATTTCAACAAGCATTTAACTGCATCCTGACCTATCAAACTCCTCCTGGGCAGGCACCTCCTCTGCTCTGCCCTTCTGCTGGGCATGCTGTGTATGCTGTGCCCCAAAGTGGCTGTGATGCCGTTCTCAGGCATGGCTAGCGTTCATAAGTAGTGGCATACTGCTGGTGAAGTGAACCAGGAGCCCTTGTAATGCAGGATCTCTGCTCATCACTGTAATACAGATTCTTACTCTCCCCTCACAGGCAGAAGCGGGATTTTAAACAAGAACAGAGACAAAGCAAGCTCAGATGCAGAGGACAGCAGTGAGCCAGGAGGGATTAAAGCAGCCAGAGGAAAGCTGGAAGTGGTACTGTGTCTTCTACCAAATAGACATGGCTTTGGAGCACCTCTCTGCTTTGTGCAGCAGCTCCTCCAAGAATTATTTACCAAGGCAATAAAAAAATTCAGGAAGTTACTCAGATTACAAGTCCGAGCAATTAAAACCTTGATATTTATGGTACTGTAAGACAGAGGCACATTAATAAATAATACTTTGCTCTTTTACAGCACTTTTCCTCTAATGATCTCCAAGCAATTTACAAGTTTTTGCTGGCTGAGCTCCCCAAGCCACTGCAAGGTAAGGAGGAGGTAAGTGGAGCACCTCCCCCTCAGGAGGGCTGTCTCTGTGAGAGAAACAATGTCAGTTCTTGACAATACCCGAAACACCAACTCAAGCTGAGGTTTCAGCACTCTGTGCACTGCCTGACATGCAGTAATGATATTCCTTGAGCCGAGGACACGAGACGTGCGACGCATAAAAGAAAGGAGGGTCAGGGCAGGTAGGATGCCGCATAAGAACTGCCGCCTTGCATGCATTCTCCTTGTTGCAGTGCTCTAATCACCACACAGCACGCCCCGGCTGTTTTAGGCTGGCACATTACTGTGTGAAGAATACAGTCTGAAGAACACCTGACTTCCCGGGGCCTGGGCTTCCCTCAGGAAAGCACTACGGCAGCATCTTGGCACCCAGGGCCCAGGCACAGCAGCGGCACGGGGTAGCAGATGGCAGAGGGCTGGTTGGCAGCCAGCTGGCCACGCTACACAGAGCTGTTCAGGAAGCTAATCAAGGCCTTCAGATCATGGGAATGCTGCCCAGGTGAGGACTGCAGGACAAAGCACGTTTGCATCTAGCCAGAGCAGCCTGTAGCTGAGGTGGACATAGGCTCCAGCCCCTCCCCACAGCACCGCTGTGCTCCTCCCGCTCCTTTATCCTTTCAGAGCATGAGAGATTATCTTACTTGCTCTGAAAAGGAACAGCAAGCCCTTCCTCCTCCTGGGAGCAGACAAAGCTGCCAGGTTAAGACATGGAGACCCTAAAGGCTACAGTGCCTTCAGGCCACGATCCAGCAACTGATCCCTGTGGGCCTGACACAACCACTATCATCTCCCTCAGCCCCTGGGAGCTGAAGAAGCCTTCTCAGGCTGTTTTGCCCTAAGAGCTCAAAAGATTCACCTTTGCTTATTCTTCCACAATCTTCTCAAAGCCGGGTCCTGTGTGCACTGACTCGCGATAGGAAGGTTTAGTGGAGACAAGGCCATCCCACAGGCAGTTCAAAGCCTGGTGCTCACCCCACGTGGGGAGGTTTGCAATAGCAGACAGACCTCGGTGAACCCCAGCACTAACCTGCAGTGTGAGCACAGCACAGGGTGGTCTCACTGCTCACTCTTTGGACTGCTTCCAAAACCAGCTGATGTACCACACTGTCAGGGAGAGAAATGAGATGCCTCGCTTACAGGTTTATATTTATTCTTTTAAAAAATAAGAATAATAACGACCTATCTGGCGCCTGTTAGAAATATGTGTAAACCAGTTAAACACACTTTATAAAACCTCACAACAATATAATATTTTTACTGAAACAATCACAGGAGCAATTTCACCTGTACTTACTGTCCAGTCATCTCAGCACAAACATCCCTGAGATTTACGTGCGAGTGGAAACATAATTTCTATTATCTCCAACACGAAACTTGGCAATGGAAAATCCCGTGACTAGAGTGCAAAATCAATTTCAATAACCAGAATAGCAAGAAGTCAAAGGCAGGACTTGGAAAGGACATGAGTTTCTCAAATAGCCAGCCAGTGTCTTTTATAACGGGGATGCCGCTGGGATAGGATGGGATGGGCAATTGGACATTCTGGCTGGCTTCTCTCTCTCTCAGCATGAACTATGTCTGTAGCTGCACAAAGCTGGTTCTGGATCACACTGGTGTCTCTCAGACTTTGTCTTCCCTGACAACACACACAGGAAGGATATAAAAATCAGAAGAGAAAGCACCAAACTGCAGGACTTAAACCTGCTTTTCACTGCATCCAGACCTGAGAGCCTAGAGTCTCAAAAGCTGTCTCTGAGGCAGGAGTGGGTGCTTCAAAACAAGATGCCCTAGATCCTGCAGGGGGTAATCTGCCCCACCCCAATCTACACTGTGGCAAAGGAGCCTTTGAGTGGCTTCCCGGGTAACAGAGGTGAGATACAGGTAGAGCTGATCCTGCCTTGGAGAAGGCAGGTGGATTAGGTAGTCTTCCAAGATCCATTTCAGCTGCATTTACAGCAAATACGGAACATTGCCTTAAACTCGACATGTGAGACTCTAAATCTCTTCTCACCACTGAGGCCTGAGGGTGACAGAGGCAAGTGCTGCCATGACTGTAACAACTTTGGATATTCCCATTTATCAGCAAAATACCAGCTACTCATCTAACTCCAAACTACCATATACTGCTTTGGTGGCAAAACTCAAACAGCTTGCCAAGCCATGCTGCCATGGGCAGCTGAATCGATGGTTTGCCCCCAGCTCAGATGTGGTGACGCGAGCTCCATTGGTTTCTAAAGTCATAATGCCATTCCTTGAAATATCAGCTGCAGACAGAGAAAGCAGCTAGCATGGGTTTATAAGTGAGGTTTTCACCTGCTTGTATTTGTGCGTTCTCTTCGAGGACCTTTTTACTGGGGACTACCTTCAAGAAAGCTGGAGTGACGGCACTTCTCAGCCATGTACCCAGACCTTCACACGCATGCTTTGGAGACAGCGCTTCAGCTGCCCTTTCCCTTGCAGCCTTTGCTCTCTAGGGAGTCATGCCAGGCTTTAACTATCTTCCTCTCTGAGTGTGAAGATGGGCTGGTTCTAGGACAGCTTTGCCCCGTGAAGGCAAACCCTTCACCTTCCATTTCAAAGGGATTTCTTCCCCTCTTGTGAGTTCCCCTGCAGTGAATTCAAGAGTTAACTGGAAAAATAGCAATTCCAAAATTTATCAAAAGAGAAAAGTGAGGGATAGCATTTATAGACACAGACACTCCTAAAAGAAGCGGCAAAAAAATAATCAAGTGACACCTTCAGTGCAAGAATACTCAGAGAACTGAGCCTCTGCCATGAACTACACTCGGCAAGGAATGAACCCAAGACCTGAACCACTTTTCTAGCTCCCCTCACTCATGTCTGTGCAATAACCAGCAGCCACTGTTGTGGAAAAGGAGAGAGACTCCTGAGTGATCCTTCCTAATAGATTCGTCTTTTATCATGTTTTCATGACCTTTGTAAAAGGCAATTTAAATTCTAATTGTCCTGTGAGCACCACAGGAATCAATTAGTGACAAGAGATGTTAATTGTGCAGCCAGGGAGGAGGCATTGCTAGGCTGCTCAGCTCCAACACGGGGTTAAGAGCCCAGGGGAATGCCGGGATGGCTGGGGCTTTAATCAGTCCTCCCTTTTTAATAGTTTGCATGTTGTGCTGCAGTTGTCAAGGTCTATTAGTCATCCACAGCACTGAATGAAGCAGTGGCATCCCCTCCATTCCTCCACTCTGCCAGCACATACACAAAGGATCAGAATGAACTGCCATTGCAAAAGCAAATCCTAAAACCTCCTTTTCTTTTTGTTCTTGCTTCCCTCCCTTCAGACCCTGCGTAGAAATCAGGCCTTGGGCACTGGCTATTGCAGAGTAAATGCCTAATGTTGGTGGGCTGTAGGGGAAGCAAATGTGCTCCTTGTCACCTCAGGATTCAGCCAGAGCCTTCTGTGAAAAGCAAATACTCCTGTTTTCATACCAGGACACACAGAACATCGCTCACAAAGACCCTGGCACTGTTCAGAGTGCCACCTGAAACGCCAGACAGACGTCATACTGAATGCCCAATACCTACACTGCACACAGGCATAAATGGGGAAAATCTATCTGAGCCAGAACCAGAGCACATAGCCTGAGAGACTATCCAACCCATCCTGGCACGGGTACATCTCGGGGAAAAAAGGACTTGGCACAAATAATCAGATGCACCTTGGGATGCACCATTTGTTACCTATTTCCCATCAGGTGAAAACAGTCCTACCTTACACCTGTGCCACAGCAAGCAGCTGTGCCCAGGGAAGTTATGCAACGATCCAGAGTCCCCAGCATCTCTGTATGCAGCAAAACTTCATGATAGGAAAGCTTGCGCTCTGCAAGGTCATGCATCCAGGGGAGTTAAAGCCCCTGGAAACAACCACCTCACCACTGCTTTCTATTAAACATTATCACAGACCATTATTATGACCTAAGTCTCTCCACATTACCCACTTAGTCAACTACCAACCTCAGATGCTCCCTTGGGGAGGTGCTCTGCCTGTCCCTGAGGAGTCTGTCTTTTGCTGTTATATGAAATTCACACTTCAAAATCCCACTTTCCAACTCCCCACTGCCAAAACTAAGGCCATCACAAAGACAGGAGAAAAGCATACATCCTTCTCTGTAATCTGATCACAGTATCTGATCAGAGAAAAACTGCAGCACAAGAGCAAATCGAGGTTAGATTTTTATTTCATATCCTTATTTGCACTCACTTGCATTCTCACAATTGCCCATTAGCTCTTGAAATGGATCTGGATCACACCTAAGCACTTCATTTTACCCCAGATCCTATGCACAGAATTACAGGCTCAGTCCAATTACATTCCCTCTAATCCTCTAGGTCTTTACCTTCAGCCCTCTGCACCTTCTGTTAAAGCTCTGGGCACTTCTAGGCTCAAAGCCCACAGCCAAGCTCTGGATTTCTGTTCCTGTCCCTGGCTATAGATAAAGTCTCTTTCCCCCCATTCCTCTCCACGGCACTGATCAGCCAGACTGCCGTTCAAACTGCGGCACAGATCCAGGCTGGGACAGCCATATCCTGACTGTACCACCATCTTCCCAGATGTCTCATACTTTATGGACAGTCTCCAGCTTTTGTGAGCCATGACTCCTTTACTCATTCACTGCTGATCATCTATATAAATCATTGCCTTGAAGACACCATACTTGAGCTTTCTTCTCTGCAAATCCAGGGGGGGTCAAAATCATCCCATGCTACTCACAGGTCATTGCTGCAACATATCACAACAAACTCCAGTTCACCAAGTGGCAATTAAAGCGTTCCAGGTAGCCCAGGCCACTCATGTACACGACCACCTGCACCTCCAGCCCAGTCCATTTCTCCCCCCTCAGAGGGGCACACTAAAAATAGTTTCCCCATACACACTCAAGCAATTTTCAAGCTACGGCATCTTTCTGTCTGCACCACTGTCAAGGAGTAGCTATCACTCCTTCACATACCATCACGACTGATCAAGGTGATGGAGCTCTGACTCAAAAGGTCAAAGGACTCCCTACTTGGTACTTCAGCCTTCCACAACGCGCCTAGCCAAAGGCCCAGACTCAGCCCACTCATATGTAGGGGCCTACCTGGCAGACAAGCTACGAGCTGAGTTATCTCTATCTCAGCAGAAAATGCTTGACACCTTTATAGAAGTGCTTTGGTCAGGCAGGAAGAATCCACTCCAGTTCCACTTCTCCACTGCTTCGAGCCACTAAGACAACAAAACTACTTTCAGTGCCTCAGACCTTCACCACTTGCTCTCTTGGAGCTGTTTATTCTCAGGTTTGAGATTCTTCCTGCCTGATAGATTAACCTCTTTTACGAAGTGTGCCCACTTGTACTGCTTCACTAAGATGTTTAATTACTTCTGACTTTGCCCGAAGCAGAGTAAACGCTCTTTCTCAGCAAATGCTTTTCTTGGGAATGCTCTCCCCATGGACACTGACTTTGTTTCTAATTTATTTTATCTGTGTCACATTCTCTAACAGCCTCTGGAATAGAAAGCAGGGACCATTTTATAAGCAGTGCCAAGCACTACAGGAATGTCCTGCGTGACACCGCTGTCACCTAGCCTAGCTAGATTACTGTCGCTTTTTCCAACTGAGTTTTAAGCGCCCAACCCAGAAGAAAGGGAGAGAGAGGACCTCTGTCTGTGAAAATTTCAGGGCATTTGCTCCCTTGTGGTGGCATCAGAACCTCATCAACAAACACGAAGGCAAGTGGAGCTTTGGCTTCCTGCAGTTTGGAATAAAGAGTCGATGTACCAATGTAGGCGAACTCCTCCATACACACTTGGGTCTGATGGCAAAACCACCATGTAGCAACTCCTCCCCTAAGGCTCTCAGAGCAAAATGTTACTCATGTTTCAGCTCACGGTTTCCAGAGATCCTTCTGGTTTGTTGCAAACCTCGCATTCAAGAAGTTTTCTGAAGCCTCAAGCATGCTGGAAGAACGCTAGATGGAGGGAGACCTAGGCCAGAAAGGTTGTGTAGGGACTGAGCAAGCCAGAGAAAACACATTGTTTGGTCAGGTTTGAAACTCAAGCCAGAGGGCTAGCAAGAAGCCTAGCATTAGCATCTCACTAAAATTGCTGAGACATCTTCCCTCCGCAGGGAACTCCAAACTTCAGAACGGCACAACAGGCTTCTGAGGCACAAATGGGAACACAGACTGGCAGGTGTTAAGTGTGGTCCCCATGTGAGGTTCCTACCGTCCCTTGCCAGCCAGTTCTTTCCAGCTGCCATATCCATTTGCCTGAGCAGTGGAACAAAGCCAACTTCATTCCCAACTTTACAAAATAGAATTAACATTTTCTCTACTCATTCTCTGCCGAGAGCTTCTACAAAGCCTTTTTTGCATTTCCATTAAAAATAATAATGCATTTTGTTCTGCTTCAGAAGGCCCATTGCTCACCTTCACACATCTCTTTCAGACTCCACTAGTCTTCCTTTCTTTCACTAGCATAATCATTCTATGCCCTCATCTCTTTCTTCCTTTATTTAGAAGATTGTGGACACGTTTTATTGCTGAGATTTACAAAACAACTCAGTCAGCCTTTACACAGCAGATGTGATAAGGCTCCAGAAGAGAGAAGGAATGATTGCGTTACTTGGCCTCCACATCACACACGTGGCTCAGCAGTCACAGCTCGGCAGTCTCTAACCCAACTGGGAGGTTCATCATCCGAGCCCCAAGCTGCACAGCCAGAGCTGAGTTTGTTCTGGTGCACTGCACTAGCTCTTCTGCAATGTTTGACATCCTCATATAAAAGTAAGCCCAACCTTTTAAAACCAAACAGGAAGCAAATGTATTACGTGGGATCATGACAGAGTCAAGTAAAATTGGTTCACGTGTCAAGAGATTCCCTGGGGCATCATTCACCACGGCAGTTCACCATGCCTAGAGACCAGCTGAGAAGAGAAACTCCCTCTGGAGGTTGCTAATGCATTCTTCTGCTTTCTGAAAAGGATGACAAAGGAAAACTCGCTCATTCTTCCTTTTCCACTTTGTTCATTCACCAGCAGCTGTACTGCGTACCAATACAGTCGGCATTTCCACGAACATTCAAGGAAAGGCAGGAGGAGCTTCAGTCAAACCTACAGTCTCAGCGTTCACACTGATCACTCCATGTGACCAGAAAGCCTCATGTGCAAGCTGCAGTCATACAGGAGCTGAACTAAGGAGCCGCGGTAAAGAGATGCCAGAAGAAACTTTCTCACAGCACAGCAAATTCTAACACTTCCATAAATCCAAGAAGTTAGCCTGCATATACAGTAACATCTTATGTACTTCTGTAAGGTGTGCGTGTAATAGATATCGTACACACTGGTGGTGTTAGCAGAAAAAAATGAGTCACATCCATGTCTATATCATACTATCTAATTACTAGGCATTACTTCTGACACACCTGATTTTGCCTATGCCATTAGCATTCACCGAGCATGCCTTAGGGATCCTGATTTTTCTAATCCTAAATGTAATCCTTAACCTCCATTTTAACTCTCCAAAATTGTTGCCCTGAATGCCTCCTGTGATGCTGTTACTTATTCATGGTTATAGACAGCATTATTTCATCAGCCCATCTACCACTTACTCTCCTGATTCTCCCTATTCAGCAACTGCTTTGCTTCTTTCCTTTTTCAGTTCACTTGGAAAAGCCTGTAATGGCTCCCCCACGGATCCTCACTACCCACCTGTCTCGGTCCAAGCATGATGGGTGGAATCAGGTCTCTTGCTGAGAGCAGTGACTGGTGGTTATCATCAGCTGAACTGTGCTTGAGGCAGGTGCTAAAGCTTCACCAGCTTTTGATTTTTATCTCCTCTGCTTCTAAGAAGAGAGAACCTGTAAGAAAAAGAAAAAGAATGGAAGCCCAAGCTCGCACAGACTGCACAGGTACCTTCAATAATATACCAGAACCTACATCTCAGCAACCAAACATCTCTCTGACTACACACACTAGAAAGAGATGGTGAAAAACAATCACCAGTTATGAGAATTGGGCTAAGGAGAGGGAGGGCAGCAAGACAGGAATTCCATTTGCCAAGTAGGAACTTAAACTGATTAGCTTCAAGTAGCCTGGAGTGAATGTTGACACCAATTTGACTTAAAAGCTGCTATTATTTTTCAAAGTCATTTTCTGCAGCTGCCAGAAAATACAACTACATTCAGGAGCTACAAGGAAACCTATCAGCTTTCAAGCAGCTGAGCTGCAGCCAGGTTCCCATGATGGCACCTGGCAATGACTGCTTCAGAACTCGGCTGTCAGAGCACAAAGCACAACCACTTGCCCTCCCACCATCAAGTCTTGCACACCCATCCCAATACCAGCCACATCCATTGGCAGCACAGGCTTTGCTTGCCCGTCTGACACTCAGGACATTACTTACTGAGCACAACCAGCCACCAAACCCAGCAGCAGAAATGCTTCCTGCACTGGATCTTTGTAGAGTACATGACAACCAGCCACGCCTGTGCCAAGTCCGTACAGCCCCAAGGCCGCCATAACCAAGTCTCCTGCTGAAAAACAATGGGAGAATTTGGATATCTGAGCACCAACTTGGACCAGTTCTGTCCTGAGCCGTGAGTTGAACCAGCTACAAAGCACTCAGTAGAACAGGTCCAAACATGCGAGAAAGCCACATGACCAGACTGATCCTACTGGACCAAGCGCATGCTGCTGTTATACTTCCCAGCTCTCACCAACAGCAGAGAGAAGGTTACATTAATTTGACCATGGCAGATGGCTTAGGATTTGAAGGCTGGTACTGCATTTCTGAAAGGCTGTTTCTGACAGTCACTGTCCAGCCTGCTCAAGCCCATCAGCTTGCATAAGAGAGGAGTTGAGACAAAACCCGTGACACACAGATGCTATTTGCTGGCCAAATTGTCATGTTTTCCTTCAATAAAGAGCAACTTTGGAGTTTCAGCATACAAGGAAAAAGGAATCAAAGCAAATGCTACAGCCACCATTTCAACACTCCATGAGCTGCGTGAGAGCTCTCCAAGGCAAACATGAGTCTCTGCAGTCTAATACAAATAGTATAGCTCCAGAGCTGAGGGGACATCTGACCTGCATCCACTCTGGACTGAAAAAGGAGGCAAAACATAAGGCCCAGACCAGTGTGGTACAAGAAGTCTTCCTGACAGAGGCAGCTCAGTGGCTGTCTCCTCTGCATTAGGCTGTAGCAAAGCAAACAAAACAGCAGCAGCTTCTAGCTAATCTAAGGAAGGGATGTTAATGTCTTTCAGCAAGGAGGAGATGGCTCCATCAAAGCATGCATGAGAGGGGGTCTTAGAAGTGGAGAAAGACCTGAGCCTGGCAATGTCTAAAACAGCCTTTCCAGGGTATGTGGGGACACCTTTTCGGGAAACTCTGGAAACCAAATTGCAAGGACGTGACAGCACAGGGAGCTGATTGAAGGGAGATGACATGAGCTCAAGGACATGGTGGTCTTAAAGTTTCTTTTATTTTTATCTGTACTAACGTAAGAACAAAGGAGCTCTCTGGGCTCCTGTCCATTCAGGAATTGGTACATCTTGTGTACTGTTCCTAACATTGGCATTCTTTTGTCAGTGTGGCAAGGAGGCCCACATTCTGCTAGCAACTCATGAAGCTTTGCTGTTTGGGGGTGGAGCAGTGATTGGGTACACAAGCCTTAGCTGTACCAAGCAGTCCAGGAGGCATTCGGGTCTCTGTTCCATGGTGGTAAATGCAACAAACATCTCCATCAGCAAATCTGCAGCCTTCTAACATTGCTCTGTCATGGTGGAGAAATGTACTACAGCAACTAGTTTAATTAAAACATAGACTGTACGTGTGTGAGGAACAGTGCATTCACAGACTGACAACACTGAAGAATAAGATGGAGCTTGAAGCTGAGGGAACAGTTCACTGAGGAAACAGAAGATTGTTTTAACAGTTGCAGCCACTGGGTGGTAGAGTCTGCTACCAAGAAATGTGGTCAAGAAGACACTGCTGCAAAGAGCCAGTATGGCTTAAGTAGAGCGGTAATGGGGCTAGCACAGGGAAATCCTACAGATCCTGCAGGTCAGTTATACCCTAATGATCCCTCCCAGCCCCACCTTCAAGATACCTACAAAAGCAAAGCAGAAAGTGTGGTTAGAAGGAGCAAACAGGGTCACAGTCAAAGCCTTAATTAGACCGATGCAGAACAGGTAGCACCCACAACCATTCCGGGATCAATATTTCTGTTCATTTACAAGCAGAACAAGATAAGAGAGGTGATCAAAGTAAATAATTAACGTATTTACAGATTTGAAAAAAACAAACATAAAGAGTTATTCTAATCTTCTGGGTAATTAGCCATGCAGTTGACATTAATCACACCTGCGGCAATTATTTGAAGTATTTGATTAATCAGTCCAGAGGAAAAACAGAGCTGGGCCCAGCTACCCTTGCTGCATAGCCCTGTTGGTCTCTCAGTCAATACATCAGCGTTGGCTTTCAGAAATGCAGCGCGTTTCCTGCCAGGTGTAACGTAATGCAGTCCCTGGCTGGCTGGATACAAGATATTTGTACTTCAGATGGGGTAGATGCAAACTATGATGTTTCCAAAGTGAACTGAAGAGCATTTACTAATGGCAGGCTTGCTGAACTGTGATTTTCATCTCTTGTGGCCCCTAAGCAACTAAATGACAATACAATCACATGCTTGCACTGATTTGATTGCACCTGAAAAACACCACTGCATTACAGTGCTGGACAGCCAATGTGGGCAGAGGGCTAGAACTGCTGTCTTCATCATCCCCATCTATAATTGGAAAAAAATACTTCAATTAAAGAAGAATAATGAATCTAGCAGATGGTCTGAGCATCGATATCAAAAGTTCAGGTTAAAAAACTCAAGTGTATTTATTATTTCTTGGCTATTTTTCCTTCTAGTAATCACATCAGGGTGGAACTCCAGTTGACAACTCCTACTGCTGGTAGCAGCGATCTTCAGTTTTGTTCACAGAAGTTTGTGGATCCCTGGAAAACTGTCCAAATGAATCTCAGCACCTTTCTGAGGATGCTGACAGCCACCAGCCCGCAGCTCATAACGTGCTGTATTAAAGTCCTCTCAGCTGGTCTTACTCTGGATTAGGCTGCTGCTTTCAAAAATGCAAATGTTAACTCCCAGAACAAACTTGGCTTGATGATGTTAAGCTTATGTGTAAACTGAAATGCAGCAGACTTTCATTACAAGAACTCAAACATTTAAAAGGCACATTTCATGTGGCACATTTTAAAAAACAAATATTGGAACGTTCAACTTGTATTTCATTGATTGTTCTCCCCTCCCCCCCCAACTATCTCTCATTTTCACTGCTGCATATAAACGAGACTAACATTTCTCCAACACAAAAACCAGAACCAGTGAAATATCTTTGGACTGCCATGGTTCTTGCAGGAAGTCAATCTGTCTCACGGTCACAGTAGTGCAAAGTTCTGAAGCAGGTCAGTCAGCTTTAGCGCTCTCTCCTAAGCACAACCCAGATGAAAAGCAGGCTTAGTGCAGCATGCAGTAAGACACAAGACTGCCACAAAAAGGGAGAATCTCACTCCCAAACCTCTCCTAGAGACCACACTGTTCACGCAAAGGCAGGAACGTCCTACTCAGGTGAAGACCACCTTGCAGGAAGAGAGACGGCATCTAGGATAAGCCAGCACATGTAATACCAACCAGTACAAGTTTTGAGCCTGCTCTTCAAGCAGCATATTTCTTACATCTGGCATGCAAAATTCTGTAGTAGTGAAGAACGTCCCATTTTAATTTAAATGAATGCATTTATTTCCAAATGGGAAACCATAAGTTAAACAAACACATTTCTCTTTGCACATGAAAGCATTGTTTTGTCACAGATGTACAGTATAATACATTTATTTTCTCGATTGTTTTGTATTTGTAAGGCACTGCCAGTTATTTGGATGGGTTTGTAAGGATGAAGCAAATTGCTCTGTGGGGCTCTATTCAGGGAACATAATATTCCCACAAAAGCACCATAATTCTGCATGCAGCAACACAGACTACCACGGCATCACAGCAGCTGGCAGGGTGGATAGAGTTAGCATTATCAAAACCACATGACAACTGTACTCCAGAAGCCCCTTACATGCATAAATTAATGATGAATGTACATTGATTAACCCCCACCCAGGCTCTAGGTAACTTTGCCTTCCCTGAAATAAAACTTTGAACCTCAGCAGTTGCTTTGGTCAGTTCGCAAGGCCTGGGGAGCACTTCAGCTTCTTCTTGAGTCACTGCATTGGCCTGGCCCGGGACTCTTAGCCCTGCTTTCCCATGTGCGCTGGAGAAGAATAAGAAAGGTGCTTGAACCCCTAAGCCATGGGGAACAGTCAAGAACACAGAACAGAGTCAGCAGTATGCCAGGCAGAGCACTATGGGAGGTCCACCACACAGAGCTGGGAGGGAGAAGGTCCTGCCAGGGATCACATCTCTGTTTCAGAAGTTAGCTGTAGATTCACCTCTATCCACTTATTTGATCAAGTAGCTCCTTCTCCGGGCACGGAGCATGGCATCACAAACACTTCACATGATAACGTTTCCACGACAACTCCAACAGGCAAGAAGAATGCACTGACTCAGTGGGCAGATGCAGTGAAGGTGTTGAGAGGCAACTGCTCGGTTTGTCCTTTTCATAGGCTCTCCAGTCCATAGTGAATCTAAATCCCACCCTCTAGACATCACGACTCTCCTAAAATCTACTCTCTTGCATAAGTTCTGGGTTATCTTAACCACCCTTTGCTGCCTCAACGTTCTCAGGCTTCTCTATCCATTTGCCAGCCTCTCAAACAGCTTCTACTACCCAGTTCCCACATGGCACAGCCTCATGAAAGTTGGCCACAAAAGCCTTCCTATCCATCTTTAAGTCCTTCTGGTTACACAGAAACGTGAAGGAAAAAAAAACAACTGTAAGGATATGTTCTTTCTATAGGCTGGCTAACCCAAGATAGCTAACTCAGGTTGAAGTAGGAATGAAGACAAAGCAACTTACATGTTGCTGCTTGAGTACAAGCCTGTCTTGAAGGCTCGGGTATGGTGTAATACAGTAATTCACTTTTCAAGTCAGCTTGTCTTTTGTAAAATTGAATCTGAGTGCTTTGCCTTTAGCATCTATAGGTAGTTAGGTTCACACTGAGTGTATAATGCAGTAATGAAGATGCATAGGTAGGCTGAATATCTAGATCTGAAAGGATGATAGGAAAGCCTCCTGTTTGACTTCAAGCTCTCTAAAACATCCCTGCAGCTTCCTGTAACAGTTGATCTGCCCTATAACCCAGGGAATGTCCTAACTTAGTGACTAGCTTCTGTGAGTCACCTAAGCCAGGCATCTAAACTGCCTAAGCCAGGCTTCATTCTCTGTATTAATGACTCCTCTGTGCATAGGAATATGCTTTAGGGTGCTGCTTCTGTTATTATATATAAGCTCAGTCTGAGCAAACCCACTGCAGTCTTGTTTATATGAGCAGGTGCACTGAAATTGAACAAGAGAAAAAATCTGTATCAGCAGTAATATCAAGAGAGCAGCAGTGGAGAGGGAAGGAGAGTCGAGGGGGGCCTTAAAGAAACAATCACCACTCGTGTTACACACATCATCTGCTACAGACACAGACTTTCTATGAACCAGTAAGCAAACCCCAGCTGTCAGTGCCCATGCTGGGCTTCAGCATAAGGCAGATCCCTAGCAGAGGCCCCTGTGGCAAGGGAGCAAACTGCTCAGTGGGAGACTATTTACTCAGGAAGACTCTTCTGACAGTTGACCAAGAGTTGAAAGCTGTATGAAGAGGTCTAACAGTGATCAAGATGCTAACCTCAAGGTCTGATCTCTACTGGAGTCTTTTCTCCAGCTACAGAGAGGTTGTTCAGAATCACACAGTTCTTCTAAACCCATCCATCCACCTTTTGGCATGCTGCCTCCTTTGCAGCTTCTCTTAATGCAGCAACAGCTCATGACTGTATAAAATTTACTGCTTACAGCACCAATAGGTAGTAAATGCCAGTAACACAATGCAGAAGGGAACTTGGGATGAGAAGAAACCTCAGTTTTCTGGATTTATTTTGCAGGATCATTTTAATTTTGAATTGTCACTTCCAGGAAATTTAAGTAGGTTCCCATGGAACCCAGGAAACGGCTGTAGTGGTGACAACACACAGCACCCCAGCAATAGCCATAATGGTTTTGTAATATATGTTGTGGCTGAACATCATTGGAAAAGATAGCAAAATAAGGGAGAGCTCTGCAGTGTATTGCTCTGCTCTACACCAGGCCAGTAGAAATCCTGCTGGCAAAGTCGTAGCAGAGGTTTGGGGATGGCAGACAAAGGCAGCGTCGCTGTAAGAGCATAGCTCTTTCAAAACACTTCTCAGCTGCGTTCTCGAAGCTCTTGGCAAAGGTGAGTCAGACTGTTATCTTTGTTTTACAAGCCCCCATGAGATTTACTCAAAGTGACTTACCCAAAATGAGCAACCCCTCAAGATGTGCGGCCCATCATTGCTGATCCCTACCCTGCCACTCATCAAGCTACAACAGATCCCCTGGAAGGCAACAGCTCCTGACCACTGGGAGGAGAGCAATCAAACCCCCACAAAGAGCACTGGAATTGGGATGATGTGCCTAGTGCTGGTTGTTACCTGAGTAATTCTAGAGAAGATGTTCTCACAAAAAGCTGTTGGAAGTCCACGGATCCCAGCAGTCCTCCTGGGGCAGGAAGGCAGTGCTGCTGCAGAGCCAGCGTGTGCATGGGTGGACCGGGCTCATTCACAGCAAAGGCTAATCAGATGGAAATAACTCCTACAGGAACAAAGAATATTTATCCAATTGTCTGTGCATTGGCTAGCAGAGTGAGTGAGAGCATCACAGCACCTGGTGAGCTAACACATTCACTAAATTCAGGTGCACCAGACACTGGGCTGGTTGGAAGTAAGGGAGAAGAGGTGGTGGTATAGTTGGATGGAAGCATAACAACAGATGAATTTTACATAAAGAGCAGAAGTAATAACTTCTCAGAAGAAGGCAGTAATTGTGATTATCCTTGAAATATGGCAATATCAAATGGCAATCGATAAGGATTGAAAACATACCAGTTTTACAAAGCACCTTCCCATTTCAAAATAGGCTGTTAAAAAATGAAAGGGAAAACAACAACAAATGAAACAATGCACTGCAGTTAAAACAACGGAAACTGAGTCTTTTTTTTTTTTTTTTTTTAAATTATTATTATTTCTAGAGTTACTACTTAAATTCCGGTCTGAAATTGGCAAGTGGAGTAAAAGCAATCATTGACACAGCACTGAGCTCAGCACCCGTGTTTTTCTCCAGGTGACCGCTAAGGGTCTCTGTTGCTTAACACGGGACTCAGCGGAGATTTTTCTCCCTCTGTCAGGATGTTTTGACATCCATTCATCCCTTCCCCCCACCCACACTTCCTAACCAGCCCACACTCTCGCAGAGCACCGAACATCTCCCCTCAGTAGGCTCAAACCAAGCCGTTAGTGACACATCTTCCTGGGTGTTTATGTGCATGCAGTCCCACGCTCAGCCCTCCATGGGCAAGCAGGACAGCAGCAGAACAAATGCTGTCCATGGCCTTCCTGCATTGTCACAACATCTGTACATTCTCAGTACATACGTAAGCATTGGGCTGAATGCATCTCAGCAGCAAACACATCTGTGCTTATCAGAGTCTGCATCAATGCGATACCTGAGCTCTGGGTATGGATTCCAGCCTCACATGGTGGGTGTGGGCAACGCATGATAATGCCAGTGGTTAAAAAGCATGAGCTACGAGCAACTAGTAGATAATTATGGAAGGACATGTCTGTGTGGCTCAACTCCAACATCAGCAAAAGGAAGAGCTCTGCCTTTTGAGTCACCAACAGCATTTCCTTCCAACCCTTGGGTTTTCCCAGCAGGACTCTCCTGTTCTGCCCAGACCCACAATGGCTGAGCTTGTAAAAGTTGCTGAGCTCACAGCCCCAGGGAATGGGGCTTCAGTCCCCCACAGCCAACAGAAATTTCCAGGCCATGACTGTGCTCCAAGGACACAGCTCCTCATCAGCTTCTTTGTTAGAGCGACTGAACTGAATATTATCATCAGTCCGCTCCCAGCCATCTCATGGAAGTGTTGGAAACACCATGCCGAAACCAAATTTCCCAGAGATGTCAGAGGGTGCTGAAGTCACATACGAGCTTTTTAACTCTCCATTACTTGGGTTATCCCCCAAAGTTCAAAACTGTCCATTGCCTGAGTGCCTCCACAAAGGAATTAAGCCAGATCCTCCTGTGCAGGACAAGAATTTGGCTAATTAGAGAGTGGTAAATAATAGGAATTTCTTAACCAGGGACCAAGACACCATCTAAAAACCACAGACATTTGCCACACACATTTTGGCAGAGTGAAAAAAAAAATACACAGCTGGTCATTTTCTATTGAATCTCTCCAAGGTGGGGCTACCCAAGTTCTTCCACATTTATTTCCTTTATGCTATTTGCTATGAGACAGGTAACCTTCATTCACTTGCCTGTTTGTCCTACTTCTTTCCGTTTTTCCTTTTTCTCCCCCTATTCCTTTCCCAGTCCTACACTCTACATCTCTGCTACTGTCCCCATGCCTTCCAGCAGAGCTAAATTGTAAATAACAGTGAACACATGCTGGTCTATCTATAATAATCCCCTGCTATAATTTTCTCTCAACAAATTTCTTAGTCCCATAAAATACTCACAGGTTTCCAATGACAAGCAGGACGTGGCCCCCACTGCACTCTATCAGGTGTGAGATCACATAAACAAGTTAATACAACTAGAGAACAGAGAGTATTTGCCAGTGCTCTGCAATGACATATCTGTTCAACCGGCTGGGAACCCTTCTGTGTTTCAGCAGCACCTTTTCTTCCCTTACAGAGCTACAGCACCAGCAGAGTGGACTCCTCACATCTGCAGGACATCCGAAGACATTTCTGAAGACCAAAAAGGAGGAAACCAAAAAGTTCAGCTTCTGAATGGAACGCATCTAGAAAACAGAATGCTCTGAGCGATCAGCATTTCTCGACAGTGAAACCAATGAGTGTTTCCATTCCTGGGGGAAGCGAGGAGCAAGCAAACTCCACTCCTTTATTTCACAGCGTACAGGAAGTTTGAGTGATTGATGGCAAGAGTGGGGAAATGCACATTCAGCTTCTATTTCCAATGTAAATGACTTGCCACCTCACCCCTCCGCTTCCTGTTCCTGGCTCTTATCTACAGTACGTATGCATCAGAGAGGAAAAAAAGGACAACCCTTGCTAGACTGCTCCCCCTCCCAGACTTGAATGAGCAAAGACAGCACGTGCAAAAATTAAGAGTCAAATATCTGCTGGGCCTAGAGCTCTTCTTGCCCACAGGCCCAGCCCTGCAGTGCTGCTCCCTGGCCCTGCTGGAAGACAGCCGTGTGCCACGTGTAGGAAGCGAGCCTCTGCTCTTACAGAATTTCTCCTTGTATTACAAAGGTCAGAGCAGTAAGCAAGGAAGCTTTTTAAAATGCTGCACACTGTTTGAGGGATCTGTCTGGTTCGCAGGGATGCCGAGATGCAGCAATTGCCAAGGCAAGAGAACAAACCCAGAGGAACACCGCGAACATCCGCTGGCAGGAGGCGTGCCCCTCTCCTTTCCCAGGCAGCTCAGTAAGAGGTGCTTATTTTTGCAAAGCAGGCTTGGAGATCTTAAAGAACCGATGCTGTTGTTGTGCCCTAAACCACTGAGTATGTGACCCACTCATTCCCACTGCGTCCCTTGACCTTTTCCCATAGCATACTCCAAAAGCATCACACGAAAAATAGCCCTTCTCAGCTCTCCAGAGGCCTTGGAGACAGCATCAAAGCTCTGTGCTTATAAACAATTCCAGCTAGGCCAAAATGCCATTCCAGCATCAGGGTCCCAGGATCCCTAAGCCTGTCACAAGGACCCAGAGGGAGGCCGGGGGGGAAGGCAGGCAGCAGGCGTTGCTGTGGGGAGGGAGAAGTGAGGGGCTGGGGTGCGAGCTGAGCCCCATGGAAACCCAGCAGGCTGAGATAAGGTTTAGCTATGCATCACAGAGGCTACACGGGATCTGGATTTGCCTCTTCCTTTATTACAGGGAGCTTGTGAGCTCCCTGAGCGTGGAAGTCATTTACTGCATTGATCCTTCAGCGTAATCCTCCTTTTCTTTCTCTCCTCTCACTGCACATCCACTGACTAACACTCTCGCATGCATCTTGGAGCTCAATTCAGAGCCAGGGGGCTCAGCAAAGGGACAGTACTCAAGCTCCAGGGCTAGATATTTGATGATTCTTTGGGATTTGAAGTCAAAATAGCAGCCGGCCAACAAATACCTGCAGGAATCGCTGTCAGCTCCCTCTGGTGTCACACACAACCCCCAGCACACTCCTGCCTTTTGCAAAAGGGCTGAGAAATCTTAACTGTTCCTAACTTTCATGTTTTCCTATTACTCTGGTCTGAGTTCCCTTGACAAAGGCTGCAGATGCTCCTTGAACACCTTTTAAGAAGCAAACGCTGCAGAATGCTCTCCATAACGATGACTCATTATTCATTTTTCTCAGATTTGCCTCTTCTACCTCCTGGCTGCATTCTCCCCCCCAGGCTACAGCCAAGACCTCCAGTTGTTGCACTACTTACAGCTCAGGAACAATTTTCCCTAGCTCTAGTTACCATTAAAAGAGAAACCGATGGACAAAAGATGCTGAGCTACTCGTAACCAGCTCCCAGAAAACTCGGCACGCCGGTACCTGCCCCGGCCCTGCACAGAGCTTCACTCCCGCTCTGATTGTGCACTGATCCCAGGGCCAGGCTCCTGCCACCCCACCAGCACCCAGGTGCGTGGGCCTCCCAAGCCCTTCACAGCTCCCGGCCTCCAAAGACATGCTGTCCTTGTCAGCACACTGCCCCAGCCGTCGGCACCGCTCACATCCCTTCACTGCGCTCCTTCTCCCTTTTCCCGTGCTCTGTCAAAGTCACAGACCACCTCTGCTGCAGTTCCACCACTGGGCTGGGCTCAGGTACGCCACAGCTCAGCCCAGCAGGCAAGGAAAATCGTTTCTGTGTCTCAAAACATGGAGAGGTGCCAGCTGCAGCCAGGCAGGTTGGTGTTTGGCTAGCTCATACGTGCTAATAGGGACGCTGCACTCTTGCAGGGCAATAATTTCAGTCCCAACAAGGAAACTGGGTAATTACAGAGAAAAGCAGCAGGTGCTTCAATCATGCTTACTCTGTGTCAGATCTTTTAAAATGTCATTGAAAAGAAATGGTGGGATAATGAAAGCCTTGACTCATTTTCAAAGCAGCTAAGTACAAGGCAGGCCAGCCAAAGGAAGGAACAAGGCTGGAAGTGCTACATCATCCTTCCTGCATCCCAGCGGCTGACCCCGCAGGGTGTGAGATCTGGGGCAGGATGGCAGGAGCACAGGATGGAATAAAATAGGAATACTGAATTCTTATGCTGTAGACGTCTCTGATTTAAGTACAAACCTCGACTTTCCCTTGGTTGATCTTGTTCATTTCGTACTTTATTTGTGGCTCTTTTTCACCATTTTCCCTTTTATATAGCATCAGAAAAGCATTAACTCACAACTTTGCTCCATTCCACTGCCATAACTGCCTAAATATCCTTCCTGATATTTTGATATAGATCATTTGGACGGACAAAAATTTAAACCATGGAAGCAAGAAGATGTTTTAGGAAATTAGAAAATATATGGACAAGCGTTCTGTTATTTTAACAGTACGAAGACTCAACACTTCCACAGCTCTGCCAGCAAGTGCAAGAAGATATGCGCTTACACTGCACAGATACAGCACTCGGCATACTGACTGTTAGGGATAAAATACACTTTTACTACGGCCTCTGAGCGCACATGGTATAACCACACCATCACGAACATACATCACAGCACACGTTATTTTCAGTGCAACGTACCTCGTTTCTATAGGCAACAAAAGCACGTGTACTGTTTGACTACACACATGCTAGGTATGCAAAAATGCCCATCCATGCAGTGCAACAAAGGCTGACATTTTCCCCAATCAAGAATTGTGCCAGTATATTGATTCAGAATAAATCTGACATTAGCAAATTCACGTTTGCTGTGCTTGGAAATAAAACACCTGATGCAGTCATACAATGACCCCAGTTGTTCCATCTGGAAAACAGGAAAATAGAACAATCAAATGAAATGACACCCATGCACGGTGCATGTACAATATGACTGCTGGCAGAAGCACAATGCCATACACACACTGACATTGTGCTTAGTGCATGTGACCAGATCCTTTAAGCGTGTGTTCATTCACACACATAAACTTCAGAAGAACAATGCACCCACTGCACATAATGAGCCCAAAATGAACGCTTTGGAAAAGGGAAACATGCTACACAAATCCACAGATCATGCATAAAAGTTTCATACGCACTCCAAAGAAAATTCATACGCCTCAAATGAAGGTATCATTTAATAGGCCTAATGCACTGGGTTCTGTTTTCCCTGTAGGGCTCATAGCAGGGGCAAATTACTGTAGCCCTCACATGGGCGTTTGCACCAGCACCCTCCCCTCCTGCCGTTGTGACAGCAGTGGAAGATACCAGCCCCAAGTTCATAGCAGCTCAAGTCACAATCCGATCAATGAAACAATTGGAGGGGATAAAGGGAGTCAAGATCTATGATAATTTACACCCAGCTGATGTAACGAACAAATGCACCTCGTCAAACGCACCAGTGGGCAATGCCAGAGGAAGCTGGAGAAATCACATTCGGAGCTGCTCCCTCAGCTCTGCTCTCCCAAAGGTCACAGCCTCTTTCAAACTGGCTCTAGCAGCTATACAAATGCCGTCACTTGTGTTGTACAGAAAAGGATTTCTTCCTGCTCTCACAGCCCAGCCTAATGGTAGAGGTTCTGCCTCATCCCCTCCAGAATCTCTCTGAGCAAGCCAAGGTTGTGGAAATTCAGAAAAATGGGGAGCGCCTTCCTCCCCCAGGTTCCCCAGCTAAGCAAAAGAAAAACAAAGCAAATCAGGAGAGACTAATGAACAAAAATAACAGAGACTCTGCTTTTCTTCTTGTAATTTCCCCACCCCAGACAGCTGTAATGTGGAAAGTATTGAAATTTAAATCACACCTCAGCCTAACCTCAGCTGACAGGCTGCCGATGCAATAATCTCAGCCTGGCTATCTTCTCTCAGGGAGAACGACAAACCAGCTAAAGTGATAAATTTTCAATTTTATTTTAAAATATACCAGATGGGAGATTTTATTGGAGTCATAAATATGTCAAAAGCAATGTTGGAGTATGATTGGAGATTGCCCCCACCAAGGGAGCAGCTCTCCCTGTTTAGAAATGCCATCAGATTCTTAATAAGAGGCTCCAGTTAGGCTGCAACAAAATAGTCTGTATATTAAACCAATTGAATTCCTATTTGCAGACATCTTTTTCTCGTCTCTGTACCCCCTCCCTCGTTCCAAAATGCAGGAGAAATGCGGGTGCTGAGGTCAGGCCTAAATGGCATCAGTGTGGGTTCTCTTTTTGCTGTTGAACACAGCTCAAGCGCATTGGATTTCTCACCAGTATTTGAAAACTGAACTTCAGTCAACAAAGCTTCAGTGAGCTTACTGGGGCTGGATTTCCTAGAAACCCGACCAGTAGATGCCAACGAAGTTCGGCCTCCGACTTAAACTAAAACAAATTCAAGCCCCTAATCCAAGCCATGGGTCAACCCCAAACTCTGGGAATAGCACCTGGCCTCAGTCCCAAAATGTAATGCTTGCTAAACCAGATCCAAATCCCACCAACTGTTTCTAGAAATAATATCTGCTATTTGCAGCCATTGCACCTCTCCTCCTTCTAGCTCTGGTGCCACAGCAGATGACAGCAGCCCGGCAGGAAGCAGCCTGACATTTATGCCTTTTTATCATTTCAAAGATTTTACAGACTCGTCCTACCAGCTTTGTCTTGGAGCAAGTTTCCAGCCTCCCGGTTTACTCCGTAAATCCTCATATTCTCATACCATTAATTTCAAATCAAATCAACCAACTCTAACGCCATTGATTCCCATCAGCACAGAATCTGGCTCAGTGAGCCTTTGACACTGAGAACTGAGTGCAGGGCATGCAAAAAATACCACTGATTGGTTACTTTATAGTTTTACATAGAAACGCTCTGCGGATTTAATCATACAGCTACAAAACTGTATAAAAGAGTTACAGAATTAATTAGAGATCCAATACATGTTAGAGAACGATATTTCGCAGTTACAGGCAATCTAACAGTCACAGCACAGTGGAGGGAAGGACAGCTAAGAGGCATCAGGAGAAAGCAGCTTTGTGCATATTAGAGGCCTGTGGTCGTTTCAGACACTGCTTGGCCCTCGGCCAGAAGCACTAGATGCTATTTCTGCACTCCCTGTAGCAAACCAATCATTTGCTGTAGCGTGTTTTTAATTATTTTTCCTGAAAATAAAACACCGTCGGATACATTTATCACAAATATCACCCTCCTACCCGCAGCCTCCAGTCCTAGTCATGCCATTCATTGGTCATGAAGCAGCAGATGCATCAAGACAAATAAAAGTTTTTAATAGCTTTTTAATCTGAAGGAGCAGACTGAAATAGAGAAGTCATACCCATCAGTCTTGGGCTTAAAATATGTTGTCTCAACGTACTACACAGCAAGGCTGGCATTCCTCCGGCTTCTGCAGTGTTTTCAGCAGGGACTCGTACAATTCATCACTGACTGACACAAGGTCAAGGGAATCTGGCAAAGTACAAAAAGCTGGGAAAGAATTCAGCTTGCAATAAAATACATTTGATAAAACAGAAACTGATGCTGTGGATATGAAAGAGGATGGTCTGGCTGTAATGTTCCACCCTCAGGAGGGCTTATGGAAAAAGCAGACGTGGCCATTTGAAGTACACTTGAAAGTACACGTTCCTGAATGCTGGCTAACAAACCTCAGCGCTGCTAACACTCAAAGAGCACGGACAAATGCAGATCCAGGAACACCACTGTCTCCACAGGCTAAAGGCTCTGCAAGGCCCTTTCCACTGTGGAACCCATAGAACTATTTTGGGCAGACTATTTTTTCTCTTTTTGGGAAGTATCCGTGGGTATAAGTGGGAAAGTTCTCATCGTTACCAAGAACTCTTTCACAATATAGTTTTATGCCTTGTGCATTTCATAAAACCAAGGATCAAGGAGGAGATCCAATCTTCTGCTCTTTCCCTACGCCACGCACCTCAAGCTATGGGGCCCTATTTGAACAATGATCTTACAAGAATCCAAATGCAAATATCACTAAAACAGGAAGGTAAAGACAGATGAGACAAGAGAACCTCTGAAAGGGATCAGACAGAACTTATAGTAGAGGAGAGGGCAATGCTGAGAGGAGAGTAAACTAGGAGACAGGCAGCAGGGGACTTATCAGACACCAAGACCAACAAGGTTGGTGCAGCTGGGAACTGATGCTTCCTGCTGCTGGCTGGCATGAAGACATCTCCTTAGCTGTAAGGATAACTTGTCTCAAAAAACAAGCTGAGGAAAAAAAACCCCACAAACCCAAACCAAACACCTAAGATATAAAAATAGTTGGGTGAGACCTGATAGATCAATCAGAGATTAGTGATTATCTTCAGAACAGAGTGGGACAAGGCTGACTATAGGGCAACTGCTCCTTCTTCCTGGTGCTACAGGGCTTGCTCTCATCCAACAAGGAAGATGGAAGCTGACTGAGCACTACAGAGGAAGGAAACAGAGCCCTACAATAAGAATGCAGCAGCACCCAGGTGCTCTGTACTGGTAACACCACGGCAGCTTCCCTTCTGGACACATCGAGTTATCTGCTCCTTTGCCATAACAGCTTCTCAGCCTCACAGCAACATTAGGAAAAATAATTCACTGAAGTCTAGAGGGTGCCATAATGGGGCACTGTATACCAGTAGAGGTGCAATCTCTCCAGAGCAGAGATTGCAGCTTACTGAACATCTGTACGATACCTAGCACAATGGAGCTTCAATTCTAATAGCAGCCTCTAAGTGTTACTGCACTACAGTAGTAACAATGGGTGGTGATAACTCAGATAATGAAAATAATGTATGCATCAGGAATATCTGTAGCACAATTACACAGCTTATTAAATGACCTAATCAAATTGTTCAGCAATTTAACATCAACACAGACATAAGGACAGGTACTCCTAGATGACGGAGCAAATTATGATTAGCACAGGCATAATTGCCTTGAAAACTCCCCACATTTCAGTCAGGCTGAAGTAGTAACGTGTTCAGGCATGCAGATAGTTTTCCTTACAAAAGATAAGCCCCTAACACTTGATTAAGAACAGACTGAAAATGCAGGAATTGGGAGCACTGCGTCCTTTGATCCCAGGAGAAGATGACCTCGGGCAGCTTGGTAAGACTCAGACTTATTCTAAGACCACACTATTAATGGTTTGAACAAACCTTACACTATCTAATAAATCACTTTAAAAAGTGAGCTCATTTAAGCATTGACTACTTAAACTACCTGACAAACACCTAATATCCGCAATATCCTACTTCTCCAGGACCCTCCTCTTAGTCCCAACCCCTCCAGCCCTGCACAAGCCTGCTGTCTCAAAGGAACGCTGTCCCACGCTATCACTGCTGCACACAATGACTGCAAAGGCCACAGAAGGCTACACCGTGTTCTTACTGGGTAGGTGTATGCCATCAGCCCACATAGCTGCACAACAGCAGGCACATGTCATGCTGCCATCCACATTCCAGCAACAGCAATCCTACTCAGGACAGGATGATCTCCTGTGCAGCACATCACTGAACACCCTCCAGTGCTGTCACGAATGCTCATTTACATTCTTGCTATGTGTTTGTCTGACTTCAGGAAATTCCATGCATCAGTTCAGATGCACAGCTAGAGGCCTGGGAACACACACCCACTCTTTCATGAATTAGCAGCACCAGCCAGAACCGGGGCGGGTCAGGGGATCAGTAGAAAGCTGTCTGCAACCAGCTCTGTTCCTACAATCCTGCTGGCACCTGGCACCCTTTTGTTTCCTAGATCCTCTCTCCCCTCCCTAGGACCAAGCCTGGACAACAAGAACAAACATAGGCTTCCCTCTGATGTAGCAGCTACCTTATAAATTATAAAGCAAATTAAAACTAGTTTATCACAGTGATAACACCATCATCTGCAGCGTTTACAGGTTAATAAATTGCGCCCATGAATGAATGTGCTGACTCATTAGCTAAGCTACAAGTTAGAACTGTTCATCTCTTCTGCAATAGCCTGAACACCAACGTCCCTCCTCTGCCAAAGAATGCATTTCCATTTCCCTGCTTCAGAGAGGGGAGCATGAGGGAGGGAGGGAGGGGGGGAATTATTTCCTCTTGCTCGCTTCCTGCATTAGTGAAGCCCTGGAGGTTATTTAAATGGTAACTTCAAAGGCAGTGGTATGATCACTCTGTTTACTGCTGTAGGAGTCTTATTTTACACTCAGATTTAAAAGCTTCTCTGACAGAGAGGCAAACAGCATCACTTACAGGTTTTGGAGCCTCACAGATACAGCCAGCTTAGGTGCAAGGGACCGAGAGGACAGGGAAAACGGGGAAAACGGGGGTATTGGCTGGCTTTTTTAATCTAAACCAGAGAATGTTGGAAAGGAAGGATTTGCAGTGATATAACTTCTCATGCTCTGTAGGGAACGATAAGGAATAAAGCCCCATATGAAGAGAACCCAAATGCTCCAAATGAGGAGTAACAGGCTGACTGATATTTAGGACACTAAGGGCAAGGAATTATGGAGGACTGTTCTGGGGCAGTGATATAGGGAAGAAAATCAGAGATTCTCAGGCACTGAACCCTGCTGGGTAAGTACCCATCGTATCTTTCCATCGAGTCTTGAGGCTAGCAGGTATTAACTGCAAATCATTCATTCCATCTCCCCCTCCTGCCGAGGATGGTTCAGGCAATGAGTTAGCTAGGTAAGCTTTTTAGGCAGATTCTCTCCAACACAGAAGAAAATATTTTAAGGAAATGCTCCTGGCACCTGGAACAGGGAGGTGCATTTGCAACAGCTCTTTGTTTTCCTAAGCACTGCCTTCTCAGGCTGACATGATGAGGCAGATTTGGATGGGAGATGAGGTTTGGAGACAAGGTGATCCTCCCCACCCCCCCCCCCCCACCACATCAGACTCACAGTAAAACAAGCAGTCCCTGTCACATCAGGGCAGTACAGCTCCTTAATTACCTCTTAGCCCCCTTCCCATCTTCACAGCTGCACCTGACTTTGGTCACTGAGAAACTACCATACGTGTAAAATTCTACCTTTTAGTTTTAATTACAGTTTTTATAGTGGATTTTTGTTTGTTTTGCCCTCCCCATCCCTGAAGCACAGCGGTACTAGGACAAGCTCCTCTTTTCCACCTCTGCTTAAGTAACCAGGCACATGGAAGACACAAGCAAGATCAAAGAAACATTCTCCCTAGAGAACCTGAGGGCAGGATTTGTAAATGCAAGTGCTTCTGCTATTGGGCATATGGACTTGCCCTGAAAACTTAAGCCGGTCAAAACCCAGAACCGTGAATTTTCAACTAAATCTGTGCATTTTCCCATGGGCACAATGAAAATGGAATCTTCTGACAGGAAGCCATTTTGACAAATTTCCTGAAACATTCTCCCTAATACTGCCTAGGGCAGGGAGCGGCAAGATTACGTGGTAGAAATATCACCTTGCAGGAAAAATAAGCTCCAGGTAGTGCCAGCACTCACATATGGCTGAATATAACTGCTCCGAGCATATTTCAGCTTCTGTCTCCAACAAGCTGGCAAATTACTGCATATATATTCATCTGATACAAAGACAGTGGGCCCTTGGAAGGACCTTTTTTTTCTCCTCTGGAAAAGAAAAAAAAGTTGCTTTAATTAGAATCTACTGGCAAAAAGCCTTTTTAGGAGCAATTGCATCAATTCTGTACCACTAGCCATCATATGAAACCATATTAGGAAATAACTTGATACATAACTGGAAAAGAAAGTAAATGAGAACAGAATAACACACAACTCAACAAATCCTCTGTCTAGAAGCAATCAAGCATTCCGGGGATTTGGGGAAAGGGCGGTTGTGAAGAATGCATACCCTTATTTATATCTTTCTTTCTTCTGAAAATGCTTTCAGTGTATATGAAAGCAGGGGACCAACTGCAATTGCTAACACCCTCAACAAGATTGTGAAGCATGACATCTGCAGTTGAAATGTCGACACAGAGAACGGGGTGCCCATGTAAGTGTTAGTGATAACACTCCATTCTGAAGGATGATCCTCCCTGCAGCTCCAGACCATCCACTCCAGACACCTGACCAGCATACACTAAATGCATTTGCTCTCTCCCAGGTCTATCAAGAACTCACTGTATAGAGAACAGCTACTCAACCTCAGGCTCCCAAGGTCAAACTGCATTATCAGTTACACTTTCATCTCCATCACTGTAAACACGTTCAAGGATGAACAGAAGATCAGAATTCTACTCAAGTCCTAGATTATTTGCTTGCATGTGACAAAGGCTGGACCTTCAAAGTGTTCCAAAAGAAACCAACCAAAGACTATGGACACACTAAACAACAAGGTACTGTTTTCACAAAATGTTTTCCATCAGAGTTTATTCAGACAGATGGGAGGGCTGTCCTCTGTGTAAGGCTCTGTTCTAGAAGCTCAGAGATGAAAAACAAAATGTAAATTCAACAAGTGAATATTCATAAGATGAAAACTTCACAAGGCTGTTTTATATTTAGAAGCCTTTGCTTGAGAACATACTTCCCCAAACCAGACATTCAAACTAGTGAACCACCCAGACTGACACCAGCTCGGAACCTTCTCAGCATACGATGTCTCCTGAGAGATCTGGAGATGATGGGAACCTTTCCTTCATGGGCAGCAACTAAACCAACTCCATAACTACCAGTGGCCTGAATCTCATTGGATTTATCCTGCTCTCTCCTCCCACCTTCATACCTAGTTAAAACAAGCTTTCTCACCTGTGATTTCACCAGTGTGCAGAAGCAAAAAGACGGGAAAATGCCATTTTCATTGACTAGTTTTTTTTACACAGCTCCATCCTCCCCAGTGATGACCAGCTGCTAACTCTAACACAAGTTTCCTAGCAGTAGCACTGCTTCTTCAACTGAAACTGCACCGAGGAACCATGTCCTCTTCGTTAAACCCCCTTGAGAATGAATGATGTGATGCTACGTCTCCAAAAAAGCAGTGGAAATGCACTTTATACTGACCCAAATAAGGAGCAGCAAGACCGAAATTCAGAAGAGACTACACAGTCCAATGAATAGAAGATATAGATTGTCAAAAATGGTGAATTTAAGAACCTGGTAAACATTTTTTCCTGTATGGCATTTACTGTGGAGCCTCTGTAGACCACAAACCAAGATAGGGCCCATTAGTATGCTAAAAATCATTTTTTAACCTGAAAAACTGTGTACGCAGATACTTACAGTCTATCGTTTTTCATTAGTGCATCCACACAGAAATCAAGTGTTCTGATATAAATATATACCCAGGCACACTACCGTTATGCTTCAAAATGATTAAAAACTACAGTTTCGTTATATTGATAATTTCTGGGTAGGTGAGGAAGCCCAGTCAGAAGGTTATTCCTGGCTCCTGAACTCAGTAAGGTCGTTCATTTTTTATTCACTTTATCTTCCTGATATATTTTGACTACTCTTCTTCTGCGCAAATAAAAAATGACTTTTCAGAAGACCACACGAGGCTTCTGCCACCTCCTTGTACGGGTGTCATTTCTGCTTACATTCTTAAAGGTCAGAACTTGAGAAAGAATAATGAAAATAAGATTCAATTGCAATATTTAACAATATTAGGTGGCACACTTCAAGCAGAAAAAGATACCACAAGTCTATCTTAAACAATAATAAAAAGGCCAACAAGAAATGACTATTGCCAATGCCTAACCCTCTTAAACACATGCAAAACTCTCATTGGAGGCGGGTGATTAAACAGAATAATGCATACAGATTCTTACACAGATTACAGTGATATTTCCTAGACACTGCTCACACTTGGTCTAAGACAGTCTCTTTTTCAGACAGCTCCCAGTCTAAATGGATGATGTTAACTCTCTTCATTTGCACGATGAAGAACCAAAGAAGCAAAAAGCAAGTGCCTTGGTCAAGTTAGAACTCTTGCCTGTTCTGCATCACTCTGTATCATCCTCATCACTGAAATATCCGAGTACCTTTCACAAGTACATTGACCAGGCCATGTGACAGCATTAGTATCTGTCACATACAGAAAGTCTCAGAGCTTGGCAACAGCACCTTTGTTACCTGGATCCAGGCTCAGCCCTCCCACCTCACCCTGAGGTTCTTTCCTCCCAGCCGACCTCCTGTAATGAGTTCAGGGAATTCACTACTAGAGAACTTCAGAGCTGAATTGCAATTCTTCCATCATTAAAGAAAAGTAGCAGCAGTGAAAGGACAATAACAAGAAAGATTTTTGTTTAAGTGATAGGACAGACTTTTCTGTGACTGAAGCTCCCTCAGGACTGTAAAGTGACAATGCTCATATTTTATCATCAAATTGGAACCCAGCTAGTAAGTACCAGCAATATGAAAAAACTCAGATACAGTGATTCCATTAAATGGGAATGAGCACTGTTGTTTTAGCTGAACAAACGTATGATTTTTCAATCTTGTATTGCATTGCAGGAATTGCTTTTACATTTTTCATAGCAGAAATTCCTCTGTGAAGCCATATTATAGGGCTGGGAATGATGGAAGGATCCAGAAAGAGCTGCAGTGCTATCTGCAACTCTGTTACAGTCTGATAATCTACCATGCACAAAGGTTGAAGACTGCAAATGAAATCCGAGCTCCCACAGATTCAGAGTCTGAATTACCATTAACTGCAAGAGAGCCAGAACTTTTTTCTGAAGCTTTGGATCTACAAAACATTTGATCTAGTTTAGAAGTGTCTACTAGTGGATCAAGAATGGCAAAACTATATAGCAGCACAGAGAATCGAAACAAACAGATCTCACACTTCACATTAGTTCAGGACATAAGTATGTCCCAGAAGAGCTCCTGGTAAAGTTAGTTATGTCCGTATTCTATAATAAGAATAAAAACAAAATTAATTTGGGCAAGTTCAACAGAAATCATGCTGCACATCGCATTCACATGAAATACACACTGTAATAAGCTTACCTACTATGAAACTAATGTCTGAGTTTTTTATCACAAGGAAGTTGTAAGTCCACCTGTGCAAGAAGACAATGACTCACTCTTATGTTCTAAGGCATGGATGCTGGTCTATACCTTTCCCCTCTCCTAGAGCATCTCCATCCAAGCAAAGTCTGTCACACTGCACACACGGTCAATTTTAAGTTTTCTGTTTTGTCTTCTCTTTCCCCTCTGTTCTGCTGTTGTTTTGGCATTTCTTTAATGCTATCGTTGTCTTGAGCTGTGACTCTCTCACGTTTTCATAACATCATTAGAGCTGAGTTCTGCTACAACTCTGTTGATCTCAGCTACCAAAGAGACCTACTAGTAAAACAGATTTCAGAAGCCACCCTTGTTCTTATTCTTATCCGTACTACCAGAAGCATTTAACACTTTTTTTTTTTTTTTTATAGGACTGAATTTTTACACATATACACTACTACAGGAACATCACGGCCTTACCTTGATCATGAGCTAACTGAATATAGTGAGCCATGGCTGATGGGACAAACAAAGAGCTGCCTGCGGTAAGCTGGTGAACTGTAGTCTACACCACAGTTTAACTGTAAATCAAACACACGGGTATCAATTGTTCAATGGCAGCGTGATACTTTCAGTTAGTACGGCTGGTGGGTACTGAAGCAAAGCTGCCTGTGTAACAGTTACTTCCTGAGAAGGACCTCAGAATTCCTTCTGCAGACATTTATAAGTTAGATGAGAACAGGAAGTTTACACAATGTCAAAGTGATTCAGAGAGACAAAGAAAGCACCAAATGAATGACGCCATGTGCATAAAAGAGCAAATTCCAGCAGCAAAGAGTCACAGGGAGTCCAGGACAGAGGGCTGCAAACGGACAACGATTAAATCAGAGATGGAAAATGTAGAAACCAAATCCTGCCTGTGGTGCCTGCAGAAATGAAAGGGTTTTAGTTCAAGATGGGATACTAGATTTGGAAACAGGCCAGACCAAGTAGACGCAGATCCATTTCCTAAAAAAGGGAGATAATCTTCAAACACAAAGCAAGACAACCTAAAAGAAAGGTGGAAGAGCTGTGATGAGAATATAAGAACACCAGAACGAGGCAAGCATGGCCAGGCATCATTGCAAAACTCAGCAGGTATGTTACACAGTACATCTACACTCCATCCAGCTTCAGACTGCTTCTGCAATTACAGAGCAATTACTGCACAAATCTCAAAGAATAAACTGAGTTAACACACGATTAAATACAACAGACTTGCAATTCAGGATAGGGATGGACCCACATTAAGCTTCCTTTGTACAAGCCAGCCACTGAATAATACACAGCAGTTCTATGGAGGCAAGGGAAGAGGCAAAAACTGAATTGCTTGGGACTGAATTCCATTAAGAAAAAAATCTACAAGCTAAGAAAGTTCGCATTCTTTGAATTATGCTTAATCAGAACAACATTCTCCTACAAACATTCTTCCTACATTTGAACACACAGAAAGAACCCCAGTGGACAAAGCCAGGAATTTATTTATCAGTAACATGATCTTGCTTCCAAACCCATCCATCCATGCCCCAAAACAATTTTCGTTTTATACCTTCTGTTCATTTTGTCAGTATCTCAGCTTGGCTTCAAAACTGGCGCCAGAGACCGCAGCACTGTTGTTGGGTTGGCTGCCTTCATTTCACAGAAAACAAGATAACTTGAAACATTTATTTCCATAGACGTACCTTTTCTGAACGTTTTCTCGACTACAGTAGTTGTGGACCCCTTCCAAATTCAGTAGTTCTCTAGAGATGTTCGTGGAAAAGGTTTTTCTACAGGAAAACATTGCTGACAGAGGCATTTAGTCAGTTTTAACTTGTTGTAAGCGGGAACAGTTTAACATGAAGAAAGGAGAAGAAAACATACAGATAAGAGCACCAGCACAGAAGTTAGGAGTTGGATTGACTTACACAGTCACGCAATTAATGACAACTTTGGAGTTCAAAAAGGAGATGGTTCTCTACAGTTGGTGCTCCTGCATTATTTCAGTGTCCAGTTTCATGAAACTACAAAGTGAAAGCAAGATACCACCCAGGAGCTCCTGAATCCCTCTCTTCTCCTCTCTGATCTTGTGTGAACTCCAGTGCTTGTCGGACCTCTAAATGAGCTCATCTAATCCATGAAAGATCAGAAAACATTCAGCAAGAAAAGGTTTGGGTAGTTTTCTACTACTCTGATGAGCCAGTGAAGCTCACAAGCACACAGGTGTTCTTAGCTGCAGTAAGATCTTCATGAAGCAGCTACCATCATGCTGTATATGCTCCAGCTCCTGAGTTCTGGCAGCGCAGTTCAAGTATGAGGCTTTTGCAGGCTCCCCCAATAAAAAACAACTCTACAGAGAAAAAACTATGTAAATATCAGCAGTTGCAAAGCTTCCTGTATGTGGATTTTTGTATTCACAGCTCCCGCTGGTTAGGGAGCAAGAGGATTCAACTGTGCATATTTTGCGTATCAGCCAACACACAGCATTGGCTTTAGCCAACTGGAAACCTTTATCACAATCCTTCCTTGCTGTAAGAATGACAATTTCAAAGACCTGTAAGCTGAGTTAATGCTTTATTTGCCGTACCAGAATTTCCTTGTCACGCAGGAATGCTGTATGCTCCGTTCTGCTTCTACCCTGACCAGCCCTCCAAGCATAGTAGGAAAAGGACTGTGTAACCCCATATAACAAACAAACAAACAGTTAAAGGAACTACCACTTGTCTAGAACAAAACCAGGGAATTGACACACAGAAGCTTTGGATCCTGTAAACAGGTTTTTTTTACTCATTTTAAGATACCGAGAATTATCATTAGAGGGCACTGCTTACCCCAGTAGAAAATGGGTTCTTTTCCTTATGTGGATAGCTCTTATAACGTGTTAAATGTGCATTTTCAGATAACTGAAACCCCCAAACCAGGCTACAGCTAGAATTCTCACATTTCCTACTTTTTTTCTTTCAAAACCACTTCAAGAATGCATGGAATCCGCATGTCCAATTCCAAACGTACCAAGGCTTAAAGACTGAACCATTTCTGACTGCAGTAGGTAAACAAGCTCAAGAATGAATGCAAATTAAATTATTTTATCCTCTTATGCCTACTTATCCTACAAAGTTCCCTTTAACAGCAACAGATTGTTAAGGGGGTGAGGTGGAAGAGAATTCCTACTCACTCTTTGTGCAGACACATGACACCCTTTCCTTCCGTTTGTTAAGTTCATCGCACATGTTTGAAACCCACACGCATGCATACAGCTACATTTCATCTACGTGAGCAGATGCTCTTCAGTAGAACATTTCCATAGAAGAGTTGTAAAATAACTAAAATCCAACACTTTCCATTACTGATACGTACAGATAAGCAAATCAGCAGATGCACTGCTGTTTCAGAGCACGCACAGCACTGATGCTAAAAAAGCCCCAGTTCTTTCTGGGACGGGCATCAGATGAATTTTCTGGAGGTTTTCACTCTCCAGGACTCAGCCATCCTGCTGGGCTTGCACTTTCTGATACGCTTCCTGCATCTCTTGCCCCAGTCCAAACAAGTTTACCTCTCATTCTCCAGTACTGAAAAACAAAAACAACCGCAGCAGGAATTTGAAGTGCCATACAGGAAAAAAATAAACTTCCTCCGAGAAGACTTACAACACTAATACAGTTGTTAACATTCATTTTGAAAGGTGAGGGGTTGAAACGGTATGTTTATAGGCCTAGAATTTCAGCTTGGGATTTCTCTGCAAGCGTCCTGGGCTTAAGCAATATTATTTCAAGTAAATTAGATGAGGGAATTCTTTCTAGTGACTAACACTAGAGCAGATTTAATAAAACTAAAACTGCCCGTATGAGATAGAGGAATCCCATGGTACTATTACTCCAGACTGAAAACTACACCTCTTACCAATTCCCAGACAGCCAGCTATTCAGCTTACGCATGTATAATTCTTCTACTCAGCCCAAGGAAGTCAAACCAATATGTTTCAAACAAGAATTCTGACAGGCAGAACTCCTTGTAAGTATTTAAAATATATTAAAAAATGAGCACCAATTCTTCTACCAGACCCAACCAACTATGCACATTGGGAAGGAATTCTAACAAACTGTTAAAATATTTGCTCTTATGACATTCAAATTAAACATACGCATGTTAGTAAGCCTGGAAAAGCACCACGCTTAAGTCTCTGATGATTGCTTTTTCTTCCCTTTCCTATGGCTTATATTCTGTAAGAAGTAGTGCTTGTGATCAGCTGGAATCTTTTCCATGTATCAGCAGGAGAACCAAGGTTTCCTGTTTATTACAATCACAGAGCTTCTCAATTCTTTAATCAAAGCTTTCTATGTGGGTTAAGAAAATCCAATGGCAGATTCCTTTGTTGGGTAGCAACCTGCCATGCAAACTGGAGAAAACATACAGCCAGCCACGCTCCTCAGAGAACCTTGCATTGTCATTATCTCTACAACAACTGCTGTTGCAAAAATAACTTGTCCCATGTCACCACTGGAATGGCTGTTGCCTCCAGCAGGCCTATTCGGAAACCACTGTACTGTTTATGATTTGTTCCCCAAGAACACACAAGCTAGGGCAGAAGTTTTGCTATTTGGAACAGTTTCTGACAGCAGTGAATTATCTACATACACTTGCATGTCTGATGACAAACCAGGATATAAAAACACAGCACGAAGGAGATGAAGGAAGATTCTAAATAGAACAACATACCTGGTTAGCAGTGTACAATCACTTCAAATTCTGTTACTGAATCAACACTATTTTCAGTATTTCCTTAAACTTTTTCTCATTGAATAAGTCTTTACAGAAATTTTGAGAGGCTTTCAATTTTCTTGCTGTTCCAGTCTATAACTCTGATGTAGCAAGCAATTTAGAGAGTCGTTTTTTTTTTCAGGAGGGTAAGTCCAGTCAACTCAGTGGAACCATGCACAAGTAGAAAGCTGACCTCATGCCTAAGCACTTCAGGATCAGGACCTAAAACCCTACTCAGCTAGAAAACAGTCCCTTCTACATTGTTTCTCTACTTGTCCATGCAGATCTTTTCAAACATTACTTCAACACTTCGTTCAGTAATTAACAGAAATTACTACATTTCAGCATTAAGTTTAACTTTGTATGATACATGTACAAATGAAGTTTACACAACCTAAACTGAACACATTTTTGCAGCCTGATGCTGTCTTGTAGCTACAAATAGGCTCAAACATGATAAACTTGTGTTGCATTTGTCTTTAAACCAGGGTGAAACATAAATCCAAGCTGAAAAATGACAGAATAGACTATTCAGTCCATATCCCTCCCAGCACAGCTTTGAAACAAAGACCACAAACTAGCCATAGGTTAGTGACAGAAGCCATCAGAATCACACCTTTCTTCAGTTTCAGGTTAGAGTTCGAAGCTACATGGCTTTATATACCTGGTCTGGTTTGTACAGTCACCTTTCCTTCTTTCTTCCATCCAAAAATGTGTTTAAAAACATACTAGCTGCATTAGCTTGTCATTACTTTGGTACAGTCATTCAAAAAGCTGGTATACATTCAGAAACTTGCACTGTAGAAGTCTCCATATATATCCACAGCAGTAAGAGGCCAGCTACTCAGCTAGCCATAAGCTTCAAGCCTGCACTTGTCTAAATCTCCCAAATGCCAGTTTCTTATCTTCAGACACATGAACCATCAGCACCTACCCATCAAATGATAAAAATCAAAAACCCACAGCATAAGAATGGCAGGTTTATTATTACAACCCATACGTCGGATTTAGAAACAGTGGTCCTTGCATTACACAATGGATGTGGATAGATTATCACATACCAAAATGGTACAATACAGAGTCTGCTGATGTTGCAATTGAGATGACAAATCTTGCATATAACCAACACAATCTAAACGCCAGAAAAACGTCAATCATATAAGCAAAGAGGAAGAAAGAACAAGCAAAAGCTATTAAACTATTTGTTGTGAACAAGCAGAAAATCCTATGGGAGAAGTGAAGGATGGGTCTGAACGATACAACTAAACTGGAGCAACTGAAAAACAAAAACAAAAAACCCACCCAACCAAAACAAGCAACCAACTCACTTCAACCTCAAAGTCCATCATTAGCAGAAATACGCCTGAGGAAAAGGGGAGTTATTTTTTCTCCTTAAAAGAACTCAAAACCCTCAAATCCACATCACTTCCCTTACAGATTATCAACAAGTCAACTGAAAGACAGCAGGGTAAAGAGGAATTACAAACAGAAGAAAAATGGTAGGAATGTTGTCTTGTCTTAAATTAATACTATATAAGGCCCATCTTGCCATAAATTGAGCACGATTGGCCACCATCTACTCCTAAAGCCATATACAGCAGCAAAGCTTAGAAAGGAACTAGATACTTTTTTCAATTTTTGCTCTGTTTATAATTTCAGTATTTGTGTTTAACAATGTCTCCAAAAAAGTAAACCTAAATACGCTGTTTGTCGGTTCTAACAAAGCAGAAGGTTCACTCAAATCAAGCATGTTGGCATACAGACATACCAGGCATTCATTGGTCAGTTGAAATAACATGCTGTGACCACAGAAGCAGCACAGACATGGTTGCTTATACTACTGCAACCTCAGAAGGTGCAGCAGTGCGGGCAGAAATCATCTGAAGTCCTCCCACAAGGATGTGCAATCAGGGCTGTTTTCACAATTGTTTGCACAAGGCTACAGTTTGGCTCAGTGAGCAGAAGACGCATGACAAGATCCAGCAGGGGAAAAGAAAAACAGTTGGGAGGCAACATGTGTGATGCAGAAGGTTCTTAAAGGAAGACAAATCCAGGGGTGAAAAATTAGGGAGGTCAAAGGAAGACAAGGATGTCAAAAAAGGGACAACGGTCTTTAAGTTGCTCAAGTTGGGGGCCAAAGATGACAGGAAGTACCCTGATGTTTACTTGTACACAATCACCAAAGTTCCCATCACTACAACCAAACAGCTCCTTCCGCTGTTTCAGAGGGGGATACCTTTGGGAAGAGAAGAGGGAAGGAACATCTCTAACGTTACTTCCTCTCAAGGATTAACACAGAGCCGATGGTTTCTCACACACAAAAAAGCAATTCTAATTGTTCTTTCACAGAAAAGCAGTTAAAATTGAATCAGAATGGATTTTAATGAAGCAAGTGTCAAACAAGCACATCAGCTTCTTAAAAACAACAGGACTCCAAAAGTTTAATTGCAAAAGCATTTTACAGAAAAAAATTGGCATCTCAACAACTCCAAACACATTAATCCAAGTAATTTAATTCTGTTTTCACATATTTCTCTTAACATTTCTTTAAGCGATGAAAACATTTTATCCTGCTCCTCTCCTTGACACCAACATTCTCATTTGTTTTCCACATCAGCAAACACTGAAAAATGTAAACTGAAGTGACACTCAAACACTGGAAAGACAAAATCCATTTGTAGGGTTGATCAGTGTAAATAAGAAGCATCTTAATGAGACAAAACATTAATTGGTGTATCAGTGGTAAGCAAGAAATTACTTTTTCCACGTATAGGTATAACACTGCCCCTCCTTCGTTGTGGGAAAAATCAAAAGATTTGTCAACCTCCAGTTAATAATATGATCTTCAGTCTCCCATCCTGGAATGCTTACATGCTACTCAACAGAATGATGTATTAGCAGTATGCCACGAGCTGATGGCTGTATTGAATTTATGTAAGAGGGACAGCCTGCAGCCACCCATACCTTATTTATGGAATGTGTACGTCATAAGCTGGAAGTGCATCCTTCTACCACACTACAGAACAATTTCTGGAATCCTTATGGGACGCATCAGGTGAGATGCCACAGACAACTTCAGAATTTCATCAATCGTCTTTTGGCTATGCAGTCCATTTTGGCCACAATTAAATCCAAGCAAAACACCACTAACGCTACAAATCCAGACATGCACAGGAGAGGAAGGCATGAGTGTCTTCTGAAGACATGAATCCATACGATTTCTTCCCCACACAACATTTGCCACAGAGTCCACAAAAAAGTTCATGTCAATATCAGTTGGTCTCATCCACATTACAGAAAATAATGGAGGTCAATTCAGCAAATCAAGGTTCTTTTTTATGAAGTCTTGATAGTGAGCCTGAAGACAAGAGAAAGGAGTTTCCTCCATAAAGGAAGACTTGAATATACACGAAAATCTTTGCTGCTTGGCTACAGCAGGAAGTCCATGAGAAAGCGGAGGCCTGACATACAAGGTGATGACCTGGAGATGGCTTCAGGCAAGCATGAAGTCTGTGCACATCGCGTGGGAATAAAGAAACTGCTGCTTAATCTTCAAATACTTGCCTTACAGATACACAAAAGCAATCCCGACTGCAATGCACTCGTGTAATAAAAGCAATCTCCAATTCGTAACACGGGAAACCTGAAAGATTTCTGAAGGAGGAGCAAGATTGTCACACGGAAGAAAGCACATTTCCATCATTACCATTAAGCTCACAGGTGTCCAACAGGTGCTTAACCACAGTCTGAATTCAAAATGTGACAGGAATCAAGGGGCAGCAAATGATTTGCATAAGTTAGTGCAAACAGTAGGTGCCATCTTGGACAAGAGGTGCAGCCACAGCTCAGAAAAATTAGTCTCCAGTGTGCCAAGTTCTACCTTATGCAAATAAAAGGTCATTTAGGCCACACAGAAACATAATAAGCTGAATGATATAGGCTTGACAGACTGCACATTACCTGGACAAAAGTCAAAAAGCACTTATGCACTGTAACATAGAACACCATGGGCTGCTGTGTGGGCCTAGCTGCCAATAACCTTCTCTGCTATAATAATTCATGCAAAAATACATGTGCTGCTTCCAGGCACACTGCTTTCTAGCACCAACTTCAGAAGGGCAGAAGAAAATGCAATTCCCCTGCCCACTTATCTTTATATAGAATATTATTTTCACCGTGAGATCATTCTCTCCAAAAGTAAGCAGACAACTAAATTAGAGCAAGCAATGTATCAGAGGAAAGGCAAACTGTGTTTTGTGGTAGCCTAAAATGGAGATTTCTATTTTCCCAGCCAACTGCAAAAAGCTAACATTTCACTTTCTACCCTATCTCTGATCTACGCTGCAGTAAAACATTCCTCCCAAACATTTTCAAGAGATAACAGCGGGTCTGTGCAGAAGGGCAGGTTGCTGTGTGCAAGGGAGGTGCTGTAGGGAAAGGAAGAAGTCCCTCGCCTGGTAGAATCAAGTCACAAAGTACCAATTGCAGCCAGTCTCAAGCGAACTCATATTGTTGAAGTTGGAGGCTAACACAGAAAACAGAGCTCTGCTGAAGATTAGCTTATGTAAACATGACAGGCAGGGGAGGACAAGACAGCGCAGCAAGGAAGACTGCCCGTTATAGCGAAGAACACAAGCGCTGCTATCCAGTACTGAAAGTATCAGATAGAAAGATGAAAACTAAAATGGAGGAAGGTAATTTCACAAGATAAACATGAAAACAAACTGAAAGACACTAGAAGACATGAAGCAGTATAACGCAAGTTATTACTACAACACACAGGCTGACTTCATTTCACAGAGGTTTCGTTTCCATAGTCAGCAAGTCCACAGAACATATGCACTCTCACATCTAGCAGAATTAATAAGAAACTGAAGATTGCACAGAAGTTGCATGCACATAAGGGTTTACATAGAGGACAGTTCCAGAATGTTTACTGGGTGATATCCGTGGCTTCTTAAGACCTTTTAATGTATCTGTTTGTCCCACTGACAAACCACAAAGGTGGGGACCAGGACAAACCTGCAGTTCTGCCTCCCACCCCTAGTCTTTCCCTCATGGCTTCATATTCCACACTGGCCAAAGAAATTTTGTCAAGTATCACCGGATCACGAGACCTGCAGATGAAAGAGAAAAATAAGTGTTAGAAGACTACAAGCTGTCAGGATTGAACAGGACACCGTGGCGTAATTTTTGGTTGATACACCTGAAAACACAATATTAAGTATCGCACAGAAGCCAACACAGAGAACAATACCACAATTCCTCCTGTTTTTGCAACTGTGAATTCCTGCTTCCACTCAAAGAACAGTGCTGAATAAGAAAAGCTTCCTCTTCCCCTCCCATATACTGCTTGCACAAAAAATGCATCTTCACCATGTAGCGCAGAAAAGCAACAACAGTCGCCAGCATAGTCAAATACTCACTAAGAAAAGCTCCTGAGCCACCAAAAAAGCCATCTCCATCCTGTAAAGGGTAGTTTTCCAAAGACCATCATCGTGAAGATATTTTTTCCATGAAATGGATTTGTAATGTGTCCCAACCTCCATCACACCATTTGGCTGATAGAGACGACATTTAGAAGAATTAACATAATTTATATGCAAAGGGATAATGATGACAGTCTGCTGTTACAGTCTATCAGATGGCAGCTGAATCCTTCACAGCTTCTCCCCTCTTGTGTGGAAGCCCTACTTTTCTTCTGGGTTTGCAACCCTAATGGCCAACCCTCTTCCCTTCTGAGGTATTGTCACAAAATAACTGCCAGGTGAGCATTGATGCGATAGCCCCTTGAATTAGTAGACCACCGTAACCAGTTACATGCACAGAATTGTATAATGAGACTAGGTGATTATTAATTACAGTTTTAATTGACTCAGTGTTTTGCTGCTGAAAGTAGGGAAAGTATCGGGGGAGGGGGAAAGAGGAATGCAGTTTCACTTTTTAATTACAAAGTCAGAAGAAGGATTCTGAAGCAATAATTTTTTTTTCCTCAAACCAATCATAGCTAAATCCAGCTTAACCGGGAGGAAAATATTTGCATTTTTAGGAAACCAGAAAACATCCATTATTTAGGAAATAAGAATCCCCATGCCTACCCCCATGGGAGGGGGTAGGTCCCCAACCCTAACCCTAAACCTAAGTCTAGATCTCAGTAGCCTTCAGATACACTTTTTCTGGCAAGGTGCTTAAAGGACAAACATTGATTCAGGCTCTGGCACACCCTTCTAATAACTCACTAACGAGAAACTATTTTCCCTTTTATACACTCTGTAAAGCCTCCCCCCAATCCTCCACATCTCCTTCTGAGCTTATAATGCAGTTAGAAAACAGTATACAAAAATGAGGAGGTTGATGATCTATTGAAAAATCCCAGAAATGGTCTATTGAAAAATCCCAGACATGGATCAACAAGCTGCTCCCCTTCACAAACAGCAGCAGTAACGCCACTTTATTCTGCTGGGAGCTCAGACTTCCCTTAGAACTGCAGTCCTTTCCATCTGGCTACCCCCTGGAAGGACAAGATCTTTTAGCTTAAGCCATGTTATAATGGGGAATGTGTAATTAGCTGTTCTACACAGTATCACAAAAGGTCAGAATCAGAATGGATGAAAAATCCTGCCTTTGTATTTACAGATGGTGTTACCTCAATTTATTTGCATTTCTGAGCACCGTTCAAGACACCCAGTTGATCTGACAAAGAATCCAGGTATGTATGTAGGTAAAATAGAAACAGGCAAATTCCTAATGGCTGTCTGGTGCTGTGCGTTACAGGGCGTTGTAGTTTTAGCTGGGATGGAATTGTTTGTTTCAGAGCGACTGGCGTGATGCTGTTTTGGTTCTAGGAGAACACAACAGTGTTGACAGCTGCTACTGAGTGGTGCTGTGCTGAGCTAAGGCCATTCGCAGCAAAAGGCCCAAGGAGCTGGGAAGGAACAGAATTAGGACAGCTGACTCAAACAGGCCACAGGGATGTTCCGTACCACATGACATCATGCAGGAGGAGTTTGGAAGGGGTGGGAGTTCATCTCGCTCTCTGCTGCTCGGAGGCTAGCTGGGCATTGGCCAGGGGTGGCAAGCAACTGCTTGCGCATCACTTGTTATATACATTCATATACAGTCATAGCTATTATCCTTTTCCTTTTCTTTATCTTGGTAATAGTTTCATTCAACTCATGAATTCTACTTTGGTATTTTTTTCCTGATTCTCTTCCCCATCCCACTGGGAAAGTGGGGGAAGAGTGAGCAAATGACTGCGTGGTTTAACCCAGCAGGCAGCTAATGATCACAACATGGGGGTGGAGGGAAGTAAGAGTGGGAAATGCAAGGAAGCATGGCAATTCAGAAAGGCTGATTTTTCTTTGTTGATTTGTTTTTTTACTCCGTTCCTTATTACAATTTCCTAGGCTGCTGAACAGAAGCAAAAGTGAAAAATCACAAGCTCAGAAATAATCTATGCATAAACCATATGGTCATTAATCTCAGTCAATGCTGCATCAAGCCTGAGCCACACATCAGCGCTTCGTTTAGATACAAACCTTCCTAACCAGAAGAGTTTGACTACAGGTGCTGCCAACTTGGTAGTTGCAATGCATTTTCAGTTTAGAACGGAGATCAGTTCACCTGTACCCTCTGAAGTAGATAAGATTCCCATGTGATCAGCAGATCAGATGATACAAAGAACACAGAATTCTTCAAATTGACTTTATTCAGGAAGCTCATCATCTTCTAACCCATCTAACCCTATCACTAAAATTTAAATAATCATTTCCCCCTTCTTTTTTTACAGCATTCTGTCAAAGCCCTTATTCACCTTACAGAGATACACTGAATAACAGGACAAAAGAGCTAATTATGCCATTATAGAAAGCTCTTGGAGAATTGAATTTAAGAGCCCTTTAGTGCTGTTGAATAGTTTCAGCTCCATTTGACTTTCATTAAGTTAACCTGCTCCTACAGCATTGAGGAAAAAAAATACGATTGTAAAATACAGTAATCAGCACAAGAATCAGTGTCAGAACAAATGCCAGAGGTACAGAGCAGAAGGCAAGCAAAAGCAGCCTAGCAGTAAGCAAGCACTGACCTGGTCACTAACGTTCAAGTCTGTTCACCACATCCCGGACTGTGGCTATAAGGTTCTCGTTCTCCTGTGGGTTAGCCATAATAATGCCGTGCAGTCTATTCATGTAGGAATCAATAGTTTCCATCGTGGGTGTTTCCCCGCTACCTATTGTTAACAAAGCAAAATGAGCCACTGAATACTTGGATGACTGCAGCACTTCCAAAAATTAGAACCGTTAAGGGCAACATGTCAACTAGTATAGGGCTGCTTTTGTCATGCACCACCTCTCATGACAGGTTCAATAAAGTAGTATGTCCTAACTCCAAGGCAAGTCGTTCCAAGGATACAAAGACTAACAAAGCTGGGCTTTCTTTGGTTGAGGTCTCAGAGCTAATTACAACACTCTTTAAGCTGGGCATTCAGAGCATCTAAGCAGATTCCCTGGTGTCTGACAGGACACGTACAGCCCCTCTTTTAAACCAAGAAATTTGTATGTCCCGTCTTTTCCATTTAGTAACTTCTCCACAAACAAGTGATAGAGAGCAAAGACTGAATGTCTTACTTTATTAGGAATAAAAGAATAAGAGTAGTAAGAAAAAAAAAAAACACTGAAATTAAGCACTGGTAGTAAGTCTTCCCCTGCATGCATCTGATGATTCCAGAATCCAATACAACAAAAACTCTGGAACAGCCAATACCACAGAATTACAACAGCTGGCCACTTGCTGTGAATTCACACAAATATACAAACATCAGAAATTAAATTTTAACTTGGACAGAGAGCCCTTAGAAAAACTCAGTGTCACCTGGTAGCGGGACTCCAGCAAAGCTGGTTGTGAGTGCTTGCCGTAAGGTCTCCAAATGCTGCTGCAGCACTGTGTTGCGGCTACGCTCTTGTATTACATCCACCTCCAATTTCTCCACTGCTGTACGCATACTCTCAACATGTTTCTGCAGGGCAGCATTCCTCTCCTCAAACTCCATGTTGGATTTACGCAGCTGTCGCAGCTCGGCTTCACGTGCTGCAGATATCGAACCATTGTCAAGACAACAACTGTGACTGGTAGGCAATGAAGTAGGATATTCTGAAGTGTTCAGCTGATGATTAAAGACTGTACAGTTTTATGTTACAGACAAAAAAGCAACATACCAAGGAAAGCAAAGAAGTGCCAAAATAACACCCAAGTATTAAAATAGCAGCCATTTTATCTGTCACTAAAAATTAAGACATGCAAAGCACAGGAGTACAAATGAATAGCGCAACTGATTAGAAAGGAAGGCTGCAAGAATGATTTCAGATGCATTCAGTGTGGCATATCTCAGCAGCAGCACTAAGAGGCCTACAGACAAGATACAATTCTACTGATCATCAGCAAGAGTATCTCAATTTGAAGTCTGTTCAGTTAAGAAAAAGCCTCCAGGAACTCTGGCAAAAACATCCTCAACTCTCACTACATGCAGCTGCCAAAACCAAATACAGTAACAGAAAATGAGCCAGTGGAGTCTTCCATGTGTCGAGGAAAATAAATTAAAATACTGCTAACCAGCCTGAATTATCATCATGCTATGTCTTGGGTATTTCTTTATCCTACAGAACAGCAGCTCCAGCTTGGAATAGTTGGAATCATGACAAACAGAATTCAAACATTAACACCATTCTCCACAAAGGGCAGTTCCGAAAGACAAAGCCAAGAACAACTTCTGTTGCAGCCACTGTGTTTACAGAAGTGTAAAGTATTATCAGAAACATTAACCAACTATACCCAAGTCATTATTCAGCTGAGGCAGGACAGCACAAGGACTCTTCAAGTGGACAGCACGCAGCAAGAACTCTGGAAAAAATGAAGATCCTGCAAAAGCTTAACTTACCTTTGCTATGATTCAGAAATTCCTCCGTGAATATTGGGATATCAAAAACAGATCTCTCTTTTGTGTCTGCTTCTTTCTACAGAGAAGAGAGTAATACTGCTCATGTTCAGGAACTAATAAACCAGTTTTAATCAAGAAAACAGAAAGAGAAGGGAGACAAAAACCAGAGGCAGATAAACAATTAGGGAAATTATGTCCACTAAGTAACGTTGACAGCTTTGAAACTTGGTGAAAACACTTGTGAGACATCCATTTGAGATTATTTATCCCTATTATTGCTACTCATACGCAAATACGTACTGCCTTGGCTCAGCACTGGCTCCTGGAGGACAGAAAGAAGAGAGGGTGCTGTGAAAAAGACAGGGTATTCTGCCTGCAGCCCTGCAGGATAAGATAAAGGTTCCTCAGGTAAAATAAATAAGTAAATAAATAAATAGATAAAACTCCTCAGCTTCTGAAAGGCAACAAAAATTTCTACTGAACGAAAGAGCAAGAATGAAAGTCATCAGCACTTTTCCATTACGGAATATATTACACAACATGAAGATCCTCTTGAGAGCTCAGAAACACTTAAGCCTCTCTGAGGTTCACTCAAGATTAAAATCAAAGTTCTAATTACCTCATACTAAAATACACAGCCTATTCAGGCTGTATGTCATTTTGCCACCCCCCAAATTAAAAAGAGAATCAAAACTGTTTCAATCTTCTGTCTTAAATAAGAGTATCAACCAGTGATACCATTCTCACCTAGTTATTAAAACTGAAGTTGATCTTCAACAAGGCAAACAAAGATTTTAGAGAAATGGTGAAGTATGGTGAAGAGAAAGCTGAGATTGGAGGGCCTTTAAACTCATCCTCCCTTATACAGTCAGGTGCAAAGTAAGGTACAGATATCACGGATATACTACTACATAATAAATGTTCTCAGAGTAGTGTAGCCACTAGATATTAATGCAAGTACTGCCTATAAGAGTTAATAAAAAGCACCAAAACACGCTACCAAAGCATTTCCAAGAAATGAAACTTATTTTCCTTAAAGTAGATGAGACCAGTAGTTGCCTCTCAGCAGTGCACATCCCTGTCACTATTGTAACGAACGTATTAAAAAGCAACTTGATTGCTTTCCCAAGGCAAAAAAAAAAACCCTCAAAGGAAAAACAGATCTTTCAGAACAGCCTACTGCTTAGAAATGAAATGAAGAGGCTGTGCATAAATAACATTTTTCATTGTTTTTGTTTGCATTTACTGAAAACCAGAAAAGAAGTTCAGTTGCCCTAGAAATACAACTGGAGAAAGCAAGCTTAAGTATTGCAAGAGGAGAGAGACAACAGTCAGCCAAGACCCAGGAGGTTTGTGATAGTTCTCACCATGTACAGACACCTTATCTCCAGACATTCATTACTCTCTTCCAGTATTTACATATGCAAAGTGTGTGTGGGAGGGGGTGGGGGGCAGGAGCTTTGCGAGAGAACTCCCAATGATTTGGCTACATCATTTTCCTCTCAAGGAAGCCACAGCATTCACGTTGCTGCAGAAAAATCAGTACCTCAAAACAACAGCCTACAGGGGTAAAGCTGGAAGGTTTATCTAGGTTGCAAGCTTTGTGTCCATTTTACCTCAGAGTTTCCAATTTAAGGGAGTACGGGGGAAGTTACAGCTCCTTCTGCTTTGAAAAATTCCATAGTAACAATTTTGCACGTTCAGCCTGTAACACAGCAGACACTAATGTACAGAAGGAAGAGGTTTACCTCATGATCATGGACTGGCTGCCTTGCTCCATCTGAAAAAGAAAAAAGTAATCCTTCAGAATACCTAATATTTGAGAAAATTACCAAAAGTTAAAGCAGTTGCACGAGAGGTAGAGAGGAAACTTGTGCAACTTTCCTAACAAGTCACACAGAACCTGTGTCTAAATGTGGATGCTTTTAATGCACATCCTCCCATAAAATCTAGATACAGTCAATTCTACATGAATCTAATCACTTCAGACACAGTAGAGGCCAATGCCATAGAAAGAGCACTTCATCAGTGACAAGCTTTAAGCAAATGTCTGGCTACATGTCCAGCTGGGAATCTTCTCTTCCAGCTAGGCATGCATTTTTGTCTTGATCAATACCTTGTCGGTGTGATTTGCCTTTTTGTCTGTCCTGTGCTTTCCTGCTAAAGACTTTGTAGGCTTCGGTCTTCTGATACTGCTCCAGTTCTCGCATATAACGCTCCTTATCTCTATCTGCTTCATCAAGGTATCGCTGAAACAGAAAAGTCCAAGAGGTTCAGGGAGTTTCCTCCCTTTCTGGAGGAAGGGAAGAAAAACAACTTGTCAGAGGAAGTGCTGATCCATCTCACCGACTCTAACAGGAAAGGAGTGAAGAAACGAGAATGTGTGAGATGCAAAGGGTTAAAGTTCCTGAATAAAATTACTGCACTCTGCCATCCCCTTTTGGTGTTGTTTGGTTGAGACGATCTGCTGCTAGGCCACTCAGTTCAACAGAATTACACACCTACACATTATAAAATAAAAGCTTAAGGACTGCCTGTCTGTGGTCAGGATTAAATGCAATCAAATAAGAACGCATTAGTAACAGATCGTGGTTTAAGGTTCAGAAGTGTAACACTGAGGTTCCAGTACACCTGTTTCCACGCTCTCAGCAGACAAAAGCAGTACCATTCTACAACCTCACACCTCACCCCTCGTCTGAGAAGTGAATAAAGCACTGTTGTTATCAGCAGAGCACAAGCCCGCAAGGATTTATCAATTTAAGCCACCTGTATTTAGGCTAAGAAAATTAATTCTTTTCTGAACTGCAGATGTTTCACAGATCTGCATAACGGAAGGAGCTTAACTAGAGAACTGTTTAGGGGAACAAGTGAGCAGAATACCATTTAAGGAGTAGTCACAATTCTTATTTAGTGGGATCTTTTCAAGAAATAGCTGCTTCCCAATCCCTCCCCTCTTCAGGAGTTTAAAATTCAATGGAAGCACTGAATCAGAGTCAAACTGAGTCACGTGCTATGACTTGCATTTTCATGAAATCATCATGGCAATTTACTTAACGATTACATATTCCATGCATTTGGAATATTGACCCTGCTGAGGCAACAGTTAATGCCCTGGATTAGGGTGCTGATGCTGGGCTTGCATTGCTTTTGGCCATTGAATTCGTCCACATGACATTAATTCCTTTTTTCCATCTCCAGCAGCGTGACTGCTGAAAGAGCACAGTAACTGAGTTAAATTTCTCCTCTTGCATTTTTGAACAGCATGTTCTGTTATACTACCTGTAAGCAAATGTCCCAGTTTTCTAGTACAGGTTTGTACACCTCGTAACATATTTCCCCATGTAAGACAATAAAAATAAGGTTGCTCCGTTTCGACAAGAGCTCAGGGTTTCTGGCCTTTGCTGTCTTAATTTAAAAAGAAAAAAAAAAAAAAAGGCAGGAAAAACAGAAGGAAAGGAAGTGCTCAGCAGCCCTTCCCTAACCCACCATTAGTTAGGGATTTAAAAAGCAGCACATAGAGTTGGCCTCTACCTCATTTTTCCTAGGTTAGAAAACCATCTCTGATGCTGGAAGAGTACCAGAAAGGTGAGCGGTAGAAGGGCACAGTGTCTATTATCTCCCCCCTTCTCCTCCCCAACAGTCAGCAACAAAGCTGTCATGCAGGCCTGTTACCATATCAAATGGTTTACCTTGACACACACTTTCTATTATAGTTAAAACAATGTCCACACATCAACATACAATATCTCTGTATAATTTCTATTGTACAAGCATAGTAAAAAGAGACAAGAAGTGCTCTTGTTTTTGCACCATCCTATTTCATCCAGTCATTGCAAATTCTGTAAGTTTTATTTTGTCCTAATAGTATTCTCGAAAGCTTAAATGTCCTGGTAAAGTCACATGATCATTCCCAGTGCAACTTGATGCTGCTGTGATCTCCAAATGGAAACCATGTGTAGATGGTAAAACATCCAATAGCAAAAACAGGGCCCATTCCAGAATGAAGTACAGCCCCAGCATTGACTTGGTCTTTGTTCACATATGAGGTAGTACAGAAGACCACCATATTCTGACTGAAGGGTGGAAAACACACTTTTCCTAAGGTCATACGTATAGAAACCAGAATATGCAGCTTCTAACATCCCACGGATCACACTGACTCCGTTTTTTTCCAGGACAAACAACACTAAAATACTGTGCAAAAGTTTACTCACTTTAACTATCTCCTTTAGTAACCTGTCCTTTCAGATCTGTTGCTCTTAATCCAAGACACCAGGTGATTATATATAAGGGCCGCTCCAAAAGTAACACCTGCTTTATTATGTTGGCCCACGACATCAGAAGCAGATGCGGTGGAATCAAAGCAGAGGTCGAACATTCCTACCAATATTCCCTTCCATTTTGCTGCAATGCAACAGATGGCAGCAGAGGAAAATCTGACAAAATGGCCTCTGACATGAAAGTGCATATGAAGCAAAGGTATGGAATTGAATTCCTCCTCCATTTGGAAAACATGGCACCAACTGACATTCATCAGTGCCTGCTGAGCACTGATGAAGACCGAACAGCGGATGGAAGGAGAGTGATGCAGTGGGTGGTGAGTTTTGTTTCAGCAGCAACACTGTCACAGCAGCTTTGAAACAGTGGGTCACCACCACTGGTGCAGATTTGTACAAGCACAGCATGCAAGCTCTTGTTCATCACTGAGGAAAATGCACAGCCAGTGGTTGTGACAAAGTTGAAGAAGACTTCCATAGCTGGGAATTTGCTCTATCAAATAGTGTCATTATGTTCTTTGTACCTGTTGTAGTTACCAAAGAAATACACAGGAGGCATTACTTTCAGAGTGACCCACGTACATTGGTAAGTTTTTAAGACAAACAGAACTGCAAAATCCTTCCAGCCGTTCCGAAATCCTGTCAAATTCTCCTCAGTCACAGGGAATAAATGTCAGCCCCATCTTTCTGATGGCTTTGGAAGCTGGCAGGCTTCAGGTGTATCTCAGTTAGGTACAACACAAGTTTATTTAGATGAACTGCATCAGCAATGAAATGTCTCAGTAGAGCACTTGCCACTGTTCTGAATATATTCTTGAATTATCCAGAGGACTGAGTTCTCTTCAAGCCACACTTGGATGAGACATTATGGCCTTACCAGGGTTTGTTAGGTAAACTCTGGAGGACCTGTGCCCGTTATTTTGAAGAACATTCTTACACTCAAGCTTAATCAAAAGCCAGTGTTAACCTCCTCACTAAACAACAGTATTTTCATTTAACAGCAATCACATTCCAACAAGGAAAAGGGAGTTGAACGATACCCGTTTCTCCTCAGGAGGAAGTTTGCTCCACTCGTTGCCCAGCATCCTGGTGATCTCTGGGAAAGGGACTTCGGGCCTCTTCGCTCGAAGCTGCTCCCTACGCTCATTCATGAATCGCACGTACCCTGTGAGGGGGGACTTGGGGGCATTGCTGTCCCTAAGAGGTTTCTTCCTCTTTCTCCCTTTGGCCCAGCCTCCTCGTTTAGTTCTTTGCTGCTGCAAAATGGGAATGAAAGAAAATTCAGATTGCAAGAAAAAAGAATTACCACCACAGGAAGGAATAAGTATCCACTTCTCAAAGATTTTCATCGGGAGTATATTGCTGCAATCCATCCTTGCCATGGATGTTCTTCAGTAAGTTTCGAGTCTTAAAGCAATTCTGACTTTCCTCTATGCAAAGCCAGACAAGAAGTCTGACTATAAGAAGTTGTGCATCACCCCTGGTCCAGCGGGACAACACAGTAATAATTGCATCAATTTTTACTACAAAACTAAAAGGAGCAATAACTCCTGAAACTATCACTCTCTCTGATGCAACTGCAAGTATTTTATCTTTAATTTTTTATCTAGCTCACAATTCTCCTCCCCCTGGCCGTCCAAGACACTTGCCTCTGTATCATGTTAGAAGAGTCTCTGCATTAGCTGATAGTAGTAAACTATGTAGCTGTTCTGCATCTTCCCAAGATTTTGCCTTTGTGATCGTGTGCGCAAAATGTGGGTGACAGAACAGTATGTAGGCTTTTGTATTCCAGCCTACTCTCTAGGCTTTCTTTTCCAGTAACCAGCACCAACAAAGAGATGAACAAACTCAAAGGAAGGAACACTACAATCTTGCTGTGGTGCACAGTTCATAAGAATCACATAATTATCACTCATTCTCCTGGCTTCATACCACCAGTACACTAATCTCTGGACAGCACTATTTTTTTAATACTATGTACAAAAAACTATTTCAATCCTTCTAATCTCTCCCCAAATCAACATGTTCCTGCTGTCACGTCAGTTTTAGTTCCCTTTCTGGAATTTTAGTACTTCCTTAAACAAGAGAACCTCACAGCTGAAGACAGACTACAAGGAGAAATATCAAATGCATCTATCAAAATACCAAAACCACTTTCATGTCAAGTTTCAGTTCCTTCATGATTTACTCATCAAGTCTCAGTGCGGGGCAGTGCACACACAGCAGCCTCAAGAAGTAAGCATAATGCTTTCCAAGACATCAGTTACTCCCAGATGAGTGTAGCAGTCTCAGTTTTCTGCCCCGCAACAGAGGAAATAAATTGTGGCAGTGAAACGTACAGTCTTCACCAACAGCAGAGGCAGAACCAGTTCTGGGGCCCGTACTAGCTAAGACAGACAGACACCTGAAACGCCCTCTGTGCAGTACGACTGTCAGCTGTCATGGGCTGCATGCCATTATGCAACAGCAGAGAAATAACAAGAGAGAACCACAAGATGAAAACGGCATACGGATGACAATTTGCGATCCTATCAAAAAAATAATCTGATCAGGTGAGACAAGCTAATGACAGAACTCCAAGTCACTATTATTTCACCTCACCTCCTCCTCAGGCTTCTGCTCAGTGTTTTCAGCAGTGTTAGTAGACTCATTTTGCAGCTGCTGAACCTGTGACAAATCCTCCACCAAATCTGGGTTATTCACAGGCTGTGAAGTTCCACCAGTGAACGAACTCTCAGAATGAGCTAATCTGAAAAAGCACATAATAGCAAAAGAAAAAATAATCATCATATTGCTAAATCACTTCCTCCCTAATCTTCTAAAACATGCAAAAACATTGCAAATATATTCAGTTCTGATGCTATCATGAAAAAGATTTCAAAAAAGTCACTTTTGAAGAACTGGCTGTTCCATCCAAACAACTGCTACAGTTACTATGAAAGCCAGCTTGATTTTTGAAGTGTTATTTTGTCTCATTTTTTTGTGAAGCTTTTGATTACACAAGCTGTCAAGCAAATCAATGTTTGAATCAAAAAGCATGAATCTACACAAAAAACAGTAAGAAATTTGAAATAAAAAGTCTAATCTTCTCTAATATACACCTTCCTAGTTACATTTAATGTATTTCTCTACAACTGCACTTAAAGGATTGTGGTTGTGTATGATTTTTGATTAAATTTCATTCAGCATAATCTCCTGTTGATGCACGTGAGTACTTAAAGCACAAACAAACCCAGGTCCCAAGAGGCTCCTGAATGGGCACTATTTCATTTTACTGCAAGAGCTGTATCTATCAACCATTTCTAAGAAAGGGCAAGCTGTACAGAAGCCAACACAAGAACAAAAAATAGGTTCTGAAGGTACGTAAGGATAAGCACATATCTTGGGGGCAACACTAAGATGTTCTCCCTGTGCTCGGTGGGCAAATGAATGTACAATTTTGGGACTCCTCCCAGATTCTAATTCCTTATTAAGCCGGGCTACGTGTTACCTTGCCTTGTGCTGTCCCACTCACAAAAATTACCCTAACAACAGCATATGCTGCAAGTCTACTTCGGCCATTTACCCAGCTCTACAGCTAATTACATACACATCAAACATGCTAAATATTAAAAAGTGGGTTCCAGCTAATGCAGAATACAGATCCTGAAAACCAAGATATTTGAACAGAGTTGTTAACTGAATGCCTACAGGAAAATTTGCCTTTAAATAGCATATTTTCATTACTCACTCTTATCAGCAATCAAAGCATAATTACCAGTGAAGAAACAAGGGCTAGAGTTCCATGCCTGACTTTCAGATATCAGATAGAGCTCATATTACTAACAATTAGAGAGGCAAGAAGGGAAAAATCATCCATGCTCCTATAATGATGTGCCATACATATCCAAAAGCAAATGGAACAATAAAGTTTTTCAGAATCACTGGCGTGGCTTGAAAAATATTTCAGATTTTCTATCTGTTACTCTTTACCAGGGAAGCTTTCTAAACCATACGACAGACTTCAATGGGATGTAGCCACTGCAGGGAAAGTTGATGAAAGCTCATTCACAACACTAACACCTCCTAAGTACAAACCTACTTGGAACACGTGCCTCCCTTTGGGACCAGCAAGTCTGGAGTCCCACACAAGTAAATCCAAATTTGAAGCAGATGTCTCCATATCTATTTTTACAGGGCTTTATCTGTCTACAAAGTCTTAATATTATTGCTTGGTGTCTTACAGTCACTGCACCTGGTAGATGTGGCACTGAGGGACACGGTTTAGTGGGCACAGTGCAGATGTGTTGACGGTTAGAATAGATGATCTTAGAGGTCTTTTTCAACCTCAATGATTCTACAATTCCACAATCCTAAAAGACCATTACTTTTGTCATTGTGATCTTAAAAGAAGCTGTTGTTCCAATCTGTAAAAGCAGTGTTAGTTTGACGAAAATGAAAAAATCAGTTTCTGAGTGACTGACAGAGAACAGTGTCAGATCAGATCAGACAGACAGAGATCAGTGAGTTGTTTATCGTTACCAGAAATCATTTCTTCAGCAGGCACCACTACAGTCATTAGATACAGCCCATCTCCAACATGCTGTATAATTCTCTCTAAAACCAAAATCCCAGCAAATGAAAAAGTTGTCAAGAAAGAGGGGATGGTTAAGAAAGCGATCACTTACCCAGTCACTGTAACGTCACTACCTTCCTTAGATCCATCTTCATCTGCAAAAAGCGGAGGAAGGGTGGAGCCAGCCACCAAGTTCTCCATACCTCTGGGGAAAAAAAAAAAAAGCAAAGAATGAAGTTAGTTATCTTCTTGTTTCCCTTCAGCAGCACTTCTGTTTAAATGTGGCAGTGTACCGAGGATTGGCTTGTACGCCATAAACCAAATGGCCACTCATTACCAGTTGGCTTCAGGACAGACCCTACAAGCAGCCGTGTTCAAAGACAAAACAAAGACTCTTAAGTGACACTTCAGTGTTTACCACTAACTGAGCCCTGTACCAATGTCACACAGTCACTGGAAATCAAACTCAGCACACAGATCTCACTCTTCCAATACACCTTCCTGTTCAATCTATACCATGTGTCAGTAACTGATCCTCCTGCTGCGCTGATCCCAAAAGAAAGCTGTATTACTGTGCCTCCCCTGAAGACTCAGATCAAGGTTACATTTGCTAATTATTTGTCCACATGCTCACAATATGCCTATGCCTGTAGTTGAGCTCTCCTGCTAAGTAAGAGTACACAGAAAAAAGGGCAGCCACATTACTTGAAGTTGCGACTCCCACAAAAGCTGTAGAAACAAGCAGTTTCAGGCACAACGTAAATCCAAGTAAATACTAATTGTTTTAAAGTGAGAAAAAATTGAGTCATCCCCTTCCTTACTAAACCACAGCACAGTCTTGTAGAACCAAATCCTGTATCAAAAAGCCTTAAACACAAACTCACATTATGCCTAATTATCAGTAGCAGTTCTGTTGCCAACTACAACACAGTTCTGCCCCAAATGACAGGCCATTTTAGTAAACTTCCTGCTCCTTCAGTTTATTAGTCACCTTTGACGAAGTAGCAAATAATCAACCTGAGTACTGCTGTCACTTCCAGCTGGTATACTTGTGCTTTAAAGCTTGAAGAGACAAACATGAATTACACTGTGCTGTTTTCTCCTGGATTGGTATGATTTCAATGCTGAGTGGAAAGCAAAGTGATCCAAAACCAAAAGTCCTGCTCCCCATAACAGACATACTACAGCTGACTAGGAGCAAAATCTGTGCTGACAAACAGTGAATGCAGCAAGCCACCCAAACAGGCGAGCGCTGCACTCCTACCTGAAGGACTTCAGATATGAAACATTTATTCTTCTGCCCTGTTTGGTTAAAATTGGCCAAGAACTCCAAAGGCTGCTCTCAGGAGCTAATCACTAGTCCCATCTCTGAAGGGCAAAGAACAGCTCAGCTTTGTGGAACACTAAGGAACTCCGGGGATTAGTTCTGCAATTACAGCAACACGGATATAATATCACTGTGTGGATGCTGGGGACCCTGCCAAGCCTACCTGGTAACTAGCCAAGATGAAGCTGGTATCAGAGCCGAACATCTCCTTGCATGGCTGACAGTGCAAGCCCACCTCCTGCCCAACAGTATCTTTAACTCCTACTGAGCCTCGGCTGGAGCCCTACCATCCTCCTTCCTGAAACAGATACGGTGCTTGCCTAAATTAGTTCTAGGATCAAGACATACATTTTAAGCTCATTTCATCCCAAGTGACAGCTTGGAAATAATAAAGATACCTCAAAATGTGATACGATACACTATCAGAGAAGTGGGGTGTAATATTGGCCTTGAGTACCAACAAAACAACCAATTTCAAGAAAAAACAGACTGTTTGAATTGCTGAGAAGACAATTTCCTTCACCAATAATAAATCTGACATTCCGTTTTACGAGTATGACTTCTGCTCTATTCATTTCATGCCTCAATGAAAACATAGGAATATCCACCTCCTTTAGCAACAGCTCTACACCATAATAGCTACTACAGATGTTAGCTGATAAATGAACCTCTGGTATGCCTCCAATTTGTTCACTTAAGCAAATGCTCAGTTAATGTTTACAGCAGGAGATCACCGACAGCCTCTGTAAAATACACATTCTGCCAATCTAGCTTTTTTTACCAGAAGGGAGGGAAGATTTAGGTTGGATGTCAGGGGGAAGTTCTTTACTCAGAGTGGTGAGGTGCTGGAACAGCTGCCCAAAGAGGCTGTGGATGCCCCGTCCCTGGAGGTGTTCAAGGCCAGGTTGGATGGGGCCCTGGGCAGCCTGGTCTAATATAAATGTGGAGGTTGGTGGCCCTGCCTGTGGCCGGGGGTTGGAGATTCACAATCCCTGAGGTCCCTTCCAACCCCAGCCATTCTGTGATTCTGTAACTTTCCAAACAAAGTAGGAAACAAAGTTTCCTATCATTCTGAAAGAAGGAAAGTACAAGAAAGAAGAGGGGCCTGAGGTCACAAGAGATGTGCTGAAGCAGGACACTATCCAGCAAAGGGCCAGCAAGATGAACACGAAGGGCCTACAGCACCTGACAGGGCATGCTACAGAAAATGGGGGTGCACAGTGTAGGCAGAGGAGACTTGGGACAGATCTAATAGGTGCCTACAGCTGCAGGAAGTACCTGAGGTGACAAAATGAAACAGCACAAGCAGTAGCTCTGCAAGTTCAGATTGGACATGAGGGAGAAAAGCCTCTGTACTAGCAGAGAGGTGGTGGTAGAGTGTATCGCTGCAGAGCTGAAATGCTCAGTTACGCAAAGCTGACCTGAACTACTGTTGGCAATAGTCCTGCTTTGAGTGGGAGGTTGAACTAAAATAACCCCCAGATGTCCTTACTAAGATACATCTGCAGTTCTCTACATTGGAACTCCACATTACACTCACTTTCAACTACAAGCAGCTCAGCCATATAAATGCAACAAAAACTGACTGAAAGCTCTCAAATACAGTGCTTCCAGGAAACGGGGGAGAGATTAGCTCTTTGAAGATGCTGGAGTGAGAGGAATCAAGTTTTGCTTTAGGTTACACAATCTCTTCTAGTTTTCACAGTCCCAAATTAATCTCTTCCAAAAAAAAAAAAAAGAAAGAAAAGAAAAAGAAAAGAGGAAGCTTAAGTAATTAGACTTAAACCTCATTATTTATGAGCAGTATAATGCACGTCTGCAGAAAATAAAATAGCTTTCTTAGTTGTCCAGGCACCTCCAGCAGCCTTCTCAGCAGGCAAGGGCCTCTTCTCATCCTCACACCAATCCGGTAGCACTCCATGCTCTCAGTTTCCCCAAACAGAACCCAGTAGCTCTGCACCTGAACCACTCGTTACCACGAGCTCAGCTCCTGATGCCCACTGCGACCTTCTCACCACATCCCTGTGTGTGTGCTCACACCTGGAGCTAGGCAGCAGCAGCAGCAAAGTTAGGCTTGCTTACCAACAGACATCAACCTTGACTACATGTAAAAACAGAACATAAACACAGGAAACTGGGAGAACACATGCTTCATTCTTGATTTTTTTTTCAACCCTTATGCTTTAGATATGAACACTTCCAGTTGATGCTGAGCCAAATACTAAAGAAAAATTAACAGCAGTGACTTTACAATGAATTCTAATCTATTCCAGTAAGCAAGAAAACAAGGCAGCTCCCCAGAAGCTGGCTGAGAACTGATGGGAACCAACACAAGTCTCTCAGCCGTTTCTCAAACCAAAGAGCATTCCATGCCTTTGCCCCAAAGCCACCATCAGATTGTTACAACCCCAGTGTAAAGCTGCACACTCATTTCAGGGATGTAACAGAACGAGAAAAGCAGAAACGGGTGGAAAAGAGCAGCAGTGGGGGAAGAAAAGGCATTGCTTCTCGAACCTGGGCCTCTACAGAATTCACAGGACTTGAGAAGGATGGATGGAAAGTCCCAGCTAGGTTTGTTCAAAACATTTGTGCAGCTTTGTCATTAAAGCTCCATAGCACTTAACGAGATGCATTTGACTAAATTCAAGACACAAGAAACAATACATGTTCTCTTAATGGATAACAACTGTAGTTCTACAATGAAAATAATATACATCTACCCAAAAGCAGAAATAAAAGTGTGAAGCTGATGGCAAGCTCCAAATCTCTACAAGCACTCCAACACAAGTAAGCAGCACCCCTAGGCAAAATGAACAGCCTCAAACTAGAGCAGCTCTGAGCTCACTGCACTGCCACACCACCCACCGTGTCGTCTCCAGTAAAGGTCCACCACATATTCAACTATAAGGGTATCTTTTCCCATTCCTTCCTTCACTTCCCATGAAAAACAAAGACTTCATGGTGCAGAAACTCCATCACAGTACTCTAACTTGCAATTTAAGTTTTCTAGGTGGACTTTTCACTTCCTACTCAACTCAGTGTACAAACGTGATTTGAGTATGGCCAAGGAAAGGAAAAAACTTACACAGCATGAAAACTGAAGTGCTACCACACGCAGTAGGGAATTAAATACCTTAAAAAACAAGTTTGTTCTTAATCTCATACCCGCTTTTTTAGGCTATGTCATATAACTGTAATGTTCTTCCAGCATGAAATTATGAAGTAACTGGCTGAGTTGCACTTTGAGTGGACTGAAAGCTCCCACGTGATCTAATCTCTAGTCACACCTGTAGAGTAGAAAGGAAAAGTTAGAAGAAAGTAGCTGTATCACCAGTAAGAATAACCTATGGCTGAAGCTAGAGAGGAACTCGTCAGGAGCATCGTTACCAGAAGGTACCAGACCTAAACACATGGGTGACTCCAAACCCAAAACCTAAGGCCGACCTTTTCTTTAAATGCCTTCTACACACACAGTAAGTAGTGGCATCTGTCACAATCAACTTTCCCTCCTGACAATCAGGTCATTTCATGGCGTGAGCTCTGATGACCTCACTGCCAGCTATGGTTTTGGGAGCATTACATCTGAGTGGATGCTTCTCCTCTCCTACTTCCTTTTCCTCAGCTGTCTCGTCCTCTGCCAGAACAAGGAGCTCCCGTATTCCTTTCATAGGACAGCAGGTAAAAAACATCGCATCTATTGCATCACAGAACCACCGCAGCACTCCTAATCTAAGCATCGCAACCCAAGCATTTTGTAACACAATTACATTAAACTCAGATGCTTTATTGACAGATCTTGCTTGACAAACTTGATTTCACTCTATGACAAGGTGACCTGCTCAGTGGATGAAGGTAAGGCTGTCAACATGATCTACCTAGACTTCAGTAAAGCCTCTGACACTGTCCCCCACAGCATCCTCATAGAGAAACTGGCTGCCCAAGGTTTGGATGGGCGTACACTCTGCAGGGTGAAGCACTGTCTGGATGGCCAGGCCCAAAGAGTTGTGGTCAGTTGAGTTAAATCCAGTTGGTGGCCAGTCACAAGCAACGCCCCCAGGGCTCGCTACTGGGGCTGCTTCTATTTAACATCTTTATTAACCATCTTGATGAGGGGATTGAGTAAGTTTGCAGTAAGTTGCAGACAACACCAAGCTGGGAGGGAGTGCTGATCTGACAGAAGGTAGAATGGCACTATAGAGGAACCTGGACAGACAAACAGGCGTCGATGGGCCGAGGTAAACTGTGTATGAATTTAAATAGGGCCAAGTGTCAGGTCCTGCATTTTGGTCACAACAACCCCAGGCAACCCTACAGGCTTGGGGAAGAGTGGCTGGAAAGCTGCCTGATGGAAAGGGACCTTGGTGCACTGATGGACAGTGGGCTGAATATGAGCCAGCAGTGTGCCCAGGTTGCCAAGAAGGCCAATGGCATCCTGGTTTGGATCAGGAATGGTGTGGTGAGCAGGACTATGGAAGTCATCCTGCCCCTGTACTCAGCCCTGGTGAGGCCTCACCTCGAGTACTGTGTTCAGTTTTGGGCACCCCAGTACAGAAACAACATTGAGGTGCTGGAGCAGGTCCAAAGAAGAGCAACAAGGCTGGAGAAGGGCTTGGAGAATATGGCCTACAAGAAGCAACTGGAGGAACTGGGGCTGTTTAGTGTGGGAAAGAGGAGGCTGAGGGTACTGCTCTCTTCAAATACCACAGTAAAAATGGACAAAAACCACAGGCAACAAAAATAAAGATTTACAGGATAAAACTCTGGAGTTCCATTCCATTTCCAAGCAGTTTAAGAAATGAAGGGCAAGATGCAAAGCTTAGTTTTACACTTGCTTAAATGGATCTTTGCAGCAAGCACTAAGAGAGCTATTAACACTAAAAGCTTGGTATCAGCTGTCAAACACCTGCAAAAATATATTTTTAAAAAGCAGAAGCGTTTGGTTCTATGCTCTCCCCTTCTTTACAAAAAGGCATGAAGATGTGGCACATGTAAGGAATCCCACAACACAAAATCCCGTTCTCTGGAAGCAAGGCCCCTATTCAGAGCTGACAAGTCCACTGAGCGACTCCGCAAACAAAAGCAAAGAAACTCAGACCCATGCTTGGTTCTCTCCCTTCAAATGTCTAAGTTTTGCCTCAACAATATCCAGAATGAAACCTGAGATTTTTATTTATTTATTACAAGCAATTAATCACTACCCCAGGCAAGACCAGCCCTTCAGCCCCAAGGATGCAGGTTTTGCAGTTCCATCTGTAAGAGCATCCACCGAGTCACCACCGCTTTAGTCCAGCTCTCCCTTCCTCTGATGTTTCTCTAGGGTCTGATGACGTTATATTCCACTTGACGTGATGTCTGCAAATATCTATTTTTATATTAACAAGGCAAAACAGATACCCCAATAAAAAGAACAGCGACATAACAGACACATAAAACTTGTCTTAAGCACTGACACTTCTCTGAAACCACACTGACCATCCACCACCCAAGGCCTGGTTGTTTTCCCATGCTAGTTTTCCCATTCAGCGAGGAAAGAGTTACTTCTCTTGAAAATTTACATTCAATCCCTCTGATCATTTATGTCAGCAAGACTTAATCACTTTGCTATGCGGAACATGAGAAGTGCCACGAGCAAAGCAGTTTATTAAAAAATGTAAATGAATGGACTCTGAAGTTTTTCATGATGTTTGCTCAGCTCTTAGCATTTACCAGCATCACACATACAAAGCAAGAGACAATATAACTAAATACATGAATACAGCCATGACAAAATATCAAATGAGTGTTACGAAATGAGAAATAACTCTGAACACCAGAGATCAGTGGTTGTGACCGACCAGCAAGGTTGCAAGTTACACAAGTGAAAACAAAAGAATTCAAGAGTGGATATACCTGCTGAGATTGAGAAGTTGTTTAAAAGCAATTTTACCACTTTGGCCCTCTCAAAGCCTTTCTCACTGCGAAAGCTGTCAGGAAATTACAGCAAATACTCCTAGCTCACTTACACTCCAAGTGGAAACTCTCCGCCGCCACAGAGGAACGCAGATTGGAATGTCTCACAACAAGTCATTACTGACCGCTTTACAGAACAGGGGGCTGAATACTTCAGATGTGAGAATACACCAAATAAGAGATGGAGTATATACTTAAAAGAGTGACTCACCACAGGCTCCATGACCCAACACAAAAGCATCTGCTCTGACCCCAAGAGCAACAACGACGGCATGGAACTGGATGTTTTACATGTGCTGATATGGCTCGGGGACAAAGGTTAGAGGAAATGAAGTGTGGGAAGAATAAATGATTCTCACACAGAACAGACAACTGATTCTGCTCCTTTTCAGACAGGACTCATCTTCAGAGAAAAATGACTCCATTTCCATATAGTTCTGTTCTCATTTTTCTCATGTGCGCTGTTTCCTTGAACTACTTTAACAGAAAACAAAAAGTTTTAAAGCATGATTTAAAGTAAATCATTTTCCTTAGCTAGCCTTTGCTGTGCAGAACAGAAAGATACTCTCAGACTGATCTGCTACTTCTTTCCCTTTAAAAGGCCAACAGAACTGATAATAGCCTTTTTTTTTTCCCCCTAACAGCAAGAACAGGGCAGACTGGGAAATAAGACTGCTTGGGGAACTTAGATTTTCTCATCTGTTCTTAAAGTTCTCTAGAAACAGATAAACATGCATCAGAAATGAAACTTTGGATGTATAATGGCTGGAAAGAGGTTTTGGTGCACTTCATACAAGGCTGTTCTGAAGAGTCCTTAATTTGGGATGGTTCCCACACAGCACACCGTTGGTATCACAGGATACAAATGGTACAAACCTCAGATTAGGACAGAAAAAGGAAAACACGCACAAAAGAACAGATAGAAGGTTCAAGCAACTATGAAGAAATCGGCAGATAGTACTTAGAGAGCCTTGCCTGGATTCATGAAAAGGAACAGAAATAGAAAGGACAGTACCATCCTTAAAAAGCATCGCCACAAAGCATCCTCTCCCCTGGAAGTGCAGTTTGCTCTGTGACCATTCTTAACAAGATTTCCTAATAAGATGAAAAGTGTAAAGAACTTATACAGAGAAAGACTAAAGCCAGAACACCAACAAAAGGCTTTAGGGAAACTCAAAGACTACTAACTGCGCGCTCCCACTGAGCACACACAGGGATTCCCCTCTCACCACGGGAGAAAGCACACAGATTTTCACATCCTGTGGGAACCCACGTACTTCTGTGGCCCTATAAAGCAATCAACAAGAGAATGCAGATAAGTTAGGAAAGCTTTACTTATCCTTTTCTTTGTTGTCTAAAGGAAAGAAAAAAAAAAATGATGCCATGTTGTATCATGACTGCAAAACAAGGGAGATACCCACCCATGGCACAGACCTACTGGAGCAGGCTGACTGCTTCCCAGTTCTAAGCAATAAATCAGGCATGAGAGATGCCTGGGAGGTAGAGAGGCAGGCACAGAGCATGTTTCTGGTGCATCTGCAGCATACAAACCAAAAATACTTCATCCTGCTGCTGAAGTAGGACTAAAAAGAAAGAAGCCATATCAGCAACACACCTGAACGTCCTAGACTGAGTGCTTAAAACCAGCATGCAAACGTTTTCAATGCTTCCCGACTCCCAGGCCATCTCCAGTAGCCTGGATGAACTGCTCTGAAGACAGTCACTCACTTCTACTACCACCTTCCTTACTGATGCCACAATCTCTTCTTCGTGCCTATCGTTTTTTTCTTTTATCACATGCAAGAAGCCAACACGAGGCAAAGGAAAATGGTGACTACGAACAGAGCAGAGCTCAAAGCCAAAGAGCAAACAAGAAACCAACACAAATGTGAATAAGACCTATAAGCTTAAACTGCTTCCAACTTCCCTCTTCCATTGCTGCTCCTCAGGTGCTATAAACACGGAATTGCAGGCAGGAAACACGCAAGCTCTGAAAAATAGAGCTGATCTACATACACAATACATCTAGTCCTAAAAGAGAATGTAAATCTTTGCAAATAGACTGAACGAACAGGAGGGTGAAGTTCTCATGTGTCGCAGCCGAAGTCTCAAACACACTTAAATGGTTCCTAATTCATGTTTAGCTTTAAAAGTTCGGAAAGGTACTTGGCATTCAGGTTTGAGTATTTACCATATTTAACAAATAGCAAAGATCTATACCGCTTTTACATTTCCTTTTGATGAGTTTGTTTCTATATATATTTAAGTAAATATGATTTCTCTGAGATAAAACAAATATTATCCCAACATCTCTATATATGGCTAAAGAATCACAGCTGGTTTAAAGAAGGTCATATACAAAATCTCTAAGAGCTAAGAATACAACCAAACTTCATAAACATTCTTGAAAATGCTACTAACCTTAACCCTTTTATTGTGGACACCACAAAAACCATTTGGTGCACTACTTCTTGTGGTTACCTCCTCACTGCCCACCATTACCCCATTTCAGACCCACAAAGGTAGCTGTGACAACCTGACTGCAACATACGATATGCGGATCTTACTGCAAGAAGTGAGAGCTGGAGCCACAAGATCCATGACAGAAGGTCAACAGCACACTGGTTTACATGGCATTACAGTAAGAAAGAGGAGAAACACGTGTATTTCAGAAGGGCTACAACATACGACCTCACCTCCATACAACCTAGTAATTAGAAGTTCATTGCCTTGAACAGAAACAGAGACAAGGGAAACCAGTAGAACACACAAGATTAGGCAATACTCTTGTATTTTTGGATTTGTGGAACTGAAACTTTGTCCAGCGTAAATGCAGGCGCAGTACTGCTAACTCAGGGAACTTCCTCCCCTCAGTTGTCTTTTGCAGCCCGGTAGAAGTGAGCACAGCAATTACCTGAAGATCTGTCACCACATTTAATCCCAAGCATTAGTTCAGGAGCTTTGCAGTTGGGTTAGACAATTGTCCTTCCAGCCACCAGCACTCCCATCTCATTTAGAAAGGGCTACTCCCAAAAAGCATTCTCAGCTGTACTTCTCCTCCTCCCTGCACATCCCAGAAAAAGCATGACCCTGCATTTTCAACATTACAATTGTAGAAGTAGAAAGCATTGCACTTTCATGAATACTTTAACAATCACATTTGAGCTTGCAGACTTCCTGAAATTAAACATTTGTTGCTGTCATGGAAATTTGGCTTCCCCGGTCTTTAGCAGTTGTCCAGAAAGGCTAAATCCCACCCTGGAACTGCTTCCTGACCTCTAGAAAGGGTCATCTATGTATAACCGTAGAAGAAACACGCACGTGGCATTCTGACGTTCCATAGTAATCCCACCAAGAAGAATCCTGCAGGTTCAGTCTGCATCTAAAGTGAGCTTGGTTTTTTGTAACAAAACACCCAAATATGCCCCCTGGTCCTCCCCCAACAAGCACACAGCTCTCCCAGCAGGCTGGCCACCTCTGCCACAGCTCCAGTAAGTGCAGCAGGAGGCAAACCTTCAGAACCAGGCTGCAATGTGCAGAGTGAGTCCTGGGAGACAACTGAGCAATGCTGCCCATCTTGAATCCACAGCATAACATACCAGGTCTGGTGCTTCAGAATGTAAATGATACCTAAAAGGGGAAGCTTCAAACTATACCAATAAACCACGCTTTTCCAAACTGCAGCCTGTGAAAATGGGATTTCTGGACAGTATGCGTTACAGTTACTAAGAAAGAAGCAGACACTTCCATCTACTTCCCACTGAAACCGTACTCTGCTCAAATACCCATGTCTCACTCACCACCACCTCGTTCACACGCCTGTTCAAAATGTGTCTCAGCAGCACTTTCCAGTTCTACCTCATAGTCCCACTTTGTATACATAAATGTATACCTCTCAACCACAGAAGAGAATTCGGCAGATTCCAAGCCGTTTTGCTAAGACCCACCCAGCAAACCATTAATGAGCAAAGCCGTGTGTCAGTCACCACGCTTCTTCATAGGCCAGCCCCACCCAGTTCCATAGAAACAAAAAGGGAACAACATGAGAAAAGCTCAAACTCAAAGCACCTCCAGAAATATTTTATGGATGACAGCATGTTCTCATCCAATTTCTGTTCACCGCTGTGAGTTTTCCATTCACACAGTAAGTAATACGTCCTTGTGCTATATTTCCTGATTTTGCTTTTAAGATCTCAAGTATCTCTTCTTTTCAAACTTATTATCATTCAGAGTTAAGACTTCACGTGGAAAATATTCTGATCCTTAGAACAACAAATATGCTCTAGAAAAAAAGCATCGAATCTGCAGACCACCAGGGCAGGCAGTCCGGCTCAAAGTTTCTGGTCAACACAGGAGCAAACCAGCAAGTCTGCCATCCTCATTGATGGCTTTCGTGCCACTGCAGCAATAAACACTGCTTGTTCTTACAAGATGCATCGTGATGAGTAGAAAACAGCATGTAGAAGCAGCTGAAAACACTCTTTCCAATGGCCACAAGGATTGAGAAGAGCATCAGGCAATACACGGAGCCAGGAGACAGACTCAATGATCCTTATGGGTCCCTTCCAACTTGGGACATTCTATGACGGAACACCTCCCCCAGCCTTGACTAAACAATTCCTCCAGTATTGTACCACAGATGGAAAGCACACAACTACAGCCAGTGTTCGCCTGATTCATCTATTAACAAGAACAATCTGGAAAGCACCTTAATGAGGAAAGCAGGACCTTGTCTCCAGTAATGGGAGCTACAGTAGGACTTTGACTATCACACCACCCCACACAAAGGCTGCCTCCCTCCCCCACCACATTCAGCTCAGACTTGGCCTCCATCCTGAGTAAAAGTACTTACCACAGTTTAAACCATTTCAATGCACTGTAGAAAATAATGGCAAGCTGCCACTTCAGACAGGACTTATATGTTAGGCTCACCACACAGAATCCAAATTTCAGAGATTTCAAGTAGGCTTAATTCAGCAGCAGTTTTAATTAATTTCCTTCCGACAAATGAAAAGATTAACTCAGGGTTGCTGTGATTGCTCTGCTAATTAGCCCACTTGCTCAGCACTCACTGTCCTTCGAGTGGAAGACAAGGCATAGCAAACTGTATATAATTCTACAAGATTATAGAGATGACAACTGAGGGACCAAGAACAAGGTACTGTAACATCAAGTTCCTTACTGCATGTAAGTTTTCATTTCCAGCCTCACAAGAGGGTTATGTGTATGACAATAGGAACTTAAATCTGAAAAGAGCAGCGAATGGATGAGGCCAGGCTCTTCACAGTGGTATGCAGTGACAGAACAAGGAGCAAAGGCCTAAAACTTGAATGCAGGAAGTTTTGTACTACCACGAAGAACTTCTTTTTTGTGAGGGTGACAGAGCACTGGAGCAGGCTGCCCAGAGACGTGTTGGAGTCTCCTTCTACGGGCATATTCAAGACCCATCTGGATGCTGACCTGTTCCTTCCAACCTCCTGCAATTCTGACAGTCTCTGCTATATCAAGAACTAAAGAGACATTCTGGGCCAAAGCTGAATCAAGGCTCACAAATTAAAGCTCATGCCAAGGGTAGCATGCAACCACCTTCACAGCAAGGTGCAGGCCCTATGTGAATAACTGCTATTTCCTCTGTACAAGTACAGCAGTGCAGACCAAGAGCAACTGCTGCCATGAGAGAGATGGGCTCATGTGCTCGAGGTATGGTATGCCTATCTACACCAAGGAAACACTGCAGAGACCAGAGACAGAGGGTAGTGAGAACTCACTGGAAGAAAGAAACCATGGAATCTCCATCTTTCTCAGTTCTTTCAGGAACGACCTGCCTGGCCACACTGTAACCTCAAAGAGGTAATTTAATAATAAAATGCTTCAGCTAGTGACTGAGAGACAGCAACAATTAGAGAAATTCATTTTTGCAGCAAGAACCACCACCTGATGCCTTAATTTCTCCTTATGGCTTAAAAAAAATATCAGATCCTGTTAGCCTTTCTGCTTCCTCTCTTCTATACAAGTTCTTTCAGCTCTATCACCTCTGTTCCATGTTCCAAACCTCCTTGTGGATTTCCACAAACCTCCCATTATCTCTGAATTCCTGGTCAAAACTAGTTACAAACCATGGTTTGCCCCTGCACTGAAAACAAAACAGTGGCAACACCTCCTAAACACTCACCATCCAAAAAGCAACTGATTTGTCACCCGTTTCACTGACATATCTCTCTCTGTTCCCTCAAAGATCAATTGCCTAACTCCTTGTCAGCTTTTGCTGATGTACTGTCTGGCTCATTTGGGATGATTACTTGGTGCTTCGTTTATCTTTTAAACACTAAGCTATTTAGCAGCAGAAATACAAGTAAATACCAGAAAACTCATTACTCTGATTTGCAAAAGCCTTTAATTCCTCAAATTTATATATTTTCAATTATGATGTTATACAAATGCAGCTGAACTACTGAGATGCCACTGAGCAAGTTCAGAAGCAGACATTTACATTCCAAGTCTCAAAACCATAGGTATGACTGATACATTTCCTACTGTAAACTCTCAGCTCACCAGTGTACCTTTCCCACAGCAGCCTTCTGATAACGCACTGCTGCAAGGCTGTGGTACCAGCGTCCTGCTGCTCAGCACTGCGCTGTCCTCTCTCAGCAGTCAATTCAAGCTGGGAAGAAAGAACAATGCGACACAGCTATGGAGTACTGCATGCCTACATTTTAAAAGGCATTCATTAAATGTCTCTATAAGAAGTCAATTATAGACACTTATCTGACTAATGTTACTGACCTCAGAGTAGAGATTAAATACTTTCACATCAGTGAAGAGAAAAGGGTTCTGCATACAGAACTCTCAGAAGTCTATAATAAGATGCTGTGATAAAAGCTGAAATTTTGTCTTTTTGAATGCATAGAAAATGCAAAAAATTTCCAATCTCTTCTGCCTTCCCACTCATCAATATGAAGATGTAACCCCTTTCTGTGCACTATTTGCATATCAATACACACAATACTCTTCCAAATAACAACACTACAGAAACAACCTTCAGGAAAACGCTGGAAAGTTTCTTGCAAGCAGCTGTTTCCGTCATGCTTCTGATACATGTCTTCTCAGTAACCCTCCTGAGGAATGGCTTTGGGGCAGAAAGCCAGTTGTTCTTAATTGGCAATGAGATCACACAAGTAATTTCCTTAAAAGAAATGTTACATTACAGTTACTGAGACCTGTTGTAAGGATTGACTGTAACAGTGACCTTGTACAGCTACCCATTGCAGCAGTCAGCTGGATTTTGTTCTGCTTTTGTATGCCAGACCCCATACACTATGAATGCTTATCAACAAATCCTGATCAGGCTGTGATTTGATAAACTTATCCTTTTGAGAAGTTCAAATGCAGCTCCTGCAATCACTTCCAGACTGAACATAGACCTGTAACTAGTTCTCAGAACACAGTGACAACAAGTCAAAGTAATCAACAAGTTTCAAATTGATGCCACTTTGTCCAAAAACATTGCATTCCAGAAAGCTGGATAAATCAGGCTCTGTGTGGGACTCCAAACTGGCATTTAAAAGTTAAGGAATCACAAATGAATGATTCAGAAGCTTTTCTTCTCCCTTCCATTTTCCCCATATTCTGAGCTTAAAATATATGATTTTTCTTCCACATTTAGTTTCAGAAGATCACAAAAGTTTCAGACCTCATTCTGAACCTTCCTGTGCTTGGATACAAACGAGATTTAAGGGCAGGGTACAAGACTACTGAACCGAGGAGGCTGCTCCCTTCTCACCTGCCTGTGGCCACACCTGGGCTTTTAATCGAGTTTTCCTAACCCTGCAACTCTTTCCTTTAGGAGAAGAGCAGGAAAGAACAGAAGTCGGGTATCTTCCACCATCTCAGCTATGTACATGAAAAGTCTCAGAGAGCTCAAACACCAGAGCTGATAAAAATAAAGAGTGCATACGGAACCTCCCACTTCTACTAATGGTGAACACTTACATGAATTTACATGAGCCACCTCCAGATACCAACAGTTCTTGCTAGCTGGACTCTCTCTGCTAGCAGCCTGTCATTGAGAGCTTTGAGACCATCTACCCAAGTGAAGAGAAACTAAGCCTAGAAGGAACAAACAGCAGTCCTCCATTGCCACAGGAGAGATTAGCCTAAGCCTATTTAACTACCAGCTACTTCAATCACAGCATCTTCAGATGGGCAGAGCTCTGGTCATTAGACAATGTCTGTGTATTAGCATGCTAAAGAAACAATAGCTTTGCGTTGATGTATGTTTTTAGCTGACACCAGGTGAAATGGTTCAGCAAAGCATGAAGTAAGCACAGCAGCTGGCACGGGAAGGAAGGATGCAAGTAGTACAGCCAATACTGACCTACATTTCTGTAACTCCACGGCCTGAGATTCAGCTTCTATCCCCCTACAACTCAAGCGATGTCAAAAATGAAGAACACTAGAAAAGATTCCAGTAACTGAGGGCCCTAAAATAGTCATAAGTGGGAGGAAATCTGAATACCAGAAAAAAATTAGGATTATCTCATAAATTGACTTGACATTTTCAGGTTTTTTTTCCTTCTGATGTAAAGCTGAACATTTATTCTGTTAATGAAAGATGAGATTCTTTCCCACAAGTCTGGAAATAGAGAACTCTAAATCCCACAGATTCTGATTATTTTTCTAACAAGGGATATTTATGACATTGCTTCTTCATATCTTATATGAATTGCATAATGTTTACTTTTCTCCCTTAATTAAACTGAGCAGAAGAATAGTTAAAGACAAATTTATTCCCATGTAGTGAACCAGGGAGGATTAAGGCAAATACTGGTTTTGCTCAGCTCCATTTCAGCCATAGCATAAGATGTGCAATTCCAGCTAAGCACACCGCAGTAACACAGCCTGAGCCAGCAGCCTGCTCCTAAAGCCTTTCATATGGTTACCCGCCACAGAAATAAACAGGATGCCAGGGCTGACAAGAACCCACTATGTCACGCTTCTGGATAACTACGCTGCTACCCAGGCACAGATGAAGAACATCTTTATTTCTACAGCTATTATTTGATCTTGCCCTGGCAAAGTTTAAACTCCAGCAGAAAAAGCGAGCACATGGTATCATGTAGTGCTCCACTACCTCCACTAAGCCTGCCAAGTTATTCCCGGGTTAACCGTTTGGAATCACAGACCTTCAGATGCTGTTTAAGAGCCCTCCTTTGTTGCAGTGATCACAAACACTGAGATCCAAGAAGCAAGAACCAATGCAGAACTCGCTCATTATGATACACACCCTACAGAAGAACTTAAGAGCACTTAAAAATGCCTACATAGTTAGAGACTTTAAAGATACATCCATCCACTCTAGAAATCCTATACAATTTGACTTATGGGAGCAAGACACTCATGTATCCAACGCAGTGGTAGCTTTACGTAGAATATCTTCCTAGATTAACTCCTGAATTCTGGATTTCCATCCTTTCAGTAGCAGAAGATATCTTTGTCAACACCCTGGATACGTGAAAACAAATACAAGGAGATGTGTGTTCTTAAAGAACAATAGGCTGTGGAGAAGTAGGAAAGAACCACCGTACCAAGGAAAAAGGTTTGTAGTATCATTAAAAAGCACCACTAAAACATACTTAATACACAAATTTCCTCCTACCTTGGTGCACCGTTTACCCCATGCTGGGAACACTTCCCCCACCCGCCTTCATAGCAGAAATGCAATGTTAGCAAACTCTAGAGTTAAAAGTGTGAAACAAGATTCACAGTTTACTGTTTCCAATACTTGGCTGATGCTGATCTGTTTTTCTGTTGTATATTCTCATGCTATTACCAGAACTTGTTTTGTCACAGCTCTCTCCTCTGCTCTTCCAGCTATGGAGACTGACACTTGACTTTCCCAATCGTGATGCCAGACACCACGTCTTCAGAGCACTAGCATGGGATGCTCTAGATTTCACTCAATCAGAAATTCAGCTTTGGGTCAACAAATAACAATGGCCCCAGAGTCATAACCATGAGGTGATTACTTGGCCTGTTCTTACACAAATGGAACAGTTTGTTCTTACAGAACATCCACTCACATGCCTTGTTTTCAGCAAACACTACACCAGAGCTTAAAATCATCATGCCATCTTATCCCCACAGCTTTGAAACAGCAACCAAGGCAATTCCAAGCTAAATAATGTTTCTTTTCTGAGCAACAAACAAAAATCCACCAAAACACTAGCTAATTCCATACCACTTAGCTGTGTTCTGTGGTTCCTCTTCAGATAATTCAACTCTACTGACCACCATTTACCTAACACTGAGAACCCATCCAACTAAAGCAAGTAACTGCACTGCAAGTTTACATACATATTTAGATCTCACCATAAAAATAAAAAATACTCACTGGTCATTCTTTAACCTTGTGTGTGTATATATATTCCTCAAACCCAGCGCATGCTGGGACAGCTACCAGGTGCAGGAGACAAGCTGGCTGTTTCACTGAGTAACTAGTTATCCCCATTCAGTTCAGCTTCACATCACAGCTAGCAGCACTGAGGGGGACTGTCCTGTATCTCCTGCAAACCATACAGCCGCCTCTCAAACCAGAAGTGGCGCACAGATGTGCAGCATGCTGCCTTAGGGGGCCAAAGTGACAGCAACTCAATGCCATCCAGTGGATGAATTCTTTGCTGGCAGTGAAATCCCCTCATCTCCTGCACAGTCAGACAAACATCAGGATAACCCAAGGGGACTTCTAGCAACTGTTTATCACATCAGTATTGACCTCAGGTCCAGTACTTCCTCCCATCCAGCACCTCAAGCAGCTTTATGTTAGTTAAACCATGGGCCTTACCACTCATCACACCCAGCGCACTCAGCTCTGTGTTCATGCAAATGTTTGGTTTCCAGCTTGAACAAATTCCTTAGCTAATCCAGCGCCTACATAAAATCACTTTCATCAGCTGTTGAAGTCGCTTGTCAAAGCCTGCAGCAGTCCTGGCACTAGAGAGTACCAGCAGCTAAGACTCACTGGCTCCGGCTCCTTCAGAACACCGCAAAGCCCAAACCAGACACACCAACACCTATCTGAAGTCCTAGCAAATATTGCAGACGACTTATTTTGAAAGGTGATTAATAATACTTCGCCACAAGTTTCTTTTGGCCACAACCAATCCCTGAGATACCACAGAATAATTAAAGATATGAACTTTTCAGAGTTGAACACACCAATGGAACGAGAGCAGACCTTTACCCAGGAACACACTAAACTGCCAAGAACTCTTCTGCATTCAACACCAGAGGAAGAAAAAATAGAACAAGTCAGAAACAAATTCCATCAGTCCTACACCACTTGAATCTAGTTAATAACAGACACTTTCACTATCCTCATTCTCTTGAGGATATGCTTCACACATCGTTGCCAATGGTAACATAACTTCACGTCACTCAGCCTTTTGACTGGAGCAATTCTTTTAATTTTCCCGCAATAGCAATTTGTGAAGTACAGGTTAAGGGCATCAGCTGTCCACCTCATCACTTATCACAGCCTTAATAACAGAACATCCCCAGTCTCAGGTTCCCGTGTACCTGAAAAACAACCCAACCCACAAGAATCTCAGAAACAGTGAAGTATAACGACATTTCTTTTTGTTATTTACTCTAAGCCACGCAAGCTGCCCGGCTCAAAAACCTGAAATCATTCAGCCAAAGTCAGCCGCCTGCAAAGGAGAGCAGAATCATCAGTTTCTGTGATGAAAATCTTTAATAAGCCTGTTTGAAGACAAGGCCGCTTCCATTTAACATTTTCCTGATTAAGTTCCTTTAACAGGAACGCTCTCACCATCGTTTGTGAAAGACAAGACCTGTCTAAAGTGCATCAGCATTTGGGGAAGTAAGGTCAAGGAACAATGAAGATTTCCTAATAACATCCAGAACTCAGCATTCAGTTATGCTACTCCATTTGCTTTCTCCTAACCCCCAACTGCTCCCATCTCATAATCTGAGTGAAGCCTTCACACAAAGGCATGCCAGTCCAGCTGCAGTTCCCCAAAAGTTGCAGGTATCAAACCTTTCATGAGCAGCCTTCAGAAACAGAACACCCAACCCAAGGGTTGTCCCTGCAAGTCAGGTATTAACACTAGAAGCTACTCTTTTACATTAATCCTTAAAAAAGGACCATTAACAAACAGGTACACCCCAAAAATGACATTATTACAGAAGAGATTGGTATAGGGCTGGTCTGTTTGCAGTTTCTTGCCACCAAACCTACCCCACAGGTAGCAACACCGACAATGTACGACAATGTATAAGTAATTTCCAGTCGCTTTGCCCTCAAAAAACAGTACAGAATTATTGGACAGACTCAGCTGCTTTCACAGCTCCACTGATTTTAAAAATTAAAGAAAAAGGACATTTCTGAAAACAAATTGCTCTTAGTAAATTCATACCAAGCAAGCACTTAGAGCCACAGTGTTTTTATCCACTGCTATTCAACTCGTGAAAAGGGTAACAGTTTTCGTCAACACAGGAAATAATACCCTTCTGTTTCTAGAGGAAATCATGGAAGTAAAACAAAAAAGCTTAAAGGAACTACTTCCGGAAGATCTCCAAAGCCAATTCAATCAGAAATTGAAAGGGCATTTTATGAGGGTACAAGAACTAACCCAAAGGAAAAAGCTTAATTCACCCACTCCCTTCAAACACGCACATTGGTGTTCATTTGTGTTACCCTTCCCCCTCAGAGGTGATGGTCAGAGGAGTGTCTCCATGGGCTGTAAGCTTCTCCACCTGTGCTGTTTCAGCACTGGCGTGTCCCCCATAACACATGCCTCAATGCTACAAAAACCAGCACAGTTCCATGCATGCTTCAGGTGGGAGGGAGTAAAGTTCCTCCAGCCACAGCCTGGGGAGGGCAGGACAGGCAGCAACAGTTCAGCAACTTGTATCAGCCTACAGTGGGACACAAGGAATAACTCTGTCAGGTGAGTACAGAGCAACAACTCAGCTCACCCTCACTGCTTCCACTCAGCAGACCGGGAGCACTGGGGAGCTCAGCACACCTCAGCTCTCTGGGCAGCCCTCGCCATCAGACACAGCCGTGCCCGCTGAGGGAACGTGTCCTGCAAGAACAGAAGATGGAAGGCATTTAGGAACTCTGCTCGGCGGCTGCAGTGCAAAGCACAAGAGTTTGTGTAAGTCACCTTCTAACAGTCTGACACATATAGAGCCAAACCCCATGCTGTTGCTAAAGCATTACTCTGGAAATGGGGCTCGCTCTCTTCTCACTCACAAAACAGACAGCTGTCAGGTTGTTCTCTACACACCTCACCGCAAGCAGGCAAAAGATTAAATTTATACTGGGAACAGTGGAGTTAAGTCACACACTGCAGTTTCTCTATTTTGACCGAGCTGGAGAGCAGGGAGGGCAGCAGGCCGAGCACCCCGCTCCGTAAGGGACTACTGAGGGGACGTAATAAAGTAATGGGTAAGGAGAATGGAGGAGCCGTGGGGAACCGCCGCCTTTTATCACCAAGAAAAGACGCGAAGGCGATGAGGACGAAGGCACGCGCCAAGCGCTCAGCCCCACGCGAGCCGCAGCGCTCCGCAGGCCCGAAGCCGCGGGCAGGCCGGGCAGGCCGGTCCCGGCACACCGCCCCCAGCTCGCCACTGCACTCCGGGCCGCCCCGGGCGGTGAGAGGGCAGAGCAGGCCCACGGCCTTCCGCACTGACCTGCGGGGCTCGGCCCGGCACTGCGCGTCCCCTCGGCCCCGCACCGCCGCCTCCGCGTCCCTCACAGAGCCGCATCACCGCGCCTCCACCACCGCGGATCTCTCCGCCCCTCACCGCAGCGCTGCCCGCAGAAGCTCCAAAGAGAGACCGGGCTGGAAGCACGCCAGCTGACCCCAGCAGCACTTCCTCTCCCTTCCCCTCCCCTCTCCACCGCCTCAGAGTAGAAGGCTAAACTACACACCGGGACTACTTTTTCCGCGCTAGCGGAAGAACACCGTTACCTTTCGCGCAGAAGCTCTCGGCTTTAAAGCCAGGGGCCGCGCGCCGCGCGCAGTGCATGCCGGGACGCGTAGTCTTCCCCTGCGACGGGCCCGGGGAGCGCCCGCGGCCGCGCCCTGCCCCTTCGCCCCTCCCTAGCCAATGGGCGCCAGCGGCGGGCGGGGACGCGCCGCCCCTCAATGCGCGAGGGGGGCGGGGCCGTGCCGCGGCCGGCGGCGGCCGGAGTTGGTGGTGCGCGCGGGCGCGGCGCTCGCAGCCCGTCCCGGGACTCGGCGCAGCGCGGCCCCGCGGCCGGCCGCCCTCAGCGAGCCTCCTCGCAGCCGCCGCACTCAGGAGGCGCCGTGGGGCCGGGAGTCCCCGTCAGGTGCGGTGCGGGGGCCGCCCCTCGGGCGGGGGGCGCCGCGGGGTCGGGTTTCCTCGGCGGGGCCCCGACAGCGGCCGCGCGGGGGGAGGCGGGAGGTGCGGGTGAGCGGCGCCGGCTGAGGCGCTCCGTCCGCGGGCGGAGAGCGGCGCGGGGCGGGAGGCGGCACCCGGCGGCGCGGCGGTGCGCTCCGCGGTTGGAGCGAAGTTGCGTCCGGGCGGCTGCGGACGGTGCCTTTGTTCCGGGCTGCGCTGCGGGTGCCCGCCTTCGTCCCCGCGGTGCCGTGTGTGCGGACAGCGCCCGGCGCCCTTCCCGGGGCAGTCCCTGTGTGAAAAGGTGTCTGGTGGACGAACAAGTTGGAGCATGCCTTCCCTGCCTTGTTCCTGGGTTAATGCTCCCGGGTCTCTCCTTTCCTTTTCCTTTTTCCTGTCGAGTGTCCCTTTTTCCTATGGTCAGAACAGAACGTCAGTTTCCCCGCTCGCGGTCGTTGCTTTCTTGCTCCTACTGACGTCTGACACAAACCCAGCTTTGGGGTGGCTTCACCCCAGCAGTGGTTTCTTATTTACATCATGTGCCTGTCAGACCTGCCTCTCCCCAGGCCTGGGATCAGCAGCCTAGGGCTTGTGGGGCTGCTGGGATGGCCCAGAGGTGCTCTCCAGCTGCTGCAACCCACCATTCCATCCCTGCTTCACAGCATGTCCCCCCCAGCTGCCCCCTGTACTGCAGCCAGGGTCGTGGCCCGATGTGTGGTATGGAGGTGTGAGCTGCTGTGCTGCCATGGGCATCAATGAGGATGTGCGGTGTGGAAAGAGATAGCAAAGAGAATTCTTGACTAGAGAAACTGGAAACAAGACTGTTCTCATGCTGCTATTAGTGTGATAGATCCAGATGTTTGTAACCTACTTACGATAGAACAGCGGTAATCAGTAAGCCACCGCATGGTTTATTAGTTAAAATGAAGTTCAAAGAAATGATGACAAGTTAACTGCAAGCCACGTGTGGCATCTCATGGCTGATGGCAGCAACCAGGAGCCATCAGTGAGGCCACATTCACTCCACAGCCCCATCAGGTAACATGGGAGGGAGAGATGCGTCCCCATGGGGCTGGCACAGCGCTGGGATTTATGTTCTGCTGTTTCATATGGTAGCAGCACAACAATGTGGGATCGCTGTTATCGTCATTTGAAGTTTAGAGTGGAAAAATACAGGCTGCGAAGCAGAATGAGGCTTTGCTCGTTGGCTGTTGAAGTGGAGAAGGAGGCGAGAGCTTTGCTGTTTGTGAAGTGTCAGTGACAAGGACAGAGTGCTTGGTTTTACATGCTAGCAGTGCCAATCAGTTGTCCGATACCTCAAGCTGCTGGTCCAGTAAATTGTGGTTTAGCATGGTAGCCTGCCTGTTTCCTTTTGGTTTCTCCAAGTCATCAGCAGAGATTATGGACCGTGTGAGAAAAATGTCAGTCTTCCTTTTGCCGAAGATTAGTGGCTGAGTCACTGAAGCAATCTCTTTCCCCATGTCTCTGCAAGTGGACTGAGCGGCTTTCAGATGGCTGAGAGGTGTGGATAGAGGCAACTGCACTGTGCGTGTTTAAACTGGAAGAGGGTAGGTTTAGATTAGATGTTAGGAAGATATTCTTTGCTGTGAGGGTGGTGAGACGCTGGGGCAGGTTGCCCAGAGGGGCTGTGGATGCCCCCTGCCTGGAAGCACTCAAGGCCAGGCTGGACGGGGCAGTGAGCAACCTGGGCTGGAGAGGTGTCCCTGCCTACAGCATGGGATGGAACGGGGTGATCTTAAAGGTACCTTCCAACCCAGAGCATTCTGTGAGCAACGGGTACTGGGATGGCAGATCATGGTACCAGACGTACAGATAGTTAGAAATGCACCCAGCAGACCTAGTGCTGTAACAGGGGTGCTTTTTCATCAGTTACAGTAGCAGTAAGAGGGTCAGAAGAGCCGTCGTGCTGCCCTCACTGTCAATTTCAGGAGGTGCGCATAGTGAGGCTCTTGGAATCACAGTAAACAAACATAAAAGTGATGCCAGGCCTCACACTGTGGGCTTCTGCAGTGCTTGTTTTGGTTACATCTTGTCTGAGGCAGCAGGTCAGCGTGGTGCTAAAGGGTGACATCCTTCCTTTATGAAGATGCTGCTATTTTGGAACACACTGTGACAAGCACAACATTTGGCAGGTAAAGGCCATGTCCTCAGTGCTCAGGCAGATCTGGGTTGCTGTGGTTCTTGGCAGAGGCTCTATAGGGGTGCACTCAGGGGGAGATTCATGGTTACACTTAAAATGTTTCCATAAATCCTTTTAACAGGTGTGGTTCTGAGCCTGAACGTGTCCTTTCCTGAATGGATGCCTGTATTTATCAGGCCGCCGTACTGAGCTCATCCGAGGAGCCAGGTGGGAAATGGCACGGAATGCTGTGCGTGCATATTGAGGTGCAGTCATCCAGCTCCAAGGCTCTTCCTGTCAAAAAACCTTCATATTCATTTAGAAGGCATCGGTTTGCTATTAGTGTGATCAAATTCAGATATCCTTCTGTGTTGACTTTGGAGCTGTTGGCTCCTGAGGGAAGTTTCTGCACGCATCACTGATGCTCTTGCTGTCTCCTGGGCTGCCGAATAGGCTGTCAGGCAGCGTTGTTACTTTGCTTCTTGGTCCATCTATGCCCTTTCTGGTGGTTTTCGTGGCAGTGGTTTTCAACACAGCAAGAGGAAGAGCAGCTTAAAAAGGGAAGTATATAATCCTCCCCATTACCGGCCAGTAAATTCCAAAACAGGCCCTTCTGAAATAATGGAAACACTTGAGCATCTTACAGCCCTTCAGCTGGATGCATCCTGGTGTGGCTATTGGTTTTCTGGCTGCTTTTTTTCCCTGGGCAGATTTGTCCTTTCTCTCTGCCTCCTGTTGGTTCCTGATCAGCTGCAGAGAAACCTCTGGGCTGGTGGGGAAGCCCAGCAAATCACCGCTCCTCTCTGCGAAGGCTCTGCCTTTAAGGAACTTTGAAGTTTAGTGCAGATCTCAGACAGAATAAATGTTAGTGCAGAAGTTTTCTGCGGAGGAATAATTAATGTGTAATTGGTTTTCCATTTGCTCTGTGCCTCCCTGCACTGAACTGGGTATTTTTACTTAAAAACAGATTGCACAATGCTCTCCGGTGTCAGAGTTGGTCTGTAACTATACGGTTAAGCAGCGTGACTCGTGCTGTTTGGAATGGTGCTTGGAGGAGGTAGTTTATTTCCATGACTTTTGTGCTGTAAACTGTAGATGTTCCGTCTTCAGAGGCAGGGAGAGAGCTGATGGGCAGCGGAGAGGCACAGCATGTGGGGGACGCAGGCACTGTCCATGCAGCTGGCTGGTGCCACGTGCTGGCCTGGCACATCAGCAGGAGCAGCTGGCTGGGCTGGGCAGTAAGTGCACATCCAAGGCATGAAGGTTGACCGTCTTAGAGCTTCTTATCTGTAATGCTGTGTTTTTATATCGTGGCTGTTTGGGGCTGTTATGATTTGTTGCATGGGGTGCAATATCAGGTTATTTGCAAGAAAGCCTCGGACTTGCTGGGCTGCTCAGGGTGCTCTCGGTGACATGTCTTTTGATTGCAGTAATTGTACAGGTGGTAGGGCAGGCCTTCTTGGAACGAGCAAATGGGTGTTTCAAGGTCACCACCTCTGGCTTGGGAAGATTGCTTGGGCAGCTTGGAAAGCAGAGGCGTGTTAGGACAAGGCTTGTCATGACCTGAAGTGCTCTTACGCCCGTGGGTTCACCCTGCCGGAGTTTTTCGTACCACCAAGACAGGCGGACCTACAGCACACAGCTGTATCCACCATGGGGCTGCTCACCCTGCCCTCTGAGCTGCCCCGTGGTGCTGCCCTGCTGCAGCACTTCCATGGGTGGGAGCAGAGCCCTTCCCAAGCGGCCTCCTGCAGCGCTGTGCATCAGCAATGCTGTGCTCTGGGATGGGAAGCACCCACTTGCAGCAGGAGCTGTACGCTGTTGGTAGCAGTTGCTATGAGAGGCCTTCGGCTGCAGCTCAGCAGGTACAAGGTGAGTCGGCAGGGAGGTGAGAGATCCCGCAGCAGTGCTGGAGCCTCAGTCACAGTGTGTTCTCCTGCAGTCTGGGCCTTTAGCACCGTGTTTCTGCCTGCTGGAATGGGAGAGGTGTTGGATTGCTTTGCCTGTCTGTGCAGTTGTTTTCAGAGAGCAGCTGCAGGTTCTTCTCTGGCTGGTACTGGCGTTCAGTCAGTACTCTCTTACACTCAGTATTGCGAGTCATTGTAAATTGCATCGTATAAATAGCAAGAAGTGCTGCATTTAAAAAGCAAACAAACAAGCAAGCAAAGCCTGTTGCTCGCCCTTTGTGCTTTACATGCTTGCTGTTTCTCTTTGTAGCACAGAACAGTGTTAACATTGCAGGCTTTTCTTGTCCTTTGCAGATGGACTCCATTGCTCGTGGCTGTGCGTTCGTTATCTTTGTTTATCGATGTAAATCAACAGCGCTATTCCTGAGCTATGGAGATAGCAGTGACATTCCTTCTGAAGCTACGCTCAGCCTGAGAAACTGTGCTGTACCGGAACACGTTGGGAAAGATAACCTGCGTGGGTTATCGGAGAGGGCTCTGCTCAGCCCTTGTGGATGAGATGATGGAAAGGGGCTGTGTTACTGCTTTCTAAAAGGTTCCAGAGCAACTGCCAGGGCTCTCTGTGGAAGGGACTGAGATTTCATAAGCTTTCAAGTATTACTTAAGTTGCTGTTGTTTTCTAGAGATGACTACCAATCCTCTGTGTGTTACGTCTGTCTGCCACCCAAAACCCAGCCTACATCACCTCCATGCAGAGCTGACTTGGAGGCCTTCATGTGGAAATTGCCAGCATCCAAACAAAATGCAGCATGTGGAATGGAGAAGGAAATGTGAATCCATGTAATGAATAATGTTCTCTTCAGTGGTGGGTGCTGCTTCCCGGGCAGCGCTTATTATGTCAGCCAATAGTCCTTCATGTTGTATTATACGGGTTGCACGACGCGTGTTTGTACGTGGTTCTGGCCACAGGAGCTGCTTCCGTGTTTTTAGTGTATATATTAGAGAGGAACATTCATCAGCACAGCCTCGTACCGAAGTAGTTCTCTCTGCATAATAATGCACCTTCTTGGGTTTGTCCCCACTAGGTTTCATGAGTGAGATGCTTATCCATTCCAATCCATGTTTCAGTGGAATGGGAGCAGTTTTGCTGTCACCTAACAGCTCATTCTTTTTCCTTGTGGTGCACGTGAGGCAATAGCTGTAATTTACTGTAATGCTTATTTAGTTTTCTCCCGCAGACGTATCTATAACTTAGGTACCTGACACCTGTAGGTCGCCACTGCTTTTAGCTTGGATGATTTTGCTCAGTGCTTCAAGGTTTCTTTTCTGTCCCTGTTTTTCCCAGCAATGTCAGTGTTCTGTTGGGAAGATGGAAGGTGTCGTTGTGCCGTTTCTGTTGGTTGGATGATGCACAGCGAGGCAGCTGCCCTTTGTGCATGCCATCACAAGCCCCAGCAGCTCCCATATCCTGCTGGGCCGACCAGTGCAGGACTGGTCTGAGAGATGTGTGTGCAGTCATCAGCCTGCCAAGCTTTTATCTCAGAGCTCTGACAGTTCTTCTTGGAGGTGCTTGGTTTGTTCTTGGCAGTGGTTTTCTGAGCAAGTTTAGAAGGGAGAGCTGTCACACCACTAAAAGGAAACCGTGCTTGTGGGTTTGCGGGATGAACCAAGCCTGCATTTGTATTCTGTGGAGAACAGGCAGTCCTATTTCACAAGGTGCCCCTCTCAGGCTGACGAGGAGCACTTGTTATCTCGTTGCTTTGGTGCCCTTGGGTGTGCGCAGCGGTGCCATTCCAGAACAGGGGAATATTCAGCGACCCAAAGGAATGTGATTATCAATATTTCAGGTGTCACTCAATTTTAAAGACCAGCTTTTGGTGTAAGAAATAGATTGAGATATGTCTGTATGAGAGGCAGAGGTGAGGGCTTGGTGTTACCCAGCCCTGCTGCTTGGTGCAGCCCCAGCAGGAGCGCTCTGTCTGACCGCAGCTGCTGGGACCCACAGGACATGGCTCCTCCTGGGAAGCTTTTTCCTCTTCTGCCTCTTTAAAATGTTGGAATTAATCACTTTTATGCAGTTGTTTTGCATATTTTTCAGATGAGCAGCTTTCTTGAGCTTTGTGCTCTTTATTACCTAATCTTTGTTTTTAAAGTTCTGAACATGAGCTCAGCTTTTATTTGGGTTTTAGTGAAGTATTTGCTGCCTGTAGCCGTGTCAGACCCTGCAGTTCTCCCATCTCCAGCTCTGCAGGCCTGCAGTCTCCACAGCTTGGATGGGAGTCTGAGTAGCAAACTGTCTTCTGTAGTACTTCCAGGTTTCTAAATCTTGAGAATTTTCTCTGTGCAACGTTATGACTTCCTGAAAAAATATTGGCACCAACGGTGGAGGCTGTTAGTGTTTGGAGCTTCTCTTCAAATTACTCTCTGCTTTATTTCTTCCTCCTCTTCAAAGGAGGAGAGGCTGGTGGATGGAGCGAGCGTGGGCTGAAGGAGTCACCAGCTTTGTAAGGGAAAATGGTTTTAAGTTGAGGGAGTGAAGATTTAGGTTGGATGTCAGGGGGAAGTTTTTTACTATGGGAGTGGTGAGGTGCTGGAACAGCTGCCCAGAGAGGCTGTGGATGCCCCGTCCATCCCTGGAAGTGTTCAAGGCCAGGTTGGATGGGGCCCTGAGCAGCCTGGGCTTGTATTAAATGTGGAGGTTGGTGGCCCTGCCTGTGGTGGGGGTTGGAGCTTCATGATCCTTGAGGTCCCTTTCAACCCAAGCCATTCTGTGATTCTGTTTAAGGAGAAGAGAGCGTGGCCATGAGATGGGTGCGCTCAAAGATGTTCTCCTGGTTTAGGAGCATCCCAGCCGTCCATGCACTGCAAGCAGATGGACAACTGAAGGAAATGGCCTTAGAAATCAGCTGAAGACATCACCAATCAAACAACTACTTCATCAGTTGCTGAGTTAACAAAGAAGAGAATGAAAAGCTTGCCTGGAGGCAGGTATTCAGAGTTTAAGATTAGACCCAGAACACTGCCATGCTTTGCTGCCCGGCAGCGAGCTGCAGTGTTGTTTTAGTTGCCATAATACAGAGTGGGAATGTATTTTGATTCCAGCAGCTGGGCTGCTACTGCTTCTGTTGTGAGAGGTTTAAGCCTTTAGTTCCAACGGTGAAGCTTTATGGTCTTATCATGTAAAGCATTTCTAGAGGCGTATCCTGGCCTGCTAGGTTTGGCCATTTGTGGCCATGGTATCATCTTTTTTGTTTTACTTGCAGTCAAAACACGTGCTGGTCACATGGCGGGCTCTGCTCTGAGCAACAATGGCTTTTGTTGGTTGAATATTTCTGCCTTGGCTGGAAGAGCTGCGCTGCAGTCAGGAGCTTGCAGCCAGACCTGCTGATTAGTATTTACTTTGCTCGTGTCTGAATGCTTCAACTTAGCATGTGAGTTGGGAGTCATGTTTGGAATTAAATTCTGCATTGTTCAGTAACAGGAAAGTCTTGGAAGCAGGGGTGATGCTGTAGTCCCGATTTGATCAGGAGTTTCCATTTGAAGATAGGAGGGGAATGCCTAGAGTAAATGTGGCTTTTTCCTTTGCCTCGTCTCCAAGTCGTAGTTTTTGGGTAAGGAATCCTCACTGTGCAAAGTTTCATCGCTGACCTCAAGATCACGTTTTCATTGTTTTGATAGGGGATGATGCAGACTGCAGAGATGCTCTCAGGTCTTCTGGTGTTCACAGCCACAGAGAAGATGAGAATGAGTGACAGAAAGCCCATCCTGAAAACATACGCTTTTTGAAGTCTTCTGAAAAACGCACTGAACGTATAAAGTAGGGCATGATGTTCTCATACCAAACAGAATGCTGACTGTGACAAATGCTTGGACAATGCACGCGTTCTCGTTCGTGGAGCTGAATGAGATGCGAATAACAGCAAAAAAAGGCAAAGTGGTGTCAGCAGCAGTGATCTGTGTTAAAAGAGCTCCGTGCGATCAGCGGATGCTTTTTGTAACTTCAGTGCAGCAGTTCCCTTCCAGGCCCCACAAGTGTCAGCTTATCCTGCTGCAGGGAAGCGGGGCTCTCTGCACCGCTTCTGCAGCGCTCTAATCTGGCTAATACTTCATCGCAGGGATCTACTTCTGAATCTGCATCAGATTTTGCAGTCCTGGCTGTCTTACAGCAGCCTGATTTAGGTCTCGTTGGGTTGAAAAGCATACAGAGAAGCAGTGCTGCGATTCAGGCTCGCTCACAGGCTTTTGGCATGTCCATAGCTGTTTGTACAGTGGTGTTGTACTGAGAGAGCATGACGCGCTTTGAGGAGGGCAGATGGGAACAATGTGCCGGATTGCTGTGTGGGCCAGTGTGACTCACTGAGGGCTTTAAAGGTCTTTCAAGAAAAGCTGACAGGCCTCGGCTCCCCGCTTGGGAGCCTCATGGGGCTTTTCCCTGAGCAGGAGCCCCCAGCGGTTCTCCTGGTTTGGGCTGAGTGGTTTATGGGCACTGTGGGTCTGTGAGGTGGGCCTCCTGGTGCTGACGGCCAGGGCTGCCTTGTTGAAACCCTGGAGCTTAATGCATAGAGGGGAGGAGGGAGGAGGTGTGTGCCACGAGTGCTTGGGAAGCCCCTCTGCTCTTTGAACAACGGGAGTATTTCCATCCCTGCTTTCACGCAGTGAGTGTTTCGGATGGTTTAATTTGTGCACGGTGCTTCCTAGTGAGCAGGTGGAGCTGTCGGAGATGCAGGTCCCCTGAAGCGGTGATCCCACGTGTCTGCCCCTCTCACCTGGTGTGAGGACACGCTGTGTGCCCTCTGTGAATGTCTGTAAAATACAGAATCATGGAGTGGACTGGGTTGGGAAAGACCTTGCAGCTCACTGAGTTCCACCCACTGCTGCAGGCTGGGTGCTCCTCAGCAGCTCAGGCTGCCCGTCCATGGTCTTGTCGCCTCTAGGGATGGGGCACCCGCAGCTCTGGGCAGCAGTGCCGGGGCCTCATCGCTTTCTGGGTAAATAATTTCCTTCTCACATCTTACCTCAGTCTCCCCTCGTTCAGTTAGAAGCCATTCCCCCTTGTCCTATCGCTATTAGACCATATAAAAACCCAGTCCCCCTCCTGCTCGTAAGCCCCCGAGGTACTGGAAGGCTGCACTGAGGTCTCCTTGGAGCATTCCCCGGGGCTGGGAGGCACGCGGGGTGCTGCCTTCAGGCCCTGCAGCACGTGAGGGTGAGAGCGGCTGCCCGCAGCGCCCGGTCCGTGCCCTCATCTGCCACGGCGTGTGCAAGCTGGCACGCTCACGGCTCTTTGTCTGCTGCTGGCCGCGCCTGCGGTTGCCCTGCAAGAGGTCCGAGAGCTTTTCTGCCTGAGATTAGAACGGGCAAAAGGAAGTGGAAAAGAGGGGAAGCAGACTTACTGAGTGCCTCAGCAGCTGCTGCCAAATCACATTTTGGGATTCAGTTCTATTTTCAATACGGCGCTGGCTGCCAAGGCTGGCAAACTGCGATCCCGCTGGAAGGAGGAGGGCAGGGAGACGTCAGCACCGCCCTGCAGAGGAGGGACAGCGCCGGGTTCTGTGGCTGCCTGGTTCCTTCTGTAGGGAACAAAGAGATTCGGGGGGTGGGGAGGCGTTTTCCAGTGATTTTTTTCAGGAATGGAGCAAAACAATGGGTTTGATTTGCACTTCAGATGTGGTTTCCTGTCTCCTCTCAGGTCATTTGCATACGTTTAGGAATAGTTTGGTTTAACTTTCGTTCATAGGTGCTTGTCCTTTCCTTAGTTCGAGCCAGTTGGGGTATGGTTTCCCTCATGATTGCCGAGCGGATGTAGCAAGGAGTGAACAAAGCCAGGTTAGCGAGACTGATCGGAATCGGCAAAACGACGACAGGCTGCGCGGAGTCGCTGAAGTGTCTGAGTTGCTGTGAGAGCGAAGCCTGCGGTGTAGGAGGGGAAGATGGCTGAACAGCAAAAGGAACAAAGTTGGGAGCCAAAAAATGCCTGGGTTTTCTTCCTGCCTTTGTCGTGCCTCACTTGTAACCTTGGAGACGGAGAGACAGCGGGGTTGGGAAAGTTGCTAATTGTAAAAACGGAGATAAGACGCGGCAGACGGCTCTCTTTTCAGTTTCGCTTACTGGACAGCGCTGTCTGCACAGCCTGCATCGTGGTGGTGGCGGCTGTGAGATTGGCGAGGCGCTGAATGGCCGAGGACAGTGCACAGCTGTGGGCACTATTTATACCTTATGGACAGAAGAGTCTGCGCGATGAAATAGGCACGGCTCAGCTCAGCGGGATTCCTTGGGGCTTCTTGTCCTGGGGGGGAGGATTTAAGTGGTGTCTGTGTCGCAGGTTGAGGTGTTGGCCTGTCGGCATTCCTGGATAGAAAGGGTCGTGCATTGCCCTTTAAGAAAATAAGAGAAAAATCTGGATTTGAGAAAGTAGATGGGCTGAAGTAAAATGGTTAGAGATCTCAGTAGGGAATCCTAGAAACGGTATGTTTCTGGAAACAGCCGACAAGGAATAGTTCCCAAATATGTAAAGGGAGATGCTAGCAATTAAAATATGGCCGAGAATAGACAGCAGGTGAAGAGAAGAGCAAGTCACACAACTGAGGAGTTGCAGGTGGAGGGCCTGAAGCCTCTGCTGAGCATCCCTCCCACCCAGCACACATGCCCAAGCCCGTGACTTCTCTTACAGGAGCCACCTAAGGCAACTTCCAACTTTCCAAAGCATGTAAGGAGAATGATTATTTTACTAGTTTTGTCTCAGCTGAAGGACCTGGAAAGGGAGCGATTTGGTTTGCTCTTTGTAGATGTGTTAATGATGGGAATGTTTCAGAAGTCGGCTTGCAAGGACAGAAGGACAAACGCAATTATAGGATGTGTAAAATGGAAATTGGGCACCGGGACAGAAATTGGATTGCTTCAAAGACGAGAAGCTAGGGTAAATTAAGAACCACCAGATACCATCTCGGAAATACTGGAATCTTATATCTGGCAATTACTTTGAGAAAAGTTTGCTGAGGGAAACCACGGGGTTCTGCCGACAGAGCCTAGCTCTGTGCTCTGTGTGTTTTGTACAGATTGTAGATAATTTCACATCGACCCCTATTTCATATCTGAAAAAAATCTATGAAGTTACCAAGTTATTTAAAACACCTCTGAATGTTTCTGTGCCCCCTGGGGATGCGGTTGCAGTGCTGTCTTTACTTCCCATTTCTCCCTTAGCGCTCCGAAATCCGCAAGCTGCTGCCGTCCCAGACTGCTGTCTCTTTGGGGAAGCTGAGGATGGGTGAATTACAAAGTAATTTGATCGAGGGCTCAGAAGATATGATCTCTCCTCAGTTTTCTTCCCTTGTACTGTCAACACTGTGGTTTTTGGAGAATAATACTTTGCACGTACGCTCTGAAGTTCCAGCTTTGGCTCCGACTTGGCCTAAAAACCGCTTTGTTGGGTTTGATCTGATATGGGTTACCATCTGACAGCTCTTGTCCCTCTAAGAACCTCATTTCCAAATTCTGTATTACAAAAGCTTGATCAAAAGATAAAACTTGAACTAATAAGAGGAATAATTTACCGAGATGAAAGAAAAATGGAACGGGGCAAAGCTGAGAGCCTGAGGCACCGATGTGTTCCCAAAAGTCTCTCTTGTCTGTGGCGACTCTTGCTGGCTGTAGTGTATCTCTTGTTACTGCTACCATTGCTGAAAGTGAGGCCGTTTGCTGCCTGAAAATAAGGTTTGTCAAGACTTATAGAGCCATTAAGATTGGAAAAGACCTTCAAGATCATCTAGTCCAACCCACCCCCACTGTGTGCACTGACCGTGTCCTTCAGTGCCACGTCTCTGTGGTTCCTGAGCACCTCCTGACCCCCACCACTGCTCTGGGCAGCCCATGCCAGTGTATCACTGCTCTTTCAGAGAAGTCTTTCCTGACATCCAACTGAACACAGCTGCTCAGTAAACCGCTCCACCTGACATGAGCAAGTTTTTACTTCTTGCCCAGTACCTTCTGCCAGCTCCTGAATGCTGTGTGCTTTCCATTCTTCAGGTGGCTGTGATGTGAGGCAACACGCATCGCGGGTGCACTGGGAAAATCTATGAACCTGCTTCCTGAAGGCAGGAGCTGCTGCACTGAGCGAAGGGCAGCCGGCTGTGCCCCCGCCGCTCGGCGTCGTGCCCGTCCTGCACAAACCCAGGTACCAGGTACATTGCTGCCTCTTGCTTTGGGCTGTCCCGGGCACTGAAAGCCTTGCTTCTGTGCTGCCAGCATTGACAGCAGTGTTAGTGCTGACAAGAGCAGTACCACGCAAATGGGAGCATAACTGGGATATGTAAAGTACATCACAACCTATGGAATGGTTGTCTGGATTTGTTTATATGGAGACTGCAACAGTTGGATGTCTTGGCTGAGCTAGATCATAGAATCATAGAATGGCCTGGGTTGAAAAGGACCACAGTGCTCATCTCATTCCAACCCCCTGCTATGTGCGGGGTCACCAACCACCAGACCAGGCTGCCCAGAGCCGCCTCCAGCCTGGCCTTGAATGCCTCCAGGGATGGGGCATCCACAGCCTCCTTGGGTAACCTGTTTCAGTGCATCACCACCCTCTGAGTGGAAAATGTTGGACAGACTCTTGTGGTAGAACCCACAGTGTATACCCAACCACCTCTAGGGTGCAAAGCTGAGTTTGAAAGGCATGGCTAACCAGCCCTACAGTTTGTTTTCCTAGTACTTCAGCCACAGAGTTACAAATTGCTCTGAATCTTCGGTACAGCTACACTCAAGGAGATTGCATTTATGGCTGCTCTCTGGTAGCTGTAGGGAGCCAGCAGTTTAACAGCATGTTTGGCCTCCTGTTTGGCACTTGGCTGTGGGATCGTGGGCACACCTGCAATCCAGGCTGTGCTCAGTAGGGTGGGAGCTGCCAGAGCTCAGCACAGGCCGCCTAGCATAGTGTCTGAGGGCTGGGACATGGTGTTCATGAGATGCTTTGGGGGGCCTGGGAAGGGGAGAGGGGATGTCACAGCTGTTCCTGTGAGGGGCTGTGGAGATGGTGAAGTCTAATGTCTCCACTGTGAGAGGATTAGAAGTAAAGAACACAGACTGCAAACAAGAAGTTTCTATGAGCCATGAGGAGGAAATTCTTGGCTGTGAAGATGGTTGGATGTTGGAACAGGGGCCCTGGAGGTGGTGGCACCTCTATCTCAAATATACTGAAACCAGTTAAAGCACCATTGGTAGCAAAATCAAGTACATAAACGTGGAATTAATTTCAAATTTATTTTCTCTCCAGTGGAATGCTCATGCATTATGAGATTCAGTAGACATGTTCTTGATCTACCTTTTTTGGTTCTTGATCATTGCTGTGTATGTTTTAACTTATCTTTTTTGGTCAGCTTTTTCCCCAGGAGTTCTGTTTTTCTATTTCTTTTACATTTGTGGTTATAGCATAATACTGGTTTGGAATGATTTGTTCAGTGAGCTTCAAAGACTTGAACTTTAGTATTTTCTTGTGGAATAACAGATTGGATTAACAAGTATGCACTGCGTAAGGATTAAACTTGTGGTTGAAGGGATCTTTCAAAAATACTTGAGAAACAGGAAAACGTGCGTGGAGGTGTGGAGATGTGTTAAGGTAGGCCATTTCTTAATTGTAAGAAAATGTGAAGCCTACTCTTGATAAAATACAAGAGGCAGCAGGGAAACTTCTAGCATTTGCCAAATGCGCTCACTTGAGTTGGATGTGTGTCTTATTCGTGCTTATGAGTTGGTAAACAGATTCTCTTCTGTCCGTGGAGGTTGGCAGGTGCTGCTGAATTCAGCCCCACGGAGGGGGGCAGGTGGGATGCACTCTGATAGGTTTCTGCAGTTGTTTATTCTGAGCATTACTTGAGTTAAAGGGACATCATTTGAATGAGGCTCCGTCAGGGGCGTTTCTCATAGACGTTTGGATGAGTTTCTTTGCGTTTGTGTTCTGTTACCTATTTAACTTTTGCAGTTCATGCATTTTAGCTCAAGGTGTGCGCTCAGGGAGATGACAGGGGATGGCTCACTGGCCCAGCAGTCTGATGGGGCCCTGCTGTGGAAATCCCACGTCCTCTCACTTCTTTCTAAATTGCACGGTGTGAAGTGATTTGTGATTCCAGTGTGAGAAGCTCTACCGTTACCCTGGATTGCTTGCAAGTGAAGCAAACTTAACACTCTTCTTATTGCCGCCGCATTAGAGAGCTGCTGTGTGAGATGTGCCCCAGGTTCAGAGTGTGACTTCACAGCAGCTATTTAAGCCTCACTGTCCTTCAGACACTTCACAAAGGCAAATGCATCAGGTCTCAGCACAGCAGCGGTTTGCTTCTGCTTCCAGGGGTGGTGAGCGGGATCAGATGTATAAATGGCAGGGAGCACACCGCTTAAATGCTCTCTGAGCATCTTTCACTTGAACAAATCGTTAGCTTTAGCCTGGCGACTGTGTACAAATATCAGTGGATAACCCAGCTGTAGTGGCAGTGTGTTCTGTTATCGCATGGCAGTCTGAGCAGCTCTGGCATGCAGAAACTTTCAGTGATGAGCTTTGCAGTGTTGCTTGATTTATTTGCTCTGAAGCAGTGAGTTTGAATATTTTTGCTTCAGGTTGCGAGGCTTTTAAAGCAGCTTTGGTTTGTATCAGGCATGTAGAAAGCTGCTCAGTTTCTGAAAGCACTGTAGGACGGTGTGCAGCAGCTCACAGCCTGCCGTCAGTGATGGCAGCATTTAATGCAACTTGTTAGCAAAGGAAGGGGTATTTCCTTGTGTTCTGCTGCTTTCCTGGCTAATGAAGTCGTGTGTGCTGGCTACGGTGTTTTAAAAGCAGCGTCAGTCCGGTGGGATGTTATGGATGTTATTTATCCCTTTCTGCAAGGTGCCTGTGGCATCATCAAATGTAGTCCACCTGCATTCTTTGGAGTCTTTATTCAAGATAGAAGGCATCATAGCAATTAATTTGAAAAACCATGTGGAGAGAACACATTTTTTTTCTAGAAGGATTGTATAGGAGCCCTATATTATCTGAACTAGATGACTTTCTTAGAGGAAAATGTTAAAGCTGAATATCTGAAAGAGTTGGGTCTGGTTGGCTGCCTGTGGGCTTGGAACCAAGCCCTTTGCAGGGCATGATAACTATAATGTGCTGATACTGTGTGGTATGGCTGTGGCTTTAAGCCAGGAATGAAAACTCCCGATGTTAAAGTCAGACCAGCCTTCTACCAGCATTTAAAAGGAATAAAATCTATTAGGAGTTGTAAACAGCTTAAGAAAAGCTTGAGTATATTATAGCCCAAATAATCCTATAGTTGTCATAAAAATTGATGTTGTGGGATTGCAGTGGAGTTTCCTTAGTGCCTTGGTGCTGAGCTCCATCAAGCAGGTATGAAATCAGTGCGGAGGAGGATTTTTTTAATTCATGACACATTGCTGCACGTGGGATTCATGGTTGCCATCAGAAAGGTAATTTTCCTTGATGGCTGTGGTAAGCTGCAGATAGAGAGATACAAAAGTGTTGCATTGAATTAGCATACATGCCTTTGTGTCTCACAACTTCTATCCCCGGAGTGGCTGTTTAGCTATCCTAAGTGTCAGAAGCAAGAAGACCGGACCTTGCAAGGTTGTAGTTCTTCATGCTCTGGTAATGCAGTTCAGAAGAGCCTAAACACAACAGATCAACATCTGTGAAACGATGCACGGCTTCATGCTTCTGCAGTTTTGAAAAAGTACATATAGATTTCCATTGTTCCATTCCAGAGAGCCCTTGAAGTATGTCAGGTATTTATAGCTTTGGATGTCTCACTTGTACATGCTGGAGTTAATGACTCACACCTTTTCCAAACAATTGAAGTGCTTCCTGAATAGCAGAGAAAACATTCCTTCCTCTGCTCAAGCACTGATTCACATTCTGATTCACATTTGTTTGTTGTCGTGTGGCAAACACCATTTGGCATGTTTACTCCTAGGTCTTAATTACCCTGCAGCAGTACTTTTCTCTTTATAGATCTTATTTCCTTTCCTCTTCTCAGCTGTGTCATGAGACAGCACCTAAATTAATCCCAAAATAGAAGCCTCCTTCTTCCTTCCATCTTCCCTCCTCTCCCCAGCTGTGTGCTTCTGCTGCTTCCCTTCTCACCAGCACCTGTGGGCCCTCCTCCAAACTCAACGTGCTTGAGCAGCAAGAAGTGAACCCAGGGGAGGATGAAGGTTTTAGCAGTAAGTGTGCAGTCCTGACTGGCTTGGTGAGGAGTCCTACTCACAAACATCGATACCAGCACAAAGGAGGGACACAGCACACGTAACGTTACGGCTGTCGAGAAGTGGGCCTCAGGAAAGCTGGGGATGTGTTGGGTGGTGCTTCGTTGGCTGAGTGATTGCTTACCCTGGTGAACTTAACCACACAGAAGGCTGTCAGCAGCACCGAGGTGGCCAAGAGATGGTGAGAAAGGTAAGCAATATGTTGTCTTTGTCTCCTCAGCCACCAGCTCTGTGTTCTCATCAGCATTACACAATTTCTTGCCCCCTCGTTTGTGCAGAAATGAATTCACGGGGCTACAGTGGAGAGCAGACATTGGATATTGTGTGCTTGGTGCCTGGTGTGTGGGACTCGGCGAGGCTGTAACGGCCCATTTCACTGCTCCTCATGTCATCAGACCCCAGGGAGCAAACCTGCAGAGCATTTGGAGAGTTGGGTGGGGAGACAACAGTGGTCTAGTTGAGTTTGTCACGAGAGAAAGCATTATTTGCCTGTACTGTTGGGTTTCGCTGGTACGTCTCTGCTTTTATGTGGTTTAACAAAAAGTTGGAGATACTAAGTCAGTAATTTGTTGTTTAAAAGTACCGTTAAACGTCTGTAGGCTTAATGTGGCTTTTGTGACAAAATGTAGGATGTGGTTAAAGCGCTGTTATTTTCAGCATTGACGCTCAGAGAAACGGCGTGCTTTGAATGTGAAGCTGTGTGCTGCTGTTGTCTGCCCTGCGCCGAAGAATTCGTAGCATGCAAGATCAGATCTCCCCGAGATGGCCCGCTTTGCCTCGGCGCTGTTACCCAATCACTCTTCATTCTGTTCATTCCTCTGCCCCTTATTTATACCTCTTCCTGTTTTTCCCCCTCCTTGCCTGTGTACTTGAACGCAGTCTATTTCCCTCTCTTCCATTGAAATATACCGGTGGCACTCATTTGTTTTTCCTCCCACCTCCAAATGACTCGGATTGGTTTCCCCTTCAGGTAATTTTTACTGTTGACTAATTGCAGTCACGACTTATTTCTGCTTCATGAACTCCACAAGTTCAATCTTTTCAAATTTTAGCAGGCAATCAATCCTATAGGCAGCTGTGCAAAACAATCTAGCAAAAACACCGGTAGGAAACTAGCAATCTTCCCCTGCCCAAAATAAACCAATATACAACCCCAAGTTTCCCCACCACATCCCGCACAAACGTCCATCTTCACACACAAATACAAATATTTGCAATACTGCAAGATTCCTGTGGGCTCTTTAAAAGAAATGACCTTCTTTTGCTATCCTGGCTTGTAAAGAAAAAATAATTTGAAACCCAACAAGCTTCCCCTGCACTCGCCCAAGCAGACCACACAGACTGCGGTGTGCGTGTCGGAGGGACAGCGGAGGGCTGCGCTGTAAGAGAGCAGATCAGAGGAGTCTGGAGGGAAGCCATGTATAGACAAGGCAGATGAGGAGCATGACAACTGGAAGCTGGTTCATGCTCGTCTTTCTCTGCAGCATTTTGGGAAAGAAATTGAACTAATGCTCCTCCTACCTCAAAGCCGTGCCTTTAGGGAGCCATTGTGTTCACTCCTTTCTTTGCACAGAGGCGAAATTGGTCATTTCATGACCACACAGTGTTAATGCAAGGGAAAAACATCTGCTTTTTAACACTGGAAAACACAGGCAGAGTTTGTTATCCGTGTGTATTGCAGGTGGTGCCCCAGCTTCGGGAAGATCGTTTTTGTGTGGGTTTGGGAGGTTTGAAACGGTGATCTCTGCTGTTCAGAATGTTGGGAACTTTGTGCAGCAGGAATAGGGCAGAGCGTTGGGAATGCACTTGTTGGTGTACCTTTTTGCTCTTTTCTATTTACCCACTGTACAAAGGAAACAGAAGCAAATCTTGTCAAATAAACTGGTTGTCATCTGCCTGCAAAAGCTGCCTCTCTCCTGGCTGCCCCGTCTTTCAGATTTTAATCGCCTTTGTGGTATTTGGAGTGGTTCCTTTTCCACAAGGGAAGTTGTGACTTGTTGCAGTGGATGGATCGTCTCTCAGGTTTCACATTAGCAAGGAAAATCAGAATAAAAGTCTGTCTGCTTACCATCAGGTTCTCACAGGCTCTGTCTGTGAAACAGCTAAATAACCTTGCCAAGGTGCTTTATTTTGGTATGCCCAATATCATCTTAACCAAGCAAATTAGGCTCGGATGACAAATACCTCTTGATGCAATGCACTGCAACAACAGTGTGTTGGTAACTTTGCATTTTTCTTGTTTCCTTCCTGGGTTGTTTCGTATGTGTGCAATAAAAATGGGCTGTCCCGTATACATCCATTTGTTTTCCACTTGCACACCGATCCAGCTGAGCAGAGATGGACTTGGTGAATTCATTTTCCTCTTGATGCATTGCAAGCCCACACTCCAGTAGTTCTAGTTAAACAGATTAGGGGTACCGGGGAAAGAAAGAAAGGGAAAAGCAACTTCTTAATGTGTACACAAGGGACAACCTGCTGTCAGGTATGTGGTCTGTGAATGGAACAAATGTTCTTCAGGTGGATTACATGGTAAATAAGCTGGGATGATTCAAAACGTACCCAACTTCTTCCAAAAGGTTAGAGCAGCGCTCCCAGAAATGCATGCGTAGACCAACTGCATAACAAACTGATTGTGTTTGATATCCACACACCAAGTGTGAATGAATCTTACGTAAAATCACACTGGTTATCCAGTAGATGACACAGAAATGGATCCGGTATCTACTCAGGTGAAACTTTTATGGCGTAGATTTTTGTTTTTGGACTTGCAGGGAAATGGAGGTGCTTAGGCCACTGGAAAATGTTAAATGTTGGGTTGGAAAGATAAGAATTGGGTGGGGATACAAGTCTGTTTGTTCGTGTTTGGAAAAGGTGAGCAGGAGCTTTTGCAGTGGTAAGTGTTGGTTCTGTGACCAAAATGATTGACAAGGACGCGTTCATTTCCTGAGCTGCTTTTTGCCCCGAGAGGTGAAAAATCAGAGGGATGCTCCCTTCAACCACAAGGGCTGGATTCAAGCTTCTTAAGTAGGTGGCACATCTGCACCTCAAAGAAATGTTCTCACGTTGCTTTGCATTCTGTCTCATTCCTTATGGATGTGCTGCTTTGGCTGGATTGGCACAGTGTGCTTTTGGCTCTTCTGTCTCCACTAATTGGCATTTCATCTTGCCACGGGCTACTGAGGTCCTAGCATTCTTTTGCTGCAATAAATAATTCAGACTATTAGTGCACTGAGCACTTGCTCCAATGACTAAGCAGGATGTTTTGGGGACAGTCTAATATGCATTTTGCTACGTGCTCATAAAAAGTTGCTACTGAGACAGATAGGAACATTAAAAGATTGTATCCTTTTGTTCCTTGTTCAAGTCCTTACTTACTGTTCCTTGCACAGTTAACCTTTTACAGCTGTGGTGTGCAAAACCGTTGTGGATGCCCCATCCCTGGAGGCATTCAAGGCCAGGCTGGCTGTGGCTCTGGGCAGCCTGGTCTGGTGGTTGGCGACCCTGCACATAGCAGGGGGTTGAAACGAGATGAGCATTGTGGTCCTTTTCAACCCAGGCCATTCTGTGATGATTCTGTGAAAACACTATCTTGTTCTCTTGAATGTCACTGTGTGTTTTTCACTGGGGTTAACATGAAGAGCTCAGTTTTATAAGGATGCCTTGCTGAAGGGAAGAAAGTATTAGTCAGCGTCAAGGTTTATTTGTAGAGGTCTGAATTCAGGAAATGGTGTTGTTACGCAAAGCTTGCAGCAGCTGGAAGAAAGGAGATGGATATGCTATGGCCTGGAAGGGAAGCTGGGCTGGGAGGTTTGTTAGCTCAGGCACTGCTCATCGTACTTTGCTGAGCAACTTGCTGTGAAAGTTTTTCACTTCTTCCTTGGGAACAGAACGGGGATTCGGGATGGGAAGGAAAGTGCTGGTGTATATAGACTGAAGATGCGTTTATTCTTTGTACAGAAGGTTTTTTCTGCTCATTCAGGAGATGTGGGCATGCTTGTCTCCTGATGTTTCTTTCCAGGGACTCATTACAATGAATGCACAAGTACTATCAGATCATTCTTATTCAGCTACATGATTAACAAAATGGAAAGATGGAGTGATTAAGCAATGAAACTGTAGCTGTCCCTCGGGAGCACCTCAGCAGTTCTGCCTCGGCAGTTCCTACCTGATTCCAGCACTGCCTTCAGAGGAGGGAGCAGCACCAAGCGTGTCTGTACGGATGGAAAGGCTCTGGCGTTTACATTATGTGTTGTGTTTAAAGCACAGAACTTAAAGATGATACATATTTAACGACTGCTATGTACAGTAACTGCACCTCAGAAAACATAGGAAACATCAAGGTTTTCTATGCTTTGGTGCCACAAACTGCATTGCAGAATACCGTATAAAATCTCAGTGTAAAAGCTCCAGTGAAGGTTGTCGGTCACTGAGTAAAGGAGACAGCTAATGAAATGTAGCATTTAAACTACCTGAAAGCCCGTTGTATGGCTGAATGCTCCAAGCCACTTTGCAGGCATCCCTTCTGATCAATGCCAGCCAGGAAGGTGGCAGACCGAGTGCTCTTGTGTGCCTGCGTGCTCCTCCATGCAAGTGTATCTGGTGTGTGTACTCAGCGCTTACATGCAGCACAAAAGTGAGCATACACAGCCCATTACTTTGTGCTAGGAAGTGCCCGATAGGTCCGTGTTGTTTGCAAGATTTTGCAGGGGAAGTTTTGTCAAGGCATGCGCAAAAACAAACCAGTGTGCACGGTAGGAAATACTCCTCTGGGAAATTCAGAATAACATACTCATGGTGTAATTTTCACGCACTCAAGTATGCATCTTTGAAGTGTTACTGCAGCTCATCTGTAACTTGCTGGAATCTACATAACAGATATTTGAAGATAAAAATCTGTGGGGAAAAAAACCAAGCGGGTAAATGGTGCTTGTGTAAGGAAGCTGACTAGTCAGGGCATTTGAGAACTGGCACTCCAAGAAGAGCAAGAATATTTTTCGCCCACTTGAGCTTCATTGCTGCTAAATAATACTACTCCATTTTCTGCTGTTCCCATTTAGAGGTGTGTGTGTGTGTGTGTGTGTGTGTGTGTGTTTCCTTTGGCAGGTGGGGCCAGTAGAAAGCTCAGGATGGTTTGGTTGCTTTGCAGGAGCTGGAGCTCCTAGGGAAGATGGGGATTTCTGTTAGAACAGAGAGCTGATCGTAGTGCTCTCGTTGGAGATAGAACAGTTTTTAAAAATCATATTACTTCTGAAAGCCAGAAAAAGTGTTTCTGTGTGGAAAAAGCATTGGTATGTTGAGATGAAAGTGTGCTGTGAGCTGAGTGCTTGTCCAGATAAATAATGTGATACAGGGCTGCGTTTGACCCTAGCAAATCTTGACTCTTGGTTGCTTGCTGTTAGTTGGCCTGAATTTGGGTAGGTTAAAGTGGATACCCTCTGGTTAGAAAAGATGTGAGGAGATGCAGCCTATTCCTGATTCCTCCTGTCCTGCTGGAACACAGAATGCAGTGCAAAAATGCAGCCATGCCCTGGCTGTTTCCAGGAAGGCCCATACCCTACTCATGCAGTGTAAAAGTGCTGCAATTGTACTTCAAGTTTCTTGGGCTAGCTTTATTGAATTTTTGGTACGGTGCATACAAGGATTAAAATATTTCTGCACATACATGCTGTGATGCACTTTGGCACTAAAGCATTTGATTTTTTGCTGTGTTAAGGAGCAGTGTGTGTTCTGGAGCTCCTATTTCTTGGCTGTGCTGCTGTGTTCAAGTAAGGGCTTTACAAAGCCGTGTAGCCATTCCAAGTGGGATCCTTTTCTTCTGGAAGTTCAAAACAAGAAGGACTGGAGATAAGCTACGGAGCTGCACTGTTTCTATATAGTAATAAGTATAAGTAATCTTGCTTTAAGCTCACACCTTTCCATAGAACTGCACTACGTGAGCTCTTCTTCCTCTCTGATGCTACATGCTGCCTGTAGCAGAGAACAGAAAGCTGCCTGGGACCCCAGGGCCTTATTCTGTCGTTTTGCTGACCGGTGTTTCAATCAGTGGAGACTTTTAAAAGTTGGTTTAGCAGTGGAATGGTGACAAAAATAATCAAAAAAAGGCCAGTCGAAAACAAGCAAACAAAACACACCGAAACCCCTCTGTGATCACCATTCTTTTGGGGATCTTGAAGGGTAAGCATGAAGGTAAGTGGTAAGGGATTTCTAATTATCCCTTCCTTGTTTTATTTTATGCCTATTCTGTTTTAATGATCTTTCTGTACCACCCCCCCACACGCACACTTGTAGCCCCCAAATGGTTTCAGATAACCATAGCAGTCAGATACTGCGTGTGCTGTCTGTAAAGCTTCTGTAGAAGGCAAATATTAGAATGGTAAGAGGACAGAACAAATGTCAGCTCCATTTGTCTTCAGAAAGGCAGCATTGTTCTACATTTCATTGCTTGTAATACGAAGGGATTTGTTTAAAGGGGGTCCTTTATAAAAAGGGAATAGTAGTTAAGGAAATTGTATGCTCTTCAGTTGCTGCTGTTTCAGAGCAATCTATACCAAAATGGTGTTTTTTTTGTAGCAATGGAGCAGGCCTGGGCTCTGAGGCGCATCTGTGTTTGAAGTATTTTTATCCTACGTGTTGAAGTAATGAGAGATGGGTAACTAATGAAGAAAAGTACCGTTAGCATCCAAAGGAGGGCTATGTGGATGGCCAGTGTTCTGGAGGGGAAGGTGTATGAGCAGTGGCTGAGGGCCCTTGGTTTTTTGGGCCCCAGTTCTGGCTATAACTGGGGTGGGTGGGGGGTTATACCCAGTTGTTGCACGATAACTTGCCCAAATGTTCTCAACAATTGCTGTGTTGCTGGTTGTGGTTGGCTCGGGGATCACCCCCGTGGCCAGGCGCAGAATTGGAGGCAATCTGTTTTGTTGGGTGTGTTTAGTCCCAGTGCAAGTCTGCAGTGCTGTTGTTTCCTATCACCTGCTTCTCCGTATTGTGCTGTCAGAGCATTTCGTGCTGAGTGCGAATTTTGTCTTAACATGTGTAGGATGTTTATATTTCATACCGCGTGCAACCAGAACAGACCTACGCATTGTCCGTGTGGTATGTCGTGTTGAAAAGATCTTCAGCATCTGCAGTATTGAACAATTTTCAAATCTTTTGTTGTAATCTTCAAGAGTACAAGTTTCCTAAGGTCCCTGATGTTTGGTCTGTAATAAGATGGTCTTTTAAAGGCGGATAACCCATTCCACAGAAGAACATGTTGAGAATATTTTATTGACTGATAAATCCTAATGTCTTCTGTAGTGCCGTACCTCCAGTTGGTCTGGAAATCTGGGTAGATATCAAATTGTTTGCTTATCTGTGGGGATAAAATTGAGTCTTCTAAATTATTGAGTATGCTCTCATGTTCCAGACCAGACCTGAGTGGGCTCTGTGTGCTAAAAGCTACTCATTAGTAGGTAAACTGATAGCTGAATGCATTTATTATTGATGCCTTAATGGGAATTTCCCTGTCTGAGGAAGGATGATAGGCCGATGGAAGGAGTTTGCATGGAGACGCAATGTTGGAACATTGTGCATTTATTTCTGGGCGTGTTTGTTACCCTGTGTGTCATTGATGGAAGCAGCTTGAGTCTTGCCTTGCTGCCTTCATACAGTTCTTACAGGCAGGTCTTGTCCCTCCAGCTCCCTGCATCATCCCCACCAGCCACCCAGCTGCCCCCCTGGGCTCATGCCAGCATGTGGGCACACGCTCAGCCAAGGCCAGGAGCTCAGGAGCAGTGATGAAGGTAGGCAGCCCAAATGGAGGAAGACCAATTGAAGATGTTGCAGAGGCACACCCGTGAAGCATTACTCATCTGCAGTATATGATTGTTAAGTTTCCGCTGCAATTGGAAGCTTCTGGTTGAAATGGATTTTAAATTAAGCCAAGTATTTGCAAAACAATAGGAGAGAGGAAAAACTGTAGCATGAGTCATAAGCGTGGAACCTTCCACCGTTGTATCCATCTGACTGCTGAAATCCTGGGGATTAGGTAAAAGAACAACTGTAGTTCCCAGCGTCAGTGCCTCCTGTGTCCATTGTAGTTTGTTTATTGGGCAAAAGAAACAGTGTGGTCATCGAATCTTACTGTTAGGATAAAAATTGGTGGTTTATAACCAGTGTTTCTAACCACGCAGCTTAGATGTTTTGCTACGTAAACAAATGTGCAAGGCATATTTAAAAACATACCCCAACGTGTTGCTCTGTAAGTTAGCAGTGTAATGGACAGTGAAGGAAAGGGAGGAGGAGGGTGCGACATGTAAATATAAGGCAATTTTAATAAACACCAAGTGAAACAGTGGGATGGTTGTACTTGGACGTGGGCTGGGACGCAGGACCTGCAGTCTGCCTGCGCTGGCTAAAGGGAGCTGCTGGGGTCAAACACCGAGGTGTGTAAATGGTTCTGTTGGAGGCCACCAAGTTATGGAAGCCTCCCCAGCCTTGTACTGCGATCAGCGAGCATGCAGAGCTCCATGGCAGTTAGCCACGTGGACCATCTCAGGAGAAGGGTTCTATGGATATTTCAGCCTTCCAAGCCAACTGAATGCTCAGAACTTGTTTTCGGGGATCAAAAAGGGTTTTCTTAGCTTGGCGTCCACCACCTAGCTGTCCCTGCTGGGCCTGGTGGACTGCTGGAAACTTGGAAAACCCTTCCATTCATGGAACTTGACACCCACTGGTGTGTAATGGCATCGAATGACAAATTCAGCAGCTCCTGCAGCAGCTGCCAGAATGTCGCTTAGCTGTTCTATAACTCATCAAGCAGGCACTTGGGCGTCTTTGAAAACATAATTAGATACCAGAGCAGGAGTGAAATGCTGAACTGCATCCATCTCCTTCTTCCAGAAACACTTGTAGTTCTACACTGAGGCATTTTGTTAAGCTCTTGCATTTAACTTCATTGCTATTTCTTTAGAGGTTCAGCAGTGACATTACTCACAAAAAGGACTTTGCTCTTTGCGGGTCTGAGAGGGTCATACTGTGGACTTGGAATTTAACAGGCTATCCAGAAAAGCTGCTCTGTGAGCAGTGGTAAGTGGTTCGGGTGACTTTATGTGGCCCTGTTCTGTAGGTTTTGATTTCATTTAGGCAATGTAAATATGCTGTTTGATATGCGTTTAAATTTCCTGCAGAACTTAGGACTTGTGTGATTTAAGCAGTGCATAAAAGCAATCACTTTGATATTTAGTTGGATAAATACTTCCATGCTCAGTCTGCCCCCTACCTCCATCATTGTTAATGTCCTCGCTTTCCCATCTCTTAATATTTCTTTAGATTATCTTGTGTAAGAGCAAAGCAGATCACAGCTAGGATTGTATAGACGGTGGCACTGCAGCTGGGTACGGCTCACCTTCCTGTCCCTGCTGGTCACTCATTTCCACTTCTGTGTCAGCCCGTGTGTTTGTGCAGCCTCGTGGTGAACCGAGTTGGGAAGTGATTCAGGAGGAGAACAGCCCTGCCAAAAATGACCAGCTGCCTGCTGTTGGCTTGGCTAGGCTGGCATAGGAGCAAAGAGCTGGCAGAGGAAGGGTAGGAGTGCTTAAGTTTATTCTTCTGCTGAACAAGTAATAATGGAGCCAAAGTCTAGAAACTAAGGCTTTGCCTGAAAGTAAGAGAGATGGGAAATTTAAGTAAGACGTACACGAGTAAGTTGAATTAGAAGCTTTTGCTACTTCCTAGTTCATTTTCTTGAGTTTATTTGAAATCCATGTGTTGATTTAGCCCAGGTCAGCTCCTTACTTAGTTAAATTAAAGCAATAAAGTATTGAGTAAACAAAGCATACTCGTGGCAGGGATGCTGATGAGGTGTAGGCAGCCTTCTCGGTTGCTCAAGCTTCCCTCGATAAAACAAGGTTTTCTGGTGCAGTTCCTGAAAGCCAGTAGATGTGCAGGTTGCAGCCTTGTTCAGGAGCACTGTAGAAGTCAACACGAAATACGGGTGCATCGTTTGATGCTGATCTTTTGTGCATGCTGTGATTGCTCAGCTGAAGTGCTCCGCCAGGTTTTCAGTGCTCATATTTTTGAGCATGTTGCTCCACTAACACAGCTGTGGGCCAAGCAGGGCACATTAGGAATAGGACAAGGATTGTTTACACTTGAAATATTTGCTATCAGCTTTTCCAGTTCTATTGGATTTTTCTCTAATGCTAGAGCCAAACGGCAACCCCACAGTGAGGCAGTGTATGGCTCGCAGATAATAGCGATAGGGTTAAGATTGATGTGACAACTTGAGAATTACTCTCAATGTGAAGTTATCTATGAGGGCGTAATCCAACCTAGCGACTTGCTGTTGCTGAGGAAGTTCCTGCACGCTCTGCTCTGCTCTGCCCTTCCCTTCCTTCCCGGCTGGGTTGGTGCTAGCACCTCTGAGCTTTGTCAGCTGATTTAACTCACTAACTAGGCAGAACATGAACCTGGCAGAAGTGTGAGCTGCCTGCTGTGCTGGTGAGATGCTGAGCACGGAAGAGGAAGTAGAACCACAGGGCTGACCGTAAAGGCAGGGAAGTGAGTGAATCTTCTTTGATCCGTCTTTCATCTGTAACTGTGTTGAGCAACTTCACTTTCAGTAGAGGCAACATAGGTAAGGAGCGTTGCTTATACCTTTAACACTGTACGTGTAAGGTATTTAACTATAGACCTTCTGTTGTAAAGGCTGTCTTCTCATTATGTCACCTGTAATATCCAATCAAAGCTAAGTCTCCATGAGTGGCCTTAAAATTACTGCAATTAGGTGATTTTTGTATTATAACTAATGGTAAGAATTAGGGAAGATTTATATTACGCTGAAGAAGAAACCCCATCAGTGTTGCAGTCAGTGAAGCAAGAAGGCAGGCTGAGATATGTACTTCTGTGTCAGAGAACTTCCCAAGCTTCGCATACCCAGCAAGTCCAAAAATGAGGATGCTCCATTTGAATTCCTGTTCAGTAACAGGGTAGAAGAAGCAGGAGTGATTTTTACAGAATATTTCTTTTGCCATCATTCTGCGTGCCAGGTAATGCAACCTACTGTTCAGCAAGCTGCTTTAGCTTGAGAGAGGAAAAAATCTTCTCCTGGGAACTGTCCTGTGCTGTGAGAGGAGAGCAGGATGCTGCAGAGCTGAGGGGTGCCCCTGGCAGGCAGCAGCTGGGTGCTGTGCCCTTTTCCTTGGTTCAGGGGGCTGTTTGGGGCTCAGGGCTCTGGTGGCTGTGAGCTTCCAGATGCTGGAACTGCTTTGGGCTTTAAATCCCCATTCAAACAAAGCGAAGCACTGAATATTCATGACACATCTATCTCCATTGTATTTGCATCTTGGACTGTTATGTGCTGCAGTGGTCTCCAGGCATTACCAGTGTACAAAGCAATAGCTCAGGGACCTTTTCGCTGAAAGGGAGAAGGACTAATGCACATCCTGGATGCTTTTGGCCGTTTTGACCGTGAAGCAGAAGCCATTGGTTGAGGCTTACCTTCTCAAAGTCAGAATTTGCAGCGGGCAGTGAAGACGAGGAGAACACATTTGGGCAGGAGGCTTTGCCAGTGCTCCTGGGAGCTGCGCTGTCATAGAGGGACTGCTGTGGTAGCATCAACTATCATGATTTCTGCTTTTCGTGGACAGAGATCCAAGCTATATTGAACATCATTACTTGCAAGCCCTGTTACAGCCAACAAATTTCCTGCTGGTTTTTAGTCTGTTGGTTTGCTACCAGGGAGTTCTCCAGCAGTAATCAGTGAAAATGGCATTAAGCTGCTTTTGTAATGCCAAGTTTGAGTAAGCGAGGCTGCCTGCATCAAACAAAGTGCTCTGTCATCGTTTTCAAAACAAAAAGTTGAGGAAACTCTCCTATTCAGGTCAAGTTCCCTCTCAGCCCTCTGGCACGGGAGAAGATGCTGACAAGTGTGATGCTTTGATTCACAGTGCTATCTGGTACATAGAGAGATAAAAGAACTCCAGTCTGATCTGCATAGACAGATTTTTAACTGCCTTCCTCAAAGGTGGGTGAATAATCACTTTGCTTCCTTGGCATAAGGGAAATCACATCCAAATTTGTTCAGTTACACGGGGAGAGAGGATTTATGGTTACCTTAGTAAACAAGCAAAAACGTTTACAAACCTAAAGTAGTTATTTTCACAATGGTATGCACTTTCCTGCCTGTATAAATTCTGTGTAATGCTCCGGATTCTATGTGGAAACAAGTCTGAGCATAAAAGAAAATAATGGGCATTATTCTTTCAGCCACACTTCTCAGCACCGAGCAAACTAATGCATTTATCTCAAGGAGAGGGAGCGAAGGAAGTCTGCATGAAACCAATCCGAGCTGTTAAGCTGCAGCAACACGAAAACATTAGTATTTAAATGAATGGTTCGAGTAAATTCCCATCAGTCGGTGCTGGGCTGTTCGAATTTCCCCTAGATTTAAAAGGAGAAAAGCAGGAAGGATTTCAAGCAGCTCAGTTCATACAGAAATGACCTGCAAATGGGATTTGAGAGAATAATAGCCATCAGATTACAGGAAAATCGTGCCAGAGCAGCAGCTCTGCTTTGGATGCGTTTATGCAGAGTGGGCAGCAGAGAGAGATGAAGAATTCCCCATTGCAAACTTAGCAGAACCCCAGCGTAGTGCACTCAGTTTATTCCCACTGACTGCTAATGCACTTCAGCTGCTTATAGCACTGATACTAGGAAGTCTCACGTTGAAAACTTTTATGCCTTCCTATGAGAAGTGTGTTACAGTGTGTAAATATTAGTGTTTTCTCCCACCTGTGTGCCTGTTTTCAAGTGCAGCTGTGTGTGGTACATGCGGGTATTTCCTCATGGTCTTGTTCTGCTTTGTTGGAGGTCTGCTACCTCTGCCCAGTTCCAAAAGTCCTGAAACACGGTGGATAAATACTGCATTTTATCAATGCCTTGTACAGTCTTGTAAGGTTGTGGAAATAGAGATTTTTTAAGAACATCAGAATTGTACCTACTTGCAGGGATTTTATCAGAACAGCAAAAAAAATCGCAGCCACCCAAATTCAATTATAACTGAATTGCTATACCGGAGGGCTCGGCTGTGATACGGCACCACTGGGACTTCTGTGGACGTATTTATTTTAACCTCCCCTGTCTTACTCTTGGGAACATGTGAGGTATATTTGCTGCAGACTACTGGGGGTTGGACCTAACCTGAATAGCTGCATCTGGGCAGCAGTGCAGGTGAGTGAAGGTAAGAGCTTGTAACAGGTGTTGGGTAGGCTACAGGAATCTAAATATTCTAATAAATGGCACTTGCAGTAGTTAATACTAAATAATGCAGGCTATCATTTTTAATTCAACACAGAGAATTTATGATCACGTTTTTGATCTGAAGAGATATAAGCTATGCTATCACATAGAATACTTCGTGTGCATGTGTGTCCTGTGTCTTGTTCCCTCGTTCTCTAATAGATTCTTTGGTGTTTGAGATACTGGAGGCTAGAAGAAAGTCGTTTCTCTAAAAGCTTAACAGGATTCGTTTTGTAGCAGCAAATGAGCGCTAGCAGTCTCTAGGAACGCCGCAGCTCTTGCACTCAGACTTGACCTGGCACAGCAGCTTACAAAAGAGGAAGATTCCAAATGTGTGCGTGCAGAGCCCGCTGCGGGTCTGTTTTGAAGCATTTTTTGACATCAGATGTTTACTCGAAGGAGGTTGCACTTGTCGTGACCTCCCCTCACCTCCTCTGCGGCTCACAATCCGTACTTCTGCTCTTTATCTGTAAGACCACGCAGTCATTCTTTGTCCCCCTGTGCCACCTCCCGCTGCCCATTTATTTGCTGTTTGTTTTACTGCTGTGATTTCTTTATTCTTAAATCTAAATAAAATTATGACATGAAATCTCTCATTAGCGTTCTGCCTGTAGCACGGTTCTGTGTCTACGTGGGTAGAGCAGAAGGGTACGAAGCACAGCCGAATGCGCATTGGATGGACAGGGGGAACCCCCCAGATCATTTGGGCTCTGTAAAACTTGACAGAGGCAGAGAAGAACCATTTGATTTCAGCTGCAGATCTGAAGGGAGTTTTAAATTTTAAATCTTTTTTGAGAGTCCAGCCGTCGTGAAGGCGACTGATTGGAGGACTGTATAATAGAAACCAAAATCAGAATGGCTCAGGGGACAGTGAATGGAGGTGATACGCAAGAGTTAGCTCCTCATCTGTTTTCTTTCCTTCTGCACCAGAGCCTGGCAGCTCGCACACACAGTGCAAGGTACTTCAGCTACGGAATGTCCTTCCCCAGGATGTTGTGGATACTAAATTTTACATGAGTTCAAAAGGTAACTGGGTAAATGGATGAAGGAAAATTCCATACAAGGCTGTCGAGTACAAAGACGCCGTTGCCTTTTCAGGAAGTCTCCGAGCTGCACAGTGCTGGGCTTGAGGGTTTGAGGGTCTGGAGAAAGTGCTGGATGTGCCCTCGGTGTCTGGGATGCTGCCAGGAGCACATGAAGGACGTGTGGGATTTCTGGTCCGCTCTGCTGGGCTGCTGTTGTGTTTTGCACCATTTTTGTCCTCTCTGAGGCTCTCCTTGTATTTATAATCCTTCTGATCTTCTTTGCCCTTTCTTTAATATCTGGCAGTTTTGCTTGATTGGCAGCTGTTGGCTCTGTTATTTTGAATCTCATCAGCTGAAGCACATCATCCCTTCTTAGATGAAGTCTGTTATATTTAGTTAATACTTGAAGTTAATACTTTATTCTGCGCAGATGAATCACTTTTCTATGGCAGTCACCTACTCTGTCCCTGACTCCGTGGTTTGGAGTTGCATTCTGACCCAACGTCTCATAAAACCGTTTTCTAGAGGAGTATTTAAATGACATAAAAATTCAGAAAGTGTTCCACAGCCTTTTCCCCAGAATTATCCGACGTTGACCTGCCCTGCCTTCCCGTGTCATTGCCACGTGGTGCTGCAGTGGCTAAAAAGCAACCACTTGGCCACTACCCCCACAGCACGTGGACTGAACACGAGAGGGAAATCTGTAACCTGCCTCACCTCCATCTCTCAAAAACAAAAACGCAGAAAGAAAAAATGATCTCTTAAAGCTCTCTCTCATTTAATGCAGGTTGGGGTTTAAGTGTTTTTGGCAACCACGCAACTGGAGCTGTGCAAACCAGCTGCAAGCTGGAAACAAAGCGTACTGTGCAGTACGGAAGCAGCCAAGGGCAGTAGACAATGCGCAGCCAGCAGGGCTCTCCTCCAGCTTGCCATTAGCTAACAGTGATACTGAAGCTCAGCATCACACTTAATTCTAAGAGTTGCACATCTGTGTTCATACAGCAGCTTGTGCTCAGGGAGGAGCACAGCCACTCGATGATGCCTGCAGACCGCTGCTGGAGGGCCACGCTCCCACTCCAGAGCTCTCTTCTCTAAAAGCATCTCTCCAGCAATAGCACTTGTGCTGCAGCACTCAGCGTGGTTTCCCAGTCACAGCGCTGCAAGCCCTGACCCATCTTTCTGCCCTGCTGCTGTGGGGACTGGGCCTGGTTAGCTGTGCTCCTGATGCTGCTTCTAGGCTAGCAGAGCTGCCTGGTGCAGTGCTAGCAGCGTTGTGTTGCATTTCTTTGTGCTCTGGCTCTTCTGACCACCGTAAGTTGGTTTCTGTTGCACTTTTCTTGCTTGAGATGTACGTAGTATTATGTTCTTGCCTTTTTTACTGCAAGGTTGAGTGGTACTACACCGAGATGTCAAAAGGTGAGGGTTGGCCGTTGGCAGAGCTGAAGCATCAGTTATTTTCTTGGAAGTACTCCGTTTTTTGATCACTTCCATTTATCTTACTCTCTGCTTCTATGTAAAATGATGGCGTATAACAGCAATATATAGAAGATGCTTTAGGATTTATTTTGGAAATAATTTTTCTAAAGATCAATGTGAATTCTGAAACAGACCAGAGTTAAAATAATATCATGAAATGTCAGAGCTGGTAAGGCTATTTAAAAGAAAGGCAGTTTTGACTAATGGCCCACGTATGCGGCTTAACATTTGAGTAAAGATTGCATTTCTGGTAATGGTGGGAGGTGGAGCGAAGCTATTCCCCCGCTGCTTCCTGCTGGGACGTGGTGCCTTTGCAGTAGCTGTGGGCAGAGCAAGGTGCAGAGTTGCCCAACGTAGTTCCCACTGCCAGCAGAGCTCCTCCACCAGCCCTGTGCCTGGTATATGCCCTCCAGCCTGCTGTGGGTGCAGCGCTCCTGGGGCAGTCACTGGGACTTTCTGCTTTAACACCAAAAGTCCCTTCTGCCAGAGCCATCAAGGCCATTCCTAAAAACATATTGCTCCTGGGGTTGTTCCTTTTTCTCTTCCACTTTCTCTTGCTACCACAAATCGCACACTACTTGCAATCCAATATCTAAAAGAGCTTTTTCTTTGTTTCTCTTTGTTGTTGTCTTTTTACCACCATACAAATTGGTGCTCGTTCTTGTGTTGCCATCTGCCAGAGTTTTTGTAAGGCAATTATAATTAATAAGTGAATGTTCTGCTTACGCCTGTGCTAAGGGTCAGTCAAAATATATCACAGCTGATGCTTCTGCTTGCCTGTGGTTGAGTATAAGGCCCATTTGGGATCACCAGAGATGGGATGTCATTCCATTTCTGCGTGGATTATCTGTACGGGATGTCAGCAGTAAGCACAGGCCAGCGTCGCTGGGGGCCGACCCCATCATTTTGTAAGGCCTGTGCAAAGAAAAGATCTCTTAATTCGTCTACTGCCTTCTGGTGACACTCAAGGGAGAAAATAAGACATCTTGTTGCTCATTGCAACTTTGAAGTGCCACTTAATTCAATTATTTCAAAATTTAAAGAACTATGTTATGATAGAAAAGGAAGGTTGGAAATAAAATGGCAAATCCCTGTGTATGAAGCTGTAGAGGTCTTGTCTAAACTTGAGTGCTTGGGCAACTTTAAACGATGTTCATTTAAACAAGCAATTAAAAATTTGGTCAGGGAAGGCGAAAAGTGTTTTAAGATTATTTGGAGGAGGAGCACCCAGTGCCAAGAGCACTGAGCTGAGGCTAGTGGGATGAAATTCATGAAGACCAAGGGCCGGGTCCTGAGCTTTGGCCGCAGCAACCCCAGGCAGCACTACAGGCTTGGGGCAGAGTGGCTGGAAGAAGGTGTAGAGGAAATGGACCTGGGAACACTGGTTGATGCTTGGCTGAACATGAGCCAGCAGTGTGCCCAGGTGGCCAAGAGGGCCAATGGCATCCTGGCTTGTGTCAGCAGTAGTGCAGCCAGCAGGAGCAGGGCAGTGATCATCGCTCTGTGCTCAGCTCTGGTGAGGCTGCACCTGGAGTGCTGCGTTCAGTGTTGGGCCCCTCACTGCCAGAAAGACACTGGGGCCCTGCAGCGTGTCCAGAGACGGGAACAGAGCTGTGAGGGGTCTGGAGCACAAGTGTTATGGGGAGCGGCTGAGGGAGCTGGGATGGGTCAGTGTGGAGAAGAGGAGGCTCAGGGCAGACCTTACTGCCCTCTCCAACTCCCTGACGGGAGGTTGTGGTAAGGTGGGAGTCGGCCTCTGCTCCAAGGTAACAGCGATATGATGAGAGGTGATGGCCTCAAGCTGTGCCAGGGGAGGCTCAGGTTGGATATCAGGAAAAATTTCTTCTTCAGAAGAGCGGTCAGGCAGTGGCACAGGCTGCCCAGGGGGGTGGTGGAGTCACCATCCCTGGAGGCATTCAAGAAACGTTTAGATGTTGTAATGAGGTTTAGTGGGAAAATATTGGTTGTGGGTGGACAGGGATGATCTTGGAGGTCTTTTCCAACCTTGGTGCTTCTGTGGTTCTCTACTTCTGTTCTTCCCAATGGAGGTCACTTGCCTGAGGTGTCTGGTAGGTGTGCTGACAGTGCCTCTGCACTTACATGAAGACATGGAGACAGCTCCATGTGCGCAGTGTGTGTGTACGCAACCGTGCACAAACTGATCAAGTCATCTGGGACTTGTGGCTAGAAGAGGACAGGATATTGTGGTGACAACTACTTTCAGACATTCTTTAAATAAAAGACAAAGAAAAGTCCGTCACTTTTGTGCACAAAAATCTGCAATAATTTTATCTCGTATAACAACAATCACTTGAACTCTGCTACTGGACTTCATAAACATTGGTGCCTCTTTCCCACAGTACTCCCCTTGCCTTCGCGTTGCCAACCAGCGATGCTGTCAGGAAGCGCTCCTCTGCATTTCTTACGCTTCTGCCAACCTGTGATCTTGAAACTCTCCTGCAGCAGCAACGCGCAGCACTTCAGTAAGTCCTATTTATTATCAGATACATGGTTCTGGTTAAAAAAAAAACACCTCTTCATCCCTAAAACCTTCAATTATTTTCCCATTAGAAACAAATATTCTCCAATTTCAGTCCTTCCTCTTTAATCTGTAAAGCACGGCACAGTGTGTTTTCCTTGTTGATTTTAGAGATAACTCTTAGCCTGTAAAAGGCCTTCTGCCTCAAGACCTTTGAAAAGAGGTTTTTAAAGGGATGATGGAGTGCAGCTGCCAGAAGAACAGACGTGGGGATGGGGAGGATCACACAGATGGTTCCAGTGCAGCTCGGCGAGCAGTGAAGGAGTGTGGTGGTGGGTGGGGAGTGGATTGGAGCTCAGACCATAATCCCAGTGCATGTTCTGGGTTTAGGCTGTGGCAGAGTTGCACAAGCAGCCATCTGAGGGTTTGGGGTTGGGTGGGTTTTTGCACTGTTGCTTTTGATTTTCTGTGTTGCTGCAGTACTGCTGATTCCTCTTTCTCCCTCTGTCCCCACATCCATATTTATTGCCACCAGGGGCTTCCCTTGCTTTGCCAAGAGGCCTCCTCTATCAGGCTATGTTTGGATACTCAGGAAGCTTTTGTCAGTGTGGAATAGCACCAAAAGCATATATTTTCAGCAGCTGTTGACGTAAGAGAGATTGTGTGTTGTAGAAAACAGCAGTAAAAAAGATGTAGTGACTTCTCTGGGTGTACTGACAGGTGCTGCTCCTTCCTCTGCCCTCCTCCCAGAGCTGCACGCTGCTGTGGGCATGGTAAGCCCTGCGTGGACAAGTCTGAAACCAGCAATGTTGTCACTTCCACATGCAATTGACAGGTCGAGGTTTTGTAGCCTTTCAGGATGGCTCCTGCAGCTGTCAGATGGGACGCGTTGTGTTGTTGGGGAGGTCAGCACAGCAGGCAGGCATGTGTTCAGGCCTTGGTTTGTATGATCTGGCTACATGGCCAGCTCGCTTCTGCACTGGGCAGACTTACTTTGACCTCGTTATTAGAACCAGAGCAATTAATGCAGAAACATGCTGCCCTTGCTGATCTTTCTCTTCTTCAAGTGAAGGAGTAGTGTTCTGAGAGCGCACAGAATTTCAGCCTACGCAGCAGCCCTTGGGATGTCTTCATCTTGTGGTGGCAGAAGCTTTTCAAATCAGTAGCTCAGGAGGAGCAAGTCCTTAAATGCACAAATAACAGATACTTGCTTTTGAGAGCCCTTAAGCGTGAGCCAGCCACTAACTGCTGCCTTTCTCAGCATGTGTCTGTTCTATTTTAAGCAGTGTATTCATTCTGAACTTTGTATTTTTAAAAGCAAACAGAAAAAAACGTTTTGACTTAGAAACTCTCATTCTCCAAATCTCCAGCACATCTGTGGATGTATATTAACAACATAAATATATCCAGACAAGAAGGCACGCTCCCTGCGCAGGTTCATTCCTTTCCTTTCAACCAGTGTGTGCTCTGTCTACAGCACAAGGAACCCATTCTGAAGCAAAATAATTACAGCCCTCTTAAAGCAGAGTGCATCTCTTTCCTTTACCACCTGATCAACAGTGGGGTGGTAATGCTGCTTCAAAACGCCTGAGTGTAGGAGGCAGGTAATTTTCAGGAGAGCCCGCGGGTGCCAACCATGTCCTAGCCCTGGGGTCTGCACAGCTCCTGCAGCCATTTGGTCAGGGCTGGCACGGACGCAAGTCTGTGGGCTGTGAAGTGCTGGTGGGGGCTCTGAAACACTTGCCCTGGTGGTATTGAGCTGTGCTGCTGTGCTATGCTGCTGTGATGGGCAGTTTGGAAATGATGCTTTCCCCCCCTCTTTACACTATGATGCAGAAGTGATAACGTGCGTGCTTAGGATGATGTGTTTTCACACGTTTTTGTATCCAAGATACCCACCTGCTGATATGTGGATTAGTATTGATGTTGGATTCTCGCTGTCTGACAGTCACCTAAAAGCAAGGAGCAGCTCTCAGAGCACAAAAGGCAGCGATGTGCGGAAGGATATGGTCTCAGCAGCCATGCATGGCCCTTGGAGGGTGTTCTTGTAGCCGGCAGGAGAAGGAAAAACATCCCCCATATCATGGCTTTGGTTTTCGTGTGGGTTGCTTCAGTTTTGCCTCCTTGCAGTTGCTTGTCATAATTGCTATGGTGGCATTTAGAAAGATGGCCTCACTGTTAGTGTGCCCTTCCGCCCCAGGCTGGGGCTCGGGCAGATGGCACAGGTGGCCCCGAGCTGCTTGCGCCTTCTGGCCTGTGGTGAGCGCCGCGTCCCAGATAAATGGGCTTAAGTAGAGGCATGCATCTGGTTCCTGAGGCCTTTGATGATCCGGACACTAGAAAACCTATCAGCAAATAGGTGCAACTTTGAGAACGTGGTGCTGCCCTGACCTGCAGCCATGCGGAGAAGGGCTGAAGCAGCAGGCACTGAGATCTGCATCGGGCTCATTGCCTACAGGAATGGCTGACAACATGGACTGTGGGTACTAGGATGTGTGAAACGCCTCCAACTCGAGTGGTAATAGGATTTCTTATTTCCTTAATACAGCTATGTAAGATCATTTGTATGGATTATAGAGGATACTGTTTCTTACTGCTAGACATCAAACTGAGTAACCTTGCAAGTCTGACGTTGGGTGAGCCCTGAATGTTGTGAATTTCATTTATCAGTGAGAAATTGGAATATTTTGTCTGATGGATTGCTTGGTAATTTAGAGGAATCAGTTCCCAAGGGTTCATCTCATCTCCATTGCTGAAAAGCAACAGCAGGTTTGGTTTTTGCCGTGTCAGTGACTCCCTTCCCCAGGTCTGGTGAAACCGTGCTTCAGGTCGCATTGTGGAACCATCTCTGTAATGATTACAGTTCATCTGGCAGCTGATTCGCGCAGATTCCAAAGCGTACACATTGACATAGTGCACTGTGTAGGTTGGTTTCTGCTAATGATGAACAACATTTCCATAGCAGTCTTTCCCCTTTTTCTTTCCTGCTGTTTTTACTTGACTTTCCTGTTCTCTCCATCTACTCGTAATTTGGTACAAACCACCCAGACTACATTAACTTGTACTGCAGGGCTGTATTGTGTCCTCCCCACATCTGTGTGCCAGCCAGGATGTGGAATATAGAAATGCCATGCTTTTTTAAAGTGGGAGGAGGAATACTCCATCGTCTCTAATTTACTAGTTAGAATACAAAAAATTTAGAACTTTTAATATTCAAAACCTCCTTTTACTGTGATTTAAGCACACAGTGTTGGGCTTTTCTTACTGTTTTATGTCTTAGCTTTTTATGGGTGTTTGGCTGTTCATCTCAGTAATGTAAGATGTAGAAACAGAGCTGAAGTGATCCTGAGGGCACACACCAGCAATATGAGCACAGTGCAGCAACGCTGGCGTTCCTGTCTCTGTTTCATGCAGGATGATAATGTTTAGTGTGCCTTGTACCAATGATAAACACACAGCTATCCAGCTGTAGGCTCCATCTGATATCTGTTTGTGTTGTGTTCTTATTAGCTAGAGTTTCAAACATGTATCATGGTTCCTTCTTTCACCCCTCTTTTTCTCGAGAAGGCAAAAGGACAGGTCTGTCTTATATGTAATTTTTGGTAGAAAAATGTGTACTGCACTTCTCAACCCTGCAAGCTTAGCTGTTCCCCTCACCCAGCCCGCCCATGTACCTTGTGCTGAGTGAGCACTTGGGTGGGAGGCCTGTTAGTGCCCTGGGATGGCAGAACTTATCTCAGGGTTAAAGGCAGCTCTGAAAGGCGCATTCAGGTACCTGAAGTCTGCTGTGCAAGCACAGGCTGGCACTTGGCAGCCTCCCAGCCCTAAGCACGTGGTTTTGGCCCCTCTGTCGGTCAGTAGGCTGGCAGGAGTTCTCCCCGACTGGTCTCCAGTCTTGGAGTTCTGTGCCAGCTTGATGTGGAATATAGAAATGCCATGCTTGAGTGTTGTATTTATTTCTCCTAGCTGGTGTATGGGAGAAGAGTAGGGCTTGCAGATTCCATCCATCTGCAGCGGTGACAAATGAAACTCAAGGGAATGATAAGAGATGTTTTTGTTTTTTCAGGTTTCCAAATTTACTGTGCTCTTACAGCATTCCTTCTCTGTTCCTCTCCCTCCTTGTGGCCGTCCCTGTGTGTACGTAAGCTCACAGGCCTCTGCTTTGTCAGCACACCTGGTGAGAACGAGAGGACGAGGCAGTGTCCAAAGCTGTGGAACCGGGGCACTAGAGATCTTGGATTTCTAGAAGACACTTAAGAGCCTAGAAATATTGACAGGACAAGTGGAGAAGCGGTGCAAACTCTCATTTGTTCTTCCTAGGCAGGGAGCTTGTTCCACCTTGGTTTGTCTTATTCAGTAGGTAGGAGGTCCAGGTGGCTTACAACCACCTTTTCAGGGGGAAGTTTCTTAGAGAACTGGAAGGACGTGTTTTCTTTGTTCCTTTATACGCTGCTGCCTAACAGAGCACCGAAATACCAAAATAGCACCGGCTGTAAATCTGTCAGGCTCGGGGCTCCAGCCCATGGCGTGGTTTCCCATCGTCAGTGCAGAATTCAGCCCTGAGGGTGCCGCACCGATGGATTCCTCCTGTCTCCCAGAGCAGCTGGAGGGCGTTGCATGGGAGGAGCTCTTGGCTCGGGGAATTCAGCTGGGAGGGTTCTCTCTCGGCTCCGGAACACATTTTTTCCACTTGACTCACTGAGTGAAATCTCAATAAGCGATAAAATTTCTAAAATTATTGTTGAATCGGTTAGAATAATAAAAAGCACATTTATCATCAGGAAGGGAAGAGCAAACTAAGGGGGAAGATGCAGCGCAGAGGAAATCACCACCCTGCCCATGGCAGGGAGAGGCTGCAGGCAGCTGAGCAAACCTCTGTCCCACAGCCACCACGCTGCCTTCTACCTTCCAAAGGACTGCCCGGTGAGGCCTTGTACTGCCTCTGGTTCCTGGTATCTGCACACAGGTGCCCCTGGGCTGCTCCTTCACATGGGTTGTGTGCATGAAAGGAAATGGCCCGCTCCTTCCTACGGAACCCACTTCTTCCCAGAAACAACACCAGCTTTTGTTCCTTTTCTTTGATTTGGCACATAGAGCAAGGAGGGTACTCTTATGCAGGTACTGGCACTGAGGCAGCCTGGAGTGCTGGTGTATGCTATAGATACAACCACGTAAGAGCAGGTGGGGTTGTTGGCTTAAATGTGCTTTTAAGATGATAAGACTCCCTTAATGCTTTTACATTTGCATAGTGTGTTTCCTTTGCGCATTCCTGATCCATTTGCCTAACTTAACCTGCTGTATCAATTGTACTTAGGGTTGGAAAAGCATTCCGGGCAGAGCCATTCCCGGCCGGCCACCTTCCTGCTGGCATGAGGAGCCACAGGGTTACATTGCTGCACCATAGGCATTAAGCTTTGCCCAGGTGTAAATCATAGAATCACAGAATGGCTTGAGTTGGAAGGGACCTCAACATTCACGTATTTCCAACCCCCCTGCCATGAGCAGGGTTGCCAAACAATCAAGCCAGGGTTCACAGGGAACACTTGGGGCTCTATATGAAAAGCAGGTAGAGACAGGAAGCTCAAGATGTGCTTGGCTTGGGGGGTTAAGAAAAGACCGTGCTTCCCTGAGACCTGGCGTGCTACTTTCTAGGCCCAACCGTGCTTTTTCAATTGAAGTTTAAATGACTTAATGTGATGATTCAGCATGGAAACATCAACACAGGAAGCAACAGCAACATAAAAGTATTTGTTTCATGTCCCTGTACGCAATTCTTTCCAAAGGGCAATTGTGATTTTTCACCAGGTTGCTTTAGTCTTCATTTTCACTGACACTCACCTGTGAGATCAGTCCCATGGCAGCTCTGTTGGAAGGATCCTCCTTGATGGTTCGTCTGACAGCAGGAGGCTGATGGCTGTGTGCTTGGATTGCTGGTGCTGCGGCGGCCATCCCTGGAAACTTCACCGAGCAGGTCAGGCAAGATGGAAGAATCATCTCATAGACTTTGTGAAGCTCCAAAGCAATGCAGGTCGTCGTTTTCGACAAGCTCCCGTGTTTCACATGAATCGACTTTTAGCCGGCTTTTAGCGCTTTTGGCGGTGGGATCGCTGGCTGTGGGAGCCGTGCATTTCCGGAGGCTGGCAGATAAGGAGCCTTTTCTTTACAGCGAGGCCTCCCATCTTCATTTCCTCAATATTTGTAACCAATTCAGCCTCCGTTAGTTCCCATCATGTGAAAGCAGTGTTCTGTATTTTGTGATTTTGATTCATGAGCTGTTGAGTTGGTGATTATTAAATTGTGTTTTTCATACTGAGTCCTTTTTATTCTTATCTAGTTTCATATTGTATGACATAGCATTGGCAAGAAAGGCATTCCCATTCTTCTTACAGGGGAAAAAAAAAAAAGCTCTGAACACATTTCAGATTCTGCTAATTAACAGAACGATCAGCTTCAGATAATCTCAGCACGTAAATCTCCTCCTGTGAACAATCACGTTGTGTCATTAATAGATTTCTTAGGTAGTTGCCAATAGAAAAATAATGTTTTAGTGTGCTGTTCAGATGTTGAAGAGTTGCAGCCTACGGTATCGGTGCTATTTTTTGCAACTGTAAATCAAAGCAGTTCCCTTAGCTCTATATTCTCCCAATTAGGAAATGGCATATAGGCAGTTATGTAAATCCTTCTGGTCTGTCCGCTAATACTGAGAGCGGGGTGAGGGGATGGGACCAGAAAGCAGCATGACTGAAATGCACCTGAGAGGCAGCAAGAGGCACCCGGTGACACACAGCCCTTCCTCCTTTCTTCTTCTGCAGGTGATTTTTTTCAGCCTGATGGCTGTCTTAAATAGGGACACCGGCATACCTGTAGTTAAAGCAAAAATGCTCTTTTCAGTAGTGCCTCTTGAGTCATTCTTTGTATGACAATTAACCATAGTTTGCAAAGCCTTTATTTTTATTCCATTATCTGCCATCCCTGGTCGTGAAATCTGTGTTTTCTTCAGAGGAAAACAGCACATAACACCTTAACCTGAAGCAGCGTGGTGCCACCCTGGTTTGTGTCGCTGTGCCATTCTGAAGGTATCAGCAGAACTCACTGTCCTATGAGGGGCTGTGGCGGCCATGCTCACACACAGCTGGAGTGGTGTTCTTGTTCAGGACTCGATAAGAAGATGTGGGGAAAAAACAAAATACAGAATGAAAGAGTCCCTGTCTGGAATTCTTCACATTCTTACCTCCCCACCCGGATTTTTCAAAACACTCCAAGTATGCTACTGGGATGCATAAGGTTGTTCTCTGTAAACCCATGGGGGATCTAACGATGGCTGACTGCTTGTGTTTCTTATTGCACTGTGTCTTTATGAATGGTTTCTGTGGTGTCTTTCTGTTCTAGGTCTTGCACCGTTCTTGTTTCATCAAGTTAAACTATTGCAGATTTTTTCTTTCTTGCATTGGTGATTAAAAACAAAAGCTTTGGCAGGTACTGCTCCGTAACAAAAAGCAACGGGAATGTTTTCTCCTGCTCAGTGTAAGACTAATTGGCTGTAGGACAAAAACTTGAAGCCAGAGGGGCTGAACTTGTCTAAAAGCTGATGTTACTAGAGAGACGTTAAATTAATCAACATGTATGAATTCATCTTTTAAGTACAAAAGGCATTTTTTCTGCATCTAAAGAAAGAGAGCACCTAGCCAAGAAGACGTTATATTTCCCCAACTGTGTGTCCCTTAGCAATTCTGAAGACTTTGGTACCCATTGAGGTTGGTTTCAGTGATGGATACCAGAGCTTACCTTGGCTGCCTGGATGGCAGCGGCGTCCTCAAGTCTGGCATCAGTCAGTGTTGGGTTAATTACCTTAGTATCGCTGCAAAGAGATCAGTCTCCAGCTGGCTGTAATTAGGGCTGGATTGTTCCAAGACTTGAAGATGATTTTTATATTCACGGGATCCACAGCTTTCTGCTGCCCTCATTTCCTGCAATGTAGGAGTACTTGTATCTCAGAGAACTGGAGGGGGGCACGGAGTGGGTGACACTGTGCACCTAATTCTTACCAGCATCCTTAGATATCTGCCTGGGCAATAAGCAGTTCAAGTCTTGGAAAAAAAGGAGGACTTGTAGCCTAAGAACATTATTTCAGCTGATTGGAAGACACTGTGGATCTTTCGAAAGCATGGTGGGTTCTCTAATACCTCAGGTCAGTGCTCTGTAAAGCTTGGTGTTAGACACCACCACCTGTGTATGACCAAACTTGGATAGCAAGCCAGGAGTGCATGTCAGCTGGAGCAGTCAGTGGAGGCAGGTAATTCAGTTACAGTGGGCCAAGCGTGATCTGTTACACCTGCTTTGGTGAAATAAATCTCCCTGTGTTTTTGCTGTATCGGCACTTGCTTTTATAGATGCCCTGCTTTCAGGAGGCACTGCTTAGCTTGCTTTCTCTTCGGGGCTCAGGTCGTCATGACCTGTGCTCTGTGCAGCCCCTGGTGTCTTCAGCCTTTATTGCAACTCGTGATCAAGAATAGCAGGTTTTAGAATTATTACTCTCTTTCGTGTTTTGTTTAATTTTCTTGTAAAATAATGCATTGATAATTCACCGTTATCCAGTGTAGAAGATACATGCTAGAAACTGGGGGAAAAAAAAAGGTAATTAATATGATAAAGGTAATTACCATCTGTAAATAGGTAATGCCAGCCCATAGCCACACTAGCCTGTTCCTTGAGAATAGGTAGAACAGGGCTGCGTTATTGGAGATGTAGCTGAGCTACTCACGGTGTGAGCAGTGCTTGGCACTGGGGAGTCTGCTGGTCCCTGGCTGCAGAGCTTGGGACAGACTGCCCCAGTCATTGTGAATAACTGAGGGCTTCTCTATAAGAGATGCTTGAGCAGGACTGAAAGTTTTTAAGCAACTTGAGTAAGTCCTTGTGAGGCCTAGAGCTTCAGAATGGTCTCTGTCCTGCCACGGTGCCTGCATAAACCTTGCTGCTGGAAGTTCTCTCCTGGCCACTGCTTCTCGGGTGCGGAGGACAGCAGCGCTGTAACAGCTTCCCTGCTGTGCTGAGCCATGCAGTGTCATCTCTCCAGGGCTGAATGGTTATTTCTTATCTTCACAAGCCCGTTCAACTTGCTAGTCTGGGAGAAAACTGCTGTTCCTCCTCGTCCACAGGCTACTGTGCTGCTGTTCCAAAGATGAGTTGGTTTGGAGATGTCAGGAGAAGAGCAGAGCCAATATGAGTAGAGTGGTGAGGGTAGAAGGAGGTGAGCATCTCCATCTAATTGTAGCTTAAATTGTAGCTCAAATGTCTGATACGCATAAGGGCCTCAAGGAACTTACTGCCAGACAAACTCAAGAGTTGATAAAGAGGTACAAGTTAGATTCCTTCTTCTTTGCTTATTACATGCAAAATAATTTCATAGTTGCACATCTTCTTCTGATTACCTTCATGAGTTTTCTTTTCAGATTTAATTCAGACGGGCACCTCTAGCAGTGGCTGTGCAGATACCTCTGGGCTCCATTTAGAAAATGTTCTTGCAGTGCGGTTTCTTAACTGTTACTGCTCAACTCTCTGCACGGAGCCATTCCTTGGTGCTGTGGCACTGTTCACTAGGCAAGCATAGCTAATTAGTGCATACATGCACTTCCAGTGTTGCAAGTCAGAGGTGCAGAATGTGCACACGAGAAGGTAAATTTTATTTTGTGCTTGGCAATTAACTTTTTCAATTTCCTTTTGTGTACTTGATTACCTTTCTAATAGAGCATCAATGTATGTTTTGCTATTTAGACAAGAACGTTTTATTTACTGAACTGCTGTGAAAGTTTATATTCTCTAAGCACAGAATTTATAATCACAGATTCTGTTTATTGACTGAAAATAAGTCTGTTAATCCTCGGGGTATCTAAATAGTTTCCTTGAAATTGTGCTGTGATGACTTTGGAAAAACAGCTGACAGGTTTCTGTAGCTGATACGCAGCTCTGTACGTGCATAGCTGGTTCAGCTCCAGCCACACGTTGGTAAATCACACTGTAGAATCGCCTACATGTGGTTTGGTGCTGGTTGAGTCAGCCTGGTAACTGGCTGTAATCAAAGGGAGATGATAACTGCCCTCCTCCCCTCTTTCCATAGGCCAGCCCTTCTGCTTCCCTGCAGCTGTGCCTCTGCCCAGCCCAGGGAAAAGGTGGGGTGCGGGGAGGTGATGCAGTTCCTTCCCTCCCCTCAGCAGTCCCCTTTCCTCCCTTTTGGTTCCCTGCAGGGGACGTGGGTGTGGACTCCCATTTGCACCAGCGCTGGAGGTGCAGCCGAGCAGTGGTTTGTAACGTCAAACACAAAAGCTGGGGACTTTCAACAGCTTTTACTGTGTTTGTAGACCACGTGTTTGCAGGCTCCATTCCGCGCATTCATATTGGTGCCCTCAGCAACCCAAAGATGATGCGTTTTCTAAGAGCACTGAAAGAGAACTCAGTTATCATGACAAAATATTAAAGGTACAGCTTTCTACCAAATCCAGAATCTCTTAAAAACTCCCGTGGCATTACCTTGTGGTCCATGGGGAAACGAATCCCACAGTGAGCTCACACTGCCTCCTGCCTCCCATCGCTGGGAAGCTGAGCCGCACATCCTGCTGCTCTTGGCACAGAAAGCCCTGGCACCTCAGCGTGAGCTGTAACGTTCCAGAATCATTCAGAAATCCGTGCTGGCTGCAGTACCTGCTGGCCTTCCTGCCATGCCACGCCACAGGAGGAATGGCTCTCATGCTGAAACGCGATGGGAGCACACTAATCTTTAGTGCATCGTTCTGTACTATCTCGGTGTGCTGTTATCTCAGGCTCTGCTGCAGTTGTTGTTTCTTATTTAAATGTCCTATCTCACTTGAGATTTAATGCAATTAGAACCAGGCTGTGGAAAAGGTTTTGCTTTCATGTCTTAGCTCTTGTTCCAGTCAAGCAAATCAAGCAAGATACAATGAAAATGACAAAAACCGTTCACAAGAGCCAGTTTTCCTGAGGAATGTAGAAGACATCAATGTACTTTGTTTGTTTTGTTGGCTGTTTCTAAACTGGTGTATGACCAGAACATCTCCGCTGAAGTTTGCTGAATACACCCGAGAGCAGACTCTGACAGAACTGACACACAAGGGAACCCAAATTCCACAGCAATAAGCCTCATTCTCTCCTCTTCCAGCATTATTGCTTACATTCTGTTCAGCCAACACTAGGCATACGTGTCGTACTGTGTGCAAAGGAGTTCGCTGTACGGCATCTTTACCTGCAGCTATCTTGAATGGGGAGGTATGTGTAGAGCGCAGTATCTGAAAGGATGCATGCCCAAAACTACAGTGTAACCATCTATTTTTCTTAAACAAAAAAAAAATGATGATTCTTGTACACAGCAGTGGATAAAAGAATGCAAAAAGCAAAGAGTTATCTTGGTGTGGTTTAATGGCAAAATCACACCAAGGCTGGTAGCCCAAGCTGTTCTCTAGCTGCTGTCTCCTTTGCTTGCGTGATTTCTGACAAATTCACATTGCTTCTTTAAATCTTCAACCTTTATGTTAGGTTTATAATTTTATTTTTAAGTTCCTGTGCTTTATTGTCCCTTTTCTGTAGGTCTCTGGTTTGGGTACTGTTCAATTTCCAGCACATTTGTGCACAAATCCATATTTTTTGTTGCCTAGAACCCTTTGGGTTGGAACAGAGGGAAGCAGTAATTTCTCCCTCTCTCCTTCCCCCATTCCTTTCTTTTTTAAAGCGATGATTAAATGCTTAGAGTACAAATGCTGCGCATGAATATTTATGAGAACTTTTATAACGTTCAGCGGGGCAATGCTTCGTGGCAGGTTTTTTCTGAATGCACATAATGAAGTACCCGTCATTTCTCTGAAGCTGCTCTTGCTCCTTTCAGATCTGAAGGCAGATTGATAGGAACTGTAGGCGCTTCGGGGCGGATGGGCCTCAGTAGTTGGTGATGACAAAACTCAGAGATCATTGCCACGTTTCCTACTTCTCTGCTAACATTTGTGCTCAGCATTCAGTAAGAATAAATTTTTCATGCGGCATTTACATTTAAGAAGTAGAAAATTACTAGGTAGAAATCTATTATCTGCGCTGGATAAATAGTTGATTTGCTGTGTTTGTGCTTGCGTCGTGGAAGAAACAATTAAATATCTTCTGCCTGAAGCGTTAAGGCTGTAGAACGCTGCCAACCAGCTGAGGGATCTTCCTGTTAATACAAAGCAACTTTGAGCCTCAGTTCTTCCCCTGCATCCTGCGAATACCTCGTAGTGCCTCTAAGGCCTCAGAAGCAATGGGCCCACAGACTGTGTCAACTGAGTGTTTGCAGTGTTTGTTTAAAAGCTGGATTGCACTTTCTGCACTTGGATGTTACGTTTTGGAACTCTGTTAATGGTGATGCGGGGCACTGTAGGTGAGTGCGCGTGTTTTGGTAAATACTGGGCATGAGAAAAGCCCTTTGGCCGCCCTTAGCGTTTCTCGTAAGGAAGTCTGAAATTTGACTTTCAAAAAATGTTTGACATTTCTTACTAATTCATCTTTTTTTAAGCTTCATTTTTTAAGGGTCAAAATAAAGCATGCACCAGGAAACGAATAGCTGTATCGAGCAGTAGGACCCTGGGAAACGTCTGCGAATTTCATTTGTCTTGTCTATGGATCAGGGCTTACTAAGGGTTCACAGGGACTGGAGGCAGAATCTATCCCATTACTTAGATTTGATGCAGTTCTTCCACCATGCCCTGCAAAATGCAAACTCTCACTCCAGTTGTCTTGTTGCTAGGGCTTCAGGTATTAAAATGAGTTAATACAGAACTCCGTTTCTCTGAGGTGATGCATTGGGCGGGACAAGTAGTCTGCTTTCTTCCTTCTTTAGCTCAGCATTTCAGACCTTACCGGCGATGTTCCCTAATTTCAGCAAGCAGCCCTCATTGTCTTGGTGAAGTCTCTCTCCTGCTCTTTTCCTTTCCAATTCTTAGGTCTTCAAGTTTTAGCGTGCAATTAGAAATGTGCATCAGCCAAAACTGAATTTCCAACTGCTGTTGCTTGTAAAATGTAATACATTGCCATCTCCTCCCAAGGCAGTGAGTGAAGATCTGGTTTAATTTGTCGCACTTGAGATTCAAGCAAAATTCATCTGCTGAGCGTTTCAGTCTATCTGCGCGCATTGCGATTCATCTGGGCTGCTCTGAAAGGCAGAATGTGAGAAGAAGATATGCTTAATGTACCAGTCTTTTTATGTCTAGAGAAAAAATTTAACATGGGACGTTAGAGATACAGGCCCACAGTCTATCTTCCGACTACACAATGCTAATTAGCGTTACGAAACTGTCCTTTTGTTAATCGCGTTGAATTATATCAGGCTTGGAGGAATTCTCTGCTGGAACAAAAGCACATATTGCAGCTTCTATCAAAACGCAGACACTGGAAGCACCGTGAGCATGGAGGCTTCTTAGAGCTTTCCTGAGTGGTGGTTATGTGAGCAATGATTTGAGGACGGGGTAATTAACACAGCCGAAGAAAGCGATGGCTGTAAGGGTTAACTCTCTGGGTATGTAAAGAATAAATAACACAAAAAATGATAAAATCCTCCCACAGATCTATGTAGAAACCTCAGAAATCCAACCCTGAATCTTTATGCAAATTGCTGTTTTTTTCTGCTGGATAACTGCCTGATATTGTTGTAAAAGAGCTGCCAAATTACCAACGGAAAGCGTGTTTCTTTTAAAACAGTTTTAAAAGTCAAAGCCTGGTTCCTTGGCTTGGCAAAACGAAGCATCTTTCTTCCTCTGTATGTCTTCTTCCTTGATACTGAGTTTGATTAGTGAGCTATGAATGGATGCATTCTGTTAGCAAGTATGCAGAAGGCGAAACTTACATTCCAAATGTGTTGTTCATAAGGAAGTGAGATGGTAGAAGTGCGGTGTGTGTTATGTGAGTGAGGCCTGGCCAGCTGGTAGGGCTGAAGCACGAGACTGTGTTCAGCTTGGTGTGCAACGGTGCGTACTGATCCTCATCCTAAAATTGGGCAGGGTTTTTTATCACTTTCAGAAGCTTGGTCTTAAAAGGGCAGCTCCTTGACTCGGCGTGCAGAGGAATCTATTAGCAGGGCAGGAAGGGTTCCGTTCCACTCTGCTCATCACCGGTGTGAAGCTCCAGGAACGCCTCATCGTCTTCAGGCGAGCAGCAGCCTGGGAGTGTTAATAACAAAGCACAAAGTCATTAGGGATTAAAGGCTGAAACAGCATGTTTTACTGAGAGGGCTCAAGTGCTCAATTTGCTTTTTGGTTTTTTGATGTAAAAAAGTAGAAACCAATAGCACTTTTTAAGTGTAGGAGCAAAAGAAATGAGTAACGCTGTCTGCGCAGTAGTGGCAATTACCATCGCAATTCACCTAACGGTTGGGATCCCATGTACTGTTTATGTCATTAATTTCCCACTGCCAACATGTGTTATTAAGGCAAACTGGAGCTCACAACCTTAAAGATTGCAGTAGAGATTTCTCTGAACGAATGGCAGGGCTGGGGGCTCTACAGAGAGCATCATCTCTTCCGTGCACCGCATTTTGGAGCTGGCACACATCACCCTCTTGTGTGTAATGGCTCTGAAGTGGTAAAAAGTGTGGTGTGACTTGGATTTCTCTGATCTGATGGGGGTCCTGATGTTGTCTCCTGTGCTGCTGCGCAGCCTGAGCCCAGGATCTCTGTAGAGAGTAGCGGAAGGGCATTGTGACTTTGTGCCTTTCCTGCACAGAGGCATAAGTCTCAGTCTCTGTTTCTCCCAGTCCACATTAGACGAGTCCTTAGTGTTAACAGGTGAGTTCAAGTAGCTTAGTGGTGCAGGAATAGGAGCTCGCTCCGAGAGCCTCTGGGAGAGCTGGGAGAAGCAGCCTTCCACTGAGTCGGGTCGGTAGTGATGGAAGGTAATGCCCTGGGCTCGGCGTGTTTCTTGGGACAGCCATCCCTGCACTGCGGTGGATCGCAGCAGTCTTGTGTGGCATTGAGGAATGCTGTCAGGAAGCCTTGTTTGAAAGGTAAAGAATGCGGGTGAATGTCATTCAGCTTTTATCTTCAGGCCCCTGTAGGTTAGCATTGAGTCATCTTAGTAGTACAAGGCTGGAAAATCCACACTGTGGTTTTTCTGGACAGAAAAAGTTTTGAATTCTAAAAACTCTGTCAAGCACAAATAGCAAAATGTATGTTTGGCTAACAGCTCCTTTAGGAAACATTTATATGCTTAAAAAAGAACTAAAGAGAGAATTCCAGAGTCATTGCGGTTATTTTCTTTCTTTTTCCTTTGATAAAGCGTGTTTGCAGTGCTTTGGTTCTGTTGTTTCAGACGTGTCTCAACCCAAGGAGCGAACACTGGCTCGGCTTTAAGCCTGTGGCTTTCAAGCATGGTCAGCAGCTCCTTAATTAGGGTCAGAGAGCTCTGCCAGCACTCCTGCCCATCCATGGAAGGGACAGTGCAGGGGGTAGCGGAACCTGGGAGGATCTGTGGCAAACTGGATCCTGGTATTGCTGCCCTGGGAGGAGTGCTGGGAAGGAGAAGTGCTGTAACACAGTCGGACACAACGTTTAATCAGATATCAAAAATTGGTTCTTGTTTGTTACGAATGCTGAAGAGCACACCAGTTCAGTATCTGCCAATTGCTTTTCTGAATAAAATCTCACCTGTGATGGTGCTTTTATCCCTAATAACATTCTCATCAACAGTCGCTTCCCATTTTAGAGGGAGGGATTCTGGGTAAAGGATAAGAATATCTAAGGATACAAAGGAAAATCCATCGTAAATGCCGTTGTTGTTCTTCTTAACACCAACATTAGCAAACAGTGATGTTTAATCTTCTCACTTAGAGCTCCTCATTCATCTCACTGCTGTGGCTTATGGCTGCAGACGACAATTTATTGCATTCTTCGTGTCTGATAAAATAGTTTATTGGGATGAATAAATGACACACTGATTAGAGCAGAAGTCTAAGCGAGAATGAGCTGCTTGAACTATCTTTGATGACCAGAAAATTACCTGTAGCTAGGTTCTCAAGATTATCAAAGAAATACTCAAATTAGAGTGTTTCTCTTTGATCATGGATGCAAAGAACAAAACAAAATGACTGCAGCAAGTAGAAGGCAGTGGGAGGAGGCAGTTACTTGGAATGGGAAACTGAAGGAATTTTTATGAAGATTCAAGGCCTTTGTAGCCACCTGTTGCACCAAGCAGTGAATGAGATATATTAGTATGTGCTTTGTATTTATCTACATTTTCAAGTAATGCGTATATTTTTTTCAAGAATTAAATTGCTTAGGTTAGTTGTGGAGAGGAATCCCATTCATATTGTTTCTGTCATCTCATCCTGATTCTTCTGTCCTGCAGTATGGCAGCATTCAAAGAGACCTCGTCTTTTTTAAGACTTCCGTCTGTCTTCCCTCCCCTTGTAATTACTACTGCTATGGGTCTGCAGAAGCTATGCTAGGATAGTGTAAAGTTACCTGACCCAAGTACTGTAGACCGAGGCCTCTGTTTTCCATTTCTCATGTCAAACATGAGAATGTTGTCATAAAAAAATGAAAACGAAGAAGAAAATGTTTCCAGGGCTGAGATGTAAGCCTGAATTATGAGTTACAAAGCAAGGAGGGGGAAATCATAGAAGTCCTAAACGAAAGGGGCATGCCATACAAAGATGGAAATGTACGTAGAACAGACTGGATGAGCAGTGCAGGAATTTTTCAGATGACATCTGGTATCCTGTGGTTCTTCTGTGCATCAGATCTGCTGCAAAGAAGTGGGAGAACTGCATCTGCGAGTGTGAAAAGACTGACAGCTGCTGTGAGATTTCATGGGGCAGACAACTTGTCCACAGCACAGAAACCAGATTTCCCCACCTAGCATGCTGTCAGTGTCTCAGTGTCTGAACATCTTATATATATAGGCATCGAATGGTTGGACTGGATGATCTTGGAGGTCTTTTCCAACCTTGGTGATTCTATGATCTAATCCTTTTCTGAGTCCAGCTGACCTCTTGATCTCAGTGCCATCTTGTTTCAGGAAGCATTTCATGTAGTTGTCCTTCTGCAGGTATAAATGCACGGCCTCCTGGGCTTATTGCTCTTGTTCCCTGAGAGACTAAATGAGAACACCCTGTCTGCCTTCCTTACGTGATGGATCACTGATATACTGTTGTTTTATTAGTCTCAGTTTGAAACTATCCCAATCTTTTTTGTTTCACTTAATAGGGAAGGCCTCTCTTCTCTGAGAATATCTTTGTGTGTTTATTTCAGCGCTGTGTTTCTTCCTGAGATGTGAGAGAAAGAATTGAATGAAGTATTCAGAGAATCATGTCATTGATTTTCTTGCACTGAAAGCGTGTAATCTGCTGCTTGTTGTGTGCATTCCGTGGCACCATTGGCACGTACTGCAGTCTAGTGATTTTTAAGAACTTATTAAAAAAATAACACTAATAATTGTTTCTGTTTTGCCCATTATCTCATGGTCAGGTAGGAAGAAGAGCAAGTTTTCATCATAGAAGTCTTAAATTAAGAAGTCCCTTTCATACTGGGTTTGCCCATTGGCCCCACTCATACTGGGTTTACCCATTGCTGTACTGATGCACAGCTCTGGTAAGGGGCCATGTAGCCCTTTTGTAGCTCAGCCCCCGAGTTCTCAACTTTCTGCAGTTGTTGGCTTCACACAGTCCTGCCCCACTGAGCTGTTGCCCTTAATTTATCAAGTCCTTTCAATATCTCTGTTGTTTGGTTTGTTTGTTTGTTTATATATATGTGTATGTATGTATGTATATATATATATACGATAGGGTTTTATTTTTAAACAATTTTCTCAAGTATTTATTAAATCAAAAGCCTCTTGGGAAGGGGGTTGCGACTGATGGCAAGTCACCATGTGGCTTTTCTGCAGTGCATTTTATCTTCTGTATCCCAGCCAACCTCTTACAGTATGGCTGCCGTCCACCAATAACAGTAAGTTATTTATCTGCTTCTGATACTACAGTGTTTTGTCTTCGGCTACTTCTCTGTGAGATCCTGAATATTGTTTTCAGTCCTGTTTTGTATTTTGCTGCCCTGCAGTTACTCTGATGCATGCTTGGCAATAGAATGTTTTGCTGCGTCAGGGGTTTTGAAGGGAATTTTGGAGCCATAAGTTGCAGTAGTACATGAAAGAGAATTTCAGGTAAATTGGAGTTGCAGAATGGATGGATTCAATAACACAGGAATAACGCAGACGGGTTTGTTTTCAAGCGGCGCTCAGCAGAAGGTTAACCACAACCATTACCTGCTTCTGTAGCTGCAGAAGCAGTGTTTTTTGGCCGTTCATTGCTGTTTATTGGGAATACAAGAAGTTGAACAGTTTTGTAAAGTTTACTATTGCAGATGTTTTCATGTGCAGCTGGAGAAATAGGTAATGGGCAGGATTTCAGGTAAGCCTGGGAGGAGGACGTGGATCAGTAAGTAGAAATAGTAGCACAGTAGTAGAGTTGTAGGTAGTGTGGTGAAGGTGTAGTCATACAGTGCACTCTCTGAGTGCTACACTTCATCCTCATAGCTTTTTGATTTGAAACATACTTAAATGCCTTGAACTTGAGAATGCATTTTTCAAGTACTGCTGTGCTATTTCATCTCAGTAAATGCGCTTCTGTGCTTGTCCTTAATTTGCTGCTAGATCTTGGAATGTTGTACGCAGCCATCTATAGGCATCCCAGTAAACAGTATCTATGGGATTGGCTTACTGGGGTGTGGGGAGGAAGGAAAAGGAAAGCTAATTTCCTGTGCAGGTGGAAAGTGTCCCAAAAGAGCATGCTCGGTAGTGCTGCCTGAATGATAGCCGGTCATTAGAAACTCACAGTATATTAATGAAAAAAGATGATTTTTCCAAAAGGAAAAATACTCCGTGAACAGTTTTCACAGGGTAAGAATCTGTTGCTGTCAGAGCTTAGAAGTTTGCATTCAGATACATGCCTTGGCTGGTCTCCTGGGCCTGAAAACCAACTGTGAGAGCTTGTCCTTACTGTTTTCTTCTGTTGTAAATGTGATGATGCAGAATCTAATCACATTACCTGCACAGATCCTGAGGATATTTCTTGCCTCTTCGCTGCTCTGTGGCATTATCTCTTTGGGTTAGGTAAATAGGGAAGAAATGCCTGTTCTCTTCTGAAGCATCGCGGATTGTGTAGCCAAGGGCAGGTTTCTGCTGCAGTTCGTTGGTTATTTCTATCATGTTTCTTTTCTTACAGGTTTTGGGTGGAAAAAAACATTCAAGGGTTTCCTTCACTCACTTGCTTTTGTGAAATATTAATGTCATTTAAGCTCTTCTTAACTGAGAAATAGTAAAGAATGGGAGGTTAGGAAAGAAAAACTCCCAGTGGTTTCCCTGATTGTTTCATACTGTTCTCACAGCAATTTTGCAACTGTTCTTTTACAGAACTTTGCTCAGCATTGACTCTGTTGTACACTCCCTCCGTGGCATGCCCCTCCATGCTGTTGCAGATTGGTTCTGCAGTAAGTTGGCAGTTTTATGCATAGGATGCTCCAAAAGTAATGCCGCCTGTTGTTTCCACAGAATACACATAGCACTACTTGATAGAACAAATTCTCAGCTGGAACACCCAATTTTTAAGCATAGTCACCACCATTAGCTGTGCGTATCAACCTCTACTGCCAGTATGAGCAGTACCAGCAACATCCACCTCTGACACTGCAGGACAAAATAATAAAATAGGAGGCGTTACTTTCGGAGCAGCCCTCGTGGTTTATGTTGACCTGAAGTTAAGGTCATTACCTCTATAATATCCAGCAGAGATTCATTGTTTTCTGCAGATCTGTCATTATATGGCCTTAAACAGATACCAGTGCACTCAGTTCTGACCAAAAGAAAATATTTGAAGCAAACTTTCTTACCAGAGATGATGACCATGCATAGCAGTCCTTGGAATCTCTGTCCTGCAGAGTCTGCCAGAGCACACTTCTGGCTTCCTACAGCAGTGGTCAGATATTCACTGAATATTATAATGCCTTCTGTGGGGATAAAACTGTGGTAGTCCATCGTGCCAGTGCTTCGTTCACATGCTGTCCTGACGTCCCTGCTGCAAACTAGGTGCTGTGGCTGAACCTGGTGTCACACATCAGTCACAAAATTTGGATCCTATTCTCTTATGTTCCACCAGATGATGACTTTGAGTAAGACCTCGAGTCACTGCTCCTGGCTACAAAGTCTACGTTGTTCGATGCTCATTCACTTTTGTCAGGTCCTGTGCACTTCTCACATCTCTAAATGTTGATATGTTAGCCTTTATACCCAAACTCCGCTGTGATGCTGTACAGCATCTTATTATATAGTTTTTGCTTAATCTGAATTGCATTAATAAGTGCTGCAAGGTCATTCAGAGCACAGTGCTTCTGGGCACTGCCTGTAAGCTGGGGACTATGACTTCTATCTGCCAAGCTCTCCGTGCTGCACTCCCTGTACAGAACAGATGTTGCCGTTAGCTTCACATGGAGTTTGGTTTCCTTTGAAGTTGAACAAAGGATGTAAAATTAGAGAAGGTTCTTTGGTTTGGGGTTGGTTTTTTTTTTTGGTGTGCTTTGTTTTGTCAGCATGAAGGAGAAAGCAGCCTCGTTGGCAGATGTCACGTCTGTAGTGCCAGTTATCTGTGCTGGCTGCCTGAGCCCGCAGCCACCAGGCAGGAGATGGGGCACAAAGTTGGAACATTTGGGGCTTTTTCCTCAAGTTCCTTAAAATGTTTTTGATTGTGTTTGGATACATGGATGCGTGTATCAGACATTGAGAAGAACAACTACTGTTTCAGTCTTGTGTTTAACATACAGCGCTGTGTGTGATGATCAGTGGCTGTCCAGATCCTTGCAAGCACTTCAGGTGCAACCGCAAAGCCGTGGTGGTTTCGTGGTGTACTCATGCAGAGGAAGCCCAGGCTGGATTCCCCTCGATGCTTTGTCAGATTGAGGACATGCCTGTCAGTGGTGAGAGCCTGCTGGGTCATTTGCCAGCAGTACAGTGGGCTGCTGCCTCTTACAGAGGCTCATCACTGTGATTCATTGTGTGGCAAAAAAAAAAAAACATGGGCCTGTTCTCATGAGCAGCCTGAAGTTAAAGAAACAGCAGAAAAGGAAACCTATACCAAATATCCACTGATTTGAGACCAAGTGATGAAATGCACGCGTGTACGTATCGCTCGGTAATGCGGCAGGCATTCATTTAAGGGGAGGTTTTGCAGCATACAGCATTGAAAACACATGTCTAATAGGTGCCTTCATTTTAATACGCTCATTCATGGAGCAGGCCTGATTAATTAGTGCATGTCACCATCTGGTACTTACTGAGACTATTCATTTTTAAAATGTTGAAATTGTAGGGAATGTTGCACACCAATTAAGTTCCTTTTAATTGGATTACGTTAGTGTAAAGTATTACTGGAGAAGGCCTTCATCCTGATTCAGCCAACATGCATCTAAGGGAGAGCCGCCAGCCTGAAATTACTTAGAACAAAGGGAAAATGCTGGAAAGGCATGTTTATTGCTAGCTGCGTGCACTCAGCAAAGATGATGTCGACAGATGAGAGCCACAGAAATACTGCCGTGTCTGTGTGCGAGGTTCCATTCCTGATGGGAGGACGCCTGAGCTGGGGCTGCTCCATTTCTGCACTGCAGCTCCAAGCCTGGTGTCCTCTGACTCTGACCCGGAAAGTGAAATACGCTTTGGCATTGCTCTTTGTTTTATATCAACTTTAACAGGGCCAGGCTGAGCTCTCCTGTGTGCGGCTGCCGAAACAAGTGGTGGTGTTTCTCATTCATACGCAGGGTGATTTAGCCCTTGAGCCTCTCAGTGCTGACCCAAGCACCTGGTGAAGGAAGTACCGTGTGTGATCAGTGCTGGCTGTGGTACCACAGCTGAACTGTCTGTCTGTCTGTGCTCATTCCTGGCACTGAGTGCCTTGGTGAATGTTTGCTGCTGAACGTCATCGTGCTGCTGTTTCTGGGTAAAAGTTGCAAGTACCTGTGTTTATTAGCTTAAATAAAAAGCTTTGACGTGCAGGATAACACATGCAGCAGCACTACATGTGTACTGTTAACACTTCGGAAGCCTAATGCTGTTTCGTATTGAACATCTGAGGCCTTTTTTTGCTTTCACTTTCCTGAGACCGAGTGTCTCCTTGTGAGTTCTGTCCCCCAGACATCACGTTTCAAAGCAGCCCGCAGCTCTGCAGCGTGCATGCCCCCATCCCTCAGCCATGGGAAGGGCTGTCATTGCAGCAGCAGAGATACCAGGAGCACTGTGCAGCTCAGGAGGTCTTACATGGGATTGCCTGGATCTCCTCGTGGCCTTCTTAGTTCTGAGGAGCAGGACAGAGACGTACCATGTCAGGATGTCACGGCGGAGGAATGTTTTTCATGCATTTGTGTGCGTTCTCATCAGCAGGCTCTGCTGCCCCCTGTCCAGCTGCAGCTGTTAGCAGCCACGGGAGCCATACCCTGAATGTGTGAAGAATGTTACAGGTTTCATTTGTATTGAAAGAAGATCTCATTCATTTCACTCATAATCACTCGCATTGTCATCATCGCTCATAGTAGCGATTCCGTAGTTGGAATAGAAGTGCATTGGTTGTCTTTAAAGGGAAAGGAAAGCACCAGAAAAAGATGTCTGCAGTTGTACATCAGTGAAGGAGCTGCCAGAATTTTTGTTAGAGTGCAGTACCTCTTTACACCTATAAAGTCAACGTGGACTTCATCTGCAATAGCATAGGAGCGCTTCTGGTTTCAAAGTATGGAAAGAGCTCAGTGCTGGAATTCTTTCTTTTGGTGGTTCTTTTGTTTTTGTTTTTGGTTGGTTTTTTTTTGCTTAGCAGGCATTTCCTGTTGTCTGAGGGCGCACGTTTCCTCTTTGCAACGGCTGCAGGCAGTGGCAGAGCAGCTCACAGGAGCCCCTCCTGGAGCAGGCAGCAGCTCCTGCCTGTGTCCCGAGTCCCACTAGAGCGTGTGGCTGTGTTCAGTCCATTCCCATTTGGTGCTGATGGCGAGAGATCTGAAAGTTCTAACGTGGTTTATGTAACTCCTGCACACTCGTGGCATGTCTGCATGGACACACACGTGTAGTTCGCATGCACGCCTTCTACGCAGCACTCGTGAGGATGACAGAAGAGCTGATCCATATCAGTGCATCTGAGCAAATGGCAGTGGGTATGGCCAGTGGGAAAACATGAGCAAAATGTTCATGAGGGTGTGCAATACTACAATGCTTTCTCATTTTACCCAGTGTTATTAGCGGGAAAAGCAATGCCTAGCAGGCCCTAAAAGTGCCTGTGTTGTGATAGGATCGCAGAGCGAGTGCAATTCGTGCCATTTCTGGGAAATAATATGACCCAGTTAAATGGTAAAAGCTGTACTCACCCGCACTGATCCTTTTGTTTATATGATCTGCTTGGAGATTGTCTGTAATGGAGAAATATATTTTCCAAGAAAATATTCCAATCAGTGCAACTTTTCTCCTTGTATTTGTTAAATACACGAAAGGAAGGATTTAACTGGGGTATAACATTTCACTATTCTCTCTCATATTTTAGCAGAATTACTTAATGCAGTTTTTCTGGTTGCAGGGCACAGGCTTGCAAGGTGTTGAACCAACAAGCGGAGCAGTACAGAGGCTCTTCCCTCAGCACGTGGATAAAAGAGGGGCTGAAGGCTGGGCAGAGCTCAGTCTGGCAGGTTTTCTGTGTTAGGTCATGCAGAGGAAGCTTTTGGCACCGACTTTCTGGCCAAAAGCTGTGTCTGGAAACATACTTAGTCTTGATATGAAATAGGATGGCTGTGGTAGCATGTGTACGAGGGCACTGTGCTGTAATACAGTTAGACTGCAGCCCCATCTGCCGTTGGAACTGCGCTGCTCTTTCAGCTCCGCAGCGCAGGGCAGCCCGGTGCCAAACCACAGCGCGACGTGAGGAGACTGACAAAGTCATGCCGGTGTTAGTGTGACACACGGCTCTTATTGTTTGCTGCGCTGATGGAAACAGTTGTGGCCATGGGGAGTGCAGCACAGCTGTCCCGCTGCCCGATGAAAAGCCACCGACTGTGGACAGAGCTGCATCTCTAACTACGTGTGTTTATTATGACGCTTTCGTGTGATCAGCAAGTTTGTTTGCACCAAAGCATGTAAAAATATAAAATCACTGCTTCTTCGGTGCCTGTGCTTAGAGAAGCAGCTGCAGACGTGGATTCTTTCACCTCGGTAAGATGTCTCCGATCGTATTTGAGTTATGCTGCAGTGAGGAGGGGACCAGAATTATAGCTTTGGCTTTGAGGGCTTAAAGTCCGCAGGTGTTCATTCATAAACTCTCACAGCCAGGATGCTCCAATGGCTGTAAAATATAACAGTCGTGTTCAGTTTTCCCTCAAGGCCGATGGTGTCAGGAGATCAGAGAGAGAGGAGAACTCACGTGGAAATGAATTTATAATTGCATTTCAGTTGTTACTTTGGGGAGCTCAGGTCTGGGTGTTAGGTGGAAAAACTACGAGCGAAACAAATCAGAGACCAAAAATCCATAGGTCTGTTTGGAGGATGCAGGAATGTCTTATTGCCAGGTTCAAGCTGAGGGAGAATAAGCAGTGACTTTCCGGAAAGATTGCCCCGGCATTTCTTTATCTGGTTTTCCAGCACAGCACTCCAGCCTGTCTTGTCAAACAAAGCATCTGTCCAGTTATAATTCAACTCTGCTGAAAAAAAGTGCTAAAATGGCTGAGTTTGGAATTGCTCAGACATATTTTGCCACTTAAGTTGAGCTCATTCACATTTGAAGCTAAAACAATCTAAATTGCATTTGAGAGTAAAGCATACTATTACTTTCTTGTGCCATATCTAAACGGTTATGTTGGAGGCAATTTGCACTAATCCTTGGTTTTATATCCTCTTCCCAGCATTTGATTTATTGTGTAAAAAATAAAGGTCAATGGTCCTGAACTTGTCAAGAGAATTACTCTGTGTTCTCAGTCATTGCCATTTCTCTCTTTCTCTGCTCTGTGTAATGCAGGACTTAGCTGCCAAAGTTTTAATTCTTCACGTCTGAGAAGAATGATAATTGCAACTTTTTCTTTTTGCGTTTCATTTGAGTGGGTTTGTAAATTCAAGTAAAAAGAGCTAAGATCAGCAAAAGGCCAGCGGGTTATTCTGAGTCGTCGTTCACCATGTTTAGTAACAGCAAATATACCAACCGGCCTGTTTTACCCATTCTTGTCCCTGTTCTCTTTGGTGTTTCAGAATGATCGCTGCTCAGAACAGTAGCCATACCAGGTGAACAGAGAGGAAACACACGGACGAAGGTCCTACCATGCACTGAACAGCACGGCGTCACGCGCAGAGTTCTGGGAAAATGTCTGCTTGCAACACCTTCACTGAGCACGTCTGGAAACCTGGTGAATGTAAGAACTGCTTTAAGCCAAAAAGCTTGCATCAGTTACCCCCGGTGTCTGAAAAAAAACCCCTCTCGCATGACAATCTGAAAACCAATGCAAACCAAAGTAACAGCCAGCGTGGCAGAAACACGGGAAGTTTCCGACCGCCTGTGGCAAAGAAACCCACGATAGCTGTGAAGCCCACCATGATGGTAGCAGACGGGCAGGGTGTGTGTGGAGAAATCGGCGCTCCGGATCATTGCGAGAATAAATCGGTGCCCGCGGGTTGGAACCGAAACAAAGCTGCCTTGCACAAAAAACCACTGAACAATAATAATGAAGATGAAATTGAGGGCTACAGCCATGTTCCTAGGCCTTACGGCAACAGTGATGGTGTAGGGAAGATACCAAATAATAATAATAATGGACTGACAGAAGTTTTGAAGGAGATCGCAGGTTTGGATACCGCACCTCAGCTGACTGGAAGTGAAACGAACTCGAGAGAAACCTTCTTGGGAAGAATAAATAATTGCTATAAAAGGTCATTAGAAAGAAAGATTCCTCCAAGCTGCATGATGGGTGGAATGAAGGATTCTCACAGTAAGCACGTTATTCTGAGTGGAAGCACTGAGGTCATAAGTAATGAAGGCGGACGTTTCTGTTACCCAGAATTCTCTAGCGGAGATGAGAGTGAGGATGACGCGTTTTTTGGCAGCATGCAGGAAGAGCACGAGAGCTGGGATGAAAGTGATGAGGAATTGCTAGCAATGGAAATTCGGATGAGGGGCCAACCTCGCTTTGCTAATTTTAGAGCTAACACTCTGTCTCCTGTTCAGTTCTGTGTTGACAAAAAATGGAATACCGTGCCTCTTAGAAACAAGTCTCTGCAGCGGATCTGTGCTGTGGATTACGACGACAGTTACGATGAAATTCTAAATGGTTATGGGGAAGAGACTGTGATTCTGTATGGGCAAGAGAGCATTCAGAGCATGGTATCTTCTGATTCTACATCTCCTGATTCTTCTTTGACAGAGGAGTCTCGTTCTGGAACAGCCAGCAGCTCTTCACAGAAGCTCTGTAATGGAGGATTATCTCCTAGTACCCCCCAGGACATCAAATTGGTTGAACCAGAATATGAAAGTCTCTGTGATAGTCAACAAGTGAAGGATGTGTCAAAAGCTTCAAGGAATGCTCCAAAGAGTCTAGAAACCCACAAAGCCGTCCTTGCTCTTCGGCTGGAAGAGAAGGATGGCAAAATTGCTGTGCAGGCTGATAAGCAAGAGAATAAAAGTTCCTCGGATGTCAGCGGCCAAGCAGTAACTATAAATTTGGTGCCTGTGGAAGAACAAGCTAAACCTTACAGAGTGGTGAATATGGAACAGCCGGTTTGCAAGCCGTATACCGTAGTGGATGTATCAGCAGCCATGACTAACGAATGTAAGGAGAGTCAGACTGAAACCTCAGAAGCCAAAAATACATCATCTAACCCAAGTTCTCCGGTAACCCCAGGCACACCCATTAAATCCTCTGCAGCATCACCTGCACGAGTCAACGCCAATCTGAAAAAATCCAGTGCAATCAGATACCAAGAAGTGTGGACTTCTAGTACGAGTCCAAGGCAGAAGATACCGAAGGTGGAGTTAGTTGCTAACAGCTCTGGACCTTCTGTTCCTCCCAGGAAGACAAGCCACAAGTCAGCTCCTACTTCGCCTACAGCTACAAACCTTTCTTCTAAAACGATCCCAGTTAAGTCCCCCAATTTATCTGAGATAAAATTCAACAGCTATAATAACGCTGGCATGCCACCTTTTCCCATTATCATTCACGATGAGCCCACTTATGCTAAGAGTTCCAAAAATGCCATTAAAGTTCCAATCGTTATCAATCCAAATGCATATGATAACCTGGCTATCTACAAAAGTTTTCTAGGGACCAGCGGAGAGCTGTCTATCAAAGATAAAACTACCAGTGTAATAAGTCACACATATGAAGAAATTGAGACAGAAAGCAAAATGACTGAAGCCGGAGGAGGCAAACCCACTGAAGCGAAGGGGGTGACGAGTAGCACTGAATGTAGACTCGGTTCTGTGGCTCAGAAGGTGCAAGAGTTTAACAGCTGTCTTGGTAAAAGTCAGATATCGCCACAGAGGAGTCATAGTTCTGACCACAGCTCCCCATCAGGAATTGAGAAGACAGCACAAGAGCCTGCAGATGTGACCCCGGAGGCTTCTGCTCCCACCGGCAGCAGCGGTAGAGAGAACGCAAGCACGGTGCTTTCACAGATTGTGGCTTCCATCCAGCCTCCGCAGTCTCCTCCAGAAACGCCGCAGGCCGGGCCCAAGTCTTGCAGTGCAGAAGAGCTGTATTCCTTACCTCCTGATGCGGATGCTGCTAAAAACACCTTAGTACGACCTAAATCTCTGTTTACGTCACAGACTGAAGTAGAGTCATCCAAGACCGCGGAAAGCTCTGCCATTAAAATGCAGAAGGACACAGCTTCACAGCCAGTTGCCACCAATTCCCCAAAGCCAGTGAGAGGCGCACCGAATACCACCAGTCCCAAAACAGAACAAGCACCACCATTCCCTCCTCCGCGGTCCACCTCTTCGCCCTACCACGCGAGTAATCTGCTGCAAAGGCATTTCAGCAACTGGGCCAAACCCAACAGTCCCACCAGGTCGACAGAGGCAGAGTCGATCCTGCACTCCGAAGTTCGGCGAGCTGCTGATGCCAAACCCAAACGCTGGATATCGTTTAAGAGCTTCTTCCGCCGCAGAAAAACCGATGACGAGGAAGACAGAGAGAAAGAAAGAGAGAAAGGGAAACTGGTGGGCCTGGATGGAACTGTGATACACATGCTCCCCCCTCCTCCGGTTCAACGGCATCACTGGTTCAGCGAGGCAAAATCAGACTCCAGTGAGAAGCCATCGATCGTTTTCATGTATAGATGTGAACCAACGCAAACCGAACCAAAGGTTGACCATCAGCACAAGAGTGGAGTGGAGTCTGCTATCGCAGACGTACTTGCAAAAGACAAAGGGGAAACACAGGAGAAGTCTCCAGAGAGCTCTGAGCAGAAAATAACGAGCCACCCATCACCACCTCAGATCCTGAAGAAAATCCCCAGGTAACCGTCCTTTCTTTTTTACTCATTCACTTGTATACTGTACCGTGTATGCTAGCAAACAGGGAAGAAATGAGGGGTTTTATTACATTGTGTACATTTCTCAAAATATTAATTTTAGGTATCTTAAAGCTTATTCTAAAAATCTTTGCATGATAGCGGTTATCAGTAAGAAAACAGCTACTGTTTGGTGTTTGTGCTTGCAGGTCTATTAATACAGTCTGATTGCCGTGTTACATTGAATCTGATCCATTTTCCTGAATTTCCAGTTGAAGAAATAATTCTTACATTATAAAAAAGCTAAAGAATTCCTCTGCAGAAATAGAAGACAGCTATTGAAAATTAGAGATAAAAGCTCTGTGAGACATAAAAGGTGGTGTGCTCACTTTATCTCACATAGGTGCGATAACAAGAGATGCTAATTAACTTGATACGACATTGCAGCATCTCTGCCATGCTCCAGAAATAAGCCATGTGAAAAGTAATCGTAGAAGGATATTATCTGTAAAGTAAGCAATCTACCTTCTACAAGGCCTTTAGCAGGTAATACGCTTTGCCCCCCAACTGTATTGCATTCAGCAGAGCCCGCTGCTTCTTTTTTTTGCCCAGTGATTCTGTTCAGTGATCTCTTTTTGCATTTTTCTTAATCATTATTTACTAAAATCATGTTTTGTTTTGTTTGAGGATATTTGACCAGGTTATTTATTTTACTCCTATAAATTCCTGGTATTTGAATGGCTCAGGTTGTGGTTTATACCCCTGTCAAGGACACACATGCTGCTTTGGCTGTGTCAGAAAATGACACAGATGAGAACATTTCCAGATACTCGTTGTTTTCAACACATTGCAGAGTCCTTTGCCATGCCACGCCATGGGGCTGGAGATGCTTGCTGCAGTCTGTCGTGTGGGTGTAGTTTGCATTTCACTGAGTGCAAAGCACAGCCATGGATGCATTAGACCAGGTCTTCCAAAGTTAGTGATTATACAAACCAGTTCCAAAATAGCTTCATAATGGTAGGGAATGGATCATTCTGTAAACTTTGTGACTTACATGTGTGAGCCTCACAAAATAACTGCGTAATGGCAGTGCCTTTTTGTGGCTTTTCCTCCTTTACTGCCTTATCTGGTAAAGAAAATTACAGTGATTTTAGATTTAAAATGGTTTGTAAATTGACTTAAGCTAACAGAAGTCCCCGTGTGAGCATAGTTTACTTCAGCTTACTGTAAGCTGATCGTTGTTTGCCTTGAAGTGAAATAAATAAGTCTTAACTGACCAGGAGTGAGCATTGCATTGAGCGGAGTTCAATCTTTTTAGGTCACAATTGGGAAGAGCTGCATGGTGTTCTCATTGAGGGCAGCACTACTTTTCATATTGCTTGCCTTCCGTCAGACCTGGAAAGCCTTGGGGTTTGTAATGTGAGGTGGTGATAAAGTTTAGCATGGTGTGGATTCGGTAGATTTAAATTTGAAGCAATTCCCTCAAATACAGTGCATGCTGTAGTTTAAGGCTGAAGACAATGGGGAATGTACCCAGGGCTGGAATAACTCTTCAGTGACCTCATCAATGACCTTGATGAGGGGATAGTGGCCACCCTCAGCAAGTTTGCTGATGATACGAAGTTGGGAGGATTGGCTGACACACCTGAAGGCTGTGCTGCCATTCAGCAAGACCTGGACAGGCTGGAGAGCTGGGCGGTAAGAAACAGGATGAGGTTTAACAAAAGCAAGTGTAGAGTCTTGCACCTAGGGAGGAAAAATTGCATGCACCAGTACAGGCTGGGGGATGACCTGCTGGAGAGGAGCTCTGCAGAGAGGGACCCGGGTGTCCTGGTGGACGACAGGTTGGCCATGAGCCAGCAGTGTGCCCTCGTGGCCAAAAAGGCCAATGGCATTCTGGGGTGCATTAAAAAGAGCGTGGCCAGCAGGTGGAGGGAGGTGATCCTCCCCCTCTACTCTGCCCTGGTAAGGCCTCATCTGGAGTACTGCGTCCAGTTCTGGGCTCCCCAGTATAAAAAAGACAGGGATCTCTTGGAAAGAGTCCAGCGGAGGGCCACAAAGATGGTGAAGGGCCTGAAGCATCTCCCCTGTGAAGAAAGGCTAAGTGAACTGGGTCTGTTTAGCCCTGAGAAAAGAAGACTGAGAGGGGACCTGATCCAGGTCTGTAAAGATCTAAGGTGTGGGGGGCAAAGTGGTGAGGCCAGACTCTTCTCAGCAGTGTGTGGAGACAGGACAAGGGGAAACGGCCAGAAACTGGAGCATAGGAAGTTCCGCACGAATGTGCGCAAGAACTTCTTTACGGTGAGGTGACGGAGCACTGGAACAGGCTGCCCAGGGGGGTTGTGGAGTCTCCTTCTCTGGAGATATCCAAGACCCGCCTGGACGCTGAGCTGTGCGACCTGCTGTAGGGAACCTGCTTTGGCAGGGGGGTTTGACTCGATGATCTCTGGAGGTCCCTTCCAACCCCTACGATTCTGTGATTCTGTGAGCTCTTCACGGGAGTCTAATCTGCTTTAAATTAAATGGGGAGAAATAAGCAGCTTTAGAGAACCAGCTGCATCGGAGAGGTTTGTGCCCTCAGTGTTCCCTTTAGAGAAACCCATATTTTCCATTATCTTCTGGAGGAAGTGGCTTTGTGTCAGTATCGTGTCAGCAGCGTTACCAAATACATTGCCATAAGGAGGTTCTCTCCCTTCCATGTGCCACCAAAATAGTTTGCGTGGTCACCTCTGGTGAACAGGCTGGGGAGATGATCGAAGGAGAAGTGCTGCTTATCCCAGGGGTAGCCTGCAGTAAAAGACTAAAAGGCTGCATGCACTGCTGGCACTTGTTCTTAGGCTACCCTAGAGATGGTGCTGTTCTCCTGTGCTTTTGCACTTGCTGGTGTCCCTTGGCCCCATGCTGTTGAAGGCAGGTGGTCATTCCATCCTATCTTATTCCAAAAGTATTACTGCTTTTCATTTTTCTGCAAGCCATGGTGATGAAGGCAAAAAGCGATTTTCCAAACATTAGAATTGAAATGTCTTCTTTCCAATGATACCGTTCTGTGGTTTCAAAAAGGAAATACACTGAAATACTGCAGTGGTTAGAAGAACACTGGGCAGTGGGCGTCTTTATTTTCAGTTATTTTTTTGTTAGCCTGATGAATTTTTAATACTGTTACAGACAGAGAAACCTAATACTGCCAAAAATATAAGGAATGCCGCTTAAGAGTTTCAACTTTTCTTTTTAATATTCCAGTAGGTAAGGATCAGGGTTGTCAACTTCCATTTTCACACAAACAGGAGTCTTTACAGATGATGCTGTACTTGTTTTCATCAGATGTTTATGAAAGGTTAGTGCTAATTCAGGCCAAGATACGTGCTTGGAAAAGGTATTTAAGATTTTTGGTTAAGCTTGCAGAGGCTTAGAGGGAAATGGAAGATAGGAAGATAGCAGTCAACAGACGTGACGCGTTTCTGAGAACACCAACAACAGTGAAGGCGCTGAAAAAAAACAAACCGATGACCTGGAAAATAAGATAAGCTTTTAAAATGTCAAATTACTGGGGGGTCTTGAAAGCAAATTAAATAAATGCACAATATTTCCTTACTTTTCAGTGGATTACAACGCTGGTGGAGATTGATAAGATAACCACAAAGCAGGGCTGTCTGCAGGAATTTAAAGTTATCGCCAAGAAAAGTCATTTCATCCTTTGAACAGCATTAGCAAAACACACAGTTGTTTGGGAAAACCATAGGAAAGAACTTGGTATGATTTCATCCTTGTGGTGGTTTTTCTGTTTCAAGCCAGGCTGCACGTAGGTTGGTTCCAAAGGACAAGCCAGGCCACATACAGGGTGGTTCCAAAGGAGAAGGCAAATGCTAATGTAATACCTATGCCAAAAAGTTGTAGATGGATTGGATTCTGCTGAAAATCAGCAATCACATCAGCCACACTGTAATGGAATAGAAGCCAGGTGTTCTCAGACCTCTTGTGGGGCTTTCTGCGTGTGTGCGCAGCAGACATTCTCACGCAAAAGCTAACGCTGACCTCCAAAAGGATAACAGGACAACATCTGTGGCCTAAGCCATTGTAAGCGATGGAGGTGGAATCCACACAGAAGTTTAAAAAACAAAGCAAAAAAAGCCATCCTTCTGCTTCTGCTTGGGTATCTAATGGATCAGAACCTTGCTGTGGGAGTTTCCCCAGATAAAGTTTCTCCTCTCATTGAGAGATCATTGCTTACACCCGGCAGCAGCTTTTTAGATTGAGCCATTTCCTGAAAGAAAACTGCAGCTCTGCCTTCTGATTCTTCCTTTCCCATCTTCATAAACCACATCAGAACTGAACTAAAATCGTTCAGCCCTGTTTGTAGATTGCAGCATCTTGTAAATCCAGGCGCGGGTGAATTGTGTGCAGCCGTTCCCATTCCAGTTCTGTATAAAGCTGAGTAGTTTCCTTTCACAGCCACAAGTCACTCCTGACTTTCCTTTATAGTCTCTATGGGCCAGAGTTGGATAAACTGAAGATAAAACGGAATGTTTACTGAAATATTTCAAGTAGTGAGGTCTGTGTATTCTTTCCGTTCTGGTTTAGGTAAGAAAGCATTTCTTCATAGCTGAAGCTGGGATTACTAACCTCACTCCTAAGATGATGGTCAGAAGGGTTTGGAACTAGGTTAACAATCAACAGACGTGAGTTTTCTTGGCCCATAGCTACAAAAGACCCCTATCGTTGTTACATCTTGAGTGAAATGCCTGTTATGTCCATGGTTGTACATGTTTTGAAGATTTGTTTTGAACGTTTTCCTTAAAAAGCATGTTCCTACGTCAACAATTTGGGTTTCTTTAAGGCTGTTTTCATCAAAAGACAGTGTGTGGGAATTTTCCTGGGCATTTTAATGAGTTCTATAGGTGTCAGAGGACAATGAGTGATCCTTAGGTGCTTTTTGATGTGTGGATTGTCTTGAGGTTGCCGAATACTGTTCAGACTGTTTGCTTTAAATTACAGTAAGCCAATGTTACGCCAACAGTCTGAATTAGGAATCAAATTTCCATATTTACGTAGATGAGAAAGACAACTCTAATAAGGTGATTTAGATCACCAAGACTTAAAGGGCCCCAAATGGGTTTGCTCTTCCATAGATTTTTAGCTGCTTTTGTTACATCTGCTGCTAAGTAAGGAAAAAAATAAAAGGAACTGGGATGGTGGGCTGTGCCACAGCAAGCATCATCCATGGCCTGGATTCTGTGAAGCTGGACAGCATACGGCATAGAGCTTACACATAGACTCACTTGATTTATTGGATCAGGAGCCAGGAAATGTAACAGGTTACCCAATAAAAGCACAACTGGAGTTGCTGGTCTTCAACATCCCATTTTCTCATTGTCATTGATCCTGTCCTGCAGATTCCACAGGTGATTCAGAAACCACTCAAGAAGAAAACACAATTTTAAAACCACAGTAGGTCTGTAATTAAAACTTGCGAGGACTTCTTCCCCACTTTACAGGAGCACTTGCACTGGTGTTAAGGGAAGGCTGTCACATGAATCCAAAACCTTTTATGCTGAGTTTGCTGATGGCACCAAGCTGTGTGGTGCAGCTGATGCACCTTCATTACCTTACAACGTAAGGATGGGGTGTCATCCAGAGGGGCCTGGACAGGCTTGAAAAGTGTATCCATGTGAATCAAGTGAGGTTTAATAAGGCCAAGTGTAAGGTATTGTGCTTGTGTTGGGACAATCCCAGATAGGAGTACAGAGTGGGAGAAGAACTCATTGAGAGAAGCACTGCTGAGAAGGACTTGGGGGTCTTGATGGATGTGAGCCAGCATTGTGCCCTTGCAGCCCAGAAGTCCAACAGAATCCTGGGCTGCATCACAAGAAGAATTGAGTGACCTGGGTTTGCTTAGCTTGGAAAAGAGAAGGCTCCAGGGGGACCTGCCACATGGCCTCAATGATTGAGGCCTTCCAGTAGTTAAAGGGAGCTTACAGGCAGCGAGGGGATCAACTTTTTACGTGGTCTGATGGTGACAGGATAAGAGGGAATAGCTTTGAGCTAAAAGAGCAGAGATTTAGGTTAGATGTTAGGAAGAAATTCTTTACCCAGAGGATGGTGAGGCGCTGGATCGGGTTGCCAAGATCGGGTTGTGGGTGCCCCATCTCTGGAGCCATTCAAAGCCAGGTTGGGTGGGATCCTGGGCAGCCTGGTCTGGTGGTTGGAAACTCTGCCCATGGCAAGGGGGTTGCTGCTGGGTGATCTTCAAGGTCGCTTTCAATCTAAGCCATTCTATGGTTATCATTCATTATTCTACAAATTTTGATTAATAAATGGAAAATTGTGTGTTACTGTTCTTAACTCTTCTAATGCAGTCTGTAAAATGGAAAGGCTGAAAACATAAAAATGACCGAAGAAAAGTGATTTTTGAAATGCACAGTTAATCTGTGGAGCTCATTGCCACGGAGTTTCACTGACACTAAAGAGCTTAGCAGGACGTCTCTGCTGGATTAGGAAATGCATTCCCATTATCCATGCAAACATTGCATTACGAAGACTCTAAAAAATGATAATAAACGAGTACCAATTCTCATGCTTCAGGAATAAGCTAACTTCTAAATAATAACTGGGAATAAACTTTATGGCTTAGCTGTCGCGGATTGCCAGTTGTAAAGCTTCTTTCGCCTTCCTCTGAAGTGACTGTGGCTGCCACATGGCACTGATGAAAACTGAAGGGCAGGAGGCACTGGGAGGGATTTTCTGTACCCACCGAGCACTGTGATTTGCAGAGATAAAGTGGTATGTGCTGGGAATGGAGGTTTCGGTGTGAGTTGGCCTTTGACCACCCCCAAATCATTAACCTCTCTGCATTTTTCCTCAAGCATTAATCAGTAAATTTAGGATTTGGTTTAGCTTCGTTAGCTTAAAACTGCTGAGGTCTGAGGGGGTCTCCAAAGGATCTACTTGAAACTAAATGTATCTACAAGGTCTTCAGGCTTGCTTTTTGTGTAAAACTTAAGTCATCTTCCTTGTCAGGCCCTCTCATCTCAAACTGTGTGAGTGCAATGGATTATTGCTTTCCTGATGTCCACTGGGGAGGAGTGGACATCAAAATAATTGGAGTCTCAGCTGAGTGTAGGGCCACATCAACTCTTTGCTGTGCTTCTGTCACTAATTTCTGCTGCTTGGACACAAGGGCTGCCTTACACAGGGCTGCTGTCGCTCAGCTTGACCTCTAGATCTGACCCAGGCCTGTGAGTGCACTCCCAGAATCACGCACTTCTCTATCTGCCTCGTATTCATTGCTGTTTATTAATCGCTGATGGAGAAGGCATGCACTGAGCAGGGCAAAGTGTGGGTCGCACAGTAGCTGCGGTGCCACCATCCCTATACAAAATAACACATTTCCTGTTCCCAGGAGACTGAGGCAGGTCAGACCACATCATCATGCAGAAACTGTAGGGCAGGATAGGCTGAGGGAAGAAGTGGAGGCATTTGACCCTGCAGGAAGCTGCTTTTAAAACAATTTTGAGCTTGTACACGTGTGAATCTCAAGAATATGATTTCAGTAATGTGTTACCTGAAGGACAGTCAATGCTACGTCAAGCTTCTTTGCCATGCATAATTTCAGCTTCTTGGGAAAACACGTGCTGGCTGTGTATGGAGGGCTCCTCCATCCGCCAGCAGAGCCCTGTGGTTCCTGCCCTGTGTGCCTGAGGAGCAGAGCTCTCTAAGGGAAGTAATTCATTTCCTGTGAAGTTTGTTTCTGAAATAAAGCAGGGAACGGCAAAAGGCTTGGACAGCGGAGGCTGCACCCTCTACGGCAGAAGCTAAATATGTGCTCTTACGCAAGGCATCAAAGAATGCACCCTGGCAAAATATCTATAAATATCCCAAATAAGGGGATGGCTTTCAGTATCACTTGCAGTCAACAAGACTGCAAAAAAAAATTAGGCTCTAATGGTTCTGATCTCAAAGAACAGTTTGTTTATCAGACACTCTGCTCTACTTTTCTTGGACACTAATATATTTTTAACCATTTAGACAACTGCACGAAGCAAAAGCAATCGTGCCTTTGGTTCTTGTAGCTTAATGAGCAAGGAGGTTTTCCCCTTTTGTTCCCCCTGTGTGATGGCAGAGATGATTACAGGCTGGCTTTTTGCTCACTGAGTCAGCCTGTGTGTGCTTCATCTCTCAGGATCTCTCTCGTCACTGTTAAGTTACAGGGAAACTTTTCCTCACAGATTTCATGGCTTGACATCTCCTTGCTGCAATTTAGTACGTATCTGCTTTGGACACTAAAATGGGTTGCAATACCAGCTCAGGATGTTCTCTTACTTTTAACAGTGGGCTCGCCTAAGTTCTTCAGACCCCAGCTGAAATCTGAACCTGCTTTTCCTTAGCTAATTAACATGACTAAGACCATAGCTGTCATACCAAAACCCTGATGCAGTAGCTTGTGACCTGCTTTCCATGCACGGGAGCAGTGGAAGAGTTAAGAAGGCAGGGCTGTAACTCAGCGCTCTCCTGGGGCGCTCTGGCAAGTCCCTGGGCCAACCCCCGAAGGTAAACATGAAGGTGCAGTAGGTGTATCACTCTGTGCAGAGTTCAGCCTGTTGCTCACAGCTTGCACAACTTGTAGCGCATCAGAACACTGTGGAATCAATGGCTCGCCAGAGTTTCAAGACATGATTAAAAGACTCAAGAAGGCCCTGAAAGAATTTCCTTTAATGGGGAATTGTGTGAGTGAGTACAGTGGGTGAGTTGGTTTTTTTTTTCTTTCTTCCTTGGCGCTGTTGGTTTACGTTGTTTGGCAGAATGCTTTTGAGCCTAGGTTTAGCGTATGTGCTTGCATGCATCTGGTATGGAGAATGAGTCTGCTCTGTACCGCACCAGTCGATCCTGAGCAATGACTTGGAGCCGTGGTAGCCCTGCTGAGCGGCCATGGCGGAGCTGCAAAGCTGTTAGAAACTCTTCCTTCTGAAGGAAAACTTCCTTGCTGAGGAGCGCGGGTATGTCTGTAATTCACAGCTACTACTTGAGTAGGTCTTCAGTTTAATTCTCGGCATCTTAAGAGCCTTTTCACCGCTTTAATTTCATGTGCGCTCTGCTCTGAGATTACTGTAGGTTAATACGGTTAACTCTTTCATGTGGATCTGTTCGGGGCACGTGGAATGTTCTTCACACCATTGCTATGCACGGCACTAAAAATGAACAAAACTTTTAATGCTGATTAAAGGCTACAGCTATTTGAAGTGGTGCCATTTCCTTCTCCTTTACTAACAAGTTCTAATGAGTTTTGTTTGCAACCGCCTGCAGTTACAGTTCATGAGTCTGAGGGCAGAACAGCATGCGCGTGCTGCGCCATACGTGGGGCCTTGTGTTGTGCAAACTGTTGGCATGTTTTAATCTTTGAAGTCGGGTTGGGGTTGCTAGAAGATCGTGTATCGTGATTTTCAGTATTTTGGCTTGGGATTCAAACGGAAAGACCTGTGCTTATCACTTACGTTAACTCTTTGAGGGTGCAGGCTGCCTTCCCACTGTGGGGATTTGTACCGTGGAAAGTCAGCCGCTCTGCCTATTTCAAAAAGCAGATTTTTTGTTGCTGCTCATCAGGAGTTGCATTGTTTTAAGTCTTCGGGATAAAAATTAAACGCCTTTTTACGTGATGCGGTGATCATCTTTTGAAGGAGGTGCTCACCCTTACGGAAGGCACGAGCATCTAGAATGCTTCCTGTTCGATTTGATCGGGGTGAAATAATGGGAACTGGTGGGCAGGACAGACGCTCTGAAGGTCTGGCTGTCGTCAGTATTTGTTTCTGTGAGGGAGAGAGCATACAAATACGGAAATGTTTTGGTCCATCTCCGACGTGTTTTATCTGGCACGTTACTGATACCTGCTGCTACATCTTCAACTGCACTGTTTGGTTTTTTAACGAACTGGACACAGTGCTTTTCTGACATATTATGTATAATTTTCAAATCCTGCTGTGAGGAAGCTGATTGAACCCATCGCGTTTGTAGTTCTGTGCTGTAAGTAAGAACAGTTCAATTAGAAGTTCGTAGCTAAGTGCAGGCACAGGGGAATGCTGCCCTGGCCTTTGTGACTGACCTAACACACGAGAAGGTGATGTTAATCCTGGAGAACATTAGATGGGAAATTGACAGCTAGGTTTCCCAAAGTGTCTGTTCCCCAAATCCTACCAGTATATGAAAATGCATTATTAAAGTTGCATGCATTTATTAAGACTCACAGTCTCCTCACTCTACCCCGGTATCTTTGATTTAGGCAAAATTATTCTAATTGGTAAAAGGCACCTTAACCTCTGCTGCTGTTGTATGAGTCCCACGCCTTTTTTGCAGAGTCATTCCTGCATGCACGTGCTGACCGTAGTCAGCTGTAAAACATTTCATTGTCTCTTGTAGGAAAGGTAGGAACTATTTTTACTATTTGAATGAAAAGTTGTTTCACCTTATTAGGAAAAAAAGAAGTGTTTCAGAAAGATATTCTTAAAAGATGGGCAAAAGGAGCTTATTTCTTAATTTCCTTCCCTTCATATATAACGCACGTTAGGGTGTTCTGCCATTAGGGTCTAGCCCTGGTCTCCAAATCATTTTGTTCTGTTTCTTTCAGTCAAGTGCCCGATGATACCACGCTGGAGGACTTGTCCCCCCGTGTCCCAAGAGCCGTGTTTGTGAAGCAGGACAATGGTGGCAGTGCCTCGGTCATACCGGTGTCAGCTGTCCGTGCCCCCCAGGGGGAGGAAGACAAAGAAGAAGCTCCACATCCTTCTGACTTGAATCCTTGCAGTGCTACGTACAGCAATTTAGGTAAATGCGCACTTACAGAGGAAAACGTGAGTTTGATCTGTGAGTGTGTGTGCGTGAAGAACCTTGTCTTTCAAGCTCCTCAATATGTTTTCATAAAACTGATTCGTAAGGATGCACTTGTAATTTCTATTTATAGAAGGTTCAATTGTCTTGCCTCGTTCTGAGGGATACAACCAGAAAAGTAAAGATTGAACAAACACAAAGGTTTTCTCTCCTATGATTCTACTAAGTCTCAGAGAGGCTCTAAGAATGTGAGGGAGATGCTTTTCAAAGACACGTTGTTTAGCTTGGAGAAGGCTTCAGGGAGACCTCATTGTGGCCCTCCAGTACTTGAAGGGAGCGTATAAACAGGAGGGGGAACGGCTGTTTGTGAGGCTGGGCAGTGATAGGACAAGGGGGAATGGTTTTAAACTGAGACGGGGGAGGTTTAGGTTGGATGTTAGGAGGAAGTTTTTCACCCAGAGGGTGGTGACGCACTGGAACAGGTTGCCCAAGGAGGCTGTGGATGCCCCATCCCTGGAGGCATTCAAGGCCAGGCTGGATGTGGCTCTGGGCAGCCTGGTCTGGTGGTTGGCGACCCTGCACATAGCAGGGGGTTGGAACTGGAGGAGCATTGCGGTCCTTTTCAACCCAGGGCATTCTATGATTCTATGATCTATTTGGAGGAATTTTTATCAAAGAGCTTTAATATACAGATTAAATTATCAATGTTTTGAAAACAATAATCAGATCTCAGTGTTTTTCCAAAGTTTAGTGAAGAGAGAGCCCTTTATTTTGCTGTATCACTAACTGCTGAAATATCTGCAGTCATCTGTTGTTGACTAAAGCCTTTCTTATCCCAGTTTGAGAGTTTACCTCTGTTCTTTTGGACAAATGTCAAGTAGGAATATCCTGAAAGTGCTGCACCATGGGCTCAGCTACCACTGAGTTCCTCAGTCATATCAAAAGCTGCATGTAGGCAGGGCTTCTATGGAAGGCAAATAAGCATCTTCCAAAGCACAGTAACAATATGATGTGCCTTGTTTTCTAAAGTGTTTTGGTTTGGAGTGCTGTGAATTCAGGAGTACCTGCAGCCAGCTTTCTAGAAGAGCAAAAATCCCTCATTTGTTTGTTTTTAGGAATATGTGAATGCAAGAATAAACTGACTGCATGGAGATGGCTCACACGTATAAGACTTCGGCATGTCCATACATGTGTTAGGGGTTGGGGACCAAAGTTTTAAGCCATCAGGTGCATACATTCCCTAAATATTTAGCAATATTGTTGCATGTTTTTGCTGAAATGCGAACTTGGGGCTGAGATTGCATGTTCTTATAATAAACCATAATTAAATTTAAATCTACTGTTTATGAAGCATAAGGAGAAAAATAACCTGCCAAAGAATGATACTGACATCTACCAAGAAACTGTAATTTAAGAACAACTAAAATTTAGATTTTTATGGTGGAATTATCCAGAGACCTAATTCATTATTTTCCATTCATTGAGATATCCGTATAGGTCTGCATCTATATGTTTTCCATGTTTAGGACATAAGTACATTGCAGACAGTAGATCTTGCTACGTAAGACTGCTGATGCCTGGTTAGCCCATATTCCTAACCAGACTAACGTATAAAAGAATGAAGCCTACTGTATCATTTAGTGCATGAAATATCACTTACTTCTCATGATGAGATCGCTGTTTTGTAGCCGTAGTGCTCCTACAGTCAAGAGATTGCTTGAATCCGAAGTAATGTCATTGTGATTCTTTTATTTAAATCTTTACTCAATTGAGTTCATTTTTTCAAGATGCTGGGCCTGATGGCAGCTGCTTCAACATGGTTAGAAGTGCTTTTGTTTGTAGACCTCTTTTCTTCCCACAGCATCTCACAAAGTGAGAGCAATAAACTCATGTGAAATGTAATAAAACATCATTAAACTCTGGAACAGAGAAGTTGTGGAACATTCATCTGTGGACATACACAAAGCCCACCAGGCTCAGGAGGGCTCTGAGAAGGAAGGAGATGAGCATTTCATTCAAAATCTTACCTTCGTCCTCAGGTCACATTCAGATTCACGGTCACCAGAGTAAATTTCAGATATGAAGGAGTTAAAGTAACTTGTAGGCTTGACTTAGGCTGGCTTGGCAAGCTTGCTGCTAGTTGTTAAAAGCAATGCTACCCTAAATGGCACTGCATTCTCTGGCTGCAGTTCAAACTTTTCCCTGGTTTATTTGAGCAGCCTCACTTTAGAATTCAGATAGCTATCACAAAACGAGTAGGTAAGGACACAGAGCAACTCCTCCTTGTTTGCACTCTTCCACCACCCCAGCAGCAAAATCATATATTTTGTGGAGTTAACAAATACCAACGTGTGTAAATGAAAGGATAATAAGGAAATATGTAAGATAATTGAGTTAAATTATGCTTGCTTTTGTTTCTGCTGCAATTGTATCTACAGGTACCTTTTTATGGTTACGTACTGCAGTCTGTGTCCTAGTTTGGAAAACACGCAGCAATTTGCTATAGCAATGAACATAGCAATTTGCAGCATAATGCACAAGATTGCCTTTTTAAATACTATTCTAATACACGCTCTTTCTTTCAAACAATATCACATCCTTACTTTGCTAAGCGTCTCGTCTCCTGTTGTGACACGTTACAGGAAATTTTAGGAACAGAAAGAAGGGCAAGATTGGTAAATTTTCATCTGCAGTGAGGTCGTAGCTTACAGTTACACTGTCCTCAAATACGTTTGGTTTTGGCCCTCCACATCTCTCACAGCAGTTGTCCCATCAGCAGTTTGCAGTCCTGCCTGCAAGCAATTATCCGTCAGGTACCAAACTGCAGATGCAAAATGTGAGAAAGCTTATTTATAAAATACAAGCCAGAGCTTTGCAAGCCATAGAAGTAAAATAAAATGCGAGCTGTAGCTGTTACTTCATCTAACGTGTAAAAGCATCCCTCTAGGAATTAAAACAAGGCGGGAAAGCCTTGCAAGATAGGGGATTCTCTTCTGGGAATCGGATACAACATAACAGACCTGGGATTTTTTAGGAAAGAGGAGATCCCACCACAGTGGTGGCATAAGAAAGCTCAGGGTGTTCCTGGGCGTATCAATAGGAGGGCACTTCAATCAGAGTAGGGAGGTGATGTGTATCTCATTTATAACCCTCAGCTGCCGTGACTGTAGCCAAGCCCTTCTCAGCACAGAATTGTTCTGTGCGGTCTCGGACTGTTGATGAGATGTTATGGTACAGCCCTGCGGTCTGCCCAGCCCTGTCTCAGGTTCCCTGCAGACACACAAGGAGCCACTCAAAAATTCCTCTCCCTCTCCAGTCTCTGGAGTACAGAATCCACGGATTTCACTTTAGCTCTGCTGGGATTTTGGTAGATGCTGTCTTGGAGGTTGGTTACCCATGCTGCACGTGTGTGATTATTGATGTTTGCTTTTCTTGGCCATGCAAAATGTGAAAATTCTGTAAAAATGAAAGGTTACCCAGAGAAATGAGGTGAAATCTGTTTTAGGGCTCATTTAGAATTGCTTGCCTCTGCATGGAGTCTGGAGACTTAAAGCATTAGTATTTAAATTGCGTGGTAAGATTCTACAGCGGAAGATGCTGTACTGTAGAATTGCTTAAAGCTCTCCGTAAAGCTGCTGTCTATAAAGAGTTAATTTTTTTTCAGTCTCTGAACAGTCTAGAAGCCACTTGAAAGATCTTGAAGTGGTAGCTTGATATTGTGCCTGTTCCTCCTTTCATCTTGCAGTGTTGTAACATTGGGGAGTCTGTGCAGTAGGTGAGGAAGCTGAGCGGAGTGTTCAGGGGAGAGCGAAGTGGTAGGCAAGAAAAAAAAGCAAAGGCTTTGCCAGTGCTTGTGTGCAAAAGAATGTTCTTGTGCCTTCAAGCGGGAACAAAACCAAAGACAAACTTTTGCTTCCCAGGCAGTGATGTAAAGAATGTGCATGCTGTATCCATGCAGTGCTTGGGAAAGGCTGAGCTGGAAGGCCTGGTCATCTGGGCATGAAAGTAATGGCCAGTGTTAAGAAGTCAGCATAAAAGCAGGCCAGATCGTGTTTGTCGGGCACTTAAGCAGCATGGATAGTGTTCGGTATGGAAAACTGGTTCTTGTGGGGAGAAGCTACACTGAAACATGGCATGCTTTACAAACTCATTTTCCTGAATCAGGAATACTTGAAAAAGAAGCTACGCAATGACTTGTTCTTGCAGTCCTCTGGATCCTGCTACCCTACCAGATGTCTGAAAGGCTGATTTCTGGTTATGAAAGCTCCTCTAGTTACGTTTTTATGTCAGCTCCAAAAGCTATACAAAAGCTACAAGCACTGAAAGTCAGTGGTTGCAGTAGCAGCACTCCTCTGTATGAATGGCTTTTGGAGGACAGGGCCATTAAAGCATGCAGGAAATACAGAGTCAGGAAGAAACACTTATAAATCTTACCTTGCTTGGAGAGGGTTTCAGCTGCTGCCACTCCAATTTGTTTTCTCACTGGTGCAAGCTTAGCAGTCACACAGACAAGGCAAATTAGGAAACTGCCTCCTGAAATAGTAGCCTTTGTCCAACCCCACCAACCAGTCTGTTTTAGCGTAGTGGGGCAGAGGGTAACAGTTGTAAATCAGAGGAGTGATCTGTGATACAGAATGTCGCTGGGAGGGGGAGAACAGAGGTCACAGATTTTGTGAGAGCAAAGAACTGCTGTGTAAGACGGCACCTCCACATCGTGGAGGTACTGGAGCAGGTCCAGAGAAGGGCAACGAGGCTTGTGAAGGGCCTGGAAAATCAGCCCTATGAGGAGAGGCTGAGGGAGCCGGGGCTGTTTAGTCTGGGGAAGAGGCGGCTGAGGGGAGACCTTATTGCTCTCTTCCAGTACCTGAAAGGTGCTTACAGAGAGAGTGGGGCTGGTCTCTTCTCACTGGTGACAGGTGACAGGACGAGGGGAAATGGCCTCAAGTTGCGCCAAGGTAAGTTTAGGTTGGATGTTAGGAAACACTTCTTTAGAGAAAGGGTGGTTAAACATTGGAATGGGCTCCCCAGGGAGGTGGTTGAGTCACCATCCCTGGATGTGTTTAAGAGCCGTTTGGTTGTGGTGCTCAGAGATATGATTTAGCAGAGGGTTGTTAGAGTTAGGGCACTATGGTTAGGCTGCGGTTGGACTTGATGATCTTTGAGGTCCCTTCCAACCTGTGTGATTCTATGATTCTATGATTTGAAGGTTTGGATCAGCAAGAAAAATGGATCCAAAGTGGAAGTGAACTTGTCTCAGTGTTGTGCATTCGGATGTGTGATTCTGGCATGCAGATAGCAGCTCTGCTTCCGACTGTGAATCGTGGCTCTCCTCATGCCTGCCAAAAGTACATCTCTGATGCAGCTTCTTTCCTGCTCAGCTGGCAGCAGCGTTAGGTGCTGAGGAGAGTGAGGGGGAGCAGGCTCTGTACAGCGCACGCACTGCGGTACAAAGGTCGGAAAGGAGCAGCAGAGGGTCCCGAGTGTTAATTTATTTTTAAGTGACCTTCACAATGGTTTGAGAGAGATACTCGGGGATTCTCCAGTCTTTCCAACCTTTGAACATTTTTATTCTGTGTGAGCTAAAAAGCGGTGACCCACGGGAGCAGCCCTATGCAATTTTCCCTGACAGTCAGGCTGAAAAGATCCACAGCCAAGGCAAATACCAAGTTAACAGAATTTCCTGCTCAAAATGCAGTTTGTAAACACTGGAATATCCAGGCTTATCGCAAAATCCATCCGGCTTTTCTGGGGGGTTTCTTGAGCTTAAACAAAAGATAGAGATATGACTGTCGTTTCTGATGTCTCCTCGGTATGACTGAAAAGAGAATGATTGTTAGAAATTGAAGGCTCAAGTCTGTTCTGTTTGTGGATATAGTTCTCTGTGGATATAGCTCTCTCTGTAAGGATCCAGCACGTACCATATCTTGCCAGGATGGTCACACAGCTGTGCCATCTTTCATGGGCTGTTCCCTTCTTGGTAAAGATCCTCAGCTGAAATTCTGCAGTGCATAACTGTTTTCATAGCTGCTGTGCTACAGCTGTAGATATCAGCTCCCCACCTTACTATGATGGTCAGTGATCCTCATAGCAGCAGGAGAAAATGTATTAATTGTCCCAAACCGCTGCAAGTTGGTCATTTATTGGTCTCTCCATCAGGTTGTTGGTTGGTTGGTTTTGTTTTTACTTCTCTTATATTGCTGTCAGTCTATTTCCAAGAACTCTGGCAGTTATACCACATAATTATCCACTCCAAAATCCATCCAAAACACATCAGCAGCAATTTATCTTCTCTAGAAGCGCACACCTTCAAAGCTAAGTGGTGTGTTTGTACATGAAACCTACCGCGTGGGATCTCTTGATGAATCTCTGTCAGGGTGTCTGTGAACTCAGTATTGCCAGCAAAGGTGCCTGTGGCCAGTCAGGAAGGGAACTCTATTTGAGAACGTTATGGGTGGGGACGGGTGGCTGTTCTAAATTGGTGGGTAGAAGATAATTTATGTTTTTGTAATATCAAACTATGGTCCTACTCTCTCTGAAACCAGTAGCAATGTACTCGTCAACCTCTGTGAGAGTAGGTGCAGCTTCCTTGTTTTCAACTAATGCATCTGCTAGAGCAATCTTACCTTTCTGACACGTCTGCTGAAGCTGTTAAATTACAGTGTTTGTCTGGGAATTGTTCTGTTCTACCTTGTGAAACAATGCTTTCAGCCCCTTTAGCACATTTCAAATCAAAGCCGTCGAGTTCCTTAGAAACTGTTATGAGGATGTATAAAAAAGATCACCTCACTTTCTAGAGAAGGGTACCTTCACAGAAATAGTACACAAAGCCACTTAACAGCATCCGCCCATCGTTTCAGTCCATCGGAACAGGAAGTAAAGGATCCCATTACAGATGTTGGGCTGCAGACGGAACTAAGGGAGGCTGAGCATAATGAGTGAAACTGAAATTGGCCAGAGTGCCAAAACTGATTTGTGGGTTTTGTTTGCACATTTTGTAATTAGTGCTATGTGATATAAAATGCAAGCACTGTCAGCACTGGAACTGATTTTAATACACATGCCAAGGTCAAAAAAAGACTGGCTGTACGTGATAATAGATACGGGATGCTGACTTAGTCATTTTGCTTTCTCATTAGTTGGTCCTTTCAGGTATACATATATTCAGGCTTTCTCCAAGTGGGAGGAGGGGGTTCTAGTCAGCTTCTTTCTTTTCCCTTCTTAAACTTGTTTGCAAAGTGCGAATGTGAGCAGCAGACGCGAAGTACTTTAATCTTGAGTTTCTGTTATTTTCTTACCTCACAGGACAGTCCAGAGCAGCCATGATACCTCCGAAACAGCCAAGGCAGCCAAAGGGAGCTTTGGACGATGCCATTGCCTTTGGAGGAATAGTAGACCAGGAGACAATGAACAGCTTACAGCCAACACCACCTCCACTGCCAAAAAAGACAATTTTGAGAGCTAACACAGAGCCGAGTCCCAGAGACCTCCAGAAGCAAGCTCTTGAGAACAATCTGTGCATCGTGGCCAATCCCACCTATGACATTGACACCAACTGGGAGGCGAGCAGCGCCTGCTCCTCGGTCAGCTTGGAGCTCAAGGCACTGGACAACGAGTCGGGAGATTCCTTGGACAGGCCTACGGAAAAGTTAAGGACAACCACCTCAGCAACTAACAGTGTTTCCAGCCTAACCACTATCAGTATTAAGGACCGCTGTTCCAATAGCATGGAGTCTCTGACGGGGAGACGTATCTCGCAGTCTAAGCAGAGCAGAGGTGTCCAGAAGCCACAGAGGCAAGCACTTTATCGAGGAATAGAAAATCGAGAAGAAGTGGTGGGTAAGATCCGAAGCCTTCACACCGATTCACTGAAGAAGCTGGCACTTAAATGTGAAGACTTGTTCATGGCCGGACAAAAAGACCAGCTGCGATTTGGAGTAGACAGCTGGTCGGACTTCAGGCTCACCAGTGACAAGCCATGTTGTGAGGCGGGTGATGCAGTTTACTACCCGGCTTCTTATGCAAAAGATCCTCTCAACAATTACGCAGTCAAGGTAAGAGGGGTTTGAGAAGTGCTGACCCCAGACGTCAGTGACAAAATGTAATAACAGTGACCATAATTGCAGTGCCCCCGGGTATGGTTGGTCCTGCAGTATTACTTGTAATGTTGTGTTAAAAATTGACAATCCCAAGGCAAAGGCTTTTCCTTCTATCGGGAGCCATGTGTGGCATTGGTACCTCCTGTTGAAGTTTCATCTCTTTTTATTGCAACTCCAAAATTACTGAAAGAAAATCAGTGCAACTCAGCCTTTGTCACGGTCATTGTTCGGTGCAATATTGAAGAGAAAGCTGTATTATTTTAAGACTGGTCAGCACTTTTCTGGGAACTCGTAGTACTAAAACTTCACCTGCGCGCAGATTAACCTGTTGTTCAAATACTAAACCAGACAGTAATAAATCAGCGCTCTTAATTATGGCAGATTTAAAATATTTCTACTTTCAGAGCCATGCAGTTTTAAATGTAAACTCCAAGAGCTGCATGTCTTCCAGTCGCCATACCCATTCTTACGTTGTCACCAGCATTCATGACCAGCCTTTCAAAATCTCTGTCCTGCCATCAGTGCTGCCTTATGAACTACAGCGTGAAAATGAAAAAAAAAGCTGAGCTTGTCCATTCTGACTTTGTTGCCTTTTGCTAAAGCAGCAATTGATTTGTGATTAGGTGGTTGTTTGGCAAGTGCATCAAGTAAGTGAGATGTACTAGACTTAGTGCTATATATTAATGAATAGTTGGCAGCTATCTCAGTAGGTGTTGAAACATCATAGGTTTTATATAGGCTATTTTTTCTGAGCTCTGCCTCTCTCCAGTTCTCAGTGCTTATCGGGTGGGAGGACAGTGAGAAAGACAGCTGAGAGTCATGGCTCTGTCAGACTTCCTGTATGTCCTTGAGCACATCGCTGAACTCCTGCCTCCTCCTCGTTGAAACTGAGATAAAGCAGTTATTACCCAAGCACAGGTGTGAGACATAAGTCATCATTCCGTATAAAGCATGTTGACATTCTCAGAAAGGTGCTGTTTTAAAGGAACGAGACATTGCTTTCACTCCTGCGTGACTGCTTACGGGAAAGATACAGAAATAAGTGAATAACAGAAGGGTAAGGTTGTTGCAATTGACACTTTCATCTGAAAGGGCATTTTTTAAGGCAGATTTGTGGGCACACTCATTTGCATTTCTTTAGTAACCATTGGCCCTCTTCTGGGAAAGATTTGTTAGATATGGATGCTTTGCGGATGCCATGCCCAGTGGTACAAAGCAGCTGGGAAAGGATCATGAATAAGGTGGTGAATTTGTCTGCCCATCTGGTCTGGTTGCAGAATCAAGTTTGTTGTTACTCAGGTTCTTGCCGGCTCGCTTTTAATACAGTGATGCAGAAGGCCTTGCTTCTGGGACCCAAAGTTGTGGTTTTCTACATGGGCAGGGTTGGGCTATCACCGCTGTGATTCCTCTTCACACGGCGTGCTTGTGCCTTGAAAGTACTGCCTGACAGGCAGGACCCGTGCTGTTGTTTTACTTAAGATGTTTAGGCAGAGAATAGATACCTGGTACAGAGCCAGTAAGGCCGGAGCACGGCAGTGTCATACGCTCAAATACGTGCTATATTTTTTCACACGTTGTTATGAAAAATAGTTCTCAGACTACAAAAATGTATCATAGCTTAATAGAGTGGCAGTCTCAAGCATGAGTGACGTATCCATCATGGTATCATTGAGCTGGAGGTCACAGTGAGCTGCTGTGCTGTCATGTGAAGACGAGAAGTTATTCTCAGAAATGCCCTCCCCCGCAGTTGATGTGATACTGGAAGATAGTCTCACTGCAGATGCCCTCTGATTTCTTTATAAGCCAGGCAAGGCCAACACACAGGATTACTGCTGTATTTTCATTTTCTCTTTCAGATTGGGCTCTCTTGAGTTCTACACTTCTTTGGTAGTTGTTTTTATTATTGCATTCTCTGTGCTAATAATACACTGAATTGCATCGCCAACTTTAAACTACAGTTAGTGGATCTCTCCCCTTAAGATGAGTTTCAGTACATTTCAACATGGTTTTGATGTTTGTCGCTGAGTTCAGCTTTGCTTTACAAAAGGTTTTTGTTACAGACTCTTCTAACAGGTTGTTCTTATATCACAGGGATTGTTCGAATTTAGTTTCAACCGAGGTACCCGATTTACTATCAGGAGTATTTTTTCTATGAGCCAAACGATGTCATCATCTGCCTCAAATAAATGCATGTTGCTGTCGTTTCAACCCTCTCGCCCCAAAGCAGAAATAAAGTCAGGATTGAGAACCAGTTTCCTCTGCGAAGTGCAGTAGGCAAGTCCAGTTCTTACTATCCCTAACCGGACTCAATATGGCGGCAATATCCCACGGATCTTAAAAAAAAAACAGTAATAATGCAATTACACAGAATGAATAATGGTTGGACAACGTTAATTACTGTGCCAGTGGAGTGGAAGGAAACAACAACTACTTTCGGTATCAAACTCAAGGAAATGACAGTGCAATATGATAGGCATGCATAGTAATCATGGTTCAGAGTCCATGCAAATGTAAGGAGCTCAGAGAGCTGAGGTTATGGCCTTCACCACGTGTGGTCTGCCCATAGGCACGTGCTGCAGTCACAGGTAGGATAACAAGACTTGCAAAGGTACAAACAGCTCCAAACGAGCAATTAAAAATGTATTGTTTTGATTGCTTCAGGGTGGCAGAATTTCTTTGTGCGGTGAAACATTCCTGCCAAGGTTCCCGTTCCGTGTGTAAAGTGGAGCAATGCAGGAATAAATAGTATTGGCTGACAGTTTCCTAGTTGCAGCTGGCAATTATATTCCAGTTATATTTAGTTTGTCACTTGGTGTGCTGAGATTTGTTGGGTTTTTTTTTGTCGAGGCGGTTTCCTAGTGGAGCCTGCAGAACTTTTCTCAAATGTCACCCCAGAACGTCATGCTGCAGGATCAAAATAAAGCCACCCACATTAAACTTCAGCCCCTTCCAAGATCAGTTGTAACAGTGCAGAATTCTGCGTTCTGGCACATCATTAAAAAGTCAAAGCTCTGTTTCGAAGCCAGATCAAGAAAATGAGGTCAATCAGAGATCAAACTGGCCTCCTCGGAAAGAAAACATGGTGCCAAGAACAAGCTATCAATTTGGGATTAGCAAGCTTTCATTCTACACAGAATTTCATTTGCAGTTGTCCCTGTGTGTAATACAACAGAGCAGCACAGATGGTGCAGCCTTTGTGATCTTCTGTGTTTCTCATTTTCGGCACTTGTAAATTCATTTCCCACAATATTCATCTTACTTTAAATTCACTGATGCCCTGTAAAATGCATAGGACAGAGTGGAAATGAGATTCCCTGCTGGTGAAATGGAAGTCAGCCTATGGCGCAGTGGGCTACTGGATCCAGAATGGAAAAATAAAAGTTAATGCAGAGCAAGTTTTAAAAACTCTGAAACATTAAAATCTTGCTTCTTTGTGAAGGAGAATGAAAAAAAAAAACCAAGAAGAATATTGGACTGGCAGGATATAGAGAACTTTGTCCTGTCCAAATAAGCATGGCCAAAGCTTGGTTCCTGTGGATGTACTGAAGAGAAGACCAATACATACCAAGTCCAAGATCGCCTCATGAGACTGAATGTATGCAAGTCTATGGGGCCAGACCACATGCATCCCAGGGTCCTAAGGGAGCTGGCTGATGTGGTTACTGAGCTGCTTTCCATCCTATTTGAAAAGCTGTGAAATCCCCCATGACTGAAAAAGGGGAAACATCACTCCCATTTATAAGAAAGGGAGGGTTGAAGAGCTGGGGAGCTACAGTCTGGTGAGCCTCACATCTGTACTTGGGAAGATCATGGAACAGGTTCTCCTGGAAGACGTATCAAGCTACATGAGGGATGAGCAGGTGATCTGAGACAGCCAGCACAGCTCTACCAAGGGCAGATCATGCCTGACCAACCTGCTGGCCTTCCAGGAAGGAGTGACGCCATCAGTGGACAAAGGGAAGGCAACCGATGCCATCTGTGTGGACTTCTGCAGGGCCCTTGTCATGGTCTCCCACCACATCCTTATCTCTGAATTGGAGAGAGGTGGTTTTGACGGGTGGATTATTCAGTGGATAAGAAAATGGTTGGAAGATCGTAGCCAGAGGGTTGTGGTCAATGGCTCTAGGTCCAGATGGGAAGATTTAGGTTAGATGTCAGGGTAAGTTTTTCACTGAGGGTGTGGTGGCACAGGCTGCCCAGAGGGGCTGTGCATGCCCCATCCCTGGAGGTGTTCACGGCCAGGTTGGATGCGGCCCTCTGGGTAACCTGATCTATCTAATACTTGATCTAGCTGTTGGTAGCCCAGGCTGCAGCAGGGGGGGCTCAGAACTTGAAGATCCTGGAGGTCCCTTCCAACTGAAGCCCTCCTGTGATTCTGTGATACCAGCAAAAAGGGAGGTGGAAAATTCCCATTCCTTCATACTCGTACCTCTCTTCTTTCATCTCACTGCTTTCTTGCAACATAAGGAAGGGCTTTTTACTAACATTGCTTCGCCTTTTGAACAACCAGCCCATTACCAGCATTAGAAATAAGGCTTGCCAAACTCAGGTCAGCCTCTTTCTTCATAGCTTAGAAAGAGCAGCAGGATTTCTGCATACATTTTTTTTTAACAATAAGTGACTGGGACAGACCTTTAAAAATCACACAAAGAAAACTGGGTTGGACATTAACTCACAGTTTTGAGATAGCAGTGACCATCCCCAGCAGAAAAGCTCTGTATCAGCTTCTTTTGCAATTCATCACAAACAGTCTAAAATACCTGTTAATGAGTCCGTCACGTTTCACAACCTGTCCCCTAAATGTTTTCAAAGGTAAATGTAGACTTTGCTTGCCTAACTTACTTTGCTTAATTTACTTTGCAAATTTTGAATCTCAGTCATTCAGATGATAGTTGTAGATGATGGTGGGGTTGTTCCAATACAAAATGCAAAGGCTCATGGTATTATGCATGAATGGCATTAAAGGCCAGCATTCGCTGCTCTGTTGCAAATTTGGAATATAAAGTTCAGAGTATAAAGTGCAACACAGAAAATAATAAAACAGCACAAAAACGTTTCTTAGCCCTTATTTTTTCCGATTCCATTTGGTCTGCTGGAAGTTAGTACATGAAATTTCATGCTATCAGCTGACTTAGGGCCAATCAATAGGAAAATGTTGTTTGTCTCCACTGCTTGCAGCACATTTGGGCAAATTCTAGTAAGGTATTAATACAGTGAGAATCTGAAGTCTGCAGTCTGAAACCCAATACTTACCTGGACTCATGCATCTGTATTTCAGCAGAATGAAGAGTAATCAGACACTTAAAAGCACATCACATTACTGCTGGTCTTTCTTTTATGCACCATCTTATGAATTCAGACAGGTGTCTGATTCATGCTGCAGTCTGTGGGTGCTGCTTCCGGACAGCTTAGCTTTCCACTCCCGTTTGTCAATTACAGAACATCTAGTGTACGAATTTCAGTGTTTGTGGAGTCACCAATTTAATCAGCCTTAAGTAAAGCAGCTGCCTTTTCCACTTCTCACATCGTGTTGTTTGTAAACAAAAAGCAAGAGGCAGGAAATACATCTCTAATCAGATTTCAGCTTTCTTGTTTCAGTAGATACGGTGTGCTTGTTCATGTGCCCATATATTTGCATGTATTGAACAAGAGCAATAAGAGAAGAGTCCAAAAGCTATCACTGTTGGGCATTTGTGGGATTACAATTTGTTTTTGTTATCTTCTTTAACAACAGAATAAGGATGGAAAAACTGTTTTCATGAAGGCAGTCACTTCAGTATTGATTTTAATCAGAATAGCATTTGGTCTTCTAATTACCGTGCTGTTGATACAGAGATAACCTCTGAAAGTCACTGCAGTAGGAATGGAATTAGCATCTCCATTTTTGATGGAGAGGAGTCTGAAACAGAATCTCTTATTTAAGAGCTGGTGCTGGGGGACGTTTGGCCGTGCTGTGGATTCTGACTGTGTAATTGGCAGTGATGTGAAGGTTTTTTTTGCACAACAGTAACAGTGGAATCAGTAACTTTTTCACCCTGGGAGGGATAACAGTGATTATTATTATATGTTCTGTTCTCCTTGGTGCCGGAGAGGTCTTAAATGGAAGAGAAGCCAGAAAAGAGCAACAAGAAGCACAGGGTTAGAAATAACGGTAAGAGTAATGAGGGCTGGCTGTTTTCCAAACACAGAGCAGTTGCATTTTCCTGAGTGTAAAAGTGCAGCGTTAAACGATGGAAATCAATCGTTTTTAGTATCAGTGAGGATGGGACAATCAGATTGATTCAAAGTAAAACAGAATTGAAAAGCAGGGCGAAAAAAATGAGGGGAGATAGAGGACATCTACATGTCCCTTCCAGGATGCTGTAAGTAGGCTGGAAAGGCATTTCATAGAGATAATCCAGCCGGCAACATAACAGCTCCAACCTTGTAAAGGTTAAAACACGCACTTACAGGCTCTGAACGGTCTCAGTGAAGTTAGCAGAACTGTGATTAACACGCAGCCGTCAACACAGATGAGTCTCCGTTGGACTGCAGTTTTGATGAGTAAATGCCTTAGAACAGAGACCATAACAGAGGTGGTCCAGTGGCTGTCATAAGGAGATTGGAGCTTCCAGTTGTTGTGACAGTGCACACCATTAATAAGGATAATTACGGTGATCATGTACATATCAAGATCTTTCTGGGCAGCAGTGAGATACAGTTTAATAGAGCAAGATGTAAGTGCGTACTCAGGATGCTGACAAATGATTGAAAGCAGTTAAGGTACCATTTTCTAATGAGTTTGCTGAGCCACAGCAAATCTCTCCATCCCTCCACACACACCTGACTGAAGAGGTGATGTGTGTTAGCGTGTAGGATTTCAGTTTCCAATTACAGTGGGCAAGCAGCATGCATCCAGTTATTTAGCTCAGCTGATAGGTGGTAACTTGTTATGCCACGCCAACTGAGTCCTGCAATCATCTGATGTTCAGATATTCTATGCATATTTATTTACAGATATTATTGCCATTATTTTGTTGTTGTTGTTGCTCAAGCTTCATACAAAGCTGAGGGAAGAACAGGAAATAAAATTATATGGGTAAACAACTGACTGTCTTGTAGGTTTCACTGCGAAGTTACCGTATATCAGCTGCTATTCTGACTGGAAGCAAAACATGCCCGAACTGTATTTTCCAGGCAATATTACGTGCACAGGGTGAGCTGCTTGCACATATTGATCTGCAGCTACAGATCCAATCCAGTGCAGCACATTCATATGCCAAGCTCAGTTCAGTACGAAGTGTTTCAGTCCTTGTATATAGCACTAGACTGTAGACACATTACCAAAAGGGTATAGAATTTACAAATGGATAGTTATATCTGTTGTGTTTATTTTCTTCCCCCAGATTTGTAAGAGCAAAGCTAAGGAGTCCCAGCAGTATTATCACAGCCTGTCCATCCGGCAGAGTCTGGCAATCAACTTTAACATCCAACAGGACTGTGGCCATTTCCTTGCTGAAGTGCCAGTTCGTCTCCTTCCATGGGAGGATAGCGATGCGCCAGAGGTGGAAGAAGAACAAGAAGAAGAGCAAGATCCTGAGCAAAAGGACGGAGGCACTCCTTCCAGTACAGAGGCTTTGCAAAAGGACAGCTCAAGTAACCAGGGGACCATCAGCAAGCCACGCAGCCGCGTTGTGGTCATCACACGAGAGGTGCCGTACTTAACAGTGGCTGATTTTGTGCGAGAGTCCGCTCCTCGCCATGCCAAAAGCCCAGATTTATATGAGAGGCAGGTCTGTCTTCTCCTTTTACAGCTGTGTTTGGGCCTGGAGCACCTGAAACCCTACCACATCACACACTGTGATCTGCGGCTAGAGAACCTGCTGCTGGTTCATTCCAGACCAGGAGGCAGCCCTCTGAGCTCTGAGTCCGTGGAGCCCAGTCCCAACTCTGCTTGCCCAGCCAGGTTAATAGTGAGCAATTTCTCACAGGCCAAGCAGAAGAGTCATATGGTAGATCCTGAGGTCCTGCGGGATCAGTCCCGCCTGGCTCCAGAAATCATCACCGCAACCCAGTACAAAAAGTGCGATGAATTTCAGACTGGCATCCTTATCTACGAAATGCTGCACTTACCCAACCCCTTTGATGAGAATCCGGAGCTGAAGGAGAAGGAGTACACTCATGCTGATCTCCCCAAGATCCCTTGCCGCTCCCTCTACTCTCAAGGGCTTCAACAACTTGCCAGCTGCTTGCTGAATCCCAACCCCTCTGAGAGGATCCTGATATCAGAAGCCAAGGGAATCCTTCAGTGTTTGCTTTGGGGTCCACGTGAGGACCTGTTCCATGCTCTAAGAACATCTTCCAACCCGGCCCGGAAAGATGCTGTACTTCAGAACTGGCTGGACATCAAAAGGACGCTGCTGATGATAAAGTTTGCAGAGAAGTCCTTTGACAGGGACTGTGGAGTGATTCTGGAAGACTGGCTTTGTTGTCAGTACCTGGCTTTTGCGACTGTAGACTCACTTCATCGCATTGTGAGGATCATGCAGCGGCACTAGTTTGTAAGACCTGTTGCTTTTTACGAAGCACCTCCAGCCCAGCCCTCACTCCAGCCTGCCCTAGGGCTCACACTCTGAACAGGTGTTTAAAAAAAGGCCTAGATGTCAAAGCCGGCAACTCGGAGCAAATAGGTTCTAATTGGAGAGATTGCCTCCTGTACCCAGTATGACAGAACTTTGCTTTCCTGCCAGGCCTCTTAGGGATTCATTTTATACATACGACTGCATTTGGATCAGACCCTTTGTAACTAGATGAATATCTGGATGAAAAGGAGAGCAAACTTCAATACCACTATTTCTGTAACTACAGTAAACAAATTGCCCTCCTCTGCTGGGTAGTTTCTGCCATTTCTGTATGTAGCATTGGTAGTGAGTAGCAGTGACCGTTAGCAGAGGTGGTTGAGATGGATGACCCACGTTGCCCCACCGCTTTCATTCCACATCCCGTGCAAAATTTCTTCTCACCCGGTCCCCCACAGCTGGGCTGGACTCTTCGTTCCTTTGGTCTGAGCCAAATGGATTCTACTCTTTCTCTTACATTTTATGCCTTCTTTCTTCCTTGCGGATGTGGTTGTCCTGCTCATTGCACCCATGTCAGCAGGCAGTAAGCATCTGTGCTTTGTTCTCTTCCCTCCTCTCCGTCTGACACACTGCCTACCCACATCCTTTCTAATCTCATCCCTGATTTCAGCAGTGTTGCCTTAATTGGACTGTTATCCTTGGCTCAAGACCTCTGCATTAAAAAGCAGAATATGCACACTTAGTCTTTCCTCTTTCCCCTACTCGACGCTCACCAGTCTGGACAGCTGATGTACTGTAGCTATAACCACATTTATACAATAAAAATACAACACATGGTGGGCAATTGAAATTCCCCTTCCATCGCAAAAGGCACTAAAGCCTGACTTGAAACGGGCAGGCCATGTATAATCTTCTCTGACAATCACTGCTATGAATTGGGGTTGAAAATAACAGCCACCTCTTCTGTTTTATTTTGGTTCACTCTTGTCACTTGTGCCATATTGCAAAGTGGGACCGAAATTGGCTGTGCTGGCATGTTGGCAGGAGATAGAAGTGTTTAGAGCTCGTCTGTGTGTAGCTAACAGGCCACATGGAGACACTTTTACTGCAGACACGAGTCTCTGAAGGGTAAAAACAAGGGGCAAAAACAGTGGTGTTTAATTATCAAGGGAGCTGTTAAGTTTGGCAGCCACAACTAACAGCACCGTGATCCATTTTTCCCGCAGCGGTGTTTGGCTGCACTTCTCTTGTCTGCTGTAACCAGTGTATGCTCATGTTGCTATAGACGACACCCTGAAAATGGCACGTTGTCAGAACAGCTCGAAGATCATTGCAGCCCGGGTTTGGGACTAGGGCAGGAATTACTGAGAACAAGAAGCAAGATCTGAAAAAATTCAACCTGAAGGAGCTTTGCATTTTTAGAGACAGCTGCTGACTTCCTTCCCAGACCTAATGGCTGTTTCCTACAGAAGCTCTGCTGTGGAACAGACGATATGTTTGCTCGATATTGCTAGGCTCCGAATTGCTCTCTGAATCGCTCTGAAGAACTCATTTGGATGTAGAGGAACAAGTGATGCTGAATATTCTAACCCAGGTGATGGAAAGCAGACAGCCCTAGTTATGAGCCCGTGCTTCTCTTCTATGGATCTATGTGCAATTCTTGTATGTATTTTGTAAAGCTGTATGTTACAGTGCTCACTTTACACACCAGCCTTTACTGGATGCTAGATCTGCAGCCCCTTCCTTTACTTTCCTGGCACATAAATGCAGCTATCCATGTGTTCCTTTTATGGATGGATGTTTCATTTTAATTGTTAAAACTGTGAAGAATCAATTCACTTCAGCCTTGAAACAAATAGCCACTTTATACAGCGCATGCATGCTTGGACCAGATGCATGGGAACGGAACAAAGAGTCCTGCAGGCTTAAGGTCAGCAAAACCAGCTCTGGATCCACACCATTCATTTGGAGGGGTTGAAATTTCCGTGTTACTCTTCTCTGGCATCTCTCGGAGCTAAGCTGAGTACTGTGTAAGCCTACATCGATTGTGCTGTAGTATGTAGACAGTCTCTGTGACCTTTCTCAAGACTTTTTGAAACTTCTGATGATTATTCTTGTGTTTGATTCACCTGTATCAGTGAAGGATCAGGCAAGGATAAGGGTAATATATTTTCATGTGATATATATTCTTTCTTTCTTTTCTTGGCAAGAAGGTAAGGATGGCGGCATCGATGGGGAAAAAAAGAGACTGTGCTTTAAAAGCCCAAGTGCAATGTATGTAGTTGAGATGCTTCGCTACTTCAGGAAAGAAAGTTTCTATACTACTGCCGAGCAGCTTGTAGAAGAACCTTTACAAAGAATCACACACACGTTGGGTGCAGCCCTGCTTTACCTGGAGACAGGAGGGCAGTGCCCTCACAGCTTATATACACCGAGCATGGCAAGCCACGTGCATCCTATCTGCTAGCTGTTAGTCGCGGTGCTGAGCTGAGAGTAGGGCTTTGTGTTCTCTGTGGTCTGGTTTGTGTTTGTTTCACAGTGCCTGCGTGCACATAACTTCCACCCAGCTCATGTAGGCTGTTGGAGCAGTTCTTGGACCACTTGTCATTGCAGGGGGTTCGTTCCTTGAAGCCAGCAGGTTTCCATGTTTTCAGAGTCACTTTCATGTCAACACGCACATGCAAAGTTGAATTTGGAATGTTTGTATTTAATGCAGCTGGTCCGAAGCCTTTGTATCTCTAGCTATCTAATTTCTGTTTGTATTTTTTGTGATGAACCAATACTCATTTTAACTCTGCAGTATAATCAAGCATGGATAGATGTTCACTACCCATCCCTTCTTCTGCAGCACTGGGTAAACTTTAGCAATTTGTAATGTTGTGTTTTTCTTTAGAGGAGTCAAACACGATCTGGCCTGAGGCTTTCCTCTGGGGAGCTTGAGGCCGACTTTGCAGGTGTGCCCATAACTCTGATGCTGGTGATGGTGATGTCCGTGGTGGTCCTTCATCCTGGCGACAGATATTGCCACATGAATATCCGAGAATGTATGCATTAAACTGATTGTAAACAGATCCTAAGAATGCTACAGCATAATTGCGAAGCAAAAGGAAAAAAACCCCTTCTGTTTGCAGTTGAGATCCTGTGTATGGCAGGAACAAAACCCCTGGCTGTGCATGTTTTAACTCACATGGATACGTGCACAGATCTTGAATTTTTTAGCAGTCGCACTTTCAGTTGAGCTCAAGAAATAGGAAGAGCTGCAAATCTAAGATAACAGTATTGATTGTAAATATATATTTTTCTATTAATAAAAGCTGTCATTCAGATATTTTTATCATGAACTCTAAAGAATTTTCCAGTGGAGCTAACTTCTGGAAAATCACGTGCTTGCTTGAACTATCATGAGTGGTTTCTGATCTCATTAGAGCCATTAAAACCCTCTCTAATGTTACAGAGAGGGCACAGTGATTGGATTCACAACATTTAGTGCCTTGTCCAAAAACTAAAACGAAGCCGGTCAGTTGGTGGAAATCTTATTCTTCTTGTAATAGCCCTTTAAATGATACTGCCCATGTTAAGATGCAGAAGAAATAAATTAATTAATGCATTAAGTGCTGTACTTTGTACAACGCGGAGTTGACCTGTCCAATAAGATCTGCTTCTGAAGTTGCAGTTAGGTGAACAAGTTCCTTTGAGTTGCTTGTAGTACAGTAAAAACCTGATTAACGACCAAGACTGTGGGCTTTCAGGTCTGGAACTGCATCTGCACAGGGAGAACAGGACGAGTCAATCGGTTAGACTGACGGCCGCATCGAAACAAGCCTAATGCTTTGACAATCTGCTGCACAAGCTCAGCTCTAGGAGACGAGGAGCTGCATTAGTTTGGAGGGAGCAGTGAAGGTAAGGTGTGCTGATCCCGAGGGCTGTGGGGGATGTGCTGCACACCGTGCTCTGTGGATGAAATGGACACCTCTGGTAGAAGAGGGCTTCTGAGAAACCTCCTCCTTGAGATGTTACAGAGGATGGGTTTGTTCTGTCTTTATTACATTGGAATTACTTATTCCTCAGATCTGATACGGTCAATATGCATAACCAGGTGATTATAAAGAGAATCTATCAGCAAAACCTTACCTAGAAATTTTCAGGAGTGAGGGAGTCCAGAATCTTATTGTAGAGCCTCAGCAATGTCCAGTACAGAGGCCTGATCTCTCTTCAATATTCAGACGCGATGAAACCAACAACACAAGCTAGGATGCTTTGTTGCTGGCCTGCAGACAGGAACGCCTAGCATTTACTCTAACGCTCCACCTTAAATCCTGTGTGCTCCACGCATCCCAGCAGCCCCCGCAAGGTATGAATGGATCGTTTTGACATTTTAACACAGAAGAGTTCCAACATAATAGGAAAAGATATTATTTAAATAAATCAGATGTGTGTTAGTAATCGGCCACTTAGGGAATTGATTCAGCAGCTTTGCACCGTAGGGCCGTAACTTTAGCATATAGAAATAGTGTTTGCTGCTGAATTAAGATGTATCTGTTTCTCAGCTCTTGTGCTGGGAAGCCCCACTTAAGTTAAGATATTTTGTTGGTAATAACAAATTCATGTGGAAATATGAATTCAATAGCTCTGGTTCTATTTAAATCAGTTGCAGCTTTCCTAAGGGATACGATGGTAACTGAATCAGACCATTTAATGCAATTTCCTTTCGTCTTTACTCCAAAGAAGAGCTAAAACAGGCGTATCTCTGTGCAAGCAGTGCACGACCATTACTCAGTGCACGAGCGGGCCGTGTGCTCAGCTGTGGTTTCGCAAAGATGGTGTTGGTTCTGCTGCAGCTCCTGTAAAACCCACAGCACAAAGAGCCCTCCAGGGCACGGCACAGAAATGCGATGGCAATGTGGTTGTGCAGTAACGTAACATCAAAGAAGGGCAGAACTGGAGTTCTTAATGCCTATAATAATAGACCTGTGGAGATACTCAATAAATTATCATCTGGATTCCAAACACATTAAGGAATACGAAGAAAATGCTTTTCAGAAGAAATTCCGGTAGACGTTCCTATGGATTTTGCTGTTCACCTGGATGCAGTGTTAGAAGGATGGTGGTTCTGAGCAGGCGGAGAATGTAATTTAAATAATCCCCTGTGAGCCTCCTTATTGGTGCTCCACTCAGCATTTAGTTGGAAACCACAGAATGCTTTCAGATCGAGCAGAGTCACCAGTCAGAAACGAAACACTCAGCATACCTGTACATAAGCATATTCCCACTCTATAGAATGTGAGGATTCGGATTGTACTTCAGATTATGAAGATTTCCTTTTCCATAAACCCAAGGGGAAAAGTTCAGGGATTTATGAGACGCTGGCATTTATTTTTTTTTTATGTGGAAGAAATATCTGTTCACATCTATACATAAATATATATGAGTGTGTGCAGGCACATTTGTATATATGTATGTATATGAATTTTTGTATCCCAAAAGTATTTTTTGCCCCCTTTAATCTGAAAATATATATATTATATATCGTATATATGATATATATTTGAGGTTGTGTAAGTTTGAGCATGGTCATTTCATAAGCAACACCTCTTCAGAAATGACTCGGGCCTCTATTTCTTTGTCGTTTGGCTTGTTGGTATTGGAAGGTTCTGCAGTTGAAATCCTTGGGTTTTTTTCTTTTAAAACTTGATTATGCTGAGCATCTAACAATGTGTGCTTGTCTTTAATAGAAGGGGGGAAATTATTTTTAAATTTGGGGTTCCAAAATGGATGATCTTTTATAAGCGAGGTTTCTTTCAAATCCCTTGAATAAGGGATTTGTTTTTCTTGAATTTGAACTCCATTCTTGTGGGTAATTTGTACTTGGAATTCCTGGTTGCATTGCTTTATCTGGTGCTTCATATCAACATGTACACGTTTTTATATAAGTATATAAACTTCAAGCCTTCCTTTGTGATCAGGGGCAGTTACACTCTGGTTTGCTGTGGTACTTTGCTGTGTACTCTGTGGCATTCATGTTACTGTGTAAATAAACTAGTTTTATTACACTCCAGCAAACGTCAGCTCCTCTCATTTTTCTTCTAGGTAGTTAGCGTAGAATTCGTGTCTCTGAGGAAAATGCACATGGCAAGTTGAGAAAAAGATTGTGCTCCAAGCAAAGCTGGCTGGTGGGCAGCAGCAGATGGGTGTGAGTGCTGGCGATGCAGCTTCAGCTGATGAGCAGTGCCCGGTGCCTTGGGCTGTGCTGCAGTGGGGCTGCGGTCCCTGCTCCCACCACGGCCACCGTGCTGCTGGCTGCCTGTGCTGCTGCGTGCCCCAGGAGCCTGACCGCAGCTGGCACCTCTGCAGCTCCATCCAGACAAGTGGCAGCAGCAGCTCGCAAAGAAACCCTGCCAGCAGCTGCTGCTGATCAAACCGCTGTCTTGGAAGGCCCTCTTGGAGGGAGGTGACCTGACACATTAATGACAATGGACACAGCACATGTCCACACTGGGGCGACCGTTGTCACTGAGCCGAAGTTAGCAATTTCCGTGGTGTGGACAGGGCTCAGCTGACCTGATGGGAAGGAGTAAAATGGCTCTCAGGGAGATCTTTGTATTCTGCGACCGTGTGGGATGCCTTCGAGGCACTTGTCTGCAGTGGAATTCATTTTGTGTCTGATCCGTTACCTTGAAGCATACAGCCTGATGCAGGGGCCGTGAAAAACAGATGGGATCATACGCGTCTTCTGTGCTCGTGCAGGCGCACTTCAGCAGCAGGGAGATGAAACAGCTCAATTTGGTACCCGGCCCCGATAAGCAGCAATGGTAGCTGCAGATGCTAATTTATTAGCATAGCACAGATGACACCGTATACATTGGAGCAATGCTGTGGTTCTGCATGACAATCGCACTGCTCATAAGTATTCAAAAAAAAAACCAACATCCTGAGGGCTCGATTCTTGCCAGAGCTCCGGTGGCTTTGTACAGGTAGTGTCATCCATTTCGGTGGGATCAGAATTAGTCTGCTCTAACTGCCACGTGCCTTTCACATCCATTCCTCAGACGCTGTTTCAAAGCCTTTCAAAACCAGCAGAAGCTGGAGTCCTTATGCTTCTTAAAAGTACAAAGCTGGCAGACTCCAGAGATGTGAGTAAATATGCAACGTGTTTAACAGCCCGACCTATTTTGGCTTTGCCAGAGTAATCCCTGTTCACCTGAACAAAGTGCCACGTACTCAGCTAAACAGAGTCAGATTACGCCATTTGTCAGTGGCAATCACCACTCTGGAGGGAGAAGATACTTAAACAGTTACTTGTCGAGATCCGTTTGAACTTAATTCAGTACAAGCTCTGGTGGATGCCCCTAAGTGGTCACAGACTGGCATTCTCATTTCAGCTTGTGCCAGGCGTGCACAGAAGGGAAGCTAACAGACCCCTGGTTTAGTCTGATTATCTGTTTTTTCACCAGCTCAGAAATTCACCTTCATGGTAGACAGTCACTGAGGACTTAGTCTCCATGATCGGCAAACCTGTCTTTGTGTTCCAGAAAATCTTTATGCTCTGCAGGGTCCCTTTTCTGCCCAAGTCAGTAAGCGTCTGTGCTGCCATATATGAATCGTGCCAACCTCCTCGTTACCAGCGGTTTTAACCAGAATTACGTGGGCATAGCCAGCTCACGAGGCACACTAACAAAGTTAAATGTTTGTTGCAATCCATCCTGCAGAGAAAGGTTGTGGTTTCAGTTCAGTTGTGAGCTGAGACTCGTACTTCTGTGGATGAAGACGCACATTAAAACACTACGTTGGGCCCTCAAATCCTGCACTTCAGTTGGCATCTCAGAAGGCAATGCTACAGCCTGCTGCTTAGCCTGGCTGCTTGGAAGATGGAGGTGGGTTTCTTGCTATCAGTTCATCTCTTTCAGATGAGAACACAAGCCAAGTGAGGAGTGGTGTTTATTGTCTGGAAAACAAGACATTGGTGAGCCACTGTGAGAGCAGCAGCAGGACTGTGGAACAGATTTAGGAGTATTAAATCAGGGAACAAAATCATGGCCATTGAACGTTATCTGTCAGCATCTTAACTGTTGCATCACACGCACTTAGAAGACCTGTTTGTTTTACTGTCAGCAGGGTGTTAGTTTGTCACACTGCAGCTGGCAGAATCGGGACATACAGTTACTGGAAGTAACTGACAGTTATTTAAGGTTAAGCCACAAAACCCTCTACTGCATTTTATACTCCAAAAAGGTGAGGAATGGGAACGAGGAGCTCATTGCAAAGGTATGTACCACTGTCTGGTTGTTTTTTTCGGTACCAGCCAGTCTCATCGTAGTCCCTGTTCAACAAATGCAAAGCTGCTGTCTCAAGCAGTTGCATGGTGTTTTATAGATGCTGGAATGTGCCATGCCACTGGCACCACCTGAGGCAGAGGGATCCAGATAGATCTGAGCACTGCGCAGTCATCAGCGGCATGAAGTTCAGCAAAGGTAAATGCCAGGTTCTGCACCTGGGATGGAGTAATGCCAGGCACAGGTACAGACTGGGAGACGAGTGGCTGGAGAGCAGCTCAGCAAAGAGGAATCTGGGGCTGGTCAACAGCAGGCTCAGTATGAGCCAGCAGCGTGCCCTAGTAGCCGAGAAGGCAAACCACGTTGGGGTGCATCAAACACAGCACGGATAGCCAGTCAGAAAAGGTGATGTCCCACACCGGTGAGGCCTCACCTTCACTACTGTGTGCAATCTGGGCTCCACAGTACAAAGAGGATGTTAAGGTCCTGAAAGTGTCCGGAGGAAGGCAACAAAGATGGTAGCAGGGATGGAATGCTCGTTCTGTGAGGAGAGGCTGAGGGCACTTGGATTGCCTTAGTGAGGAGAAAAGGAGGCCAGGAGTTGAGCACTTTGTTCACTACAGCTTCCTGAGGAGGGGAAGTGGAGAGGGCCGTGCTGGTCTAGTCTTCCTGGTAACCAAGGCTAGGGCTTGTGGGAATGGAGCAGAGCTGGGCCAGAGGAGCTTTACAGTCGGTGTTAGGAAAAAATGTGCTGTGAAGGTGGTTGAACACTGGAACTGGTTTCCTAGCAAAGCGGTTGGTTCTCCATGCTGGGTAGTGTACAAGAAGCGTTTGGATAATGCCCTTAATAATATGCTTTAACTTTTGGTTCGCCTTGAGTTGGTCAATCAGTTGGACCAGATGATCTCTGAAGGCCCCTTACAACTGAACTGTTATTCTATTCTACTGTACTCTGATCTGTTCTGCTGTTTTCTGAGGCACCTGACTTGGCACCTTGGGGCTGGGGAGAACCCATACTCCTCTGCTTCACAGGACACTGCCATTTAAAGACAAATACCCCAGGGGCAGACCTAGTTATAGGTATTAATGTCAGATCCTGGGTTTTTTCCCTTGTTTCATTGGGCTCGTAATGATCTAGATTAACTGCAGTGAACAGCAGAAGATTAACTTTTAAAAAAAAAGAAAGGTTTTTGGGTGTTTTTCTTTCCCAGTAGTTTATCTGTAAGAAGCAAACTATTAGCTTTGGAAAATGTAAACCAACACGCAAAAGCACATAAAAGTTCTAAAGACAATGGAGAATTGCATCAAGATAATAAAATCATCTGAGTTCCTACACAGGCACTAAATTTATATCAAGTCACTGCTGGAGATGGGCCAGGAGTCTGCCCACATACAGCCACTACCTCAGCCATCTAAAGAAGAATGCCCTGTAACCTGTGGAGCTAGTTATGCAGCTTCTGCTGTCCAGGAGAGCAACTTTCCTACCAAGCTCTCTCCATTTTATTACTGAACTGAGGTTTATGCACTGCATGACTCAAGGTCATGCATTTATGTTTGTGCGGATGCTATTGCTGACGCTGCTATCACAAAGGTTTGCTTAGGCTTGAGACAAGGAGCAACAAGATATCAGATGATGTTCCGGGATACCACATGACCCTTTTTTTATGGCACTAATTATAAATGTTATAATACCATCCACTGGTCCATAAAACCCAGAGCTTCGCCATTCCTGCCACTTCTGTAGCGATGAATCATTCAAATCATTTCCCTGTGGCGTGAAGCACTTCCCTCCGTGCATATCACTTTGAAGGCTTCAACATCTCTCTCCACAAAAACCTCAGCATGCAGTCCTGCCCTCCTCACAGCTGTGAGACGGTTTTGGTCTGTGTGTTTCTCAGCTGGTACGGCACAAACGGAGGGAACAGAAGTAAGGATGTGGGCATTCTGTACAAATGTCAGAACACGTCTTACCTCCAGCACATCAGCACCCTGTTTGCTTGCCCTGGGCAGACCTCTCTAAGCCCACAGCCTTGGCTTTTGGAAATTCTGGATGTTCACATTAGACGGTGTCATTTATTTTTCGGCGATAGGGATCAGTCTGTGTTTATTCTACTCAACGTTTCCTTAGCTGTTTTTGTCCTCTTTTCCAAATAATTCAAGTCCATCTGGAGTCTTTTACGATCTCCTGCAATTTATGCTCGTCTTGAAAATATCTCACTTTGTGATTAATCAATTCCTCCTGCAAAACAGAATTGGAAACATGTTACTTAGCCTGGTTTTTGGACACAGTTTTGTCTGTCTTCTCTAAAGGATTTGTACTTGTTACAGAGTTTTTGTTCTCTATGATTAAAAAGGTTTTCTTTTTTTCCCACTCACTAGAAGTAACGTAAGAATACAATGTGAGTTTTGTGCTGAAGGGGAAAAGGATGCAAGAATACTTAAGCATCTACTGTATCGACTTGCAAGCTGTTCGCCGCTGATTCATAACTGTCCTCTATCTTGGGAGCCTCCATCAATTTCCATCTATCTCTAATGATTTTTATAGAATTATAAATCAACTTCATCCATTTTAATAATAGCTGCTTGAACAAGACAATAACAGGATTACAAAGCCTCTAAAAAGAAAGGAATTCAAAGCTATAGCACTGGAGTAGCAGACCAAGCTGCTCTGACATCCATTTCAGCCTAAATAGGCATCCAGGTTTAGACTAGAGCTTTGTGTCCTCTGCCACTTCACAGCCTTCTCTCTTCCAGTGCAGTGTCAGTGCCCGTGTACTGCAGGAGCCTCGGAGCATTCCTCCTGCTTGGACCAGCCCTGTTCCCCAGCATTACTGAACAGCCTGACTTACAAGGAGGCAATGGAAAAGGGGCCTCATTAACATCAGTTCAAGTCCAGAGTTCGACTCCTTTGGCACACCATTAGAAATGTGTGCATCAGTCTATGGGCTTCCTAAGCCCGTAATCTGCTACATTATTACCTTGATGACTTTAAGCAGTCTACTGCAAGCTTCAAAGTCCTTGTGTGATTAGCACATGCCATTTCTGTTACTCCCAAGAGGAGCACGGTCCTTTCTGTGACAGCGTATGGTATCTTTCATTACCAAATAAAACAGAGCTCAGTAAGAGCTCAGGGAACATAGGCAGAGAATAAGGGCATGCTGGAACACAGCAGAACAACGCCTTGTAAACCATTTATTTCCTACTGAGTAACTTGCAAAATAGCAAATTGTCAAGGCTTTCTCCTCTGCTTTAGTCAAAAGGCAGACTCTAACAGCTTGGGTTCCTTCATACTGTGCTGGGTACTGTTCCAATACTGATGCACTGGAAACGTGCCATCTGCTGAGCAGCAGACCATGGGCTCCATTCAGCCTGATCACTCAGGAGCAGACACAGGGGAGGTGGGTGGAAAATAACCAGTCCCAGTCTCCTCTGGAGCTGCTGGCTGACGAGAAGGGCTGTCATTCCAATGGCATTGCAAATTTACACAGAAAAGACAAGACAGTGGACAATAAGCTACCTACTTTAGACATTTTTTCAAGGTGATATTTTAAGAAATAAGAAAGATGCATCACAGTCCCCTTAAAGTATATCTGTGTCAGCTTCTGTCAAACACTGTCAGAGCTGGCAGCCCTACATCTGGCAGCTCTCAGGCTCCAGAGAACCGGGGGCCTTATGAGAGAAGTCAGCCCAGGAGATCAGAGAACTGGCCAGTTTCGTGACTGGTGACTTCCCAGTGAGCTGGTATGAAGCAGCTGCAGAGCTGCTCCGTGTTACTCAGTGTGCCTTGTGCCAGGATTGTGCCAGAAATCCGGCAGCTCATCCTCAACAGAACCTGCTGTGCCAAGGCAGCCTGCCCTCATCCATCCAGACATGTCCCCTGGTAGAGGAGAACTTTTACAAAGCTGAATCACAGATGCACGGAACATCCCATGAATGATGGCAAGTGCTTTGATTCTCCTACCAGCAGAACAAAGAAGTGGCTTCATATGCACAGGCAAAAGTCTGGTAGCTCACAAGTCCTAGAACACACAGGACAAGAAGAGTCACTTTCCCATTAAAGGGCTACCAGGCAGGCAGGTTTCTGCCTGCATTTACAGAAACAGCAGGCTGGAAACGATGCAGCCACAGTTCAGTGGAGTTACGCCAGCTTACACTGCTAAGCATCTAACCTATAAATCTTATTAGTAAGTTTAAATAAGTCTAAGAGGAAATGATGTTAAATTTACCATAGACCTCATTCTTCTTGGAGTTCTGTCAATACTCTCCCTGCTGGGCTGAACCTGTCACCCATGGCTGCGCATCTTCGAGGCTTGTGCCAGTAGCAATCACTGGCAAAACTAGCTTTCCATATTATTTCCTCTAACGTTGCATGTCTTTGCAAGGCTTTCTTTTCCTTTTTCTCTTTTCCTTTTCTCCTTTGATTCTTTCCCAAACTTCATGATCGGTTATTAATGAAGTGCTGGCTCATTGTGGTTTTGTAACCAGATTATCTGGAAATGCCTGCCTAAAGCAGTCAACACTGATTAAAAGGAAGGGTGGCCACTGTGTTACTTTTAATATGAAAGATTTAGGTCTTGAGGCTGAGACTGAATTATAGGAGAGCTCAACTTAATAAGGGATTGAATTAAATTAGGAACACCTGATGGCAACATTTCCTACGTCTCCAAACTACCAAAAGAAGACAGTGGCATGGTTGTGAATTTATGCTATCCCCTCAAAAGGGAGGAAGAACAGCTTATTTGAACTGCTTCTGGAAAGCAGGCCTTATCCCCAATCTATTTAGATAAGTGCTAAAAAATCCATAGCAATTTTGAAGGGGGATATAATGTAATAGAAAAGATCCTATCTGAGTAACAGCCACAAGGTCACTGCTAATTGCTTGTTTCATACAGCTAGGCTGGATTTCTGATGCTCTATTTGTTAGCCCACGCCCAACTGCGTACACAGTTGCTACAATAGAGAATAGGAGACATGGGTGCACAGAGCTTCTGAAAGCAAAGTCACACTGTGGTTGCAGGCAAATGTAATACAGTCTTCCAGTTATTAAGATTGAGTGTTAATAATTGTATTTTTCCACACTTCCCAGCATGTTTTAATGGAGGGTATGATACGATAACACTTGACTCGTTTCTACCTTAGATGCATTTGCCAGTTCTAAATAGCACAGGAGATTAATACTTCAAGCTTACTCTATAAAGTGAGCAGTCGCTGGGCTCAGAGCGTTGTCTAGACCGAACTGATCTCCACAGTTTTAAAAGTGGCCTCTGTGATCCTACTTATCGTTCTAATCGTCAACAGTCCCATTGCTGTTCCTGCCCCGAGTCCGACTTCGTCACAGGAGTGCTTGTGTTGCACTGCATTTCAGTCACTTCAGTGAGATGCTGAACTGCTCTTGAGGAATGCTTCAGCTGACTTCAATTGGTTGTTTATTATCTCCTGACAGTAAGTGCTAATTACACAGCTGGGAAAATTGGTTTGTCCTTTTAGCCGTCCTCTCTCCCAGAAATGTAGAAAATGGAATTTTTGATGACTTAAATTTCTTTTGTACTCTGGCTTAATGTGCGCAGAGAAAAGATTATTCCTTCCAGTATGGCTAAATGTGAGAGCCTGCCTTACAAAAGCAATAAGCAAATCAAGAGGAAAATCTTGGCATCCTGAAGTTGTGACCTAATTCTATCCTTCACTGTCTCCCCCTCTCTCCAAAACATCCTAAGTTCAAAATAGCTGCCCTTATTCAGAACAGTTCTCCTTTCTGCTCAAATAGGTCACTTAGAGAATACAGGCAGTAACTGCACATAGCCCTCTGAAACACACAGCTGCCACGTTGCCCACCCGAGCAGTGCCCGGACAGCCTCTGGAATGCTTTACATCTCTGGAAAAGGCCTTTCTTCTGGTAAACGCAGCTGCATTTTATATCAAACAGAATGATGTTTCCCCGTTGATTTGAAAAATCGATCGGAATTACAGTCAGGAAAAATATCCAAGTTCAGTATGCAACTCATTGGCCTCCGGCCGCAGAGAAATCCCCGCCGTGCATATAGCAGATCTCTGGCTTGGCAGTTCAGATGCACAATGTGGCTGCACTTTGGGTGGAGATGTGCATTTTACAAAGTGCTTCTTTTTTTCTTTAGGGGACTGAATGTAGATTAAGAGTTCCACAGAAGGCCGCAGAGCTACACCAATTCCAAATGCCTCAGAGCCCCGTTTGTGGAATGCAGACGAAGAATATGAAAGGAACAGATGTAACATATTCTTAGGTATGTGGTGAATGTCTCAGATGGTAAAACAAGATGGTAATGAGCCTAGGAACCCCTAGGGAGTTAAATTACTTAACTATAATGCCTCATCAGTCAGAAGCTTGCAATAAAATGCTGCGGATCCCTGGCAAAGCTGTCCGAGCAGAGACCAGCAAAGGGCTCCCTCACACCAAACGTTCAGCTATCCCTGGGTGTGGGTTAGAGGGAACACTTGTTTTCCTTGAGAAAAGAGCATTGAGATTCCTGTTCCTTTGCACCGCTCGAGTTACTGGGAGCACCGAACTCCAGCTGCCAAGAGAAAAGAGATTTACTGAATACATCCAGCATAGTCTGGACTTTCCGTGCAAGTATATTTCAAAGGGGCAATGCTATCACAGTTAGGAATTTCAAATTCAGTCTTTTGCTTCTGTTTTCACTGGATTTTATTGTTACTTTTTTTTTTAACCCAAATCAATAATAGCAGTAGTTTATAGCATATTCTTCCTATTGATTCCATATAAATATATTTTAAAAGCCTACACTAATATATGCCTTGTGCTTCACTACAGAGAAGTTCCCATGGGGATTAAAACAAGATATGAAGATGAAAATATGGGTTTTCAAATGATGAAATACGGGTTTCCTCGGTCGTCTACAGAGCTACTGTGCAAAATCTCAGTACAAAGCTATACTTAAACCTTCATCACATTTTCTACTTCTCCAAAATATCCTCACAGCCTCCTTGAAGACTTCACAGACACACAAGTTGACACACATGCCACACCACGCTGTTCCATCAGGAAGCAAGGGGATGTGGACACCGTGGAAGGCAGATTTTATACATGACAGTATCGATGGAAATGTGTGATGTCTGACCTCATCCCTTGTGTTCTAAAATATATAAACCTGTCTGCTTCAGCAGAACAGGTAAACTGCTGGCACCCTACTACTTCTCACCTGCTGTAACGACTGATCTTGCAACTAGCTCATCCCACTGTGCCAAATTGTAAGAAACCATTCTCAAATGAATTAAGAAAGCTGCTACATTTTGGAAAGAGAAAATAAAACAGAGTAACAGCATTTAATTCCTGCAGGGTTTGTGTGACTGCTGCTTGTGGAAGAACCCCATAGGCTGTACCTAGAGATAGGCACACAACCTTGTTTTTAAGTCCATAGGCTATTCTACAGGAAAAAAAAAAAAGTACTTTCTGTCTGAATCAGAGGAGATATATTTTATTTTATGCTATGGAAACTTCTGTAAGTAACACGGAGATCCACGGCAGCTGAGGTGATTGCCTGAGGATTTCTGATATAGAGGAGTTCTGAGTTAAAAACATGAAATATCAGTCAATTACGTTGGGTTTAAGATGAAAGAGAATTTTACTGCAACAGCACTGTGGTGTAACACGCTGGAGAGCTAAGTTCCGGATCTTTTTAGTTGCTCTTTGCTTACTGGAAAACTGAAACCTCTTGGAGTCCATGGTAAGACTGCTCAAAGTCTGTATATCCACAGTTAAGGCACCCAGGGATGATGGTTACAAATGGATCGCCCAGTTCATCTGTTCTGTGGAAGTATCCCTTGATGGATACCAAAAGGAAAGCATGTTCAGATAGTGAGACATGAGGAAGAGGCCACAACCACAAGCAAATTCACCTGTTCATCTTCACAAATAACACTGCAAAGGCCAAAGCCTGGAAATGGGGATGCAGGTGTGCTTCTGCGCTGGTGAGGAAATTGTACGTGGCAAGGAGAGCATACCTCTGCTGGGGGATATTGGCTGACTCACCTCTACAATGCAGCAAGGTCCATAAGTCCCTGCTTTGGGATCCTATTGGTTTAGAAGCCACCAAATGATGCTGCACATATAGAGTTTAAAGTCCTTAGTCTTAACTTGGGAACATGTATGGTCCTTGAGGAAATACTTGTTCTTTTTTGTTTTTGTGAAGCCTTCCCTTAAACAAAAGAGTTGATAAAAGACTTCCATGTACTCAAAGAAATCTTTGAAAGATACGGTGAGGATTAAATAATGCTAGCAAGGCACTTAAGCTTTTCAGATTAAAATAACTACAGAATAGCAAAGTATTCTTATCTGCTGTTAGTGTAACACTGACTGTCTCTTTGGCATCTTTCCTCTGAAGTGCTGTGACAGCCCTGCTCCTACTTATCCAGCATCTAAAGACAATCAGCACAAATATTCAGACTATAGATTCCTCTTTCTCATCACCCTCTAAAACAGGGGTTCTCGTTACAATAGACATTAGAAGTCACTTGCACTGGAGCTCTGAACATCAGAAAGGGAATGGAAATCGGAGCGCTGGTTCGAGTCTCCTTGAATTTGTTAGAGACGCCCAGTAGATGGCAGCAAACGGCACTCCAGGGAGCGAGATACCCTGAAGGTGAAAGCCTGCGAGCTGCAAGCACGCACTCGGTGTTCGCAATTACACGGCTTTTTCCTTCTACCCATTATGAACTGAACTCATTTATTTTGCTCTTTGCAGAGAGAACAAAGCCATAGGAGATTTTCACAGTGTTGTTACTCAACTGAAGCATAACGTGGTAAAAATTTAACAGCACCTTAAAGTAACTTGTCATTTTCTTATAATTTATAATTACTCGAATCATTTATTCGCCCCAAATTAAAGCTATTGCTATAGATCCCTTTGCATAAATCATGATGGCCATTAAAAATAGTTTCTGGAGGAGAGCAATTTCTTATGGAATGAAGGTCAATCTCATTAGATCACTGTAGCAGGTATCCTAATAACATCCTGGTAGAAACAAGGTATCTCATTACAGAACTTGTATTTTGTTTGAAATATTAGGCCATCATTAAGCGAGCACTAAAATACACATAACATTGGATGACATAAGTTATTTGCCTGAAGGATTGCCCTGCGGTACTACACAAAGCTTAACTTTTTCCATTTCTTCTAGCTGGACTCACCTATTTGACACCAGTTTGCTTTGTTGCTCCTCCTGGGTACTGAGCCTCGGCTGCCTTACTTACACAGAGTGCTGATTTTACAGCATGACCGCAAACTACAACTGGTAAGGAAGATGTTCAATTTACCTTAGTTTAATCTAAATAGTTGAGGAAGACTAGGCATCTGTCAACTGGGAAGAAAGGAAAAAAAAGGAAAAAGAGACTTTTACAGAGTACAGAAGTAAATGCTGGTTTGCAACCAGTGCTTACAAGTTACTGTCCCTTTAATTATCCTACCCATTTGGAAAGTACCAAGTGGATTTGTTTTCCTGATTTTTCACTCTACTGGAAAACCACGTCTGGCTGTTTGTATATATCCAAACACTTCTCCAGAGCTACAGCACAGCACTTACCACCTGGCGGGATCATGCTGGGCATCTGCTCCCAGCCAGCCAACAGTAACCATAAAGACAACACCCTGACCATTCAGAACAGGATAGGCAGGATATCCACAGGAGCTAGCCCGACTAGTACAGTAGGAGCCCTGCCTTCTAGAAGCTCCAGGCTTCTTAGATATCATCTGAACATTCACAATATGCTTGTGAAATATACCAGCAACCTCTGAAAACTGACAAAAATTCAGAAAGGGAAGTTAAAGAAATTTTCTAGTACCATAAAATTAATCCAGGCAAGATTCTTTACCCATGGAGTATGGCTTTAAATCCAGTAACCCTCTTTCCTCTCAGTATAATAAGGTTACCCATTAGTAAACTGCAAATATCTTTGTTAAAAGTTGTGTGTAGAAACACAGATGCTAAACTCTGGAGCAGCTCGTTTCAACCACAGATGGAACCGAGAGAACAGCTTGGTAAGGGTGTGTTGCAAAAGCAAAGGCAGCCCAGCTAACTGGTCTGACATTATAGCTTGTTTTTAGGGACGGGGTTGTCTTTTATTTCAAAATTGATCCATTTTCCAAATACCAGCTAAAAAGATGAAATATTTTAATGATACTTGCTGCAAGACAACTTCAGCTGCAGATATATGCCAAAATCTGACAATGGCATTTAGTGTCCTAGGCAGGGAGGCGACACAACACCTTATGGAGACACCTGAGGGCTGTCTGCTGGGTACTCCCCAAGTCCCCGTGTCCCTCAAGCCATGCCCCCAAAGTGTGCCACCACATACCCAAATGAAGCCATACCCATCATGTAATGGGGACTCAGGGGTATGCAGGTTGGATGGTGTGCCCAGGCAGTGCTTACACAGCCCAAAGTGTAAAGGAAGCCTATTTATTTGATTTGTCTTTCTGCCTGTCACTGACTTACTGCTTTATTGTAACGTCAGCCTTAAAATCTCCTGTTTTCTGTGTGAAATACAGGCTTAGAAGGTAAAACATGCACTTAAATCGCTAGGGTGACTTGTGAATTAGTGCTGTAGAAGGGAGAAGACAATACAGGCATACAGAGTATGTGCAAGAAACAGGCAGAGCACAATACAAAGAGCAAGAACCCATCGCATTTCATCTTAACAGATGAATAATAAAATAATAGAATCATAGAATGGCTTAAATTGGAGGGGACCTTAAAGATCATCCAGTTCCAACCCCCCTACCATGGGCTGGTTGCCATCCACAATATCAGGCTGCCCAGAGCCATATCTATGGCCCTGAACACCTCTGCTGATAGGGCGTCACAACGTTTCTGGGCAACCCATTCCAGCACTTCATCACCCCTGAGTAAAAATGTTTTACCTGATATCTAACCTAAATCTCCCCTCTTTTAGTTTAAAGCCATTTCCCCCTCGTCTCATCACCATCAGACTGTGTAAAAAGTCTTCCTCCTGTTTATACGCTCCCTTCAAGAACTGGAAGGCTACTGGAAGGTTTCCGTGGAGCCTTCTCTTCTCCAAGCTAAAAAAGCCCAACTCCCTCAACCCTTCCTCATAGGAGAGGTGCTCCAGCCCTGTGATCTTCCTCATGGACCTGAAATTTGAATGGGGAAAAAAACCAACCACAAAAACAGTAAGTGCTGATGGTTTCTATTATATTATTAAACATGCTGTTTACAGCATGTTTGATTTGTAATCCTGGAACTGGGTCGAAAGACTAAGTCTTTCATCATTCTTGGGAGACACATGGTTTTAGTAAATAGCAATAACTGCACTTGGAACAATAAGACATCATGCACAACTTCGGCTAAGTGCTGTAGGCAACAGTAACAGTTCAAAGATTTAAGAGAGTTCATCTAGCCAAGCAGCTAAGCTGCTTCTCTATGACTAATACATGGGAAGAGGTCCCTCTGGCATGTGATCCATTTCATCTTCTGTGCTTTCTTCAGGATGGAATGTACCATCCTTTCACTTTCCACTGGTTCCAGAAGCAACCTGGGGAAATAGGTTACATTTCCAACCAAGATGAGACAAGCTGTAGAATATTGGGAAAGGTGAAACACATTCCAGGAATCTCAGGTACTTGGAGAGTGAAGTCGAGGAGCACCAGTGCTGAAAGCAATTACACAACCCACACCTGCCCACTGTTCATTTCTGCCTGTGCGTGGCTCTCACAGGTGGGCTGGTGCACATAGTCTTGGGGGACCATCCACTGAAAAGACCGGGGAACACTCCAGGTTAAAAATACTTTTCTTTCTTTTCTTTCCTTTTTTTTTTTTTTACCATTATCTGCTCCCGCCTCTTGGTTGCCATGGTTACACAAATGCTTATGCTGGCACCTCTGTGACTGCCATGTGAAGATGAGTTTTGAGAAGTGAGAAGCCTCCCAAAGAGGAAGGCCAGCAGCAGCCCCCAAGTCTTGTCCCCACTCTGCAGGAGGCAGCCCCAGCAGTAGTGCTAGGCCATCACCCTGCTGGCCAGACCATGGCTCAGGTGAATGGAGAGGCAAACGTTTACCTCTCAGTTTGCTTTGAGAGAAAATTAAAAATAAATAAATAAATAAATAAATAAATAAAAGCCTATGTTATTGACAAGACAGCTGGGGTCTCTGCCCCCACCCATGCTGGTTTTTCCCTCTTCTGGTCCTATGGGAGGCCATAAAGTCCTAAGTTTATTTTCACTATCAGAAACCAGCCAGCCGTGACAGTTCTAATAAAACAAGCATGGCCCACAACAAGCAGAAGATGGAACTCGTGTTACTCTAATAATAATCCAATCATCAGGACTAGGTTAGTTTCCTCATACCGCCAAGCTCCAGGCCACAAATAATTGCCTTTATTTTGATTCTAGCCGACTGAGCTGTGATTTCACCCTCTCTTTGGACTTCAGGTTAGTTTGAAGTTAGAAACTCTTGTATCTTGACTTCTTTTAGATGGAACAACTCAGATCTGAGCTAATAACTGGGTATTAGATTTTGAAGTCCTATTCAAGGCAAATCCAAACGGTAAGAGAAATCTTCCCAGATGAACTAATGCCAACTAACCCAATGCTTATCCTTCTGCACTCAAACACGCTATGAGTTTCAGCTGCCATTTTTCTCTACAAAGAGGTTTTTTTTTTATAGTTTCACAGTTTTTACTACCTATTTTCTCGACACTTTCACGTTACGCCTTCAGATCTCTGTGAACTGATTTATGTCCTTCTTTATTTCTGAAAATGCACTGCTCCGTATGGCTAACAAACAAAACAAATAACACTTGCTCACTTTTTGAGCATCTCCTCATAGATTTTTTTCCTTTCCTGCATGCCTTTTTCACCAGATTGAAATGAACACTTTTTGCTCACAAGTGAAATAGTTAGCAGTTTGGGATTTAGAGTCCAAAAAACCACATCATATTGTCAAGTGTGTTAAAAATGTCACAGAGAAAGTTGATTACAAGTTTGTAATCTATACCCAAGAATTCAGCCACCCACTTTCAATGCATTAAATGCTTCTGCTGGTTTGATTACGTCTCATTTCTATTAAAGTAAACAGGGCTCCATCACTAAATTAATTAGTAGAACAGGTAGGAACAGGAGATTATTTCAAAGTTGAAGTACCAGTTATTTGCACCAGACCTACTGTGGTAACTGAAATTAGCACACTGTAAGACATTACACATACCAGGAAACAAATGGAACTGGACATCGTGTCTTCCTAGTTTTGTAGGTGTAAATGAATAGCTGAAGATTAAGCAACAGAATGCAAAAGGACTTTGTAATTCTAAACAAGGGTACATGACAAGAAGCCCAGAGTCACCATCCAGTCTGAATATTAGTGGCCTCTTCTCCCACAGTAAGTCGAGTTCTCTTATAATAAAAATTTGACAAATAGCCATAGATTTGGGGAAGTTCCATATGGCAAAGTCATCTAAGAGAAATAAGGCAGTAAAATTAAATACAGGGAGTATCTGTGGCTGTCGTGGGAATTAAAACTAAGACAAGTAAAGTCAAGGCTGCCCAGAGTTTATGCTGAGTAGGAGACTCCTTTGTTAAGTTTAAAGTCACTGAGGACCTCGCATCTCAGATGTTCAAAGCAAGAAAATAAATAAGCAATGTATTTATTTATAGGAAACTCTTCTTAAAGAAGTTCTGGGTGCAAGATGCTGTTTCATGAAGAACTGAAGGTCAGATCAATTTGGGAAGAAACAAAGTGTTTATAGTGAGGGACATGCCAGAGTCCAACGCTCATCAATTTTAAAATACAGGAAAGTCTCCCATAGAACTATGCATGGAATTAAGCAAATGCGTAGAGAAGTAGAAAAAGCATAGCGCAGTTTCCAAATGTGATGCAATAGCTTTTGAAATTGCACAGACTGAGAGATCAGGTAAAGAAATTAGTATATCCTACACATGTTTTTAAGAGTACTATAGGACACAGAATTGTAATATATAAAGAGCACAATAAAAAGCAAAAATTACAAAACAGGATCACACCATAAATGCCAGAAATTCATTGCAAAACCATAGTAATAGAGCAAGCAAATTTGAGCATCTCTTGTGTATATAAATTAATTTTTTGAGACAGAAAATGCTCGGATAAGACTTGCAAGATTGGGAAGTTCATCCATGAGCATATAAGGACTTGCAAAGAAAGCTGAAAAAAAGACTTATTATCTCCATGGTATCGGGGAACTGGTTCTGATTTAACTTCTCATAATTGTAGGAGGAAAAAAACTAACTTTGCTACCATGGAAACAGAACGGTGCAACGTAACTGGTTATTACTTGTCTCCCTTAACAAGACTGATCCCTAACATGTTAAGGCCCTCAGTAACATAGGTAATTTCTTTTCCATCTGAGAAATAAATGTCTTACAAAAGAAACAAGGGGAAGCTATTGAATGAGCTCACCAGGCATGGGGAAAACAGCTCAGGAATGACAGGTATTTCTGGGAGAAGTGAGGGACTGCAGAGTGGAGGAAGGGGATAAAAGAAAGATCAAGAAGTAAGATACCACAATATCAGAAGAAACCAGGGAAAGGGAGTTTGGGTTGATTACTGAGATAGCAAACAAGGCCTTGACATTGAATGGCTGGATCCTGGTCCACTTTTAAATAAATAAACACTTTTAAATAAACAGAGCAGCAAATATGAGATGGATGGTACCTTGCCCTAGTGCAGATGCAGTCTCAGAGAAAGTGTATCTTGTGGAATTTGTGTGTTCTCATCATTCCTTAAATTATTTTTCCTTTGTTCTTCACTGGAAAATCCCACTATTTGGTTGCATAAAATAACTAACAGCGTTTGCACCTTCCTCACTTTTCAGTTCTGCAACAAAAGTCATCTTCTTTTCCCTCACTGGAAGCTTTCCTTCCTTCTGCCAGTCAAATGTCCTGTTAGTATAATTCACTAATGTTTGATATCCTCTTGGTATATTCTCTAGACCTGTTGTATAACACATACAACATCGAGCCAGCAAGACCCTCATGGCTGTCACTTGAGAGGTGTCTCTCAGGATGCTTCACTTGAACTTTTATATCCCAGCCCTGTGGCCACTGTTCTCAGAGTGGCTGTGCAGCACTCAGGGAACACCTGTAATCCCTGGAGGTTTAGTTCAACCGAGTGAGGTTTCTGCATAGTCCCTGAAAGCACCCTTCAGCCTCCTTGAGGCACACAGCCTTGTCACCATACTGCTGCTACCATAGTCATCAAGTGGTGTGGGTTTTTTTTTTCCTCATGGTTGGGGATGGCCTCTTCTCTTAGGTAACAGTGACAGATAGGATGGGAGATAACAGCCTTAAGTTGCACCAGGGGAGGTTCAGGTTGGATATTAGGGAAAAACTCAGAAGAAGAGGTGAGGCACTGGCACAGGCTGCCTGGGGAAGCCCAGCTCGGGTGGAGCATCTCTGTTCCATAGAGCGGCGGCCTGGCTGTCGGCCTGGCGGCCTGCCCGCCTGAACACTGCCGCAGGCCCTGGTCGCTATGGTAACTGCGCTCACCTCAGGCCAGACTCGCGCAGAGGCTCCTTTAAGGAGGAGCGGTTCGCCATTTTAGGTTCCCCCGCCCCCTCCTGCCACGTGACGCAGGCGGCCGCCATCTTAGGCTCTCCGCGCCGGCGCTTCGGGTTGCCCGGGTCACGTGGGGTGGGGCCGGCGGAGCTGAGGGGAGGGGAGCGGAGCCGCGCGGCCGGAGGCTGAGGGGCGGTGGCAGCGACACGATGGGGCAGTGCGGGATCACGTCCTCCAAAACCGTCCTGGTCTTCCTCAACCTCATCTTCTGGGTGAGTCTGGAGGGGCCGGGGAAGATTATCGCATCTCGACAGCGTGGCGTGGGGAGGGCTTGGGCCGAGCGCGGTGCGAGGCCCGGCGCTGAGGGTGATGTGGGCCTCGCTGCCTCGCCGCTGTCCCGGCCTTACTGCCGCCTGGGAGCGCCACGCCGCTCCCGTTTCTTTTTCACCGTGCTCCGTTTCCCTTTAAACGTTTTCTCGTTAAAAGTGTTTATGTTTTCCTGGGAAGCCGTGTTTTAGCGGTGTGTGTAGTCCCTTCTTTTCTAAGCCGGTCTCCTCAGGCGTTGGGAGGTGGATGAAACTGCATCTGTTGTCTCAGCGCCGGCTAGTAAAGGTTTAATGAGCATTAGAGATCCTGCGGTAGGGACTCTTGTGTAACGTGATACAGCTGGAGCTGCGGTATTGAGCTTTGCAGATCTCTGCTGCTTTAGTTTCAGTGGAGCTGCTACAGCCGCCTAATTTTCAGCTGTTAAAGTCTGCCCCGAACACTTAGTGGTAAGTATGTGACACAGACTTCTTTCGCACGTTTAACACAGAACTGTGACATACGTAGAACTTAATGGTGTGACAGCAAGTCCTGTGAGTCACTTTTTCTGGTCAGCGCGATTTCACAGCAGTATTTATGTCTTGCTTGAACCTGTCGCAGCTGTGCTTACCTGGCCTGGGGAACTGCAGGCTGCTGGAAGACACCTTGCTGAAGGGGGGTGTTCAGTGTCGTCATTGCCCTGTCAGAGCAACGCACACAGAGATTACACAGAATTGTCTGTACATTTAAAGAATTCCTTTTTTGGGGGGGGGGGTTTAGTTGCTGCTTCTCATTTTCTGATCCTAGCTCCAGGAAGGGAAGATTTCACTGCTGTTCAAAGCATCAGGGAGGGAATAGTGGGTAAGGGGATACTGGAAGATAAAAATGTAACTATATTTAGCTGAATAATGACTAGTACCAAATGAAATGTAACAAGTGTTAGAGGGTAAATATGTTTCTTTAAGTTTTTACAAAGGAATATGTCTCTTGGGTGCCTAAAAATGAGTTACGGTCAGGCAAAATGCGTGTCTGTGCAATCTCACTGGCATATGTATACACAGCTGTTCAGAGAGAGAGGGTAGGTGTGAGGCGTATTTAAAAGATCTGTGTTAGGAATAGCCTTCATTGCTTATCTTTGAAGTATTGTGTAGTTATATCAACCTTTTAGCACAGCTGGAATCTCCTTTATTGGGAGTGGTTTTTTGTTACATGCATAGTTGGAAGTGATACTGAAAGAGCAAGGTGATAGCTGCTAAGTAGAGCTTAGTTTTTCACTGGACATAAGTTGCTGTGAGTTGCATCTTGAAGGGGCACTTTATGCTCCTTAGTTGCTGGTATAAATTAGGTTGTGTTTTTAATGGATGCAAGTTCTCTCTGAGTTTTCTCTTCCAACCCCGAAGTTCAGTGATAGTTTTCATGTTTTAAGTATTTGGAAGGTGTTGTTTGCTACTTGCTGCATTTAGTAATTTAGTTGCAAGTATGCTTACTCAAATAAAACAGTGTTAAGCACAGAAGCTATTTTATGGAATACTTAGAATAGTTTTCTAGGGTTTTTAATGGCTGTTCTATTCTTGGGACAAACTTAACTCAGATAATGTGTAGCCAGATTGCGTTTAGATGCAAAGTACTTTGTGTCAAATCAAAATGTCACCAGTGCATTCTGTAAACTATCTCCAGTCTAAGAAGTCAACTTTTGCTGGCTGCTTTTTGACAGGGAGGCAGCTGCAGCGGCCATACTGCTGATAAGTTGTGTGTAGAGTGATAAATGCAGGTTTCTCCAAAACTGAAAGCCTCAAAACCTGTGTCTTGGCTCTTTAGCCAAGCTATAACCTAAGGGTGGGAAGGAGTGGATGTGTATTTCTTACATAATTTCAGCAAAAGTTGTGCATCTCAATTTTCAGTGGCGAAAGAGAAGGAAGCATTTGAATTCTTGATTTAGCATGTTTCATTTGGTGACTGAGCTGAACATGCGTAACATTTAGTGCCTATCTAGTTGGCAGTATAATTGCTTCTGTGCCGTTACAGAAATGTTCCGACTGCCATTCATATGTCATTCCAGTATTGATAATCAGATCATCTAGATTTACACTAAGGCTTTTGACAGTCAACCGCCTATCATTTGTCAAGTAGCTGTGAAACCTCCTTGAATTGCTTTTTTAAACTTAGTATGTCTTTTCAGAGTATCATATATAAATCTTGTGATCAACAGGATTGTCATAATCTTTATGGTATGCATTTATATTACAGAATTAACTTGAATTCTGTATTTAAACTTGAGAATAGTTTGATACAGCCATTGAAAGCTCTGATAACTAGCCAAGTGGATTGTGTTAGAAGAAGTGTTTAGACAGTGCTCTCAGAAATATGGTTGGATTTTTGGGTGATCCTATGCGAAGCCAAGAATTGGATTCAGTGGTGCTAGTGGGTTCCTTCCAATGCAGGACTTTCTATTATTATAACTTTTTTTCCTCCCTAACCACAGTTCTGATATTTGTGGGAGGGTGTGAATGTTCAGAACACTTTTTTTTTTTATAGTTGAGTCTTTTGAATGTGAGATGTTCAGAAAATCATTACTGCTGCTGCCTGGAGGGAAAAGAGCAGCTTTATTATACTCTCTAGTCCTGAATGGAACTTGTTAAAAATAACTGATATTTTGAATTCTATTTCACTAAACATTTTGGTTCTTATTTTCTCCTTTGGTACTATTTTCTAACTATTGTTTGGTTTGTTGGGAGAACGTTTAGTATCTATCAGCTGTTCTTTTGGTGATGTGAACCTGATGATGTCTTGATCAGAAGAGTTTAAGCCTTTAAGTATGTGGATCACTCCAAAAGTAATGCCTCCTATTTCTTTCCATGGAAACTAGAACAGATGGAAAGAACACCATAACGCTATTGGATAGAGTGAATTCTCAGTTGCAAGTAATGGTACAATAAAAAGACAAGAAAGAAGAGAGGGCTGTGGAGGAGGACAGCACTGTGGGGCTGCGCCTCTAACCAACATGTTGGTCTCTTAGATCAACATGGCAGGGGTATCAAAAAACACCCCCATTTTGGTTAAGTACTTAGTAACAGGAGAGAAACTAAGGCTTTGGTGCTTCCTAGTAAGTGAAGAGTATTGTCTGGTTTGTTCTGCTGAAGTGGGCAGTTTCACTGATGGCACTTCTCATCACATGAAGCTGCCACACTATTCCTGTTCAGTATGAAACTGTTGCAGTGCTCCGAGATGTTTACCTCAGGCTTCTGTGTGTGTGTTGCAATAGTTCACATGTACTGTTTCTGCAATTTCTTTTGATTCACAGAGGTGCTCATATATGAGTGTTTGGTAATTATTAAACTTTAGGGGGAAAAAAAGACCAGCAAGACAAATTTTTTATTATTTTCTTAATGTAGATGTGATTTAATATCGTTAACAGATCCTTCAGTTGACAAGATTGTTTAAGTAAAATTAATACAGAATATGCATGCTGGCAATAGCAGGTTCCTTTTGCTGCTGTAAATTGTGTAAAGAAGCTAGTGTAAATGGTACTGCTAAAGGCTTTTTGCCAAGAGAAGCTGTCCCTGTTTGTGGCAGCAGACATTAAGAGCAGTGCCTTTGCTTATGCTCACACAGGCTTTCTTGATTCATTAGGAGTAAGATCCTCTTATTTTTCTGTATGGGGTTCAAGTAGTTTGTCGTCTCTAATTATTAGTGGTAGCTCTGTATTTGTCTTTGCCTTATGGAAAAGGAAGGCCAGGCATGCAATGTGATCATAGCTGTACCTGCTCATTCATTTATGGCTGCTGATGCAGCCCAAGCTCCATCCAGTTGGCTAGTTTGTGATTTTAAGAATTCATCTCCTTCTGGAAGGTCTGATGTTATGTTTTATTTCATTTTATCACACCCAAGAAATAAAACAATGATGCTCCTACTGTGTGCATTTTTCCAGAATACTTTTGAAGTATCTCCCCCCCGCCTCAGTGGGATAGGGGCAAGAATCAAAGAACAGAGCAGGACCTGTGGGTTGAGATTAAACTATTTGCAAAGGATAATAGCTATGCACAAGCAGTTGCTCGCCACCACCCAACATCGGTTGGGATGCCCAGCTAGCCTCCTGAGCAGTGGAAGAAAGTGAGATGAACTCCTTCACCCTTCCAAACTCCTTCCACGTGGCGTCATGTGGTACGGGACATCCCTGTGGCCAGTTTGAGTCCTAATTCTGTTCCCTCCCAACTCCTTGGGCCTTTTGCTGCGAATGGCCTTGGCTCTGTACAGCACTGCTCAGCAGCAGCTATCAACACCGCTGTGTTATCATCATAACAAAAACATAGCATCATGCCAGACACTGAAGAAAACAATTCCATCCCAGCTGAAGTTAAGGCACTAAGTTAAAGCTGCATCAGGTGACTTGTACAACTTAGTTAAAAGCCATTTGAAGAAATGAAATAAATGTAAAAATGGTAGAGAAGTACTTTCAGTACGTAATACCCATGCTTGATTTGGGGCTTTTTTCTTCACCTGTACATCTGCTCCTTGAGAAAAGGAATGAAGTTTGCCTTTGTTCCTGTGACGCTTTCTACTCGGTAGTCACAAACTCTTTTAACTGCTCTTTAAATTACTTAACTACCTTGAAATCATTAATTTTACTATTTATTTGACTAAACTAGTATAAAATAACCCTAGGTGTGGTTGTTGAATCTCCAGGCTTCATTTCAATGTAGCAAGAAGGCTTTTTACAGTTCTGTGCTTGCTTTATAGTTTAGGCATACTCACCACAGTAGGGTAACATTATTAGACATTATGTAGTATTACGTTAGAGAAATTAGCTGTGCTGTCCTTACCAGTTGTAGCCATCCGAAGTGGAGTGTGTTCATGAATTGCTGGTAGAAAAGGAGCAAGAAAATGCAGCAAGGGCAGGATTTGGTGAAATCTAGCAATAGGAAGAATGTAAAAAGTTAAAAGCAGACAGAAGTGAGCTTTAGGAATCAACCAGATAACCTTCCCATTTCACTGGAAGCTTGAGCATCTTCTGAGCTGGAATTTAAAAGCCAGGGCAAGGAGGAAACTTCTCGGCTGTGTTTGGATCATCAAAGAGTAGATTGACAGATAATCCCGAAGGCTACCTCTGAGGTGATTACTTGACAGAAGCCTTTTTCTTTGAAGGACTGACTGCTGGATGTGAAAGTAGCCTCCTTTGCACCTCTGCTGTTCTGGCATTGAAATGAATGTATTTTCAGGAACGTTGAACACTTTGGAATCCAGTGCACTGTGCAGAACTTAACCAGGAATTTGGGTGTAAAGCTCCTGAAGCATCACAGCCTCTGAATAATTTTCTTAAAGCATTTGAGCACCAATTTTCAAGTAACAAACAGATCAGGTCCTGACTTTTTGCAAGGATTTTATTTGCTTTTAAGTATAAATCTCCTTATGATTCTTTACGGGATGGTCTTTAAGGCTTTGGTTCATGAGGGTTTTTTAGGGTTGTTCAGATACAGATGGTTCTTTAAAAGTTTGTACCTGAGAGAAGCAAAAACAGCTTGCAAAGTGAAATGCCATGTATTTGAATAGGATTTACAGTGTTGCTTCACTCAGCGAGGCAGCTTCATAGCATGGCATAATCGTTGTTCTTGTGCAGGGCAAGGAGTCTGGAAACTGTGGAGTGTCAGGTCAAGTTGTAATTCTGACTAAATAGATACAAAAGAAGGGTGATATTGGAAACATTTCTTTCAGTTACAGTAAAAATCCTTAGTCCTGTGCTCTGCATCTCACAACTAGTGACATTTAAAATATGTAATGCCAAATGTAGAGGAGGTTTAGCTCAGCATTTTGCTATTATTATGAAAGCAATTGAATTTGAGGTTTTTCTTCATGCATTGTGTTACAGAATTGAATTTGGCTAGTATAGAAAAAGCCACATGGCTTGATTTTTTTTTTTTTTTTTTTAAACTTTGTTTTGTAAACCTTTAAGATACCTCAACCATGTTATAAAGTCGATTAGAATTGATTAGTTTCCTTCTCCCAAAGGGTTTTGAGAGACAGTCACAGCTCAGTTTTACATGTAAATAATTAGTGATGAGAGAGGAATAGAGGAGTGGTCAGGAAGCCATTGGGTTCTATGGTGGATGGACATCAATTTAAACAAGTAGAGAGGTTGCATGTGAGCTTGTGTTTGCTTTGGAGGGGGTTGGAGACAGGAGACCGGGAGCTGAGAAGTGCTGAGGAGAATGAAGAGGGGCCTGGTCCTACCTATGGGGCCTTTGAGCTTAAAGCTGGAGAACTGGACTTTGAAATAGAGAAAGCAAAAACAAACAAAAAACTGGTTGCGGGGGGAGCACTTTTTAAGGTACTGGTTTAAGACTGAAAACTGGATAGTAGATCAGTGTTCTCTGTGTACAGATAGAAAATGTCAGTACGTTGATATGCAAATGGAGAAAAGAAACTTGGAATGAAACTGGTACAGCCTCAGACCCCCCCAAATCTTCTGAGTGAATGTGGCATCAGACTAGAAAAGCAGCGTGAATGAAGCTTTAACACCAAGAGGGAAATAGGCATGTTGGGAGGACAGCGTGTCTAACAGCGGGATGACCAATATTTGGGCTGAGCAGTGACCTGTATTACTGCCAGAGCTTAGTCATTGGTGATGATTGGGAATAGTAGACTTTTGTTGTTGTCATTCAGGGTTCAGTATCAAAAAGAGTGAAATAATGGTCTTAAGTGGTCAGACACCAGCTACAGATGGTTTCTTTTATATATATATATTTATTTATATATATATATATAGTGCTTAGCTGCTATCTTTGTTTGCTTTTTCAGAGATTCTTTTTCTTGACATAGAGAACAGAACGGAGATTCCATGGGAGCAGATGTTCTTATTTGGTTCAGTTAAATGAAAGAGTTAAAAAGGAAAAAAAAAAAAAAAAAAGGAAAAATGTCTGTGGAAATTGACTGAAATAGCAGAAGTAACATGAAGGCCTGTGCTTTGTGCAGGCAGTCTTGGGATGAGTTTCATTTAGATCTGTTTGGAAGGAAAGTTAGGGTAGTGTAAGAAAGCTATAGGATGTAAATAGAGCTGCCTTGTTCTGCTGTTGATAAATAAATGATCAGCAGAGCAAGTGCTGTTGGTCTCTTACTTTCCAGTCGTGCTGCTCCTTGGCAGCAAAAATCTTAGCTTTCAAACCTGCTGTGTACAAGTTATTGAAAGTGTGAAGACAGCTCTTAGTGCTTGTTGCTGCCTACTTAAAATGCTGCAGGGTGTGTCTACAAAATACGTAGGCTTGTCTACCTCAGTGCATGTGGAAGGTGAAAGCTGACTTCAGTGAAAGCAGGCGTTGGCTTAGGAGCCTGCATTACGCCAGTCCAAAGGTGGTGGGAACCCCAAATTTTAAAGGCTTTCCTGTAACACTTTGAGTGATGCTTTTTATCACTGTATGCACTGCGCAGTAGATCTTCTCGTTTTCCCTCCAGTTACTTGCGTTCTTGTTCTTTATTCAACAAGGCCTTGGAGCCTGGTGCCAAAGCAATCATCTCAAGCTTTTCTGAACTATAGGAGGCCTATATAGCCTTAATTTATTTTTTTTTGCTCTGATGAATGGAGTGTCTGAGTGTTAAAGACTTAGTCAACAAACTATTCTCATCAACTGTATTTGTCTTGGCAGTCTTTTTAAAGGTTAACTTATGCTAAAACAAGAGTATGCCACATCAAGTTCAGGACTCTTAAGTTAAATGCAAACAGCTCCAAAGGGATGTGTGAATGCTGAACAACCAGTCAGCTCCATAGAGCATGCATGTGACCTGGCGCAGATTCAGGAGCTGCTGCCATCTCTATTCAGAGCCTCGAGCAGATTGTTTGAGAATTCTCCTTTCAGTCCTGCTTGTAAAGGACTGACTTGAAATTTGTGCAGGTCATGTATTTGATTTATATTTGATGATAGGAGAAACACATTTATCAGTATGATGGCTTTTTATTTAGACGTTTCTGTGCTTAAGTTGAACAAACTCAGTATTCTGTGGATTTGCTTTCTGCTCTTCAGAATAATAAGTATTGAGATTTGGATTATTATACTTTTTAGTTTCTCCCTGTGACATTACTTGTGATGCAGATCTTAGTTTTTCTGCATTATTTCCTTCTTTTGGAATAACTATAGAAGCTCATGAAACCAAGCTCTTGTGAAAATGCTGATGTAGAGACTTGGATTACCTCCCTGCTGTTTAGAGTATGCTGAAGGAAGCACTAAGCATCACTTCACTGGTATGGAGGCAAGGAAGGCATTCGGAATGTTTTTTTTCTGTAAACTAAGAGGGCAGCATTGCTGTTTTTGTAGTGCTGCAATGGACTAGGTGATTGTACTGGTTCAGAAATAGTGTTAAATTGTGGGGGGACAGAAATTATTATCTTTTTAGCTTTTAAAACTGATTTGAATATGAAAGTTCCAGAAGGCACCATTGTTTTCAGTTCTTATTTCCGTAGAAGATAAGTTGTTCAAACCATTCCGTGGAAGAGGCAGCAATAATTCCAAAGGGTATGGACGCTTCATTGGCTAGATGCTCACTTCTCAAGTGGAGAGGCCGTGTCTTCAGTTAAAGCTTCATGATTCTAGTGCAGTTTGCAGATGGAGGGATCCACCCTGATGTTTCCAAACTTCCATAGCTTTTTCCACAGAAACACCCGTTCTACAACCCTTGGAAGCGAAGCTTAAGGACCAGTGTTGTCATGGCTGGTGTATTTCTGTAGTACCACATGTGAGAAGGTTGAAGTGAGGACTTCAGACAAGGCTGCTTTAATCTGAGAAACCTAAAGAAAAATGTGACCTTCCAGCTACAAAGCAGTATTTTCTTTAGGAAAAACACAGTCTGTGCTCATGAATTGCTGAGGCTGGATGTGCTAGACTTGTCCTGCATAGTACTGAAAGGGCAGAGTTTCTCCAAATGTGAATGCTTCTCAAAGGAGGGATGGGAAGCTAACATCTGTAGATAGTTTTGTAATGCTTGATTTCTTTCTCTGTTCAAAGATATTTAAATGCATATGCTCATGCAGTTAGCAGGAGTTTCAAGTCCGCCTGTATGAACTATATTTTTCTTAGAAAAGATGGAAGCTGCTTAAATTTTCACCATAGAGGAAGACAAAGAGCCTCACAAGTGGTTCAGCTTTTACTTTTGTTGAGTATTTTCTGTGCCTGATGCCAGCTGCAGCCGTTTTTCTCTGCCACCTCACATAATACCATATTTCTAACAAGCATTTTAGTTCTTAGAGGTGGGAGATGACATCACTGGCCTGTCATTCACATGCTTCATTGCTAGGCAACAGTTAATGTAATTCCATTGTTCAGTGACACTACTTTGAGTCTTTGCTTTGTCTACGAAAACTGTATATCTGTGTTTTGCCACACGGCACCTAGCATGGCAGGGTTTCTGCAGTCAGATTAGCACTTGGTGCTTTGTGTGAAGGGGCAAGTGTCTTAACAGCTTGTTCATCTTAGGTTTTGTTGTCTGGAGATCATATCTCACTGTTGGCCTTTGACTGTTAATTTTCACTTTCATGACTGTTGTATTCACATCGTACTTTTTGCTGGATGAACACGAGCTTCTGCATGTTTTAAATTCTTGTGGAGTGGAGTACCCCCTTACCTTTACTGCAGAAATGAAGGCAGAGAAGTGGAATATGTAGTTCAGATTCAAACAGAATGGAGGGTACTTTTAAGCTGGCTCTTAATACCCTTTTTTTAAGCTAGTGCTTCTGTAACCAAGCGCTACAGAGGGTATTTTGAATGTGAGACTTCATCCTAGCAGTGCTTATCCAGTGTTGTTTCATGGAAAGTAGTTGCAGTAATATTGCAGAACTAAGTGTAGATAATAGCAAAGTGTGCTGAAATAATAGGCACCAGTTTTCTCAAATCCTGTTCTGTGCTATACTGAACAGGCTGCCTAGGGAGGCTGTTGAATCTCCACCCTTAGAGAGTTTCAAGACTGGGCAAACTGTTGAGCAGCCTGGTCTGAACTCTTTGTCAACAGAAAATTGCTTGCCTTCAACAGAAAATTGGACTAAATGGTCTCCTGAGGTCCCTCCTGACCGGAAGTATTCATTGGCACTGCTGTTGCCTGGCTCAGTCTCACAGTGCTTCAGTTGCTGGAACTAGCTGTTGGCATCCTGTCTGCCCTCTTGCTTCACAGTGCTGGGGGGTAGGGATGGTAACAAAGCCTCTGAGTGGGAATGGAGGGCGGGAGGGAGGCAGGCTGCAGCATTCCTCCTTGGGTCCTGTTGAGTGAACTTCTGTGCCCGAGATGTGGATTGGAAGGGGTTACACTAACGTTTACTGCAAGATGAAATTCTTCAAATCATGCCTTAGTCTTTTCACCTTCTGAATGGATTGTTTTAGCTTAGCTTACCAAAGCAATGTAGTTCACATGCGTTGTGATACCAGGGAAGTATCATGAAACACTCAAATGATGTTGAATGTCGTTGCAAATCAGTTGAATATAACTGCTTCATTTTAAGTTTGAGTGCAGTGGTTTCATTCTGTAGTGAGTGTGGTGCTATTTATTTAGGCTATATTTTGTTATATGGCAGTAACTTGAAGTGATTTCCCCCCCCCCCCCCCCCCCCACGCACACACACACACACACACATTGTAGAAAAGGACCACTTAGAACAGTGACCCTTAGGAAGATGGCTCTTCTTTTCCTGTATCTTTCAACAGTTGGTGCTTTAGACTTCGAACAAGCTGCTGTCTCTAGGAAAAGTTAGTTCGTGAGGCATGTATGCATTCAGTTCTGACCTTAAATCTTGGGTAGTCAGACAGCAAAATGAACAAAATAGTTAATTGATGGTGGTTAAAAACCACATACATGTTCTGAATAGCTGTTCAATTGCTAATAAACTGGTTCTGAAAGTGGTCTGAAATCCATTTATCAGAAGTATACAGTTTGTAAATGTAGAAAGCTAAGCAGCACAGGAGGGAACGTATCTGAGAAGGGAGCAAGTTTTTGGTGTTAATGATATGGTTTCCCTCATTTCTTAACTACATTCCTTGGGAGACTAATACAGCTTAGTCAAAACTGGAACCATCTAGATTAAAGGAAGCTAGCCTCTGTTTGAGCCATTCCAGACAAACATACGCTGTGATCTAGGAAAGATGAGTGAAGTAATAAAAATATATATTTCTGAAGAGCACTTCTTTGTGGCACTCGGTAAAAATAATTGTTACACAGTAGCCTTGCAGATGGGAGAGTTTGGTGTTCAAAGAAGCTTAAATGGTACTGTCTATTGTAGGCAGCAGCGGGCATACTGTGCTACGTGGGAGCCTATGTGTTCATCACATATGACGACTATGATCACTTCTTTGAAGATGTCTACACGCTCATTCCAGCAGTTATTATCATAGCTGTGGGAACACTTCTTTTTATTATTGGACTTATTGGATGCTGTGCCACGATTCGCGAAAGTCGCTGTGGACTCGCTACGGTAAGTTGCAGAGCTGCTGTGTGATGGTGTTGTTGTGTTTCTGGCCTTTGCCCTTCTAATAGATTTTCAAAATGCATGTTTTTTTAAATATTTCCTCTTACCTTGTTTCATAGCCTGAAATTTTGTTAATTTTATTCCTAACATCCTATTTTAGTTTTCTGTTCTAAATAATGGTGTTAGCTTGCCTGTTCAGGCACCAGAAGAGTCTGTGTGTTCCACATTTTAGAGCTGTGATCTTTCTTTTTTTTTAAATCACCTCCTTATAGTTGAGAATAAATGTTAAATCTGACTTATGTTTTCTGATTGAAATGCTGGAATGGGAGAGGGGGAAAGGTGAGACAGGAGCCTTCTTGTGTTAAACATATAGCATTGAGGCTGACTGAGAATGATTATGATGCTTAAATGTTCTTTGTATGGACACTTAGTTTCCAGGAATGTATGTTTTCAAGCATTTTAACTATAACTTTAGCTTGAGAGTTAAGTATGATTTAAGTCCCTACCTTGTTGCTGTTGGATGCTGTCTAGACTAACTGAATGCTTGAAAGTCCTCTCAAGTATACTAATACAAATGCATAGCTTGTTATTGCTGTTGTTTCAAGCTGAAAAAACATTCCCTTAGTCTCTACCACTTTTAGTAATGGCCTGAGTAGCTTCTTTGATGTGTGGCTGTCACATTTACCTAATAAAAGGGGTGAAAAAAGCACTTCATTGAAATGCTTCAGTATGGCTTTTCAGTCCAAATGATCAGAGCTGGGTGGTTCTAATTCCTATTACTTGGTAAAACAATAAGCTCTAAAACTTAAGTCAACTTAGGACTGGCTTGATCAACGTACTTGCCTGCTTTAGCTTAGTTTTGCTCAGTTGAAACCTGAGAAATAACTTCATTATAAATCAAAGGCTGTTCTAAGACTTTCAGATAGTCAAAGTGTGAAAATCTTTGCACTAATACTTTGTGAATTGTGTTCTACAGTTTGTGATCATCCTGCTCCTGGTTTTTATTACTGAAGTTGTGGTGGTGGTTCTTGGATACATCTACAGAGCAAAGGTAATAACCTTTAAATTTCAGTAAATATTTTACTGTGAACTGTGACCAAAATACAGAGGTGTAGTCTTTGCTATACTTGATTCTGTAGTTGATTAGTGGATATTCATTCAGTGTGTTAATTTGAGATTGATATCTTAAAATTTAGGATAGCAGTGTCTCAAACAGTTCAGCATTATCAATTACCTCAATGTACATTATATTTCTGGTATCTTTGGCAGTGCACTGAAAAGATGAGTTGATCAAATGGGACTCTAGCTTGTAGTGCAAGTGGTCCCTAGAAGCAATTGAGGAAATCCCTAAAAATGAGAAACGTGTAGGATTCATATATGGTAACTTGAATGGTTGCTCTTTGCTCCAGTTTATGCAGAAACGTAGCATTTCATCATAGTCTTTCAGAAATTACCATGCGTCTGATCTGGGCTGAGCTGCAGTCGTTCTGAGTTCCAGTGTAAAAGTGATTTACTGTTCTCTGGTTAACAGTATTCAGGACAGATAAAAGATGCATACATCTGTCTTCTGTAGCCTGTCTGAAATTACACACTTGAATTGCCTGAAAATTGGATTGGTCCCAACTTGTATGTTCCTTTGTCTTGCCACTACACAGCTTCACAGGCAGTAATGAAGGGTCAGAGCTTGGGTGAAAGAAGGGCATGGAGCATCTTTTTAGTGACAGCATGGCCTTATGCTAATCTAGCTGACTTGCAGGAGTCAGTATTTGAAAACTAAACATCAAGTCTCTTTAATCAAGTCTCTTCAAAGGGCAGACAAAGTTACTGTTGGTAAGAAATGGCTGTTTTCTACTACCCTTTGGTACTTACTGTTTTAAACTGTTGTTCTCAAGGGCAACAAGAGTGTTGTATCAATTATAATTGAAATTGGGAGGTGAAAACTGCCTAGATTTCTGATTATTTTTGATTACTTTTTTCCGATTAATTGCTGTCCAGACATGCAGGGATGGGATCATGAAAGCCAAGGCATAGATGGAACTGAACTTGGCGAGGGATGCAAAAAATGACAAGAAGGGTGTCTTTAGATACATGAGTCAGAAGAGACAGACAAAGCAGAATGTATGCCGTCTGGTAAATGAGAAGGGAGAACTGTCTTCATCAGACATGTAGAAGGCCAAGGTACTGAGCGTATCCTTTGCCTCGGTCTTCACTGGCAGTCAGGCTTCCCATGCTTCTCATGTCCCTGAAACCTGTAGGTAGGGATCAGGGGACTGAAATCCATCCCAGTGTAAGAGCAGAGCAAGTCCAAGATGGCTTCATGAGGCTGGATGTGCACAAGTCTGTGGTGCCAGATGACACGCATTTCAGGGTTCTGAAGGAACTGGCTGGTTTGGTTACCAGGCCACTCTCCATCACTTTAGAAAAGCTGTGGATGCAGGCGAAGTCCCTGATGACTGGAACAAGGGGAGCATAACTCCCATTTTTAAGAAGGGAAGGAACAAAGACCTGAGGAACTTACAGGCCACTGAGCCTTATGTCTGTGCCCGGGAGGATCATGGAAAAGATCCTCCTTGAAGAGATGTTAAGGCACATATGAGATAAGGAGGCTGTGATAGCCAGTGTGGCTTCTCTGAGGTTGTGCCCAACCAGTCTAGTGGCCTTCTGTGGAGGAGTGACAGCATCAGTGGACAAAGGAAGGGCAACTGATGTTGTCTGCTTAGACTTATGCAAAGCGTTTGACATGTTCCTGCACCACCTCCTTATCTCTAGATTGGAGAAATACAGATTTGAAGGCTGGACTGTTTGGTGGATAAAGAGTTAATTGGATGGTCGCAGCCAGAGTTGTGGTTGTGGTCAGTGGCTCTATGTCCATGTGGAGGCTGGTCACAAGTGCTATCCCCTGGGGGGTCTGTCTTAGTACTGGTGCTCTTCAACATCTTCATCAATGACATAGTAGGATCAAGTGCACACTTAAGAAGTTTGCTGGTGACACCAAGCTGAGCAGTGCTTTTGACACAACAGGAGGGGACGCCATCCAGTGGGCCCATGTGAATATGTTCAGCAGTGCCAAGTGTAAGGTGTTGCACCTGAGTCATTCTAGTTGTGGATATGAGTACAGACTGGGAGAAGACCCCCTTGAGAGCAGACCTGCTGAGAAGGACTTGAGGGTTCTGGTAGGTGTAAAGCATGAGCCAGCAGCATGCTCCTGCAGCCCAGAAGGCCAACAGTACCTTGGGCTGCATCACAAAATGAGCTGCCAGCAGGGCAAGGGAGAGGTTTGTTTCCCTGTACTCTACCCTCATGAGGCCCCATCTGGAGTACTGTGTGCGGGCCTGGGGCCCCTGGCCCAAATGGGATGTGGAGCTGTTGAAGTGGGTCCAGAGGAGGGACACGAAGATAATCAGAAGGCTGAGGGTGTTCAGCCTGTAGAAAAGAGGGCACTGGGGAGACCTCACTTTGTCCTTCCAATACTTGAAGGGAGTTTGTAAGCAGGAGGGGGACCAATTTTTTACACGAATAGTGGTAAGAGGAGATGGCTTTAAAGTAAAAGAAAGGACTTTTATGTTAGATGTTAGGAAGAAATTTTTTATTGAGAGGGTGGTGAGGCACTGGAATGGGTTGCCCAGAGAGGTATTCTGGGCCAGGTTGGATAGGGTTCTGGGCAGCCTGGGGTGTCGTGGTTGGTAACCCTGTCCATGGCAGGGGGATTGGAACTTGATGATCTGTAAGGGTCTTTTTTGTGATAGCTTTGTCTTTCACACATACTGCCCTAATTGAAAGAAGTCAAACAACTTACTAGTATTTATTGAAAATTGTTTTTATTTGTATAACAAAATGAGGATACCTTTTCCTGTATGAATCAGTGTTCTAAATCACATTAGTTAAATTAAACAACTGATTCCTAACTAGTCTGAAACGAGTTGACCGTGTAGGTTAAATTGCACTTCGGTTATATCTATCTTAACACAAGATCTACTTGTGAAAATAACCAGTATTCTTGGAAGAGGGCAATAAGCTTGTGCAGTTGCTGCAGAAAATCCTTCACTTAGAGCAGCTGAACAACCTGAATCCTTCTGCCATGATGTGTTCACAAGATTTTCCTACTATAATTTGCAATTCTGTAGAATATGCTTGCTTCATGTTCAGTCCTGAAATTAAAATTCCTTGTGCATAATTCCTTCTGAAAGTGGTTATCCTGAACTGCCTTTTTTTTTTTTAAACTTCAGTTCCAAGGTTCAAAAAGACCAAACTTTCTGTGCATTTACATAACAATTTACAGATTCCTGCTACTCAAAGGATTCTAGCAAGACTTCCTACAGAATGGATATTGGACATCTTTTGGGGGACGAGTGATGATTCTTGAGTGGCATCCATTTTTGGCACGAGTACTGAACAGCATCTTTAGCAGCTTGACTCATCTGCAGTTGCTTAAGGAGCTATTCCAGTAGCTGTTGCTATGTACCATGTACTGCCATCAACGTTTCTCAGCAAGCATGGGGGAGGTGGATTTTATAGAAAGTTTGATCGCTGTAGGGTAGAATAGTCAATCAAAATACCTCATCTTTGATACTCTACCCACGCCTTGGTCAGAATGGAGAAAGCAGGTGACATGACCTAGTTGTATTCCTGTGCCAAACAAAATGAGTCAGTCTGGGTGGCTCTACTGATTTTGCTTTGGAACTTTGAAAGTGAGTAGAAAGTGGAAAGATACATACTTGCTCTAATGGAGAGCTCTTAATTCCATGGAATGTCTGATATTGTGAGTTGTGATATGATGTTACAATAAAGGCAGTTTCTTTTCTGAGATAGACCACTAAGTTTCTTTGTCTAAAATCTTCCTGAAGGTAGCTTCTTGGTGTTTTTTTTTCTTGGCCATTATCTTGAAGTTAGTAATATATTTGCCGAAGTCAAGTCAGAATTTTAATAAGCTGTACCATCAAAGTACTCTTAATTTGATATGTTAGGGAATTATCTTGGTTTTCTCCACTTTATACTTAAGTGAAATTATTTTACCTAGACCTTACTACTTCTGTTGGCGTGCTAATGTTGATGCTTTGCTTATGCTTCACAGGTGGAAGATGAAGTTGATCATAGCATTCAAAAGGTATACAATGGATACAATGGGACAAATCCTGATGCAGCCAGTCGTGCTATTGACTATGTACAGAGGCAGGTGAGATGACCAGATGTGTGAAATATTAAATGATATTAGGCTTTAATGCCACTTAACTATCCATTCAGTCTGTGATTTGCTTAAATAACACTGTCGTATAATTTGTATTACTGAAGTAACAAAACAACCTAACCTTATCATGTTTGTGGTTTTCGTATTACCTGTCTTGTTCAATTTAATGACTGGTTAACATAGTAGCTCTTTACTTGTATGTTCTTCAGCTGCGCTGTTGTGGGATCCATAACTACACAGACTGGGAGAATACTGTCTGGTTCAAACAAACTAAGAACAACAGTGTGCCACTTAGCTGTTGCAAAGCAACTCTCAGCAATTGTACTGGCAGTTTGACCCGTCCAATGGACCTTTATTCTGAGGTAAGGCAGCCCAAATGTGAGCCTAGGTATGAGCTTTTGCTGACAATCATTTATTTTTCTTTTTGATATAAGTATCAAATCTGGCATGAAAGTTATTAACAGGAAGTAAACGTGACTTCTAAAGAAGAACCCTTTTTTCTTGTTTTTTCTTTCTGCCTTATTTGATGCTTTGGGGGATTTTTTTGGTGTGTATCTAAATGTGGTTGCCAGAGGGATATATAACAAGCCTCTTTGTTTCAGGGTTGTGAGGCTCTGGTTGTAAAGAAGCTTCAAGAGATAATGATGTATGTCATCTGGGCAGCACTAGCATTTGCTGCTATTCAGGTAAGAGAAAGTTCTTTGTAAACTCAAATGACATTCTAAACTGTTGTCCAGGCTATTAGAGTTACATGATTAATTTAACAACTTTAGTTTGCACTTAGTTTGAGAGAGAAATGAACCTCAGTCAAAACGATCTAAATACCTCAATACAAAACTTCTCAATTAAGCATGGTCTAAGATCTGCCGCAAGCAGGAATGTATATTCTGTTAGATTTCAAGATAGCTGAACAGTCTGCTATGTGCAATAATCAGCTAGAATGTAAATGATAAATTACATCTTGAAGCTAATTATCTTAAGCATCAGGTATCTATCTCTATGAATGTGCTCTGAAGGCATTTGAGACTTGAAATAAAAATTTGCATATTTAATTTACAGCTTTGAAACAGATGGCTCGTACTTCATGCCATTTCAGAGGTGCATCAGTGTATGCTTCATGGCATACATATGATGTTGAGACCACCCACAAAATGCAGCAAGGTTTTTGATAGCATTATCTGCTCTTGTTGAGTGGAATTCTGCATTTTCTTGAAGATGTCTCGATTGCTGGACTTGAACCGAAAAAGGGGTTCTAAAGCAGAGACCCTGCTTGCTTAAAGTTGAGTGCAGGCTGTCTTCTACAGGAATCCTAATTGGTATAGTTTCCCTGGTCATAAAAAGTAACCAGGGAAACAGTATCTCGGTATGTACTAAGATTGAAAAACCACAGGAAAGCCACAAAACTATGTTTGTCTTTTAAACATCCCTATAAAATTGAAATTTTGAGCTTTCATGAATCAGGCAGGCTTAGTACATTAATCACATTTTCAGTTTGTGGCAATTTTATGGTCTCAGAGAAATGTATTACGTATGCTGAATCCCGAGAAGATTTGAAAACAACTTTTCAATTACTTCTGTATTCTTAATAGTATTTGAATACAGAAAACATTATTTCTGTTGAATTGGGAAGCTTAAGCACTTTAATTTTCAAAACCAGCTTTTGAGCTGGATTGCATGTTTTAAAGGTGAGCAAATCATCTTTTGAAAGTTTTGAGAGAATAATTCAATTTCTATTTCTGTTCTGCTAGGCTCTACTCATAGGTAACAGTGTATTCAGTACTGCTGTTGAACTGTCCAGAACCAGGTTACTTCAGACATGAAACTTGTAATTTGAGTTTGGTGCTCAGTGTGCTGAAGAAAGAGATTTTTAATTGCTGTTGTTAATTTTTACCTCCTAAAGCAATATTTAGTCAGCTCAAATACTGAAACACATTTCTGTAATTAAAATGCAGGTATTTCCACAACAATAGTTAATCTGCCAGATTTTTATGTTGTAGAACACGTGTGTTGTGAGACTGGGTGAGCTGAATCCAGAGGAGGCATTATTTGGAATATTGGAGTTTGCAGGTTGATTAACAGGTCCACTCCAATATGCTCTTACAATTATTATAATTCCTCTCTGTTGGGATTGGGCCAGAATTCCTACCACACGCTTGAAATGCAAATGTGACTACTTGCATCCTTCTGTTCTTCCTGGCTAATCAATTCTAGGCAAGCATGTTGGTTGTGTTCGTCATGCAGTGGATGCTTTCATTTGCCTCCATGTCAGTAACGAAGCAATTGGCAGAAAGTACATATCTAAACAGCTTGAAAGAAAATAAGAACATCTGACAAATTTCTTTGCTGGTGCTGTGGTAATGCTATGTGTCACAATCTGTGACACCTGTTTAGGAAAGTTAAAAAATAAATCTATGGAGGTTGTTCTGAAAGTAATGTCTTCTATCTGTTTCCACTGAAACTACAAAAGATACAAAGAGCACAATAACACTGTTTGATAGAGCAAATTCTGAGCTACAAAACGCTGTTTTTCAGCACTGCCACTACTGTTTGCTATACATTTTCACCAGTGATGAACAGTAGCCTGCATGCTGTGCTTGTGAAAGCATACACCAGTGGATGTGACCCAGTGTTGCCAGTGACAACAAAATGGAGCAGAATATTGGTGGGAATGTTCACCCTCTACTGCCTTTCCACCATCATCTGCCTCTGGGCCAACATAATAAAATAGGGCACATTACTTTCTGGACAGCCTGAATGCAGGCTGTTGGCACTACCTTTGAAGTTTCTGTCTAATCATATTCACTGTTATCACATTTAAATCTATCAGAGGTCAGATTTTTATATTGTTTTCTACAGTTCACATTTTTACAAGTTGGCATGTTTTCAAAAGATTTAAGTTCCAATCAAGCTAATACTAAAGCGCATTGAAACTATTTGAATTACTTCTCAAAACATAAGATGTGAGTTGTGACATTGTCCTAACTGAAATACAGAATTAAAGTATGCATTTAGCTTGATTCTCAGCAAAATAGTCTGCAGGACAATGGAAATGCAGGTAAGAATGAGAACTTCAGAGGATGGCCTGTAACCTATGCCATGTTCTGTAGAGGAATAGTAATCTGTTTGTTTTTACCTCCTGGCCAACTCTATAATCATTCCTATAAGCACTGTCCTCTCTGAACAGATTTTTATTTCTTGATGCAATAAGACTGTTCAAAGGTTACACTGTAGCTTAAAGTCAGCAAATTTAGCCTTCACTGCCTTCTTTAAAATGGAAAGACTGAGAGGAGAAAAGAGGAACTTTCATGAGGATTGTGGTTTGTGGGGAGACTTAGTCTTTTCTGCATAGAACTAGTTTTTAGTGTGTTCATATTCCAGTTACCATGGGGATCTGGAAAGGTGTGATAATTCTTTGGTATCAGCCACAGTGATAGCACTGAACTATTAATAAATTGGAGGCAAAATGAAGGGAGCAAAGGCGTTGCAGTGGATTAAGTGCTACTTGATTAGCCGTGTGTTCATTCTTAGATATCTTCCTTAGTAAATGATCATCTGAGATACTAAACATGGCATATCTGTACAGCCAGTTAGGTTTTCAGCAGGACCAAAAAAAGGCTAATTGGTTTGATGAAAGGAGATTGGGCATAATTAATACTAGAAGGTAAATTAAAGAAGGGGGGGAAAAAAACAAAATCTGACTGTGGGGGATGTGGAAACTTCTCTGAATGCTGTTCAAGCTTCATAAGATGTGTGTACTGTTCTACAGCAGGCTTTTGTTCACAGTATTAAGTAGCAATTGGTGAGAAACAATTAAATGCCTTACAACACTTCAGAGATGCTAGCTTATTTTTCAAAAATTACATGCTAAGTTATTTCTGTCAAGAAATGTGAAATGTGAAAGTTAATTCTGTGCTTGCAGTAATTGTCAGGAATATGCTTGCTACTCGCCCTCTAAAGCATTTGCCTTGTTTATATATTGACTCAAAAATGTATTATGGAAGTTTTTATTACGTAATTTGATTTTTGATTTTTCAGATTTTATACAAATATATAAATTGAATAACTTGAGTCAGTTGACCAGGATTCTCTGTGTGAATAACTGCAAAAATGATGCAACTACCTTATATTTGAAACACATAGCTAGTATGATTTATGGTCAAAAAAACCAACCCCACAATGAAAGGAATGTTTCTGTCTAGCACACTGCATCTTATCTTTGTTTTCAACTGGGAAAAGAATGATGTTTTTGTGCTTGCTGCCGGCAAGCCTTCTTCAGAGTTCTGTAGCCACTGGCGTTTACCACAAAGCTCCATCTCATAAGTCTAACTTGAGCTTGCCTTCTTTATTTAATTGTGAATGTGGAGGGGTACTTTCCCACGAAGAGTCATTCTGTCATGTAACTCAGTTTTTCCCCTTACTCTGACATGAGATAATGCCTACCTAGGAGTTAGCCCCTGGACTGGAACTACCCAAAGTACTGATAGGAAGTGAGGGAAGCGTGAAGTGTACCAACAGACAGGCTGAGCTGCCATACTTGAGCTTACTCTCCATATGCTTTTTCTGGACCAAAGATGATTTTGGCTATGGCTCCAAAGCAGAGAACAAACTATAGGCAAAGAATACTTTAAGTCTTTATAATCTTATTCCTTCCCAGGAAATACAAAACTTGCACTAAAATTTCATCATGCATGCTTCTTTTTAATTACTGCTTATTTAGACTAACATTTGTGAAAGTGTTTGATCTTTCATCAAACTTACCTAGGTTGCATGTACCAGCTAAACTTTGTTTTCTCAAACTTTTTTATGCGTTTGACATTTTCATCAGGCTTGCTTAAAAAGCAGTCTCCTTCCAGTGTACTGATGTTCTCACAAAACATCAAGCTTTACAGTTGTTGGGCCATTGACCACCTGAATTCTTTTTTACCTTCTGTTAAAGTCTCTTTTTAACTAACTTCCTGGGGTGGTGCTTTATAATCCAGAGCTATGACAGGATCACCTCGAGATATTTACGTATGTGAATAGGCTTTTTCCCTGTGTGCATGTGAACAGATAAGACAATCTTACTTCATTGGCAGCTCTTGTCAAGTACTGAAGACCATACAACACATCACTAACCTTGAAAAGGCTATGCCTGCTAAAAATCCTCTCAAATAATAGGCTACTTCTGTAAAATATTATGAGCTGCATCCCTACCATATTTATTTGATTTAAGTCTTTTAAACATATACAAAGCAATCATACCCTTAATTCCTGATGAACTTTTGCCTGTGTAGTCACAGCACTGTAAAATCTTAATGACAGGGAGCTATCTAAAAGTGAATAATTCATATTGGCCTTGAGCTTTCTAGCATGAAATGTTAATAGAGCATCTGAAGTAAGGTGGAGTAGGTTTATAAAACTCCTGGTTTTGTTCTCTTTCATCACAGCAATTGGTGCTAATGCATCTGAATTATGATCTTTCATAATACATAATCATCTAAACCTGTATCTTTCAGGAGAAAATGAGTAATTTCTTCCATCAGAATTTTTGTGGCAGCGTACACGGGGCTGACCAAAGCAACTTCTGTTAAAGTTGTCTAAGATCTTGTAAGCAAATAGAAAGGAGTGTTTGGCCTTTGCATTTTGCAGCAGGAAGAGAAGCTTTTTCAAGCATTTGTTGCTATCTTTGTTATGGACAGCTGCAACCTCACAGAGCGTGCTGACGGTTTCTATGAAGAAGTTAAAAGTCTTTTCTTCATACTCAGCTTGTTTTCTCTTTTTCCTCCATAGCTTCTGGGCATGCTGTGTGCCTGTATAGTATTATGTAGAAGGAGTCGGGATCCTGCTTATGAACTTCTCATCACTGGTGGAACCTATGCCTAGAAGACAATGCGAACAACGTGGTTCGATCTTATCTCACTTGTGTGGAAGGTGGATGGGCCAGGTCTACTGCAATAGTTTTCTTGTCCTAAGCTTAGAGCACACCTTTCACAGATGAGGAGAGCCGTACTGTACACTGGTGACGGGCAAAGCGACTCAGCTTTACACACACCCATATATACCTGTGACTTTCACTGTTCTAGCCAGCAATTCATGTATCTAAATGTTTTAGTATACTAGTAAACTTTCTGATTTCAAAACTATTTGCAAGTTAAGTGTAAATTGGCTGATGTGGAAGTCAAAGGATGTGTGCCTACTTTGGTAGATTACCTCTAAGCGTTAACTGACTGATTCTTGCATAGAGAGGGAGATAATTTGTTAAACCTTCACTACATGGAACTTTTTTGGCCAAAGTTGTATGAAGGAAGCCAGCTGTATTTCATTTGAGAAGTATTTTAGTCTTGCCCCTCACCAGTGTCACTTTTTAAAAACACTGAAGTGAAGTCCAGTACTCTTTATATATAAATAGTAAAACAAAAACTAACCAAAATCTTAGGATCATGCGACTGCAGTTTTGACCTTCAGAAATCAAACCTTCCAAGCATTAGTGTTTTAAAATACGAGCTGGCTTTTCAGGAGTATAATGTATGCACTACTGTTCTATAATGAAATATTTCATTTTTCTATGAGGAGCGGTTTTATGTGTTGAGTGAACTGTTAGAGTGTAGCTCTTAAACTGGTTTGGAAACAATGTAGCCATGTAGAGTAGCAAAGTAGTATGTGAAAGTGATCTCAACTGTAAATAGTAAACCTGATTAAATAAATCTCTGTATATCCGCCCCATAATTGTGTCTGGTTCTTCTATTTAAGATTCCAGTGCATTGGGTCAAATGGAGTCTGCAAGTGCTGGAAGTGTAAGCTTTAATCTATGAAAGCACCTGTTGAGATTTAAGTGAATTCACTTAAGGTTTGCTGGGAGCTTGTTTGTATCAGATTTGTTCTTTTTATTTGGTGCCGTACTGAAGAAACACAGCAGAACAAACTTAGTTAAACTCAGTGGAAGGTTACCGTCTTGTGAGTACGATTAGGGAAAAATCTGTGGCTTCTCAACAGTGGGGGATAAATACTGTTATATTTTAATTACATGTTAATCTGTCCTGTGTTATTCAGATACTTTGTCACTGCTCTGCTTTCAAAGGCTTCAGTTACCTCTGCAGAAGACAGGAATGTTCAGAACTTATTCTGCTTTTTCTTATGCTCTTTATTATGCAAAGTAGATTTGTTCAGCCACATTGATTGCAATATAGTGTTCTCAGACACCCGAAGAAATGTCAGTTAAGAAAGGGCAATTCTAATGTGTGGTCTGCTAAGACCAACGACTTGAGAGATTGAAGTTTCTTCCTGTTGTTTCACTATTGTAAGAGTACACTTGTGGACTTCTGTGTTAATTTCTAAACATGGGCTGCAGATGATGTGCTCTTGGGGCCTACATTTTCTTCCTTAGAATTGCGTGTGGGTTGATAACCTGGAAGGCCTCTTGGGACTCTGGTATTAAATGTCATGGATGTGGGAAGTAAGTCTGCTAACAGAACCTACTGTTAGAAGGGAGGATGAATTTAAGTATTATCTGCATCATGTTGTATTACATACATTATATATGCTTGGTAAAGTCTCAGAGAAATGAAACTAACCTTAACTTCTAAGAACTAGACCAGGACAGATTTTAAAACAAGTTTGTATTGCACAAAACAAAGGTAAGAATACCTCAAAAAGAGGTCAGCTTTTACTAGCTACAAAGCACATATAAGCTCTGCAGCCAGCAGCCTACACATTCTTCTTTGAAGTCAGTGTACCTATGGAAAGATTTCTGCTACAGTGCACGTACTTGTTAATCTTGCTGGAAGACATGGATTTTACTACAGGTGACTTGACTGCACAGCACCAAATACCTGCTTATAGATCAGGGAGGCTAAAATAAAGAAAACGCATGCTGAAATGTAGAAACTTTTTTTTAATCTAATCAATAAATATTTTACACCTTACTTGCATAAAAGTCTAAACTAACCAAATACAATTTGTAACTGCTGTGAATTATTGTTGGAAACTAGTGGCCTTCTTGTATGATTTGTCAGCATTCTATACACAATGTCTTGTATGACTGCCTCAAACTGGGAATAAGTGCTATCTCCATGGTAGTCAGATATGAAAAGAGATGTAGTAGGAGCTGACTGGTTTTTACTACTTACAGTTTTTGAGTGGTTGTGTGTTATAGATTTAGTTGGATTGCTGTGTGCTCGTTAGTACAAGCGGGAGGATTCACACTCAAGTAGAAGGCATACTGCAAGTTCTCATTTAGGGATTGAGATAGCATTGATTTGTCACCGTACCTTCTGTCATCACTTCTACTTGTGTAGAGTTCCTGAATTCTGAAGGTAATTAGAAGCTGCAGGGGTTAAACATTTGTAACTGGTATATTTTAGCTTAATTAGTGTTAACTATACTGTTAAAAAGTCTTGGATTGGCTATAAATCCATTTTGCTTACAACTCCAAGACTGTAAACTGATCTGGCAGGCTTCTGAGACTCAGTCTTTGGTCTGTGTGTAACCCTGAAGAAAAACTCCTTAATCCTGAGTCCTGTAGAAAATGAGTCACTTCAATACTCAAGACAGAAAGCAAAGGTGAGGTTTATCCAGCTTTGGTTCCTGCATAGGTGTCCCATTAAAAGCTGTAAACAGTAGAAGTACCTGTTCTGCTTGTCAAGGAGTTGCTGTTACTGTTCATTTAGACAAAAAGCTCAGGTGTGGGTTGCAGTTATTCTTGGAAGTACTGTGCTGTGTACCTATTGCAAAGTAATTGCAGCGGCTTTAGCGCTTAACTTTGTGGCAGAAAAGCATTGTGTTTGGGCGTGCACATATACAGAGATACTGCTCTTTTGTGAATATGTTAAACTGATATTAAAATGTCTCTTGATACACTGGGCTAGTTGCTGCCAGTGTCAGGAATGTATCTGAGAAACGTTTCTTGAATTGCTTGTCTTCTGGCGAGTTCTTACGTATGTTGAATCCATGGTGTCTGCTACTCTTATTAAAACTCTGCTCTTAGCAGACTATTCATGCGCTGCAAAAAGTGACAAGCTACATTTCTGTCCTGTGGGAGAAGGAGTGCTGTGACAGAGTTTCTCTTTCAGTGAGCTGGTGAAGCAGTATGCCTTTTCTGTTTCACTTGTTGCTCAACAGCCTACGCAAGGTTTGCATCCCAGTGTTTTCTTCACCTGACTCTGAAGATCCACACTGTGATGAGATATTTTTAAGTGGTTTTTTTTTTCCACTGTTGAGAAAAACTACATTACTGTTGGAGAACAGTAGGAAGGTCTCAGTAACATAAGCCAGTCTGACAAGCAATACTCTGATAAATAGTTTTTCCCACAATACAGGCTTTTCTTGTATTGTGACTCTTCAAATGAAGTTACAACATAATGAAACTCAGGCTACTGTCAGTGTTCAAGGCAGTGCTTTTCAGTATTGTTTTTATTGTCCTAATGAACAGCACAAAAGACAAAATGGCTCCTTGCCCATCCAAGCAAAAAGTAGAAACTTGTGTGAGCAGTGTGGAATAGTAGTTTTTCCTTCTAGAAGATTCAGTTGCTAATTTTTCTAGTTGTTTCTGTTGAATCCTGTTTAGCTTAGGACTGCAGTCTGCACTGTTAACTGCACAAGCTAGTTAAAAACATGTGCCAAAGGCGACTGAGCCGTGGTAGTTTACCAGTTTAGTAGGGCCTACTTAATATTACTGAGAAAAATACCGTAAATTAGCCTTAGATGATCTTTGAGGTCCTTTTCAACCTAGGCCATTCTATGATTCTATACTTAATTAACACCAGGGGTGGACCACTGCTTCCAATTCCAGCTAGTTTGGTTTCTTCAGTAGTGTTGTAGTTTGTGGTGTAGGCTCTGTTGGAGCCAAGCCACATCTTCATTTGACTGGCTCAGCGTCTCTGGTCTGCACTATGATTCTTTATTGTTTTCACTTACCTTTTTCCTGCATACCTTAGCTAGCTTATGTACTTGAAACTGAGGTATGAGCACCATTCTCATTATTATTTTAAAAGTGAATTTTTAGCTTCTCCTTCAATTTTACTATCACTGATCAACTTTCTTTTTCCTTTCATCTTCCAGACACAGCATCAACATGTTTTAGTATTTTTGAAGCTCAGCATTCTAGCCATCCCTCTTGTAGCTGTACGTGTCACATTTCTAACTTTTAGATGTAGTTGTATTGACTGCTCTCAAGATGTTTCTTCTGTGTACTTAACTATATAGGTTGCTCCAAAAAATAATGCCTTCTGTTTCTTTCCATGGGAATGACAACAGCTACACAGAGCACAATAACATTATTTGATAGAGCAAATTCTCAGCTACAAAATGCTATTTTCAACATCATTGCTACCCTTGGTTGTGCATTTTTGCCTGCGATGAACAGTGGCCTGCATGCTGTGCTAGTAAAAATCTGCCATCAGCAGAGGTGACCCACTATCAGCACTGCTGAAATGCACCACCCTCCGCCTCACTGCACTCACGTCCGCTGTCTGGTCTTCATAAATGTTCAGCAAGCATCAGTGGATGTCAGTGGGTGCCATTTTCTCCCCATGGAGGAATTCACTTCATCCCGTTGCTCCATCCACACTTCTATGTCAGATGCCATTTTGTCAGTGCCCCTCTGCTGCTCTCTGTCCCACAACAACCAAAGGTAATGGGATTCTGGGGGGAAGGTTCAGCCCCTACTGCCATACCACTGACATTCACTGTTACCTTTGGAGCAGGCCTTGTGTTTTTGAGTACAGAATGTGTAGGATGTTCCTATCCCTTTATCTGCCATGACTTATCTGTAGCACAGTGTCTAACAGAAATCAAATCTGTAACAGTGAGATATTACAGCGTAGGAAATACAGACCCAATAAATGGCTTTTGGTACCCTGTTGATAGACTTGATGGAAGCTCTGTAGGACTGATTACACTTTAGTGCATGAATTACATTTTCATGTTTCATTGCACTGTCAAACACTGGTAATATTATTTATGAAGTCTAGCCACTTTTCAGCATCTACTATTCTTAGTGCTACTTCAGCCAGTGAAGCTACTAATACTAGTCATATTGATTCAGAGAGCAAAAGGTTTGTCTTGTTGTTAAGGGGGGTGGATATATCTGTGCTGCTTGATGGAACTTCAATTTTTGATTCCAAATAGCAATATGTTTTCTTTACCCTAGCTGCACAGCTCAAATGGTCACTCATCCAAACCAACTGGATCAGGTGCTTTCTGCTGGAGAGGCAATGAGGTCTCTGTGCAGACTGCACAAGGAATTATTTGAGGAATGACTGAACACGTATATGCTATGTGGAGCACGCAAGCATGTAGATTGCCTACAGTGGTGAACCTCACCTGATCCAGGGCTTTTTAACACATGGTTAAAAAAGGATATTTTCTTTGAATCAGATATTTTCTCTTGCTGCTGTTCAGATGACTGTGACATGAACTGCAGTGCAAGTCCCCTGCTTTACTTCTACAAGTCTAACATAAGGCTCATGAGAATGAGCTGTGTTCAAACTGCAGTCTGGGATGGTGTGGGTCAGGTATGGATTTATTTTACTAAGCAGGGAAATAGTCCGGGTGCAGTTCAATAAAGCTGGTAAAATGCCTGTTTTGGTAGCAGGAAGATGACAGCTTTTGATTTTTAATTTTTTGTACTTGGTATTTTAGATGATACTTGAGACACTGCATGTGATAACAGTTGTAGTGATAGCCTCTGCAGTACGGAAATAACGGGCCTTGTAACGGACTGAATCTTAGGTCTGAGATAAATCCCACTGAAATGCAATAGCAGTCTCTGAGTGCGGCGGGTCTTGGCTTTTCCCGTGCACTGACTCCCGTAGCATATGTGCATACGTGTATGAATGCTGCATTTAGCAGTCTGCTACTTGAACCTCCAAATTATCTTTTTCACGTTTGCTTTTCACTGCCACTCTGAGCAGAGCATGTTCTCCTTATACATACAATAAGCTGACTTAGAGTTCCAAATTCCCTTTCGAAAATTCATCTTGCTAATCTTTTCCTTGCTGATCTGGTTCCCTCTGGAGCTGGGTTGAATCAGCAAGTACAAACTTTGCCCTTCTCTCCTACTTCCTGGTGAAAGGTCTATGTGCAGGAAAGAAAAAAGCCAAAAGTAATTCAGCAGTGTGTGCTTTTATGCAGTGTGTCACTTACAGCTCAAAAGTAAGGCTTAATCCTGGGCTACTTGCCACTAGAATGAGCCACAGCAGTGTGGGACCACAGACCTGTTCCCTTCAACACTTAGGAGACAGCTTTGCTTTCATCTTGGTTGTGTAGTGCTTTGGGCAGCAGCCCAAATGGGCCTTTGCCTCATTCCAGAGATGAACTGTTTCCAGGATGAGCTGCTGTCGGTCCTTTGCAAGCATCAGGCTGTGACTGAAGAACCACGATTAATTTCCTTGATATAAATTAAGTGCTTAAGCAAACCACTGATGGTTGAGGTGCTTAGGATCTTCCCTGATTCCTTGCATGCAAAAGCAGGAATCATCTGAAAAGCTACTTTCAAGCAAAGCTCTGAAATGTTTCTCACACCTAAACAAAACTTCAGTAAGATAATGCTCCGTGCTGAACGGGGCTGCTAGTGAATCAAGTGAAGGGTGATAGTTACCAAATGCTGTCAGTTGCAAGAGAAAGGTAAGCCATCTTTAGTAAGCATTGCCCCACGGACATTTGTACCAGGCCTCTACCAAACAGGATATAGGCATGACTGTTTCCTAGGAGGTTCTACAGAGGAACTGGGCAGTGCTGTTCCCAGCAGGCACTTCCAGGGTTTGGAAAACGCTCCATTCCTGGGAGTAACGCTTGTTGCTAAGAGTTCAGCACTATGCTATACTCTTGCACTTGGAATAAAACATCCATTTTAAAAGTATGAAAGCCACTGTTTTAACCTGGCAATGTTGGTACACGTGGGTGGTGAACAAAAGCGTTGGCATCATGTGATAGTGCACTGAGGATATGGGATGTAGAGCAAAGATAATTTGGGGTCCTCTGCTGATAAATGATCTGCATTTTGTATCCTGTTGTTTTTTTTGCTTTGTTTTTAACAAAAAATTGGTACAGGATCCTGCAGAGCAGGGAGGATGCGTTTCTCAAGTTCCCCTCTATCTCTAGAATACGGCATCTCTTTGGTTTTGAATCCCTGAATTGAGCAGTGACCGTAGTAAAACCTTTAGATGCCACTTAATGAAACAAAGTCACTGTCACTCATGTCTCCCTTCCTCACAATGGTTCAGACACGGGGAGGGCCGTGCGGCCCTTCTCTAAAGACAAAGCCTTTCTCATGTCTATCAGTGCATTGAAAGCTTTCCCTTTCACACTTACGTTAACATTTTTATCCCGGGAAGGTTAAAGTTCATTACTTTCCCAAGGAGTTCCTACACAGACTGTTTACGGCTTAAAATTTCAAACAATTCTTTCTCAGATGCAGCTGTTGAGCATTTCTGCCTTTGCAGAGTGGAAGGGGATGTACTAAGCTTCCCCCAACTCCCCCATGCTCTTTAGACTGTGATTATCTCACATCTGCAGACAGCAAAGCTGGGACTAGATGCACTGTTTTATCTTTTCAAATCTGAACAGTACTGGCTCTTCCAGATCTGATATGTAAAATTTCTTCTGACTTAAAAAAAAAAAACCAAACACCCTAGGATATCCGTTCCCTCACCCCAGTTGTCTTTGTTCCCTCTTCATCATCAAGAAGCTATGTGGAAACTTCTGATTCCCAGCTGATTGTTACATTCTAAGCCCAGTTCTGTTTGCCTACTGATCTGGGAGGATTTTGTCTTTTCCCTTGTAAGCTTCAGCTATAACAAGTCAAATTCCTCCTGATTTTGCTAAAGGATAGCTGGAAGTCCTGAGTGGTTTCCATTAGAGTTTTATCTCTAAAGCAGAGATATACTCCAGCCTTTACGCCTTGGGTCAGAATACAGTAAATCTGGCTTTTGAACCGTGTGCCAGACAGAATTGCTGCAGCTACATGACACGCAGCAGTGACAGGCCGTAAATTTGCTCTTAACTTTGCACCGAGCAGCTCTGTGCCAGGTCGGGTGTCATCTGTCCTCCAGCAGCTAGTGGAAGGACAGGAAGAGCACTACCATGTGTGCTGGCTAATTTGACAGAAATATGATTACCTGTCTGTCCTAGAAACGGATCCAGTTGGCACTGTGTGTCATCCAGCGCTATACACATCTGAGGGTAATTGTGACCTTGAGCTTTTCTCTTCCAAAACATGAATTGGCCCTTGAAAGTAGGTATCTGCTAACAAACACTTTGAGGAAAAGTACTTTTCCCTTCCCAATGTCGTTTTTTTCTTAGTCAGTGGGCTATTGTCATTTTGTTAAGATCGCACTAACTCGCAGGACAGTAATTCTCACTTCCCATCCAAAACCTCTTCTATGAGAGTCATCTTTCCCCTAAAAAAAAAATAATCAACCCACTCATCAACCCCTGCAAGCTCCTAGCAATCATTTACTTTCCAGAAGCCTGACATGGCCTAGCATACCAATTTTATCTCCTTCCTTTAAAAAAACCAAAACAACAAACACTTTATCTGAAGGGAAATGGTACAACTCTCAGCTGTTCTCTTCTCTTTGGCCCTTCGACAGTGAGCATGCCTGAATCCACAGCTGTGCTATTAAAAACACCTGTGATGGGTATTCTAATTAATTTAGGAAACTGGTGAATGGTAGTGACTGATCCTAATCATGTTTTTAGTTTTCTTTTCTAACAGCTAACTCTGATTTACTTCTGAGGCTTGGCAGCTCACTCCTGCCTGTAAACCCACAATAACAAGGAGATGTGGACCTGAGGGGTGAAGGCCGAGCTAAGAGCACCTTCTTGTTTTCCTTGCTCATTAGTGCCAAGAGAAATTCTTGTGCTTTAGGGCATATGAATTATTAGTAGCTGTGTGGTTGGAGAGCAATAAAGTAAGGGAAGGGAAGGTGGTTTCGGGCAGCAGAAACTGATATTTGAGGATTGGCTATTTGTTCTGTACTGCTCAGAATTATTGCCAGTCTACACTGAAGGTTAACAACATTTTAGTGCAGCAGGCTCAGTTTATGTACTACTGATAGAGAGTCCCCTGGGTTCTCCAAGTCTGCAAAGGTAAGGCAGCCAGCACCGATACAGCCAAGAGGTTACATAGTGCCTTAGAAGCCAGCGTATTAGTTACCCACCAGTGCTTATATTAGGTGTTTTTTAACACTCAGCCAGGTTCCTGTCAGGCACCACCTGATGACTGGCTCGTAACGAATCTACTCTTGGCATCTGTGTGCTTCCACTTAAATTGCATATAGTGGTGAGTGAGTAAGCTGCAATCAGGTATCTTCATCCATAAAATTACCTCTGGAAAGGAGCCCTGGACTTCAAAGGCACCCAATGAAGGAGCAAGACGAGAAGGAATACAAGGTAAGAGTTGATGCTGTTAACATCTTGTGTATGTGATTTGTCAATGCTATGGCTCAAGTATGCTGGGATTATTCTTAATGTGAAGTTCAAGTAAGAGTCTTCAAGAGGTGATGCTCAAAGCCTCCAGTAGCCACTGTGTTCCTAACATTGGTGACTGCTCTATCTATTGCAGAAGGGATTGATTTATTTATTTCTTTCAGTTGAGTGCTTGCAAACAATGCCAGAAGCTACCTGTCTGTAGCGATGGACCTATAAAACTTGGTAGAAGGACCTTTCCTTGCGATTAAGTCCTAACTGTGTTTGTTGGCTGAGTCTCCAGGATCCTTGTTACCAGTCTAATACTGCTTTGTCTGACCAAGGGTTTTCAGCAGGCTTGTGGGCTATTAGTGGTACATGCAGCAGCTGAAATCTGTTTTGTGCAATGGTGGGCCTCATTGCACTAACAGGCATTTTATAATTGCATTTTCAACCAGGTTTTCCTATTCTTCTCCTTAATTAACAGCATGGTAAAAGGACAATAATGTACATAACTGAGCCTGGTTTGAGAGTACTGTTGGTCTGAGTTGCATGCTTCCAACTTTTGAAAATTTGTTTCTGCTAAAGGATTAATAGAGTCTCTGCACTTCTTAATAGCAGTCTCATGCCCACGTTGCTCAAATCCAGAATCCATCTAGGAGAGCAGCAGGTATGAACCTCAGTCTGTTTGTATTCTGTTGTGATCTATGTGGGAAATGACTCCAGTCTTTCTTACCTGTCTTGTTTAATGGATAGAAGATGCCCGCTGGCTTCTTATGATCTAGTAAGAATTTCTAGAGATAACAGTTATAAGTCTGAAATTGTTCAGCATGAAATACTTGTTGTCAGTTGTGCAAAGTGAAGTCTACCCCGCAGTGCTTATTCAAAAACAGCTCAGGAACATTATTGCAAATTTGCTTTAATTAGTTTGACTCTATTTACATATTAGCCATAGGCTGTAAGTGGTTAATTAGGCTCCCCCCCATTGCAGAGCAGCTGGCAAAAGCGTGTTCCTCTCTGCCTGCTAACAGCTGCTTGTGTGTGAACCCATCCAAAGCACTAGCAGCATAGGTAGTGCTATGGAGGCAGTCTGCTGATTGTGGACGTGCTGTGAAATTAGTTTACTCGACAAAGCTATGCGTGTCACTGTTGCTGTGGCCCTACTTGTTGCTTGACACCTCCTTGCCAAAAAATGGTAGTCAGGGTGGACGTAGAGCCTTATCAGAAAAACATCTCAGCCAAATACACTGCAGTTTAGTTTAAGTATGCCTGTCGCTGGAAAGGATCTGTTTTAGTTTCACCTGGAAGTTGAACGATTTCTTGAATGCATCATTTTGTTACCAAATAGTTGCCAAGCTGGAGAGGCAATGTTATTGTCAAGGCAATACCCTATGTTTGACCTTCCTGCTTCTTGTACTGCCTGGAATGGATGACACTGAAAGGGGTGTTTTAAAGGGGTGTGTGGGTATTTCTGGATATCTTTGTTTTATTTCTGACAAGTGCTGACACGCTGATAGAGCAAGCTGCATAGATATGGATTATTAACTACTTATCGGCAAGATTCTTCAGCATAAAGCAGAGAAACTGAATTATGAGAAAACATTGCTGTTGCTTTTTCATTTCCTTATCAGCCTGGAGTTAGCATGCGGGACCCAAATGCTACAAGAATGGGTAGATGTAGAAATATCTATAGCCTCTTGCAGTTGCAACAAACAGAAGAAAATTTGACAGGAAGAAAAAAAAAGAAAAGATAGGAAAGGAAACAGTTTCCTGAATTTAACAGCAAAAATATGAAATGCTTTGATGGGGGAGATACAGTAGTCACCATCTGTCAGCTGATGTGGCCCATATGGCTCGTGTAGGCAAAGACAATCCATAAAAGGATTTCAAGGTAAGGAGGATGGGTATTGCAGTGTCTTGTGTGAGGCTGTCTGCGAGGAGTCTTAGCAGAATCCCTGTGTTATATACTGTGAGAAGAGTTGTGTCTTAGAGACTTTTCTAAATTAAGATCGCTTGCAAAATATGTCAGTATCTGTTGGTTAATTACAGTTCTCTTTGTGAGAGACCCGGAATTCAAGAAGCAAATACATTAAATCTTTCATACTTCTAGGTTTCCTCTTATGCTGTACGTGAGGAACTGTTGTAGTTGTCTGGCAGCTGCGTTTATGGTGCAGTTAACTAATTGGAGGCTATTGTGGACTCTTAGCACTGTCAATTCAGACTTGGTTACAGGAAGCTGTCGTTGACATCCTCAGCCTGTGTGAGTACTGCTGTTCGTACAGTCTAGTGCCTGCAATGACATTCAAGTTCCTGCACTTCCTCTGAGCCTCTGCTGATGGAAGCTGCTAAGAGCCCTTCAGCACTAATGCAGATGCCCAACATGGTAACTTGGGCAAGTGTGGGAAAGGCAAGCGTGCTGTGTGTGCAGGGGGACAGGGAGGGCCTGCAGCAACTTTCATTCTGTTCTGGAATCAAGAAATGAGAATAAGATAACACAAGTGCCTTTGTCTCTCACTGTGCTTAATTTCAGAAATAATCGCATTGAATGTTACAGCTTTTTCTTCTGTCTAGGCTTTTTTCTCACTGTTGCCTTAGCTAACAGTTCCTCCCTGCTCCCTGCCTTCTGAGGTGCAATTAGACTCCTTTTCATTGATTTGGTTCAGTTTTAGGATCTGAAATTTTCACAAATGGGGTTATTCTACCCAGAAATAGCACTTACTACTTCAGATCAAATCTCTGGTATAGGTTTTTAACTGTCACTGAATGCTAAAGAGAGAAAAGTGGCACAAAGTACTTAATGACTTAAAGACTGCTGGAGCTGTAACCTGTGAGGTGCAATGAACCTGCTCGGCACAGCTTCTCTGAAGGGGCTTTGTTGTAGAACAGGCACATTACAAGTGACTGGGAAGGAACCCAGCCAAATCTGTGCCAGCTATCCCAGAGCTGCAGAGACTGTGATAGTCAGAGACTGAAAAGCCTGTGGGCAGGAAAGGATCAGCTGGATGAACAGAGAAGTTAAAAGGAGAATGCACTGAAGGCACGTCTGTGCAGACTGCATGAGGAGGCAACTAGTACCTCTTTCCCCTGATTGAGGCAGGGCAGCACTGCTAGAAGACTTTTTTTAAACATGAAAATTCCCAGCAAGGTGTCAGAGAAACCATCCAACTGAGGTAAAAGCAGGCCTTGGCTCTTCATCTGCCCTCGTTTGGCTGTCCTAGAATCCAGTGCAAAGCAGAGCCATGGATGTCCTTGTGATGTAAAAGCTATCTGCTTTCTGAGTATGTGTGCTTCCTGCTTTTAGCTCAGCCCTCAGTAACACTTGCATGATGTGTGCAGTGAGGAGATTCATGGTGGAGGTCATGGCTGCGATGGTGGTAGGGGCTGCTCACAGCCTGACTGGAGGTGGTCATTCTGGACAAAGCAGAATTGGCTTTTTTTTTCCTTTAGTACAGTTAAGTTCTAAGCAGGGCTTTTCTCCTAGATTCACCAAGATTTGAGATTCTCACGGCAGCAGTGCTGAGAGTGGACAGCACCTTTGTGAGAAACACAAGTCCTCGTCTTCCTAAGATGAAGACAGCTTTTTTCAAACCATGTGGGCCAGAAGTTGTTGAGGGGGAGACAGGATCGATGGGAAGGAAGATGAAAGCAGTTATTTCCTGACTGGTAAATGTAGAGGACAGTATAATGGGTTGTTGTTGGTCAGCTGGAGCAGACCTTGTATGATGTTTGTTTTCAGTAGTAGATTATTTCAAAGTCTAAGGACCGAGGCTAAGCTTCAACAAATCTTTTGAAGGTAAGATCCTGGCACAAAGCCTCGCTGCCCATTCCTTTCAGCTGTCCACCAGCCATCGTCATTTTCTTCAATGACAGCTACGATATCTCCTTCGTTGATGTCCAGTTCATCCATGTTCTGGAAGGGGACAGGGAAAGGAAATGTGGTTAACCTGAGCATACAGGAGGGACCCACGTATCTTGTGGGTTATTTTTTTACCCTGTCTTTCATCAAGAGTCTGTCAGTGTTCTCCTGATTGGGAGTGAGCCTGAAATAACCTAACAGCAGAGGATTAAGCACTTACTGAGCTGCCTATTTCCTTACGATCCTCAGAACGTTCCCCAGCCTCCCTGTTGTCTCCTGAGCAACCTGTTTTACCATAAGGGAAGGGTGGAAAGGGCTAAATGTGACTGTTCCAAACCAGCCAGCCACAAACCTTCCTTCATCTACAGCTCTTGCTCAACTGAACAGTGCAAGGCTTAATTCCTGGCAGAGATGAGAACAGTATCTCTACAAATCCAGGCCATAAATAGGACCCTTGGTTCTCTTAATAACAAAGAGTGGGGATCAGTGGAGGAACTTTTAAGCCTACAAATTAAACTATGGCAGTCCTTTTAGGGAAGGCTAATGGTGTAGCAGGAGTCAGTGTGAAGAAGAAAATATTTTTTTAACCAGTCCCGAGGAGGAATATAGTGTATAATATTGCTGGATTTGGATGAAATTATAACAGTCATGAGGTGGAAAGCAAGGGCAGATGTCCTACGTGCTGCGTGTTTTATTTACACCATTCTTTGAAACCTGTGGCTGCTGTGAGATAATATATTCACTAGATGCATCAAGGGCCTGAGCCACCGTGCCTTGGTCCTTTTCTTTCTCTTTTTGGTGTTTTAGAAGATAATCTTTATGATAGAAAGAATGATGTTATCTCTCTTTCAGGTATCTTGAAATCTACATGTGAGGAGACTGTGTTTTTAATGCTTAGTGCAGCGCTTTGCCCTCTAGTGATATGATCTTACTAATGGTATTATGCTGAGAGAGGTCTGAAGCCGGTGAGGTTTAATATCCAGGTTAAGGATGCAGGTCATGGTTTATAACTCTCTTTTGGTACACAGGCCAAGTCCGCTGTAATTCTGCAACTTGCAACACTGAAGTACAGGGATACACTATCATTTGGGGGTTCACTCCTCCCCAGCATGGAGACCTCAGTTAAAGCTGGTGTGTTAAACTGGAGCAGGACTCTCCAGGCGATAAGTGAGATCATGTGAAGAACGATTCTTAGACAAGCATCCATCACGTAGTCTGAGATCTGCTATAAAGCTGCAGTAGAATTTATAAGAGAGATCTCTACCTGCTTTCTTTCCCAGGGAGGACATTTCACGTGAAACGTAAGTTCAGAATGCTCAGTATTGCACGTTTGGCCATCATCACCAAAATAGTTTTCCATGCCTCTTTAGGAGGTTGCAACAGCTTAGCACAAATTTAGGCAAGCGTAATTACTTGCAAAGAATGTTATTGTTTCATCTTGGGGAGCGCGTAGTCCAGTGATCTGTGCCAACAACTGGCCAGTAAGTCTCTAAGTGTCCTCCTCTGAAAAAGGAAGGGAAGCTAACAACTCCTTCACACAATTAATGCTTTCGAGATGTTTAGATCAACGTTTGGTTTTAAATATGACACTGTATGCAATATTTAGTTTGAAGCCTTTGTTTACCTGGGCTGTGTAGTCATAAAGTACTCTGTAGTCCTGTGATGATGTAGTTCTTTCATGTTCATTTACAAAAATGGATGCGTAGACCCCATCTGTTTTCTCTGCTTGTAGAAGGGGGGGGGGAGGGAGGAAAAACAGAAACAAAGAGTTCAGTTGCTTATAAATGCATGGGATCATATGCAAGAGTTCACAAATACAAGGGTCTCTGTTCTCTCTCTGTCTGGAGGTGTACGTGTGTAGAAAAGCTGCTGTGAACTGTAGGTAAATTCTTGCACAAAAACTGTGTCCCATTGATTGGGTGACAGTGCAGCCATTGAACTTTCTGGGAGGTCAGAAGCATTAGCTTCATCCAGGTTGGGAAAAATGTTTACCCTGCTAAAGCACGATCACAGTAGTGCGAAGAAGGAAGTACTGTGAGTAAATTGGTTTAAACTGTTTGCTACTGGAGATGTGAAATTCTGGCAGTTCAGTGATTCATGCAAGGCTTTTCTTTTTCCTTTGAGAAAAGTGGAAAATACCATACTGGTGTGGTGGGTCATCAGACATTTTCCATTAGTTCACATAGTTTCCATTTAGCTATTTGTCAAGATGGGACTTTTCTGGAAGATATTTTAAACTAGCTTGTCATAATTTAGGAAAGCTGTTATTCAGGAAGAGACAGAGCTAGCCCTGTTGAAAAGAACCACCTGGGTCTCTTCTGCTTTTCTAGTGCTCGTGATGTAACCACCGTGGTAAAATGGAAGAATCAAAGCCTTGCTGCTGTGCATGCTGTTGTGCTGACAGTAGTCCAGGCTAGGGCTGCTCTCGTGTACTTCCCAAGCACACCTTTTGCTTTCAAAAGGGCTGTGTGGGGAAGAGAAGGGGAGCTGTGGTGTGAGCAGTCCAAACCTTCAGGGCTGGCTAAAGATGAAGGGGAGGGCAGGCTCTAATTGCATGCTCGCAACCTGGTATGTCAGCCCAGGTGAAAACACTGCCTTAGGAGGTTTCCAAAATGTGATGACTGTGGTGTGCTAGATGAGCAGCAAGGTCTACTTGGGCTCCACACAACATCTTAATGAGAGATGGACAGCCAGCAGGGTTTTTTCTGCAGTTAGAGGGAGATGATTTTACCAGGCTTGAGCATAAGGTGCCACCACAGATGCTGTTTACTTGGATAAAGTAGAGATCCGCTGTTAAATCCCGCATTTGATGTAATATTGTTGTTTATTTCTGGTAAATTTTTCCGTATGTAGTCGTTATACAGCTCTGCAAGAGACCAGATGCCTTCGGGCTGTATGTATGTGGATGCTGTGCTGCATGCTGAGTTAGGCGGCTGGGGCCTGGCAGGTCCAGCTGGTGCCTGATAGCTCCGGAGAGACTCTGCTTCCTGAGCACCAAATGCAGCAAGTGGGGTAGTTGCAGCCTCATTACTGGGCATTCAAGCAGACAAGGCAGGCCTTGCAAAGGAAATTGGCCTGAGTATGTTTAAAAGCTGTTTTAAAGGAACTTTTTGATTTCCTGTAGGCAGCAATCTCAGTTCAAATGTTTCTGGTATAAATCAATAAAAATGCTGTAAGCTGCTGCTTTCTGCATGGTCAAAATACTGTTTTAAATGTCCTACTGATAAATGCCTGACTGCACAGGTTGTGATAAGGCAGTCCAAGTGTGAAATGAGATGAGTATTTGTATTCATAAGGCATGAGGCAGATGTGTTAAAGACTTCAGGGATTCCCTTGTGCTTTTTAGAGGTAGCATATCCAACGTTAGGAGAATACTATTATCTTTAGTAAAACTGTGTTGGTCTGAAAGCACAGTATACCCTTGCCCAGATAGAGGTCTTGAAGTTCTTATGACCCTAAGGTTATATGGATTATTTAATACTTCAAACTGGGAAATTTGAGCTGAATTTGTTTTCAATCTGCTCATACTCTTGCCTGACATCATGTGAACGTGTGCTGTGGAAGTTCTGCTCTGTGTTAAAGCTAGATTTAGCACGTGATGTTAAACGCATCTGGTAGATTTACTTCCTGGTGAGGCATACCGAAAGGAGGGGCTGAAGGAATGACACTTTCAGCATTGTTTTTGCTGCTTCCATGCAACAGTCCAGAGAATCTGCAGAACCAAGAGAAGTCAATAACAAAATGAATGAGCAGGGCATTTCTTACAAGTCTCAGTTGTCAGACTTAACCATTCTCCCCATGTGCTACAGTGCTGCATGGATGTCATCTCTTCCTGTGGCTGTCTACTTTCCTTTATCTATAGATATTATCTTCAATTAAAGTAAATTCTAAAAAAAACCTTAGAAAATCACTGAACTGGATGAACTGTCGGCCGTCACTAAATTGTGCACTAAATGCATCATACAGTACTTTGTTGTGGATCCAGAGACTCGTGAGATAAAATTCCAGTTGTCTCATTCTATCAATACAATGAGAATTGTCAGTTGTTTACAAGAGAATACCATTCCTTTAAGGAAAACCAATACAACTCAAAATACAAAGCTTTTATAACATACCTTTCTAGGAATAGTGAATCTAAATGAAATACTTCTGTTTCCTTTAATTTTCTTTTTTTTTTTTTTTAATCTCACCTAGTTGTTTTCAGTATCACAGCTGGATTCTGGCTGGGAACTGGTGACCAGACCAAGTGAGAATATGGTTTAGGGTATAAGTAGCAATAGTACGGAGTGCTTAAGGCATGTCTAGAGGGTTGGATTTTTCAGCTGGCTCAATGATTTCTGAAAAACCGAGACTGAGCCTCTGAAGGCTGTTTGCTCCTGCAGAGCACAGTTGTATTCTAAACGGCCATACAGTTGTCTTCTGTAATTGTGGAGGCTGCGATGTTACGATTCATTATTATATAAAATCTTGTTTCCAACAGAGAACCAAATATTATGTATAAACCTTATCTGCTCACTAACAAGCCTGGACCACATTTTAAATGGGAGATCCCAGCCCTCTCTTTGTCTTTGCCATATAATAAGGCTTGTCAAAATACAAAGCTCTACTGCTCTTAAATATGATGCCATTCCTGCCATTAATTAGCCATTTTAGTATAAAATATTTAAACCAATAGCTCTGCCATGCTATTCCGCTGATATAACTGCATTCGTGTTACTATATTTACCAGCTTAAATGGATTAGAAAAAGAAAAGCACCTCCCTTATCATCACAGTTATTCCACTAAGTATTTTTTCCTTTGGTCTAGATAGAGACAGCAGCTCTTTGTTGTGCTCAGCTGGGCGTTGCAACGCGCTAAGCCAGGAGGTATTGCTGAAAAGGACAGCTCTCCCCAGTCCTGGCTCCCAGAAAGGCTCACCTTTGCCCTCCCTTGCACAGAGTGCTTTTGATGCTGTGGGCTCAGCTCACTAGGAAAGAGGAAATGAGTGTGAATGCTCTCCATTGCCAGCTGACTAATTGTTTTATGAACTTGTCCTCGTCTCTCTTCCCGCTAGGCCAAGGCAAAATGGCTCTGACTCCAGCTTTAACATGTTTACTTCTCTCGAGTTATTTTTATTTATATGCAGCTGTCTCTTGCCACAGTGAAAGAAGTAGTAACTATCCAGGTCCCATTTACTGTCACAGAAACATAGAATCACAGAATGGCTTAGGTTGGAAGGGATCTTAAAGATCGTCTAGTTCCAACCCCCATGCCATCATCATACACTGAGAAATACTACTTCTGGGAATGAAAGTTTAGCACTCACCTCTTCATCATCCCGCAAGTCTGGGTTGGGCTGTTGCTTCTGTTTGGTTCCCTGTCATAGTAGTTCTCATATCCTATTGCACCTGCAATAGGGCAACAAAAGAAAAAAGAGATGTTCAATCAGGCAAAACCTATTTCTCTCAACCAGAGTGCAGCCAACAGTATAGCAGTTCAGGAGCAGCAGTGGCACAACATCCATTTGCACTCGCCAGTAACATGTTTGGAGCAGCTCAGGGGGATGTTAGGTGCTTGACAAAGCCGTTCAAGTGATGGTGTGCAGATACATCCTTGGTAGAAAGGCATTCTTGACCTGGCACAAGCACAGTCAAGGTCCCGAGGAACCACTGCACCAACAGTGAGTAACCCTAATTCAGATTGCAGTTTAGCCCGTGATTGTTTCCCCTGTTTTCTTGAAGCCCAGACTTTAAGGGGAGCGGAGTGTGGTCACTGTGAGCCTGTGACAGTGTTCCTAATACAGTTGGTGGCAGTGTTTTCTTTTGTTTTCCATAACACATTGAGCTGGGGAGATTTCTGAAAGTCTTTGGGAGCAGCAATAGTGAGAAATGTCCTGGTCTGTGCCTGAATGTGGCTTCATACCTTTCGTATCTTCACCTTCACCTCCACCTCCTGAGAGCTGATGTGCTTTTTACTCAGCAATAGATTGTTTTTCTTCTCTTGAACACGGTTATGTTACAGTCCCTTCATTCTCCCCTATGGTGTGGTTGAGGGTGAAATTGAGCTATTTACAAATCCAGCTTTACAGATGAAATAGTTAGAGATGGATTTATTTTTCATCTTATAGCTGCCAGTGCAGTAGCTTAGAGCTGGTAGTCAGACACCCTTTCTGCCTTTTCAGTGTGAAAGTCAAACAAATATGAGTCAAATCTGATTTGGAAGCCCTGATAGCCTATTATCTCAGTTATGATACCAGGTAATTAAGTAAGATTTTGAATGTGACTAAAGATTGTGTTGAAGTTTTCGCACTGGATTAGCCAAGACCATAAACAGAGCAGGCAAGTACAATAGTGAGTGCAAAGAACTCCTACAACAGAGACTCACGGTATTAAAGGATTATTATTATTTATTTAATTTTTTAACCATTTTAAGAGTCTGCATTTCTTACCCTTCCAGACTTTCTCCTGCTGTAGTTTCTAGCCTGTAATTCATGTCATGACTAGGTAGAAGAGAAGAGAGAGCGCGACAGGATCAAGAAACCAAAAGGTTTGGTCAGGATGAAGATCAACCTCTTTGACAATGCAAAACCACACGTGGATTTTTCCACCTGCACTTTGCAAATAATAAATCAGATGAACAGCTCACTGTGTGCTACTGTGCAAACTCATTAGTAAGAGCTGTAGAGGTACGAGGGTGTTACTTCCAGAGCATGTCGCCTTCTAGAAGGTGGCAAAAAAACAACAACAAAAAACAACAACAACAAAAAGAAACCAAACCAAGAGTCGGTTGTTTCTTTGCATTTCATAAAGCTCTCAAGTATTTTTCCCACCTATTTCTTATTAGAAATGAGTCCTGACATAGCCAAGAACTGTTTGCAGAAAATGACCTGGGTGGCTGGAGAATGAGAAATCTGCCATGAGGAGGGGAGAGAGGGAGTGAGCCTAGCTGAGAATTACAATTCTTTGTATACAGAAGCTTCACACCACTGCAAGGTGCATTTTCACTGTCAGAAAGGAGAACTGTAGCTTTTCCTAGGTAAATGCTCTTGTACCAGTCAAATTTAAATCGCCTATGAGAAGAGGAATAAACCGTAGCAGCAAAATGACATCCAAGCACAAGCAACAATGTATTAGTTTAAAAAAAAAAATTCTCCAAGTCCTGATTCTTAATTGTCATGGGTGTAATGAGAAAAGGCTAAGCGGTAAACAAGCCTTAGGCAGCTCAGTGCTGGATTACTAACAGAGCATCCAGCCCTGCTGAAGAAGTTGCCAGGCTGTTACTGCTGCCAGATCTGGGCTCTAAGCTGCTCCTGTCAAGATTATCCCATGGGACAGGGCATGTTTGCACCTATAAGATCCCTAGCACGGGAGGCTTTTGTCAATATACAATTTTCTTATACCGGTATGGCTTATTCCGTGTTCTGAATGGAAGTAAGCTCTCTTGTGACTCCTGAGTCAACACTGAGGGGGTTCCTCTTTGGTGTTTCAGTATAGTATTACAGCAGATTGTGTAAGTATACAGTCTGTGTACCCAGATTTAAAAAAATAAAGAAATGGAGGAAGAGATCTTTTTAGAACAGAGATCTGTCGTCAGCTGACGATTAGATGGAATAGGGAGTTTTCTGTCCTTCTACAAAGGCTGTGAATCTTTGTTTGCTGCAGGTAGTGCAGGCATTCACTCAGTCTGTAAATATGTGATACAGCTTGTTGAAGTAAGAAGGTGTGGTTTGTAGTTGGTCATGCAGAATGTCAAATGACCTCATTTCTGTTGGTGTGTTTGGAGAACTCCTATCCTGGAGCAGCAGGTTTTCGATCTACTACTGCTGTTAGTTCTTCCTGTCCTATTCTCCATTTCGACTCAGAGATTTTGATCAATAAAGTTGATGAAGAGGCTTCTTTTGGGTTGAGTGGACAGTCTGTGAACTTTACATCACTACTGCCTACTAGGACAAAGCCAATTCCACTCAAAATTTTCCCCAGCTGGGGTTATGCCCCTATACAAACAACTTCTTAAGAGGAGAAAGTGTTGTTCCCACAGTGGGTGGGAATGGGTAGTGGGAGTAGAGAGTCCTTCCTTTGGCTTTCCCCAGTGGAGTGGGCTGCCCAACCACATGCTAATGGCTGACTCACCTGCTAAGACCAAAGGGAATAATTACCTGGAGGTTGTGTTCCTGTCATTTTACTCTTAATGAAGTAGTCTATGTCTGACTCTACGACGCAGTTCTCCAAGCTTACCCGAACCTCTTCATACAGCTACAAAACAGAATTCAAGAATTTAATACTTAACGTTTCATGTTGAATTAGCTCTTAATGTTCTTCTAATGCCTTTTCTCTTTAAAAACACTGCAATTGGTACATGTCTGACCTAGTTCGTTGGTCTGTCCCCTGTGCAGCCATTCTTGTAAACACATCTGTTATTTGTATTCTGGATATCTTTTCATGAGAGGAGGAAGGAGACAGTCCAAGGCTTTTCAATGCAACCAACGCGTTTATATAGCAAGAACCAGCCAGTGAAAGTTAAAACTCAGACATACTTGAATGAGGGACGTGACCGACATTTTTTTTTTTTAGGATGTGATCCACAGACCTTCAAATATTTGGCAAATGAGAAGGAAAAAGCAAAATGCCAGCATGGAGTGGTGTATGTTTTATGTCTTCTTGCTCTGATATAGTAACTGCCTGCCTTTCTGAAGGATGTGCCTAAGCACTCTTACTAAGCTGAGCAACCTTGTATTTGGAGGCACTACCCAATAAAAGAAGGGGAGGAGACAGTGTCATCACACGTGCCACAAATTAACTAAACTCATGTATCTGTTTTGCATCTGGGGAAGAAGGAATGAGAATGATTGAGAAGACTGTCCCTTCATGCAACATGCCAGAGCTGCACAACAGCCAGTTTGATAGCAAGTGCAGGGAAGGCCAGGTTAGTGCTGTGCTTCCAAAGGTCTCCTGCAGTTTGTCTTTTGCATGTGAAGCTCCCTGATTTCAGCCCCTACCTCATCGTCCTTCACGCACTGCATAGAGAGCTGGTTGCAGTGAACCCACAGTGAGTTCCGGAGGATGGTGATGCGGTCACACTCCTGGAGCTGGAAAACCTGAAGCCAGAGAGATGTGAAGTAGTGTCATGTTAGTTGTATTGCAGGCAGCAACAGTTCTTACACCTGCAAATCATCTTGAAGGAGCCTTTATGGAGGACAGCTCTTCAGCTACTGGAGAAACTCTATCTACTTGCTTGTGCCCAAGGGTTGTTTTTTTTTTTAAGTTATTGCTAAGAATTAATTATGTTTTGCAGGTGAGGGGGGGCAAAAAAAAAAGAAAAAGAAAAGCAGAGAAAAGGAATCAGTATCTGGGTTTGAATGCTGCCTGCTGCCAAGGAGTTCAGAGGGAGGGTCCTCCTTGCCCATTGCAATCTTCAAGTGTAGCAGATTGCTGTTATGTGGCACACATTGCTAAAGGTAAAGCTAGAAATATCCATCTCTGCCTTCTAAAATGTCTTACCAGACTTTCCCTTTGGAACTATTTGAGGCTCTCTGAGGTTGGGTTTACTCATTTCTAAGGTTATTTTCAGGGTGAAGGTAAGGTATTTTTCATCTCTCTACTCTCTCCCTCAGCTATCTAATTTATTAATGTTGTACAGCTGACTAGATTTACAGAGAACGAGAAGAAGAGAGTGAAAGGGAAAAAAAAAAAAAGCAGGATAAATATGCACTGAGATGGGGGAAGAGGCAGATAAACTTTCTTTGAAAACTTGAGAAATTGGTTTTTGTTTTATTTAAGTTCCAGTGTTAGAAGTAGTTTTTGGTAGTCAGTTTTCGGTTTTCTATGAGGTGTGAAAAGCTCAGATGCTTCCAGCCATCTGTTTCCATCTCCATTTGCTAGTAATTATGTCCAGAACACCACAAATGTATACAGTATTCAGCAGAATACTTGGGTGTGCTGCCTGCCATCAAATATCTTACTTAAAGATAAAAAGAGTCAATCAAGGGAGAGCCAGCTGGTGTTGGGACTGGTTTCTGAGAGAAATAGCTTATTAAGAGAACCCGAAGGGTAGGGAAATTGGTAGTTTGCTGTCCATGCAGAATAAAAAGCCTATGGACAGAGCCTACCCCGCAAGGGCTGTTCAACTGGAAAATTTCCAGGTAAATGATGCCCTTGCAGGAAATGCAGCTCATCAAAGACAGAAACAGAGTGACTTGGGGTTTGTCAAACCCTCTGCGTATTGCAGCTGCATGCTGTGTTAGGCACATCTCTCATGCCATCAGCTTGTGCGACTGCCCTGCTTGTGAACCTGGGCTGCTTGTGCCAAGGAACACGGCCCAGCCTCACAATGGAGCTTGTCCCAGTGCTTGTACTTGCTAGCCAGGATTTTCAGGCTATGGATGTCCCATGCTTAGCTACAGACCTTAGCACTTCCAGCTTTTGTGCTGTGCAGTCAGAAGTTTGGGATCTTAAGCTGATTTTTTTTTCTATCAGTTAGCAGCTTAAAAGGTCTCATGAAATCTGCTCATTCTACCTACAAGCACTTCTTAAAGGAGGAGTTAGAAGTGCCGTTCCTTCATGAGTGGCTGTTGGAGCTAGGCAGTGGGCAGGCCACTAGCTCTGTGGGCTATAATGAATTTAGCCACGTGGGATAAACAGTCTTCCAGGTTGTGGAATGTTTTGCTTGTTTACTGGCTTTTTAAGAAGGGGAAATTGCCAAGCCTTAATTTTCCCAAGATGCACAAAGTTTCCATAGAAAGTTTGCTGTGGCAGCCATGGGACTTTTCCAGCAATCCCAGTTAGGGAATATTTAAGAGGAAACAGAGAACCAGAAAGCTATTTTATGTAGGAGTAAAACCTGAAAGAAGTAAACACAGCAAAACCACGCTTCAGCAGATGGACAACATATCTGAAGGATCGTTGTAACCAAGTGTGTGTCAGATCTGGATGTCAACCAGTCCCTGTGAGCTGGCGTGCAAACCTTAGAAACCAAGTGCAAATCTCCTTGTCCACAACAGAAACAAACCTCCCCCAGCCTCCATCCTTCAGTGGAAGCGATTAGTCCTTGGCAGGGAGCAAACATTCTTGCAGGTGAATGTAACACACTGTGAAATGTACAGACTACCTAGGACCTCTCTTTGCTCTACAATGATGCTACAATACACACTTTTCTGCTTAGTGTGAAAATTTTAATCTCCTTTGAACTTGTGATATTTAACAAACAAAAATTGAACAAGCAAAAGCTGTCCTGCATTAGAGCAAGAAGCCATTCTGGAAAATTCTCGCAAGACATAATTCAGAGGGAACGTTTGTTTTTAATGGACTGATTTAATGCTTCTTGTTTCCATTCTGAAATTCATCGTTTAAAAGTGATTTTTCATTTGTTCCTGTTAATCTACTGAAACTACATCCTGAAAAAAAGCAGCTGAGAAACAATCTTGGCTATGATAGAGGATCATCGTCAGAACTGGCATCCTAAGTTGCATTGTGGGTGAAAACTGGCAAGAAACACAACTAGATTGTACCAGTTCATATATTGCTCCATTTCTCACGCCTCTGCGCTTATTCCCTTCCTCTATATTTACTTACACATGCTGAACAAACAAGAAACGTGGAAGTGAGGTAGCTAGTAACTATGTCTGAATCTGCTCTAGATTTTGTAGTGTTCTTGCAAAGACTCGGTGTAAAGCAAACAGCAAAACCCTTGAGATAATATTTGAGGACCTAGACGGATATCTGTAAGTAGGGTAAAACAAAGAGAACACAAATGTATTGCTGTAAAAGTCAATGTTTACCTCACAGGTTTTAATATGTTCCTGTTCCCACTCTGTCCTGGCCTTATCCAGCTGTTCAATGTTCTGTTTGTACACATTCTCTGTAAATACAGACACACACAAAATAAAAACCCAACAGTTAGGCAAGAAAAATGATACAGTCTTCCTCTTTTTCCTCCCATTAGGGTTTTGCTGTGGCTCTTAACTCTGTCAAACCCCAGGCCTGAAATAAGTCATCAGGATGTGTGAGCTTGAAACTGACAGTCAGCAAGTGTGTGTGTGTGTGTATATTTATATATTTATATATGTATTTATATATATATATGTGGGGATTATGCACATAAAAGATCAATAGCACAGGCTATGCCCATCCTTTGACTCAACCAGTCAGGTAAACCATGCTTTGTAGTAAACTTCAGTATGAGCAGTGAGTGCCAAGCCTGAGCTCATGAACCAGCCCCGAGGTTTGCCAGCATTGTCCTTTTGGGCAAAATACGTATAGCGTGTTTCTGGCTGAAGCATGTAGCCGTGCTGCCATGCTCGTGCACAGGGAACCCAGGGACTGTGTATCTGGTTTAGGTTGGCCTGGGACAGTGAGTGTCATTGTGCTTTCAAACTTGCTTCGAGAAGAGCTTTTTTTTTCCTGAGTGAAGTCCTTAAAGATGGTCTGCTGTAAAATCTTTAATGACAGCATGAGACTTGCACGTCCGCAGGCGTGAAAATAAGTGTGGCTGACAGACAGGCTTGCTTTTCTCTTCACTATGGTGTCTTTTGGTAGATGAAACCTGACTTCAAACAGGTCTAGCCCACTTGATTTGATTGATGCTCTCAAAGTTAGCCTGCTGGTAGATCTTTGCTGAGAAATAAAATCAGTTCTGTTGCAAATAGAGTATCACCTGCTTCATGTGCTGCATCTCTGCATTGCTTGGCTTTGTTCTGACTCTGAAACAGGAAAAGAAAGAAACACTTCAAATTAATTTCTACCTGTATGTTTTGCTCCTGGCACAGTGTTCTGCTGCCTTCCCCCCTTTCCCCTTATAGGGTTAAGGCTCCAAGCGCAGACAGTTCTTGTCTGTTCCACCTTTAGAATCATAGAATCATTCATGTTGGGAAAGACCACTTAAGATCATCAAGTCCAACCATCTGCTCTGTTGAGCTTGTGCTATGGAGAAGGAGGGAGCAGAATTTCACAGGTGTAGACATAAGTGCACTGACTGCAGGGGAAATCTGGCAGCTTATATCATTCTATCCAGGGATCCCTGATGCAGGAGCACAGTGCTAGCATGCTCCAGCCCGAAGCTTGTGTCTGCTGTCCAGGTTATTTTCTAGAGTGTCCAAAGTGCTTTTCCAATAGATATTTAGAAGCAGAAATAAATGTCAGTTAAGAATGTTAATCTCCCAAGCTCCTCATGCAATGCATATATGACAGGAATACAGCCTTTAAAAATGCTTTGCAAATGCCAGACTATTTCCCATAACAACTCAGGAGACTAAAAGCTGAATTCACTCTAAGCAAGGCTTTTTGGTTTTTTTTAATCTGCAGCTTCTAACAAATGAAAATAAGCACGTTATTGACAGCTCTGTGCTCCCAGGTCTTTCTGCACAGATGGTGATGACAGTACATTAATGCACAGCTCTAGAAATCAGTATCACACATTCTTCCCTTCTGCCCTTCAAAGCAATGCTCAGGTAGGGGTTCCCATGACCATGTTCCTCCTCACAGCTGGCTGGAAAATGTGTAGTAAACTGGAAACATCAGCTTCATTCTTATTTTCTTCCTGGCCCAAATTGTTTGCAAGTGCTGAGCAGAATTAAACAGCTGGCATTTCTTGTGAGGTGTCTCTGTGCATTTCAATTGTGCTGGAGTGTGTGTGGAAATAACGGCAAGGAAGTGCCCTGGGATTCTTCTGTGTGAAAGGATCTAGGTCAGATTTTGATGCCACTGAAGTTACTAAGAGTTCTGGCGTGATTTCAGTAGGGCCAGGATTTCATCCCCCCCTTTTATGGCAAACCTGGAAGGTTTAATTCATCAAAGATTAAGGAGTGAGGGAAATAAAATGTAAGCTTCTGATGCTGTTTTTGGAGTCTCCTTCCCCCCACTCCTTGAGACGATTTTTGATTCTTTTTGCTTACACTGCACTGATTTTATCGAGCCAAAGGGAGTTCATTTATTTTGTTTTCTCCATCTGTTCCGCTGTAAAATGTTCCCATTAGAAGTTAGCAAATTGTCAGCTACAAGTATCAGAAGATGCAATGAAGGACAGCAGTGCCTTAATTTCCAATGATTTATTTTTGAGTTGGTAAATTTAGATGAAATTAAACTAAGCATAAGGAGAAAAATGTAGAGAAAAAAATGCATTTTAATGTAAGACACTATGCCTACTAAATGTAAGCAACCAAAAGGCAAAGCTATCTGCGTGACATACATCTGACTTGCTTCTTTCTTATGAATGATTCTGGAGAAAAATCTCATTCATGTTGCTTTCAGGATTTATGAAGCAGTTAGGTCGCAGCCTGGGATTAAGAAAACTAATTGGATAACTTGGTCCCTCCCTTGATCCACCACAGGACAAGATCAGGGATGGCAAGCCCAACTGAGTGGTCTGTGAAGGAAGGCCTCCTTGGGAAGGTGCTTCTTTCCCATTTTGATTCTAAGGGGTTAATTAGAAGGGAAAGCAACCCCTGGCATCCTGTGGAACAGGCTGTTCAGTTGTGTTCTGATGAACCTGGGAAAAGGAAAAACAGCTTTCTCCCTTTTAAGCATCTGCTGAATAGATCAGTCTGTCTAAGGTACCTTTTCTGTTTGCTTCTGATTGCCTGAAGCGCACATCCGCTCAAAGGACTGCTCGGCCTCATCCGCCTCCTTGCACTTCTGTTCGTAGCTCTTCTTTGACTGTATCCAATTGAAATGAAATCACATGTGAGGCTTTGGGTTAGGGAACAAGGCTGGGCTGTCTCAAGGCTCCTAGAAGCTGGAGTTGCTCATCTGCAGTCTGGGGGAACAAATCAGCATCCAAGTTTTGGCCAAGGAGAGAATTCCCCATGACACCAGGGAGAGATGCTTGTTAAAAATAGCTCTGAAAAGTTGTAGCAGGGAGGCTGGCAGCGTGAATCAGACCCCTTACAGCCCTGAATTTCTTTGCTCTGTTTAAGTGCTGCCAGCTCCCTGCTCAGGTGATCACTGCCATGGGTGTTCTGCACAGATGCAGCATGGGCACTGTGGGTGCATCCAGTGCAGGGAGACCAAGTTAGAGCCAAAGTTTCCCAGTGTGCCAGTGAGGACAGGTTGTTATTTCCACAGCGTGGCTTGGATTGCCAGGTGGCTGGCCCAGCACTCCAAGCTGTGAGTCAGAGCCAACCCCACATAGGTAGCAGTCTCAGTAGAGTTCTCAGAAGCAAAAGATATCTTTGTTTGCACCAGAAGTACTCCCTGTCTTAGTGCTTCACTTAGAGTGACGCTGCATGTAAACACAAATAGTTAGTACAATTCCAGCTGTAGCACTGACAGGTCTGCAACTGCTCTTCTTTAGAGGCAGTTGCCCATTGGAAACCAAACCCAGCTGTTGCAGTTCCTGTACCTGCAAGCCTCCCTGCTGGAGAGATTTCCTTCTGCTTACAAGGCTCAATTTGTAAAATTATTTTCATATACAGGAAAATAACGTTTTCTCCTATAAGTATCCTTGTTTTAAAAGAATCAGATCTCATCTGAACTGTTTGGATTGATGCTAATTCCACATTTAGCTTTCTGAGTGCTCTGGGAGACTTCAGTGGGTGATGCAGGGAAGGTTAGCTCCATCCTCTCTCGTACAAACACACTCTTGTGCCATTAGAACACACGCGCACACACACACACACTCCTGACCTTTGTTCACGTGGTACAGATTTCACCCTGTCTCAAACTGCAGTGAGTTTGCATTGAGGAATCTGCAGAAAACCTCCTTGCTTACCTCCATTGTTTTCTTATAATGGGACAACTTGCTCTTTTGCATGCGCTCCATTGCAGACTCGTACTGTAAGAAACACACAGGGGTGTGAGCGTTTCTTTCTTTGGACTTTTCCCCCTTGCCTGCTGGCAGGATCAGGAAAGGCATTGGCAGAGTCTCTCTACAAGCCACGTGCCTGTGCAAAAAATGACTTCACTCTGCTTTTGTAATTGACAGGCTTCTCAGTGACACAGAGAGCATCAGTGTATCAGGTAAAAAAAAAATAATCCAAGATAATTCTGCTTCAGTGCTTTCCATTAATAGCAGAGAGGATGTAGGCCTTCATTTTCTCCCTCCCTCACCCTTCCTTCTTTTTTTTTCAAACCTTAAGGAGATTAAATAGTGTAACACCCATCAGTGCCCATCAGCTCTGCTAGCAGGGCTCATTGCTGGCCCAAGACCTCGATCTCACATCTTTGCAGACCAAACCACGTTCTCACCCATGAGGCCTGGAGTAATTGTCCATTTTGAACCCAAACGGTTCCTGGGTAATTTATATTTCATTGCTTCTGGCAAATTTATGCTCTATGTAATTTGATTTCCACAACGTAATCTGGTCAGCATTGGAAAGACGGTGCTGGATTTTTTTTATAGCTTTAATTCTGTTATGCCCAGCCCTGTGTGACCATGAGATATGCTCCTATTTGGCAGGGCATGGGTTTCTTCAGCTGGACTTCTGGTCCTTTGATCTTTACGTTCTGCTCAAGCAAAACTCCCTCCGGGGTCACCCAGAAGCGAGCTTGACATCAGGCTCATAGCACAGCTGCAGCAGAGCCAGCACAAACACAGAACGGCGTTATGTGAGATCTCCAAGAATGCTGACACCTTCCAATATGTCTGATGTTGGCTTCCTCGCAGCTATGTGCTGAAGGAGAAAACAGCTTGCAATGGGTCCCAAGACTCCAAAGGAGTTTTGACCATTTTTTCCAGGCCTCTCTCTCCTTCTCTCTCTATATATATATTTATAGTTACAGTTATATACATAGTTATATATATAACAGTTTCCATTTGAGTTCTAGACTTATTGTTTTCAGCAGGAAAAAGCCTCTCTCTTTGCAGATCCTAGTGATGAGATGGGGACGAGGGAGACAAATGCCGATGACTGGGTGCATGCTGTCTTTGCATATGTGATTTGCTGTGAGCTTCAAATCTCAGTAGCAGCACTGCTTTTACCCCTCATATTCAGAGTTCTGTGCTGCTCCAAGCTCCTGTGCGTCTGGGTTGTAGACGTGAGGATGTTGCTGCATTGGACATTGCTCGTACATGTTTACCTTTGCTTAGAATTGTAAAAGGTCGGGGTATTTGATTGTACTGTTCTCTCTGTCACTGTTTTCAGTGATATCAGCTCTTTGTCTTCAAGCCCATGGAGCCAGAGGTATAAGAGTCGCTTGTCTCCATTGAGAGCTTTTTTTTTTCCGGGGATTTGGAGCCAAATGAGACCACAGGGCATGAGATAACTTTGAATGTACTCTGAATTTTACTGCACGGCACCAACTTGATGCTATTCCAAGTATTTGGCATATGTGCTGCATTCTGCCTAACAATCATTTTTCCTCTATGATTTTAGATGCTTATGTTATCTCTTTATTTTAGTGCATGTTAGAGATCATGCAGGATCATGCCAAAGCAATGCAATTAGCAAGGATATAAAAAAGAGTAAAGGGTGGATTAAGTTCTTACATGAATAAGAATAGCATCAGCAGTTACAGCAGAGGCAGTAAAAGTGACTAAAGCCTCTGTCTCTGGAGTTCAGAGCGTTACTTAATTTCTAGCTGGGATTAGAAAGAGGCTTTCTTCCACAGCGTATGGAGAGAGAAGGGTACACTGGGCACATTTCATCATCTTTTGCAGTATTCACAGCCTACGGCTGAAGAGAGTCCGTCAGAATGGACCGCCGACCCAGTCTGTATCAAAGATTGGCGAGTTCCTCACCTTTTTCCTTTGCTCCTTCTGCCTTTCTCGGAACTCCTCTATTCCTTTCAGTTCATCCTTCAGCATTCCTGCCAGCTGGATATGAGAGTTTCCAACGCTTTCAATTTCTAAAGCAGATCAGAATTCATGTGCAGTCAGTGGAAAGGATTTTAGAGGCGAAGTCATATTTTTCAGGAGATATTTCTAAGATCTGGCTGCAGTGTACAAATTGCTCCAAACAGAGCAGCCTTCAGCAAAGAGGTACATGTGGAAACACGAGGGGTTTGACATTGCTGAGGGTGCTCAGAACCTGAATAGGGCCTACTGAAGGTCCTTTCAGTGCTCACAAGTGATGTGGGCAAGACCCCTTGCTGCAGAATTGGAGCACCCACTCAGAGCAACTTTAGCAAGTGTAGGATCTCCCTGCATTTCTTCCTAGCCCCATTTACTCCAGCCACAGGTGTTGTGGTGCTGGGGGAGGACCTCCGTTGTCCCCCTGGTGTCTGCCTTCCCTCCACTATGTTCTGTCTGCTCGTGGGAGCTGCTTGCCACTTCCCTTGCCACAAATGTCAGCAGGGGAGCTTGCAAGCTGAGAATTTCCAAGGGTCAGCTAAGCTGGATTGCATTTCAGACCATCTGACTGATGCCGTTTGAAGTGGCTGGCAGCTTCTCTGCATTTGTCAGCTTTGGTGGCTCTGAAATGAAGCCCTGCACTTTCCAAAACCATTGAGCTTCCCCCTTCCAGGCTCTAAAAGTACCTTAATTCACCAGCTGCTTCTGAAAGAGTGCTTTTGTTATCTGAACAGCAGGCACCAATACCCAGATAGCACTGTCCTATTGGCTTATGACAGTGTGAAAGGTTTTAACACTGCCCTGGGCGCCTTTAGAAAGCATCCTATGTGGATGTTAGTGCCTTGTGGAGGAGGGAACAGAGCTGGTATTTTGCAGCTTGATCTGGACAAAAATAACTTGAAGAGAAAGCCATTTTCTGTGCCTTCAGAGGCTGGGTTCAGTGCCCAGACTTGGAGGAGGATGTGAGTGAGTGAGTGAATGTGCTTTCCCCCCTCTCCATGCTAGATACAGGAACAGACTGGGACGGAAAGGTTAACAGTATGAGGGGGAGAGGATGAAAGAGCCCAGAGGGTGCCAACGCAGTGTCGGCCTGAACCTGGGTCACAAAGCAAGATACGAATACTTACGTTGCTTGAGCTTCTCAAATGCTGCCTTCAGTGTGCTGGGAGATAAAAACAAGAGCGCTTCATTAGCACAGGCTTCTAAGGATGGGCTGGGAATCTCGAGGCAAAACTTTCCCTCACAGCCAAAAGATTCACATAGAAATAAAGCCCTTAACAGCCTTGCAGTAAAAATTGACCATGCTAAGAGATGAAAAACATCAACCTGTTACCACATGGGAATGCAATAAAATGCTCCATGAAGCAAGGAATTGCAGAACTCGTGCTCGCCCTATTTTTTTCAATCTGTATTTGTAAGTGTTGAACGTTCTGTTCTTGCACCTTGCCAATGGATGCAAGTCAAGTGAGTGAAATAAAGACAGTCAAGGGAAATAGGGCTTCGCAGCACTAGACTGCAGAGAAAGCAGCCCCACCCTCCGTGGTAAGCGCAGCACCGCCGATCGCTTCCTCCTTGCTCACCCTTGCAGCTGGAGCAGCAGCCTCCCTGCTGCGCTTTCCTAGCACCCCCGCGTGGTGCGGCTCGCTCGCCTTTAGGAGATGCAGCGCAGAGAGCTGGGGGAGCTGATGTTCCCGGCGTGGATGTGCCGTGCTGTATAATCAGCTCTCGGCACTGGGCTGTGATGTACAGCCTGGGGAGGAGCAAACACTGATGCGGTGCTGCTCACCTGGATGGAGGTGCACGGCTAAGGCAGCGTTGTGTTGCAGGAGGACATGAAGGGGTAATTATAGTTCACTCGATGTCCTGGCTTTTTGCAATCCAAAGTCCTTTTTAAGAAGGCAGCGTGAAGATCAGCAGAGAGGCAGTGGGAAAGGAAAGAGCACAGTTTGTGAGAGTCACTTTCAAAGTAACGATCTGGCTGGAAGGGTGTCTGCATGCACGGAAGCCAATATTACACTGTGATTTGGAAGTTTTTCAGACTCAGAAACCACCTCTTCAGGCCCCAGGCTGTATGGTTCCCTGAGGGAAAAAGTTCTGCAGAGTGTCCCTGACTTCCCCAGATGGAAGTCTGGGCAAAAACCCTCCAGGATCTCCTTGGCTGAGCCACAGCTATTAGGGGAGCCCAGAAGAGGATGCATGTGTCTTCTCAGCCATGAGCAGATGGGCAGGGAAATCCTGCATCTCTTGGCCTGCCCCAGGAGACTTAAGAGACGCATGAAGGATACGCATGGGTTAATTTAAGATGGACGTCTTTTTCCTAACCATAGCCTTTAATACCACATGGTCAGGCGTAAGTAAAGGGCTCAGATGATGGGAAAGAGTGGATCTGTCCTTAGCAATAACTGTCCTGCCATCCGCTTCCAAATCTTTGCTTTCAACCAGTAAACATGAGTATTCATCTACCTGTTGGACTCCTGCAGCATCTTCTCAAGGACACATATGTGGTAAAATCAGTTTGTTTGTGTGACTAGTTATCCTAACAATATTTAATCATTTTGAAGCTTTGTTCACCTTTCCTTCTGTACCCTGGTTTGCATAAAATGAGTTGAGCGTGAAACTTGAATGGAACCAATTTTCTCAATATAAAGGGGGGAAAAAAAAGGATTCATTCCTATCCTTTAATTAAAAGGTCTAGATCAAGTAACAAGTTGGATACCAGCAGCTGAGTTAGCTTTCTTTCCCTTCTTAAAACCTCCAATGGATTATTTTGAAAAATTAAAAAGACACATGAAATAAAATTAGCCTTAAGTGTGGACTTTCCAGTGGGAGGTGGAGAATGTGCTAGCAGCATCATCCCAGAAATAAGTAAATACTGACATTTTGAGAACAGAGGGCACTTGCAAGCCACACGTACTAATTTACGTGCTGTGCTCATCTCTTTTTCCCAAAGATCTGTTCATCAGCGTTGGTGATTCAGGTTATACCAAGACTGACAGAGCTGCTGTAATGCGTTATGAAAAACAACTCATCCTCAGTACATATCAAGGACAAAAGCAGTTTGTTGCTTTTCTGTCGTTGTTTCCAGGCACCAGAGCTACCAGAGTAGCTAGTGATCTTAAGCTATACGTGAAGCTTTTCTTATTCTTGCTGGCTCTCTGTAAGCATTAATCTGTCTTCTGGGACAATAATACATCTGGCTATGAGCTGGAGAGATGCCTGCCTCATACACAGTCTTTAATTGCTAGTTCAGAAAGCTCTGGTCTTTTGCTCCTGGTCTGAGATTCAGCCAGCCAGTTCCCTGGCTGCTGCTTAGGGTAAGGCCACAGTCTGCAGGTAGACTGGAATAGACTTAAGCCATTTCCTTCCTTATTTTTATTTAAAAAAAAAATCTGAAATCAATCAATCAGATCCCTTATCTTTATGGGGCCTGGAGGGGTAGCAGATACGTCATTGTGCCTACCTACATGTGCAGGACGGTGAGTAAATCACATCTTGACCCACAGAACCAGCAGGTACTCCTTTATGACTCGTGGGCTGCAGGGGCATGCTGGCTGCAGCAGCAGTTCTGTAGGTGAGCTTTTGCTGCAGGGTGCTCTGACTGTATCAGCGAAATACATCATTTCAGCGCTGTGAAGGGTTTAGTGGCAGCACCTCTTGTAGCAGACATACACGGGAATTTTAATTTAGATGGCCCTCCTGCGTATATGGTAAATATACACAGTGTATATACAGTAGTTATTACCCATCCCATCTGTGCTGGTGTGACTTTTGTATAAGACTGAGAAGGGTTTTATTCCAAAGCATTGAAAATGAAGGTGTGTCACTCTTGGGGATACTTGTACACAGTGTCCTGTCCTTTCAGCGTGTGATGCTGCTTGGCACTGTGGCAGTCTGTTGTAGTAGCTCTCAGGCCAAACTGGAAAGCGCAGGGGTTGAAAATAACTCGAGAAAAGCTGCAGTTTGCCTCTTCTCCTCTTTCTTAAATTCCTCACTTCCGGTGTTTCTGTGACAATTCTAAGCACTTCTGCTACAGACAGCACAGCCCCCGCTTTGGCGTCCCTGCGCTCGGGCTCCTGCAGGTGTCACAGCGAATTTACACGAATTCACCGTGCATGTTTGTTAAGGCTTCCCCTCGGACGTTTAAAGATTGCATTTGTTAAAACGAGTTTCAGATACAGACAGGATTGCCCCTGAATCTGGAATGATGGGGGACAGACCGAGCCGGAGCAGCAGCCAGCCTGCTGCAACTCCTGGTGATTTTTGCCATCTAGTGGCTGAAACGTTCTTCTTTTGCTGCAGGATCTCCGTACTCAACCACAGAGGAATGGAGATGCTGTTGTAAAATAAGTCTCTGTGGAATAGGATGCTGGGGCTGCCAGGGACCGTGCTGCGGATGTGGCTCTGCTGCCTTCTTCACAGCCATGAGAGGCTGAATGGATGGATGGCACCAGAGGCGCGGTTAGCAGAGCTGTCAGTGACAGCGCTCTGCACGCAGGCACGCTCACCGTGTGCACTGTTGCACCACTTTTTTGTGCCACCGTAGGCTCAATGGTTTGGGTGGGTGTTTTTTTTTTCTGTATTTTGCCTCCTCCCTCACCTGGAGACTGGTCTGAGTAATTCATAGAGCCCCTTTACGTTTTGACACAGGAAGGTGAAGCACAGGCTCTTCTAACCGGAAAACCACAGCTCTTTTTAAGTTTCCTTTTTTTTTTTTTTTTAATCTTTGCTTGGTGAATAGAAGTGGAAAATAACACCACCTTCCTTTAAAGCAAGAGCATCTTCTTTTCTGCAACGTTTCACTTTAACGCCAATACGATCTACGCTGTTCTGTTCTTAGGGTAACGTTTTTAACGTTCCTTCTGAAGCTGGGAGAAGTCTCTGCCAGTTGGAGTTCACAGAGCAGTTTCCAGCAGTCCTGTTCCAGCTCTGCCTCCGGTGGCTTTAGCTTAGCTTCTGACAAAGTGGCTCTGAAGTCGGTGTGCTGCCAGTCCCCACTGAGGCCGCAGTTAACATCTCTATTTCCTCCCGCCATATAGGGTAGACCCAATGTGATATTAGTGACGCTTCTTTCTGTAAAGCCCAATGGTGGTAGCAAGGTGGGGAGAAACAAATGCAGAAGCATCTGCTCTCCATTGCTTTGTACTCAGACTCTCTGCACTGGGTGCACATGTGGAGGAGGGTGATGGTTTGCTTTTAGGCAGGAAGATAACAACTCACTCCCAAGTCCTAGGCAGGCACGTAGCAGAGTACTGCACACAAGAACCCTGTCTGATATCATTTAGTGGAGACGTGGTGCAAGCAAGGAACTCACTTGTGCCTAGATGTTTGCTTGTTCTTTGAGGAGTTACGAGCAGAAATGCAACACCACCCAGTGCAACTGGAAAGGCTTGTGTGCACCGGGTGTGATAGCTAAGCCAGCTCCTAAGAGGAGGAAAGGTATGGGCAGCACTTTGCTCTGTCCCCTGCAGTCCAGGAGTCAGTCTATGAGTTAGTTACAGCAAGACACTACTGTAAGTCATGCCAGCCACTGTGCAGCAGGCTGAGCTCTGCGTTGGCTTGGATGGAGCTTATCTTTTGTTAAAACAGCACCAAACATGCAGGGTTCCTTTAGTGCTGCAGTGTGTCTCTGTGCATGTTTTGCATTTACTACTTACTTGAGTACTTTCACATGAGTGTCAGAAATAGAAGCAACCCCAAACTGATTTTGCTGGGACAAGGGAGCAAACCAGAACCCTTAGGACTTATGATTATCTATGGCATTCAAACCAATGGATTAAAAACATCAAAACAACGTTAGTAAAGAAAGAAATTTAGTAGAACTAAATTTCTTCATCTCATGGAAAGAGAGCAGCACAGCTCAAAACCCACTTGTCCTCATCACTGGTGAGCTTATCTAGCCAGGGTTTAATAAGATCTGAGCAGAGGCTTAGGTCTTTCATGTACATGCTTGGATTTGTTTTCACAGCATCCTGAAAGTTCAAAACACAGACGTGAGTGTATAAACCCCGTACAGCTTCAAAACATCCAATTGGAAAGTATCTCACGATAGAAGAATGTGACCTTCCAAAATGATTTTTAGCCTCGGTTCAGAAATGCTTGCTTTGTGAGAATAGTACAAATGTTTCCGTGTATTACATGACAGACACCCTATATTTATAGACAGGAAGCAGCAGCCTGGCATTTTGTTACAGATGCCCTCACCTCGTGTTCTCTGAAATTGCAGAGAAGGGCAGAGCAGGAACAAGCTTGAAGGAACTGCCCTTTCCCGAGGTCTGAAGGAGATGTTAGTGGAAAAGAAGGAAGGAAAAACAGAGGAAATCATATACATAAGAAGAGACAAGCAGGGCAAATGACAAATATAGCTGTTGTCAGACTAGGCAGAATTTAAGCAGCTCCTACATGTTTACATCAGTTGTTTTACAGGGGAGACGAGTTCCCAGAGGCTCTGTTTCAGCTGAAGTAGAGGACGTGCCTGCAAACTGGGCTCTGTAGTATATTTTTTCTCATATTTTCCTGCTGAAGAGCTGCCCAAAGCTGTTGCACAGAAATTCCCAGTCACCTTGCAGGACGTGTCCTCTCAAAGGCGTGAGCTCTGCCGAGAGTTATCTATTGTGTGTCAAGGCGCCGCAGACTTGGTCTCTGTTCATAACTCAGCTGAAAATCCCACTTTCTGTGCCCCCTGTCCCGTATGTGCAGCACAGAATATGGAGACTACAGAAATATATGGCAGTTTAAGCATTGTAATGAGTAGGTCCCTCTCCCTCATTGGCTATGGGTGTAACCTGGCCTTTGCTGAGAAAATAGGGCTGTAGCTTTGTAATCATCTTTTTCACAATTTGTTTAATAATTAGAGACTACGACGTATTGATTCATATATGTATGTGTGTGTCTCTGTATACAAGCTAAAAAAGTGGGTTAACAGGGCTTTTAAGCTTAACATCAGGTAGAAATGAAGACATCTGAACACGTGCTGTAGGGGCCCTGCTTTACAGGGAGGTTGGACTCAACAATCTCTAGAGGTCCCTTCCAGCCCCTACAGTTCTGTGAGTCTGCCCTGAGCTCCAACAGATGAGGTTTATTTCAGGGCAGCATCCATCACTCTGCTGCGGTCCCCGCACCTGGCCCACTTCTCAGGGACTGCCCCGTCCCCTCCCAGGTCTGCCCCACTTCAGTGTTACATCTGCATGGAGATTCCATGGCAATGCCTCCAGGTACTTGATCTTCTCCAGCCCTTTCGCTCCCAGGTTACCCATATTTCTGTATATAGCGTGCATCCACAGCTGTGCTGGGACACCCAGTGATTACGTGAAAGAAGCAACCAGCCTTTTCCTTCCTTTGATGATGTTATGCTGCTCAGTGTTTGTAAGGCCCCAAAGGACTGGGACTGCGGCACACCAGTACAGACATGCCTCAAGAAACCCCACTGACAAGAAGCTAAACTGCCTGTTAGGAATGTCTCATCTAGCATGACAAGTGTGGTGGGGCAGGTTAGAAATGAACTCAAAAAGAGGCCTTAATGGGCAAGTGCATTGCTTTGCTGTAAGACTCAGTGGCTGCTAACATGTTTTAGGGTTTTAAGAACAAGATACAAGAAAGCTCCACTGGGGGCTATTTAATAAAAGCTGCTGCTGGTTTGGCAGCCTCTGACCCACCAGGCGTTAAGATTATTTAGGAGAAATATTTTGTGGATCTAGTGTCGAGGACAAGATACTTGGCTGAACAGATTTTGATCTAAGCTTGTGAGACCCTTCTTGCAGTATTACACGGAGATTTAAATGCGTGCATCCTTCTGCATAGTGAAGTGAACTTGCCAGGACTTTCAGCAAACGCTAAGTTAGATCCATGCCGCGTGTCAAAAGGGGATTTCTCCCTTTCCTATAGGAAGTAGCTTCTACCAGCTGCAGTGCTCGAGGCAACAGCAAGCAGGCAGAATGCCTGCGATTGCTTGAATTAGGCTGTGCTACTGAGCGATGGTGTGCCTTGGCTGTTAGGCAGCCCTTTCAGGGAACTTTCATTTCTTGTGCTGGAAGCTGCAGTGTTTGTTTGCCATGCCCATGGTAACTGGGATCAACTCGTTTTAGAAGCACTGCCTTTGCTTTATTTAAAAGAAAGAAGAAAAATAAAATGGTTGTGGTGGCACATCTCCCTTTCTGCTGTGATAGCAGCCTCTCTCTAGCTGTAGGCTAATCTTAGCCATTTCCTATTCTGGTGTTAAAAGAGCAGCGAGGACCTGACAGAAGAGAATTGCAGCTCTGTAAGCCTGTCCCCTGCTAGCTCCCGGCTCAGAGCCATGTCCCTGTATTTCTAGTGCTGAGGGCTCTGCAGGTCCCTTTCACTGGGTTGTTTCACTGCTGAATGGGCAGTAGCACCGTCCCACTGCATTGCTGGCCTGTGCTGAGCACCAGCAGCGTGAGGCCCTGAGGGGTCAATCCCCACCAGAGGAGCTTGCTGCCGAGGCCCCATGTCCTTCTCACAGGACACCTTTCCTTTTGGGCACACACAGGGCAGTCAGAAGGGTATCTTCTGTGCCACCCAGAACCCAGTGCCTGTGCCAGTGCTGGGAGAGCAAACAGCGGGCAGCATATGAGGTGGAAACCCAACATGCACCGTCACCTGTGTTTTTCTCAGAGCTGCCATTACATTTCCATTACGTGGCCATAGCCTGGGTTAGCTGCAGAGGCTCTGCCCCACACAGGGACAGCTGCTCGCCTCGGCTTTGTGCCACTTCTCTCCTGCCCTGCTTTCCCTAACCGTGCTGAAATGATGGGAGGGTTCTGGAGCCGATTCATTGGGTTGTTTATAATGTGCTAAACAGAATTAATTGGCCTTGCAGTTGTTTCTCTTAGGTCTTCTGTGTGTTTTCTGACACTGGAAGTTTATGGGCGGTTGCTGGGGATGGATGATCTTCCTTTTCTTTATCAGCCTTTTAGAAGGGTACCGGCACCTTCCTGATATTAAGAGCTGCTGGAGTGTGAAATGATTTCCCGGGAGAAGTGACAGAATGCCTTAGCAACAGAGATATTTAAAAGATGACTGAATTTCAGACCAGAGGATAATTTTGCATTAGCAAGGAAATGAGTAAGTGATCTAAAATGAGTAATCCTTGCTCCTCTGCGATACATTGCATGGCACAGAGTGTTCTGCAAAACGTTCTGCAGCAAAAAAAAATGGAAGCTACTTTTTTCCTGGTGATTGCCAAATGCGAGTTTTAGGGACTAATACCTGCACAGCACCTCAGTTAGACTTCATTTGAGAAATATTGCTACCCAAGGATACATACAGAGATGTGAAAGTCCTTGTTCAGCCTGCCAGGTATCTATAAAACTACTGGCATTCAGTGTGCTACTCAGTAGTGGGAGCCGTATAAGGGGTAATATGTGGGGCCTGCTGTAGGGCAGGCCGTCCAAGCTTTTCTTTTTGTTTTCTTTCAAGGTAGTACATATGTTCCCTCCCCCTGGTCTCTCTGAAGGAGCAGCCTTGGGAGCAGCACTGGTTTCAGTGACATATGTCATCCAAATAATTTTTGACACCGGGTCAAAAATTTCAAGGCATCAAACCAAATAGTTCACTTCCATGAATAGTTCCAGCCCCAAACAGATCCTGTTTCTTTTCCTGATTATAAAGCACTGACTCTGGAAAAATGTCATTCACTGCGCAACTCCAGAGGGATGCCGAATGACAGAAAGCCAAGTGTGCTCCCTTTGCTTCAGAAATAAGCACGGTGAGACACTTGCTGTGAGAGCAAAAGAATAATCTGCCCAATGGTGGCCACTACCCAGACCAGGCATGGAGTTATGGAGACACAGCAAGTCAGCTCTGCCATGTGCTTTGTTGGTATATTCATGCTTCTATCTATGCCAAGCTACAAAGCTTGGGTCAGACCGGATATGGGCTTGGTTCCAAACTTCCTCCAGTTTCACAGGAGCATGGATTAATATCCAGCCCTGGGGCTTGGCTCTGCCTATGAATCAATCTACTGTAATTCCTTAAGAAAAGTCAGACCTGTGACTTATCCAATAAGTCACAGACGAGCAGCCAAAACTTTGTGTCTGAATGTGTTACCTTTACCTGCCCTGAACAGCCAGTAAATAAATCCAGGTGGAGCCTTTTGGTAATCCTAGATTGCTAATCTGAGCATTTGCTTTGGACAGAAACCACCCGATCTTAACCTGCTCTTTTAATTTCCTTTCCTCTGTTTAAGTCTCTGAAGTGAGACAGCAGGAAGATGCAAGTTTTCCCCAGCAGTCTTTGGTAGGGTTCTTGTTGCACCCCAAAGCACAGTTCAAAGCAAGGCAGAGATGGAGCAGTGAAAGACTTGCCTGTGCTCTGGACTTGAGCCTCATTGCTCCCCATTACCTTTGGCCTTTGGATTAATGAGACAGCTTCCCTGCCGCTCTGGATGTGCCACCAAGTTGACAGTAAGTGTTAAGGGGATTGCCTACAGCTTGCACGTCCTGATGGTGAAAAGGTTTGAGGTCAAGTTTTCCAATAAGATATGAGCAGGAAACCGTGCTTACACTGACAGAGAGTGATAAATAGGTGTAAAAAGAAGATGGCAATTAAGAAATGAGATATAGGGCAGATGAGGGATCAATAAAGCAGTTTTGCTTAGATTGAGGTCTCTTTCAGGCCTGTCTTCTGTGACCCCAAATATTCACCCTTTTCCACCTTATTACTGCATTATTACTTTTTACATTAATGACAAATACGTCTCATTATTGCTGCTACCATCAGTAATAGCAGCAGTTTATCAGCAGTGTTTATTAAGTCAAATTCTGTGCCAACATAAATCTTCCCCTCCCAACACAACTGAAATGTCATCTAGCGTAGTAGAGCTGGATACAGTTAGCTCTGCTGCAGCCTGTCAGGGTTTACTATGCATCCCAGACCTGCCAACCCACCATCCTAAGCTTTTACTAACAGCTTCCTTTTCCTTTTTCCCTGCTACTCCGCTTGCTTTCGGAAGCTGTTAGCAACTCTGAAATGAATTTGTTTTTTCCAGCGTAGGCCTATTGGCAGGTCCCAAAGGAGACATTCCAAGTCCTGCTCTGAAGAACCGTGGCGGTTCCCCATTTTTCCTGTGAAGCACTGGGCAACTCATTCATGTGAGCAGCTCATGACCCTGTCCCTAGGCAGAGTGCAGCTGTTTGACATGGCTTCCAACATGTACACATTAGTACCAGAAATAGCAGAATTCCTTACTTGATTTCTGTTTGTCCTCCTGCTTTTCGGGCAATCTGAACCAGCTCCTTCCCGTACCTCTCTTCTGCTTGAGCTCTGTTAAAAGAAAAACTTTCTCAATTTCTCCTAGTGGTAGCAGCATCGTGTTTACAAAGCTTTTCCTGTAATTGCATCTGAGGTGGGAAATATGAGAAATAGCATGTCTTTAATTCCTCTATCTTCATTTTCTCTGTCTCTTTTATTCCAGTGCTAGCAGTTACCTCTAAAATATTTCTGGTGAGCTATTTCTAAAAGAAACGAGGGAAAAGAAATGCTCATCTTCATGGCTTTGATCAGCCTATGGATTCAGCTATAGGATGATGCTTAAGGAGAAACATAATGAAGGTGCTCAGGAACCTCTTTTGCAGGAGAAAGTTAAATGTGATGGCTGACTTGGTGGCCAAAGTGAAAGCTAGGAGGGAAGGAAGAGTGGGTGCCAAAGGATTTCTTTAAAGAGAGGTTGTGAGTAAGTGGGAGGTGGGAGTAGTAGAAAAGCATTGGGAACATGAGATGCTTTCTTGAGTAGCTGCAGTGGAGGCAGAGGGGGAAGTAGCCGTGCTGGTTATAAGGTGAAGCCCATCGGTTTGGGATGGGGGTGGGACGGCAATGTGGTGCAATGCCTCACCTAATGGGGAACTGTAACTCATGACTCAGGAAAGTGGTTCTGTTTCTATGGTTAATAAAGAAATACAAAGATTTCTTGGCTGCTTTCCCCTCCCCCAGCTCTACAAGAGGTTTCTCAGCTCTGTCTGAAAAAAGATTTTTTATTTTTTTCATAAAATGTTTTAAAGCCTGTGTGTAAGGCCAGGGCAAAGCTGAGTTTTCAGCCCTTTTGCCTATTTATAGCTGCTGAATACTGTCAAATGGTCAACAACAGATAACAGTGTGGTTAAGGTGATTATTATTTTGGGTTTTGCTTAAGGTAAGTCCAATTCTCAGGAGGGATTTCGAAGCATCCCATAGGCTTTTGGGCCTTAGCCTAGGTAGCTTGGAGAAACACGTTATTCGTGCAAAAAAGGAATTGTGATGCAGGCATCACAAGTGAAAGCCATGCAGTCCCGCTGCTTTGTTCTCATATCTGCCTTCCTGCTCAGCCTCTGAGCTTGATAATTGCTATAGACAGAGCTCAAGCAGTTTGCTTGGGGTGGGACTTCCGGTACTGCCGCAGGGAAGTTGTTTGGGTGCATCTCTGTTTGAGAACATCTGACTGCACCTTTGGATGTCCCTCTGTGTGTGACACCTTGTTTGCAGCCAGCTGGGCTTGTGGGCTGGTGGCTCTGGTGAAATCTCACATGCAGGTTTGCAGCTTCGTATGCAGCATATTGAGGCAAACGAGCGTGGCCAGCTCTTAAGCCAGTCCCAGCTCTTGCAAAACCATTGTGTCAAACCTTTCTCAGACCTCACCCCAGACTCTGGTAGCCTAGGGTCAGATGGGTCTGACAGGTCGCTGACAACATCGTTGCACATCTTGGTGCTGTCTTTCCCACTTTCTGGTGCTCTCGAACACAGCTTTTGGGTTTCCCTGCAGCAACCAACAGCTGGAACACATTTTGTTTTAAATCTAGGGCTTTGTTGTGAAATATGACCTCTTTCTCAGTGTCCAAGCTCTTCGGCACTCCTCTTAGATCAGGCAGGGGTATTTGTGAAAAAAAGGTAATTGAGCAGGGTGGGAAGCTGAAGTGTTGATGCAGCCAGGGCAGAAGTGCCGGCACTCAGGGCAGCTGCTGTACGGGCCCTTGTTGAAATTCTGGCACCAAACCCATGACGCAGACAGCAGGCCTGTGTACACTCACTGCAGCGGCTTGGGGTTGTGCAAACACTCATGGAAACACTTGTTCTTGCGGCGTTCAGATCTGCAAAAAGACTCCAAATGTGTTTTTTGTCCTTTGTGGAAAGCCCTTTCTTGCCTCTACCACAAAGCAGGAAGAAAGTCATCCTGCAACTCGCAGAAAAGCCTCCAATACATTTTGAACCACAGGCAAGCGTAGCATCAGATGTGTGCTGCAGTGCAGAGCCTGCCCGAAGCCTGCAATGCAATTCTGATTTCTGTAAGTTATGAGTCACAAAGGAGCTATTTTAAGCAGATAAAGTGAAGCTACCGGCAGGCTGATGTGACTTCAGGACTCTGTGACATGTGGCAATAAAATATGCTTCCACTGGTGATCAAGAAAAGCAATTCAAATAGCTTTGGATTTTGATGGGAGACTCTCCACACTCCGAAATAATGAATTTTCAGTTTGACAGCTCGCATCCCCGTGAAAGTTCCAGTGCTTGAAAAGTAGCCTTTAGAAAAGCAACCTAAAACCAGAAAACTGGATGGGGGCAGCGTGGGAGGAACAAGGAGGCTGTGGCTGGGGAAAGCAGAGCGATATTCATGCAGAGACAGGATCACCTGCCGAATATATCATTCATAGTGTGGGAGCCTTCTAACAGGTCATACGTGAGTTACGTGTCTCACGCTGCACGTCGCTACTGTTGAAACTCAGCCACTCTAAAACAGAGCCAAATCTAAATCTTTTTTTGTAAGCCTTAATTACAAAAATGAATGGCAAAGTTGGAGCAGCTGTGCAATATTTATTTTCTCACCCAGAAAAGTGTTAGCTGTGCATAGCTGTTGCTGAGGGGCTCTGAGAAGTGTGTAAGGATGGAGATAAACCACACTATTGTCACTCAAAATCTGGTGAGGTGGGCAAATGATGCGGGCTGTCCTGAGGATCTGGGAAGGGCTTTTGGTAGGGCCTTGAAGAGCTTTGTTTATATTTGAAATATGGCCCTTTTTTATAGTTACAGGAAGCTGAAACACTGCGTGCGGCCACAGCGCATTTAAAGAGAAAGAAAAATGTACAAGTCATTAGTTTCCTGTTGAATGTGGGAACCTGGTAGTGCTTCTTGCTGTGGATGCATGTTCTACTACAGTGTCATGTTCCAGTAACTACCTGAGCCTCAATGAAGCTCTGGATTTTTGGATCGTTTCACCCCTCTCTTCTCTCCTCAAACTTCTGAGGTTTCTTTGGATTATCTACCTTCCCAAATCGTGTCAAAATGCTGGAAAATTACCCATGGGAGAAAAGTTATATTCATATACTAAGACCTGCCTGCAGCAGGGGAGTTGGAGCTTGATGGTCCTTGAGGTCCTTCCAACTCAAGCCATTCTATGACTAGATGATTTCATACTCCCTCTCACTACCCGCCTCCATCACTCACCTTGTCTCTTCCTTCATAAGGTATAACTAGTGTAAAAATTCTCATTGATTTTGTTTTGTTTTCAGAACTTTATACTTGGAGCTGTCTAAACAGCCCTGAGCAGTACAGGGCCAGGGAATGGGTCACCATCGCATCGATTCATTTGACCACATTTGATCACTCAGCAGCTGTGACCACTTTAGGATTCATCTCATTTGGGCTTTTCTAGGCAAACCAGGACCATTATTGAGTTCAGCAACATCTTTACTGTGTCTTTCCAGATGCAAAGTGAGAGACAAAATTGTGTCCATTCAAACTTTTTTCACTCTTTCTCACCTTTGCTTGAGCAAATCCTCCACATCTTTGCACATCTTCCTCCCATCCAACAGTCGCTGTACGAGCACCTCGAAGCCGGTGTGTAAGGTGAACTCCTTGCACTGAAGACAGAAAGACAAAGAGATTAGATAGTTTGTGCACAAAGCTTACAGGTTTAGGAGACAATTACTGTCAGTCATCTGAAACAAGTCCTGGAAAATCCAAATGTACCTTTAGGTTTGCCCTGGGCAGCAGCAGCCAGAGCAGAGTTAAGGGTGCTGTAAAATCTTTGTTTAAATCCAGATCGTTTTATAATAATGAAGAAGTGAAGGGAGTCCCAGATTTTGCTGTGCCAAAAAGCTGTCATTTTGAGGACATCATGCTCAGCATTGCGTGTGGGATTTTTGTGCAGTGGCCCCTCTTCCTATGCATCAGTCACCTCACCACCTGTCCTCCTTTCAGCTGGTACAGAGGTGTTTTTTCCCCTTCATACTGTCTGATGTGTTGCTATGTTATGGCTTTGAGAGTAAAACAGCTCTGATGACACGCCAGTGTTTTAGTTGTTGCTGAGCAGTTCTGGCAGGCAAGGGACTGGCTGGACATCAGTCAGTGAGTGGTGAGCCATCACTTGTGCATCACTTGTTCTGTGTGTGTTATTATCATTTTGCGTGTACTATTATCATCACTATTACCCTTTTTTCCTCTTCCTTTTCTGTCTTATTATCTCAGCCCACGGGTTCTACTTCAGGCTTTTCCCATTCTCTTCCCTATCCCCCTGGGGGTGGAGGGTGAGTGAATGACTGTGCAGTGCTGAGCTGCTTGCAGGGTAAACCACCACCACGGGGCTCTCAATAGGAGTGATGTGCTGTCTAGATGCAAGTGGCAAGGTGACATCCTTGGCATGTGCAGTGGAGAGAAAGGAAAGAAAGGATGATGGTTCACGTGGCTCTATCAGCAAAGGGTCTGCTCTACAGAGCCAGGCAGAACAATAAGGTAGATAAAAGGTGATGGAGAGCGTGCAGTGCACCCACTCTTGTCACCGTTGTAACAGTACTCAACTGATGATGGGATTACACGTGCTCATCTGACACGTATAATCACCCTTTATGAAACAGGATCTCAAAAGCAAAACATCCGTTTGCCTCATGTTTCAAAGGGCCAGTTACAGACACGGGCCCTGAGAAGCAATCTTGCTATGAAATACATGAAAGGAGGGAAGCAGAAAGGCTCTTGCTAATACCCAGGCAATTTTATTTTTATTTTTTGAGAGCTTCTCAAGGGCAGATGGCGTTGCTGCCGTAAAACCTCTCATTAATCACTCACTCTGCCTGGCAGAAACCACTCAGATGTGCCGCAAGCTCGCAGCACAAAAATTTTGATTGCATATTTCCAGATGCAATAAGCTACATCCTGTGGCTGTGTGCACAGCTTCCTTGGCACAGAAATGCTGCCCGGGGGTTATTATATGGGTCTGTATCACCCCGGCAGGCAGGCGTACTGCTACAAACAACCAACAAAAAGTGAAAAGTCACCTTACTTTGCTGTTTCTGTTCAACATATCTCTGTACAACAAATGCTAAAATTCACCGTCTTCCTCCTACTTCTTTTAAACTGGTGCAGATGGTGTAATGAAAGAGTAGACAATTCTGTACGTCAGCGAGCCACCTATAAATTCCCTAACTGGAGAATGCAACACCTACTCATTATCGGCCCAAGCTCACTCTCTCTTCCTCCCCCAGTCACCCACAGATGCACCAGGGTGTCTGCCCACTGGCCAGCAGTCGTTCTGAGGACCTGAGAAAACTACTAATAGACTTTGTTCAGCCATTTGGACATCTCATTCCAACCATAAAAATGCAAGGGGAAGAAGTCATGCCATTTTAAAAACTGCACCAGGGTCCGCTCTGCCTTGGTGACCAACTGAATGAATTTTGCAACGTGTCTAAGCAGAGAACCTCACTTCTGCATTAATATATCCTTTCAAAGCTGTGCTGCTGTGGCTGGTACAGCCGTGCCTTCTGGTTGGAGCTCTGCACATGGGCCTGCCTCCAAGACATAAGCTGCTGGGTTTGTTCTGGTATTAAAGGGACGAGTCTGTGCTGCTCACTACTGCTTATGGCTGATTCTGTGCTCCATCATTTTACCTTCCAGCCTCATTACTTCAAAGACCTCAGAAGTGCAAAAGACAGACTTTGCCCATTATAAATACAGGAATGTTTTAGCCCTTTTAAAGAGATACCTTTCTGTACTCGTTAACACAAAATCTGCAATAGCACTTGCATGTTCCAGATCTCAGGGTTCCTGCCAGGCAGGACACAGGAGCCGTGTGCTCAGGGTTTGTTCTGCACATCCACATGCATGCATGTACATGAAGCACAGAGCAGCCACTACCTTACCCAACAGCTCTGCTTCCTGTTTGCTGCCTGCAAGTATGATTTGAATACGTTGAAAACGTATCTGCTTTCTCTTACTCTGGGCTCAAATGCTATCAGACACCTCCAGCACAGCATTTCATTCTACATCAGCTGCTCCCAGACCATCCTTAACATTTGGCACTGGTACCTGCAGTGAATAGATTGAATGAGGTCAATCCTGAGGCCGGCTCTCAGAACCCTTCCTCCAGCGCTGGCTTTCCCATTCCAGCACAGCCACCAGCATCCTCTTCACCCTCTTCACGCTCCCTGTTCACCTTCTGTGTCTGTGCAAAGTCCTGCTTTGTTTCTCTTCTCTGGTTCCTCGAGGGTCTCCTAGCAATGCAACTGACCTCACGTTTGCTTTGTTGAGACAGCAAGACTGTATCCTGTTAAAGCAACTGTTGAGCCTTGATGAGCTGGTTGGCCTTTATTCTATTTTCCTTTTACAGTTTTGTGTTATAATCTGCATTTGTGTCAGTTGAATTTTGTAGAGGCAGTTGAAGCTGCACTGCTCAGCTGGTGCTTGGGCACCTCTCAGCTGGGCCTGTGTGATGGTTGTAAGAAATGATGAAAAGTCAGAGGATATTCGAGTGGGTCTTGATATAAATTAGATATTCCTTATTAGATAAGGGTATGGTTGGATAAGGAATACGTTCATTAAACCTATAAAACATGAATTGATTTGTTGCTTAGAAGATAGCAATTCGAATCGCCACCAGTAATTTGTTACGTTGCCAAGAAAATAATTCCACTCAATCAAAGCATGTGCAACTGTGAAAGAGGATTTACTCATAGTCACTTTAATAAAAAGGATTAGTTAATCCGTGTTGTCCAACAGACCTGTAATCACAAGTAAGAAGAGTATCTGACAAAGGGCTATCAGTGTTGCAGGCAGATTTGTACTGCTCTGAGATTTTTCCATTAACACTTCATGTCTACTTGGGTCTCCGCCCTGGAGCCCGGGGCTTTGCTTCTCATCAGGAGAATCACAGCTAATGCAGAGGCAACGTTGCACTGCCGTTCCTGTTCACAGAAGTTGTTTCCTTCCTGCCTGTGGGAGAAGTGATGCTCCTCCCTCAGAGATAGAGCAACGTGGTTGAAAGCACCAACTTTATACTGCTGTTTAACCAGAATAGCCTTTCCTAGCATACTTGAGAGGAGGCAGGAAGCATATCTGCAGATATGCTGCCAGTGAGTGCACTGGGATATACTTTCTTCTTTTTATTTTTCCTGTGGCTTAAAGATGCTGCTCCCTCACGTTAATGGTGTTACCAAAACAACCACGTGCATTGGGATTGCAGGTTTCTGCAGAAGCTTTCCCATAGGCAATCACGCAGGTTTAATAGTGGCAGAGGGAGGCTGTCCCTGAGCTATTTCTGCAGCCAGCAGGGCTCTGGGGACTTTGGTAGTGAAGGCTGCAAGTGGGTGGCCTGATGGTGTCGGCTCCCTGCCTGCAGTGAAGATGGCTGAGCAGCACCATGGCTTGCCCTTTCTTCCTGTTGGCTAAAGGTGAATCACCTTGTGTCAAGTCTTAGGGCTCTAATTAGTGAGCATTGGCTTTGCAGCGCCTCTCTTCTGAGCCTGGCACTCAGAAGGTGTCTGGCAAGGCTTTCCGATGAAGGTCGTGAGGGTGCTATTGCAATAATACCAAGTAGGAAAGACAAAATATTTTACTGGTAACTAAAACGTGAGCTTAGTAAATAGCTGTTAGAGGTTACTGGATTGAAGCAAAATTGTCCACGCCTGCATGCAAAGCGCTAACTACATCGTGCAACCTTATTTGTCCACCTGCTGTTATTCAGAAGGTGATGTGGATTACGTCATTGTGGTTTTGCAAAACAAGGGAGGGTAGGCAGGCTGAGGTTGGCAGTCTGACTTTTCTTTTGCTGCTTGTAAACCCACCCTTTGTGCTGTAGAAACACCAACGTTTGCCGAGGGTTATTGAGTGCTGCCTTGGGACCTTTTGTTATCATTTCAGGAGTTGACATGGGCATCTTTTAAACGAGGCTTAGTTTGCAATTACACTGCTGTCTTTGTTACCTAAGTCTGCAATGCAGTATTTTCCTGGGGAGCAAACACTATTTATTGCCAGACAGCATAGATGCGTATCTTGAGTGATGTCTTCAAAAATCAGAGGGGAAAAAAAGCATTGCTTTTGTAGCACTCCAATATACCGAGTTGCTAGATTGCTATCTCGCGCTTCTCTGTCTAGCAAGGTAGGCTGGAGAACTTGAAATGAAAGCAGAGATTCTCATCAAATTTCAATTCTGCAGGAGCTACGGTGTAAAACAATAAATTGAAATGGATATTTCACAAACTTCACAGCAGCGTTGCACAAGCAGTGGCGTTGAGCAACTAGTTGCTTCTCTGTGGTGTTTTGCGCTCTGTGGCACCGCAGATTTTTGCAGAGAAGGAAATGGCTGTTCTGCTGACAAGAGGAATTCGCTCCTCGGCTTCCTGAGCCCTTGCCCTCCTCACTCATGTCCTGGGTAAGGTGTTCTTGCAGTCATGCCGTGCCATTATTTGCATACCCACAAGGTGATTGCTGCACCAAAAGCCTTCTTAACTTTTGCAGCTGTTCTGACTGGCAGACTCATGGTGCACACTGAGTGGGTTTCCAGTCCAATCGGAGGACTCTGCTTGTGCTGTTACTTCCATTTTAGCTTTCCTCCTTAAATCTTTAATAATATTCTGAGAGTGCACAAAATCTTCTTGGGGAAGAAAGCGTGTAGCTGAAGTGAGAAACGGGACAGGAGGAAACAAAATCCCTCCCTTGTTTGAAACCAGAGCTGGATGTGGCCTGGTCTGGTGGTTGGCGACCCTGCCTGTGGCAGGGGGGTTGAAACTAGATGATCTTTTAGGTCCTTTTCAACCCAGGCTATTCTATGATTCCATTCTATGTGACACAGGCTAGACACAGTGGCCTTCCTTCTTTTCACGTGGTGGTTTTAGACATTGGCTGACATGGGAGCCAGCAGAGAGGCCTGCAGCAGGCATTGCACGTTGCTGTCACAGCCAGGTTTGGAGGCACAGCGCTGCTGGCCGTGGTATTTCAATGCTGAAATCAGACCTTGGTTCAGTATCTTAACGAATAACTGCAGGTACACAAGAGAAACTGGAAGCGAAGTAAGGAGAAACAGAATATTCAAGTAGAGGGCACTTCTGCTTTATACAAACTAGTGATCAGAGTTTATTTCTGTTTTATTCTGCTTTAGTTCTGCTTCCAGGCCTCTTTGATGAAGAGAGCTCCTTTCCTTCTGCAAACGCTGTGTGGAAGGAGAGGGTGATGTGGAACAATCCTGCCTTGCTCAGGCACAGCAGCAGCTGTTCAGGAGCTCACACAGCCCCTGGCACCAGGCCTGCTTAGTTTGGGACTTAGTTTAAAATCTCTTTCTCTTCCTTGTCTTAGAAAACTTAGATATGTTTCCTGGTGGTCCTGGAAAAGGCATTAAGGACAGCATGCTGCTGCACCACTGTTCTCAGCAGCCCTTATAAGAGGAGCTGGGCATTTTGCTGGGGGGTTTTCACAGCACGAAGTGGGGCAAAGCTTCAGGAAGTCTTCCTAGAGTGTTGCTGTACAAATTCATTTCCTAGTGAGATCTACTGCAATAGCCACATATTGTCATTTCCATTCACGAGAGATCTTCACCACTTAAATAGTCATTTTCAACATATCCTGTTACTCAATATGATGTTGCATATTCTCGCACCCAGGGCAGTGTGTCACAAAGACCTGGGGAACTGCACGATGCAACAGAAGCAAATCAACTCTGGGCTGACAGAAACTCCTAAAAGGGGGCTTCCTTTAACTAAATCCTAGCATATTTATGAGTCAGCTCAGCCAGAGCCATGCTGCTGCCCGTGCTGGCACACTATCCACACTGCCTGCAGGGGGATTAGGAATTCTACTTCAGTCCCTCCTTTCTCTAGCTACTAGTTTGAAGAAGCACCTCAGAGCTGCCACAGCAGCTGCTGGCACTGCTGGAGGAGGTGCGGGCTGAGGGCAGGATGCGACTTCACAACTTGGCTGCCCATTTTGTCTCTTCCCCCAGTACTTTCATCTACCTTTTTTTTTTCTTCCTTTTTCCCCCTCGTCTCTACCCTTTATTTTATTTTATTTTATTTTATTTTATTTTCCTTCCTTTTTAGGAATTAATTAGGGCAAATTGCGCACAGCACAAAAATATCTTCATCTTTTGTAAATCTGCTACTTTACATTTAAAAAAAAAAAAAAAGTTTGGGTTAACTATTTATTTGCTGTTGTCACCGAATGGAGAAACATTCAGAAACATTTGGAGACCTCATTGTGGCCTTCCAGTACTTGAAGGGAGCGTATAAACAGGAGGGGGAACGGCTGTTTGTGAGGGTGGACAGTGAATAGGACAAGGGGGAATGGTCTTAAACTGGGACAAGGGAGTTTAGGTTGGCTCTTAGGAGGAAGTTTTTCACCCAGAGGGTAGTGACGCACTGGAACAGGTTGCCCAAGGAGGCTGTGGATGCCCCATCCCTGCAGGCATTCAAGGCCAGGCTGGATGTGGCTCTGGGCAGCCTGGTCTGCTGGTTGGTGACCCTGCACATAGCAGGGGGTTGGAACTGGATGAGCATTGCGGTCCTTTTCAACCCTGGCCATTCTATGATTCTGTGATTCAATGAAGCAGAAGCTCTAACCTGCCTGAACAGATCCGCTTCCTGCTTTGCTTCCACATAATGCTGAAGACTTACAGCAAATAACTGCTGGTTTCCATTTCATGCAAAAACAAAGTTGCCCCAAAAGAGCCAGGGAAGTTTTCAATTCCTCAGCCTTGTACAGGGACATTTCCTCACCCCATTTAAGAAGTGCTGAACTCCATTTATAGTGAAGGAGCAATTCTTTAGGGAACTGAGATGCTGTTGGGATCTGGATGCACGTTTCAGTATCTTTTTTTTTTTCTCTTTTCTTGTCCTTGATGCCCTCAGCAAGGCATAGTGATCCCAGCACAGAGCCATGGCCTGAGCTGTCACCTCATCCCGGCCTCAAACCCCCGCGTTCTTACTGAACAACATGGGGAACTTCGTAAGTTATTGAACTGTGGCTGCTGAGAAATGTTTTATTACGAAACCTAGATTAAACAGGAGATTAAACAAGTGCTTAATGTGCCATCTGCCAGCCAGAATCTACCTTGCTGCAGTATGGCGTGAAAGCAAAATGTGGAGCTCTTTTTGAGCTCAGAGGAGCCGACAAATAACAAAACCCAGTCTCTTTATGAAGCAGCCTAATTTGCCTTCCATACAAGTATGCAATAATTAGAAGTGGATTGAAATTCAGTCTTCCATTGTGCCTGCAAAGGAAGACAGGATCAGCATCCCTGGTCAGGGAGTGTAGATTTTGGAGACACGTGGTGCAGCTGCATAGCAGGCAGTGCGTGTCTCGAGGGAGGGATGGGATGGGTAATGAACCGCCCAGTCCTGGGAGAGAGGAGGATTTTGACATGCTGTTCACCTCTGCAGCCTACTTTGGCAAACCTGAGGGCTCCTGCTTTGATCTCTGCTTGAAGTGCTGCTCCGATCTGCAGCCTCAGTTTCAAGCCATTTGCGACAAATACTTTCAGATCTACATTATGTTCATCAGACATATCTACGTCTCTGAGAGTGAAAAGAGTCTGAGTCACCTCTTCTGTATCTAAAACACGTAGCCATGCCACAATTAAAGACAGCATAAATAAAAATCCCCCATTTCCCTGAGTCCAAGCCAAACCAAACCACTTTTGCAAAGCAGGAGAGATCAAATCAAAGTGGACATACCTCTGTAAAAATACAAACAAAATTATCACTGTGACTTCATCCATCAGCCATTTGAAACCATCCAACCCTCTAGATGCTGCATTCAGTTGCAGCACGACCATCAGAAAAAAATAATAATCATTAAAGGTCTAATTGTTTTTAATTAGAAATTACTTACTTGATCTAAAATGAGCTTTCCACCAACCCATTCATCTACCTACTCTAGAAAGCCTTCCAAGGCCTTAGTGCTGCACTCAGCTCTTGCCCAGGTACCCTTTCTCCTTGCAGGAAGATGCTCAGCTTGGTACACCACATTCAGGCTATAACTGATGGAGCACGCAGCCAAAAGCTGCAGGAGTAATACTGCACTCCTTCATTTCCAGCTCATTGCCAAGGAAATGAACCGCCCTGAATGTGCTGTCATTGGTTCCTCTCACCCCCCCCAGGTAGTGTACCAGGAATAGGGGAGGTGGAACAAGCTGTTAATGTGTTTGCCTCACGATCAGTATCAGTTCATTTGAGTTTCATTTTAAATGTTGTGCTCTGCTTAGAAGTGTTTCCTGGAACATCAGTATTTCCACAGCCGCGAGTAAGCAAGTATTTTTCTTGTGATTTCTTGTGGTTTCAGTGACTGTTCTGAGACTGCAACCCCCCTCCCCAGGGTGCTTCTTGTTGCCTCAGTCAGTAAAGCATCTTGACCACAGTGGAAACTATGGAAGAATACAGGGAGAAATAACACATAGAAGAGGAATAGAGCAGCATCTTCCATGGAGATGAAGTTGACCTCATGACAAACACAGGCATTCAGCTGGCCAGTCAGTCTGACTTCTCCGAGATGGTTCTCGTTTTGTTCCCCATTTCTGCTCTCATCCACCAGTATGGACATGCGCTGGCTGTAAGCAGGGCTGCTGTCAGCACAGGGATGTGACCATAAGTCTGCCTTTAGTCACACTTTATGTAGTGTGTATGCAGTGTATGCAGTAGTAGTGTATGCAGGACATACTGATGGTGGAGCCTGTTCTCCAGCGTGCAGTGGGATTAACTATTTTGGTTTGCCTCGTGTCTGTAAAGACAGCTACAACCAGTACAATCCACTCCCATCCCAATGGAAGTTAGGGGGGGGGAGGCCCACTTGTGAAGCTGAGATGCCAGCACGGGAGGTTTGGTGGCTCTGTCCCTCCTCCAAACCTATTTCAGAAAGCAGCTCCACAAGGTATAACAGCCTCTGCAGGAAAGGTCACACCTGGTCTAAAAAAGGCATCCTTTGGGGGGAAATAGTGATATTGTATTTCTTTGGTTGAGTAAGTCCAGAAAATAGTCCTGCTGTGACGCATCATGAATCTTTTATAGTCATTTCATGGGGGTAAATGGTCACAAGAAGTAAAATTATTTATAATTACCTCTGTTTGGGCATACAGTGTTATGCGAGAAATCTGTGGCAGCAGGTGAGAGCCACACGTATGAGATAGATTTTTGTTTTAAACTCAGCACTGACTATAGTCTAAAGCCAAAACAAGAAAGATTTTAAAAGATCTTTGTCTATATCAGGCTTGTCTTAAGCACCTACATGGCTCCCAGTGCTGCAGCATCTGATTATAGCCCTGAGTGAGTATTCTGTAGGTAGAGAACTCTGCAGCCCTCTGCAGCCAGAATGATGCTGGTGAGCGCCCATTCCTCTTGGCCACGAATGGCCACATCTCACCAGGCTGCTGTGGAGCAGCACGGCAGGGAAAATCCAAACTGAAGGAAAAGACAACAGTGGGAATTTTGGTGGAACATCAAATGAGTACAAGAACATAGAAGGAGATCAGGAAAGAAAAGGGAAAAACTTTCCCTTCGGGTAAATGGGTTTTTGTAATAAAACTTGAATGTTGCTCAGATCTCTCCTATCAACATAATCCTATTAATGTGAAATTCAGGTGGAAGCAGAGGCGTGCTCCCCATTAGCAGGGAATTCACCTGCCCACCAAATGCGATTAGACAGGTAACATCTCTTGCATTCGTACAACAGGACAGCAAGAATATTAATGCCTTCAGCAGTTGCCTACGATCAAAACTGATTCATCTTTTCTTCTTATTAATATTTCCCAAAAAATATTGTCTGAGGATAGGAAACTATTAGAAAGGAGTGCATCTTAGTGGGGGCTTTAAGCAACTTTCTTTTAAACCATTAAACCAGCGTGTGTGGAAGATATCAAAGAAGAGCAACTAAAAGCAGAGTGGTTTTGGCCCAGGCTGTGGTACACAGACAATAAAAAAATTAGCTTTTAGCACAGCCTTGGCACTGCCACATTTAACAGGCAAAAGGCGGGGATAAAACTTAGATGAGCTATGAGGAAGAGTTTGCATGTTCCTGAAACACAGCACAGCCGAGAAAGACGGAGGGACTTTGCAGCAGAATGAATGGTGTTCTTTCTGTTGTGGTTGAGGAAGATGTGTTGTTGGGGGGCACTGTGTAAGTATCTCACAGTGCAGTAGCTACTGAAGGAACTTCTGCCTGGCCATAGGAGCAGAGATGTTGAATTCCAGGGGGAGAGTGCAGCGATGCCTTTAGAGAGGCCTAGGAGATCAGGACTGGTATTGAGTGATGGGCTGCGACAGAACGGTACTTCTTGGGTGTTAATCATGAGGGCTGTCTCAGTTCATGGCGAAAGTGAACAGAGCAGAGAGTTGCTCACTGAGGCAAACTGAGAAAATATATTTCCGTTTCTTTAACGGGCACAGCAGAACGTTATGAATGCAAAAATAATTGCTGATCTTGTGATTCTGGGGGCAAGCTGTACTCTTTTGCCACATTGTGTAATATCCTGTAAGTTTTCTTTTAAAAAGACTTATCGTTGCACAGTTAAAACTACCATAGCACGTCCGGATACAGCTCAGTCCGATTAAACAAGCTTGGCAGCATTATGTTCAAACCAAACAATATTAAAAACAAAGACGCATTCCTTTAAAGCAGATGGTAGCTTCAAAGCCAAGCCAGGGTGATGTTCATGCTAGCATGACTAAGGCCGGGAGAGAAGCTTGGGGAAGAAGAGCCACAGAGAACTGGCCTGGCCAGGTTGCTGAGTGGCATTAACGACCCCGCTGAGCCCAGGGGGGCTGATTTACTTCAGCTAAAGACCAAGATCTTGGAAAGTAAATATACAAAATGTGTCGGTACTGAAGGTCAGATTGCACCTCGTGGAAGGACGTCGAGAAATGCAAAAGCTGAATTTCCTGCAGTTGCACTGGGCTGTGGTTGTGCCACCCCCTGTGCATCTGAGCATGCAGTTAGTAACTGCATAAAGAAGAGTAAGGGAGAGCCTTGTGTGGAAGTGCTCTGGCACAGTTTGGGTTAACATCAAAAGGAACGTTTGTATTTCCTCATTACAGTCTTTTTAACTGGTTAAATTTGATAGGAGAGTTGGGGCTGGGGGTGCCTGGAGGAAAGCAGCGCCCCACAGCCCGGCACCTTCAGAGCAGGAGAGGGCTTACCCTGCACGAAAGGGGGATGGAAAGAAAGCACAGAAAGCAAACACGCGGTGCAGGGCCAGTTCTACTTAGCTTGATAGGAGAATGGCAGGAGCATTTCATCTGCCTTCATGTCTAAAGTCAATACCAGATGCTGGAAAAACGTTTGCCTAGACAGGAGGAACTACTGAAGATGCTCTTCACCCAGCCTGGCAGTGCTTTGGGTTTATGTTTTTGGGGTTCTTTTTTCTGGTTTTCCCCATAATTCTGCATCAGAAGCAGCTGTGAGCACTGAGGCTTAGTTCTTGAGCACCGCTGCTGGTCCTTCGCGCCGTGCTGCTGGGCGTTCTGTGCCTGCCCTGTGGCACATAGCAGCAGCCCTGGGCTCCCTAGGAGGGTGAGCAGCAGCACTTTGCACCTGGCTGGCTTAGCTGACGCTGTGCAAGTGATTTCACTGGCCTCCTACCCCAGCAGCGTGCTTTTGCTTGGAGACAGAGTTCCTTTTTTTTTTTTAATAAACTGAATTTAAAGCACAGAATTAGGATAAAGTCGGCTTGACGTTGCATTTAGAGCCACGCCGTATTTACAAAATGTTTAAAATACGTACGTATTTAGTAGAGGAAACATGGCAGAAAGGCTCACTTACCCAAAATGCATCTTTAAACTGCATCTGTGTCATTATTATCGGCCTGGGGAGGGCAAAGGTCCTTCAGCAGGTTGGCTCTCAGATGGCAGCGGCAGCACCGGGCTTTGCAGTTGTTCCTACGCCCCAGCCAAGGCACAAAGGGGAGCACATCCACACAGCTGTCTCTTCTAGAGCCACAGGGGTGAAAAATAGCATCAGGCAGTTTCAGGCAGTTCTGTGTAATGACCTATAGCTGTGAAGGGACAGAGAGGGGAAAAAAAAAGCTCTTGCTCACACACAGAGGCACGCGTGTACGCAGCACCCCCGCGCCAAACCAGTTTCTCTTCTGGTAAACAGTTAATATTGAAATGAGGAAGCACGGAGATGTCAAGTGATGTCAGCCTGCGCCGTGCCATGTGTGCATGCGGGCGGCTGGCAGAAAGAAAGAAAGAAAGAAAGAAGAAAGCAGAATTCAACGATGTGATTTGGATCAGCTGCGGGAGGAGAGAGAGCAATTAAAATGCAAAGGAAGCCAGCACAATACAGAGAGAGACTGGGGGGGGAGAAACCGAACTCAAACCGTCGTGTAACAATATGGTCTCGCACAGAACAAAGCAAAAGCAGTGAAAGAAATGTGTGTATGTGCCATGTTTCTCTGGCACCTCCTGGGGCTGGCGCAGACCCGTATATTCGTGCATGGAAACTGGAGCTGCAAAACTCTGTTTTGCAAATGAAACTGCAATTCAGGACTGGTTAAAGTGAGGACGTTGCAGTTGTGCAGGTGTCTGAGCACATGTGCAGAGATACCTACGCGTGCGTATGGAGAAGGGCTCTGATTCGCCTCCCTTACGTAAATGCTGCTATGAATAAGCAGGATATGTGAAATTTAGAAGTAAAATCCAGACTCTAGAAACATTTCTGGTAAAAGACGTAAGAGTTTATTAACAGAAGGACCTGAAGCGAAGCTGAACAAGTTCATCTGTGAACCACCAGCGTGCCCACACCCAGCGCTGCACTGAGACAAAGGCCTGCAAGCAGCCACATCAGGGAAAGGCTTTATTGCAGTGCAGCTGCAGGTAATTAACAGTCATGTCTGATGCTTACATGAAACCCTCGTCAAAATACCTTTCCTACAAGTCGAGTTGTCCCTGTCCACCTCCCTGGGATGTGTTAGGGATTCTGTACCTTCAAATATTCGCTGGTATTTTTAAGGAGTAGGTAAAAGGAAAAAGCTCCTACTCTAGCTGTCTATGCAAAAATGTGTCCTTCCATACCAAGAGCGTGCCTGGGCTAACAGCTGTAAGTAATTAGCACTGCAGGTGATGCCCAGCTCTGCCAGCTCTCCTACTGCTTCCCGGGGGCAGTTCTAGGGCAGGAAGTCTCAGCCCTGTTGAGCTCTGGGGGAACACAGGGCTGTGCTCAGAGACCTGCAGCAGTGTGTGGCTGGAATTTTCTGTGGTCACCTGGCTAGCAACTTGTCCTGCAGGCTGCTAGAAGATGGAACTGGCACATCTCCTTCCTGATGGCCTGGAGGTAAGCAATGCGGGGTGCAGGGAACCCATACAGAAAGGGAAATTGAAATACGTGCAGGCAGGGGAGGGCAGAACGGAGTCTGCAGGGCCGGAGCTGGGAACCTCTTTGATTGTCATGAGTGGCAGGAAAATATCTTCGTAACTCAAGGGAGGGAGATGGAGAAATGCAAGGATTCCCTGCAGGGGCGCTGAGGAGGAATGAGCGGAGGATTCTTTCACAAGTGATAATTGCCTGAAAAAAACCACGTTTTGAGGGCATGAGCACAGATCAAGTCCTGATACTTGATGTGTTAGAAAAAAGTCTTTTGAAGAATGTTTTATCTCAGTCTATCGAAGATGGAATCTCATCTTTCTTATTTCCAAATTACAGCTTTTGAAGTTGATAGCTTTGCTGCTGTTGGAGTTCATGAAATATGCATCCAGCGAAGGCAAAAAAGCCCACAACATTTTGGCCATCCAAGATGGTTAGCTGCTCGCTAGTTGTGTTCAGTTCAGCTCGGCCCAAAGGCACTGAGCTGCCTGGAAGTGCTGGCAGGGCAGCAGGGCCTGAGCTCAGCGAGGTGCCTGGGATCCACATCCTGTGGCAGTCAGTGAGATCCTCTGTGCTGTGGCAGATGGAGGTTTGAGCCTTTCTTATTCGTCTTTTCATTTAGAGAGCGATGGGAGTGGTAATGGAGAAATGAGAAGATACGTAAGCTTCAGAAAACAAAGATTCTCTTAAAAAATGAAAAGCCTACTAGAATGGACCTTTCAGCAGAGCGATGGTACGTCTGCAGTTACACAAATCAGAGCCTGTCTGGCTGAAAAGCCCTTCATCACACAGAGCGCTTACTGTAGCACAGCGTGGGTATACACGGCTCACTCCCAGGGAGTTGCTGGAGTGCTGCCTCTGAGAAGTGCTGTGACTCCTTGTGCTTTGGTCCTTGTCAGTATATTTTAATGGGGGAACCCCTAACATTTAGGAAACCAGAGTGATTTGATCATCTTTTTTAGGGACAAGGCGAGTGGAGGGGCACTGTGCGTGGAGAAGAAAGCCTCCAGTATGCTTACTGGTGGGAATTTCACACCTGATGCTCCTTTTTCGTTGTGCTGAACACAGAACAAAGCACTTGTGTTCTGTTAACCACAGCATCTGCTGGGGATGCTTGATGCTAAGTGCCCTGCAAACAGAAAGCGTTAGGGGCTCCAAATAGCACACAATGTATTGAATAGTTTAGAAGCACTGGATAAGGTTCCTTTGGCATATTTAGCAAACCTTCTGTGTATTTTCTCACTTAGAAACATCCCCAGTAGTTTTAATGTAATTTTTTGTTGAGTAGAAATGCAGAACCCGCAGCTCCATCGGGTGCTCAGGAATGACAGCAATCTTTCACCTCTTTCTCACAGTACTCCTCCCATGATAGCTGGGAAGGGGAGCAGAGGACTGGTAACAGCGTTTGTGCTGCTTGCAGTCCTGCAGTGCCAGAAATCCTGATGAGCTGGATCACAGCTCAGCCCTGCCAGTGGTTATACCAAATACTTCACATTGCTCCATCTTGTTTTTCTGCTGTCGTTAAAATTTAAAAGCTCATTACTAGCTTTCTCAAAACAATTGTGCTTTTTAATTATTTGCGGTGTGTTCCTTGTGGATTGTTTTTTTTCAATATCTTCATTTTCTTGCTTTGATAGAACAGGTAGGCCAGTAAAATAATTATCTTCGTGAGCAAGCCTTTCCTATGCCTGCACACCAGCAGCATTCAGAGGGGTTGCAGTACACATCCATGCAAGTACCTTTTATGCAGCATAAAGGATTCTGCTTTGCGGACTGAATTCTTGTGGTTTTGTGTGTGTTTTTCTTCTGGTCCGTTGTTCAGAGCTGTCCCATCTGACCACAGCCTGAACCAGACCCCTGGAAGCTGTGCAGGTAGAAGTCATGCAGCAGTTCGATCAGATCTGCTCTGAGCCTTCAGAAGGGGATACTGGAGTGAAACACAGCGGACTGCTCTCAGCTTCCAGAATAACTCAGTTTTGTCTGGCGAGGTTTGTGATTGGAGAGAAAATGATAAAGAGGGCAAGACAGGCAGAAACACAGACAGCTGATACCGTGGCCATAAGAAAGCAGGCAAGAGCTATCCCTTTTTTTTTTTTTTTCCTGTCTTTCTCCGTGTGTTGCTGGAGTAGGCACAGAGATGTGTAAGCAGGAGAGGATCAGTGTGCCTTTTGGAGGTCTGCTCGGCTGCAGGATGCTCCAAGTGGAGGCTTCTCCAAAACAAAACATCAGCTGCACCTGCCAGAGCAGTGGCACGAGACGCTCCTCTGCCTCCAAACACTTTCCATGTTTGAGCTCACCTGGTCACTTCTAAAGCTCAGGTGCTGCGCAAAACCTTCTGTAAGACCTGGCAGGGGGAAGCACAGTTCAGACACGCTAGGTGTGGGACAGCCTCTCCCCATGCACAGCAGAGCTGCTTCCCCATAGCTTCTGTGCTGTCTGGGTGGGCACCGGTGGCCAGAAGTGGTGCACGGCCGCTTTGGGCAACCTGGGTGCTAGATTAAATTATCAAATGCCACAAATCTTTTTCAGATTATGAAGCACTATTAGGCTTTCCTTCTTAACGAAGTCAGATTTCGAAGCCACTGATGGAAATGAAGTCTACATTAATTTACTCTAGGAATTACTGAAACATTTAGCAGAACACAGCATTATTAAAGGGCTGAGCTTAGCACTTCTCCAAATCCACATCGCAGTTTATTAACAATTACATTGTCTCCTTTTGAAGTACTGCTTTTCTATGTCCATAAAATTAGATTAAGAGCTACAGATTTGGGAAGGCTGCAGTTCTCTCCCCAGCACACAGTGAGCAAAGCTCTGATAATACCTAGCGCTACTCGCTTACAGAAGGGCTGAAATGAGCACGAAATTGGGTGTTTGGCACAGGTTCTGAGATGTGAGCTCTATGAATTGTGTGCTCTTTGGTGTTTTACTGGTCTTGCAGCAACTTCTTCCTATTCCTGATTTTGCAAACCCAACAAATGACTCCAAGCTGTGACCAACAGCAAACCATTGCGGCACCCTTCATCTCCTCCCTTTGGGAGCTGAGTTTTCAAGCTGGTCACTGAGTGTGAAGTTGAATTGGTTGTTAAGGCTTGCCTCAAAACTCCAGTCTATTCTGCTAAGCTCTGTTCAGAGCTCTCGGCTAATTCCAGTGACTTCCTAAGGGATGAAAAGTGAACATACGTGCTTTCCTAAACTGAATCTGTCACGCTATAAAACTTCTGGGTTATTTCAAGTAATCGCATAACAGAACAGCACTCACTTTTAAGAATGGCAAGGGTGGAGATTTCAGCTGATTTTCTGAGATGATTGCTACCGCTATTGTGCAATGCCTTGGTGGTTTACATTTCCCTCAATCCCAAGTTTAAAGGAAAAAAAAACCCCAAACCACCGCGCTACTTTTCCAACGTGTTCAGAAAATGCTAACCACGAACTTCGCTTTTTTTTTTTGGCATCCAGATCCGATGATATTCCTTTAGCATACAGAACCTACGAAGGCTGCCAGGGAATGCACACTGCTACCTTCACGCGGTGTAGAGCAGTGGCTCTCAGTATTCCAAGCAGCATTCGGGCATCATTCCCAAATCAACGCACTCACGCACATCGCTCACGTTTCAAGGAGCTGCTGCAGGCGACCCACAGTATGTAATAAATGCACAAAACGCACAAAGGTGGCATTTTGGGGGGTTTTAATCCAACAAATGAAGAAGGTCCTGATAATGTAAAATACCACCGTAGTGCCAGTGTTGTAGGATTGTACGTAAAAACAATTATTGTCCGTAGATGTAAAAATAGCAGGTTTTTCTTTTTGTGATACAGTAAAACACACCATAGGAACCATTTAACATTAAGTAGAAACCTCTTAAACAATTGAGGCATTTAACCTAAGTGTTTCTCCAAATGTATTAAATAAAACACGGTTAATACTCACTCTAAACATCTCCCCTCTGTCCTCTCTGCTCTCCTCCCTAATTAAACTGATTAGAAAAAATAGTAGCCTCATTTTCTGTTTTGAATTCCTTCACAACCTCTTAGATTATCCATTTATTTGAAGTGTAGTCACGCAGCCCTGCACAATACAGTATTATACCTTAGCTCATTTCTTCCCCATTGCTAGGTAATTTTGGGCTTAGTATTTGAGATTAATTTTGAAGGCGAGAAGAGGCCTAAGGAAGGCTGCAGGAGGGCGATTTGATTTTGAATGCAAAGTATTTACACAAACGTTATTCTATTGTAATTACAGCATAAAACTTGCAACAAAGCTGAGAAGTGAGTGCATGTAACAAAGGCTCCCAATGAAAGGAAGGGAAGAAAAACAGATTACAAAATAATAAATAACCTAAAGTTCTTCGTGGTAGAAACGTTCGTCGTGAAGCTGCCTGCCATAATCCGTGGCTTCGCTGTTAAGAAACAAATCCTGGTTCTTAAGAATTTCTGCCTCAGAAAGCTTTTTATCATCATTCAGGTCCATTTCTTCAATCAGGTGAAGGGCCTGAAAATAAACGGAACACCGTGCGCCGCGTTAATATATATGAGCATTTATAAACACGCTTCTGGAATGGCTTTGTCAAAGCCTTGCCACCGCCCTCTCATTTCTTACAAGCTGGACACGATCCAACACTCAGAAAAGAACCCGTCTTCCCTCAGTTTGTCTCCCTTTGCTCTTTTTATTCAGTGGCAAAGTCTGAAATGTCTAGCCTCACCACCAATTCGCAATCAAACGACTGATGTCAAACCCACAGAAGGCAGTATTAAGATTCACCACCTCGCTTTCGCTTCCCTTTGCAGCGCAGCAGCCGCTGATGCACCCCATTAGCACAAGGTCTGCAGTAAGCATGAGCCCAGCAGCTCAGAGAGCAGCTGTCACACTGCTCCTGGGCATTCAACCGCAGGGAGGCAGCTGCAGGAGCAACTGCTGGGTGTGCAGGAGCCCAGCTAGGATCTGCTGAGCATCCTCTTTCACAGGTGTGTGCCAGTTCTCTCTCAGTCACATTTCTGCCCCATGTCTGACAAGATACACCTCTTTTTCAGCTCTCAGTTTCAGCTCTGGGGCTGTCTGCTGTGCTCGCTGTTTTTTCTGTCCTTCTATGGAGACTCGCTTCTCCATCATCTGTACATACATATTTAAAATAAGGAGTAGGACAGAGATTTTCATCTAGATCTGCTGTACCTATGACTTGCAAGAATAGCTCTGTAACGGTAATCTGTGGTTAATATTTAGCTGGAAAGCCTTTTATGTCTACTATGAAAGAGGTTTAATACCTTCAACAATGGATGAGATATGCCATCCGTGTGTAGAAGCATCAACTTGGGATAGCAATAAGCTTTCCCTCACTTCCTGAAAGCAAAAGCTTGCTTTTTGGGAGAAAACAAAAACCAACAAAACTTTAAATCACAATAATGTCAAATGAAACTCCAAGTCAAAACAGTTTTCAGATTCTTTGCTTGCTTTCGCATTACAGAAGGAGGGAAATCCAGCAGTAAAACAAGAAATGCGGAGTATTTTAGTCTTATCATATTCACAAGGATTTCATAGCTCAGAGCTAACAAGCTAGTACAGCAGCTCTAACACACCTGTTAGCTCTGAGTAGAGGAATTCCTAGTCTGAAATGGGTTTTGGTTTTATTTGCTAAATATCTACAAATACAATCATTTAGAGAATCCTTCCATTCCTACTTTTGCTGATTAGTTTGGCTTCATATAGAATCATAGAATCACCAAGGTTGGAAAAGACCTCCAAGATCACTCAGTCCAACTGTCCACCTCTGAACTACGTCCCTCATACAACATCTAAACATTTCTTGAACACAGCCAGGGTCCCTCCAGCTGTGGGTGCCCCATCCCTGGAGGTGCCCAAGGCCATGGATGGGCCCTGGCAGTCTGAGCTGGGGGGCAGCCAGCCTGCAGCTGAAGGGGTTGGGGGGCCATTAAGGTCCCTTCCCACCCAACCATTCTGCGATTCTATGAAATTGAGTATATAGCAATTTTCTTCTGTCATTTAGATACCTGATTTCTCAAGCCAGTTTGAAATGCCAAAACTAAACGGTAATATTCATAACCAGCAGTTTATGGCTTAAGACAATGCTACCTTCTGTTTAGGATAGGCGACTTTGTTAGCCCTTACATTAACTGAAGAAAAAACCAGCACATTAGAGAAACAAACAAACAAGGCTTCTTGCAAAGCTGAGATACTCATACACCGCAGCCTTCCTTGCAGCCCCCCTCAAGAGTCAGATGCTGAAACAAGTCAGCACAAAAGCTTACAGATCCACGTTCACAAAAATAGCACTCGTGCAATTTCGCAGCGTAGCTTCCTGCAAAGTTAAGGTATGTGAGCGGCCACCGCTGCGTGCTAAGTTGGTTTTTCTGTCATCAGCAGAACTAAAATAGACGGAGGTGGGACATCAGTAAATGAGCATGTCCCAACCCAGAAGATGAGCTCAATACAAACCGCCTCCCGACTGTAATTTTGGAGGCATAGGAGGACCTGGTTGTTGTTTCTGCCATTCAGAACAGCAAAATCTTTTGTGCAAAGGAAACGGACCGGCACAAATTAAGACAAAAAGTTTCTAGCAGAAGGGCAGATACCCTCTCTACTGCAGCCACTAACTACAAAGCCTATTCACTAAAATAGGCTGTCTGGGAACACTCAGTGCTTCTACTGCCTGCTACAAGCAAAACAGGTGATTAAAACGAGAATCCACTTAAACCTATTATGGTATTCTACTGCTGATTAAACCCTTTTAATTATCGTTATGAAAGTTTGCGCTACAGCCTCTTGAAACATGGAATACTTCTATTTTCTTCTATTCATGTAAATACAAGCTTTTATACAAACTTTGTGCTAATTGTGGCAATTTACCAAGTTAGAAGAATGCTGAATTTTTGTTTTCAAAATTATGCTGTGTATAACAGCTTCTTTTCGTTGTGAACCTCGTTAGTTTTACCTCTGATAACTTTATAACGACTGTTTTAAATACTGAGCTCTTAAGTCAAACCAGACAAACTATTCAAACACGTAGAATTTGTAACTTTGTTCATTTACAAGCATTTGACAATCGATAGGAACTTCAGATTTGCCTTACGCAGCTCAGGGACCTCCCCTCTTTGCCAAACTGGAAAAGCAGGTTAAAAGAATCAATGCAAAGCATTCTTTCTCAGCTACTAAGGTAGTGCACATTTGAATTCATCCATCACTTTGGTGTACCATCATCTTGTGATACCTTCGGAATACTGCTGCACTAAATAAGTTCTAAACAGTAATTATTAAACCAGTCAAAATGCGTACCTCCTCCTGCGCAATACCCTGGTTATTAGGCACTATCCAGGACAACAGCTCTTGAGGGTTGAGTTTCCCATCATTATCCTTGTCATAGTCATTCACAAATCGATCCTTCTCAACAAGTATCCATTCTGGATCCTCCTTGGCAGCTAGTAAGAAACATTTGTTAAGTTTAAATCCACTATTTTCCTTAAAATCTTCCACTAGGCAAATCAAGTGAATTTAGTCTCATAAAACATAACATGAAAGTGATTCCACTAAACAAAGACAAGCCTTACAGACCAGTCCCAGTATATTTAATAAATGCATTTGCCTACTTATAAGCTCTCTCCAACTTGTAGAGATTCATAATTTAAAGCTAAGGTAATATTGAGACAGTAAAACCACAGCTGAACCAGCCTATATCAGGGACATCAAAGTCATGCGTTACATCATCTGAGCTACCTAGCATCTCCACAGTCACCCACATTGAGAGCAGAGAAAGCACACTACGTAGAGAATCTGCTGCTAAACTGTTGGTTCCTACTGACTGGGAAATCTAACAAGTCAATAGGAAACAGTGAAAGTGGACGACAGAGAAATTTTACATTATTTAACTTGGCTTGGTTAATATTACTCTCATTATTAATCACATTGCGAATGCCATGTTAACAGTATCACGTAACAGCACTACAGGCAGTACAACAGTACTCAGACATTGGTCACCACAGCACTCAACAGATGGAGGAAAGAAGGGAAAAGCTTTAAATCAACAAGTGTCCCAAAACCAGAGACCTGGCATTGTGCAGTGTGTATGATAACAAAACTTGTAAGGCTATACCAAGCTTTTGGTAGCATTCTGTTGCCCTGTTTTAACATCCGGAGAGGTTTATCTGTGACAGCCAAAAAAGAGGCAAAGCTCTCAATTAGTGCAGGTTCAATAGAGCTGGGACAATACTGCAGGCTTTCAAAATAGTTCACTTTTGGGTTTGTTTTTTTTTTCCTAAATGTATTCAAAATGTATTCAAAACAGTTTGATTTACTGCTTTTCTTTATTTGTATTTATTTATTTGTATTCCTGTGGCGTATTTACCCCATGAGCTTACACTGCATCCTGAAACCTAGCCCATTTGTTCTAAACTTGTCTCAAACTCTTCCAAGAAATTAAGAAGCCATTCATCAAACTGACCAGTCACCACTGATTAACATTGCGGACAAGTACTCCTAAACAGCAGGAAAGTCAAAGTCAGTCGACATGACAGGCAGGCAAGGAGCACTGTCTGCAGAAGAGGTGATCACCTGGAGGAAAGCTGAACAAGGTTCCACATTATAGCTGGGTCTGAAGCCTTGATAAAAAAATAATAATGGCAACGTGACTGTATCTTCCCCGTTACTGCAAGGACCCAAGCACTGATTTCAGTCCTTTCTAACAACTTTAGATAGACGGGCTTGGAAGAGCTTTTTTCAAGTCAGAGCATGAAAAAGATTGAAAAAACAACCAACCAACCCAAACAAAAAAAAAACCACAGGAAAACCACCACTTCAGAATTAGGACTCTTTAGGTCCAGGCATCTTTCCCCATCTAGTTGCTCATCTTTTTGGAAGCGGAGTTCTTTGACAGATCACAAGTCAAATACAGAATATAAGTATTTATCTACTAACAGCACACCTAGAGAAAAGCAATGATAAACTCCAGATCAGAAACAGCTAACCTTACATTCATGCCGGCTGGCTTCCTAGATGCATTCAGTTAGCAGAACTGCAGTTTATTTTAGCTACCTACCTAACGATAAGGATTTTATGCTTAAGTCTTTGGGAAAAGAAGTAACCTACAAGGAAATGGAGGGCTGCAAACAAACTTCTGCCAAATACTCACCAAACAGACTAAAATAATGCCCACCTATGCACGGTAAAGGAAACCGAGTCACTCCGAAAGACACGGTAATGTTACTCAGAGCCTGTAGGTGGAGGTACTAACAGCTGGAAACAAAGATACAATTCATCCCATTCCAAAAGCTTCTGTTCAACCCCACCCCTTTTCCTTACTTGGGTCTCTTCTGTAATCACCAAGGAATTCTTCCAGGCTCACAAATCCGTCACCATCTTTATCATGTTCTTCTAAAGCCTCCTCAGTGACAAAGTCCTTTTGCGTACATCCAAACAAAAAGCAAAACACCAACTGATCAGTCTTGCCATCAAGAGAAAAAGCAATTGATCTTTTTAGAGCTATAATGAGGCATTTAATCTAAAGGGACGGTCAGTTTGAATCTGCTTCTCTGTTCTATACAGACCAGTGCAAATAACTGGCAACAAAACAGGTCCATTCTTAGTTTAGGATGTTATGTTCTATGAAAATCAAACGTGCAATGTGTACATTGAGTAGGAATCCTTTTTTTTTTCTTGGCCAGAAAAGTGACCTTTGTTTCCCTTTAAGCAAGGTGTGAACGTCTGGCACCTGCACTTTTCCTGTGCCAAGAAAGGTTTATTTTAAGCTCCTCTACCTTTACTGTTTAACTCTGACCAACTGGGCCTGAAACTTCTTCAAGCTGAAATCGTACTGATCTATTTCTAACGTAGCAGTTTTAGAGACAGTCACGTCAGACTAACTCCAAAAGTTTGGGACAGCTGTGCAGTACCGGTTCTCGCAGCAGATTTCCAAGAGAAATGCTGAACCACTGCTGCTGAACTCCAGCACTGAACCCATCTGATTTGTCACTTGGTCTGGCAAAGCAATATGCACAGCTGCTCAAAAGCAGCTTCCTGTAGTAGCAGGGCATCAAGAAGGCATTGCCTCTAAACACACAGGGCAATAAAGATTTCCTTCTACATCTTACCATCATATACTCCACTTCTTCAGGATGTTCAAAAGCAATAAATTCATCCACATTTAGATCAGGATCATCATCCCTATTAGCTTTTTCAAAACGCTTTTTCTCCTTTAAATGAAGCTTAGAAAAGAGATTTAGTTAGAGTGCTTAATGAAAAGGAAAAACATTATAGTAGCTGTCTGTAAACTCATTAGAATATTAATTGCTTCACATTACCTACTTGTATTACAACCATGTTATATTTCACTAAAAAGAGCGTATCCAAAGCAGTGAGAACTGCACTTCTAATCGAGGGGGTTCTGTTTTAAGAACTTATAAAAATCTTTTTCTTTCCAGTTTGAGACATTTGAAATACACTCAGCCAAGGCTTCCAAAACATTACAGGGAGATAATGAGAAGACCTTGTCTTTACATGTTTCCTCTTCTTCAAAGAGGAATTCTTCTCAAAACAACAGTAACGATAAATATTAGCACGCCCTCTTAAAAGAAATACTACCCACCATAAACAGGCAAATTACTATTTCTGAATGCCTTACACCTCCTTTTTCTGTACCCTAACTGTGCAAAGACTTCCTCCTTTTTGCTTGTTTCGTTCCATACACTCTCTTCAGACAAAATAAAGACCCAAATCAGTGATAATAAATCCCTACTCAACGTGTATGTGTTGTGAGCTGTGAAAATCTTGGAATCTCCTGAGTAAGTGCACTGTGCTCCCAGTGTCACTTTGGTCTGAATGAGGCAGTGGCCACCAAGCTGCAGATCACAAGTGCTTTTAAAGTAACCATTGTAAGTCATACTTTTTCATTTCTATCCTATTTATTGACTTTTTCTCACAGTTAGGCTAAGATAAAGGGCAGATTTAACAAAGTGTAAGAGCATACTTAGGCTGCATAATAATTAGTTGAACTTTTAAAGAAAAGCTGACATTAGCTGAGAGTTAAATAGAATCACAGAATCGTAGGTGTTGGAAGGGACCTCTGGAGATCATCCAGTCCAACCCCCTGCTAAAGCAAGTTCCCTAGAGCGGGTTACAAAGGAAAGCGTCCAGGTGGGTTTTGAATATCTCCAGAGAAGAGGAGTCCATCACCTCTCTGGGCAGCCTGTGCCAGTGCTCTGTCACCCTCAAAGTAAAGAATATCTTTCTTACAATTGTATGGAACTCCCCGTGTTCCAATTCATGCCCGTTGCCCCTTCTCCTGTTGCTGGGCATCGCCAAAAAGAGCCTGGCCCCATCTGCTTGTCTCCTGCCCATTACATACTGATAAGCACTGACAAAATGCCCCCTAGCCCTTTCTTTGTTGGACTGAACAGCCCCAGGGCCCTCAGCCTTTCCTCACAAGGGAGATGTTCCAACCCCCCAGCCATCTTTGTGGCTCTCCACTGGACAACCCCAGCAGTTCTCTGCCTGCCTTGAGCTGGGGAGCCCAGAACTAGACATGGTGCTCCAGATATGGCCTCACTTGGGCAGAATAGAGGGGAGTTATCACCTCCCTTGACCTGCTGGCCATGCTCTTTTTAATGCAGCCCAGGATACCATTGGCCTTCTCAGCCACAAGGGCACACTGCTGGCTCATGGGAAACCTGCCAGCCTCCAGAACACCCACATCCTATAAGTAGAAAAGTGGGTTAATATTCTTCATAGCTGAGAATCGTGATGACTGTGGATCTTTGAAACAGGCATCCAAAAAAATACATTTACACATAGTTGGGCAATTATCTAAGGCAATTACCATAGCTAAAACAATGAAAATCATAACCCACCAGACACCTGACTAATGATCAAAGAAATCACGTGATGAAGAGAAGGGACAAATATAAACAAGGGCATACCGACAAAAATCAGAGACAAAGTGACTTGCAAACATGAATTTCAAAGGAATATAATGGTCAGTCGTTCCACTCCATCACTAACAATGGCAGTAGGAAGGCACCATTTCAACTTGGGAACTTTATGTCTCCCCAAACGAGCACTTAATAAGCTTGCTTCAGTAAATGTACCTCGACTACCTGTTTTTCCTGAAGGTTTAAGCCCTTTGCAGGGTACTGAGGGCATGGAGTTAAGTCAAGAGACTGTTGTTTTGAGCCAGGCTCTGGGCTAAGAAAGAGCGTGGGGCTTCCTGGTATGGTAAATTGAGCTAGAACCAGCTTCAAGAGTTTCCCTGGGAGGTGGTGTTCAGCTTGTACCTTTAAAAGCTGCAAAATCAACTTGAAGTATTAGTGGGAAAAGTCTGTTATCAGGGCTTTTTTGAGAAGCGACAAACAAGTCTGCCACCTTCTGGTGAATTCGTATGTTTACTCCTTGTCCGTTCTAAATCAGTAATTGTTTTCCATTGTAACTGGAGCAGAATCACTAATTGTCAAAAGTACAGCCAAAGACAGCTGATGCACAATGCAGGTGCAATGCTGCTGATTTTGTTTTTGCCACAAGCAGGAAAACCAAGCCAGCAATCACCACAAAATACAGTGCAAGTAAGTAACCAGGACTTCTATCTCAGCGTAGTATGACAACATTTCAAACATGGGGTCAATATTTTGATGGGAAGTCCCACTCAAAATCTTGTTTTATTTTAAAGCTATGTGATTAAGTGACCTCCAAAGCATTACAGTTTGTTTTCACTGTACAAAATCTGTTGCTTACTGTCTATTTCAACTTCATTTCTGTCAACAGTATATTCATGACTACTGCTTGAGTAAAAGTCGCCACCAAAAACTGAGGCCAGGCTAGGCTACAGACTCACTCGTTCTCTTTGGGGAAACATATATGTGTACTTACAAAAGCATAACTTAAAAACAAACAAGTTTTGCTACAGAAGACTCTTGGTGAATCTTCCCTCCCTGTCTCTCCTGCCACTTTCCTGGTCATTCTTACGTATTTATTTGCATATTTGAGATTAATCTGAAACTTCATTGTTTATGCACCCAGTTTTATGTACCAGGGCTGCATTTTGACTGATCGAAATGCCCAAATTGCTCTTGCTTTCTCTCCGGCTCTTTAGCAGGCAGAAAAGTTTAAAAGCATACAGTACTGATACCCCAGAGTACGCACTTCAGAAATGAATGCCCAGTGGATCAAAGAGTGCAGTGAGGCGTGAAGGAGTACAAGGCTTCCTTCGTGTCCAACACCTGCTCCTGTCCCGAGCTATAGGCCGGACACTGGTTAGGCTACAGACCTAATTTAGAGGTTGCCACCTTGTTTGAAGCCATTTGCTGGTGACACTGCTCTGTGATACGCTGCAGGTAGGCTGATACTCCGGTCAGCTGGCAAAATACATTCATGAGGCATGATTTTGTTCTGTGTTCTGTTGGTAGCATGTTTAATACTCCACTACTTTCCTTTAATTACTCCCCTATTTCAGACAAGTAGAAAGTGTTAAAACGTGTGTCAGCTGCCGCAGTTTCTCTACCCATCTTGTTCCATCACAGTAAACAAATATTGTTTCATTTTGCCAGCAGCTTTCAGAAACTGATGCTGAAACATTTTACCTGTCGAAATGATTCTTCTTCTTGATCCTCCAGGACAGTGTTCTCATCAAAATCAATTACACGATCATACATCTGTAAGTTGTACTCCTTCCAAGACACCAATCCATCACCATTTTTGTCATAGTCGTGGAAGTGTTGCTTAGCTTCTTGTGTAACGTAGTGTTTGAATGACTGCTGTATCCAGGAGCTCAGCTCATCTGTGAAAAAGCATTAGAATGAACAAAAAATCAGAATAACCTATATTGTAAAACCCGCAAAGATAACACAGGTCTGTCTGGTCTGGAATACGCTTTACAGATCAGATGCAAGGCAAAAGGCTGGCGAAAGCAAACCAACCTGCTTCCTCTGCCTTTTTTTGAGTTAACTGAGTGAGAGAACAGATCACAGCTACTGCTTTCAGCTTCTTCTGTAGGACTGTTTCCCTGCTGATACCCATAGAGGAGAGTTACATGGTCACATCACATTGGATTATGCTGGTGCTACCAGAGAGTTTGATGCACCCATCTGACATACATGGGAAGTGGCAGCAAGAAATGATTGTGAGCGCACAGCCAACTACATCGCTAAAACTTATCCCATAAGGAAGGTTCTTCATTTTCAACTGAGCAAGTGCCCTGACTTCAGGCTCGCTGGGCCTGAACAACACAATCTTGCCCCTTTTGGTGGCTGCTGGAGTCAGGTCAGCTTGACCCAAAAATAGTAACAAGGATTTTCCTTTTACTAGGAGCTGGAATCAAACCTTACATATCTTGGGAACGCTTTGAAGCTACTTGATTTTATAGAAATGTGGCTAAAACAAGTTAAGCTTAGCAGACAGATAGTTCCACACAAACACATTAAAGTTCTTGATTGTATGAAGATTGGGAGAAGGTATTTTCTTGGTCTCAACTAGCTATTTTCAGGTGCCCAGAAGGGGATGGCTGGAAAGTTTTACTGTATCCTTGGTCAAAGTGTCAATACATCTTTATTAGGTTTATTTAAGCATCTTTGAACAGCAACAAGAGATTTTTCAACTACATTCTGCATACTAAATGTGTGGTACTAAAGGAAACTTTGTAAAAGATTGTCTGAATTGATTAAACACAGGGAGGCATGGATGCCAAGTGCACAAAACCACCACTGCCTGCAAGACCTAACGGAGAAACTGCAATGCAAATCATGACAGATGGTGACATTACTTATAGGGTAGGTAGTTATTTCCCAGCATTTAAGCACTGAGTGCTGTATCCAGCGCCACTCATCAGAAATACTGCTCATCACAGAATCACGGAATACCCAGGTCCAGCTCCTGGGCTCACACCTTCTCTGTCTGCTTCCAAATGAGGTGCGCTGATAAGCAGAAAGTTCTCAAGGACTGTCCTGTGGTACGCTAAGAAAGAACAGCTGGGAAAGCTCCATCCCCGTACACTTCTTGGTGTAAAAAGGCATTCCACTGGGACTTTCCTTTGGGAAGGGAGGGGAAAGCCAGTTTTCATCAGACTCCGCAGCAGATGCCGTGCATTTCATCAGCACGGCGTACTGAAGGAACTTTACAGTATCAGAGCCCTTCCTGCTGCGTGTGCTGGAGTCCAGAGGCCCCCAGCCCCACGCTGCCTCTCGGAAGGCATCTGCGAGATGCTGCCCTCATCTCACGCCAGAGCTTCTCCTCCCAGCTGGGCAATTTGCTGCCCTGTGCGACCATGGTGTAACAGCACGGCTTTGGGCTCGGATCTGTGCGCCAACCCGGGGCTGCCCCGACGGCCTCTCACGCTGTGCCAGCCGCTCTCGGGGCCGGAGACGTGCCCTGCACAACAGCCACGTTCTGGCAGTTCTGGCACGACGTCTCTCTCCGGGACGGTCTTTTTGGCGGACGATCCCCGGAGGCGCCGCCGCTGCTCCCAGGCCCCGGGACGCACACAAAGCCCGGACCCCGCCCGGGTACAGCCGCAGCGATCCGCGCCGTGCCGAGCCGCGCCGTTACCCTTGCTGAGCAGGCCGTCGTCGTCCGCGTCGATCCTCCGCACGATGGCCTTGAGCCGTCGCTGCTGCTCTTCCGGGCTGAGCCGCGCGTACTCCTCCGCCTCCTCCTGCGGGAGAGGAACCGCGCATCAAACCGCCGCCTCGCTCGGCCCGGCCCGACCCCCGGCCCCGCCGCCCACCTGCCCTCCGAGCAGCGCCTCCCGGTCGTAATCGGCGCGGTGCTGCCCGTACGCCGCGCCCAGCGCCGCCAGGACCAGGCCCAGCGCCAGCAGCGGCCGCCGCCGCATCGCGCCGCCGAGGAGGGGACCGCGCCGAGGGGCGGGGAAAGGGGCGCGGCGGGGGTCCGCGACGCCGCCTGCGCGCGGCTCGGGCCGGGAGGGCCGCGTGCTCCCCCTCGTGCCCAACGCTCCCGTTGTGCTGCGCCGGGGGAGGGCTGCCGGGGCGGGGCGGCGTCCCGCTCGGGGTCCGCTTCGCACTGCGGGGAATTTCAAACGTCCGTGGCTGAAACGGAGCGCCTCGGTACATCCGCGGCGTGACAGCTCTGTCAGAAGGGAGCAGAGCTCTCCCGTGCGGGACGCGGTATCTCAACCAGCGCTGCGGAGAGCGGATAGCGCCGAGAGAGGCTGTGTGAGCGGGCGAGGTGCGGCGGTACGGATGTACAACGCACGTAGTGGAAAAAAAGGCTGCAAAGTGAGCGGGGCCTCGTCTGCCGCTCAGGAGAGCTGAAAGCGTGCCCGGCAACGGGCCCGCGGAGGTCCAATTAATCACTGATAAAGGTTAATTGAGGTTCGCCTGGGGCTGTCGTTGGGTTTGATGCTTCTCCCTGGGAGAAGAGCGTGTTTCTGTCACAACTCCCGGCACAGACCGCCCCGCAGCATCTCGTGCTCTGCAGACACGGCAGACCTATTTTTCCACCCTTGGCGCTCAGAGCAGCAGTGTCTGAAGGAAGAGGAACGCTCCCTGCGCCCGCTCTCGTGAGGCAGCACAGAGCCGCCCGCCCAACCTTTCCCCGCCACGACCGGGCCGCCGCGCTCTCCGGAGCTCAGCAGCGCCCCCCGGCGGCAGGCGGCGCGGCAGGTGCTCGGGCGGCGGCGGGAGAGTGCCGCGCGCCGCGGGCGGGCAAGGTGAGGGCAATGCCTTCACCGGTTCGGACGGCGCATGCGCGGCTGCCGGCTGCGGAGTGGAAGGGGGGGGGGCGGGCGCGGCGCGCGGCGGCGGGCGGACGGGCGGACGCTGGCGGCGGGATGCGATGACATCACCGCGGCGGGACGCGCGCGGGCGGGACGGAGCGGCGCGACGGAGAGCGTGAGTGCCCCCTCGGCGCGGGGGAGGGGCGCGGCGGCGGGGAGCGGCGTGGGGCGCGGCGCCGGGGCAAGATGGCGGCGGGCCAGCCCTCCCCTCACGCCCCGCGGCGCCGGGCCCCGGGCGCTGCTCCTAGCCGCCAAGCGGGGCCCGCGGCCTTCCCCGGCGGCCGTGTGCTGCGCGGCGCGGGGCCGGACCGGGAGCTTGGTTGCCAGTGGCAACCGGGAAGCCCGTGCCGGGTGTCAGTCAGCCCGTGCCGCTCTCTGCCCGGGCTGTGGGGCTCCGCGCCGCCGCCCCCTCCCCAGCGCTGCGCGCCCAGCTGTGCGTGAGGCGGCTCTGAGAGCGCTGCCGGCTGTTCCAGCCCTGAAACCACGCACTTCATTTTACTTCTGCGCGGCTGTAATAATGCTGAAAGATTTTGATGAACCTATAAATATTTAACCCCACGTCCTTTTCCACTTTCGGCTGCGGGTCCCCAGTCCGGTACTTGATGAAAACCATACATTTTATCGTAGCTGTCTTCTGCAGGAGCTGGCTTTTTTTTTTTTTTTTTTTAATGACCTAACTAATTATCCCACAGAGATTTTCAGCACCTCTGATTCGTTTTAGCCTATGATAAATTTGCCCGGTACTGTCACAAGAAACATTGTTCTTGGTGCCTTCCCCTGTTCTAGAGCAGTATACTTTGAGCTGTTTCCTACTTTAATACATGACAGAATGTGCTCCTTTGGGTGAACTTTGCTCGCTGTACACTCGTGGCTGGAGCAGCTCCCTGCGAGGACAGGCTGAGAGCTGGGCTGTGCAGCACCGAGGGGAGAAGGCTGCGGTGAGAGCTGAGAGTGGCCTTCAGTGCCTAAAGGGGCTGTAAGAAGGAAGGGTACAGGCACTTCAGCAGGATCTGTTGTGATAGCACAAGGGGAAATGGATTCAAACTAGAAGAGGGGAGCTTTAGATTGGATGTAAGGAAGTTTCGTACACTAAGGGCAGTGAGGCAGTGGCACAGGCTGCCCAGAGAGACGGTGATGCCCCATCCCTGCAGACACCGAGGTCAGGCTGGGGGCTCTGATGTGCTGTGAGTGTCCCTGTGCATTGCTGGGATTGCGTTGATGGCCTTTAAGGGTCTCTTCCACTTTTACGTTGTTTTTTTCTATAGGGTCAACTTCTTTTGATTTTCCTCTTGAGCTGCTTTTAATATAGAGCCACGTAAGCACTTTACAAATATAACTGTCATGTGAAAACATTACCATGTTCATCAGGTGTCCTTGACATGAATGTTGCTGGGAAGCTAGAACTAACTGTGTTTGTTTTGACGCAGGTATGAAAGCTCAATGGGGTCATCCAAAAATGCAATCAGTGAGCCTGCTGATGCAGAAGAAGGCTACGATGTGATGGTAGGTAACTGTAACACTGTACTGAGGTTTTTCCTGCTGCAAGAAAAATACATTTTTGCGTTAGGATTCATTAATGAGTATTCATTTTCTACCTTCTCTGAAGTTACTGATTCTAGAAACTGAGTCAGTTTAACTTATCAACGTCATTATGTGAATTCTTGAAAGTGCTGAAATAACTTCTGCTTTCCCCTTGCTACTTCTTTACACTTGAGAATTCTGCACTGTAAATGGAATAAAGAAGTGAATCCTGTTAAAACATATACTCAAGTCCTCTGGCGACCCTGGAGTGTTCCAAAATTAGGACTCCCTGCTGATTTACATGGCATGCCGTCCCCCCACACTTGCCCCATCCGTGTGAGCTTGTTAGTCATGGACTGTGATGTGAGCAGTGGGGCAGAAAACTGAAACAGAAGAGATGCAAAAACCTTTGTACTGTGAAATCATGGGTTTTGATACCCGCCTTAAAGGACTGCTGTACAATGAAGAGGAGTATTGCAATCGGCAATGTTTTATTTTCAGTAGAACTTTTAAGGGAAAAATGCTGTTCAGACCAAATTCTGTTTCAATTAAAACAAAATTACAAGTTCCAAAGTTCCCAACTTTTGTTTGGAAATTGTCCCAGTGTATCTTACTGCGGGATTGGTTTGGTCTGCAGAAATAAGGGTAAAGATCAGCCGTGGTATTACAGAGGGTCCTGGGTGCAACACGAGAAGTTGTAGGTGTGTGTTAGAAGGAGTTGACTCTGCTTTTGGCTGCAGACATTTGTGAGTTGGATTAGGCCTGCGGAAGCCTGCTGTTCTGTGCTGTGTAAAGAGTGCTAATTTCTGTGTGATGTTATGACATATGTGATTACATTGTAGTGAAAAGATAACATATTGCAAATAAATAAAACCCTTTTGTCATTTTGAGATGTTTCTATGGGATTAGCATCACCTGTAGGTACAAATAAGATTATTGAGCATGGAAAATGACTTCATTGAAGTGTTTGTACCTGCTCTTGGGCACTGTATCTCAAAGAAAGATACAAATCAGTTGGGCAGTCTCGAAGAGAAAACCCCTCAACACTCAGATTCAGTGGATGTGTAATCTGTGATGTGGAAAATCTGAGAAAGAAGGCTGAAGGGGTACGGGTGGTCAGCTTGGAAAATGAGAGGGCTGATGGAAGATGAAATGAAGTGGAATGCCAGCATAAAAGAAATGGGAAATAAAATTCAAATGGTTTTCAAAATCCTCTTTGTATGGCAGGAATGAGCAGGATTATGTTGTAGGAAAGCTGTGGTTCAGTGTTGCATAGACTGTGCAGAGTGAATGTTGTCTGGATTGAGAATCCATTAAAAAAGCAAAGATTTGTCTACTTATCCCTTTTGGCAGCAAGTCGCGATAGATGAGATCTGCTTCTGGATGAGGTCACTATGGTTTGGGGATACATGAATGCAAAATGCAGCTACGTTTCAGAGGCAGTTCAGATAAATCAAAGCTATTTAATTCAGTTGTGAAGGTTCCATAAGTATTTGCATCACTGGTTTACGCAGTAGTTTAAGTCGATTTTAAAATAATCCTGTGAGATTTGCGAGTCTTTAACTCTTAGGTCCAGGATAGAAGTTTTATTGTTAAGCAGCAAGGGGAGAAAAATCCCAAACAAACTTTATTCAACAGCAATGGACAATTACTAAAAGTTTCCAAAGAGAATCAGCAATTATACTGAATAAGAATAGACTAAAACCAGCTTAGTATAGACCCTATATACTATAGTGTAGTTGGTTTCTCTGTATTAAACTATATTACTTGGGTGTTTTGGTTTTGTTTTTAAATAATCATGTTTTTAGACAGCTCCCTTCCGTAGCTCTGCTATGGTGTTGGTTGTTTGCTCAGTGTATTGCATGGTGTGGTCTCAGGTGGTCAGTGGAGCACTAGGTGGCACACTGTGGCTTTGAAACAAGCACTTGAGGACACCCAAATGAGAGAAACTTTGGTTCTTTGTTAAGATACAAGCATTCAGGTAATCACAGCATTTTGTTTCAACTGCATTTCCTCTCACCCTGAGGAATCATAGCCACTCCACTGCTGTACTCGTTTGTAGTGTGTTTTCTTTCTGAAGATTTGCTGGTAGCACAACACAAAGGTTGTAGGCTTGATGGTGAGGGTGAAAGAGGAAAAATGTGTCTTCTGACTGATACTACAGAAAACCAGCTTATCGGTGCGTAAAGGAATGTTTACATCTATGTACGTTATTTGAGGTTATGTTTGTCAGTGTTAAAGTGGCTTTGCACCACCACTGTATGTAGACTTTGCATTACCGTAACTTGGCTTTATTTCACATTGCCTTCTGTGGAATAACTTCATGCAGTTTAGAAAAGGAACGACTTCATCCAGTTGATGTCGGACAGCTGATACATCTATTTCTTACTATGTTTGGTTTCTAAGATCTAGCAATGCTATCTTTTGTCAGTGCAAAGAAGTGTATTTCCTAGGTGAAAAAAGTTCATCCTTGGTGCTTCTCATGTTGTCTGTGAACAGCTGCAGCTTTCTAGTAAGAACAGCTGGCTGTAGTTGCCAGGATGTGCTTTCTAGCTTCTTGTCTTCTCAGTGAAACAGAAATGTGTGCTTTTTAAATGCATGCAGCTGAAAGTAATGCCTCCTATTTATTTCCATGGAAACTACAACATATACAAAGAACACAGTAATGCTATTTTAATAAAGGAAATTCTCACTGCTTTTCAGCATAGTCACCGCCCTATGCCACTGTCATGAAAAACATCTGTACCAGTGCAGGTGACCATTCTTCAGGTTCTTCTCAGCTACCCAGCCATGTGGATTTTGGTCTCACACGGCTTTTGTCCTTAGTTCTAATTTACTCAGAGAATGTAAAATGTTTTAAAGTCTAATGTGATGCTCTAGCTGGACAGGCCATCAATTAAATTCAGGTTAAAATAAGTGTGGTGTAGGCATACCTGTTCTGAGGACTGGGTAGAAATACTGGCCAATTGCTTTGCCTGCCATGTAGATAAGTGGTAGTGAAAATACATATGTGTTTTCAATAGCTGGTAAAAATATATTGTCTGTGAACCCACTTGGGTTTGGCCACATGTAGGATAAAATTAGCATGTCAAAACGGCATGTATATATATGTACACATGTATATACCTATTTTCCATTCCTGCATTTCTTGTTTTCAGGCTTCTTTCCAGCGCTCCAATAGCCATGACAAAGTGAGGAAGATAGTTGCAGAAGAGGGACGTACAGCAAGGAACCTGATTGCATGGAGCGTCCCACTGGAAAACAAGGATGATGATGGTATGTATTTAGCTGTCGTCCCCCAACTTGTTTTGCACCTGGCCCTCTTCTTCATGTTCCTCATGCTTACATGGAATCATGTTTCTGCCATGGGATTTCTCTGTTTATGGGCAAGATAATGTTTAGTGTCCATAGTATCATTTTAAAATGCGTTGGCCGATCGCTGTGTAAAACATCTGCAGTGACAGATAAAAAGAAGTGATTTTTTCCTCTGAAAAGGGGCGTGCAAGTTTATCCTGTCTTGCTGATATCACTGAGATAGCAGTGTAATATAATAACGTTAAGGTACTGAGCTTTGAGAAGGTTATTAAAAACCAGTCTTACATAACTTGGGGTTTAAGATTGAAGGGATGTCTCAGTGCCACCCCACAAAGTACTTCTGTGTACTCTAGAACAAGCACGTTTGGCAGTTTCTTGTGGTGTCACTTCAGTCTGTATGAAACATCTGCAAAGAATCGTAAAGCTGTCCCTATGTATCCTCTTTCTTAATGTGAATCCTTAGACCTGTTTTGTTACTGTTGTAATACCCACTTGTGGACTTCAGAAGCCGGGAATTGACTTTCAGTTTTCATAGTGCTCAAGCTGTTCCAGATGTCAAACTGCTGTCCTTTGTGAGGACCTCATCTCACGTGCTTTTGTAGCTCACTTGTCCTTGTGGAGGTGCTGCTGCTTTTAAGATTTGGGCAGGAGTGTTGAGAAGTTTTTGGTTTGTTCTGGTCTTTTGAACGTGAGGGTGGTTGAATGCTGGGATGGGTTCCCCAGTGAAGCTGTGGAGATGCTTAGAATCTCACTGGGGGTAGTCCTGGGCAGCCTTCTGTCGTTGACTGCTTTGAGCAGGAAGGTTGGACTGCATCTCCAGAGGCTCATTCCAGCCCCAGCTGTTTGGTGATTTTGCCAGTGGAGATGGTGTTTCTAGGAACGGTTATGGCTGTGATAGAAGATCACCTCTTTCTGAAGTAAGCTGAAGCAAAGCTTGAAATGTCTTCCTGGGTTGCATTATGCAGTAAGATGTATCTGCGTATTTTCTTTCATTTTAAAACCAAAATGTCTGAGGTCAGAAGAGAGAATGAGGTGCATGAAAACCTACGTAGCTGTTTGTGCACGTGTAGGTTTCATCAAGGAAAACTCATTCTGTTCAGAACATGTACCTGTTCTTCTGTTAACAATGACAAGTGGAATGATAGAAAGCTTATACTGAATAACTAAATGTTGACGAGCTTTGGTTTCAGGTTCTGACTCTAAAGTAAGCATCAGCATTGTCCCAGCTGTCTTAATTTGTTAGATTGCCTTTCCAAAGCAGGAGTTTTGTGTAGTAGCCCTTTTAAGCTCTGAGTGGTCAGCAGTAAAAGATATGCTGTGAATCTTTAGTAGGTATATGTAAGAAGGAAAAACGAAAGAGCAGCCAGTTGTCATAGAATCATCAAGGCTGGAAAAGACCACCAAGATCATCCAGTCCAACCATCCACCTGCCACCAATATTTCCCAATGAGCCACATTCCTCAGAACGACGTGTGAATGTTTCTTGAGCACCTCCAGGGTCAATGTAGCAGAAATGCAAGTCATGGCTTGAAACAGTGATGGAGCTCCTGGTGGGAAGGCAGGGCCAGCCCAGGGGAGCTCATGTGTATGCAGTACACCTGACTGACTGGAAGGGCTGGAGCCAGGATCCACCCCTTCCCAGGCCTCATTTAAGGGTTGGCAGTGGAGGCAAGGGGATCTTGTTGGAGATTCCTGCGTACCTGGGGCTTTCCAAGAGTAAGCAGATTTATTTATTTTCTTTCCTTTGTTACTGTGTCTACAGCCGCTGCGTTTGAGCATATCCTTACTTGCTGTAGCCTAGGACTTTGCTACCTCCACTGTTATTGCTGTGCTTTCTGTTGTGTTACAGTCAGTGACTCCAGCACCTGACTCTCTTCTCTTGGGGAAGTATTTCCTAACATCTAACCTGAATCCTCCGGTGCAGCTTGAGGCCATTCCCTCTCTTGTTATTGTTAGTTCCATGGGAGAAGAAGCTGACCCCCAGCTCACCACAACCTTCCTTCAGGCAGCTGTAGGGAGCAATAAGGTCTGCCCTGAGCCTCCTCTTCTCTAGACTGACCCATCCCAGCTCCCTCAGCTGCTGCTCATAACACCTGTGCTCCAGACCCCTCACAGCTCCCTTGCCCTTCTCTGAATACACTCAGAGCCTTGATGTCCTGCTTGTGAGGGGCCCGAAGCAGTCAAGCAGTGAATAACTGTTTATTTATCTTCGACCAAGCAGAAGCAAGTAAGGTACTGTGTTTTTGTTTTAGCCAAAATAGAAAGTATGTGAGAAGACAGAGGTAATAGTTTAAGATACAGCCATAGTCTGCTCAAGTAGAGCACGCACAGTAGAACAGATTGGGATAACATATAGCAGCTAGTCTGCTTATTATCATGGCTACATGGATTTTTAAGAGGGCTGGTTTTGCATTCTTTTGGAAGCTTCATTTTTATCCCTCTCCAGAGGGTGCATTTATCTATTCACTAGTCTTGCAGTTGCCTATGTGTTCTCGAGTATGTCGGTAGATCGACTGATATTATTGCACCGATAGTGCATGACGTCTAAGCAGAAAAGATTGAGAATTGTATTTTGGGGGAATTAAAGGGTGTATGGGAAAGGAACGTGGGTTGTATTTGAGCTGCTGGCAAGTTGGTTCAAGTTTTATTTCAAGTCTGTTCCTTCGTAGTTCTGCCTTGCTTGTAATGTTATTTTACAAAGCTTTGAATGTGACGTTGTCCTGGAGAATGAGTGAATTAGAGTTGCCGTTGAGTTTTCTTCCAAAGCATGAAAAATGAGCGTAGAAATGAATCTTTGTCTTTTGTTCGATCGTTGCCTTTGAGTAGTTACTTGTGATGCTGAGACCCAGGTGGCTGTGGTCGTTTCCTTCTTCGGGGCCTAGTGGCAGCACTGCAATTGTAACTCTTTTTGTCAGTGAAGAGTTCTTCTTTCTAAAACCTCTTCAGTAAATAGTAAGCTGATTTTTCTTTGTTTTTCTGCACAAAGAATCTGGTGCTAATTGCCCAGAGGAAAAATGCCCTGTGGAAAGGAACTTCTGGCTGGTGGGAGTCTGGCAGAGCCAGATCCTTTATCTCCTGACCCGTGTCTTGGCATAGAGGGTTTGTATGTCAGTGAGCTGTGATTCATTTTTTGCTGATCTTTCAATATGTATTTCGTCCCCAAGGAACAATACAGCAGTATTATGAATTAGGACAGTTTGTACTTGTTCAGGGGCTGTGTAAATCAGGCCAAAGGTTCAGGTTGCCCGAGCCAATCTTGCATCCCATTTGTACAAAGCAGCGTTCTGTCTTTGTGCTCTTTTTTCTGCTCGTAACATCCAGAGGTTTTGCACTGGCAGCAGTAGTGTGTGATTTAACGCTTTGTATTAGGAGCCGTTACTCATTGTGAGAATGTTTTTCTGCAGAAACAGCGAGCGTATGGATATTCGCTAGTATTAGTGGTATAGAGTCGTTACATTTAAAATGTTGGATTCATTTTTTTCAGCTTGTGCATCTTTGCTTTTCCTATTTTCTTATTATTTTTCTTAACGTTTAACTTTTGCACTGGAAGACTCGTGTATTTTATGCAGAAGAGGTAAGAAAGTAATCATGATATGAATTGCAGTCCAAACCTTCTCATTCCTTAAGGGAATACACGTTTGCTGTCAATAAGAAATACTACCATAAGAAGTTTCTGGAATGATGGGTAGCAGTTCTGATACAGGTTTTGGTGTGGTCTGTGCCCTTGTTGTGTCAGATCTGAAATCCTGCTTGCGAGTGCAGAACAGTGGTGTAAGAAAATCTACCTGGAGCAAAACACGGTGGTAACAGTTTAAAAGAGGCATTGACTGATGACACATTTAATTTGTTGCAATTACGGTATTCCTCCACAGAATTCATTAACATGCAGCAGGTTCTGTGTTTTGGGGTAGGTTAACAATACAGTTGACTGCGTGCTACAAAGAGAGAGGGTGTTATAACTGTGAGTAATGCAGCAGCCTGGTATTCTGTCTTCAGGATTAAACTCTTTTATAGCTTTGAGGTGTGTCAAAAATTGGAAAATCTTGTTTGTAACCATTCCCTTTGTATTTCTTGTTTGCTTAAAGTCATTTGCATGCTTGCCACATAAAATGCACTCAATAGGTTGAGAATTTCAGTATAAGGAAACACAGTTTATTGGCCGAAAGGTCGCTGGCATACTTGAGCAGGTCTGCAGAGTAATCTGTTCCTTTAGCAAGAGCTTGGTGAATAAATGGGTTTTGCAGTACGTGTGAAGGAGATGGAACTTGGCGCCCTGTGGCAAGTGAGGAGGTGTAAGAGTCATGACTGAAAACACCGTGGGTAAGCCTGAGCAGCACGGACCTGAGTGTAGCTGGCACAATGTGGTACAAAGGGAAAGCTATTCTTGAAGACTTGTAAGTTACAAAGCTTGCATTTCACTCACCTGCGTGGCAGTCCAGTCTGGTGCTTCTTCTGAGCGAATATCTTTGCCTTTCTTGATATAAACTTTAGGGTTACTACAGGTAACCCCCATCTGTGCAGAAGTGTTGCTTAAGACTGGCAAATGCAGCACTGGAGCTAGTAAAGTAGGCTGTGTAGTGATGGTTCTGCAACAGAGACAGCCTTCTGTAGGGACGTGGGAGAAGGGAGGTGACAAAGCCCATTTCTCATGGTGTCTGCAAGAGCTGGGGCGGAAGAGGGGGGGAAACAAAGAACTGTTCCAGAATGGTGTCCTCAGATAACTTCAGAGAGGTGAAAACAAATGAAATTGAACGTTATTTCAGTTGAAGATCTGGTGATAAACAGAGCCCAGGGTACTTAACCAAGGGTTGGTACCTGCGTCAGTGGGAAAAGAAGTGACTGCTGTTCTTTGGAAGCAGATATAACATTGGTAGTGGCATTTCTTTCATCGGTAGAACTACCTGAGGAGAGAGCTGTGAGGGATGTTGGTTGGTTGATAGTTTTTCAGATTGTTAGTGTAAAAGAAAGCCTCTGAAAATAGTTTATCAGTAGCTTGTCTTCTTGGAGATATGAATGCTTCAGCATTTTGAGACAGGAAGTCTTCACAAATCACAAACCCAGCGTGTTTCATATCTAATTACCAGACACAGGAAATGGACTTCAAGCATAAAATATGACCGGCTCCCTGAATGCTTCAAAACTTTGCTGCTTTCTGTATTTCATGTCGACAACTTAATAGCTAACGGGATGGTCATCTTTTGTCACTGTTGTTCTTTCCTTAAAACTCGGTGAATGCCACCAGGTAGCGCCCTTTGTGTGCCATTGCTGTGCCCCTCCACAGTGCCAGTGTCATGGTGCTACATGTGCATCACCATGGAGCAGCGCTCATGTGTCGCTGCTCTTCAGTACAGAAGGACAGAAGCAGGAAGGGTGGCAGGAAGAAAAAGGGAAAAGCTTGAAAATGTGACTGCTGATGAAAGGCAAAATGTTTTGGCCCATATACTAAAGATGTTGACAAAAAAATGGTCGTTATCAGCCAGCATTTACTTTTCTGCAACACACTGTGCTTGTGAGTTTTCTTCTCTCCGTGTCTGCCTCATGTAGAAGCACCTGGAAGCTGCTCTTATCCTTATGGGTGAGTTGCTCAGAAAGTTCCCAGTTCTGAGGTGTGGTTTGGTATCTTGTGTTTCGTAGAATCTAGAGATAGCAACCTTCTTTCACCCATCATCTGCCCTTTCTCCATTCCAGTGTACCCTTACTGGTTTGTATCTCTTTTCCCTGGGCAAGTTCTGTGTACCATTGCACTTGGAGTCTTCTTTTTTTCAGGATGTAAAAGATCTTAGGTTAGAGGCCTTGGTGACTGAAATGTTGCTGTTGCCATGACTGTGACATAGAACTGATGCACAGTTAAAACTTTTTGGTAGATAGGAAGTTTTAATGCATCTGGTAGCTGAATCAGCTTTTCTCTGGAACGTTGCTAAATTGATTCCAATATATTAATTTGTACCTGTTGTTTTGGCTAATGTAACATTTAAAAAATGAATTATCTAGCAAATACTTTTAAATTTGCCTTAAAATTAAAGGTCCTGTTCCCTCCAACAGGCAGTGATGCAAACCAGCTGTACAACTGCTTGATTAAGGTGGGCTTACAGCTGCTTCATATAATGAGAGCAATGTAGAACAGCTGGGCTGTGTTAGGGAATTTGGCTTAAGTACTGCTAAAGACTGAACTGAGCAGTTCTGAAATCCAAGAGCCATCTCCTTGGTCTGTGAGGGAGCTGTATGCAATTTATACGTTTATTTGCATGGCTTCATCAAGATAAATGCTGAAACTTTTACTTAGGTAGAGGTCTGTGCTAGGCAGTGCTCTTGCCATAGTCAGAATTGGTCACATCTGAATATTCTGGAAAACGCATTCCTTGTTTTAATTCTGTAATGATACTTGGTATTATGGAACAGTTATTGAAGGCGTTTTAAAGTTGATATAGAAAAGTAGTGTCGTATTTGACATCTCAGCTGTAACTATCTGATTTTCAGAGGCACTGCCCATTTACAGGTACTTTTTCCGTGCTGAGGGAAGCCTGCAGTTTTTTACTTTCTTCGTAATTTCACTTTCTGTGTCTTCTGGCATCGTCCTCACACTGAACTGTCAAATATGGGAATGTAAAATTTTATGAGCCTTTTAACTCATTAATTGTGCTCGTATCAGTACTTTGCAAGATTGGGTATGTGATTTTTAAAATGCTGAATCTAATCAGAAGCATTATGGTTTTATTAAAATGCTTCTCCCGCAGGGAAATCCAAATGGCAAGCTGGTGGAAAAGCAAAGACGGTGTCTCAAGGGAAGCACAAGGCTGCAAAACAGGTATCCACTCATTTTTTGTCTTAAAACTTGCAACATAAAAACATTTTGCGATACTATTGATGCATGATTTGCTGAAGAGTGTTTGTATAAAAGTGTTGTGTTTGTAAAGGATACAGGCTTCAAAATGGAGTTTAAGAATGCCACAATTTAGATTGTATCCCTCAGCTTCTCCTCTTGTTATTGATCTCTGGATTCGTGACTTTTTGGCATTAAGGTTATCTTAAGGCCAGTGCAGCTCAACAATAAAGTCATATAGGAGGTTCTTCCTATAAGCTTGCTGCTTATGCAAAGGCTACCTTTGCATGTTTCTGATTTAAGGAAATGCTGTATTTACTGACCTCGCTTGCTAATGGCTGAGAAATTGTGGTCTAAAACTTCACTACATCCTATTTTGGGAAAAAAAATAATCAGTCCAGATGAGTAACATTGCAGGGAGTTACAACCAGAAAGCAAGTCTTACTGACAAGTATCTAGAACATACTGCACTTAGTCATGGTTTTCCTATGTGAGTAATATATTAATATATTTTACTTTAATATAGTAATACTGCAGTATTTATTAATGTTTAATGTTTTTAACCATTACTTTGCATTGATTAATGGCCTTAGCTGCAAGCGTGTCTTTAGCCATCTAACATTTATGGACAGTCTGTCAGGTTTTGACAGTGTAGCTCATGGAATATGTTTTGTTTTTTTTCCTTTGAAAAAGATGTTCTGCTCCTATAGGAATGTGCTTACATCTTTAAAACATAAGGATGTTAATTTCACAGTGTAGTTCAGCCACTCTTATCCTGCTGTTCTCTCCTTGCTCCTTAGGGTGTTACAAACACTGTGCTCTAGTTTACTTGTTCTGGGAATGATTTTATTGAAGTAGTTATAAGCTGATTTAGCTTCACAGAACCTTTTGGATGGGAGTAAAGTGGTCCATAGTTGGAGTTCTGTCTGTTCTTGTCATTTGGAATTCTGTAAATAGTGTGTTTTCAGAAGAATGCTTTATTATTTGGTGACTACTCTGTGTGGGACTCCTGTGCTGAGACTGCATTGCAGAAGCAGAGCATTCCTAGTGAATCATCAAACAATTCAGTGATTCTAGTTGGAAAGGGCACTTAAAAGCCATCTAGTTCAGCTCCCCTACAATGAACAGGGATAAATCCAAGGGCTCAGAAGCTGATCCAGCCTGACTTTGCATGTCTCCAGGGACAGGACATCCAGCATCTCTCTGGGCAAACTGAACATGTTATTCAGGGCAGTAAAACTGACCCCATGATTGTCACATCAGGTTCTTTCCACACACTCATGAAGGTAGTCACAGAAATCTGATTAACTACAAGGAGAGTAAGGAAGAGAGATTCCTCAATCCTTGAACAGGAGAGTGTATGTATAGGTAGGTGACAGTTTATATCTGTCAAGTAACTGTCCCCACGTGGGTAACCTGAACGCGTGCAAGGTTGACAAATACATAATGTACCTCCACGAAGGTATTTGTGGATCCTCTGTGTGCCAGCATTCATGCAGGCAGTTGGATGTTTTCCTCTGTTTTCATCACATTTAGCATGTTGGCAGTCCTCTGTATCTGTGCAGCAAAGTAGCACTAAAGCAATTAGTGTGCATATTAGCACTGAGAATCAGCAAGCAGATTTGTTACAGTGAAAGCTGTTGATTACAAGCTAGAGCAGCATGAGAACGGTTTCAGACTTGGCATCAGCTTGATTCAGCGGCTCAGCACTTATGTTGGGTTGAACTGAGTTTGCAGTGTTCACCAAAGGGTGAGTGGAAATCTTACTGCAAATGATCTTCTCAAGTAGGAGAGATTCTTTTGTAACTCATCCAGCGCTTGCATCTTCTCTGAAGTGTAGCTGTAGTGCATGGATCTGGGAACTAGCTACATCAGCATCACAGCAGCATTTCACTGACCTTAATGCTCACAGATCAGTATGGGAGTTTAGAAACAAAGTTGTATGCGATGTCCTGATAATAAGAGTTGAACTGTGTTGGAACACTAGTGGTGTGATTATTAGTAAAATCTTACTTTCATCTTTGGGTGCGCATACTTGCCGGAGTGAGTACTATGGGATACGTAGTCAGAAAATGGAGCACTGCGATGTGTGTGAGAGGCAGAATATCGTGTGCTGTGCGAAGTGAATGTTGAGCTACAATTGTCAAAGAATCAGAAATTGATTCTACGTATCGGTTGCAGTTGTTTAAGGTAAGAAAGCACGTTTTAAGAACTGCAGTCAGTGGAATGCCGTAGCCTTCAGTGAGAAACTCCTTGCTTACGAATGTTTAAATGTGTTGGGGAAAAAATGGATTGCACAGAAGCACAACCCCTTACTGTGCTTCTCTTTCTTGTTTTCATTTGTCTTTTTTTTGTTTTTTTAGAACACTTCCCTGGACTGTAAGTTAGCAGCAGCAGGAGATAAAACCTTTGACAAAAGCCCAACAAAAGCACGGCAGCCTCGAAAAGTTGATCTGCGAGCTCGGTACTGGGCGTTCCTTTTTGACAACCTGAGACGGGCAGTTGATGAGATCTACGTTACGTGTGAATCGGATCAGAGCGTGGTGGAATGCAAGGTAAGGCGTCAGCATTTTTCTGCCCGCTGCCACGTGATTCTTACTGCTCTTTTTGCTCTGTACAAAAAAAAAAAAATGCAGATAGCAAATAAGGAGTGAGGGCCTCAGAAGTGTGTTTGTGCTTTCGTGCCTTTGTGCTTAGTGGGGGCCAGTGAATAGGAAACCTGGTGGCATGTTTGTTCGGATTTAACAAGATGAAAGCATTTCAGGTTGTGACTAATTCTGAAGAGTGTAAGTGATTTTTATAATGTCGTTAGATCTTTTCTATTAAGTTCTAATTTAATTAATTTTCAAATTGAACATTGATTTATTTTCCCTATCGCGTTCCTTACTGTAGGTGGCACTGCTGTGATTCAGCCCTTTTCCCATTCTTTGGCTCATTGCTAAATGCCAAAATGACACATTACTCACTTTTTTGGTGATTGGTTATCACTCTTCTGATTCTCTGTGGTGCTGAGAGTGATGGATAGTCAAGATAAACAATATATGGTTGGGATCATTTTCCCTAACTTCAGATAAGCTGTATTTGTAATAAGATGGAAAACTGATGATTCTTTAGTAGATCCACAAAAAAAACATTGTCATTTAATCAAGTGCTTTACTCTTTAGAAATGGAGTTAATTTCAAGCACTAAGAGAAGCCAGAAGAATACGTTTTCAAAGAAAAGTGAAAGATGCAGGTTTTTTTCAGTATTCCTGTTAAATATAGCTGAAAACTCAACGCGTTCTGGAACTGATTATCTAATCACTGTATAAAAATCATATGTATCAATTTAAGTAAACAGTTTTCTTATCATATGTATCTAGTTCTCTGCTGTAATCAGACACTGCCAAATTGACTTTAAGATTAGTGTACAAATCCATTTCATTGAAAGCAGATTGGAAAACTGAACAGTAGCTAGGGGCTTCCAAACGGTGGGCTGCTCTAACGCAATTTACCGTGTTGATACTGAGCTGTCTTCCTGCTCAGGAAACTTCTCTGAAGAATTTCTTGGTTTGAGAAAATCAGTCAGCCTTGCATGGTAATTAGATTACCGTTTTAAACTTCTGTGCCTGAAAGAACAGTAGCATATTTGTATCATTATCACATATTTTAGGGGTTAGATATCATTCAGCATTTTAATCACGCTACTTGATCTGCTCTCAGATGGAGATACTCTCTATAGCCCAGTGGAAAGGCTTCATTTTCATAGATGCTTGACAGCGACGTATGTATCCATGGGCATCAGGTTACTTGTTTGCAGCACATGGGTGGAAAAAGCAAAAACTGAGTAAACGAGGATGTTCAGCATCGTGTGTCATTAAAACTTATGGCACGTTCACATTGCTTTTACTCTTAAAATGATTTCTTATCAGCATAAAAAAGAAGTTCCTTACTTTAGCAGGTGGAATGTGCGTTTATGCTTTGGTCTTTTGTTTGTGGAATTTTCTTATGAAGATTACTATTAAATGTGAGGCATTACTCTTTTTTTTTTCTTTTGAATAATAGGAGGTAAACTCATTCTTACGCCTTTTCCACAGAAATATTTCCATTCAAGTATTCAGTATCAGAATATTTTAAGAAAATTCTGCTCTGTATTTTACTATAGGAATGGGATAGCCTTACTTTTAGTTCTATTTTTGCTGACTTTCTAAGCTATGTAGGAAAGTGTGTGTTGTTTAAAATGGTATACAAGATACCGACAGACAAACCAGCTTGATATCGGTTTTAATTTTACTGTGAGAGATGTGGGGAGCAACATTAAACAAGGGGCCAAGATGGTAAAATGGTTAGTCTGTTGGGTTTTGAAAGGGTTTTGAAAAGTCATTGTACTGAGATAAATCTGTTATGGCTAACTTCATTCACAAGCCAGCATTTAAATGACACCTCAAACCTGTGCATTGACCAAATGGGTGATGCTGTTCTACTTCAACATCTTAGCTGTGCAAAGATTATGTTAAAAGAGGACCTTTGGTTAAAAAAATAAATGAACTGGGGTAAATTCAGGCACCCAAAACCTTCATGGTAACTCAAGGTTTTCGATTTTGTACTTTTTGCTCCCCTGCAGTCTTTCAAGTTGGTATCGTTTTATTGATCATGTTGTCACTGAAGATAATGTTTGATGCTCCCAGATGGGAAAGGGCTCTTGTGGCTGCTTGTGGTTGAAACTGCAGATGAAGGTTTGTGGTGAGGATACAAACAGTGGAGATGTGTGTAAGAAGATCAGTCGCGTGTATTTTCTCTCAACTTTGGGCACTGCTGTAGGTGGTATTTTGCTATTGATTTGACAGAGAACTCTCAAACCATGTAGGTAAATATGGCTCTGGTGCTCCACACAAAGATACAATGAAGATGCTTGAAATATGTATAGAAGAAATAATGGATTCTCAAATTTATAGATCTCTTACTGTATGTGAATCACTTTGTCTGGTAGTGCTACGTTAGATGTAACAACTCTGTAACCTTGAACAGGTATGGCTGTTTTTATTTATTAGCTAGGTGTGTGCATCTTATATTTATGTGAGTTTTGTACTGCCCAGTATTTCTGGGGTTTGAGAGCTGAGCTTAGGCCCAAAAATGTTGTCATGCTAAGGATCCTTTGCACTGCTTTCTGTATCCTAAAGGGAGTTGAGTCTAAAACTCTGTGTGGATGGAGGAAGGCAGATTCCATAGGCAGGCGAGTCGTGGTTAATGCAGGAGAGAAATTTCTGCAGTTGTTTTATGGCTTTTGGTGTCGTAGGAACGGGATTAGAGGGGATAAAGTATTCAACAGCAAAAAATAAAAAAGAATGAACCAAAACACTTATTGATGGTTTAAGTAACTGGATCCACCGACTGGACCCAGAAGGTTCTCAGACTATCTGGAATTTAACGGGTGTATTTTTACTCCTCCTTGGGATGAGTTCATGACTTCAGCTGCTTTTGTTTTGAAAGGGTTGGATTTTATGATTTAAAACAAAAACAAAAACAAAAAACTTAGCTCAGTAATGTTTAGGTTTCTGTTTGGCTTTACTTAATGCTTGTACAAGCTTTTATCTTTGTACCTAACGTTTATGAATTGGTACATTCCCACCAGATTTTGACAAGGGCGGTTTCCATCTTTGTAATGCTTGCAGATAAACACCTCGAGAACAGTTCAGTGCAAACAGCTTCATCCTCCTTGTTTACTCCCTCTAAAAACAAAGAAAGAAAAACATGAGATACTGTGAAGAGGTGGGTAAAGCCTCTCTCTTAAGGGATTTGACGTATTGTATGGTGGTGTTCTGTGAAAGAACAGGCTGAAACGGCTTCATTCCATGCCTTCCAAGCAAGGAGATCTCTGGGAGTGATTTACCATCGTTTCAGTTGATTGAAGGTCTCCCTGAAGGGGAGAGGAACTTGTTTCATTAGGGTCTCTTGCTGGGAATGCCTTGTGGGGGCTGTTTTTAGTTCAGGATATGCTAATTCTAACAATTCCCATCTCTGCATGCGGTCTGAGACCTGCTGACATCCATGCTGATTACTGGCTTATGAGGCAGCCAAGGAAATAAAGCTGTTCCTAGATGTGTTGAGGCTGAGGGTAGGAAAAACTGAAGGTTTCTCTAACTTTGGTGAAAAGGAAATCTCCAGTGATTCAGTACAACGGTCAGGTTGATCCAAACAGGATCCTGAGTGCATGTTCACTGATGTAAGAACCCGTTCAATTCTGCCCGGTTCACTTTCTGGAAGATATGAGGTTTTATTTTGTTATTCATACACTTCAGTTTTATAGCTGCACGTATCTGATTCCAGGAAGGGGGGAAAAAGTGCTGAATCTGAGTGAGATACTTCTGACTTTCAGTGAGAAATGATCTGTTATATGTGAATTTCAGTTCTTTCCTTGTGACGCAAATCCTGGAAGTATCCCAGGAGGGCTTCTGAAATAACTTATTTCTTCACCAAAGGCCTCGGAGTATTCTGTTTGGATGCATTCTTGTTCTAGTGTGCTGGTTTCCTCTGATTTTGTGAAGGAATTTAAAAAACAATTAAAGCTGTGCAAGATCTAAGTGATTTTTAATTGAGGTTTCTTTAGCATCTCTTGCTTTCTACACCGGAGTTCTCATCATTGATTGTTATTTGTCCATCAGAGTCATCTATCCAGTGTATTTCTGTCAATTCCGTAACTGTTCAGGGCATTGATGTACTTCCTTGTCCAGATGACTTCAATTTTGGAACCCCTAGAAGAACGTTTCCAGTTAGGAGAATTTCAGCATGAACTGAAATGTATTTTGTACGATGGCACATCTTCTTACTCAGTAAAACCAAGGTGATTCTGACTATCCCTGAAAACCTAAGACAACGATGTATAGATTAGGACGTGTGTAATTCTTTTTCTGTCTTCCTCACAAGGCAGTGTTTTCCGGATCAGTGAAGTTTAATGGAATATACATTTTGAAACATTCTCAAATTGTTAGAAAAGGGCTAATTCTGCAGCTGGGATGTGTCAGGAGGATGACAGGCTGCTGCTTCTCACTTCATGGAAAAAAAAAGTGTTCTGTTTTTGAGAGTGAAGTTATTTAGGAGGAGTTATGTGTATGTCTCTTTCTAAATAAACACATGTGACTGTACTGCGGGAGTCAATGCCAAGAGAGCATCTCATCTGTGAGCGCTCCCGCCTCTTCTGGGATGTGTATGTTTTCATTGTCATCTTCTGCAGCTGAATCAAAACCACCAGAACTAGCAGTGGAGAGAACAGAGCAGTGAGCGTGCGTCCAGCCTCACCGGGGGAAGTGGTTGAGATCTTTCACAATGACAGTTTATTCTTTTTTAGAGTAGGTTCAGGATGGATAGCCAACTATTGAAAAACCAATGTATTTTCTAACTCACCGTCTGGGTGATCCCATTCCTGGCCCTTCGTGCTTGACAACATGTATACCAGGTTTTTGGGTAAATAAGTTGTGTGTGTGTGTAAGTCCTTGTGTGTGTCCCCTGACCTACTAAAATACGTGATTAGTCCTAAAAACTGAAGTTGAAAAAAAAGGTAGGAGGAACTTGGGCTGCTATTCAAAGTGTGCTGCAGTGCATGAAAATAACTTGCTTGATTAAAACCGTAGTCTAAAATATTCACTGCAGGTAATTAAACGAAACAAAGTGTGCGTAATTTGTAAAATAATATTATGCATTTCTAGCCTTAAGAATAGGCAACAATACAGATGTGGTGTAGTTCATTTCTCTGCCGCATTCTGCAGTTTTGAATTGTAGTGACCTTAAGATCATGCAATCTCCTGTGCTTCCTTCCTTTTTCTCCTCCTTACTTGAGCATGGGAGAATAAATGGAGCAGATGATGTTTCAAACAGCGACACGACTTCCAAATGGTGAACCTCCATTTTCAGAGATTATAATCAACCTGTCCAGGGCCCAAGTCAGGACAGTTCTGATTCAGGAATATAGGATTATCCTGATACGGCTGTTCTATTCATAGAGATCCTTCTCGTTTGGAAAGTAGTTGATGTGATCACTCAAGTGAAGAGGACAGAAGCACAGCTCAAAGCTAAATACATACCTAAAGAGGGTAGCAGTGGCTGAAAGAGAGAAGAAGGAAAAGCCCAGAACGATCCTTAGTAATGTGCAGGACTGTGCGTCAGAATGATGGAGGAAAGGGAGAAATAGGAGCTGCACTGTGAGTGTTTTTAGTTTTCTGCCAGTGGTTTTCCTCTAATCTATTTTTTTAACAGCATTGCTTTCTTTTTCAGTTTGAACTGGCTCTTTAAAAATCACGAGGAGTGGTTACGACCTTGAAAAATAATGGGATTTAAAATTGTTTTGACTCTAGCGCAGCCGTAGTCTACCCCCATCAAGGTTCCTTTTTGTCAGCACCTTCTCAAGTGCTGCGAGTTTCCCCTGCTTCAGCACCGCAGGGTATATCTGCTACCCTCCGTGCCGTAGGTGAGGCGCAGCGCTGTATTGATGTCCGGGACCCTGCAGCCCCACGCCAGGATTGTGTGTCAGCAGCACAAAGGGATGGCGCCAACCGGCCTGCCGTGTGCGCCGCTAACTCGAATTAATTACCAACCAATCGAAGCCGTTGCAGCCAATTGGTAAACTAATTGGTAATTTTAGCTGTACATCTATATGTAGTTATCTGGATGCCTGTAACGGCGCTTTGAGAGCCGCTTTTGTTCTGCTTCATCCTGCTTGACAAAATGGCCCTCATAGCTTTAGGGAGAAAGATGTGCATCAGTGAATGTGGGGCAGCTCCAGCTGCTTGTCTTGTTTGTATTCCCTTGTTCGTAGAACATGACTCGGATTACAGCTGCATGGCTCTGCTCTGATCATTTCTGATAATGTGAAGCTAAACATTCCTTGAAATAGGTTAAGCCATTTATTGTGTCTTTTTCATGTGCCAACTAAATTCGGAGATGTAACTCATGTTCAGATGGATATTCTTTTTCTGTTTGAGGAATCTCTCAGTGACAGACTTGAGAAGTAAATGATTCAGAATTAAATTTTGCTTTCTATGCCCTTATTGTTAATAACAGTCAGCACAACTTAGCGTAGGCTAGCTGAAATGGATGTGAATTGAATTAGAAAGCTGAAATTTTATTAGTGGAACTGGAAAAAAGAGCTGCCTCAAATACTCGCCTCGTTCATGCCTTGGAGCAGACCTTACTTATGAATTATTTTCGTGTTGTAAACCAACTGCCTTGTAAGAAAGATTTTTGTTTGCTTTCTTGGGGAGGATTTCAAAACAAAGAGCAACTTTGAGATCAGCTGCGGTACTGTTTGACTTTGTGTGACTTTTCCAACATAACAGACGGCACATACTAGTAGGGATGACAGGCCCAGAGCGAGCACTTCTGTGCAAGCTAAAGCTGACTTTCAAACTTGCATTTGTTAAACGAAAGGAATAATCATCGTTAAATGTTTCACAGAAGAATGTGTGTTAGGATCCTTTCAGTGTTACAGGTAAAGCTGGGTGGGAAGTGATGTTACAAAAGCAGGCATTAGCTAGCCATACTGGGGCTCTGTAGCTACACCGGTCAGCACTGAAATGTTTATTGCTTTGCCCTTAGGAACTTACACAATTTTTTGTGATCACTCCCCAAACATTGCTCTCTAATAACTTTGAAGAGAACCTTTCTCTTAGTGTGAGCAGTGAAGACTTCGATGTAGAAAAGCATTTGCTAATCAGGAGAATGTCATTAATATTTTTTCCATTTATCGTAATCACAGAATTCAAGCTTCATTTATAGATCTTTATTTCCAGTATGTTGTCAGCGGTTTTGCATGGAATTCCTCTGGTCTGTTAAAACTTCAATTTCTGATGGATGTGATCTTGAAGCAGCTGCTTTGGAAATGCATTAATATGCTTTGTGAGTGATCATCAGGTCTGTGGGCTGATGGTGTGCGTGCTTTTCGTCATGTTCGGGAAATGATACTTCGAGTATGTATGTGGAATGTAAGTGATTTCCTCCATGCCTTGTAAAATGGCTCCCTTCTTGGCCACGTTGGAGCGGAGAGCCACAGGTTGCTCAGGGAACAAAGCGAAGGGTTGAGTCGTACCATCCACTTTGCTGTGAAAAGATATCAATGCTGTCTGAGTATGGGCTGCAGGATCCCATCTTATTTTAAATTTTTGATTGTTTCTGTATGGAATCTGATCTTCCAGTATTTACTGTGGTGACACATTCGTCCAAACTGGAAAGCTGGAAGTTAAACATGAGGATATTTGTGTTGGAAACAAGTCATTCAGTTCTGAACTGCTCAGATGTTGACGTTTTATTAGTGAATTTCTTCCTGATGTAACGTGGAGTAAACTTGGTCTGTTCACAGCAGATCATTTTACCTGTTGGAGAGCAGCACATCATTTGCAGTCTTTTCCTAACTTGTTAACCAAGATTTTGCAGAGTTCAAATGAAACTGCAGCATGCCCGTGTGATTTCTGGCAGTGTGTTGAAACCTACCTGGAATTGTGGGATGGACTAGTTTGCTCTTAAGATCTCTTCCAGTTGTGCTATTTTATGACAATATGTAAATCTTTCGCACCGTAAAATTTGTTCACAAATGCAGCTTTCGGTGGTCAGGTCACATAAAAATGCATCAATTCTTCAGCGACTCCACGTAGTTCAGAAGTGACTTTCAAAATGGCAGAAAATAAACCGCTTTCTAATGGTTAAGAAGTATAATCTGGGTGTTGAAGTTGTAAGGTCTGGGCGGGTAATCACTCTGTGCTGGAAAATTCACAATTGGTGACTTTTTCCCCCCACTTGTTAAGGCGTACTAATCAAAGGAGAGAATATAAGCTTTGCATTTTGCAGATCATCGTATTTGTTTCTCGGTACGTTTATGTCGAAGGCAATCGTTCTATGAATGAAATCTAATGCTTTCTCGTGTTGCTTCTCCAAGTATCACCATAAGATTCCTTTAAAAACTGCCCAGTCAGTGTGATCATGCTGATAATGTGATGTGACAATAGGATGTCTGTCACAAACCTAAATGGGTACAGGCATTCATTCATCCTTTGGAAGCCCTTAGGAGCAAGGGACAGCTTGCTGCGCTGCCCCATTAAGTACTGTGCTGCAGCCATCTGGGATTGTCTGAAAGGAGCTCCCTCTGTCAGATACGTTTGCCTTGCTGTAACTGTTAATTTTTCTCTCTGCAAACAAATAAATCATTTGCAATGAGTTTTCAGTTTTCTGTCCATTTCATGAAGTATGTCTAGGATATTTCTGGGGATAATGACTGACGAAAAAAGCAAAACCAAAACAGAGCAGTAATGCCTATGTTTGCTAGGAATAATTTTCGTGACAAATCTTGCTCTGTTGTCCTTGAACATTGGGTCTTGCAGAGATCTTAGAAAATATGCCCATTTTTGGATAGAATACATGTTTTAATGTTCTTTCGCATCAAAATCGGAGATTTGCTTTCAGAGTTTTTCCTGTTTTTGTTTTTGGCAGGAAAGATGCAGGCCAGTAGCTTTCCTTCTTTCTAGTCGCTTCTGGTTTTGGGACTGAGAGGATTGTTTTTTAAATACAGAGGTTGACATAATGGTTGCTTTTCAGGAAGTCCTGATGATGCTCGATAACTATGTGAGGGACTTCAAAGCGCTGATTGACTGGATACAGCTGCAGGAGAAGCTAGAGAAGGCTGATGCTCAAAGCAGGTAATCAGCTGCTGGGTTTGGTTTGGTGTTTTTTATTATTTATAGCCACATGCTGACTCTTGATAAATTACCTTCTGTAGCAGACATTTAACAAAGTGGGAGAACTGTAATTGTTGTGGGGAACCAGGAGGAAAACCTTTTGGACAGACTTGGTGTGAGGACCTTGTGGGAGTTCTTTCCTCCTTCGTAGTGTTATCGGGGTATAGATGTGCTGAAAGAATTTGGAAGTAAAGTATTTGAAAAGTAGGACTGTTTTAAATGGGCGTTGTAGTTTGCAAGAGTTAACGATATTTTTTTTATCTGATTCTGGGTAATATGGTTTGGATTTGGTGTAGAAACAGTTGCAAAGGTGTCTGATTACATTCAGCAATACTCCATAATGCTGTATAGTGTTTACGGATGCAGATAGAGAATAACTGTAGACTTCTCATTTTTAACCTGTTCTTTCCTCAATTTGCAGGCCTACTTCGCTAGCCTGGGAAGTAAAGAAAATGTCTCCAGGGCGCCACGTGATCCCAAGTCCCTCATCAGACAGAATCAGTGTGACATCAAATGCTCGGAGAAGTTTGAATTTTGGGTATGAGAATAGATGAATCTATTAAAGCTAAAATGAGGATTCATATGAAACAGATAAAATGAATACACTATTCTGCCCTAATAATAGATGGCTTTACTGTTAATTAAATTGTACGCACAGCATATTTGCATATGCTTTTCTTGCACAAATATTCCATAAAAGAAAAACCTGTCAAGTACTTGATTTTTACCTATTTCATCGTGTATTTAATTTTTGGTCGATCTAAAGACGTGAACTTAAAGTACAATTATATTCATATTTCATGTTTTCTGTTTAATACTTTTTTCCCTGCTACAAAACTTAAGGTCAAAATGTGTGCAATTGGCATTTTAAAACTGCCTCTTTGTGCAGTGCAGGTGTCCATCTGAGTATGTAGAAGTAAGTATTAATAAAAAGACTGAATGTAGTGAGATGATGATGAGCAGCAAAATTGATGCAGGTTTGAATGTTCTACAGTAGAATAATGCATCTCTCAGTTTATCTAAGTGATTGTGTGAAAGGGATTTGACAAAAACGTGCATAAATACTGTCAGTGCAGCATTACCTGGTGGCGGTGGTGTTCCAGTTTTGGAGAGCATGTAAGTGTCCAGTCTAAATCTTTCTCAGGGTGCATTGTGCATTCATCCAGGTTTGCCGTGGTGTGGTGCACATAGCGTACTTTCCTAAGTAGCAAGAATGACTTCAGCTGAAATTGCATGTTAGCATATTTGGTCAGTACCTCTACGTATTCATCTCTTAACACCTGAACATCAAAAATTTCTAAAAAAAAAAAAATATTACAAACTGGTGGAAAAATTGCACCAACAGTGTTAGTATCTCTGTATGTATTGACACCGACCCACAGCAGTAGAGAGGTTGCCTGCTAAAATACATGATGATTGGAGGAAAATGTGCACAAGCAATCAAATGAAGAAACTGAGTATGGAGGAAATAAAAGTTGTTCCTTTTTATTTAAAAAATCCCGACATTAATATTGCAAGGATTCAATTATATCCGTAGTCGTTAAACACAAAAATGTGCTTAGTAAGTTTTTCACTGTACGTTGCTGTAATGTGGGAGTAAGGCTGTATGGAACTGCATGAGATGGGATACAGGGATTGGGGGGGACCTGTGATCTGCTCTTGGAGTGCTTGTGGAAATGAGTCTGGTCTCTGACACTTTTATTGTTCTTTTGTATACGCCTTGCTTTGTAAATGTCTGCTGTGGTTTGTAGCTATATTCATATCCTAGCGCATACCAAGGGCTTTGGTCAGCCTCTCTTTCTGGTTTCTCACATCCTATTGCATCTCCTTAGAATTGATGAGGACTCTAAACACTAGCCAGGTATTCACAACATTGCTCTTTTTTGGTGGCTGCCTTGGTAAACGTCTTGATGTCCCACTGGGCTTATGATATTGAGCAGTCTAGTTATGTAGGGCTTTCCTGTGTATTTGTTCGAAACTTGTGAGATCTCTGATTCTTTGTCCCTACTTTGCTTTAGCTAATGGGGCAGCTGGATTTCTTGGACCGGTTTACTCAGTGTTGTTAAGCTTGGAAGAGAAATTACTTGTGTGATTGCAAATAAAATGATTCATGTTACTGAAGAGAATAGGACGTTTCTTGAATGGAATGGATGTTACCATTTTCAAGTATATTAAAAAAGAAAAAACTGTTGGTTGCACTCATATAAATAAAACCTGGTGGTTTGTGCTGAAAATGGTTGCTTTTTACAGCAGGCAAACCACAGTATTTGGTAAAGCACTCCAGTCCCAGAAATGCCACATTGAGGCAGAGTCACCTGCATCTTTCTGGAAGTTGGGAAGATGGATTTCTTTCTGTGGAGCAGGTAGTGGAAAACGGATGTATTAGTTTGTTTACTCAACTGTCCAGCAAAACAGAGCATGTTATGGATTTGTGTGGTCTACATTTACAGCTCAACTTATTCTTTAATGGACTTCCTTCACATACAGTTTGACTCCTTGTATATGTGGTGGTTGCAGCCGGATCTCTACAGTTCATTGGTGCAGTTGGGTAGGAGCCAGGAAGATGCAAGAGAAGGGCTGTTCTATTTGGCTGCAAATACTCACCATGTGTTTATTGTTATCATTTAAAAAGTCTCGCTATTAGAGAGCGTTTCTTGTGGGAACTGTTTATGCATTGCTACAGTGTTGAATCTTTCTTTCAACATGAGGCATTTTTTAAATCTCAACCTGAGAATTTAGCTTCCTGTTCGTTTGGTTTCACTGACTTCTATGTATAAGGAATCTCACATGGAGATTTTTTTTTCCAGCTGTTGCACTGCTTGGTGTGTCCTTCTGTCCTATCTGTGCCTGGACATATGTAAAAGGCTGTCAGGGTAGTACCTGACAACTCAACTTTCTGCTTCTGTGCTTCCTTGTGCTTTGTTAGTGAGTTGAACTTTAGTTTTCTAATGAACCGTTCTGGTCTTTGATTAGACACTAATAAGAGCTGTGACTTTCATTTAGGAACCCATCAGTGGCGATTTCTGCAACACGCCTGGCTCCTTCTGGTGTAAGTTGGGCTGATAAGGTAAAAGCCAACCACGGAAAAGCGGCCGGTCCTGAGTTAGTAACTACACAGACCTGTCTGCCAGCTCCAATACAGAAGTCATCCCGAAAAAATGGCAAGTCTTTTTAAATGGCTTAAGTTATTTTCCCAAAATGCACTATATAGCTGGTTCAAAGTGTGACCTGTCCTCAGATGAAAATGTCTCATTTTGCCTTGTATAATGTTAAAATCTAAATGGCGGATGGAGAGGAAGATTACTTCAGCTTCACTTTATCACTGTAATGGGTACGTTTTAGACAGAGTTGTGTTTTCAAGTGCAGGTAATGTTCCGTTGTATTTCCAGTGGCTATAAATTGGTCAGTGAAAAATGTCATTGCACAACGTCCTGAGAAAGATCTTTTGCAAGTTGATAATCAAACTGAGAGCCAGGTGAGGGTGAGGTTTAACGCAGTTTCTTTCTAGGAAGAATCTGTACTTGTGGTTTCTGTATGTCATCATTGATGTCCAAAGCCACAGTAGGAAGAAAGGGCTGTGACTTCCAGGCCAAATAAATGACAAATTTTTTAAAAAGGGTTTCAATCTCCAAACAGCAATACATGCCTAGGATTCTCTAAAATAGCCGAAGTGCTGGTATTATCAGAACTGTACTGACGTTGGAAACAGTGCTGTTTATTACACAGATTTCAGCACGTAGTAATGAGTTTTTCTCTGTAGATGCTTTGTGGAGAGTGCTTGATGCTGGGGTCTTCTAGAAGAGATGTGCTTAGTTGTAGACATGAAAATCTTCACCTTTTGGTTTATAAAGTTAGATTTTTGCATTCACTGGCATTAATAGGTTATCTTTAGAGATGCTGCTTTGTTTGGTTGGCTTTTTTTGAAATGTGTGGACCCAGTTGACTTTCTGCAAACACAGCAGGCTAGGATTCGTACTCCAGTAATTTAAAAGAATTGTTTAAAAATCGCTGCAACAGATCATATTCATTTAGTGTAGCTGTACTTCTATGCTAGTGGTAGTAGAAATCCTTTATGGTGGTTCAGAAACACGATGTATCAGAGATCTAAAATACCATGTCCAAGTGTCTTGCAGTTTAATGTAACTGAATTCAGTAGCCTGCAGATCTTTATGCTTGGAAAAGAAGAATCAAAATACTCCTAAAGTAGTTGTTTGCATGGGGGTTAGTGGATGCTGTTTGTGTAATGGAACTTCTCATTTGTCTGTGAGTGCACTGAGCTGGTTTGAGTATAGTAGCAGTGCTGAGTTATCAGCACTGTAAGAGTAAGAGTAATTCCACCTTTAATCTTTGTGAGTAGTTAAAACTATTCATAAAGAAACTTTCTTCTGTTGTTTTTCTCTCACAGTGACGGACTTCAAGCTGTTTTATCTTTATTAGGGATTCTTGGTGTGAGAAAATAAAACTGATCTGTGCTTTCGTATAGATAACATCTTTCTGGGATGCTAGAAGGAAAACAAAAGGCCTTGTTCTTATGTTAGCTTTACAGTCTTTAAGATCTGAAGAATTGGTGTGTTCTTCCATTACCTGCAGCTGATGAGCTCCAAAAAGAGCACTTCCATTTAGGTTATGTAGTACTGGCTTACACGTTTTCAGTAATTTTTAGTATCAGGCTTACTGTAAGATTCAGACTTCAAACATTTCATATTTAGAATGAACAGCCATTCCTTGCAGAGACTTTGTTGATTCTCGTCAATGTGCAGCATAGGGGAACTTCAGTGATTTTTGTCACAACTGAATTCCAATTTTTAAATAAAAGAAATTGAATGCTTTCCTTGGGGCACGTTATCTCTCATATAAGGAGTGGTATCACTTTTGTAAAATCAAATTGATTTTGCTGATTGGAGCACAAGAGGATTTGTGAAGCTTATGCAAAGGGAATTACAAAGGCTCTTCACATGCATTATTGAAGCAGATATGAGTCTTGTGTATCATCCGCTTTGCTTGTCCACCAGCTAATGCACTCTACGCAACTGTTAGGTGCACTCAGGCTTGGGGGAGGATTCTTCCTACCATCCTATGATCTTATCTTGCCTGCTTTAAAGCCCAGCTGGGGTTACAGTGGCAAGATCTCCTGAAAACACTTTTTCTCCTGTGGTTTCAGACAGCATTATCATTAAGCCTCACCATGTTCATGTGCAGTGGTATGATGCTGTTTTAAGGTTGATGGGGTTTCCAAATTTAACTGGAGTGAGAAAATGATTTGTTTTTCCAGGTATTTCTGTAAATGATTGTTTCTGGATGCCCAATTAAATGACGTTAAACTCTTACCTGATTTCCCTTCTTAAGCTCACTGCTGCCTTCGTTATTTTCACAATTAAAAAGAGTAATTTCAGTCTTGAGTGTTTTCTGCAATACAGAACCTAATCTAGCCTTATTTCTGAGCAGCTTCCTTCTCAGATCAGGTGATGACAAGAGAAAAGCTTGGTTTGGTCACAGCAATGTGCAGAGGCCATAACCTAGCATGGAAATAATTCCCAGGTGTCATTTGTTAGAGGTGAGATGGATAATACAAGTGTAATTGTTTTTTCTATTTTAATTGCTCTTGTACATAGTTGCAAAGTGATGTTCTTTGTAATGTAGCTCAGATTTCTGATCAGCTGGCTGTGCAGTCCTCTGAAGTAACAGCCATGAACTGGGCTTAGGGAAGCACTCTAACTTCTGCATGTTGAGAACAAATTGCAGAGGTGTTATCACAGGCAGCCAGGGGCAGCTTGTTCCTGACTGGGTGCTCAAATTCTTAGGCACAATTTCTGTTGAAAATTTACATCCTCTCTGTCTCATAATTCCAGCCCCCTAGCTGTGTGTCCCCTCCTGGAGTTTTAATATGAGTGAGGAGGGTCAGAAATGCTCTGGTAGTCTTACTTGCCAGTAAGTTTTAAGAGACATGCACCTCCTGAGGTAAAACTCCTGAGTGCTTTGCACTTTATTGGCTAGATTTATTTTATGGGTGGTGCCAATAAGGCTGCTTGGCCAGTTCTTCCAGATGGAGCAAGCTGGAAAGAACAAGGCCCTGGTGGCTGTGAGGGCCTCAAGGTAACAGATGGCTTGTCACATCAGTGTAATACAAGAGCAAGCAGGGACAGAGAGGTTCTAGTGAAACTGGAGAGTGATCAAGGTAGTCAGATGAATTATTCATTAACAAAACTCATCAAGTAATCAAACCCATTACGTGATACTTAGCATGTGGAGATGGCTGCTGGGCTATATGAAAAGTTCCAGGTTTACGTGAAGAATGGAAGAATGATGCCCTAATGAGTATTGTCTTTGCTTCAGATTAGGAGCTGTGTGATCTAATGTCAATAAGTGAATTAGCTTTTCAGTTTGTTGTTAAAAACAGTCCTGGAAGTGACCGGGTGCAAGACTGCTGAGAGAATGGAAGTGGAAGAGTGACATTCACAGCTGGTTGTCAGATGGCATAGAACTGAAACTGATACTGAATGTTCTTGCACTCTGAATGCGTATTTGCATTAAAAAGTGTTCTGTATTTAAAGAAATCACCAAGTAATATTATTTAAAATGGAAAAGATGTACCTATGCACTGTTAAATATTTAGCTGAAAGTCCTGAGTAAAAGATACAGATCTGGCAGCAAAGAAGTGTGAATTAAAAATTGTGCTTGTATGGCTTTTGGTAAAAGATTCATTCACGTGGTAATTATGAGTATGACGTTGCTATAGAATCTTGTAATGATGAGTTGGAAGGGACCCTAAAGCCCACCCAGCCCTACCCCTGCCATGGGCTTGCTGCCCCCCAGCTCAGGCTACCCAGAGCCCATCCATGGCCTTGGGCATCTCCAGGGATGGAGCACCCACAGCTCTGGGCAGCAGTGCCAGGGCCTCACCACCCTCAGTACAAATTCCCCATTGCTGTGCTCTTAATAATTTTATTCTTTACTGTTTGAGGGTACTAAAAAATAGACTGTGAAGCAAAGAGTCAACTAGGTAAGGCAGGCATGAATTTACTTTTTGGTAGAATTAACTTCTGTAGGTTTTAGGGAAAGATATTGGTGCAACTAGAAGATATTGGTGCAACTATTATTAAGGTATATAGACTACTCTTATCCGTAGTAGTGAAATTATCAATAGATACTGGAATTTCCTGGAGATATATCCTGATCTTGTTTAGTGTAGAGAAGATGCCGCATCTAAGAGATGTCTTCAGTTAGTAGAACAAGTAGAAGAGGAATCTTACAACAATCTCATTTTGCAAAGGCTGTGCTGAAGGTACTCCAATCCAGAAATCTGCTGCAGTAAAACAGCAGGGGTTGGGTGGATTTGAGCAGTCTTTTGAACAGTCTCTTCATCGTTTGTTTTACTTGCCATGCAGGGAAAGTTCTTATGTCAGTATCTATCATAAGCAAAATCTTCGTGGTCATATCAAGTGTAGAGGTCAGTGAAGGAGGTGTAGATGTCACTTACGGGGGTCTGAGCAGTCCTTGCAGTCCCATGAACACAGGGCTGTGCTTTGTGCACTCTGCGTGCCTGGAGCTTTCTGTGGTAAATCTGCTTGTGGTTCCTGCATATAGCAGGAGGATTGAAACTAGCTGGTTCCAGATGTTACACATGGGAGCACGTTGAAGTGCACATAGGAAGAATGAAAGACTTTGGGGAGAGCTATGACATGTCTGGTTACCATGGGTAATCTGAAGAGATCGCTGCAGTCACGGGGCTTTGAGCTACCTGGTCTGGTGGGGGTTGGGACTGGATGACCTTGGAGGTCCCTTCCAACCTAAACCATTCTGTGGTTTGTGCACAGTTTTGGAATTTTTGATTATGAAAATGAATGTTAAGACTGGTCTTTGTGTTTTGTAAATTGCATTAAAATAAAAAGGCATGCTATGAAAGCAAGAGAAGTATTTTGGTCTCTGATCTCCCTGTAGGTGTGTTGACCTGCATGAAGTTGTTAGTGGCAGTCTGCAAAGTTGGCACTTATTCTATGGTACTTAGATAGACATCTAAAAGAGTGTGGTGATCTTAGAGAGCATCACACTTGTATTTTGTATTTTAAATCACTTTAGACGGTGTTTTCAATAGAAGTGCAGCAAGGCATTCTTTAGGTTAGTAATATGAAATTCATCGTAATATATCAATCGTTCTGTTTTCCAGCTACCCTCAGGTGTTTCAAGTTACGGTTTTTGACAACCAAATAGACTCATTCATATTTATGTTTATGTTAAATTTTAATGTTAGGGCTCTGATCGTTATGCTTGAGCTGCAGGACCGTCTTAGTTTCTAAAAGCTTTAGAAATACACTAAGAATCATTTTTTTTTTTTAATGTAAAGTTCTATAATGGTTTTTCTTTCCGTCAGAAGAAAACCATTTACTGTTGGGTATTTGGAGTCCATATCATGCTTTACATAGAAGATAGAGCTTCATGTTCTAAAAATGAGAATTCTTGACAGAGCGTTTCAGTTCATGATTTATTTTGCCATACTGTTCCATCAAGTGCTAAATTTTGAGGTACGTTATGAATTTATGCTCTTGATGGAGGAAAGTACTGGGGGGTTGGGTTACTGAAAAAAAATTGTATTTCTTGAAACTAAGCCTGAATTAAATGCTTTAAATGAGGCTTCATTTTGTGGTATTGCTCATTTAAGCTTTTCTTCTGCACATTGGTACTCGCGAGCTTGCCTTTCACACCCTTGAGTTGTATCAAGTCTCAAAAGAATCGGTCATTTAAAGATGTATGGGAAATGATGTGGTGATATTAATTGGAGGCCATGAGAATGTTATCTATAGAGAAGAGATTTACCTTGATTTGCTAGAAACCCTAGAATCGCATGTAAGAATCTGCCTGCTAATTCAGGCAGACAAATACAATTTTGAATGTTTTTCAAGTATGTGTCAAGAGTAGATAGCAGAAATGTTAGTCAGTGTGTTGTACCTTGTGGCTGTTTAACCACCAAAGTAAATGGGGGAAAGCTGCTCTCTAAGTGCTCCTTCAAATTGGAATCCAACTGTAGCAATATTTGGCTGTTTCTAGGAATTGAGGAAAAGAAATTTTCTCAAAGCTGACACCAATTACTGTTTTTGTTTGTTTTCTAAATATCGGAATGGAAAAAAAAAAAAAAAAAGAAAAGAGGGGAAAAGAGTAAACACTTCTGAAAGAATTGCAGACAACATTTTGGATGGTCCCGAGACCTCATTTCTGGACCTCGCTTAGACCTGTGGTTACAGCTGTGCTTGCTGAGGTCTGTGCTTTCACAAAGGCCTCTAATGCTGCTGTTACTGCATGTGCCATCTGGTGAAATAGAAACAGAGATATGACATGCCCAGGTACATGGTGCCATTTTTGCCTGGTTATGTGCATGGGTAATTCAGCTTGGTGACAGAATCGGTCCCATCCATGAAGAAAGTTGTTTAGTGTTTGTGAAACTGGCGGCTCTCCTCAAAGTTAAAAGCTTTGCTAAATAATATTCCATTGAGGTTTTGGTTCTTATTTTTTAAGGGAATGTGTTTCCTGTACAACTTGTGTAATGCTGTGATAAAATAGTTGTTTACGAAACCTCCATTTATTATTCTCCTTTTCTTGGAATGAGGTGTTCTTTTTTCTAAATGTAGATCGAAAGGACGCAGAGGGCTGGGAAACAGTTCAGCGTGGGAGGCCTGTTCGATCTCGATCCACTGTTGCATTGGCAACAAAAGCTCCTGTAGTTGCAGAATCCCTCAAGTCCAGAGGTGACAGTGACAAAGAAAATGTCGTTTCTACACCATCAGAGAGTAAGCCTGAAAATTCACTCACGAACGATGCTGCACCCAAAAGCACAGAGCTTGTACAGAAGGATCCTGTACTTCAGTCTGAGCATCCTCTTACCGAGAAGACTCAGGTCAGTACAGTTTTGCACCATTTTCCAGCTTTAAGAAGTCTTGCAGCTTTTTCTTTGGAGGATTTTCTTGAGGAAGTATTGTCAGGAGCTTGTTTTCACTGAACAGCTTGTGGGAGAGTATTTAAAGTTATATTTGCGGGGGATGCATTAAGGTGTCGGCAAGGCAAAAATCATAATATGAACCATATTATTCGCAGGCTTGCGGTGTTTTCCAAAAACTGATGTTTAGGTACAACTCATATATCAGAAAGTTCAGATAAGGATCCTGCTTTTGTGAAGTTACAACCAACTGGAAATATACGTAATTGGAGTTATTTATATCACTCACTGTGAGGATGCCTGGTATTTTCTTACAATACTTAGACTTAAAAAAATCAGCACGTTACCTTAAGTTAATTTTGCAAACGTCTCTTATTAGTTCACAGCACACACATCAGAAGGCAGCGTGAGCACTAGAGCACCACTGCAAGAAGATTCCTTACAAACCATTTCTGAGGCACCTCCGGTTCTCACAAATACTGACTGCCCTCCAGCAGCCGTGCAGGTGAATGAAGCTTCCTCTGTGATCGCTGATAGTGTAGACCAGCATCCAACAGAAAAAGCTAAAACTGAAATGGAAATGGATCCCTCAGATATTTCAAATGTGAGTGCTGCCAGATTGGTAAGAAATATTATTTACTCCAAAATCTTTTAGTAAATGTATGCCTTAGTGTTCTCATTCTGTGTTGCAAAGCGTTTAGTGTTAGCTTGCTGTATAAACTGTATGAAAGTCTATAGAGGACTTCTTGTAGGAAAAAATCCAGAACAAAATGAGTGTTGAACAGGTACTTACCAGGAAGAGATAGAAATTTTACTGAAATTCAGAGTTGAAACTAGAAATATAGAAATATACTATAGAAATATAGTATTTGGGATAAAGAATATGCTCTGGTTGGAGTTTTTAAACATAAATGATTGTTATAATTTTATTTCCTTCTATTACTATTCATTTAAATTAAGATTCTTATTAAATTCTTACTCCAGTTTTGTTAATTATCTAAACTGGAAACTCACAGGATATCGTAATTCTCATGCAAACAAATGTAGACTTCTTAACCTTTTAAAGGTAACTGAACCGCTCTTTTGGGTCTTCTGATACAACTCCAAATGTTGACAGATGCCATTCTTACATAACAAATGTCAAGTCAATGTTCTCCTTTCATGTGGCTTCCTATGAAGAATATCCTTTCCTGTCTGTTGAATTTTGCAGGTTTCAAGGTGTGTGTTGGGTTTCTCGGAGTAGAGAATTGCAATAGTGCAGCATAAAATCCAGTTTGGTTTTTTTCCTCCCCCAGAAACTGGATTAATGTTCCAACTTACAGAAATTTGCCTGGGTATCACCTTTCCTTTAGCATTGTTATCAATCTGGACTGGGTAATTTCCAAGTCACGTATATGGTTGTTTTTAGAAACAGCTTATTTTGTAGCATCTCTGTGTCACAATGCTGTGCAATGCAATGCTGTGACATTGTTTCACATTCTCAATTATTAACATTTCAGAAGGTTGACAGTTTAGTGGGGTCTGTGTCTCTTGGAAGCATTTCCCTGCTCCTCGTTAGACTGCACTGAGGTCAGATTTGTGTGTTTTGGCACAAGGCTTGGTTGCTGGAGTTGGAAATGAACCAGTTAATACTGGTCATTTGAGAAGACAACAACAATCAGCATGTCCAGGCTTGTGTTCTTGCCCAACTATCTTGCCATTCGTGTTAAAAATAAGTATAGTCAGAGATTAAGTAGTACTAACCACAGTAAAGTTTCCAGATACAGTTAAACTGCAGATCCTTTGTCGTATTCTAACACTACTTCGGAGCATGATTCCTTTTCTAAAGATAGAGCAGGGCATGTTATTAATGTTTCAGACAATGCGTTGCTTAGTACCTAAGGTTAGTTATTGAAGAGACAGTCATTAGAGAAGAACTATCTTAGTTGTTTTAATGACAACATTTGTATAAAATGTTAGGAATAATGTGAATGATAATTTTTAAGTGACTTATGCTGTCCTTGAAATAGTTGGTAATTGAACAGCTTTAGCATTTTTGTTTGTGTTTTATTTGCATGCTGCATTCAGAAAACATAGGAAGGATCTATGAGTAATTAGGAGTTGAACCAAATGTCATACAATTCATATTAACTACACGGAAACTACTTTTTTTGTGTCCAGATCTGACTCTTGGTTTCATATTTCCTGTGCAGTCTATGGCAGAAGTCCTTGCGAAGAAGGAAGAGTTGGCAGATCGCCTGGAAAAGGCAAATGAAGAAGCGATTGCTAGTGCTATTGCAGAAGAAGAGCAATTGACTAGAGAGATAGAAGCAGAGGAAAACAATGACATTAACATTGAGACTGACAATGATAGCGATTTCTCTGTGAGTGTTGGGTTTATTTTAAAATAGCTAACTTTAAACTGCCTTGTATTAATGCTTTGCTGACATCCAGAATTTTAGTGCTCCTTTTTACAATAATGCAACCTTTGTTACGTGCAAATGAGATAAATAATGTGATGGAGTAATGATAGTGTACTATCTTAAGGAGTATTTAGTCTTAGTAAATTCGACAGTGCTGTGCTGCTGAGCCTGATGTTGCAGTCGTTGTGTCCTTCTGCTTGCTTCTGTGTGAGAAACTGGTAAAGCTGGGCTCTTTTATTTTTGCTGCTACTCCAGCTGAGGCAGTGGTCTCCATTGCCTACTCTCAAAATCAGCAGAAACAGCATCAGTTTTTGAGATGGCTCGTTGAATGTGGAAACGTTGTTGGAATCACTGAGCTAGCACTGTTTAATGCATGTGTCTATCTCCATGTTAAATTTTGTTTTTACTGTGGATCATATTGAATTTCAGGCATGTATGGGCAATGGAAGCGTATCTTTTTGCGGTATATCTATGGACTGGAATGATGTCTTGGCAGATTATGAAGGTAAAATTTTTGTATATTGCTGTGCTTAACTTGTGGCGGCAGCAGAGGTTAGAAAAATGCCTGTTTTATGTATGCCTGCATAAGAATTTGGGAGATCCTCCTAACGTCTAACTATTCTTCCAAGTTTTGTTAAATTTGACGTTATTTTCTTAGGGAAGGTGGACTTGTGTGTTCAAACCACCTGTGTCTCTACCACCACATCTATATTAGAATTCTGATATTTGTTTTCCAGTCTTATCTTAACATGTAATTAAAAGTCCTGTTAAGTAATTAAGCATTGAAAATGCACAGGGATTAGAAATGCTTCAATCAAAGTTGGTACCTCTCTGAGGTTGTAGAGGACCCATTTTAGGGAGAACTTCAAGAGGAACTAAGCCTCATTAATAGCACTTCTGCTAGAACACTCTGTTTCAATTATAAAAGTCTGTTTTCTTAACATACAGCCCGTGAATCGTGGCGCCAGAGTAATTCTTGGGGAGACAGAGTGGAAGAAGAGCCTGCGCGCCCGCCTGGCCACGGAATACACATGCATGAGAAACTGTCATCGCCCTCACGCAAAAGGTGTTAGAGTTGTTTCATGTCTTGATTGGGCAGTGGAAATAAGCAACCAAGCTTGTGGCTCTATGAAGCTGCTCTAAGTCTGGGGGTGGAAAGTTTTAAAGAAATTGGCATATTGTTTTCATGATGAGCGAGGTTCATGCTAGGTTGACCATTAAGTAAATATTTGAAGACTAGAAGAACAATATTTACATTTAAGAGAAATAATTGCAGTGGCCTGTTTGTGTTTTCTTACTGAAAATGTCATAGAAATGTATGCAGTGCTGTCACGTGATGATGTTTCACTGACTTTTGCTCTGCTTTTTTTTATTAAAAGAACAATAGCGGAATCCAAGAAGAAACACGAAGAAAAACAAATGAAAGCTCAACAGCTGAGAGAAAAGTTACGTGAAGAAAAGGCACTGAAGCTTCAGAAATTAATGGAGAGGGTAAGCTTCCAGTAGTACAGAGTGGCCAGTTTGCTGCTTTCCAGAAAACCTTTTTTCCTCTCCCTCCATGTTGTCTCAGAATGCTGGAGGTTAAAACTTGCAGTAAAACAAAATTTGGGGTGACTCGTGCATCGCAAAGAGCTTGAATTTATTCTGATCTAAGATAAGGATATTGCTAATACTGAAACAAGAAGACTGCATTGACAGTTAATTCTCCTGTTGTGACATGAGCTGTATATATGTCTTGGAAGATGTGAATGATTTGCCAAAGGCTGCAGTCTAAAATCATTAAAAATAGTAAAGAAATGTGTTCTAGGTAGAAGAATGAAAGATGTATACCGTATTGGGTTTTTTTCTTCACTTATCCGTCCAGTTGTGTGGATCGATAGATCAAGACTTAATGGTAGCCTTCCAATACTTACTGGGTGACTGTAAATGGACTGGATCTAGGCTCTTCACAGTGGTTTATGACAGTAGGCTGAGAGATGATGGACATTGTTTGTTTGTTTTTTAAATAAGAGGTTCCAGTGAGGTACATGGAGAAAATATCTCAATATGAGGACAACCAAGTACTGGAACAGACTACTTAGAGGTTGTAGCTTCTTCATATTTGGAGGTTTTCAAGACCCAGCTGGATAACATCCTCACTGGTCCTCAGCAACCAACCAACATAATCTCATAGCTGAACTTGCTTAGAGCAAGGCATTGGACCAAGTGACTTTGTTATTCTGTGATCCTAACTTCTGATTATTTACCTAGTTTACTTCTGCAGGATGAAAATTTATTGAGATGGATTTTGCAAAGGATAATGAAACAGTTAGCAAATCAGTGTACTTTGAGTTAAACATGATGCAGGATTTGTGCAAGGCTGCAAAACATTTTGTTTCCGTAATTAAAGCTTCAGAACCAAGAAAATTTGGAGGAAAATTCTGGTCCTAGAATTTCAGCTGCTGTGTTAGTAACGAATTCTCTAATTCTGTACAGGAGAAAGATGTTCGGAAATGGAAAGAAGAACTGTTAGATCAAAGGCGCAGGATGATGGAGGAAAAATTGCTCCATGCAGAGTTCAAACGTGAAGTGCAGCTACAAGCAATTGTGAAAAAAGCACAAGAGGAGGAAGCTAAGGTAAGTTGCTTTGTTTTAAAGGGCGAATATTCAACAGCCGTGTTTGTGTATATGTTCTGTACCATAGAGTGTTCTGGAGTGTAAGTTAGAGAGGAGTGGACGTGTTTCACCTGTGAAGCAGATAAATGCTAATCTCTAAAACTGCATTTTTTTCCTCTAAAGTGATTTTTAAATTAGTCTGTTATTAGACGTCATGGTGGGCTAAACTAGGAGAAAAGACAGATTCAAATAAAGAACTTTCATCCTTCACAGAGAATGTGGCAGCATTTTTGGGGACAGTGCTCCTGGAAGGGAAGGAGGTTTCATAAATTCTCTGTCCTCCAGCAGAAAGCAAAGAGGGGAGAGCACATTGCACTTCATTAAACAGCTGTGCTGGTTTCAGTGTCCATTATGGTCTTCTATACACATATTTCTCTTGCTGTGGCTTGTACTATTTACCGTGTTAAAAAGCTGGACATAAACCTATAGATAACACAACAATGACTGAAACCCAAGCATTTTGCTAATACACTTCAGACCCGAATACCTAGATTCAGAAGATGAGCACTAGCTGCTTTTTGTTTTGTTGGTTTACTTAATTCATATTCTTTGATAAACGTATCTTTTCCAAGATACATACATCTCCTTAAGGCCAAATTATATAATGAGCATGTGTCCCAGCTGTGATTGATGCGGAGCTCTTTGTTATTATTATATGACAAGCACAACAAAACTCATTTAGCATTTTCAGTAATTTGCCCTTTCTGTCTCTTAGATTAAAACAGTTTCTAGATCACATAATTCAATCTAACATAGCTTATTATTGCATTTACATTATTGAGACTTCAATTATATTAATTAAATTGTAATTAGTATAATTTCCCAGCTAAGCAGATGTTTTAGGTATTTATATATATATTTAAATGTGTAAGATCTTCTGTTCTGGAAATCAAGGTTAATTGGGCCAGAAGGCTTTAGAGAAACAGTAGCTGATGAGTAAAGCTGGAAGGACGTGATAGCTGTTGCAGCCCATTTACTTATCTGAATTCCTAATGATTGCTTGCTTACTGTGCTATGAAATCTATTCTGTAAATAAGCACTAATTAGTAAACAAGACAAGTACCAACTTCTATGTGATGGATGCGTTACTGTTTGTCTGTTATCTTCACCACTGATTTATTTCTTGGATTCAAACAAACAGAGCATAAACTTTGAGTACAGAAGAACAATTTCTGTTCCAACTGTAGGTATTTAGTATGGCTTAGTGCTGATAAATATTTATGATTTTCTCCAGTAGCATTGGAAACAGACCAATTTTGTCAAGCATTGATTTCCAACAGATTCTGTAGAAATATCTCACCAAATTAATTATCAAATGGATAATCAATAAATGGATGGAAATCACTAAAAATGAAACTTCAGCTTCACTGATCTTTTCTTACACTTTGTGATCTTTGCAGGTAAATGAAATTGCTTTTATAAACACCTTAGAAGCTCAGAACAAACGTCATGATGTGCTGAATAAATTAAAAGAATATGAACAGCGCTTAAATGAATTACAAGAAGAGCGTCAACGAAGGCAAGAGGAAAAGCAAGCACGTGATGAAGCTGTTCAGGTACAAGATATCTGTAATTGCAGGATGGCAGTGAAATACTTGTATGTTTTTAACTGCATAGTTTTTGTCTATTGCGTTTCCCCTACCATGTTTCAGCACTGAGAGAGAAATCTAAATATGGCCGAGGTCATGTAGAATCATAGAATGGTTTGGGTTGGAAGGGACCTTTGAGATCATCTAGTTCCAATTTCCCTGCTACAGACAGGGCCGCCTTCCTCTAGACCAGAATATAGATGATGGGTAGATGATTGTTGCCTGTCTTAAGCTTTTTAAGTATCAATCTTTTAGAAACACCTGAAACTTAAAGAAACAGAAAAGTGTACCTTACTCTTAAAATTATCATACATTTTACAAGATCATTGAAAACCATACCACAAATGTGTTTATGGTCTTGAAATCCTTGGCCGTCTTTTTTTGACTGCAGCATTTCAATACTAAGTTCTCCAACCTCACGCATCCACTTTTTGACCCTCCTCTATGCTAGAATACAAGCAAGGTTAATCATGTGAAGACCCTATTTATGTGTGCCTCGGATCATCAACGCTATAGTTTGTCTGAGAATCCTTCTGAGCTTAGAATCAGCTGGTAATGGTGGTACTATCTGCTTGTTGAAAAACGTGATGTGTTACCGACCTTAATTGGTCAGATGCCTTTTTTGGGACAGAAGGTGTCCCAGAATTGCTAGGTAATAGTTTTTTATTTTATTTTATTTTTAGAGAATCTATTACTAAAAGTTCCTGGATTTCCAGAGATTCCATTATTGGAGAGATGTACCCTTCCAGATTGTTTATGAAAAAAGCCTGACCCCAGTGACACTGTTTTTTGTGGTTAATTATACTCCTTTATTCTAGAAGTGAGCTTTCTTGGAGGCACATTGCAGAATTTGGGGTTTTTAATTCTTTCTCATGCACTATTTTGCTCCTTTTGGGGCATCAGGCTGTACTGTAGTTGATCTGTAGATGATCTTTAAGCACCTCTATCACCACACTTTTCTGTCCTAACCAAGGATCAAGCTGTTTCCTGCTATGCATTTTCCATGCGCCAGTTAGCAACACTTGAGCAAAACCCCTAAATTTTAAGGTGGGCTGCATCTGCCCATCATCCTCTACAAAACAGTGTGTTTTCCTTTCACAGTGGAACTTTTCCGGCACTGTTGGGGATCTGGATCCATTCCCCAGTGTAATACCTTCTGTAGCAGTTAGTACAAATGTGAACGAATAATTCTAATTAAGTGATCAGAAGTTAATCTTAAAAGCATGAGTTTAACTTCATGCAAAAAGGAAAAACAGCCAATGTTATTGGAATAGAGAACATCTAAACAAAGCTACTGTGATGGTCTTCACCATACGTGCAACAAAATTTAAATCACAAGGATTCTGAATATTGTGTGTAGATTCAGTATGAATGGAGACTGATGTGCTTCTGCTTACCTGCCTGAGCTATGTCTTTGTTACACTCGAGTATATCTCAGATCCGCTCAGTAAAATCTACTTGTTCCTTCCTTGCACCAAATTCTGCAGATTCACCTTGAAAGCCGGCCTTTCCATCAACCTCGTTTTAACTTCTGTGGTTTCAGAATTTGTTGCAGATTTCTCCTTCACCCATATTTTGTGTTATTAGTGGCACTGGTACTTATTGAACATGTACGAGCCATGGCAATCCATTTTTAAATGTGAAATCTTGCTTTATGCTAATGAAACCTCATACTGTCTCCTGAAAGAAAGGCAATTTCTTGCAAGTACAGCAGTGTGCATTTATAGTGCTGGAGGTTGTGCGAGGAGTATATTTCTAAGATATAATTATATGTTGGCTTTCTTTAGTCTCTCATACAAAACAGACAATCATTTTTAGTTCAGTAAAAATTAGAAGAACATGTGAAATATTCACTTCTCTCTAGACTGTTCATTTAAATCAAGCAGTCATTTTTCCATGTAATAAAACTTAGCCAACTAGTATGTCAACTCACGTCTTACAGTATATGATTTCAAATGTGCCTTGTTTTTACATTTGTCTCTGTTTCAACTGCAGCCCATCTGTCAGGATTACAATACCACATAGAGTTTCAGAACTTTATTGTCGGAAAATAGGTTAAAATTGAACAGAAGTGGAGGAATTGTATGTTCAGTGGTAGCACAAAATGAACTGTCAAAGTCCGTTCTATCAACATAATTATTTAAATACCAGTATTCCATGGGAGTATTTTTTGGTTCTGTATCATGTTTATTCTTTTAGATATTCAAAATGTTTTATTCTCATCGATCATTTTGTTGAACTTCTGGTCATTCATCCTCTTCAGGATGAGCAAAATTCTGTCTGAGTTCACACAACTGTGCTTCCAATTCATGTTCAGCCTCTTGAGTATAAACATCAGTTCTTCGTCTAACAGAAGTGCATGATGGAGTAACATCATGAAAGTAAGGAAGAATTCTATGAAGGAATTTTTTTTTTTTTCTAAAAGAGGAGTTAGAATTTATTTTCCTTCAACTAGGAGCGCAAAAGAGCTCTGGAAGCAGAACGGCAGGCTCGGGTTGAAGAGCTGCTGTTGAAGAGGAAAGAACAAGAAGCACGGATTGAACAGCAGAGGCAAGAGAAAGAGAAAGCACGGGAAGATGCAGCACGAGAAAGGGCCAGGTAACTTTACCATTTTCTTTTGTTTCCTCTATTTCATCATTGTCCTTTCGGGCAGACTGCATCTTCTGTATATTAAGTGTCCTTGGGCTTAGTATTTTTAAAGTAGCATTAATAAATGTCCCTGATGAATAGTTTGATAGAAGAAAATTCATAAGTTCTGTAATAGATTTTTGTATTCCTCAGGCACAAGCATGCTGCAACGTGCAATGCTGTGTTTTATTATATATTGTTAACATTACTTCATCTTACTTTTATTGCTGGCAAGACCTTTTAATAATTTGCCTTTTTTATATTTTAGCTTAGTTTTCTAAGGAAGCAAGATTAATGTCCCTGTGTTCACTATTTCCTTTGCTCTCCAGTAACTTTTGGACTTAACTGGCATCAATTTGACTACACCTTTTCTGTAGACACCAGAGGCTTCATTTGTGAAGCACAAAGCCGGGAAATCAGGCTTAATTAATTCCACTGCCTGTGAAGTACTTGTTTTATGTTTTTGCCCATGATCAGAAGCTCATAAAGGGGCTTTCAGGTAGGCTTTTCTCTCTCTTTCATTTGCAACGCAGTGTAGTGCAAAGAGAATGAAGTACGGTCCCTTGGGTATAGGGTGTGACAGTGTGGTGTGTGAGAAAGGTTTACTTACAAGTCTGATTCAGAAAAAACTTTTCTCTTTGTTGTTTTATTTGCCTAATTCTACTTGGATTCACCTCCTTTTGTTCACTTTCTCCTTATGGTTCCACTACCACAAGTGTTCCATAAAGCCTAAACAGAAACTGTATTCTTCTTAGGGCGTGAAGCATTCAGTGGTTGTTGTTTAAACATTCTGATTGTCTGAGCTTGTTTTACTGGAAATCGTTGTGAATTGTTTTTCTTCCCCAAATAAAATATTCTGAAATGTGTTGATCACCTTCTTCCATGTTCCAAAATCATGAGCAATTCTAGCTTGACGTCATGAAGAGTTCATTTTCAGTGAGCTGTTTAGATGTAATTGTGGATTGGATCTGTGGCCTTGCTCAGGACTTCGTGGACCTTTCCTGAATGTTTTGACCTGCAGTCACAGTGAGAGCGAGTGGGAAGGCCTCTTTCAGCATCTGACTCTCTTGAGATAGATGAGGGCTGGCAGAGAGGAGACTTTTGGCTATGCTGTTTCAAGCTGTGTGCATGTGTGAAACTTCCACATCTTTCTGAAATGGTATACCCTCTTCTACCTTCTGTCAGACATCTGTCTGTGTAGCTGTTGAGGTAATGGAATACATGTGAGCTTATCTGAAAAAACAAGGTGCTTTTCTTGAAAGCTGGAAAACCGAGGAACAAAACTTTAATATTTTACTCAGACAAAAGTCTGTGACATGGTTTTAGTTTATTTAACATGATGAACAAGAGGCAGTTGATTAGGGATTATTCTTGTCATCACAATAGGCGGTTCTTAAATACATTTTTCCATCCCTTTCCAGAGGGTGGATGATTTCTGGGATTTGAAATAGCTGTTAACAAACTTGGGGGCAAAAGATATTTAAAACATTCTCTGCCTTCTGTGGTGTTCCACAATTAGAACTTGTCTAAAGGCTTAAGGTATGTGATTCTGTGCTCCTGTTTAATCCTGTTTAAATTTGCTTCTTGCCTTTATTACCCCCTATTTCTTTCAATTTGATGTGAAGAGCTGCAGCTTCCATTTGCCTTTTGTTATCACTATTTCAGCGAATTTCCTCTTATTTGACGCTGTAACACTCAGTTTTCAGTTGCTTTGTATTTGATACTGTGGTAAGTGCTTGCAGTTGTTTTGTTATGACAGGTGCTGGTTAAATGAGATAGATGGGGTTTCCCCTCCTTTCTCTCTTAGTTCTTCTTCCATTTCTGAGAGAGTAGGAAAGGATGTCTTTGTGGTGCCTTACAATCTGGTGATTCTGTTATCTCTGGCCTCAATCTTTTCTCCTTACTAAGAGTTCTGAGGTTTCTCTAATGTAGTAGAACAGGATTCAAGGTATTGTGGTTCAGAAGCTGAGTGAGAGATGAGTTTGACAGGAAGCTGTCTGTACTGCTCCTTCTGTCTTTGCCTTCAACTTGATCAGGTTCTGCTAGGATCTGACTCACCCCAAAGGTAGGACGCTTCCTTCAATGAGTCATTTTTTGAATACCTTCTTAAAGCTTCTTCAAGTCTAACTTTATATGTATGTGCTTCTGGTGGTGATTAAAGCATGTGTATGAAGGGATAGTGTGTCTAAAACTGACTTTTAACACACCATAAGGGCAGAGGGGTTTTATGTTATTCCAGTAAGGTTTTAGTTGTAATTTCTGAGGATTTTATATTCCAGAGAATTATAATCCCTTATATGGAAAACTTTGTTCTTATCAATAGAAAACATAAAACTACTGTGAAATGTAACCTAACAATGTAAAAAGCATGCATTTCAGAAGGGCCTAAAGAGGGATAACGGTGATGCTTTCGAAGTGGGAACTTGAGAGTTTTGTTTCAAATACTGTTAATCTGAGTATGCAACCATATTGATTTGTCCTAGTCTGTAGGATTAAACAAATACTTTAAAATGTGGACTGAAATAATGAACTACGCTTTGGATTTGGATTGTGTTACTTATGATTTGTTTCAGCTCATGGTGTAAGTCAGGAGGCATTTTGTTTTTGTTTTTTTTAAAGCAAAATCAAAGACTAGTTCAGTCTTTCTGTATGTTCCTTGGGAAACAGCGCATGAAGTATGTAATACTTCTAATCCATCACTTCTTTCTCGCTCCCCTGCTTACATCCATGGTATTTGGAAGAGTTTGCTTATATTTTCTGAATGAACGAGTATTCTTAGTGTTTGTTGTTAAACTTTTTCCTGGCCTGTTGTCTTTCCTATCTGTTTTGTCACTTTTTGAAATGAAAAAATATGTTATCTGAGCCTTCTATTTCTACTGTGGCTACTTTGTTTTCTGATTTCTTCAGTAGGGTGGTGCTCGGGGGATTCACTTAGCATCTTCCATTCATCTTGAGTTTTATTTATGACTTAAGTCTCATTTTCCTGTATGTATATCAAATGTCCCCTAACAATGGATGTGATACTGGTGGAGTCTTTCATAACAGCTGCCAGTAGCAAAGACTGGGAAGGAGCATTGCCTGATCTTTAAGGCATGATCCCATTATTGGGAGAGGGCTGTAGATACAGTAAACAAAATTAGTTCCTGGCTCTGTAGTTTTGTGCAGAAAGTAATATTAAAGTAAGTGCTTAATTGTTTTGCTGTCCTTTGGCAACCCGAAAATTTAGAATTGTCTTTTTAGAGCATCTTGTCACTTGTAACTGGTATATTTGTTATTGGTTGGAGTTCTATCTGTCTTTAAATATTCATTATAAAATGCAATGCCCTTATTGCTTCGTGGTTGTTGTTTTTTTATTTGCCATTGTACTCCTTCCCTTTGGTTCAAATAAAATTGAACCAAATGGTCACTGACTGCGGAATGTTAAGGGAGGCAAAGCATGACATTATCATTATTTTTCAGCCTCACTATATTACTAAAAGCTTCCTTCTGCATTTATCATCTTTTCGTTAGAGATCGAGAAGAGAGATTGGCAGCTCTTACTGCAGCTCAACAAGAAGCCATGGAAGAACTGCAGAAAAAGATTCAGCTGAAGGTAAAAAAAAAATAAAAATAAAAAATAAAAAATAAATAAAAACAAACAACAACAACAAGAAAACCCCACTTTAGTTGAAAAATACATTAACAATACAGAAATCCTCTAGAATAATTTCTGTATCTATATTTTATTTAGTAAAGATATTACGGTATGTTAAAATGTGTCCTGAATTACATTTTTATTTAGACCTCTGCATTAAGAACAGGGCCTTTCTGTATAACATGCATTGCATAACTTGGAAAAAGCTCCTTAGGAATTTGGAAAGTACTGAGCTTTGTTGAGTTACCTGAGTCCCAAGGCTTTGAACAGGAGAATGTATAAACTTGTACTTTACAAGAGAAGTCAGAAGAATTTTGGATTGAATCATGAGGAAGATCAGCATGTACAAACTCTCATACTGTTCAGTGAAGACCCACCAGTCAGTCACACACGGTGCTGTCTAGTGGGGTGAAAGGGATGCCATGAACAGGGCAGCAGGCTCCTTGGTGGGCTCCAGTGATTTCATAAACCCAAGGCCTTGTATTTCAGGCATTCAGCTAAATTGACTGCGCAGTGGAGAGCAAAGGTGTCAGAAATTTTGAAGAGCTCCACTGTTTTCCAAGAAAAGTGAGGACTTCCAAAATGATGAAATTTGTAAGGTGTTCTGAAAAGGGATTTGTTGGTTTTGCTTTTTGTTAAATTACATAGCATTAAGTACAAATAATCTTTCTCTTCGGTGTTCTTATTACCTCTAATATTGTTCTGTGTAAGGTATGTTTACTTGTGTTGTAAAATGCAGCTTTGTCATTAAACAGTTTTATACCTCAGTGTCTGATTTTAGGTAATAGTTAAGAGTTTGTTCCATTTCCATGCAAGTTAGGTGTGAAACCCCTTGAAAGAATCCAGTGAGCTGTACCTGCTACTGCAGATACAGCAGATGTTGAAGTCTCAGTGGTGTGTGGTGACTTCTAATGCCTTACAGGAGAAAAGTTTCACATACATTCATCCTAGCTGTACAAACTTTGGTAATTCTCAGTATTTCTATACCATTTATTTCATACCCTTTTTTTTTTTTTTTCCTTTGCTTTTGTTACTTTGCATTCAGCATGATGAAAGTATTAGAAGGCACATGGAACAAATTGAACAAAGAAAAGAGAAAGCAGCTGAATTAAGTAGTGGAAGACACGCTAATACTGATTATGCACCAAAACTTACACCGTATGAACGCAAAAAGCAGTGCTCATTATGCAATGTAATGGTAAGTCAGAGGGGGTGCTGTCAGAGTTGCAAGGCCAGCCCGAGTCTTGCAGCTACAAATGGTGCTTCATTCACAGATACAGACTTGAAGTAACTGTAGAATCAGAGGTGTAACGGTGTGGACAGTACTCAGTCGTTAGCTCTGTCTTTTGCAAAAATAAGAGATCATCAAATGAAGCTAGATAAAATCTAGATATAAAGCAAAGAATGTGATTCTTTACGTAGCTGGTTGCTGAGCTGCGAAAGCCGTTGTATAAGATCCTGCAGATACTTGACTTTAATATGTGTTCAGGGGATGACTGGACAAGTTTCATTGGCTTGAAATTCCCTGAAGGTTACTGCCTGCAGAGGAAACGCAGTGAGCTCAGGAAGTTCTCAAACTGAGTTTAATTGGAGGCTTTTAGAGTTGAAGAGAACAATCAATGTTCTTTTACTTTCCATTGAATATCTACTTCATAGTCATATCAGAAGCCAGGTTCTGACTTGGCAGACCTTCACTCTCAACAGGCTATCTCTTCTTCTGTGTACCATTCTATGTGCCAGAGGAATGGCAGAGAAGAGGGAGCCATACAATCACTGAGTAGGAAACAGGGAGGTCAGTTCTTGTTGATAATTGCTTTCATTGACTTGCATTACTGCTCAAAGCCTTCTTTCCTACTTAAGGACAGAATGCTTATATATCTATCTTGTATTAAATGTGGAGGTTGGCAGCCCTGCCGGTGGTGGGGGCTTGGAGCTTGATGATCCTTGAGGTCCCTTCCAACCCAAGCCATTCTATGATTCTCTCATTCTATGATTACTCTTCATTTGTCAATTTAAGATTGCATAGGACCACTTCAGGTAGTGCTGGAACAGAAACCCTGGGTTCAGCAGGCTGGACTCCTGCGCATTCAATTATGTCTTTCAGAATGTAAGTTGAGTTGGTGAAATCAAAGTCAGAATGAGCTGAGAAGCCAACATATTTTGATTTCTCTTCCTATGCTGCTGGCTAGCAAATCATTGTGTAATTTGGTCTAAGAATCTGCACAAAAGGTATTCATGTAAACTAGGTTGAGGGACTAAGTTCTGTGTTTGGGATATGAAAATGAAAAGGTTGATTCTGTTGGCAATTACTTGGAATTCCTCATGGCCACATGAAGCAGAACGTACTTCTTCAGGGTTTTCTTTGTTTTTTTAACAGTTATGTAATTTACTGGTGCGGTTATCCTAAACCAGATTTTACAATTAAAAGCGCTAACAGTTTGGTAATTGGTTCATGAATGAAGTGAGACAGTAATTCCCAGGTTTACTCATCACAGGGATCACAAAGATAAATATGCATATATAAAAATGCATGTTCAATACCTCCATCTCTCAGAATACATGAATTCTTTACAGTAGAATTTCATATATTTACTAGGAAAACTGATTTTTCTTAAGTTGAGATACAGAGACAATTGGGGATCAGATGTGATAGAGACCCATTGTTGAATCTCATGGGTGCTTTTTCAGTTATTTGGTGTATTTCTTGATTCATCCTTCGGGCTTAAGAAGAAAGGAAACCCAACAACATGAAACCACCACGTATATATTCTTTGAAATCTGGTCTGTGTGCCGCATCTTCATGCCAATTTTTGCAGGTATCAGCATTCAAGATGCAGCCTTTGTGTCACAAAAACTATACTTGTGGTCACATAGGCAGCTGTGCCAGCCTTTGGGTAGGAATGAGTTACCATGAAGAACACTGGGCGGTTTGGGGTTTTGATCAGTAACACAGCTGTGGAAATAGTCTGCTGAAACGATAACCTCAAATATTCTTTAGAAATGGGGGGAAAAAACACCATGTTTTTCATGATCAATATCCCTTTCTGTCAGTGACAGAATATCGCTCTCTTGTCACTTCAGTGTTTCCAGGTAATCTTCAGTTGCAGTTAACAGTTCATTCCTCTATAGTTACCCTTGTAGTATTAAACATGTCTGTGAAATTGTGTGTGGTGAAAGCACAGATGCTCTTTTTAGTAAAAATAAACACGGTGTTAACGCTGTTTAAAGTAACTGATGTTACTTCATTAGGTGACAGATTCTGAACTTCTGAGGAACAGGCGTATGTTATATTAAAAAGTGTTATAAATGTTGTATGTTATGTAAAAAGTGTTTGGTTATCAAGGGTAAAAAGTAACTGATAACTCATTGTCATTGCAGATTTCATCAGAAGTGTACCTTTTTAGTCACATTAAAGGGAAAAAACACCAACAAGCTGTGAGAGAGAACAGTAGCATACAAGGACGAGAGCTTTCAGATGAAGAAGTGGTACGGTTTTCTTTCAATAACCTTTTCTGTTTTAATTTGCTTTTCTTATCCTGAGGAGGACTTGAAGATTCCTGGAAATGAAAGGAACCAAAGATATTTGTGTTAGCATGGGAATATCGGTGCCTTTTTAAGTACGGAATACTTACGGAAAGGAATGAAAGAAACCAGGGCTTCAGATACTTAAGGCAACTGCCATTTGAAATAGGTTGCATATAAAAATGTGACTAATTGCCCCCCCACTAATCCAAAGGTGTTCTTCCTATCGCTGTATTTCATGTTTTTTAAATTTTCCCTTCTTTTTATATCTTTCCAAATAAAAAGCATTCTTCATTGCTTTTATTAAAGGCTACTTCTACATATCTGTAAAATAGCTTCCCCACAAGGATGATCCTTCAAGATATTTAGAACGGACAACTAAAATTCCCCTTTTAAACTCAAATGCCGTTTTTAGTTATCTCACTTGGGCTTATTAGCAGCTTTGGCAATCCCTTAGTTATTCCTTGATCTCTTGCTTCTTCCAAGCATCTTTTGATGAAGAGCTGAAGAATCTTGCAGCATCTTTATGCAGCAGCTTTCCAGCCAAAGCCATTCAGATGTTAGTGCTCGGTAATCCTGACGTTTCTTTCCTGTCTCCTTTCCTGCGTGGCTCTTGTTACTGTGGTTATTGGTTGCACTATTATTTCTACAGCTCATCATTGATGCAGGTACTGTGTTTTCCTTTCTAAAAGCTGTGGTGAGTTAAGTCATCGAGGTACTCAAATCCCCAGAAGTGTCTGTCACCAGAAAATGCAACCTTTCTATTGAGTTTGCAGTTTGCCCTTTCCAAACCGCAAACTGAAAGTACGCAGTTTGTCTATTTCTTTTCTGCTCTCTTACAGTGGCTACTGGGAGTTATTTGTTTTGAGTTCGATTTTAAATAGCAGGTTTCCGTAGTTCCATATAAGGGAGAAGCCTTCATATTGCTTCCAGATACTTAGGAATACGTGTGAGATCTGAGACTTTTCCAGAATTCCATCACATCGCTATATGCACCAGAGTGGGCAGTCTGTAGCGCTGAATTTTCGTTCATCTTTCTAGCCTTTATTTGCTTCTAGCTAGCCACAACTGACTGGTTCTTGCTGTGCCACTGCCTCAGAGCAATATGGAGGGGAAAAGTGAACTAGATGTTGCTTGGTCTGAGAGTAGTTACACTTCTGTGCACAACATTTGGTTGGTTGCTTAACACTTGCGTCCTCCAGAGAAGGGGGATCTCATTGTTGGCTGTTTTTGTGCCCCAGCCGGAGAAAAAGAAATTCCACTAGAGGGCACAGATATCTTGATTTTATTGTGTCCAGCATCATGTGCTTAAATCCCCCGCTTTTCATCAGAACATTGGATTAGAGTGTGAGCTTAAGATCACAGTTAATTACGTGGGATTTCTTGAGTTAGTCCAGAAGGAAAAGGAGTATGTACTGTAACTGAACAGCACAGCGGTTACAAAAGCAAATTTGAGTATTCTTAATTGAGGTGATGCGTAATATTTGATGTATTGGCAATTAACAGTACATTATACTACAGTGTTTTTATCTGTATTTTAAATAGTCTGAGTATAAAATTCTAAGCTGTGCTATTGTAATCTGAAGTTTCCTTGGCCTGAGGCCCCACTCCAGTTTTCTCTTTGCAGAGAGCGTGTAGATATGTTTACTTACATGGTTACTGTGAAGTAGGAATACCACTTTATGGATGAAAGCAGTCTACTTTGTGTACCTTTCTATTCAGCGTAGGCAGTTAATGCCAAACCTTGCCTTACCCCACAAGAAAAATCATTCAGTAACTTCAGGTAAGTTCTGGAGTACTTGAGAACAGATGTGCAGAATGTCATGTAGAAGTAGAATCACAGAATCACCAAGGTTGGAAAAGACCTGAAAGATCATCCAGTCCAACCGTTCACCTATCACCAATAGCTCCCAGTAAACCATGTCCCTCAACACAACATCCAGTCGTTCCTTGAACACCCCCAGGGTCAGTGACTCCACCACCTCCCTGGGCAGCCCATTCCAGTGCCTGACCACCCTTTCTGAGAAGTAATACTTCCTAATGTCCAGCCTGAATCTCCCCTGCTGCAGCTTGAAACCATTGCCTCTAGTCCTATCACTAATGACACGAGAGAAGAGGCTGACCTCCAGCTCACTACAACCTCCCTCCAGGAAGTTATGGAGAGCAATAAGGTCTCCCCTGAGCCTCCTCTTCTCCAGGCTGAACAATCCCATCTCTTTCAGCCTCTCCTCATATGGCCTGTGCTCCAGACCCCTCACCAGCTTTGTTGCCCTTCTTTGAACGTGTTCCAGGGCCTTGATGTCTTTCTTGCAGTGAGGGGCCCAAGTAAAGCTGTAGTCCAGTGAAGCACTGCAGTATGTTTAGTTATTCATCACTGTTCTCAATTTTTTAATCAGCAAAGATATCTGCAGTGAGAACGCACTTGTACTACTTAAAGTTATTACTTGTCATCTGTGATGCCTTTAGATTATGTACATCTTGTCTGTGACCCTTCTTCTTTGACATAAAAGATTTTATTTATATCACCTCTGACCTAATAAAATTCCACCTTTAACCTTATGCGCTTGACACCTCAGATAAGTTACTCTTGATCTTTGACTCATTTTGTTTTAAGCTTGTTAAGTGTAATAGGTAGCTGCCTAGAAAGAGATCTCTTTCTTTTTAATTGCGATCTGGCCTTAGAATTTCTATGTTATTAATTGAGAAATCACAAAAGGAATTTAAATGTATTTGTTTTGTCCCTGTCAGCTTCGCAGAAGGTAAGACTTAAATAGGTCCTTCTGGCTTTGGGAGTTAAGTGTGTGTTGTATGGTATGTTTTCATACAGTGAGGATTTTTTATTTAGTTGATTTTGATTGTAAGCAAGAAGTTGGAAGCTGTATCACATCAGCACTGACACTCATTTCTCTGGGCTGGGTGCATGCTGGTTGGTTGATCATGCTAGATATAAAAAGAAATAACTACTCTAGATTTTGCTCTTGTATCTGTAGGTTCTTTAACATCTTCAAGGATAAGTATACTTTGAACTGTAGCATTTTTCTGTTGTTCTGGAATTGAGCATATATTGTGCAGTTGCTGACAGGTAGTATTGGACTTTAACTATGAAGGTGAATTCACTTGTAGACGTAGTTATGTGGTGAAACTTGGAAAGAAAATAGTTTTGTTACAAATAAAGGTACTAAAAACATGAAGTTATTTCTGAGACTGCATGACAGCTTTGTTTCATCTCCACCTTTTGGATTTTCCTTTTAGGGAGATTCATCATCATAAGTCGGAAACTGCAAAGAGTGCAGATTCCTCTTAGAGAAAATTTCTATTGCTTTTGATAACTCTGGTTATCTTATGAAAGCAAATTAACCTCTGTTCACTTTTTTTTTTTTGCTTCTTTTTAACTCTTTTGTTCAGTCTCTTATGAATACGTTCATTAGCATAGATGGCAAAGCTCTTCCAACAGGGTGGGTTCTGTCTTTCCTCTGTCACGTTTCTGCAGTGTGCAATGGTATCTTTGCCCCATGCTGTTTCACTGGGATCTTCAGTGCATTAACAATGTCCTGCCCGTGTTCCCACCCTACAGAGATTGTACCTGCTGAAATGCAGTTTTTTTTCCATCGAGCTTACAGCTTTACCTTCTTTCTATGTTGCTATTTTCTGTGCTATTGATTTCCTGTCCCCTGCCTTAATATTCATATTACTTTCAGTTCAGCAAAACAGGTAAGCGAAGCATGCCGTTTGGTTTCAATGTCACTGGAACCGATTAGTCAGCTTGAAGTTATGACTCTTTTTGCTGAATCAGAGCGGATGTGCTACAAAGGACTTTTCATACAGGGGCTGCTAATATGACCAAAACAGTGCCCACGTAAATGCCCTAAGGCCGCGTATGGTGATCTCATTAAGCTGAGGTCTCTACAGGGACTTTCTGTGCTCTTCCTCCCACCTGTAGCTCTGGGGGTATTTGTTTTTGCTCCTCTGCTTTCTACTTTTTTCTTGTTTGCCATGTCTGTCCTCATTTGCTTTGAGAAATATACGTTATAATCCTAGCTTCCTTCTTTGTACTTGTTGTCTTATCTCATATGGCATTTCAAATAGCATGGAATAAAGGGATGTGTGGAGTGTAAACCGTGTAATTCCATGCCATCTATGAATGCTTCTAGTCCATGAAAGGTACTCCTGGAAAAAAAAATGAGATGAGTACCTTGGCAGGAGAGGAAGCTGGTTATATACATATAAGTACATACTCATGTATTCCAAAAAAAGATGGAGGAATATTAACAGCCCTTTGTTTGCAAATGTGAAGAATATGGTTTTTTTAATCAGAGAAGGAAGCAGACTGCTCGGTCATAAGCTAAATGAAATAACATCTCAGGGATATATTTAGTTAAAATGGGAACACAATCTGGTGATGGAGAGAAGCAGTTCCTGTTGTCTGAAGATCGACAGTGTTAAAATGTGAGGATTTATAGAAAGATGTGGTTGATTGAGCCCACCCACATTCCTTTTAAGAAAAAATCAGGCGACCAATAGCTCGCTCTGTCATGTGGGTTGTCAAGTTGGCTGGGTTTGCAGTGCAAGTCTAGATTGTAGAGGGGTCTGATTTACAATGTGCATAACTGTGCTGGCAAGTTCCCCTGGTACAGATGCTATTACCCTGGCAAGATTGCTTTTTTGCCAGGATGTGGTGAGAGGCTGCCTGGAAAAGCAGAGCTGTGCTGCTTTAAATTCTGTTCTAGCCTTGTAAGGTTTATAGCCTGTACAGCATGCAGGAGAAGCTGATGTTCATAGGAGTTGTAATTCCTAAAGGCTTTGTAGGAGTGCTGGATGCTTTCCTTAAAGTCAAACCGCTTTCTCAAAATTCCATGCTGTTTCCCCTATTTTTTACTGAAGAAATTAATGAGGGGAAGAGGTGTGGCAATGTTTTCATACCCGACATGTTCTCTTTTGCTTCTGTGTTTACAAGTTTTCTTGTTCAGAGGTTGGTGATGCCTGTGTTTTGCTGTTTATCAGTTGTGACCACTGCGGTGCAAGGAAGCAGTCTTGACTCAGACCTCATGTTCTGTAACACTTAAATCGTTTCTGGTAGATACAGTTTGGTCAGTATTCCTGTTTCTTTTACCCCCACAGAATATAGACTCCATTGTGAATTGACTTTGTTGGCATCTGATTATAGTTATCCAACTACCATTTACTATTTAACTTTCTCTTGTTTTATTTGAAAGGGTAAAGTTATGCATAGCTGCAGCGCTTTGTGTTATGTTAAATGTAAGGCTACTTACACTGACCTGTTGGGGAGCAGTGCTCTGCAAGGTGAATTTGTAATCACGCATATTAGAGAATAGAGAATAACAGCAGGGGTGAGCTTTGAACAGCTCCATACTCAGGGTGCTGGTGCGTTTAGCCCAGACAAGGTATTTGCAAAGCTGCATTGACAGTAGCCCATCTTTCTTCTTTGCTGCTCAATTTTGTCTCCTCTCCCAAGGAAGGGAGGATTTTTTAGAGGGCTCTGTGTGGCACAGGAATGGAATTAGGCCAAGCATCTGCGGTCCACTTCTGTGGATGTTTCATACCTGTTGCCTGCCTGGAATCCTTTCAGCACAGGACCTGCTTGGCTTTGTCATTCTGCTGTGAATGTGTTGCCTGCAAGAAGTGGTCAAAAACCATCCTGCAGTTGTGAAGTTTAATCCAAGATGCAGCTTGCAGAACATCTCTCAGTACTGTGTGGACCCATTATATTTTTTTTGTAGTTTGTGCAGCAGCAGCTTCTTACGTTTAATATATTATAAAGCGGTGCTTTTCTTGGCCAGAATGTGATTAATTATTTATTGGCTATGTCTTTAACTGTCATAGATAATGGCCAACATCTGCACCCTTCCTCCTTTTGGCTTTGATATCTCAAACATTCACAGCCAGCAAGAAAAGCTACCGCTGGCGGGGCCGGCTGTACTCGCGTTTCCCCCTTTGTCGTGCTTGCCCTTGCAGCCCGGTGACAATGTCAGTGCTTTCCAGCTTTTCTCCCCAGTCTGCAGTGGAAGAAACAGTTTTCCTTTGCCTTCTGCTCCTGCAGTTTGGAGTGATGAGTAGAAAAGGAAACGATATTGAAAATCACAAGGAATATCTGAACCTACTATTCAGAATATTGTTTGCCATATATCTTCTTGGCAGGCCTGTCGTATCATTGAATTTATGGGCCAGCAAGGTGGCTGCAAGCGCAGTCAGTATTTGCAGTGAAAATACTATTTAGTTTGTACATGCTTAAAAAAAAAACAGTCCCTCATTGGGAGAGGGAAAAAACACTTCAAGAGGTGAATGGAAAAAATACTTAGCATGGGAGGTCAGTCTTCAGTTTTGAATGTAGAATTAAAGGTTTTCAGTCGTCTGTACTCCCCTTCAGAAGTACATTCTAATGTAAAAATTGAGCGGATATTTAAAATAGTGATTTTGAGAAAAGGATATTTCAGTATCTGTTACTTTGTGTAACGCGTTTCATCACATACAAAGTACTTGTTATAATTCTTTTTAACGATAACAGGTAAATAGCTTCATTATCTTGAATCTTCCCTATGTTTTGAGGTGTGTCATGGCTCGTGGTTTTATAACAATATTGGATCTGTAAGTTGGGATTCAGAATTAATGACCACTTGTGTTTCAGGCTGGCATTGGCTAGAACGTTGAAGGCTGAATTCTACATTTGATACAGTCTACTTGGGCGTCTGTTTTCCATATTAAATGCTGTCCTAAGCTGCGAGGAAAAAATGAGAATACTGAGGAGTTTTGTTGAAGCGTGTAATAAAATCATGAACGAATATTCCTGTGGTAATATGATTTAGAATTGAACCTTAAAAATCTTTTCACAGTTTGGCAAATACATCCTTTAAGAGGTAATATACAAGTGAGAAACTGTAGTTCCTGACCTTGGTAATAAATATCAAAAGCCTTTTTTTAATTATATCCTGCCATTACAGAATATTTCTTATTTTGAAACAAGTAAAGATACTCTACGTGAATATCCAAAAGCCCACATATCTGGGCTTCAGCAGAGTTGCCTATTCATTTGTTAGAATATATGCCTTATATACCTTATATTTATACAAAATACTTCGTTTGCTGTTGACTTCTGAAATAAAAGAAATGGCAAATTAATAACATCTTTTGTGATGTGATCTAAGTCGCTGCAAGTATTTCTTTATGATCCTCCTCATTTCTATTATTTTAATCTTGATAGGAAAGTAAAAGCAAGTGCTGGGAGATTCTGAAGATTGAGTTTCAATAAATAGCTAGCGTCAGATATTTTTCAAGTTGCCTTGGTCTGCAGAAATGGGTTAGAAAACTTAGAAGAATGCCTTTTCTTTCCAAACTTGGAGATTCAAGGTTGGAAAGGATACAACAATAATAAGAATAACCAGTCTTGGGGTGTTCTGTCACTTCTGTTTCCGTCAGAAATGCAGAAGGGAACGGGAATGAAGAATAATAGAGAAAAAGGCTCACATTCCAGGATGGTCATTTTGGCTCAGTGTTTCGGGTGAAAGTCCAATAGCTGGAAGGGTTTTCCGCTTCCATGAATTGGGTGGCTTACACAAGATCGCAGCCCAGCTAGTGAAGTGCTGTGTCGTGTGCTTTACGAGGTGGACTATAGGTTGGAAAGGTCAGGCCTTTGCAAACCCATCGCTGTATGGCAGGATTGAACTCAGTGCTGTTTTGTGGCAGCTCAGGTCCCTTCACAGCTTACAGAAACCAGCAGGAAGAGGTTGATAAACTGCCTGATGATCCTGGCAGCTCCTGCCTGCGACTGACTGGCTTCCCAGGGCTGGGTTTCCAGGGCCTTCTTTCCTGGCTGCTCTTGCTATGTATTAGGAGGAATAAAGTGCTTCATGAAAGCCAATGTGGAGCGATACGCGCTCGAGAACACAGGATCTTAATTTTTGACTGCCCCACGGCAACAAATGCCAGGTTGTTGGGTTTTTTTCTCAGCTTGAGCAAATACAGATGCTTTTCTACAGTGTTGTTCTTCCTATGCGATCTTGCCCCAGGCAGAATCCATAACAAGATGACTCTTCTTTAGAGAGAGAGGAAGTGAAAATAAGCATTGGTGTTGCATTCGGTCCTAATTTTAGAATGAGGGAACTTTGTTAGCAATCATTTCTTTTGGCAAATCTTCCATCGCAACTTAATAGTGCTATTATAAATATTTCTGAAGTTCATATTTTGGTTTTTCTGCTGTCCTTCAAGATTTTACCACGAATTGAAATATGCCAACTTAAGAAGGGTTTGTTAGAAGTTTTTTGCATTCTCTGTTCAGTATATTTTAGTGAAAATTACTGTGTCCTGTCGTTTCTGAATGGCTCAGTGGTGTTTCTGTGGTAATCGTGTCCTTGAGCTGAGAGCAGTTGTGTTGGGTTTTTTTTCCTGTAATGAATTATATTGTAATCTTCTAATACTTCTCAAGTATAGAGCTTACACATTTGAAGTTAAATTATAGATTAAGATATACAGCTTCAACTTAGCGCTTGGACTTGGTATGTTTTGTGCAGCCACAAAATGAAATGCAGTCACATCACAAGAAGGTTTGCAGTCAGTAGGTGAAACAAGCTGGACACAGATGAATACGGGGACATGAGAGAAGATAGTCTGATTGTCAGTAACTAGCTTCTGGCTTTCTTGGAAAGGTAGCAGGAGTATGTGCAGGGAATGTGATTGAGGAATTGTAAGTAAGAATTGGAGAGAAAAAGTTGGGCGGACTTTGCAGGCTTTTGAGAAATTCCAGGTGTGTGAGGGAAAAGGAGAAGGCAGAAGAGTGCTTATTGGAGAATGTGAGGTGGCAGTAGTGGGTATGAGCACTGTAGGTCAATTAGGTGTCTTTATGAACAGCCTTTCAAGTGCAAGGATGGGATTGGGTTGAGGCTTTAGAAAACGAATAGCAGCTTGTATCTGGTACACAGATCCAAAAGCATCAAAGAGTTCGAGTAGGAAAACTTCTGTGATGCTGTCTTCTGGTTTGACAAATAATTGGATGTGTGACATTTCTTCTGCCAAGATCAGGTATGTGGATGTTGCCGCTGTAATAAGGACGTGGACAGAAGTATTGGCTATGTGAATGGGTATTGCATGAAGAGGAAATCAGGCAGTTTCTTCCCTAGCTGTTGTGTTTTCTCTAGGCCACCAAAGCTCCAAATCCCATTTATGGTGTGGTTTCCTGATCAGGTTTAAAGTGCACTGTACTCAGCTGTGTCACCTCTCAACGTTTTGTAGATTCAGTACGGAGTTAACAGAAATGTTGCAGTTACCTTTATTTTAGAATCTGAAAAATTTAGTTGATTTCAGATAGTATTGATGTAATCCCTGTGATACAGACATGTCATACAAGATAAAGAGACTTAATTTGGCGTATAGAGGAAAACTTGGTTATAAGAAGTGCTTTCTGAACTGAAACTATCAACAAGATGGAAAGAGAACCGGGTAGTTTTTTCTGTTTCAGGCAGTTGAATGGGGCACAGCAATAACCAGCAAGAATCTGACTTCATGGGTGACCTTATGATAAGTTTTAGCTGTATGGGTTGTGGCAGCTGATTGGTAGTTGAGGTCCATCTGTTGCATTTGGAAAGTTTCAAGATTCTCAGGGAGCACAAATCAAAGTAGCTGAGGCGGGGAATAAGTGAGGAAAAGCAAAGACTCCTTTTGTAAATAATCTTAGTTTACCATCTGCTGTGTTGAGGCTGCGGTTGTACATGCACATTTAATGTCATTTTATGTCACCTTCCTTCTAGATGAAGTAGTGACGCTTGTACAGGGAATTTTTGGTTGTTTTTAAATGGTCTTCAGTGTCACATTAAAAATAGTAGAGGTCTGTGAAACTGAAGTTTAAAATGACATTCTTAAACGATGTCATGTGTATATACAGAATGCCTTTAAATATCAAGTTGTTTATATTAACTATCTTATGTTTTATATGCTTTCTCAGCTGGAGACATTCTCCCCCTGAGAAAGAGGTGCTGTGTGCCCAGGGATTTTTTTAAATAAGCTTTTATTGAGATGAATGCATGTCAGTAACATTGGAGGGAAATAGTAGGAGTATTTCTACTCTGCTGCGTTATTGAGCCATTGCCATACAAGTATGCATAGAGGAACGTATACAGATGATCATGAAGAAATTTGTCTACGTTCAGTTCCTGTTTTCCTATTTTGCAGCTGTACATAGCAGTGTACAGCTTAACTGCTCTTTGTGGCATAGGTTCTACCTCTTTCCTGAAAGGTAATACCTTGTTGTTCCATGTAAGTGATCTTAATTGTGCAAATTAGAGCATGAGTTATCAAGAATGAAAAATGATGGGAGAAATCTGATGCTTAATGATCATCACAGCTGGCTTTACTGTAATCCTGGGATTAAAAAAAATGTTAATATTTTTGCTGGTTTAGTCCTATATTCTACATCACTCTTAAAAACTAAGCTTTCGAGAATCTGCACAACTAGAATTGAGGTTCCTGGTGTAGAAACTGAGAAACCACAATGAAAATAACATTTTTGGTAGGTAAGAGTACAGGTCTTAATAGCAAGTTTTCACTGGAGTATTGCCTTAATGCTTTGCATTTACAATGGCCTAAGTCTCCAGATATTAGCAAACCATCAAAGCTCTGGAGGGTGTGGAGTAATTCTCTGTCAGAACCTGCTTGGTATAGTGCAGAATCAGGTTAGTAATGTGTCTTCACGCTGTCGTGAAACCGAACCCCAGATTGCATCTATGGAGAGGGTAAATTAGTCTTAATGTGTTCAGTGTTGACTTGTATAGTAATAGTTATAAAAAATTTAAAAAGGCTTTCAGGTAGAAGTGAATGGATTACCCAGTTACTCTGCATTGCCTTTATTGGAAATGAGGGGAAAAAGCTGAAATTCAGTGATGAAGTTGTTGATTAAAGCGTTTAGGAGATGAAATAAGTTCGCTGTTTAGGCAGCGTGTTGGCTTGACTCACTTTGATACACTTAGAGCAATTACTTTTTTGGTATGTTAACCTCTCTAACCAATGGTTGTGTGAGTAAAATTACTTAGGAACTTAATTATGTGAAGGATCGGACAAAGTTCTTCAGCATGGCTCAGTGGATTAAAAGCCTTTGAGTTTTGGGTTGTTGGTTTTTGGGTTGTTTTTTTTTCAGGTAACTGTTAGGAGCTTAATAATCCACAGGATTAAATATTTGCACTGCTCTGAAGCACAATGTTAGCAGCAGCCATCTTCCCAGACTGAAATAGTCACTGGATACTGAGCTTTTAGTTATTGTTTCACACCTGAGTGGTGATCTGCCTGCAGTGATGGTCCTGCTCTTTGATCTGCGTGTACAGAAAGCGATGGGTTTTGTGACACAAGATGTTAATACTTTAGTCTTACTTGAATGAAGTCTGATAATAATCCCAACTGCCGTACTTGAAAGCTGAGAACTCTGAGAAATCTCCTCACAAAAGTGCTTGAGTTCAGCCGAACAAAACTGTAGCCATCCTTCATGCCACTGACAGCTGGACCTGTTCTGGCCCCCACAGGCTGACAAATTAATGTGCTTGTTGAACCCTGCATTTCCCATTAAGTCTTCTGTTAAGCCCCAGAGCAGATTGGAGAAAAGAGCGGAATATCTGCAGAGGGGGCACCATTCTTTGTCCTTCTCCTCATTGCTACCTGTCCAAAGCTGGGTCGTGGCTTTGCTGTTGCCCTCGTGTAGCACGAGGGCGGTGGGTTGACTGCACCTGAATGAAGATGATGTGCCCCATTTCTAATATGGTGTCCATTTCAAAGGGCACTTCCTTTTGCTCTTGCTGTCACTTCAAAGGATATAGCAAATAGTTTGAAAGTCTAATATGAGCAAAAGGAAGTTTCATTGTTGAATAAGAATGTAGAACATTTATCAAGGACTACTCTTTGAATAATTTTTTTTATTCCCTTAGATACTTTTCTCTTAGTATCCCTTAGATACTTTTTCTCAGTACTTCATGTCACTCATGGGATATAATGTATGTAAACTGATGGGAAACAGCAATGCAAAGGGATGCTAGTTTAGGGGTGTGTGTATCAATCCAATCAGATAATCCCTATTAAAATAAGGGAGCACCTCTGGATGCCTACAGCTAAGTACCCTGAAGATTGGTAACTAGCTCTGAGAAGAGAGTCCTTTATTTGTTAACACTGGAAAAACTTGAAGCCATTGATTTCCTCTGGAGTTTGAGCCTTATGACAAAAGAAAATTAAGGGAAAAGCCAATAATTGCTATTTGAGTAGATGCAGAGGGATGCCTCGCTGTGAGGAGGCAAAAATGTGCTTGAGTTCTGTAGCCAGCCCAGGGCTGGTTCGTGTTGAATGCTACTCTGAATTGGTTACAACCTGACCCATTGGATGGTTTGTTTTACTCTTGTACTACTGAATCATGCACTGAGGGGACAGACAGCCTTCTGAAGTACCCAAAGAGAGTTTTTCTTTAAGGACTTCCTGCTAAAATTTAATTCATGTTATTAGTGGGGAGGCAACGTTTGATCTGAGTACTGGGCAGCATGCTTGTAGAAGCTGTTCAGCTTACTGTCACGTATAACTAAAACAGTTTCGGTTCACTTGAACAATACGTTGAGGTAGAACGCTCACATATGCTGCGAGCCACGCAGGGAACGCAGCGTAGCCAAGTTAAAGGCACTGGCATTTTCAGAAATTGCTTAGATTTTTGTGTTTGATTTCTTATGTGTGATATTAATTCAGCATTCACTTTACATTGGGATAATTTAAGATAGAAATTTCGATTACTATTTTGACCAAGTATATATTGCTAGGTTATATCATGTTCTAATACTTTACAAATACCAAATGGCCGTTTTGCAGGAAGTTTCTCCAAGATTTTGTTTTCAAGAGGCATAGTACCTTCCTGGATCCCTGACAGAATGAGCAGGAGAAGATACAGGTTTTCTGCAACATATTGTTTTTAGATTTGTTACACTTCACCTTTTTCATAGAATTTAAAGAATGTGTAATAAATGAAGAGGAATAACAGCTTCTCATTATGGCACTAATCATTGTAACAGATAAGTCATCCTAATAAGCAGTGGTGACTTATACTTAGTGATGTGTTCAGTATTCTATTAGAAAACAAACATAAGCCTCCCTTTATTAAAAACATAGCACATATGCTCTAATAACTGGCATTAAACTATTTGCTTATTGTTATGAGCCTGATATAATTGTGGCTTGAGAGAGCTGAGCAAAGTACAGCTCACAGCGGGCATTCCCACGTTCCTTCTTGGGTGGCGTGTCTGCAAATTATGGACAGCTTCAAGGGAATAACCTCGGAAGTTATTCACCTCTAAATGATAAATACTTATTTTAAATGCATATTTTGAACTGCATTGTGGTTGATCTACTGTGGGAGGAAACAGGTTTTTTTTAGTAACATCTTCAAAATCACAACAGAACGCGTCCTTAAAATCACGTGCTGTGATGACAAGGACTTCTCTTGAATGTCTTTAAGTAAAACTTGGACTGTAATTAAAACTTAATGTACTTTTGTAATTTACTTAAGTGTAAATCTGTTATTGAGAGGAAAAATAATGGTATTTCATTAAATGCAGTGAATTACATTGATAGAGCTGGGCATTGGTTTCATGTAGCTGTAGAAGGCAACTTGGAAAAGGAAGGTCATGTTGACTGGGAGTTCATATGTTAAGTAACTGGTTTCTTGAGCGTGAGGAACAACACTTTTCTCCTTCACTACGTCTAATAATTCTTCCATTTCCCTTCATAATAGCCATGATGTGCCGTCTCTGGTGTGAGATAATCTGTTTCCTGGTGGTTGAATCCTTTGTGTTTTCTGAACTGTGTGTTACAGGAAAGGAGCAAAAGAGGTAGAATAGAAAAAAGAATGAGCTCCAGGACTGAGGCACACAAGCTGCTGGAAGGAAAAAATAAAATAAATAAATAAACGATACTCCATTCTAACCTGCACAATGAGAGCTCTTGGATACCTTTTAGGATATCTAACAACTTCATCTAGTCCTGAGTTGTCTAATTTTGTGTCAGAATGCACATTAGTTACGTAATTAGCACGTAGCATCTCGTCTCTTACTGTTAGCAGGATAAATTGTTTTAAATTTAAAACCTTTAGTGGCCTCTTAAGCATGTGGGACTTTTCTTAGCCGTAGAGATTTTTCCTTTGAACAGTAGCTTCACATTTACTTTGCCTGTTACTTTCGCTTTTCAGTAAGTGAGGGGCACTTTCAGTTAACTGATAGTTACAACTTCAGTCGTGCTGTAAAATACATAGCTTGCTCCAATAGTAATGTCTCCCAGTAATTTTGATGGAAACTTCAACAGACAGAGCACAACAGCAGTACTTGGTAAAGCACTTTGGTAAAGCAAATTCTCAGCTACAAAATACTAATTTTCAACATAGGCACCACCATTTTTTTTGTGGTTAGCTAGTAATTTTCTCAAGTGTATTTACTCGTGTTATTTTTCTACAATATAAACGGAGGGAATGCAGCTAATATTTAAACTAACATTTATTTTAAAATTTTTATTCGTTTTCTTTGCGTTTTTAGAATATTTTCCACCGTGGTTTTCTGGGAAGATAATCTGTAAGCTGCGTAGCACACAGTAAGATGGAATGTTATTTCAATATTTTCTGCAGGAGCACCTGTCGTTAAAAAAGTACATTGTGGATATTGTGGTTGAGACTTGTGTTCCTGTGGAGCCATTAAAAGACGGAGAGGAGAAGCAAAAAACTAAGAAGAAAGCCAAAAAGTTAAAAGCACGGATGAACTCCAGGTAGGACAGGCTTTGTTTGTTCGGGGTTGTTTTTTTGTTTGTTTGCATGTTTTCAATTCTGTTCTGAACTTTACTTTTTGTCCTTTACTGTATGAGTGCCTGTGCCTACTGTGGAAGGCTGAAACCAAATTTAAATTATTTGCTTTGAGTGCGTCCTGAAAATAATACTGATGAGCCTAATTTATGGCCACTTTCTCTGATTGAGAAAGAAAACTGAATATCGATCCGGAGCCCTTGGTTTCACCTGTTAAGAGCTTTTCTCATAATTGGATGCCAGTGCCCTGCCAAAACTGTAGCCTTTTCCAGCATACAATAGCACGTTTAAATTTGTGTAAACCTCGCCTATTTTTCTTTCGGGCTATTGATTTTTAAATGAAGTATCAAAGAAAATCAATAGTAATCAACAAATAGAAGTCAGCCTGCTGTGGTGTCAAATCTCCCGACTAAATTTAATCTTCTTTTTTTTTTTTTTGTTGCCTGTCACAACAAAAAGAAAGATTAAAATATCTCAAAATGGAAAGTGAGTTGTTAAACTTGCAATTTGTTATTAGCTGGAGAAGTGACATCTCCGAATTGGTGAGATATGCAAGATGGCATTATATCATGAACCGCAGCATCAGTCTTGATAGCTGAAGGGATCCTGGCTGAAGCTAATGCTTAATGTTATATTTTTACATTTATCTCTTAAAAACACTTCTCAGATGATGAAATAAACTGTTTTCTTTGCCTTGTTTTTAATTAAAGAAGGACTGCGGATTAGAGGAAGAACAGCTGGCTACATTTTTACATTCACGGTGAAAATGAGATTTTGTATTAGCTTATAACTGTCCATAATAATGGCACGTTAGTCTTCAACAAGACAGGAATTTCACATTTTTTTAAAGCATTTCTTCTTGCTCCACGGATGAGCAAATCCACTGTCTGAACATTACATAGGAAGACAGCGATGAAATTGGGTAACCTGTTCTCCCAGGCTTCTGATTGGTCACGATGGATTTTTATTCATGTTACCTGTTGAATTAATGCAGTTACTGGGTGCGATATTAATCCTGTCTCAAGAGCTCCTTCTGCTGAATTTAGTCTTAAGGTTTGTCAGAGCTAAGGGTAACATATGAAATAATCACTTGTCGTTGGCACTGATTGGTGAAAAGGTTTTTCAGAGCATTTTGAATTCTGGTGTTTCAGAGTGCTGGGTGAGTCAGCGTGGCCGTCATCAAGAATTCTAATTACGGCAGAATAATGGGAGCATCATTTTATGGAAGTGATATACTAATGAGAAATAGTGGGAGTTTCAAAATCTAGGAGGAGTTAAAATGGAAAGACATGAAATGCACACTTCAGGTTGTTTTTAGTTGAGTTTAAAGAAGAAGAAAAAAGGGTGACTAAGCATTTTGTTGAGATTGCTGTCCGTGAAGTTAATGGAAGCTAACTTCCCAATTTCACCGTGAACCTTCTGGCGTTAACCCAAGAGGTTTGCTAATGAAGATGTGCAGTGATAGAAAGAAACAAAGGTTGTTCTGTGGAATTTCAAACAAAAAAAAAAAAACCCATGAGGGGAAAAAATTCCATTTAGGAGGTGAATTTTAGTCATGCAAAACTTGGCCACCTTCTATGGTTGAGTGATAGGTGTGGTAATGGCAGCTACTGCCTGGACATCCCAACTCATAGGCTTATTAATGGTGAGGTGCAGAGGTTTTCCGTAAACAGAATGATGGAGGATTATCGTGTGTTACATTGCTCTGGTGTGGCCTCGCTTCATGCACAGCGTGAAGTTTTGGACATTACAATATGAGAAGGATATGAAACTAATAGTGGTGTCTAAAGGAGGGCTATGGAGATGGAGAAGGATATAGGGGAAGATGTGAGGAGCAGTGGCACGGTTTGTTCAGCATAGAGCAGAGGCCTGGGGGAATTTCATGGAGCTGTGTCAGGGGAGGGCCAGGTGGGGGTTAGGGAAAGGCTTTGCCCCAGAGGGCGGTGGGCATGGAATGGGCTGCCCAGGGCAGTGGGCACAGCCCCAAGCTGCCAGGGTTTTAGGAATACAGCTGGAATTTTGGGTGGTCCTATGTTGGAGACAGGAGTTGGACTCAGTCTCTGTGGGCACGTGCTATCTTGGAATGTTCTGTGATTGTTAAAGCACTTAAAGTAACAATCTCAGAATTAAGACATGAAATGCTAAGTGAAATATTTAGGCTGTGTCTGCTAAGTTTCTTCCCAACAATCTGGACAGTGATACCACCACGTATTTGGGAGTAACAGCACAAATTCAGCTCAAAACTTGAAGTCTCTAGTAATTAATTAATTGAGAGCAGTAATGCATAAGCTGTGTTTTATCACATATTTGCAACTGTTCCTCTTATGTGAAATGTAAGAAATAATGGTATTAAACTCTCCTCTATCCGAAGACTTGAAATTACACATTCATACATTCATTTCAGTTTCTAGGAAGCTGTGATATTTTAAAGGGAAAGAAATAAGTAACTGCAGTAGAATAGGTTCCCTCTGCTCTCCTGAGCTCCTTGCTCCTAAATCAATATAACAATATGAAAGCTACGAGGGGCAAAGGTGAATGAGGGGACAAATTGTGATCAGTGGGTTATTAGATATGTTGAGAAGTTTTGTTAGTCTTATTAATAATATTTATAACCCTTAGCTGTTAAACTGGTGCTGTAGTAACACGTGATATATGGCTAAATAAATTATCTCCGTTCAACACGCGTGTGCTGCTGTGAGAATACTTCAGTGCCCACATGGCAAACAGGCCTGATGAAAGCTAACCTCCAGCAACAGAGCTGTAGAGTCACCAAGGAGGAAGTACGCACAGTAGAGATGTGCTTTGCAATGGATTGAAGGTGCTCCAGTCACGCTCGTTTAGTAATGGATATTTCAGGTGATTATTCATGTTTGACTGACTCATCTGTACAAAACTCAAAGCTAAAATATGTTGTTTCTGGCTAAGAGACTGGGAAGAAGGCAAAAGGTTAATAAGGGAATCTCACCTTCATGTTTAATACTGAATTCAGTTGTGATTAATAGTTTTATTAATGATCCACAAATCAGAACTCGTACTGATGTAACGGTATTTGTATGTGGCACGAGTTGTTTAGGTTAAGCAAGCTGAGGGAAAATCTTAGAGCTCTGGAAAATGCGATCCCGTTGGGTGAAGAGAAAACATAGGGAAATGTGGAGTAGGTAAACTGGAGAGAAATAATGAGCTGTTTATGAAACTTGCAGACTTTAAACAAGATATCTAAACTCTAGAAAGAAAAGGAGCGTTACTTGCAGATTAGTAAAGACCTTTAACAGTTGCATTTACAACCAAAATTTCACATTGCTGTGTTACACTGATTTTATTCTTAATTACTTAGAGCATTGTCTCATCTGGCTCAAAGGACCTTGGGTAGAATACAGGGAAAGATTGCAAGATAATAATGAAAAAGGCTGTCATGGAGAGAAGTTTAGAAGAATGGGGTTGTTTAGGAAGATATGAGAAAAGACCCATTAAGATAGAAAATGAAGTAGTATGGTAGTAATTGAGGCTTTGGAATTGGTAGGAATTGAAGCTTTACTGAATTGTTTTTTGCAGTGCAGCAGTAAAACACGTTTCCCATTGGACTCCATGGTCAAAATCTTAGATCGGAGGAACGAGTGGCAGGATGTTTGTAAAAATAGAAAGAATACAAAGTATCAGCAGTCAGTATTCAGGAACCTTGGAAATTACTACAAAACACTGTGGGTGAAAGTTGCCCTGAGACTAATGTTTTCTACTTCAGGCTTGAGGGACTTCTGGCACCTCCCTTTGGGACTTCCTATAGGCACTACTGATGAAGACAAATCATGATGGAGACAAATCAGGGGTTTCGTCCAGCATGCTTGAAGTTCAGCTATGTGTACAGCTTCCCAAAGCCCTCGCTTGTGAATAGCTTTCCTAGCCATGAGTGGGGTGGTGCTTGTTCACCTGAAAGCAGAACCTCAAGAGGATGAAACAGCACATCTCCATGATGTCCCTGTCAGTCAATGTTGCATCTTCGAGGTCTTCCCTTAGGAAGTGAGAGAGCAACTTTAACAGGCTGTGTATTTTTAACAGCCAGATGCTTTTCCTGTCTGCTGGATATTTCTTCACAGGGCTGTGTCACTGAGGATTTAATTTTTCTGTAGCACTGCAGTGTGCGATTTGGCTTTCCTTGGGGACAGCCAAATGTTAGAAAATGTGACAGGATTACCACTGCAAATCCAGTACTAGTTGATGAGCTAGAGATAATTTTCACCTGTTTTGATTGTAAGGAGCGTAAGTTAACAAGTGGGGAAAAAGCAGTCTTGTCTCTGTCTTCCTGCACTTGGCGTATGGCCAGAATAAATAATACTTTCAAGCATCTAAATAGGTATGTGTTTAGAGGTCCTGTTTTTACCTCCAACAGCTGTTAGTGGAAGTATTTACATTCTGTGCTGTATGCTTAGCAGGATTCACAATGTCCCAAAATAGTTATTAGTTTCATTAAAAATTCTCCTGTGTTTGTAAATAAACAAAATACTTATGTTATATCTCCCTTGGGCTCTTTTGATGTGCACCACATGTCTAAATTTCTAATGCTTTCATTGAATAAGGTAACTTTACAGTGAGATATGCTTCTACAGTTCTTTTCCTGTTATCACATGCATTGCTCGTAACGTTCGTCACTGTTTTGAAAGTCAATTAAATCCACCATTTGTGTACTGATGTTATACTAAAATAATAATAATGAAGTATTAGTGGCCAGTAGTTAAACATCTGAATGGGTTATGACAAAGCTGAGTTGTCAAAAATGGCATAACCTACCACGAACCAGAAAAAAATATAAAGGTTAGAATCATCTTGCTGGTATTGCATACTGTGCGCTTAAGACAACAATTGATAAACGATTAATATTTTTTTCCTGCAGGGCAAAGGAATATGAGAGTTTGATGGAAGCAAAAAATACCATCTCTGATTCCCCATTTAAAGCCAAGTAAGCATTTAACTTTATTTTCTTTAGAATTTTTTCTTTCAGAAGCATTTCTGCTACAGAAATTTCCAGTGGAGCAGGTGTGGTAAGGTTCCTGCTCAGTGCAGGGCGTACTGTCATCTTGAATTACAGATCAGTTCCTTATACAAAAGGTCAGACCTTACAAATGCCTTTTTTTTTTTTTTTCTGAAACCATTGTATCTCTTAAACCGCATAAGATGCAATAAAAAGAGAATGTGAGCTTATCTGTTTCTTACCTGGGAGCAAGAAGGTTCCAGCTTTGTACTTCAAGATTGGTTGTGAAAATTCTGGAATTAAAGGAATTAAAGCATATGCGTTGCTTCCCTTTGATCAGAAATAAAGGTTCATAGAGGGAAGCCACATATATTTTAATGCAGAGATGTCTTAATCTGGCATTGAGCTTTGTAAAGAACGCCCTTTTATTGTCTAGGTCAAGGCACAGATGAAAGCAGTGGATGGTAAGATTAAAACAAGCAATTATCACAGATAAATTTTTCCTACCTAGTTTGAAACTGAAAATTAATCAGCTTTTTCTGTCTGCTCCCATTGAAACTGCTTGTTGTGTGATATAGGATGTTTCAGTTCTAAAATGTTTTTGACAAGATCTCTCACCAGAGGTTTTAAAGGAATCCATATAGCTGTAGCTTAAGTGGGAACCAGTTTAAAAACTGAAAAGAAGTGGAGTACGTGGCCAGTCCTTGCCAAATGGGAAGGTACCAGTAGAGTACCACAGTTCTAGGATGTTCAGCATAGTCACTCGTGATTTGCAGCAGAAGACAAGCAGCGAATTGGCAAAGTTTTGACTGCTCTACAAAGATATTCAGGGCAGTAGGAATGAGAGCTGATATACTGAATGATAATTTTTAAGAGAAACAGTGACAAAGCAGTAAAATGGCAGGTAAGATTCAGTGTACACTAATTGCTTCACAGATTTCAAGAGGAGGTGGAAAGCAATGTTATCTTCACATATGAGCTAATGGGCTTTGAACTTACATGAGTATTAGATAGTTCCAAGAAAATACCAGCTCAGGTGTAAGAGCATTAAAAGCAGCTACAGCGAATCCTTTGTTAAAACTATTTAGAAACAAGCAAAAGCAGGACAAAGAATGGCATTATGTCCTGCTGTCTGGGTCATCTATGTCTTCTGAATGCTACATGCGTTTCTGGTTCTTCATCCAAAAAAGGATGCTAGAATTGTTAAAGGTTTACAGAGGGCAATAAGGGAAACTGCATAATAACTTCTGATGTAACTTCTTATTAAGGACTAAGTAAGCTGATACTTCTCATTCTGGAGAAGAATGCGATGGTGGGAGGAAGTTACACGGGAGCTTTGTCACAGATGTACAAGGTCATAAATAGTGTGGAAAAGATGGATGGTGATTGATCATGTGCTGTCCTCCCTAGGGCCAGAATGAGGGAGCATGGAATGAAGATCAGTGGTTCTTAGTGCTGTATGTAATGAGTTGGACGGAACTCACTGACAGAATTGTGCTAGAAGGTTATCTTGCATGCACAGTAGTTCAAGGAAATGAAATCCATCTCACGAGATTCGTAAGATGAAAACAGGCAAGAGGAGGATTAGTAAAGAGGATTATAGACGCTTGCCCCATTCTTAGTTTTCCTCAGGCATCCAGGTACAGTTCTTTGCTAGGGTAGAGAGAGGATGGTATAGCACTCCTGCAGGTGTTCTCTAGAAGTCTGCTGAAGGTCAGTCAAGAGACTGTTAACGTCTCAACAGTTGGATTCAAATTCCTTCATCCTAAAGTTACGTCTGACTTTCCCAGTTGGGGATATTTGTTTTCAGCTATAACCTGTACCAGATACTGTACGTTTTGTGGTTGCTTCCATCATTCATAAATTGCTGGTGCACTTGAAGGTAGCATTTTTTTTTTGGAGTTACTGTTGTTTGAGATGTTCAGATCCTTGCTGTTGGGCTTCTTTGGTTGTTTGTATAACTAATCTGTAGGCAGTATCTTTCACACAGCCTTTTCAATAGTTTGAAAACCTGCCACTGAATCTCAGTATGTATTTTAAAATAATAAAAATCCATCACTGAGGTTTGACATAGGAAAATGAAACATCTCCACCAGATGGCACACCTGCATAAACACACTGGGGAAGAAGGTTCAGTTGGCTTCGTTTTTCAATTATCAGCACTTCAATTTTCAAGATTAATGTCATGGCAGATTAGGACTTGTAGATTTGTAGCTTCTGTGTTTTGCTTTTCTCTGCTACCAGAAAATAAAAAATTATAAAAAATGTGGAGTGTTTAAGCAACTGAGAGTAGTGATAAGGTTTTCTGTGTTAGTTTCTTTCTGATTGTCATCTGTGATGCACTTTGGTCAGCCGTCTCAATTGCAGTGCAACAGAAACTCAAGCAGACGTGATGGCTTTTTTTTAATGCTTTTGTTATCTCTACTGTCTGACCCTGAATTTTTCAGTTTTAATTTCCTGCAGTATTCTGCAACCATAACATACATTGTAGTCGTTTCTGCAGTTCTTCATTTCTTTTTAAACTAGAGTTTGAAAATTACATGGCTAGATATATCCTGCTTCTGAATGGTAGCAAGGTTTAAGGTAAGTGGGCACCATCTTACAGATTCTTAGCATGTTTATAATTCTGGCCCTGTTCTGAGCACGTGGGCTTCCTGAGACCGGAGTTACAAGCTCTTTCGAAGTAATGATCCCAGGGAAGGCGTACAGCAGAATCACCAGTAGATCCAGATAGTCAAAGCATTGGCTGTTTGTAGCACTGTGTGCCTGGTGTTGCACCAGCATCTGTGAGGGTAGTACCCTGTTTGAAGTAAACTCAAGTGGCTGCTGTGCAGCTCACTTTTCATCACAAAGCTAGGAGATCTTTTTTTTGTAAGCTCTGTGTGCAAATCTAGTTATCTAGCAGGTATTTCCATCTAAATTTTTTTGTTGCTTTTAAAATTACTCGCTTCTGCAGTCTTCATTCAAGTCAAGGGTGGTAGCAGGGGGAACTCAGGTCTGAACTAACTTCGTAAAAAGAAACAGAGGGCTGTCTATAAATTGACCAGAAGCCCAGCTTATCACTATTGAAATGTTTACTTTGCATGATATATAAAGTGGAATTATGATAGGATAGTTTTATCCCTTTCTAATAAAGGCTAGGATGAAAGGACAAGAAATTTTATAAGGCTTGACTTTCAGCCCAGGCTGTTTACATGTTCATACGGGGAAAAATAATGAGATTTTTCTTTTTAACAGACAAGTAGCAAAAAGAATTAGCTGAAACAAACAGTAGTAGATCTCCACTAATTTCACAAATCTCCACATGATTGCATTGAGAAGCTATGAAGTAGTTAGACTGTTGTCTTTTTAGCTAGAATACAGTGTACTCCTATGAGCCAATATTAACTGCTGCTGCACCTGGCTGAGAGAGCACAAGTCCCTGCCAATGCCAGGATTTGTAACAGATATCCAGCATGTGCTCTTAGAACTGCAAAGTCAATAGGAGAAGTCATGGCACAGAATGAAGGGCATAAAGACTGAGGATGCTAGATGTGTTGTATTAAAACAAATGCTGGTGCATCTTGCTTATTTAGAAGGAAGCTTTGAGGTGTTGAAATTTAGGCAGAAACATACGACTGAGCAGAGCAATACTTACTGACAGTGGGCTGTGGAATTTGAAAAAGAAAAAGAAACATTTTTAAAAATTCAGTTTAAAACACGACACAACTGGTAGATCTGTTTATTCGCTTAATAGAAGCAAATTTTAGATTGAAAGAATAAGAGAACTTATATGTTTCCTTGCTTATGTCACGTTTCATTATCCCCCCTGCCTCCAGTTGTGTCTTCATAAACACCAAAACCATTTATGGAATGCAATTTCTTATCTGATTTCAGTTGTTAGTCATGTTGGCAGTTGTTGAAGAAGAAAGACAGAACCCAGAATTAGGCTTTGGCAGGTAAAAAGCCTTTTTTAGATCACCTTCCAGATTACGCCACCTTAATATTATGAGAACACTGATTTCCCACTGCAGCTCAGCAATGTTTCAGTAATTCTTGTTAGCTTATGATTTGCAGGCTTATTAAAATTCACTCGGGAAGCACTGATTCATGTGCTTTGTAAACCTTAGTAATACAAAATAATACAAATAGCAAAAAGAGGATGGTGTTTATCTGGCTTCGATAGACATAGGATGTGTGCCTCTTCCAGTTTGAGTGGGATTATCAGGGTGTCCTGGTGGTGTCCTGTTCTAGAAACAGTTTTAGAAGATGGTTGAAACAGATGTTTGTTTATTATTTTGGGTTTAGAATCTGTCTAAAACAGTGCGGGGGGGGAAAAGAAACAAATCCAAACAATGTGTTTCTTACTGGCCGTTCTGCTCTCTGAGCAGTTCCTGCAGGAAGTTCTTTCAAGGGAAAGCCCTGTGTTCATTCTCAATTGGGAATAGCCAGTCTGCTGCTTCCTGGCCTTTCTCATTTATTCTCTGTTATTTACCAGTTGGTCATCGGTGGCAGTTGAGTCATTCTATAAAAACCACAGGACTTCTGTATCTGTAGTATTAATTTGGGTTCTCTGGGAGCTGATCTGAATGCAATTATTTAATGTCCAGCCCGTGAAGTCACCTCTCAGAATATGAGTTGGTGGCTCTTTCTGTTTGCTGCCCACCACAGCAGGTTTTTTAAAGGGAAAGAAAAAGCTTTTGCAAAGTAAGAGTGCTGCTTGTGTTTATTTGGTAATCCAAAGGCTGTGTGGTTCAGTGTTAAATCAGTCTGAGGGGGGGGGGGGGGGGGAAGTGTCACTGTTGTCCTGTAACACGTGCAGTAAAGTAGGGCAGTGAAAGATGATCATGTGCCTCAAGGGAGTTATCAGAATTGCAGGAAAACTTTAAAATAAGTAAATAAAAATGAAACACACCTGGTTTAATAGCTTAGCCACATTCATGTGTAAAACTGTTGTTTTTGGTTTTTTTTTTCCCCACTTTTTTTTCAGTTCTTTCTCTAACTGTATAAAGTTACAACTTCAGATAGTACGGAAATGAGAGTGGCTGTTCTGAGAAAGGACTGCAGCACAAAAAGATGAGAGTCAGGAAGTGCAAGGTTATTTCCTTTACGTGTCAGCAGTGGAAGGATGGGAATGTAATGTGAAGTTCATTCTTGGAGAGGCTCAAAGCTAAATGTCTTTAATGATACAGTTCCTATTCATTTGTGTGGTATATCGGCATGTTCACAAGACAGACGTACCTTGTAGGTTTTCTTGGAGTAGCAGGCTAGTTTCCAATTAGGCCAATTATAAAATACTACACCAAGATAGTGATTAGTAGGGGAAAGAAAATCGGGTAATCTCTGAAACTGGAAGTATTGGTGCAAAATTGAGACAGCTGTGTAGACTATAGGAGAACTGAAGTGTAAATAACACAGAATTCAGTTAAACTTTAAGCAGGGGTAAATACCAACTTCACAATTGGATGTTCAGTAGGTTTTCATTTCAGAGAATCGCTGCATCTGTCTGATTGCAAACCAATTAATTTAGAAAATCATCCTCATGGCGGTTTGTCAGCAGTTTTCAGATTGCTTCTATTTCCAAAACCAAAGATGTGTAAAGCTGCTTCTTTAGGTATGCAGTATGTAGCTGTGTTGATTTGTAGCATGGTGTTTTCTACTACATCCTCAAGCAATTGGAATGTGCTGGGTGTGACATGGAGTATATTAATTTTACTGCAGCGGTAGCACAGAATAGTGCAGGGCTGTATGCTGCTCTAAGGGGATACAGCATAACTCTCTGTTTGGGGCAGGAACTTCCACAGACTTTCTCAGTTCTCTCCAGACTTGGGCTGCATGGGCAAGAATTGAGGCTGTGTGTCCGGCTGGCATCTGACTGCCCTCAGCAGGAGTGCCCAGGAGGAATAACTGCTCTTCCTTGTGTAGGAGCTGCCCAAAATCTGCTTCTCTGCCTCACACATAATCCTTCTGTACATACATTGAGAATGCAGCCAAGAAATCGTGGGTTTAAATGTGGAAGTGCTGAAATATATTGACGTTACTATTTCAGGGATTTTTGTATGCAGATGAAATACAGCCTATAAACATTGGCAGCTCTTTATTCTTTAGTCTACAAAATATATTAAATCTGTTAGAAATATTTAGACCACACTAAAACCAAACCAAGCTTCAATTTGTGCAGTACGTTTTTTTCAATTTTATTTATACATTTGCTATATAAACCTTTAATTTGTCCCTCTCTCACTCTCCAATTTGTGGTACAAAAAGACCGGGTAATATGTTTGTATTTGCTGAAGACACCATTTATTGAAGTTTGCATTATGCTATCGTTCCAATACTAATCACTGCCTTATGTCCTTTTTGGTATTTCTTCTGTGTTCTGAGTTATCTCTTCTTAACCAATACTAAAAATTTTAATTAGTGAGATGTAAATAACTTTAGATAAAGACATTTATGTCTTCTATTTAACCCAGTAAATTTTCAGTTATTTATTGTCCCCTGTATGGCATAGTAAGCCTTGGAGGAATGCAAATTCTGGGATGGAATGAAGATTAAATCACTGTTTTGAAGTGTTTGGGTTTCGACTCAGCAGTATTTCCTCATAGTCGCTGTGTCAATGCCACGCCACATTCATCTACTATATGTACGAAGGGTTCTCATTTTTCAGTTTGTTCATAGGAATGATGAATTCTGCATCCAAGCAGAAGTCATCTTGTATAGGTTTCTACTTCTCAAGCGCAGTTCTAAGTAAAATTATTCTTATTTCTCTGTGATGCTGCCAAGAAGACAGTATAAGGAATATTAGATAAAGCTCTCCGAGGCTCATGCAGTAGAAGGAGGTGTTGTTTTTTTTAATTGCTCTTCTCTTCCTCATATGGTCACGTAGAATACTTGACCTTTCTTATTAGAAGACCAACATACAGCATGATATGAGGAGGTAAGAGGTAACTCTAATGTTACTGAATTGGAAATCTTATTCTTCGTGTTTCTTACTGTGTGATCCTAAAAATGCACTTCAGAAGTTTGTCTTTCGGTAAAAGCTTTTCAGCCAAGGAATCAAGAACATAATCAATTTTATTTCATTGATGAGATGGGCTTTCGAAATGTACATATTGAATCATTTAAGAAATCTAGATCTTTTGCTCTTATATTGTAAACAAATCTTGGTGTCAGGGTCAGAGAAAAATTGAATGTAGCATCTGGAAGGAAGGGATGTTCCACTAATCATGTAGCTTGTAATTAGTGCTCAGGTGTGCCAATTCTGCAAGTGAAGATCATTCTAGAAGAAGAAATTGATTTAACATGCTATCTTAATTTGGAGGAAAGTGAAATGCTTGAGAAATGAACAAACTATTATTTGACAAAAGAGTGTATACATTCTCGCTTGTCTAACGTGAACTTGGATGTGATGCATCATCTATTGGTTCTCACAATGATACATGAGCATCCGTGACAAAGTATCAAGCATTTCAATATTTCAAAGCATTTTATAGGACCTCAAATGCATCCACAGATGTGGAAATCTACATGTGAGCTGGTTACTGATTTTTGCATTCAGGACAAAGGATGTAGTGCAAGTGAGCTTTGGTTGCTTTATTTCAGACTTAAGGCACCACACATCTGATCCTAGAAACAGCCTTTTCTCCTCTCTCTACCTAGCAAGAGAGCATAGGTGAATAGCCCAGAGGTAAATGTGTAAAATTGAAGCGAGTCCTAACCCACGTGTATCTACATCTCTCCCTCCTCTGCATTTTGGCTTCATTACTGACCCTCGTTAATGGAATGCCCTTTCTGAGGTAGCCTGCAAAGTCACTGCGTTTTCCCTTATTCAAATAACCCTGAAGAGCAATTTCTTTTATGATGCCTATAAGAATTTAGCCAAGTAGTCTGGTATGCTGTTTCCCTTACTCATCTCAAGAGTGAACTGCTCAGCTGATGAGTGGAAAGAACTGAGAGATGGAAGGGGAAAACAAAAGCATCTTGAAAATGAACACGACAAAGCTAGCAGGACAAACTGTGGAAGGATAATAGGGCTATGTTGGTCCCACTTCAGTGCTTCATACTTCAGTGCTGTTCCTCTGAATAAGTAGGTAGTGGAAGGTCTTAGAGACTCAAAGCTGGCAGTACCTCTGTGTTGTACTGTGCATTTAGTTGCATTTCTGCAACACTGGAACAGGCTGCCCAGGGGGGCTGTGGAGTCTCCTTCTCAGGAGATATTCAAGACCTGCCTGGGCGCCTACCTGTGCGACCTGCTGTAGGGAACCTGCTTTGGCAGGGGGGTTGGACTCGATGATCTCTGGAGGTCCCTTCCAACCCCTGTGATTCTGTGTGATTCTGTGATTTCAGTATTGATAATAACATTTTGACACCAATTTTCATTGTTCTATTGAAATTCAGTCAGAGGAATTTAATTACAAAGATGAAAGTTTACACAGTTTGGAGACGTTTTGCTTTAACGGCCCTGTTTTCTGCTTCATATTGAAGGTTACAGAGATTAGCAAAAGACCTTTCAAAGCACCTCCAAATGCACGACAGCTGTTCGCTGGGCAACAACAAGGTTTCTGCTCTGGACAGGACTCTAGGAGAGATCTCTCGCATTCTGGAGAAAGAGGTATTGTGACTATTACTGTGTAACTTACAATTAGTCTATGAACAGATACCCACCTGGCTGTGGGAAAGCTTCAGACACATATTCAGTACTACAGTAGAAGCTTTCAGGTTTCAGAGCATATCTGAAAGGAGTTGTCCTGAAAAGAATTGAACTGCCTAAATGAACAGGCTATGACACAATGCTACAAATAGAGTTCTCCCTTATATGTCGATGCTTTCTGTGTTAATAGTAGCTAATGGTTCACAATTCAGTAGTTTTGTTTAAACACTTAAAATAATGATAAGGAGACCCTGGAGTGAAAAACAGTGCATTTTTCCTTTCTTTTTTTTTTTTTTCCCCCCCTCAAAGTCATGCTGTTTTTCAGTAGATAGATGTGTTCCCCTCAATACTAGAAGGTGAATATCGACTTTTAACTCCAAATAGCAATAGGGTTGTGTGAGATTTCTAGTCCGGTTATATGAAATCTCTGGTCTGGTTATTTCGGATCGGTTGGTAACCTTAGATTGGTCCATGCTTTTGCCACAAGTAAAAAACATGTAAACAAACGGGTTTGACGCGGATTGTTTTCCACTTGTATTCTCTAATGTTTTAGAAGACTGTCACACGTAAGTAGAATTTCAGCTACTGATTTTATGAGACCAGGTAAGTGATTTTGTATTTGTGAAAGTACGAAAGTTGATCAAAGCTTGATGATTTCTGTGATGGGTATAGTGAAGTATAACTTTGTATTAGGTTGTGAGAAATAATCCTTTATTTTACCTGCGCTGGAAATTAGAGACCAGAATGGAAACGTGCACATGGTGCAAAAGTCACATCTTCAAAATGGAGTATGTGGTGTTTTACTTTACAGTTTGGCTGTAACACATGCTGACCTATGTTAATAACTGGAGCTGCACTTAGGAATAAAGGGAAGCTGATAAACTGAGGATAAGCACTTGTTTATTTTGTGCTGTTTGTCCCCTTGGTGCAACCAAAGGAGACAGCAGAAAACTTTCAGCTTTCTAATTCCAAGGCCAGCCCTGTTCTTCTTGCACTGATTAGAATAGCTTTTGCTGTGGTTTATTAAAGGTATTTTAAATCTTGCTGCAACCCAGGCTGGTTTGTTGCCTCTTTCTGTGCTCACCTCACTTCCTGCAGCTTAAATGGCTTGTGCTTCATCTATGGGAGGAATGGCAGTTGAAAGTACCCGGGACATCTCTGTGCTTATTTGCAGGCTAACAGTGACACAGAAGTTGCCATTCATTGTCGGTTTGATTTAACCGAAAGAACAGATCTGACCTAATGCCATTTTAAAATAGCATTATTTATGAAATATAATTAAATTCATTGAATTTTGCAGTGTTCATGTTACTTACGGAAGAACTCATTATTTATTCCAACATACTGAAATGGTGTTGCGTGAGGAATATAGAAAGATTTATCTATTTATGGTGGTATGTATTGTTGGAGAGTGGTGTTGTACGCAGCCTTTCATCGGTAGTTTCCCAAGACTCTTAAATGAGGCATGAATTGCAGCTCAATGTTAATCGTCAATTGCTCATAACATTACTGCTTGTTGAGCCTGCGGTCAGGAAATAGAAGATAAATTTGATGACAGGCATGCATTATTTTGCTGTTGATTTGGGTTTTTACCCCCCAAATCGTTACTCTATCACTGGAGAATTCTTATTATATCTGAGTGTCCTAATCAATAAGGTCAAGAAAGATTGATTGCAATAGCTGTCGCTGTGTTTACGGCACAGATCGTACGTAGTCATTTATGGAAGTGGATAGTAATTCTCCTGTTAACTCGTGAGTCGAGAAATCAGCAGACACATCTTACATGTCAGTGGGTGGTGAGCAGAGCCTTGATGGTGTCAGTCATTGACGGAGAGGAGGAGACTGACACTGTTAATTGAATTTCCCTGGAGAGCACAAAAATATACCATAATGTAGGGGGAGGAATGAGGGAGTAGGAACCACACAAGCTGTCAGTGTGTGTGAGCTGATAACATTGATTTACCCTTGCTAATGGCCTGGGTTGAATAAAGAATTGCCCTAAGGGAGGACAGAGTTCACTGCAATAGATCCTTGCCCCTTACTAGAAATTCTTTAGACTCAGACAAACTTATGCAGAAGTATTGTATAATAAAATGGATTTAAAAAAAAAAACAACACTTTTCAGTCATACTCTGAAACACTGAAGTTTTCTTTTGTCATTAATATACATTGGCTGAGAAAAATGTACTCATACAGTCTCACCGGGGAAATAAAGATTTGTTTTACAATTAGTGAAATAAAATGCTGAGCTGCTGTTGATAACAGTAAGTAAAAAAAAAAATGAAATACCATGAAATTTGTTAAGAGAAGCAAAAAAAATTATTCACTTGATTAGAAATTGCTTGACTGTGCTAAAGCATACACTGAATGGTAAGGAATAGTTTGTTTATTCTTGACGCAAACTCCAATCTCAAAGCCACATGTGAAAGATCGCCGGCCCTGTCGCAGTCAGTACTGCCTCTGAGTGCATTTGAGACTGATTCCTTTTTGGAATTAGTCTTCATCAGTTGTATTCCATGGGAATGAATCCTGCTTTTTCTCATTTTGGAACTTTTCCCATGACATGAGAGCATTCAGCTTGATTACCGTGGTGAGACTTTTGTTCCATGTCCCTTCCTGGACAGGAGCAGATGGTGCGCTTGGGGCCAGCTGATCTCAGCAGGAAGGGCTGGTGCTTAGTGTCAGCTGAAGGGTTTTTGCATTGACCTATCCTCTAGATACTCACCCGTGTTTCAGGTGTGCTGGGAAACCAGCATGAACTGCTCAAGTTGGGTACTCGTACCAAAGCATCCTGTAATAGATTTCAGGAGCCAGTAGGTTGAAATCTTTGTATCCTATTATTGTGACCACGCTGACAGTATTATGTTACTAATGCTTCTGTCATATTTTTTTCTCTTCATTGTGAAGAGGTGGGCTTTACTGGTGGTTGTTAATATTAAAAAATAACTTTAAAAGGACGTATATTTATGTCTGGGGCTGTGGACCTGACCTGGGCCAGAGGTGGCTGCTGCTCAGGTGGTCTTTGTAGATCTGCTGCTGTAACGCCACAGCACAATTTTCACTACTCCTTTAACTAAGAGATTTGACCAAGACCCTACAGATGTGCTTCTGAGGGGAGAGCTGCGGAAGTTCAGATGCTCCTTTAACACCTCAACGGAAGCAAATGTTAAAGCTGAAGCTCACACATTCATTGCTTGGCACAAAGCTCTAACAAAGCATACTTTCTTGGTTTTGATTTTATGAAATTAGTGATTTAGTGCTGTTTTGAGCATAGGTATCCCTGATTTCGTTCAGGCTCCCTAGTTGCTGTAGAAATCCCAGTAAGTAAGGCTGCAAATTAGGTCATCAAAGCATTAGAACTAAAATTGAGCTATGGAACTGGGAATGAATAGAAGAGATAGCTTATAACAAAATGGGGCCACAGTCATGGAGCTTGTATTTATCTATCAGCTGTCTTTGCATGTATCTGAACATAGCTGCTTTTCAGTAGGCTACGTTTCAAAATATTTAGTCTTACTAATTGGAAATAGTACTCAGGAAAGATTTCAGGGAAAAAAAAAATATGTTTTTCTTAGGAAAGCTGTTATTATTTAAGTGAAAGATGTGTGAATCCAAGCTAATAATAATAGTAAAAAAGCCCTCATACTTACAACATCTGAAAGAAGTGCTCTGTTGGTGACTGTTCATGGTTTGCTTAGGCAACATTTACTTCTTGCAATTTTCAGATAGATTTTTCAGCCTCCTCCTTCAGCAGTCATGATGTCAGTTATTTACATTTCAGCAAAATGTTTGTCATAAGTTTCAAATACAAGGGGACTGTAGGCAGACGGTGTTTATGCCCTTGTAAAGGCTGTCAGAAATGGCTGGCGTTAGCAACGCAAGGCTGCCTGTTTATGTTTGGTTCTCTAAACTGTCAGGACCACTGGGGATGGTGACCATCGCCAGCATGAAGATGCACAGGCCAGTTTCTGGAAGGTGCATTGAACTGCCCATCTAGCTAGGCCTCTTGTGGTTTTTTCCCTCCCCTTCTCAATAATATAAACTCTGAATCACCAGAAACTGAACAGTAAAATAAAAAGCTGCTGGAGAATAGATGTGAGGAGCAAAAGCAATGTGAGGTGGAACACATGCGAGCTTTTGTACAGTTTCTGATAAATTACTTGAAATGTCTCTATGAAAATTAAAAAATACCCCTCAGTGTGTGTATGTCTACGTGTATGTATAGATGAAACAGATTTTAGAAGAAAATACTCCAAAATGTTTCATGTGTGGGGTAGAGCATGACAACACAGTGAGAACTGTGATTCCCAGCCCCTTGCACATTTGATTCTGGTGATGCTACAGTGAATTGCTCCAGCACCGAGGCTTCTGCCTGTTTCTAGTCTAGTAGAGTAGCGTAGCCATCAAAGAGAGGATTAAAAGACACTGAAATTTATTTTTTGGAAGTATAAAAGTCTGGACTGGCTGGAAAGATGATATATGTTGAAGCTTTTCTTAACTACTGATTGTATTCAAACTGAATATGGTATGGTTGCCCCACGTAATCACTGAATAAGCATTAGACAAGGTACTGTAATTTGATGGCAAACTCTTGAAGAACAGTGGAACTCCTGGTCTGAGCAGGGTCGTGTATTTTGTGCATGATGTGACTGGAAAATCAGCCTAGCTTTGGAGCACACGAGCTGTAGCGCGGTGTTTGTCACTTCTGTGCCATCATTGAAGAAAACTGTCAAGTGTGAATTGGAAGTAGCAAATCATAAACCTAATTTTTTACTTAACATGGAATGATTGGGGTCTAGCTTAGTTCTGTTAGACTGCACAGAGGCAAGGATGATTAATATCTTGGAAAAAAGCAGTGTTAGAAGAGGAAGCAGTGATTCATTAATCTCTACAGAATTAATAATTCTTGCCTTTGGATCGGAGGGTCAGGCGGGAATAAAATGGTGGTGGCAAAAATCAGTGGTACTAAAATAAATAGTGGTATTTTTTCTACATGAGAATGTTTTAGTTAGTGAAAACGAAAGAGATGAAGAAAGAAGGACAATAATAGATGAGTTTTGGAGTTTGCAAGTAGAATAGGATTATAGATTGCTCGTTTCAATGCAGGACATTTCTGTGGACAGGCTACGGTCACCCATTATATCAGGGTTAAGGTAAGAGCACCTACACCTCTAGGAGACACCCAGTGTACAGTCCCTGGTTTCACTGAGGGTTACCGAAGTCACGGGAGCTGTCAGCTGGTCAGTCACCTTCTTAGTGAATCAGAAAAAGCACTGTAAGACATTGCATATGGAAAAGGGTGAAGGAAACTCTCCCTAAGTCATGGCTTTCCCCAGCTTGTAGCCCCAAATCCCTGTCACTATTTGGTGGTCTCAAACCCACGTATGCCACAGGCAGGGGCCCAGTGCCACCCATGCACAAACACTTGCTCAGCCAGCTGCCGTCTGCTTCGTGTCTCAGTCTGACTGAAGGCTGCAAAAGTTACTCAAACTTCCATGTTTGAGCATTACCGCAGCAGTGTAAAGCTTGGTTAAAGTGTTGAACTTTCACAGGTGGCTTTGTGATTGAGGTATTTGTGTTTTCCTTCAGGGGGCAATTTCTTTGACTCAGAGCACTTTGTTTTCCAGTTTACTTAGTATCTCCCGTTTCTCCACTAGAGGACACTACTGGCAGAAAGAACAGCATGTCTTTTCAATCCCTGCTAGAAGTGTAGTGCTGTTTAGAAGTCACGTTCTGGTTTGGAACTAAAAATGCATACCTGGGATTTTAATTTTGTTAATACTGACGAGACCTCTGGGGCCAAAGGTGTAACCTGCTGAGCTGAATTGCCTGTTAATTTTGGAAGCGCTTTGTCTTTCCCTATGGCCATCTTCAAAACTGGAAATCCAGCACCGTGCCATCAGTGTCAGACAGCCGGGTCCCCCCACAGCAGCACAACTGCCCTGCAGCAGCCCCCACTGCTTCTGCCTCATGTTGTGCACAGGTGGGCTCAGAAGTTCCACAGCTCCCTCTCCTGCTGTTTGTAGCTCCAGGTCTCCTGAGTTTGATGCGCAGGGTGTTTGTGTAGGTAAGCAGTATACAGCCTGTGAAGATGTAAACGTGCCATCAGCTTTATCATGCAAAAAAGAATTACTGATGTGCACGGCGTCTGCATTTTATAAATGTAATGCAGAAACATGGACGTGCCCACAGTTAAACAGGTAGATTTAGAAGCTGCTGTTGGCTGAGTTAGCAATATGGTAAGCTGGCCTCGTGCAGCACAGGACTGCAGTAGGCTGACCTCTGGCTGGCCAGGTCTTTGCCCAGGCTGGAAGCCACTGCTGCCCCCAGCCCCACTCCTGGGCCTCATCTCCAACTGCACAGTGCTGCAGCATGGCTGTTGTGTCCTACCCTCACAGGCATAATGGGTGTCTGCTGGCTCTGAGCCATATGAAAATTTTAATATTTGACTCATGTTTTAAGCTAAAAGCCTTCTTTTAAACTGGCTGGTGAGTGTTCAGTGGCCACCATGTTTAAAAAATAAACGCTACCTTAATTTTTTCTTTGCTTTCCTCCAAGTTATGGAGTTTTGTCCTTAATGGAAGTGATAGCTATCCTTACTTTTATAGATAATCAGGAGTGGAAACATTAAGCTTTATTTTGGCTAAATGTATGGTGTGTTCTGTACTGAGAATGGATTAAATTTTTTTCTTTCTTTAAGCAAAAACAGCACAAATCAAATCTCTGTAACAGCTTGGGGTTTTTTTGTACAATTCATAACTGTGTTATTTGTAGCCTCCAGATATTTTCTTCAGGTAGTGTTTCTGGAAGCTGAACTTACTGGAACGTTATGTTTGTGAGGAGTAGCAAACTGCAGTAAGTTGAAGCGAGGATGGGCTTAGAAACCCAAAACGGCAGATTTTGTGGTGTCATCGGATAGAAAAGCGGTTGGCTCTTCTCCCTTTACCTCTTTCTGTGTTCTTGTGACGGACACCAAAGTTGCTGGTGCACTGATCGGGGAGATCACACCAAATTAATGTTACTCTTAATGGCTCTGAAAGAGATGTTTCTTGATTCTGATTTGTCTTAACAGTGCTTTTTATGTCACTCTTTATCAGTAGGATCCTCCTTTCTGTCCCACAGGCATTCACCAAAACCACAGCAATAGCAATTGCTCAGTGTAAGGGGAAGTTCATTAGGTTTTGGATTTATACTGGTGAGGAGGAAGGAAGTACTGAGAATTACCATTAGTTTTGTTACAAAATCCTCAAGCAGACGTGGCTCTTTTTGCTGATTCTGAAATGTCAGTTCTTGAAACCTGCGAGTGTCTGCTTCACTGCAGGTATTTAACAGAGAGGATATTTACTCTGATTTGTCTCTTCTTTAAGACTCAAAATAGGTTCCTAATGCAGGGCTGGAAGCACTGAGCAGCAGTGTGCCCCATGCTTTGCAGGGTGTGCATGTCTGTGGCCGTGGGTTGTAAAGCCTTCATATTAACTTTGGACACTACCGCAGTAGCAAGTTCCAGCCTGCTGGGATGTCAGGGGAAGGGAAGCCATTAATCATATTTAAAGCTGAACTGCAAGAGTTTAAAAATTATTTGAAGTCAAAATCCAAAGTTTATGAAGTTTATAAAATTTTAAAGCTTAAACACAGGTCTTTTTCAGTGGCTCAAACTAGGATTCAGGTCCTTGGCTCTCTGTATTGTAGCACCAAAAAATCTAATAATTGTGTGAATACAGAACATAACGTAAGGAATTCTGTATGTACGCTTCCTGTGCTAGGAGTGTTAATCAAGATTGTAACTGCCTGATGAAGTACAGAACCTGAGCTGAAAGCACAAACTCAGGAACTGATCAAACAGATATAACTAATGGAAAACCTGAGGTGTATAACCCTGCTCAAAACTAATCGGGTGCTGTAGACCCTTTAATTGGGAAATAATTGGGAAATTAGGGTTTGGTTTTTTTAATGTATGCATCTTTGATCCTGAATGCCAGTGATGCACACTGCTGTGAAACATGGCATGGGAAGAATGGAGGGTGTTCAGAGGCTGGTGCATGGCACGCTGTCCCTCACTGACTGCCTTCATTCTACCTGGCACAAACCACTGCTGCAGTTAGGAAGGTCCCCTGCTCCAGCTGGGGGTGGGCAGGGGAGTAATGCATTGGTGGCTGTTGGTTCAAGAGCAAGCTGTGTGCAAACACAGGAGGTGCTCTTTGGACGCCTAGACTGTTTCTACCCAGACAGGCATTCCCTGTCACTGCCAGGAGAAAGTCAATAGGTCAGATGTGTGCTGCCTTGTGCAGCTTTATATCATCAATAATTTGTTTGCCCAGAGTTTCTGTAATCTCTGGATTAACCTTTTTCTCAAGATGAACATATAAATAGGAACTTGTTACTAGAGGTCAGCCACAGACTATTTTTTAACATGTTGGCTGGAAATGGTATTACAAGGCAAATTCAGTTCACAGATAAGCTCTGCAGTGTTCTTATTCCAAGATTATTGGGAGGGTAATTTACTGTGCACAGCGTGCCTTTAGAACTGCTGCACTGATTTCTATCTACGTTCCAAGGGACGCACAGTCAGTCCTTCGTTAAGCATTTACAGGACAAGAGGGATATTTTTGATACTACAAAAGCAGAGTAAATGATCACAGTTGGTAATTTTCTTCACGTTGTATTTTTCTGTGTGTTGGACCTGTCGGCCTGTGGTAGTGGCACCCAGTCCAATTGCACCAGTGCAAGGTGCAGGCATTGCAGTGAGCGTATGGTAGAAAGAAAATGCCCTATGCAGGCACTTTTCTGCTAACGAGCAGGTGCCAATTTAGGTAAAGATCATAGTAAAATAATGATTTCTTTTCTTGCTATAGGTTTTGAAGGTTTTATTTTATTTAATTGGCTGGTGTGTGTTCACATTTGTCAGTATTTCTAAAATTCCACTTCCGATACGAAGCCCTATCACCTAGAGGTGTCCTTTGTTGTATGCTCTCACTTGAAATACTTCTCAAAGCCACATCGACACAGCAGTCTTTTATTACTGTCTTGTGGATGGGGTAATGAGCAAATAGTCCAAGAGGTTACAAGAGAGTACCCAAGGCAATCATTGTGAAAGCTGTGTTTAGAATTCAAGTGTTCTTGACTGCCCTGCAGGTCTCCCAACGAACTGCCATAGCTCCCTCTCTATATATCATCTCCCCTGTAATTTTAATATCTTTAGTTCTGCTGGATTGTGCCAGTTTTCAAAGTCTTAAGTTCAGCTGAAATCAGTGCTGCTATCTTGTGGCTAAAAGCTTTCAACAGTGAAACATCAGCCGGGATTTTACAATGAATCAGTGATGCAAGAGATGTGCAGCTTTTCTGTTCCCTGGACTGCTTCTTTTCCAAAAACTTGCTGGGGGAGAGCAGGACGAAATCGTGTACTGGTGCTTTTAGCATATTTGTTTGGGAACTTCAATTTGTGAAGTTATTCTGAAAAAGTCAAAATAGTCTCAGTGGATGAAGGAGATCTAGGATTGTCACTGGCTTTAGAGAATTAAACCCTTATCCTTGTGTTTTTTTTAAATTGATGCACATATGAGGTGTCTGGTTATTTATAAACTTCTTTTTTAGTAAGCACAAGTGGTGTAATGCTTAGTACTGTCTTAATATTTACAAGGACATGTCTTATTTTCACAAACAACATTGTCTTCCTGTTAAGACTACTTGAAATGAGCAAAAGCAGCTAAGCAGATGATGTGGAGCTCGCTGGTTTGCATTTACCTGTCTGCTTTAAGGCTTTCAATGTTTGGAAAGTTCACAACTGGGATTGTGAGGGTCCTGCCCTCAACATCAACAATTACTAGTAGAGTGCCTCACCGAGATGTTACTGTTAAGCTGAAAAGACACTGCAGAACACGGAGGATTGTTTGATAAGATTCATGCTATTTGATAGGGTAATGCAGTAATTCAATAAAGAGCCCTACTCAGTATGATTTATCTTACAGCATGGGCAGATGTTTGGAAACATAAGTATGAACTAAAAAATGTTCATAGGCACAAGTTAAATGGCATGTCATGTGCACATATGTCCTATGGAGAAGGACTTGGGGGTCCTGATGGAAATGAGCCAGCAGTGTGCTTCTGCAGTCCGGAAAGCCAACGATATCCTGGGCTGCATCAACACGGTGGTGGCAGCAGGGAGAGGGAGGGGATTGTCCCCCTCTGCCCTTTTAAGGCCCCATCTGGAGTTCTGCATCCAGGCCTGGGGCCCCCAGCACAGGATGGATGTGGAGCTGTTGAAGCAGGTCTAGAGGAGGACCACGAAGATGCTCAGAGGGCTGGAGCACCTCTCTTACGAAGAAAGGCTGAGGGAGTTTTACTTCTTCAGCTTGGAGAAGAGAAGGCTCCAGGGAAGCCTCACTGAGGCCTTCAAGTACTTGAAGGGAGCATATAAGCAGGAGGGAGACTGACTTTTTACATTGACAGTGATAGGACAAGGGGGAATGCCTTTAAAGAGAGGAGATTTAGGTTAAGAAGAAATGTTTTACTCAGGGGTTGATGAGGCTCTGGCACAGGCTGCCCACAGAGCTTGTGGATGCTCCATCCATGCAGGCATTGAAGACCAGGTTGGATGGGATCCTGGGCAGCCTGATCTTGTAGCTGGCAGCCCTGCCTGTGGCAGTGGGGTTTGAAACTACATGATCTTAACGGTCCTGTCCAAAATAAGCCATTCTATAATTCTAAATGTATGCAAAGTTGATGCAGTTAATGTAACTTCTTAATTTTAAAAAAAAGGCTTAGAGAGTAGAGGGTACTCTACAGGGGAAATGTGCACTTACAGGCATCATGCAGGGAGTGAAACCCCTTCTTCAAGGCACCACCCATTTACCTGCCTATCATCTCAGGTGCTGTGCAGATGGTAGGTGAGCCTCCTTACCTGGATGAAACCACTGGGATTGGTTTGTATGTAATGTAAACACAGAAACCAGAGGAGCTGCCTTATCTGTAAGGCTTCTGAATCGGCTTAGCTTTGTGGGATAAGGTGTGAAGGAGCATTACTCAAGCTATCCTTACCGTGGCCTTGCTTGTTGTTACCTGAAGAGCTTGAATCCCTTAACATGTAGGCAACTCGTGAGGGAGGAGTTGGTACAAATGCATAATAGATGTGTCCTTAGCGTGGCTGAATACTGCTCCCCAACAGTATGCAAATGGTACTAAGCCATTCGTACTTGAGTCCTGCACCTAGTTTGTTTGACAGCATTTTCCCATTGATGCACAGTGTTTGATATTCTGTTGTAGGTTGAGTTGCTTGTTTGAAAACCACATTTTAAGGAGAAATGAGATGGTATTATAGTACTAATTTCATTAAAGTATTACAGGGAACAAAACTCTTTATCTCTGTCCAGTGATGGTGCATAATTTTTTGTGTCTGGAGGACCAGTACGAGAGCATGTACTTCCTACACGCATATCATCATGTCAGTGATTTTGTATGTGCAATCAGACATTGTTAGGTGTTTGTATAAAGGGAAGGGGAAAAAAAGAGAGGATATCCAGCCCAAGCTTCAGGTGTCAAGTTTATTTTTCGAAGGCAGCTTTGAACTGCATTTCTTAGCCTCTGGCGTTTTAGATAGAATCTTCAAACGCAAGATAAAAGGAAAGGGCATTCTGAAGATGGATTTCAGTTATATTTTACTAATTAGTTATTACTTGTCCCTTGAGTGAACAGTTCAACAAGTGCAGAATAATCATGCAAGTTCAGTGGGTTCTTTCAGAAATAGAAGTGAGAAAGTATCAAAGGGTTTGGGTTTGATTCAGAAGTAGTTCCTAACCAACAACTTTAGCTCACACTGTCTCTTTAAAAAGGCTTTTCCATTTTCTCCATTCAGCTTTGCATTCAGACCTACTTAGTGGGACTGGCAGAACACGTTCTCATAGCTGGGGAAGGAAAATATTAATCCATGTCAGAATATTGATTGTGGAGGTTTGTCTAAGAGGAGTTGGTTTACACAGCAGCATTTTTATTGCTCAGGATGGTTTCACATGCAAGTGCTGCTATTCAAACTGTGAAGTACTGCAGTTACATAGAACAGAGATGTTAAAGCTGACGTGAAATCATTAAAGCTCTTCACCGTTTCTGATTTTCCTCTGTGTACTAAATGATAGGAGTGCTTTAACAGGAGAAATGTATGGAAATGAGTACTTTGGTGCAGGACATTGGATTTCACCCAATAACTCTTGCACCAAATTAATAAATTATGATCTAACTAGGATCATATTTTTCTAGGAGATAATCAGGTTTGATTTAAAAACTTCAAATGATTGAGTGTCGACTATATCCTTAGTATATTATGGTAGTCATTAATTACTCTTGGCATTAAAAAAATCACCTTCTTACCTGAATTCGTGCCTTCTCAGCTTCTGTGTGTTATGAGAAACCATCTTCCCCTTCAAGTGCTTCATCCAGAGATCCAGTTGTGCTTTTGCTTTCCCTGCTGTGCGCTGACTTGTGCTTCTGCAGTGCCTCACACCGAGGCAGGTAGCTCTGAGCTCCAGGCTTCTTTGACAAACTTTCCAGTTTGCCCAGCAGCCCATGTAAAGCAGGGGTGGGGGGAGCATTCTGGCCTTGCTTCTGTATGCAGGCATCAAATAGTGTTGGTGACTGATGCTCCCTGTATGTCAGTCAGTAGCCTGCTGACTTTTGTGAGTAACTCAGAGAGTTCTCCCATTTTGATTTTATTTCAGAGCCACGCAGTTTATATGATCTAGCTTCTTTGATGTACGAGGCCAAACCCAGCAAAGTACCAGCACGGGTCACTTGGCCCTGCTGTGTATTTCTGTGTTGCCTGTGTATCTGAGCAGGGTTGTTGGGTGCGATGAGGAATATACGTCAACAACTTGGTTTAGCTGTGTTTATTTTTCTTTACCAAATGTCAGACAATGAGATGAAGGTATCATTTTGAACTTCATATTTAGCCTGCTCGTTTTCGAATTTGCCAAACCTCCTGGTATCATTGGGTAAGTGGTGCTTCCGAAGGTGCCACAGATGCCAAACCCTGATAAAATCTGCCCTGTCTTGCTAATGAACGCACAGTTAGTTGTTCCCCATCTGCTGCCTCTGTCTGAAAGGTTAGGAAGCCCTTCCTTCGTGATCACAAAGGACATAATTATTGTCTGTAGAGGAGTCAAGTACAAAGACGGTTCATCCAGCCTGACCGCTGCTACACTGCAGGCCACCAAAGATTAACAGCTGCTTCTCCTTTGATTAGGTTAGGTAATAACAGTTACTTTAGTTAATAATTGGATGGATTCCCAGGCCATGTAATTCAGGTTTAGGCTGTCATTTTTTGCTGGCATGTTGCTGAGCTGTATTATTGGAACGGAGCCTGTAATCCTATTAGTCAGTTGTCACTCAAGCCACAGGAGAGGAGAAGAGGAATTCAAATCCATTAAGGTGTTGTAACAGGTAGGAAAATAAGTCAGCCACGCTCGCTCGGTATGCAGGGAGCTTTCCTGATTGTTTGACAACATTAAGAAACAAAGATGAATTTTAGAAGTTAGTTGAATTGCCTAGTTATTAGTTAATCCTAAAGATTGTTTCATTATGTGTTTGTAGCTACTTCTGTTCAGTTTGGCACCTGTGTGTCAGTGTGCATGTGCTCTGCTGAAGGGATACATGATGAGTATGCTGTTGTGTCAGAGTTGGTTGCCACGTACTTTAAATGACCAGTACATAATGATCTAAAAAATTACAAATTCATGTTTAGCATCACTTCAGCTGTGTCAGCTTTCTTCCTATACAAACCAGGCTGCTGTATTTCACTCTGATAGAGACCTCTGGAAAGCAAGGAAAACAAGATTTCTTTTTCTTACGTTAGTTTTGAGTGCTACATCATTGGTTCTGAAGGCCTCATCTCCATTGTTATTTCTGTAACGCTTAAGTCAAATTTAGGTGGCATCTTTTGTGCCTCTTCCTCTCTCTATTAAGAAATGCCTGAATGACAGCAGTGATCATTTTTCCCCATGTGGTTTTTCTGCCTCATTTTCCTGCACATGACTGGGTAACGTGAGAGCTTTGGCATCCTTCTGGACCTATGATTGAGATGCCTCAAAATGGTTTTTGAAATAGTTATATTTCTGAAAATATGCAAGGCCAAAAAGTTCCACTGTTAAAAGTCAACAAATGTGCAGGGTTTTCTTCTGTTCAACAAACATGAACCCCATTGCATTGATTGCTTTGCTAAATAAACCTCCCACTTAAGCATGCAGGCACTCTCAAAGAGCTGTTTCTTTAGTGAAGTTGAGACGGTTTTTCCTGAGCTTTTAGCTAAGTAATTCCAGAGATGAAGTTAGAGGTCTGGAGCATTCTTTCGGGCAGCAGAGGTGTGCCTTACTGGTTTGTGCTCTTCCCAAATAGGAACTTAATGTTATCTGCCAACAGGATCTGTCATTTTTCATACTGAGATGGTGCTTGATCTGCTCTGTGCCTTTGGTGCTACAAAAGTGAAAGCTGTAATTCTCCCAATAGGTCTTTCATTCAAACACAGACACAGTATTATGTTTTGTCAGTGGTAATACAAGGTGACACGGAGCAATAGAATCACAGAATCGTAGAATGGCCAGGGTTGAAAAGGACCACAATGCTCATCCAGTTCCAACCCCCTGCTATGTGCAGGGTCACCAACCACCAGACCAGGCTGCCCGGAGCCACATCCAGCCTGGCCTTGAATGCCTCCAGGGATGGGGCATCCACAGCCTCCTTGCGCAACCTGTTCCAGCATCACCACCCTCTGTGTCAAAAAATTCCTCCTAAGATCCAACCTAAACCTCCCCAGTCTCATTTTAAAACCATTCCCCCTGTTTATACACTCCCTTCAAGTACTGGAAGGCCACAATGAGGTCTCCCTGAAGCCTTCTTTTCTCCAAGCCAAACAAGCCCAGGTCCCTCAACCTTTCCTCATAGCAGAGGTGCTCCAGCCCTCTGATCATCTTAGTGGCCTCCTCTGGACCCCACGCCAAGAGCTCCACGTCCTTCCTGTGCTGGGGGCCCCAGACCTGGATGCAGTACTGCAGATAATAGATGAGCATCAATTAGAAACATTTGCAGACTGTAAGAATGATGGCAGAATGGCATTTTGGTGTAAAATTCCGTTAAGTGGAAGCACAAAGGGGACACCTAGAATAAGAAGCTAATCTATAATGCTAGGACTACATACAGAATTAGTTTACAAGGATCTGTTTAAAAGCAACACCATAGCATGATGAATGCAGAACAAACCAAAAGCAAATGTGATAACTCAAATCCAAGAGCGCTGATTAATTCAGGTGCATTTTTGATAAGGTGCAAGCAGTGGATTAGACAAAAGATCTGGAAGGGTAATAATTTTGAGTTGCTGTCCCTTGCTAAGCACCTGACTGGAAAAAAGGAGAGAACCTGCACCGATCTTTTAAGTGACATTTTCAATCTTAGGTAGTTTCCCATAACTGAAGCATTACCAAAATGACATCCCTTTTTTTTTTTTAAACCTGATTCCCAAACCCAGGCCATTAATTTGAGAAGGCAGGAGAGCTAACCAGTTGTATCCTCAACAGCATCTGTCAGAGAGCATTCCTAGTAGCTGGCACTCTGCCTGGTGATGCTGCCAGGTTTTCTTCCAGACAAGGGACTGAATTTGTGGGGTTCCCTTGCTTTGAAATACGTAACTGGATTTCATCAGCATAATGGTGGCACTCATGTTTTAACATGATTTGTGTAAGCAATTCTATGCGTATGTAGACCGCATCAGGGAATGAGCCTGGAGGTAGTTTCCTTTTGGAAAAGTACGTAAGAAAGAGGAAATACCCATCTAGAGTTGGTCTATATTTGCTTACTCATATTAAAAAAGGCATTGCAGTATAGCTACAGAGATAGCAGGACCGGGTAAAGATTGACTTCAATGAAATCCCTACAACAGTGTGTTCTTATGGAAAAGATTTATGGTATTAATCTATAGGTGTTAGCTAAATATAGTATGTGGTATATATGCATTGCCTTTGAGACCGTAACATGAGAATTTCTGCTCCTGTGCCTTCTGAAGAATGTTCTTCCCGGTGTACTGGCATTTCACTGCTCTTTTTCAGAGGCGTTCATTGTGATAAATGCATGTATTAAGGATTTCCTGTGTTGACACAAAAACTCAGTGCAGTTGTCTTCTGGGCATCTGGCTTATGCATGAGTTTTCTAACAATTTCTGCTGGTTCTCTTCTGTGATTGTTTCTGTAGAACACAGCAGACCAGATAGCATTTCGGGCTGCAGGAGGACTGACTGCCCTCGAGCACGTTCTTCAAGCGATGACTGCCCCCACCAATCTGAACTCAGCTTCACGGATTCCTTTTAAGTAAGTGCGATTGGTCCTTCCGTTGTCACTTAGTATTGCTGGAATATTCATTTAACATCTGCTTCACTGCTTCTGCTTCCTTCTTACAGCGTTAAAGTCACGCTCTATTTTGTGCTGCCATGAAAGGTGGAAGACGTTTCCACTCAACCTCTGGTTTTCAGGCTGGGGCTTCTCATTCACTGTACTCTGAGACTTTTCAAGTGAAGCGGTTGTTGTAAGATAGCGCTAGCTGAAAGGGCTTCTGCAAACAAGTAAATCCAAATTCTTGTGGATTAGAGGAATTACTCTTCATAGCACATAAGGGTAGAAGGGTTGAAATGTCTAATCCCTAAAAATTCCGTTTGTGCTATAGGAGAGTTAAGGACGCTTTTTGCACAAGAGCGACCAAGCCTGGTATGTTCTGTTGTGTACCATTATTGTAATTTCTTTGTAGATTTATGTTGATATTCTAATAATTGGAGTGTAAGCACTGCGTTGTGTGGTTTTGGATCTTTAATGACCCTTAATATATTATGGGCCAGATATGAAGTGCTAGGAAAGAGCATCTAGGGAATAAATGTGCTTTTAATATCCTAACTTTGCTCTTCAAAAAGAATAAAATTCCTACATTCCCTGTAGTTCATGCAGAATACACTTCCTGCAAGTCTACCCAGTTCCTCTGATCCTGAGTTGGTGTTACAGCGCTCAGCAGCAGCTGGGAGAATGAAAAATACTACTCAGTCTGTAAGGAAGCATTTAAAAAAGCATGATTATACTGACCTGTTGACCAAAGTGTTTGTGACTTGGAGGACTACCAAATGATGATCTTGTGCCAGAGCTTAGACCTCAAATTAAGATCACTGTTTACTTACAGTGGGACATACTGTATTTTCAATTAGCAACGTATTCTGTTAAGCACTGTGTGAAATTTCATACAAACAGAAATAAAATTGCTTTAAGCAGAACTGCTTGCATTTGGGGAATGCAGTTGATATGGTTTCATTCATTCCTGCTACAAGAGCATACAAAAAAAATAGCTGTCAGTTCCTGACAGATATTATATAGGAACAAGTACAACATGAGGTTAAATTGACGTCTGTTTCCCAAAGAAGGAAAGCAGTAGAGCTAATGCTGTTATATTCCATTTCCTGCTTTCTTAAGGCTGTGGAGCACTTTTGCTTTGCTCCATTCATGACTCAGATACAAAGCCTGCCTTTTTATGAACTATTGGAAAACGCTTTCGAAGTTCCAGGCACTGCTGGGAATAAGTTAAATGTTCAGACAGCATCCTTCCAGTTTAATGCCTTGTTTGTTAGCGTGAATGACTATAGCAATTGGATAAATTAAGAACAATTTTACCTTTTCCTTAAGCACAAGTCGGCTGTTTTCAAGGTTCCAAGAATATGTAACAAAATTTTTCTTTAAAAAAAAACGTAAAACTGCACAAATTGCAGAGACCTCTCTGGTGGCTTTCTGAAACTTGAGCTGTCTCTTATGTTACAAGGGGCCAGCTTCCACTTGCAGATCATCTTCACATATTATGTTGGTGCTCAAAGAGACCTTCCAGCTCTCGGAGTTGTAGCTGCAAAACCTGTTAGCAGCCTTGTGCCCTTCTCCATCCATGTTCTGCTAAGTCAGTGCCACTGCTGCTGAGGCCAGAAGCACAAAGCCCACTCACCAGCTGGGTCATCCAGCCCACAGGGCTGGTTTTGAATGAGTATTGCTAGTTATTATTAGTTTTTGTTTTTATAGTTTGGAAGTTTGTGTTTCTCTGTTGGCAGAATTGTAGATGAAATAGCTAGACCTGTGGCAGATTTAATTCAGACTGTTAGATAAGTGGCACTTGGAACTTGCCAGTTGGGTCTTTGACACGTGTAAATAAAAGGAGCAGACTTTTTCCAAATACGGTTTTCATAACAGAAAACTAAGCCACAGTGTCAAACTTGAGCTGTTTCTATGTTAACAAACATATGGGAGAGGTATATATGTACAGCTAGCTTTAAACCAGCTAACCTACTGTTAGGGCTCCTATGTGCAGTGCAGCTCACTTTCAGCTACGATCATGATTTTTCCATGGGTCACATTTCTTCCAAGAAACAGTTGCTGAAGTCAGAGTCCAGGCAGTTCCCCATGTGAGGGATTTTAATGTTGTACCTAATGTGTATTGTAGGACTTAATACTAAATGAGAAGGTGTGTTACTATTCATCTCCTTTTGGTGCTTTAACAAGAGGGTGAAAATGTTTAAATGATAAGGAAATCAAAGTTTTCATTAGTGGTAGGATTTCAGGTCATCTTAATTCCTCAACAAAACCTTTTATCAGTAATCATGCAATCTGTGATTCATGCTTTTGTGGATCTGATTGCTGCTAGTGAAGTTTCCCACTCTCATATATATTCTGTGTGATTGCTGCTCATATTTGCTAGACTTCTACTGCATTTTATCATTACCACTTCTCAAGATGATGTGCTGCAAAATAGCATAAAATACTTCATGTAGTTTCTAAGGATAAACTATTTTAGCAAAAACCTTTTTTTACATACATTAAAAACTTAGATGGAAAGCATAACGTGTGCTGGAGGCATCACAGTGAGTTTCGTGTTGCTGCACATAGTGCCGACCCTCTGTGGTTGACTTCAGTGATGTTCTTTCTCATGTAGGAGAATGTATTTGAACCTAATGAAGCAGCAGCAGTTTTCTCTGCGTAGAGGTGAAACAAAGCCCTGTGGAGGCGAGTTAAATTAAGACCTTTCATTAACTACCTTCCTGTCTTCCCTTGGCCAGTAATGCTCTGCTGAAGGACACTGCTGGCCTTACGATTGTGTGCTCATGCACATTTAACCGTTGGTACTGAAATTGGGAATGTCTCTGCTTTTTTTGTGCTGAGGTTAAGCTATTTACAAGTAGGTGAGGAGATTACATGGGCTATTATCTACATCTCTCTTTCTCCAAAATCCTGGCAGTATGGTGCAGCTCAGAACTTTAATCCCATGTCTACAGGATAAAGCTTTATTATCAAAGATTTAACAATATGCCTGTTGTTTTGTACCGCTGTCCAGATTGGTAGTTAGACTTAGCAGGGCAGCAAATGCTGTGAAAAGATGTGACATTTATGAGACAGATAATACATGTGGTGTCCCAACAGTATTCCTCCCTTCATATAAAGCACTGAAGAAAGAAAAGGGAAAGCAATGGATTACAGTTGATTTTATTACGGATGTTAACATACAAATTAATGTTCAGCTTCTTTATTTCTTACAGAAGCATTTCGTAATCTTCCTCAATTTGCTCACGTTCAGCACACTCAGCAGAATTTCAAGTGGTCTCAGAGTTTTATGGTATTTTTCTTATGCTTGTATGGAAAAGCAAGTAAGATCTCCATAAAGCAATTTCATGACTTACGATCAAAACCAGAACACGATTCACATCCCTCCGTTGCCTTTCGTATTTACTGTGGGCAACTCATTTATCCCCTTTGTGCTGTGCCTCCTTACTGCCTGTGATAATTGTAACAAATCTGCCAGCATGCCAGGTTTGTAGGATTTGTTTCATTCACACTTGCAAAGCATTTTGTGTTCCTTGGGTAGCCTGCACTTTACATACAAATTAGTAGCTGTTGTAATAAACAAAGGGGGACTATTTACTATTTAAGGCATGATGGAATTTGTCTTTATTATGTTAGCTATGCATACAGCTTCTCTTAATATTTGTTTAAAGCGAATGCAGTCGTGGTAGAAGGTGTAATTATGTGTAGAAGGCAAGAAACAGGACCTGCATAATGCTATAGATGGTATTGACACAAGCAGTTGTTGTTTTGTTGGTCTTTTTCAAGAAGAAATATCAAGCTGAGAACTGTTTCTGGTTTGTTCTTTGTAATGTTTACTTTTATGAACACTCACCAAAGGAGCCAACCTGTGCTGGTTTTACTGTTCCTGCTTTTCTTTTGGATTGTTTGCAAATCTTTCAAACTGGAAAACATACTTCTGTATCTTCTGCAGTTATTCCCTCTAAACAGTCACTGAAGACTTGAAAGTGTAGGGACATACAGTCAGAAAAGGGACCTCTCTGCAAGATAAGCATCTGAAACCTGCAGCGTCTGGCTCTTTCTGCGGTGTATCGTTGCGGTCTGTCTCAGGGCTGGATGTCTCACTCTCACAGCACTCAAAACCAAGACGTTATTGCCCTACCACACAATACAGGAACGAGCTTTATGGCCAGAAGTAGTGAACTGTTAGGTAGATTTGGGCTTGAGATCCAAATCTTGGAATGAAGTAACTGATAAACCAGGACAGGAGAATTTCTGTGGAGGTCTTTCAGATTCTGTCACACTTATGAGGACTGGGGGAAAGGAATGGCTTGACTATTTCTTGTTCTGGGATAGTTAAGTTGTAGCTGTGTGGGGTGTTGGCTTTATTTTTTCATAGAGTACCATTTCAGGACAAATCTGATGAGTTTTTGGAAGTGTTTTGAAGGAGAATTGGTGCTGAGCTTTGTTTTCTCCGTTAATTGTGATGAGACATCGCAGCTGAAGCCTTGAATAATGTAAAATACAGACAAAATAGTTATTGATTATGAACCTCCAATTCCTTTGAGGGTTCCTGTTGACATCACAGGCCCCAAGAGTTAAGTACAAATCTGAAGTGGGGCTTTTTGTCTTCAATTTTTACTTATTTTTGTTTCAACCCAAATTCTTACCCTGGTGCACCATGCAGTCATTCTGCTCACTGGTTTTCAGCAGGAGCTCTCCTCCCTCTGCTCTCAGCTGATTGCTTTGTTAAGAAAAGAGTCAGAGTGCTGATATTTCTCTGAAGCAGAAGTTGTGACTCCTCACCCCTATCTAGTGGTGCAGGGGGGTGGCTCAGCTCTGTGTGGCTGGGTACTGCTGCTGCCTCAGGGTTTGGAATTAAAGGTACCCTTTGTCATCTTGTTTATAATGGGGTGCATTTGGGAAAGTGAAGGTGCATTGGCAGAGAGGAAATCCACGTGGATACACACAAACTGTTGGGATCTAGCTTGAAGATATTGGGTAAAATAAGTCCTCTTTGTATTCGTGTGAAATGAATATAGTACACGGATGCATGTTTTCTTGTCTAGTTTTAAGACAGATTTCTCTATTGGATCAAAGTTTGTGTACCAGAAGGAGGAGTGTTTCTATAATTGGATTTGCTCGAGAGGAAAGCCCTGCATCAGAGGGTAGACTGGTTGGAGTGTGCATGCTGTCTGACACGGCTGTAAAGCTGATTTGCGGGTGAGGTACAAAGTTTAGCACAACATCAGTGATCAATAAACAGCGGCGTTGTGCGTGAGGCTCACACTCTTCCATTTCAGCTGCAGCACCCATCTCTTGAGATACGAGATTTGTACTGAGGAGCAGTCACAGCTTCAGACAGGAGAAGGGAAAGAAGCAAAAACAGCTGAACTGCTTTTAGTTGTCCGTCCCATAGAGCTGAGCTGGTGGTTAAACAAAGTTCTTGCTTGACATTCGCAGCACTCAGCGCTCGTCTCAGAGGCCTTGTGCAGAAATGGTGACAGTTGACAGCTGTTGTGCCCTTAATAAGATTAAAGTAAAGAAATTAGTCGTGCTGTCTGTAATCTGCCATTTAACGCTGCAAACCACCTGGGGACAGCTTCTGTGCTGACACTTCCAATTTTGAATTTGGAGAAAATGGTGGAACTGAGTCATAGTTCAGAACGTGCCACGAGCAGAATCGCATTTAAACGAAATGCAGTTAGCAAGCTTTTGTTACCAATTAAAAGAACCTTCTTTATCGTTGTGAAAAATTAATTTGACATCCATTTGCTTAAAGCACCTTTTCAGAACCATTATTTAAGCCTCTGAAAATCCGAGTGCTTTTTCTGACATAGGATTCATTTGGGAAATACAAAAGCACGATGCATTGTCGCAGTTGATTTTGTTCTGTAAGTGGGAGATTCTGTGTTCAAATGGAAAATAAGTGCTCGTCTTCGCAGTTCTGAGAATCCCATGCAACAAAGAAACGTTGTTGTGAATTAACTGCGTCGCATCACAAACCCTGCAGCACTGCCAGAATGATGCGTTAACCTACCGAGGCCCTACCTGATTCTTTGGTGTTTGTATTTAAATTGAATTAATCGTTTCTTTAAATCAGGATAGCTGATGAAAAGATCAGCACCTTTCATTTGAACTGGGAAAAAACCCAACTACCGATTCAGTTCCATCTCTCTCTGCCCCATGCAAACACCAACCCACCCGGGCAATAATCATCCATGAAAAGTCTATGAGTCGATTAATGCTTTTTCAGAATTGTTGAGAAAGGTTGAAATAAACATCTTCATGTACTTAGGATAAGATAGGTTTAAAAAAAAAATGCGTACGAAGCGTGCTAATTGAATTTTTATGAGCGTTATCGTTGTAGGGTAAAAATCAGGTGAAATGGGCAAAAATTAACCACTCTTATCAATAAATAATGGTTTAATGTTGTGCTCATATCGTGTGAACTACAGATCGTAACTGATTTAATTAGAACAGGAAAATTAATTACCAGTACAGTAAAACATACAGAGTTGGTAATGTGGTGATAATTGGCGTATTGACACAGGAAAGGTGTTGGTGTTCCTTGCACTTCCACAGATCAAACCAAGTGAGGTCATGCGTTTGCAAGTCCAGAATTGTTTCTCAAGCTGAAGAGAAGATGATGCCAAAATACTGATGATACTTTTCAGTTTCCTTTAGACAAACAACTCGAGTTGCTAACCATCTTTATTTATTATTGTATATATTTATGATGCTTTGTGTGGTGTGTGTGTCCGTGTGCGTATTTGTATAAGAATAGTGATTGCTTCTGTGGTAAGCAGAGTTCTACAGATTGATTCTGTGTTTATACTGGAACAGTGTTATCTTTGTTCACATTCCTCTTCTCTCTGAGTGTATTTTGTAGGACCGGTCTCAGCTTCCCTACGCGTCCTTGTTCTGGGAACGCTGGGTTTGTGCAGATGTAAATACTGCACGTTATTCTCCCTGCATGTGGGGAGAACAGGACATGTCTGGTGCACCTGGAGCTTGCAGTCGCTTGTTGTCTTTCACACTTTGTTCTTTCCATGCCAAACCTGTTACCTCCTCCTGTGCAGCCAGAGGTGTAGATCAAATGGTGCTGCTGTAGTTGCAGACTAATGCTTAAAGCTTGTGCAGTTCACGGTATGTCAGTAGAAGTTTATGGACAGGCATTTCACCTGCTCAGTTTTGCTTACTTGATTCCAGCTACTCAGTGCTCCCTGTTCCTTGCATTTGTTTGTAGTCGCTGCAGAAAAGCTTCTCTGTGAAGCTGGTCCCAGGACACCATGAATTGCTCCAGATGGGCCTTTTCTCCTCAAGGTTGTGCTAGGAGAGGGACCTTGTTCCCTGATTCCCAACAAGCCAGAAGAAAAGAATATAAGAATATTGCTTATCCCAGTTACACAGTATATCAGCTAATTTCTTTAGCTTTGCTATACCTTTGCAGTATGGCCATAATTTGTGTTAGATTTGTACTGTGAATGCATGTGCGTAAGTATGCTTAGTAAAAAGAAGTTAACAGCATGAGAAAGTTCAAGCTTTTCAAACTGTATGTTCCAAGGCACATTATTAAGGTGTAAACCATGAATACAGAAGAGTCCAGTAGCCACACACTAGGGGAGTTCTGCTAAATATGGCTTCATAACTTTTAAGGTGTTATTTTTTCCCTTATTTCATTTAAATTTTCACTTCTGTTTTTAATCCGAGTTTAGAAGAATGATTGTGAATTACTGAAGTACTGTTTTGTCATGTTCTTCTGTTCATTTTTCCTTCTTTCCTCCTGATCTTTTAGGTCTCTCTGCAGCACAGTAAATGCTTACGGACTGACCTGCAATAACTGCCCAGAAAACTGCACCTATATTCTTTTTAGTAACAAGATTACCTTTTTAATGGACTTGCTGATGCACCAGTTTACGGTATGTAAAATACATTTAATGTAGAAATTTCTCCTCTTTCACAAACATATTAGAGTATTTGCATTGTAAGAGCACCAAGAGACTGTAGAATCATAGAATGGCCTGGGTTGAAAAGGGCCATAATGATCATAAAGCTCCAGTTAGAAGAGTAAGGTTCTTCTGTTGTATGTACTGGGTAAACTACTTGTACTATACTTCTGTACAAATGGATATACTCTCTGCTGCTAATAGTGTGTATGCTTCTGCAGAATCTAATAACTCTGTTGAGTGGACAGTGTGTCAATCTTAACCCATTCTGGGCCTTTCTTCTTTAATGCACCCTGTGGCAATAGTTAAAGTACAGAATGCTATGAGTTGTTCATGTGTGCTGTGTTCTTACGTGTTTCAATATCGAAAACTCAGCACAGTTCAATATGTTGTTGTTAACTGCATTTGCAGAGGTGTTTAAATAGCAGGACTCTCCAGCAGTGAAGGTTTTAATTTTCCAATGTTTCATTTAATTTGAAATGTCATTAAATATTTTATTTGAAACTCATTTTTAATTCATAGTGACCTGCTCATCATAAGATATTTAGTCCTGGTTTTCTACTTATAAATTGTGTGTATGTATTTTCATGAGCCAAGCAGTTTGTTAATTGAAAAGTTATGTACGTACTTTAAATAATTTAAATGACGCTGTTAGACTCAACAAGCCATAGGACTGTTGATGAACACTTAAAAAAGATGGTCCAAAGGTCTTTGGCACAAACAAAGAAAACAGGAATGCAACCTGTGTGTTGTCCTCTAAGTAGCTGCCAGCTCATTGTTCTCCACCAAATCTTTCCAAGAGGATTCCAGGTATTAGATTTCAAATATACTTAGTGAAAGGTGCGTGTATTGTGCTGGGCCAGTCACAACACTGCTCGCTGTCTGCAGAGCGAGCCAGAACACAGGCTCCCTGCTTAATTACAAAGAGATGAAATCCTTCAGCACTTTGCAAGTGACAAGATTCATTCTGATGCCAGACACCTTCCCTTTTATCAGCACAGCTCTGTGCAAATGGCCTGAACCTCTTCTGAATAAATACGGAGGGTATTTCTTAGACTATGTCGGCCACCTAGAGATCAGAAGTAGAGCATAAAAGAAATTTACAATGCGTAGAGGTACTCTCAGCCTGCTGCCAGGTACTGCTATTGGATTGCAGCAGAACTGGAACTAAAGCACAAAATTCCCCTTGACCCACAGTGGACTTTTCTTTCCTGTGCATAAAGTCTCCTGTGTTCTCTTCAGGCAAAATTGGCCCTTGAACTGAGAAATCTTCATCATCCCGTGAAATATGTCTTTAAGTAAAAATAAATAAGTACAGCACTACCTCCCTAACCCTGATTCTTCTCTCTCAAAAATGCACCAAGTCAGATCAAATTTCAGTTTTCCTTTCTTAAGAAAAAGGCCGCATGGAAAGCACTTCTTTTAATTGAATCAGGCTCTGAATGCCAGGATATTAAAGGCCAGCCCTCCAAAGTTTAACTTGCCAGCAGTATTCCTACTTTGGTGAGCTGTGTGATGCTGCCTGTGTCATATATATTCCCATAATAAACCCCAAGTAATACTCTGTTAAAAAAAAAAAGAGAACATACTGTTGCAAGATTTTAACAGATTATTGACCACGTGCTGATATTTGCTGAGTACAGAAAGGTTTGAGTTTTGAAAAAGCTTTAAAAATATTCTTAAATACATCAAATATCGACCTTGCTTTGATGTAATAGAATTAGATTCTAGTTTTGTTTATAAACCTCAAAATCTAATGCAGTGTCAGCTTCGTTTTGCCCAAAACTCGAAGCTATCCATTTCAAATGGTCAAATTTAAGGTGGTCACAAAATGTGCCTTTCCTTTATGAAGATGTAACATATATTTATCTTCTGGAGAAGTTGGGGGGTTTTGGTTTTGGTTCATTTTTGTTTGGTTGTTTTTGTTTTTCCTCCCAATGTGAGCTGGGCAACTGAAAGGAAACTGATAGGAAATCAACTGTAGAGATTTGTGGGTTTGGGCTGGGTTTTTTATGGTTTTTTTTTTTTGTGACCTCCAGCCTGCTCAAGCTAGTTATTAAAAGCTTTTAGACCTTTCTTCCTGCAATTTTCCTCATTCCTAAACCTTCTATAGACATGACTTATCATTTTGCTTTTCTGAGCCTTCTTATCAGCTCAGATAATGTGTAAGTCAGTGCCCGCTGAGGCCAGTAGCAGCCAGACTCCAACTTTGAAAGGCAACTGCATCAAACCTTCCTGTCTGCATTTGTGGGAGGCTGATGGTTAAGAAGTAAGTTCATTTCTCTACAGACTTGCTATCTCTGCTCTTCCTTGTCTCCTGAACGTAGGTGATAGCTGCAAAATAATGAAAACCTTTTCTAGTTGTATATTTTGGAAGTTTGTACTGTGTCAGGGACAAATAGTTACATGGAACTGTAGATGTGTACAGTTAGCTTCTTATTTTGGTTGGGTTTTTTACTAGTCAAGTTCTATTCCACAGAGCTATCTGGAAAAGCCATCCATATAAACCGTATGTTTCTGTACGTACATCTGTAAATGATGGTTTAGTAAACAGTTTGGGGTTTTGCCTGTTCCAGATACCTGCACTTTGGTGGTTTCCTGATGATCCATGAAAGGTTTGTTTGTTAGCTGTGCTCTCAGATCAAAGGGAAATGTCCAGAAGCTTTTGAGAGTGTTTTGGCCAGTAAAAATGCTTAGAAGTTTTTGTTGGCACATTCAGATCTTTCCCATCCTATCCTATCTGTTGTTATCAGTTAAACTGTAGTACCAATCTATACTAATGAGGAGATGGAGATGTTTTTAATTGTTATTATCATGTCATTACACATATATGTTTTATTGTCCTATTGTGTTTCTTCATTTGCACATTTCCCTCTTGTATTCTACAGTGAATAAGTTGGCTTCATGTTCGTTTGCACTGTGACCAGAATTGTGAATTCTCAGGCACTGAGATGTGCTGCTCCACCCTTCTGGTCCATCCTGAAATTGCATTCTGTTTCCATAGCGCTTGGGCTCAGTGGTACTGACAGTTCTCTTTGTCTGTGTGGAGGGTTTCTAGCTGCCAGATGACTAAGAGGTTGAGAAACCCTCTTGTCCCTCTGTTGGAGATCCAAGGACCGGCACCTAGCACTATCGAGGTCATTAGAAAAGTGCCTCGGCTGGATGTCAGCTCTGTGTGTTGGGCTGTGTCTAAAGCAATCCAGACAATGCTGGCAGCGTAAAACAGAACAAGAACCGTCTGTCCTTTTAATAACGTAACTTCGAAAAGACCAAAAATTTGGTTTCTGTTCATTTGCTTCAGTTGGGAAGCAAGTACATGAGTCCCATAGCACATGTTGAAAATAGAGCTAGGGTAGAATAGAATAGAAGTAGTAATTACATACATTAAAAAAAAAATCTTCCTGGGCAGGTTCCATTTCTTTTGTTCACTGGTTGTTCCATTGGAAATCCAACATTCTATACTGTTTTGAAAGTATGTGTTTTCCAGAAGCAAGCCTGGTGATGACTGGAAATGATGTGTTTTCAAAGGCTGGGAGATCTTTCCATTTAGGTTTAACAGCTTGATATCTGAAGCGACTCGTGGCTGTGAAGGATTATGCTTTTTACGAGAAAAATAAAAACACAAATGAGTTTGCAGTGATAGCTCTACGTTGCTAACTGGAAACTGTATATTTTTGTTAGCACAAAGAAATGCACATCGATATACAGGGGTACTTGCAGTGGCATGAGTCAGAACCACGTAGCACTTTCAGCTATATTGAATGCGTGCCTAAGTGCTTTACTGGATTGGGGCCATGTTGTTCAGCATCTTGCAGGATTAAATCCTAGATGCTGGGCACAGCTGAAGAGCTTACAGCAGCTCTACACAAGCAAGGGATTCCCTTACACAAGGGGAATTCTCTACTGGATTGCTTTTATGGAGACTGCCAGAGCTGGAAATCTGGTCATTAGACCATCTTGGTTCGAGAACTGCTTTAAAGCAAGTAAGAGTTTTGATTACGTCTGGCATCGACAGTCATCATGAACATTAAAATAGTGATGAGACATTGGATCTGTCAGATAACTGAATGCATTTTTCCTGTTTTTCCTTTGTAATTGAAACATGTATGATACCAATCACTTTAGATAGGTAATATTACTTGTAGATTTTTGGCAGTTAAACTATTAGGCATCTCAGACCTCACAAATAAAAATAGGAAGTTCTGCAATACTTGCTTATCCAAAGCCTATGCTCAACAAGCAATGTTTTTTATGAACATCGTTAATTTCTGTTGTAATCAAACACAGAAGGCAGAGCTTGAAAGGTTTCACAATTATACTATTAAATCTTAAGATTACCTACCCCCTTACTTGATGTAAGATCAACATGCAGCAGTACATCACTTTTGCAAGCATCCCAGTTAATGTTGTACATAAATCTTCACATGCTTTCACACTGTTCCGTTAATTACTTCTACAATAAAAGAATTGATCATTTGTCTCTCAGTGAGTTCATACCAAAGGAAAATAGGGCAGGAACAAAGTTCAGATTTACCCATTTTCTTTAAAACAGTGTTTCCCTTTATCTCCTCCCAGTCATAGACTGGGTAAAAAACACGTTCTCACTTTGTGATACATTTTTCCCAACAAATGAAAAGTAAAAAAAAAACAACTCTGTGAGGAATGTTAGATTATATTAAGAGTGTCAGATGTATTTATTCTTCAGATTAATAAGAATGGTTTTATATCGAGGCATGAATTGTATAACTAAGGACTCCATGCTTATATATATGAGAACTGTGTGTTCTATGTAAATATATTTAACTAGAAGAAAAAAAAAATAGACATCTGTTTATAATACTATTCATCACAGCAGCTGGAAGGCCTTGCTACAATACGTTGTTAAATCTTTTAAGAGAGATTATATATCTTTTTTTTCATCTTAGGTGAAAAAAGCACTGAGTAGCATTTGTTAGCCGTGTTTTAAAACCTGATGTTCCTAGTGCAGAGTTGTCACATTTGAATTAATTTATACGTTACAAAGCTTAATCCATCTATTCAGCAGGCAATTAGAATCATTAGGCCTGAATTGTTTTAGTCAGCAGAAGTTACTGAACTTCATAATATTATTTTTCCTATTGAACTTGAATAAGCTGCTAAAGGCTTCTCACTTGCTCTCTTGGCTCACCACCAGAAGCAGGCTTTTGCAGTGAGTTTTAAGTACCGGCACAAGGCTCGGAGCTCATGAATAATGAAAAAATGTGCATGTTGTTCTTTGTCACCAAGTGTTACCAAATCCCTCCTGATACCTATACAGGGAGAAGCAATTTACTGTGACCTCACTTGCTTATACCGGCTGTAAACGATTTGAACCTGGAATAAGAATAAAATTTCCTGCAGCCCGTTGTGCCTTTTAGAACTGTATTACTCCATGATGTCCATTCTGATGTTCCTGTTATGTCTGGTTGTGCCTAGAACTTGTGCAACTCTTTCTGTCTCCCCGGGATTCTTCCTTAGTTTTCTTTCTTTTTTCTTTTTCAGCTTTTTTCAGGGGGTTGTCTTGCTTTTGAAGACTACTTAAGTCTTTGAGATACTTAGCTGCTTTAGGTATTAACTTTAGTAGCAAACTGCTAGAAGTTTTGATACTTGCTAGAAGGAAGTTTGTCAGGACTTGTGCTCAGTTGTGATGTGGATGCACTGTACTTCATCTGCTTGGATGCAGTTACGGTTGCCCTCTTCACTAGCTTCAAGCAGCTATGTATTACCCTCTTAGTTTGCCTCCGCAGTTACTGTAATTTGTTCTTGAATTCAGCCATGTGAAAGCCACCTCCTTGCAAACTGGGGAAAAAACCTGCATTTCTCACTGTACCTTATTGCTACCCAGTGATACCTCCTGTGGCCTCCCCATGGGTGCTCTGTACCTACTGTCAGGTATTTCAGTGTAACACAGCTTCGTCCCGTTTTAGATGCACATACATTGTGTTTGTCCAAAGTCAAGTAGAGGATTACTGTGCAACAGTAAAGGCTATTCCTTCCACAGGAATGAGCCGTTGTTGCTCTTTGTTACTCAATGCTTGGTGTATCCTAGATGTGTACTATGTCTTTGTGGTGACACAGGGTCAAAATCAAAATCCACATTAGTTTATTCACAGTTAAGTGGGTTTTTTTTTAGGAAAAGTTCTTTTTTTTGCAGGTGACTCATCAAAAATGCAGTGTATGCATTACATAAGAACCATATTGATGACATACTCTGCTGCTGTACAGCTTCCTTCAGTTCTTAAACACCGAATTCAGTTTTGACTTGATTTGTTCAGTTTTAATGATGATGTCTGTATAGGAGTATATAGACCCATTCTTATACCTGAAATATTTAAATGTCTCTCAGCACTGCTAGACTTCACTATTGTATTTTGCTGTACTCATATGTGGCTTTCTAAGTGTTTCTCTACGATTCTTACTGAATTATAGATGTTGAGTTGTTTTTTTTCCCCCTTTACTTAGGTTAATGTTCCAGATGACCATAATGCTCCCTCAGGAAGAAGTGCAAATAAGCAGGTGTTTGAAGGTCTAACAACAGGGCTTCTGAGGATAACAGCCGTGATTTTCAGGTGCCTAATCTCCAGCTTCCCAGATGGAAACAACCACTCTACAGCACTGAAGATAATACAGGAAGTGAAAAGCAAATCCTCGCAAGCGGAAGCCTTCAACAGCAGAATCCAAGACTTGATCAGGTTAAAAAAAATAACATCTTGAAATGTCTCTAATCCTCCTTTATTACAGAGAAAGAAGAAAATGACTTGAGAAAGAGACAAACTTCTCTAACTCTTAACGTAGTAAAAGTAGTGGGTATGTCTAGTCAGAAGACTACTGTAGTGCTATATTCTCAATCAGAAAGGTTCTTCAAGAGAAATGCAGTCGCAGAAATACAGAAAACCAGTTGTCTTTCAATTTTGCACCCTCTAGCACTCATTCAGATGTTGGAATATGTTTCTGTATTTATCTGTCTCTGGATTAATGTATATCTGCGGCAGGTAAATTGCTTTGGTTTTTTTATTATCTTTCATAGATTCATTTTTATTACCGGTGGCTTTGTGCATCCATCTATATGGTTTGTCCGTACGATGTTTTCAATTAATCCTTTTAGCAAATATTGCCTTAATCACATACTTTCATCTAAACGATTAGACAGTTGTAATGAGCCCTGATGTTAGTCTTCCGCACTGTCTGTGCTCCTCATTGATCCCCATAGACCTTTTTAATCCTAACATTTTTAATTGCTGTCTGCCTTACGTAGTATCCTCGTAATCTAGGTTTCTGCATCTTTTTTTTATAACCTTTCTGCCAGTTTCTTCCCCTGATTACTTTGGAGTTAGCTTCCATCCTTCCACATTTTTTTCTCCATTCTCTGTGCCAACTGCATATACCCTTTGCACTTGTGAACCTGAATACCATGCATGCATTCACATAATTTTTCTACACGGTAAATACTTGTAAAGATCACCCAATAACTTCTATAATTTGACTTCAACTCTTATAATGTAGCTGTATTTTAATAGCAGCTTTCCTTTCTGTATACTTAGATATCTATATCTATATTTACATATTCTTTGAGTAAAATTTTGATCAAAATAACTACATAAGTTCTACTAGTAGGATAAGGGGAAAGACATGCTTTAGTCGTTTTTGCTTGAAACGTTCTAGGTCTTTGGTAAAATGAAACGTAAGTTGTGGCTGCATGTCCCTATGGTGACTGTCATTTGATGTGTTAAAATTTGGAAGTGAAACATTCACAAAACGTAACAGATTACTTTCCAGAGGATTCTGAAGTGTTTCAATCATGGTCTACCTGATTTGAAAAGGAATTTCCCCCTGGCTTTGCAGGTAGAGAAAGTATCTCTTACTCGATCAACAGTGCGTCTGAGACAAGATTTTAGGTGCTACTTCTCAGGTAGTTCTCTGACCAGGGCTTTTCCTTCTGTTTTTGTTCTGTTCTCCTGAGGAGGAGAAAACCTACATGTAATTAAGGAGACAGATTTTAGAACCGCTGCATTTTTTGTTGCAATGATAGGAAGGTACCTAGCGGACAGGACAACAGTGGTAGAGAGGAAGAGCATAGACTTCTCTTTGACCATCGGAAGGCTGAGCTTAAGAACAGGATTGTGGTCCTTGCTGTGACAGAGCATTCCTAGGCAGTGCTACACAACATCGCTTGGGCTTCTTATAGGTGGTCATTAATTTGAGTCCTGGCTTGAAAGCTGGGTGTGATTTACAACAGTGCTGAGTGCATTGAACAGCAAGTCAGTGGGAGCTTTACTTTAGAGTATATAATGTGCTATGTAATGCCAAACACTGTTAAAACCAGGATCGTAGGTCTCTCAGATCGAATACACAAAATAAGACATACATGGATTTGTGTCCATGCTTCTGTTTCTGTCAAGGAAAATGCAGTTCATACCAGCTCCTCAGAATACAGGGATGTTATAAAAATGAACTCCTTTGTGTCTGGGAAGGTTTCAGGTGTAGCAGTCTTGAAGTACCGCAGAAAAACAAGCAAGAAAATTACCTTATCTTGAAGGCTCCCACATCAAAATTATACACTTGGCAGTAAGAAAAAATAGCAATGAATTTCATCTCATTCTGTAAGAATTTCCCTGCTTAGCAACTAAGCGGAAGTTTTATGAAACTGAGTTGTGTGATCGTGTAACTCCTAATAATAGCACAGCACGTGCCAGAAGAAAGGCATCTGCGAGCTCCGTGTGTGAACAAACCAGTATTCCTTTCTCACCGGTTGCACTGAGGTTTTGCACGCTCCTCTGGATGCTTATTCTCCCAAATTCTGTCTCTCTCCAATGCCAACCCTTCAGACGTTTTGTCAGCTTTTGTGTGATTCAGTGACGTATATCATTTTTATTTCTTCTTTCGTATCTCTCTTTGATGTAGTGCCAGTCTATTCTGTTTAGTGAGAAATCTCATCTTCTTTCATAAGCATTTTGAGTAAATGCATGTAAAGGAAAACAAAAAGTCCGTGGCACAGCTGATGCTTTTCACAAATCTGACCACCGTGAAGTCTTCTGTTGTGATACTTACACTTGATGATTTTACACCAATGAGTTACATTTCATATCTGCAGTCCGATATGCTACCTTAACACGCTGATTGGTAAGCATGACTTAGATGCCCCAAAGCTGTATGATTAGCCAGCTGATTTATTTTTAACCTCACCTGCATTGCTGAACTGAATGACTTCATGTGCATCAAATTCCACCAACTGACTGTACCGTTCTGTAACCTTTTGTAGATTCCTTCATACAGTTTTTTGGGGAAAAAAAAATATTTTGATGAAATACTATTTTGCAGACTTGGACTTTTTTTGTTGTGGCATTTAATGTATCCTAAATTCCCTTAAATTCTCAGTGCCAATAGTTATTCTGATAACTCTTAAAATATCCTGTACTTGCTAGCAGATACTCAGAATGCATTTCTGAGGCTGCCCGTATTCTCTCTCCTGATAATCTGTGTATCACAGCCTTCAAGTCCTGTGGTTACGTCCAGCCTCATGAAGGCTTAAATGCTCACAGCAGCGTCAGATGAAGTTCCCATTCATTGCACGTGCAGCGTGTGTGTGTGTGTGTCAGTGTGTCACAGTTAACCCAACAGATCATTCCTTTTCTGTTTCAATCAAATTTGTGGTTGTGTGTTTTAGGCTTTGTTTTTTATTTTATTAAGCAGTATAGGCACTGTAAAGATAGAGAAGAATCCTTCTGCTTGCCATTGATGTCTTTTAATTTAAATAAGAAACAAATGATCCCAAACTGTATTGCTTGCTAAAGGTGTGTAGTTTCACTAGTAAATTGTCGTCAGTACATCCCTGTGAGAAATGAAATGCTGCTGGTATGCTACTGAAACTGGCACAGTGAGCATCTGCACATCTTCCCACTTCTCCAAGTCTGCCTCGATGCTGATGGACGCAAAGCCAGGTAGCTGGAGGAGGAAAGCAAAACAAATAGTTGCCATAGGTACCAGTGACCTCTAGAAGTTAATTGTTCTCATGTAACCCACCTTCTCCCCAAACAGGTTTTGAAAGAGTGTGAAATTTCAGGATGTTGTATTCTTCTCGTTTAGGAATGGGAGGGTGGGAGGTCTGCTTATTGATATTTGTGCTGAGCAGACATCTGACACTGGCTGGGCCGAGCGTAGATATACCCTTAAGCTAAGAAGATACATGAGAATCCAGCTAGGTCCTTCACCTGAGGCACTTTAAGGGATCTGGTTATAAATGGTGAAAGAAAGGCACGATGACAAGGTAATGGTGCAATTAGGAAGAAAGAGAGTGGGCATTTCAAACTAGTCAAAACCAGACAAATTATATTATTAATGAGAACCTTTCACCTCCAGGTCATTCTATCATGTGTCCTCATGGAGTTAACTTAAATGAGACTTTTAGAAAGATTTGGAAAGAAAGAGGGAATAACTTTTTTTTTTTTTTTTTTTTTTTAAACTTTTTTTCCTGTTTGGGAAAAGCAGACCTGATGCATAAGCAACGGGTGTTTGCACACTGTCAGAAGGGTAACCAGGTTACTGGAGCTGTGCTCCCATGGGTGAGAAGAGTGAGAGATGGAGACGTTAGATTAGAGCTTTGATGTTCCACTTGTCTGTATGCTCAGCTTCAAGGAAGGGAGTGCTTCTTATGTCCTTTCATTGTATCCAGATGGCCTTAAAGAATAGTTCCAATAGACTGAAAACTCATCCATTTCTTCTCTGCTGAAACAAGCAGCTGCTGACACCCTTTGGTATCCAGGTGTGGGTGTTAAGGAGGGTGACAACGTATCTTGTAGATGTCAATCAGACATTCCTCCTAGGGAAAGAACAAGAAGAGCATTGCCCAGAATACTTCTGTCTTTTAGTGAGTAATCATCTATCAGTATTAGCTGTGTTTTATTTTCTCCTTCTTCCTCTTCCTTCCTATATCATGGTGAGATTTCCAGCACTCAGCATTTCTCCATGACTGTGATGTATCTAACGCCCAGTTCTGTTCCTGGAATTACTCTGCTAATACTGGAGAGCTTGTTTATCACTCGTGTGATCAAGTGGGTTGCTTAGATCAAAATCTGCAGTAAAGCATGCGGGTAGCCTCTCATGTTGCTAGACAGAGCAGACAAATCAAACGTACCTGAGCAATTAGTTTGCAACTAATAACCTTTATGCATCCTTAGGTGGTTTTTGCTGCTGTATTTCAGCAGATCACAGTCTTTCATATTGCAGTCCGACATCTTGCTTTATACACAATGTATTTTTATTCTTAATGACTTTCATTGTTTCCAAAAGCTTTGTGTCAGCAGGTTAAGCTTTGGCAGAAAGTCTAGCTTCTGGCCCAGAGGAGGGGTTAGTCTTTGGGCAGGAAGGCTGTCTGAAACACGGAGACTTTCTTCCTTGGTCTTAATAGTCCCTAATTTTTCAAAATCAGACTTTAAGATATGGGAGGAAATTATTTTTAATAGATATTTATACAGCTCCTGAGATAATCGTTATCTAATAACTATTATTTACTAGAAACAGGTGGTCTTTTTTTTTTTTACTACAGTCGTCATTATTTAATAATGTTCTACACTTCAATCAAGTCAGGATGCACTTGGTGTTGTCGAAACATATGTAGTGCTGTTCCAATCTTAAGCCTCACTCTAAAGCGTGATCTTTAACAAGTGGGCTTGACAAGCAGGTAGGCAGAACAGCTGATGGGATGGAATAATAAATAGTAAGAATTGTATGGCTTAGGGCAAACTATCAGTGTAAAAACAGTGAATGAGGTGATGGTGTCTGAAAGCGATTTCATTTCCTAAGTCAGGTTGTGTCACAGAATGTAATAACAATTCTGATTTTGACAAGAGGTTTCTTCCAGTTGGTATAAGCAAAGCGGGGGGAAAGTGCAAAGAAAACTGAGGGAAAGGAACAAGGATATGATTGAAGCTTGAAGTTTGTCTCCATGAACAAAGCTGATCTGACGTAGAATGAACCAAAGAGATCAAGTCTGAGAAACTGCATGTTTGTGGTAGAAAGGGGAAGCACAGAAAGTTAGGTGATATTGGTAAAATGACATGGGAAAAGACCACCTGTCTGCACAGTTCAAGTGGAAGTGATAATGAGAGTGAGAGAGAAACTGGTGCAGACAAAGAGAGGTTGGTGTTAGTATGCAGGGGCAAACAGTAAGGTTTTTTGGCACGAGTTTCCAAGCTCTTAGAAATTCCAAGAATCCTCAGCAATAGGGAGGATGGTGATGGAGGATTTTTAAGCCTTTTGGCTTAAAAAAAAGTCATTAGCATGGTTTATTTACTCTGCATTGAGGCCTGGTTGAGTTCCTGGTGAGGCTTCCTGATAGCAGACAGTTGTGACCTGCATGTTCTTGTAGTCTCTTAATTGTTGCACATAAGTTTAAGAAAAGAAAAAAAGCAAAAAGCTGCACAGTGGTTGTTATGATATACGTATTGCAATAAAAGGTTATCTGGGTAACGTCATTGTCTTCTTGAACTTGTGTGTTCTACCAAGTTTGTCTCTTCATGCTGAAGAGAAATTGTGCTGCTGCAGAGCTATCAAGACTGTTATAAATCATTTAACTATGGCAAAATTCCATTGTCCTCTAGCAGTATGGTAAAATAAACAGTTAATTCGTCTTTCTTTGTACAGTGTAATACAAATTATCGTGCAATAGACAGTTATCTTAACAAGAACTACTGATAGTTACAGAGCTCCAGACCTGAAGTTGTTGTAATTTGAACTGCTTTATTGAACCCTCTAAGGAACCACAAACTGTATTTTATATGGTTTGATAGCAGAGAAGCAGAAATTCCGTTCTTTGTAAAGTCAT